>LR999996.1:17500-2419541 GCA_905220455.2 Deilephila porcellus | reverse complement strand
TGCCCCTAGCCGGAACATTTTGCAGTATCGTAATATTATAGAATAGTAATAGTAAAATTTTGTATAGGAATTTAAACAGCGCCATTGTGAGCGTATTTGGAACTAACATTTCACAGCGGGAAACGTTTACTTTACTATACGAGAATTACTATACGATACTTCAAAATGTTCCGGCTAGGGGCACAGTACGACAAAATGACTACAACGCATGATGGTAAGCGCAGTGCAGATAGAGTATCCGACGGGAGATTGTCACCTTTCGCCGATCAACACAATTATACCAGCCTGATTTTATACGGTTATACACAGATGACAGAACTCTAAACGCTACAAAAGCGTGGATTGCTTGGCATTCCACTGCGCTCGCCATCCGGAGACATAAGAGGTTAAGTCTCATTATGTCCAATGGTTAATCTGCCTGCAATGTCCTTCAAACCGGAACACAACAGTGCATTTACACTGCTGTTTGGCGAAAGACATAGACTTTGCGGTGGTACCTACCCAGGCGGCCTTTTTGCCGCGCAGTTGACACAAAAACAATATAAGCACCTATTTTACCGATTTAAAAAAGCAAAAGTAATGTTCGCCAATACATTAGTATAATGGTTTGTCAAAAATACTCACAAACCAACAAAAATACATTAATATAAATTACATAATACCCTTGCA
Organism: Deilephila porcellus; assembly: GCA_905220455.2. Taxonomy (NCBI): domain Eukaryota; kingdom Metazoa; phylum Arthropoda; class Insecta; order Lepidoptera; family Sphingidae; genus Deilephila; species Deilephila porcellus. The sequence continues at coordinate 2,418,872 of LR999996.1, read as the reverse complement.
TTTATCAAATTATGTATTGTAACAATAGTCGTGAATAAATAGCGCCCCTTGCACGACGCTAAATTATTATTGTATAGGGCGGGGGTTGAGTTTTACGGGTGGAATGAATACAGGACTAATCGCTTAGACGTATAGTTTGAGGGTTGCGAACTGAGGTAATGGGTTCGATATTTTTTTTATATTTTATAGTATGTGCCATACCATCCAAAAACCTTCAAGAAACCGCAACTTGTGTAAAAAAACATAGAAAAAGGGAAGGTTTATAGTTTTAATTTCTTAACGTAGGTAACATAATGGCAAACAAATTACTTCAAGTCGGTTTTTTATGAGATAAACCAATCAGTCAAAAAGACTACATGATAAACTAAAATACTCCATCGCTATTTTATTCTACCTTTATACCATTTTTCGATATGATTCGAACTTAAAAATCAAACTTTTATACCACAAAAACATATATTTAGGCTCAGTTGCACAAACTAACTTTGCCCATAACTTTGACTTTAACAATGTCAATCACATACATTTGTAATGTATTTGACATTGCTAATGTATGGGATTGACGTTTTCAAAGCCAAAGGTATGGGTAAAGTTAGTTTGTGCAATTGGCCCTAATTATTTTAAATGTTGTAAAATCCTTCGGAAACTTAAAATTGTATAAGCCTTTATTCGCTTACTGGTGATCACGACACTTCTCTACAACTGAGGTTCGATTAGGAATTAATAGTCCATGAAGCGTCATGGGGCCACTAGGAACTAGGCCAGCGGGCCTAGCCCGGGTTGACAGACTTAACACACTAAAAAAATCTTGTAAAAACCTCCATGTTATATATTTCTTCATGCTATTATCCGTTATTAAAGGTAAAACTATGATAATGTATTCAAATAAGTAATATATTTTAAGCCGTCATCATTGTTTCGAGTGGCAAGAGATGATGGTCAATCAGCGCTCTTTCTGGACGAAATCGCACTTACCTTATGGCGCATTACAGTCACTTGCCGTGATTATAAAAATCGAATCGAATATATAGGTCATCTATAATCTAAATACACGCGGCGAAATTTGGAACTATAAACAAATTTAAAAAATATGTATCCAACGCATAGTTAGAGATATGTTTACTTTAAATAAACAACAAACATTTATAATCGTAATTTAACAGTTTAAACATGTCCATAAATAAAATGTGAAAAGAGAAAAACTACTCTTATTATTTTGACAACGGCGCTTCCGACAAAAAATGACGAAGACCTATCTTAATACTACCTGTGATACTACGCTACTATCAACTAGAAAACTCAAAGCATCCCACGCAAACGATTTGTAGTTATAAACGGCTTATTTATAGAAGAGTGAAATTGTTACATTGAATATTTTTATACGGAGTAACGAGGATTGAGTAAAAAGTATTTATTTGGGAGTATTTTTTTCTTACCTGGGTGCTTAACTGTTCGGGAAAAGGTTTGTTAATTCATTGCGCTGTAATTAGGCCTAAGTCGTGTTTTCTCTATTTACTGACTAAGCACTAAGTAATAAATTCTAATTTATTATGATATAATTAAAATATATTTAGATATCGAATAAATATTTAAACGTTTAAATACTTGGATAGATTGGAATTTTACCTGTGAAGAAAAAAGTATACCGATATTTTAACGGGAATTGAAGTCAATTATTTGTGAAGTCTTCTAATCGGTATTAGGGCAGCGTGGTTGTCTATGGCCTAAGCCTTCTCAATCGTAGAGGAGGTCCGTGCTCCACAGTGCCAGTTTAATTAATTAATGTCATGACTTTTGTTATTAAAGCTGTTATGCTTCGGAGACTACTTTAGACCGTCGGCATCGGTATTTGTCACTAGAAAATCGTACTCGTAGTGGAAAACACGTATTCCGACCTATTTATTGATGGTTTGAAAATTCCCATAGCAGAGTACCTTTTTAATCGACTTAAAAAAAGGAGGAGGTTCTCATAACCTAATACTTTTTAGTCTTATTAAATAAAAATACGCAAACATACGGTCTATATGAGTATTAGGTACTTGCCTTATTATATTCGGCAATAAACTATTATAAAAGAAAATAACTAAACAATTGAAAATATATTATTAAATTTAAGTGAAAAAATATCGTATTGAATTTAATCCGCACATTCTCACTGATTGCTAAAAATGGGAGGAGTCGTATCACTTTATCATGTTGCAGGAACTTAAACCGTAAAGCCATTGTTTTAAAGGTATATATTGAGTGCTTATTGTAAACATCTTTGGTTTATAAAGTTTACGTCTATCTATCGTCTATTGTTTTACGGACAAAAAAAATCAAAAACGTTGTTGGTGCTTCTCTCAAGCCATTGTGCATTTAATGTCAATAGTAGTTTTATTTTTGTTTCTTTTTTTATAAAAGTATCACGGCCGTCGGTACAGCAAAATAAAATTGTGTAAACCATTTTTGGTGTCTGATTTGGATTTAGAACGTTAAAATACAAGAACTTAGGTCTTGTCCATGGGAAACACATTTTTTCTGTGGCTTTTAGATAATTAATAATCACAAGCGTATTTGTTAAACCAGCATTAGATTTTAAAACTGTGCATCGATACCTTAGTCCAAAAATACATTAGAGATTTATTAAGAAACTATGATAATTAAGTTATTTTTAATAGTGGTAATCTCCGGATGTGAAGATTTATTTCAAAGTTTGCGGAACATAAAAGGAATATTACGAAATATAATGAAAAATGCATATTTCATTCCTTTTATCGTAGATGTTGGCTATAAGTAAGATTAACTGTGTGATACACGCATAATATTAGCTTATAATTAATTACTGCGAGTTTATAAACATTAACCTTTTTTTTTAAAGTTTTTATTCAATGTATTGAAAAGGAAACAATTCTTAAAGCCCATCTTTGCTATAAATAGTTTGAATTTTTTAAAGTTATTCGCAATGCATAAAAAAATCGATTTTTAAAATTTGAAGACGAAAGAGTGATTCAAGGCACTGATAAAAAAAAAGCAATTCATTTTTTATTTTATAACTTGTGCAAAGCGATAAAAGGTTAAATATAATTGTACTTACAAATATTAATCTGAGATTAACATTTTTGATAATACTACTGTTATCGGTATGTATGTTGACATTGCAGATAGGCCTAAACGTAGGTAGCTACGGCTCGATACAGCGACTTCCTCGTATTTTTACAGATTAATTACCAATTTCCCCGAAAAACATTGATAAAAAATGATAACACCAATGAGCTGAAAAACGGTTTTACCAATACAACCTCTTTTGTTTTACTCAATCCTTAGATTTATTTTAAATCAATTATGGAATTTTAGTAAATAAAAAATCACTTTTATTGATATGTAATTCACTGCGGGTACGAAGTCTTATTATTGTGATCACAACACTTAAATATCGGGATAATGGGGGTACATTGATATTTCTAGACAAGTTCTTAGTTATTTAACACTGCGGCAATCAGTACTAACATTCAGAAAAAATACGTGAGACCAATATCGACGCTGACACATAGGCATAATGGAAATTCCTTCATCATTTGAACTTTCAACACAAAAAAATAAATAAAATTCTTACCTTATCAAAGTAAAAATCCAAACTCAATTACAAAAAAAAAAGCACTGAATTTTTACAATAATATCACTCAAAAACGTACGTACAGACTCACTGTGGCACGGACACGACACGACTGCTATATCTATGTTACTATCTTATCTGCATAGCATTTTTTAATCAGTTTTTAATAACACTGTCCTTATAAACTTAGGCCTGCGATCACTTCGTAATTATCCGATAAAGTTCGTTGGACAACACACAGTTACACACGGGCGCGCGGCTCGGCCCAGACTGCCGTACTCGTGCGCCCCGCACGCCTCTCGCCCCACCCCTGCAACAATTTTCAGGTAAAAAAAAAAGAAAAAAACGATTGTTTGTTATCTATTTGGCCAGCGCTTTTTGTCTATGACACGTTGGAGTGCCCGTGTTTGTTTATTTAATTAAAGAATATTTATTATTTCGATTCAAATGTTTAGCATATATGTACAAAAAAAATAAACAATGCAATTAATGTTAAATAAGACATAAAGTAATACAATAATTAAAAATGTAATTAATATTTAATGCTTTCACCGATTCAAGTGGATTATTATAATAAAGAGAATATTGACGCTCGGAGAACTATAAAAGCTTGTCGGATACATGAAGTCTTACAACTCAAGGGAGGATATTTTTAAATGACAACGCATTGAACCTGTACTTACATAAAATATAGTGTAAATACTAAACATATATTAATTGAAACAAGCTTTTAAAAAATATTGTAGGAATTGAAAAATCTTGACGATTTATTTTCCAAATTGTCTTATGATCAATGTTTTTATAAATACTAAACAGATTGACGAACTTTAAAGCTGTATTACTTTTTATATTTTTTTTTATTGTTGATGATTAATAAAAGCGGAAAAATATCAAAAACTGTGCAAACAAATACATAATTTTTACAATACAAAATAAAATGAAACTATATTCTTAGCATTATGTTTACCCTAATTACTTTTACCTACAATTTTCCTTAGTCAAACCAGATATTATTACATGCCTTATCAATTCCTATGATCATAACTTACTGCTTATTAGAAGAAAATATTTTAGTACGTATCACATTCTTTAGACATCGGTCCCTACATGGCAATCGAACCTGCGACATTTCACAGCTGGCTTCTTACTTATAACACCACGAAACCTATCGCCTCACACGTCCAGTGAACCATCTATTTATCATGGTTACTTTATAAAGTAATTCCTTTTTCGAATAAATTAAAAAAGCAAATGATTGTCTATGAGTTATGACGTCACATGATAGAATTAACAGGGGTGGGAGACCCTTCTATAGGTATACCTATCATAATCTTTCCCTATATCTATACCTGTATCAGCACATATACGTCCCACTGCAAGCACGAGCCTCCTCTACAGTCGAGATACGATTGAGAAGGTTTAGGCCATATAGTCCACCACGCTGGCCTAGTGCGGGTTGGCGAACTTTACATACCATAGAATTTCTTACAAACCACTATGGTATGTAGGTTTCCTCTCGATGTTTTCCTTCACCGTTATAGTGTGTGGTGATCGACTATCAATACACACATGACCCCGATAAGTCAGAGGTGTACCCTGGGATTTGAACCCGCGGCCACCGTGAACCAATTGGCAGCCGCGTCTGGTCCGTTTACGCACAGGCCACCATTGTTTGTCGTCGCTATGGGTCAATAATTTTACAACTGAGGTCGACAGAACGACCTGGATAATGGTAAAGGACGCGGTCATATATTGTTTTATTTAAATATCTCTAAAGGTTTTTCAAGTAAAACTTTTTAGGAGCGTTTTGGGTTGAAATAAAAGCATACAACACTGCTGTACAGATGTAATGCTATTATAACACAAATATTAATTTCTATAGACGAACGCACTGCCGTTTTTCAACCACGGAGGTCCTTTAACAGTAGAAATATTAAACAGCAGGTAATTACCACCTTTTGTTAAACGTGTTAACAATAACTTAAAGGTCTTTTTTCTTAGTAAACGTAATTCTTTTGTGGTATTGTTTTAATTTTATGGCGACAGTCGCGTGGCGATTTTATTGCTTAATTCTTTTTTTTGTGCTGTGAAAAAGTGACCACAATTTGCCTGATGGTAAGCGCAGTGCAGTCAAAATAATGTCTGATTGTCAACCTCTGTGGCGCAGTTGGTTAAACGCAGTCAAACGAGTGGCCGCGGGTTCGATCCCCGCACCGAGACAAATATTTGTGTGATAGGTATTTGTCAGGTCTGGGTGTTTGTGAGACTGAAAAGTCTCTCGTAGTTTCTGATACGACACAAGACTCGATCTTAGTGTATCAGGACTATGTATGTGACTTGGGTGTATTTATTTTGAACCTAAAACGCGACATTTATATGGGTCACTGTGACGGCTCCTCAACCGCTGTACGTTGGTCGTTATTCAGCGAATATGAATATTAGACCCCCAGCTATGACCTTTGGCAATTAAATTATGCCTATAACCTACAGGCATAATCAAAAGCTTTGACACATTTTGTAGACGCCGGCTGTGAAACAATAAGGCGGGTTCGATTCCCGCACCGAGTCAAATGTTTGTGTAATCGACAAGCATTTGTTTCGCGAGCAGCGGTGTTTCCATACCAAATGTCGTTCATTAAGTGAATTGCCTAACTTGAGAATCGAACCCAGAGCCTCACAATTTCCCACTCGTTACACCAACGAGATTAATCTTAAAAAAGCAGTATTCGTGAGACCAATTTTAAGTGATTCAAATTAACTTCTATTGTTTCAACGAAGATTATTGTGAACGTGGATTAAAATACATAATCTATTAAAATACATAAAAACATAATCCCCCTTTTAGTTAAAACATTAGGTTAATGAGAAAAAAGGTGTCACAATCCTGAATCCAGCCATTTATTTGTCAGACGTGCTTTTGTACTTTGAAAGGATTAAAAAATGGCAAAAAGCAAAATTCACGGAATGTTTCTGTTTAATAATCAAAAGGACTTATTTATTTTTTAATTTTATCTAATGGTATTTATATTTATAACACTTCATGTGTCTCGTGGTAGCTTGTGGACCTGGGTTCGATTCCCAGATTGGGAATTCAGTTGGCGCGAGTTATTCAATTTAATCTCATAACTATGTGTTTCTTAAGTACGGATTTTGTGTAGTAGCGTTAAGCTCGACTCCTGTGATACCACATTCGGCGTATTATGTATTTCTTTCTACCTACCCGGGCAAAAATATCTTCAAACTATTAATTTTAATATTTGATTAAAATTTATTTTGAATTTAATTGTTAAAGACAAGTTAGACATTCCCGGAGACTCGCTGAGCTTCAATGCTCAGTGTTACAAATGTTGCTCCCAGCTTACAGGAGTTGCAGTGGCGGGTGTGAGGGAGCCTTCCTACCGTTATGGTCGTTATTTCGACCTCAATTGTAAAATTATTGACCCATAGTGACGATAAACAGTGCGTGATGGCCTGTTAGTAAACGGACCAGACGCGGCTGCCAATAGGTTCACGGTGGTCGCAGGTTCAAATCTCAGGGCACACCTCTGATTTATCGGGGGTCATATGTGTATTAATAGTCGATCACCACGCACTATAACGGTCAAGGAAAACATCGTGAGGAAACCTACATACCATAGTGGTTTGTAAGAAATTCTATGGTATGTAAAGTCCGACAACCCGCACTAGGCCAGCGTGGTGGACTATATGGCCTAACCCATCTCAATCGTACTGTCGATTGTAGAGGGGGCTCGTGCCCTGCAGTGGGACGTATATGGGCTGCTGATACAGTAGGTACAGACGACTTCAAGCCAGTACATTTTGGTCATCAAGACTAGCCCTTCTAAGCTACATGTCAAACACATTACATGCCTCGGTGGCGTAGTTGTACTACGGTACGACTACAAAGCTGAGGTCTCAGGTACGAATCCCGGGTCGGGCAAAGTGATATTGGGTTTTTCGATTCATTATCAGCCCGGAGTCAGGAATGTGTGCCCGATATTCTGTGCCGATAAGTTGGAGTTTGTGCCGGATATGGCGATAGGCTCGCCCCCTATCACATCATGGGATGGAACATACAAGGCGAAAAGGGTGTCCTGGTGGCGCCTCTGCCTAACCCTTCTGGGATAAAGGCGTGAGTTTATGTATGTATGTACATTACATGCCTGTATGTAATATGAAAAAATCTTAAGCAGTTGTTACAAATGGCCGATATAAACGCATGAGTATTAGTAAATTAAATAAATAAGTACGTGATATCACCACTTTCCACTGGCCCTAGCTAGGCTAATAAAAATATTGACGGGCGTGAACTGACCTTACTATTGTGGGTTCCGTATTATTAAAATAATAACGCCTTTCTGTATACATTTACAGAGCTACTGGATTGTTTCAACTTATTGCCACAACTATCTTTATGTGCATTGTACCATGCTTACGATACTTTTTTGTATATTGCGGTGAATGAGACGAGCATGCCATTCGCCCGATGGTAAGCGGTACGACCGCTCATGGACAGTAGCAAAACCAAAAAACACAATGAATTACAAAGCAATACTTGGCATTCATCTGCGCTCGCCATCCTGAGACATATATCTCTTTATTTCCAATAGTTACTCCGGCTACAATGTCCTTCAAATCGGAACATAACAGTGCATTTTATTTGGCAGGAGAAATAGACATTGCGGTGGTACCTTCCTAGGCGGCCTCTCACATATGAGAGACCTACCATATACTTTAATTAAGTTATGGTTGTCTGTCTATCAACATTACCTTCAGCAATATAAAGTCTATTGCTAAACATAAGCCTGTCTCGAAAATTTCCGCGACGTGTTGAAACAACTTATCTATATTTCAAAATTATAATAATACCCCAAGGATCTCTAAAATATGAATATCATACACGTACGGTGGTCAATTTCTAATATAACCTCTTCGCCACGCAGTGTGGCAACGATTCTACCTCCTATACCGTTCTTAAATCACGTCACACTATTACCATCCCTTTCCCTCTTATTATAAACCTAATACGTGTAAAAGAGACGGGTATACACAAACTTAAAAATGGCGGGTAAAATGAACTTTGTAAATTCGTAATTCGAAGACATCTAATTGATATGGCGGTTATAAATTTCGTTGGGAGCTCGGCTACTGCATCACACCTCGGGTTTTATCGCAATGTAGTTAAAGGGTTTAGATACGAGTTTTTATTTATAAAAATAAGCTTGTTATTATCTTAGATTTGTATGCCTATTTATGCCACTGCTGGGATACTTGGTCCACCAAATTAGATAAAAGCAGGGTGCGAGTTATTTTACTTCGATTACAGAAATGTTGGCATTAAAAAAAAGTTTTTAGAAGTTTTATTCCTTTTTCAGGATCTGAACTTACAGGTGTATGTAGAAAACGCAACTGGTAACTTGACAAGTATTGTGAAATACAAATATGGTTCAATAAACACGTCGCTCTAAGTTCTAAAACAGAAAGTTCTTCAAATTATCTTAAAATACAAACATACAAAAGTAACCTATTACAAATTACTCAAAAACAAATCTAATTAATGGTTACAGTTTATGGACAGTAAAATTCCGTTTACGAACTCATCAATTCCAAAAAAAATGTTTTAATTACATCTTACACACTTACAAATCTCATCTGACAAGTCGTATTCGTCCTCCTTGCAGGCTAAAGGACTTATAGTACCAAACCTTTTCCAAATACACCGCTATCTGGCTCGAATTAAAAAAAGTTGGAAGCAGCCAACATTCAAATATTTTATGATAGGTAATTTGGTAACTGGCTACTAAACGGTAGACCGCCGTGTTCGATATTCAAAAATTCAAATTCGAATTTCGAACTGCGTGTACATTTTCAAATGTCATAAGTTTCACACCCGCCTGGATGGGATTATGTCCTTTAAGAAATGACAAACCAATTTTTAATTTATTATAAAGGAATAAAGATCAATTTGTATCGAGAAAATATCACTTAATGCATTTTAGAATGGAGTGATGCAATGGTAAATGTCATTGGTTTTGTCTGCCTAATGAAGGAAATGTGTATATGGATACGACTGAACGCTATGAGATTTAAATTAATTTAAACAATGAAGGTTTTTGTTTTATAATTAATTCGTATGCATTAATAAATGGATATTTTTCCACAATCTGTTATAAAGTCGTAGCTGTCAACACTTTTCATCGCACTCTTTTAATTATATTTATCACTTTTTATTGAATATAATAGGGAAATGGACGGAGTTATAGTACGAGTCATACTTATGTACCTTCGTATGCATGTGATACTAGAAATGTAAATGTCTGAGTCTCGTTTACGTTTATTTACAGAATAGATTCTATAAAAAGATTTTAAATCTATAGTAGCAAACACTTTTCATCCTCCATAAAACGCAGTTCTCCAAAAGCGACACCAAGAGTAAAATATATATCAAAAAGTCCCATCCACGCTTTGCCGGCCGCGCGCAGTCGGCACGCTACAAAAGTGTGATATACGTTAAATACGAGTTTCTTTTTACTTTTCAGTGCGTTGTGTTGGTAGTAAATTTATGTTATTTTTGTCAGTTATTTATCTTTGCGCCTCGCGTCCGGTGCGTACAGAGCTACCAACACCTAAAGGATTAGAGTAGCTATTGACTCGTGGATTATGAACATTCTTCATTGTTAGGCTTCATGGCACAGTCTATTGTTTTCTTAGGGTAATGTTTTAGTTGTGATTGACTTTACTTTAGAGAAATGCTTACACAGCTTATTTATACCTATTTATATATTAACTACACATACATTAATACACAAAAAATATTTACGGACCATAAGAGATTCACTTCCTGTGACCTTAACCAGGTCGTTCATCGACATTGTGGGTGGGCGTCGGAAACTTCGCCTACTTGTACGTGGCCTCCACTCTAGAACCTTTCGGCCCCAACGGCCATCGCAGGAAGTCGCTGGATGCTGGCCGCTTCCAACAGGTCTATGTGGAGATCCACGGGGAGGCCTATGTTCAGAAGTGAACTTTCTCTGGCTGAAGAGAGAGAGAGAAGAGATTCACTGCATACCTTATAGATCGCGTCAAAAATATCTGCAGCGACTGATGGGAAGCGGTTTGTATCCAGCTAATACAAGTTTTATCAAATGGTCTATCTTGTGAATGAACACACTGCGTTTACAGATACATGGCATTCACTCATTTAATAACCAAATATCATTAAAAAATATCCCACCTATATAGCTATGTAACAATTATAGGATGTTTAGTAATAATATAGATATTAGTTAAGTATTATGAACAGAAGGACAAGAGAGAGATCACAGTTGCAGTGGCAGAGGACTTAATTCAAAAAGCTCAACGAAAGAGATTATTCAACCGATACCTCTTTTTTTTTTGGAAATAATTACGAGTTTGATTAAAGTGACATAATGTACTCGTACCAATAGCCACACAATATTTAGTTTTCATGGCTCATTATGTGAGAAGAGAACTGTGAAACGTAAAGCAGCGGGCTTGATCTCCGTAAGATATTGTGTATCAATTTATTTTGGAGATTGAAACGTCCATCTGTGGTACTTTCCAATACACAAAACTGATAAAACACAAAGCTCATATATTGTGATTGTAACGATACAAAACTTTAGTTATAATTTATTTTTCATCAGTTTCGTACACACATACATTTTTCGATGGCACTTCAAATTGGAAAATTAACATAATTTACACCTGTTCAACTTACTCTGTACCTCTGTCATTCAACATACCACAATATAACCAAATTGCATATAATTCATCTTTAAGAAATTATTATCAGCTTTCTATTACTTTGATGACACATTTAAGAAATAAACGTATATGAATCTATTAAAAACGGCTTTGGAATGGAACGCAATTTAAATTTTGAATTTGAGCAAGGAACATGGGCGCCGGAAAGTACCAGAAACAAATAAAGCGCGCAGAATTTTCAAACTTAGAACTTAATGAAGCGTCCTTTTTGGTTACTTATAGCACAGAATACTTAGTATTCTGTGCTTATAGTTGCCAAGTAGAAGGAAATAGTATTTTGTAAAGATTCATATGTTAACATAGATTGATGACTATTAAAATACGGTCTATTATAGGAGGTTGATATTGAGTTGTAAAAATTTTGTTTGCTACTGCAGTTTTATGATTTCCCCTAGTTTTTAAAATAGGATATTTTATCAGTATATATATCTACAAACCTAATAATAATGTTGTGCACCTACACCTATATAAATAGAGCTTACACTTTTTTTTATAGTTTTGGTATTTAATGTATATTGTGTTAAAGTAAAAAACAATGTCTCCGCTTAAGCCTGAGTCGGTATCTTAATTATTGCAAATGGCCAACTATCCAAATGGAACAAATATTCGACGTATCAAAACCCCAAACCGATACATTTCACAATTCGAACATCAAACAATAATTCGAATATGGAATCCGGGTGCCGGAAACTAATAAAGACCGCGGCAAAACTTTCAAACTTAGAACTGAATGGAGCGTCATTTTTTACGTCCGTTAGGGTTGTCCCAGTGAAAAATGATATAATTTATATCGCCGCGCCGGCTACCCGTTTTGTGTGCGCGCGATAAAATACAAATAACAAAAAAAAAAAAGAATAAATATATTTTTTCTCCTCTACTACTAATTTAAAATGTTTCCTTATCAACGCGGCGCGCTGCGACAAAAGGATTAGGGATGCGCGTTGTAAAGAAGCTGCACGATGTCGATAGTGCAATAATTAATAGATATTTTTTTAACTGTATTAATTGAACTTTACTATTATCTTATATTTTATTTTGAGTGACACAGGTGTTTCGTAACCGGTTCGTGAATGTTAAAGGATTAGTAGGACGTACAATTGGTAAATTTCTTACCTCTTTCTTTAACAAAATAGCAATATTCTAAATGACCGTTTTAATTTACAGAGTATTACTGTTTTTAATAGTTGTCGCATCTGCGGTATGATGTAAATATGATTTCATAGTCAAGTGTTACTAACTTCCATAATTAAAATCTGAAATTATCATAGCAGCCATCTTTTTCCATTTTAATTACATAAGCAGTAAATATATGCATACAAAAATAGCTGTTTTATCGTTTTCAAGTGAATAATATTAATACAATTCGCATTTTAATCTGGAACGACATATTTGAAATACAAAAGAACAAATTACAAAACAACTCTTTATTTTTATATTTTAATATGATTCTAAATTATTTCATTAACCTTTTGTCGTTAAAGAAGAAAACCGTATCGTATTAAAATGTTCATCAATCATCATTACTTATACCATAATTATTCGCTAACTTAATGTTAAACTTATAAACCCTTAATTACTCATCTCGACATGTCAGAGCTGAATCGACGAAAAAAACACAATCGATAGATTAAACCATCACTAGAGTGCACACACACACTGGCCATTTCACACACAAATCAAAAGCCGAGCGCTCGTATCGGGCCACGAATGAAATATTCAAATTTGGAAGCTGATTCCGTTTATGGCTACTTAATTTGGGTGATTCGATTTGAATTTAAAAAAGGAACGTCAGAAAAAATACGGCCGTAGACATTCCACCGGCGCGAGCGCTGGACACAGTTTTTTTAACGTAGCAGATTTCTTTAATTTATGGCCTGTATCTGAGGCGAAGTGAACATGGTCAGTATTGGAGTAATGAGGTTTTGTATTAAGGGAGACATGGTTGTTTTAGTTATATTCATCTTTTTAAAGGGGTTGTATTGAATATTGGTTTTTTAGTTGATGTTAAAGTACCTACATTTGTCTTTCCTAAAACTAACATAATTTCAACAAGAGGACAAGTTCGATTGGAATGGAACTATATTGTATGCAATAGCCATATAAGTAAACCAACCGTATTTTTTATGTTTTGTTACATAGTAGTATTTTTATATAGTAGCTTGTACATCAAGAAATTCTCAATTGAGTATTAACAAACATTGCAAACCTAAGTAGATGAATCTCATACAGCGAAATCATACATTTATTTAACCGATAATTTCATCTATATATTTTTCTACTATCCCCAATAGTCATACTTCTTTATGAAAAAAAAAAAACAAATAAAAAGGCAGTGATACACGTCGGATACAAGTTTAAATCTGGAATGAAGAGAGCGGCATTAGCGCAGTTAACGTCGGCGCGGCGAGCTCGTGTGTACTCGTCGTATCAAGATATTAATAGACGAATCAACGACTCCGCTTTATTTGCGAATTATAGATTTTTTTATTTTTAATGGTAAAGGAACCAATATCTAGGGCTGGGTAAAATATTTTACTTAGATTTATTTGGAATGCCAGAACATTTACTATTTAAATAAAAAAATCAATAAAAATTGTAAATATTATGATGATTAATTCATTTTATGCAAATGAATTTTATAATATAAAAGATATGAATAGGTATTTCTCAACAAAGTATTCTCCTTAATATTCAAGCAAAGGTATTTAGTAAGACATCCTCCAGGACTTGAACCCGTCCAGTTAGATATTTTTTTTGTTAGCCTTAATTTTAATCGACAATATATTGGATTATCTAGTTAAGAATTCAAAATAAATAAAATCTATATTCAATGAAATTAATCTGAAATTGCATAAAAATCAATCAATTGTTAGTAAGGAAATATCTTTATCGCATACAAAATATGGGCATTATACGGAAATTGTAATGGATTAATAACTACAATATTATATCATTTACATAACAAGTGTTGATAGGTCTTAAAGTATCGCCTAGACTCTAGAGTAAAGCGATCTACAAAAACCGGATTGCGATTATGTCAATTTTTTTGTTACATATCAGGTTTTTTTATAACCGAGTGGAACTATATTCAAAATTCGATTCTATATTGTCCTGACGCGTAAACATAAATAGTATGAATATGTTATAGCTACAAGAATTCAACAACTCAAAAGCAATATAAAACATTCACCTCAACTGGTGTGCTCGCGTCGACGAACGCAGAGCGAATGAGCAAAAAATCGCTCGAGACATTCATCTGACATTCAACGCTGGGTGGAGCCATCCGGCGCCCGCCTTTGCAAACGAGCTCACCCATTGGCCCGTTTAAAAATCGATTCCGTTTTATAAATATGTAACCACTTTCGTTTCCGGCGGCGCCAAACGGAGTAATGCTGCCAGCCCTAACAATACGAATATAGAACGTGTTCAAATTTCAAAAGTTCGAATTTCGAATGCAGCGTTACATCTGTTGGGGCGTTGTTTCTCGCCAGTCACTCGATTGTTTTACCGACATGTCTTTGTAGACAGTTTTGTTTTATTTAAAAAGAGAATGGGCGCGCTTTTTTCTTTTTCTTTGCGTTCCAAGATGATTTTTTCATTCGGCCTTATATAGGTGGCATAGACAAATGTACGGCGAAATTGAATTGGTAATAAATAATGGCGTATTTATGATTTATGATGTAACAGGGGTGGGTATTGTGGAGTGCTCTCGCATTAAATAGTAATGTATCTTTGCGACCTTCATCTCGCTAGGGAGGCTGGGACGTAGATATCATGCGTTTGTGGTAATCTATTTTGCATGTTATATATAATAACGGTAGCTATACCAGATTTTTTTAATTTGCTCAGTTGTAACGAACATGCCCTTTAAAGTATGAGGTCCGGATTTCGATTCCTATATCAATATTTTTTTAGTTTTACCTAGCTATATACATAGGTACTTATATAAACCTTACCTCAGGTTGAAAATGTTTAGGGGTAATTCTTGCTTGTGGATTATATTGTTATAGAATCTTATTAAGATCTCTACAGTATGCGGGTTTCTTCAAGTAAAAACTTTTTTGTTCACTATTTTTAATTTACCAAAAAATACACGTTATTTCGAAAATTAATTACGTCCTCAGTTTGAGACAACCATTGATTTGGTAGATGTCTTTACCGAACTAAAGTGTTATCATCATAAATATTGTATTTTTAAGACAATGATTTAAAATGACGATGCAATGTTTGTATGATCCATTAGTATCTGTTTCGGGTCTGGCTATGACTGCGATTCAAAGTATTTCGTACTTTATTAATTTTTATTTATTATTATTATTGCGTTGAATGGCGAGACGAGCATGCCATGCCACAAAAAACAACATTAAAGACTGATCTTATACGAGCACGAAAAGTCTGGAGTAAGCATGTATAGTTTAGGTATATTTTAGGTAGGGGTGCTCAATACGAAACCGCCCAGGGTGCCAACTTACCTTACGCCGCCACTGGTGGTACCTACCTACCCAAGCCTCTTACATATGAGAGACCTACCACCAGTAAAATACTCATTAATAGTAGCTATTTTTCTCGGCTATTTCGCGGCAGTCAAGGTGTTTCCTCTCTCATAAGGTTTCGTAGGCGTCACTACTGAAACCTTGCGACATACGTTTTGTAACAACGCGATAAATGTACACGTTTAGAAACAAACTGAAGAAGGTTCGATCCCCGCTTAGGAAATTTTTCGGGAGAGTGTCCATCAATGTTTCGACTTGTGTGTTCCGTCCCACGATGTGACGAGCCTATCGCCATATCGGGCACAAATTCCTGACTCCGTGCTGATAAAGAATACAAAAATCCAATACCTATCACTGTTCGACCCGGGGTTCGAACCCGAGACCTCAGCATTTCAATCGTACTATAGTATCTACAACTGCGCCAACGAGGCATTCAAGAGTAGATATTATTATACTTAACTCACATATGAATATTAATAAACTTTACGTACCTTCAAAATTCTTGAGATTTCTGAGGTCCCAAGATGCACACTCCGTAGAAATTACTTTTAAGATCACCGTCGTACGCACATTTCGTCACGATGTTTTCTTCACCGTTAATAACTTAATAATGTATTCCACATACGACCCACTGTTGTCCCGACTTTACAATCGCAAAATCGATGAATGCTTTGACTTAGCTCATAGTCTACCTCGCTGGCTTATTTCTCGTTGGCGAAGTTCACATGGCGTCGATATTCATAAGGTGGCTGGTAGCGGTTGGCGACGATGGGCTGAAGATCGAGCCCAGTGGCGTGCTATGGGAGAGGCCTATGACAAGCAGTGGACGTAAAAGGGCTGTTGATGATGATGATCTTCACGTGTCATAGAAATTCTTGTGTAGATATCTATAGCATAGATTTCCTCACAATGTTTTCCGATGGTTTCTTAGATTTACGCGAATACACATTGGAATAATATTTTTTACGGATTTTATCCTCAGTACCTAATATCTACGCCCCGTGACCACGAAAGCTGTAAAATAATCGAAACGGGAAGTCAAAAATTTTAATTAAACCAACTCTACAAAATACGTAAAAAATAGTTTTTGTTTGATGTGTTTTTTACCATCAAAACATTATTTTAACCACATACACACACTTCGAAAAGTCACTATCTTAGCATCGAACCTACTCACTGAACCGTATTTTTGCCACATTTCGAAGCATTATTTTAACCACACACACACACACTTCGAAAAGTCACTACCTTGGCTCCGAACCTACTTCATCCCTATTTTGCCACAAAGCTATTACATTACTTTCAACATTATTTTTCCAAGTTAATATTGTAAAAACCTACAATTAGTTGAGTAGCGGAGCAAATCCTTCGCCCGGAGACATTTTAATTTCAGTAAGTGAGTCTTTTATTTATACCCGCTTTATTATATTATATTTTGATATAAAATGTACCTACTGCTAGGTACATATATTGCGACTAATTGTAAGTGCAGTGTAGACACTGGTGGTAGGTCTCTCATATGTGAGAGGCCGCCTGGGTAGGTACCACCGCAATGTCTATTTCTCCCGCCAAGCAGCAGTGTAAATGCACTGTTTTGTTCCGGTTTGAAGGATATTGTAGCCAGAGTAACTGGACATAATGACACTTAACATCTTGTGTCTCAGGATTGCGAGCGCCGTGGAATGCTAAGCATTGGCTTGTAATTCATGGTGTTGTTTGGTTTTAGTACTGTCCATGAGTGGTCATATCGCTTATCATCAGGCGAATGGCGTGCTTATCTCGCCATTAATCGCAATAAAAAAAATACTACAACCTTTGTGAATTACAATGCTGATAAGATCGGCCTCCGTGGCGCAGTTGGTTAGACACCGGCAGTGAAACGAGAGGCAACGGGTTCGATCCCGCACCGAGACAAATTTATGTGGTCCACATGTAGTGCCCCGGAAATACATCAAGAAAGTGTCACAAATACCCAGATTCGAAACAGGTACCGGTGGAATACACAAATATTTGTCTTGGTGCGAGGGTCAAACCCGCGGCCACACGTTTCACAGCCGGCTTCTAACCAACTGCGCCATGGAGTCTGTCAAATAATATAAAATTAACATACATACATACATAAACTCACGCCTTCATCCCAGAAGGGGCAGGCAGAGGCGCCACTAGGACACCCACATTTCGCCTTGTATGTTCCGTCCCACGATGTGATAGGGGGCGAGCCCATCGCCATATCGGGCACAAATTCCCGACTCCGGGCTGATAATTAATAGAAAAACCCAATACCACTTTGCCCGACCCGGGATTCGAACCCGAGACCTCAGCTTTGCAACCATACCGTAGTACAACTACGCCACCGAGGCAGTCAAAAATATAAAATTAAAATTCCCAAAAATTCAAGAATCAAACCGACTACCACAATTATCGGGGTTTAACACCATCGAATCAAAGGACATGAGCCCTTGTACCGGGTGTTTAACAGGGGAGGGGGTGGAAACTGCGAAATGGCAAAACAACTCCGTGCTCTTATGAATATTAAAATACACCCCTCGGTGGGGTAGGGATGCGGAAAGCGTTGATATCGATATTATTGTGCCACTCCATTTTGATAGTGGCGTAGTTGGTTAGACGCCACCTGTGAATCGAGACGCCGCGGAATCAAAATTCGCACCGAGACAAATGTTTGTGTAATCCACAGGTATTTGTTTCGGGTCTGGGTGTTTGTGAGACTGAAAAGTCTCTCGTAGTTTCTGATAGCCACGACACAAGACTCGATCTTAGTGTGGGGTCAATATGTGACTGTTGGATGTATTTATTTATTTATTTATTTATTTATTTTGCCATATTAAATTATGTTTCTTACTATACTTCGTTAAAGCTACAGTACAAATTAAGTCGATGCGGAAAATGTCTCGCAGATAACCGACATGGGAAACAACATTACTGCTTTTTTTAATCAAGACTATTTTGATTTATACAATAAATTACAATAACATTAATAACACCTGAGATTTATGCTGACGAAAATAAAAAAGAAAATAACCACAGAGGACCTATCCAATAAAAAAAATAGGGACAATAAACTTAGGTACCTATTTTTTAAATTAATTAAATCAAAATCGCAATAAAACGTTTCTTGTAACATAAGACATCGTGCAGGCAAAAACTATTTCGATAAACAAAACAATCGACAAAAAGCATCGATAGCCCCCGTCCCTAGCAAGACAACAGCGCAATTTACCCGGCGGGGGCACAGCTAATGAATATTTTCCGATTGCTACATGGCATGTGGCCAGATTGGACCAGCGTGCCCACGAGTGAGCTTAGTGGGCGAGAATAGTGGGCAGGTGTTGTTGGTTATTAAATGGGGAATTTGAAAATATTAATATTGCATTTTTATTGGTTATTGTGTACCTATGGTATTTTAAATGGTAGTACATTTTTTGTTTTAAATGTATTGTTATGGTATGTGAATCGTGAAGTCACAGGTTCGATAGTCGGCCGGCTTTACAGCTGGTTTCTCTGGCTGTAATTGTCTTTATTCGAGGTTTTTTTACCTCTTTAGTTCATCGTTCTTTTACCCGCTTTATTGCGGAGGGTAGTGGACAAGATTTCCAACTCCTATTAATTTTGGTGTCATTACAATGCGTGCTGTTGATCCTGGCTTACAGTTGCAGTGGCGGGTGTGAGGGCGAGACAGTTTCCTAGCCGGTCGGTCAATAAAATCACTGTAAAACATTATCGGCGCTACAGAGAATAATATCTACAAAATATATATAATAAATAAAATAATAAATACACCCAACAGTTATACATAGTCCTGACCCCACACTAAGATCGAGTCTTGTGTCGTGGGTATCAGAAGCTATGAGAGACCTTTCGGTCTCACAACACCCAGACCCGAAACAAATAGCTGTGGATCTCACAAAATATTTTTTTTCGGTGCGGGGATTGAACCCGCGGCCTCTCGTTTCACAGGCGCCATCTAACCAACTGCGCCACGGAGGCTGTCCGTAATAATATAATGAATATCAGTAATGCTATAAATAAGTTCGTAAAATCAGATATTAACTCAAAATCATTGCCACGATATTCCATTACCAACCAACTAACATATAACCAAAATGTAACTCAAAAATAAATTTGATAATGAACCTTGTACCCAATGATTCTGCCTACACCACTAAACTATAAAAGCCCAATACAAATAAAGTTGCTACAAAGTATCCTTCGGAACGCTGTGTATTTCCGTTCGCGAAGACCAGTGTAAGGTGAGCCCTGTACCCAAAGGAGTATCATAATGCGACCTTTTTGATACAGGTAGTGAAACTTTTCATCTTATTTTGTTTGAAAATAAATATCTACATACATAAACTCACGCCGTTTTCTCAGAAGGGGTAGGCAGAGGTGCTACCAGGACGTTTCGCCTTGTGTGTTCTGTCTCACGATTATACGTACGTGGGATGTACATATCGGGCATGAATTCCTGACTCCGGGCTGATAATTTATAGAAAAATCCAATATCACCGACCCGGGATTTGAGACTTCAGCGTTGTGATCCCACCGTAATACAACTGCTCCACCGAGGCAGACAAATATACAAACAATATACATGAGCCTAGTCACCCACTGTTGGGCACGGGACTTCTATACAACCGACAGCTCCATAGTTCATCACGCTGGCCTAGAGCAGGTTCGCAGACTTCACATACCTAACAATTTTAGTATATTTTACTTACCTGTAAAAAAGACAATTAAAATACGTGATTTTAGCCAAAGATCGGTAATAAACAGTCGGGTTCAAGATACACTGGTCGTTGACAATGCGTTTCCGTCGCATTGTGCCGAAATCGAGAGGATAAACCGGCACAAAGAACGTTTGATTCACAACTACATTAATTAGCACAAGTCGACAACATTTGGTATACATATTTATTTATGGACAAAGTATTACTTTGCTTGGTAAAATAATTAAAATTATGACGCTACGTTTTGTTGATACTTTACGCAAAATTTAAAGAATACTTTTTCTATTTTTGTTTATTTTCTTGGATCTTTGACACGCATTTTATACATATTATTGTTAGGTATTTTCATCTTAAAAATTACAACAGCTCTGTGAAATATAAAGTTTAAAAAAATATACATACATACATACATAAACTGACGCGTTTATCCCAGAAGGGGTAAGCAGAGGCACCACCAGATCATCCACATTTCGCCTTGTATGTTCCGTCCCACTATGTGATAAGGGGCGAGCTTATCGCCATATCGGGCACAAATTCCTGGCACCGGGCTGATAATGAATAGAAAAGTCCAATATCACTTTGCCCGACCCGGGATTCGAACCCGAGACCTCAGCTTTGTAACCGTACCGTAGTACAACTACGCCACCAAGGCAGTAAAAAAATATATACACCCAAATAATAATTTCAAACTCGAATTCGTGTTCAAAATACAAGTTTGCAGCAACGTTCGAAGCAATTGGCATCCTGCAACTTCGTGCAACCTATAATTCAATAAAATAAAATATCCAGTACCAACCTAAAATATAATATATAATCAGTAAGTTTTAAAGGGCTTTAAAATGTTGCCTACCTCATCCTCCGTTCGTACCATAGATAAATCAATGTTTTTTCCCGCGGCGCGGCTACCGTGCGCTTCGCCTTAAAGAGATTTATGACCCGAAACGATGCTTAAAAAAACCTGAAATATGGACATCAATTTGTATTAATTTAAATGAAAATGCGTAAAGCGTGGCTTTATTTGTTTACTTTTTTTAATCCGTTTTGATATTGCACAGTTGCGTTCTTCCTAATTGTTCTTGGCCACTTTTAAGAAGTTTCTGAAATAAAAATATTTGTTTTAGCAGTTTTTAATTAACAATAACTTAGATGTGTAATGCAGATGTGTTTAAAATAGTCACGTCGTTTTTATACATGTTTTTACTATCGACTATCCCTGCCTGTAAGAGCAATAATTCCGTTTCGTAAACTTATTTTTTATTTTATAAAGCCTTTGAGCAATCGTGAACAAACTATTTTGTCCTTTAAAACCTGTTGTCTTCTTCCTAACTAATTTTGGATGTAATTTATTTTAATATTCCGTATTTTTTTCTCTTCCTACTTAAAAAATATACGCACGTAACAATTTCATCCAAATTGTGCGCCTCACACAGGTTGTTGTGGCCCAATCCAATGCCTTTGTCAAAGCTGTGGAAGACTAGCGGCGCTCCTGACTTCTCTCTTGATTGGGCTAGTTTTTCATGCAACTGTAAGCAGTATTTATTAAAAAATTAATACGACAAAACATTTACAGTGACATCTAGTAATGAAATTTGGAACTAAATGCATTTTGTAAGGTAACAATTTAATTCCCATTAAAAATTCTAGATGGCGGTAAATTATTATTGCAGGATTTATACTATAACGTATGTTATGTCGGAAATATTGACAGTATACGCAAATGTATCGATTAGAAAAAACGAAAGGACACATATATGCTGCAGTAAGGAAGGATATAACATTTGTGCCGGAAAACTGTTCCACAGCCTAATAGTGCAGCAAAAATGATTTTTTCTAACTTTTTGGTCCGTTTTTATGATCTTTTGTAGAACAAAGAGATTACAAAAAATATTTCTTGCCTGTTTTTTCTACTAAATATAGCTACTTACCTTAACAGCCAGCTCATATGGCACAATCTTGTCTCCCTTGCAATGCAGCATCAGTATGGGCAGATGAGGGACGCTGGTCAAGTACTGATCGGTGGTGAACGCGTATTCCGTTGAAGCAGTGAATGGCTTCACAAACATGTCGTTGAAGTATGGCAGCCATGATACTAGCTGCAATTAATTGCAGTTTTTATAGACGCGGAATAATGAGAATGGTAAAATATTCGTATGCCAGAATTGCGACCAAAATATAAAGGTTTTAAATTTACCATAGGAACCCACGTACCTAAGTCGCATTTCGGGATCAGCCTGTATTCATCCGAATTCGAAACAACTTGCATATTTATGGATATTGTATTACATATTACGTGTCGGTAATACACCGCTTTCTATTGAACTTCATATTATATTTTTTACTTCACGTGAGTAGTGACATCTACCGGATTACTTAGAAACTTCACGGAAAGCTAACTAACATTTTATGAACGTAATTCATTCAGCTATCAATAGATGGCGCTGTACATAAAATCGTGATCCACGCCAAAGCTCATATTATACTCTTTGATATAATATTTTAATAAATACCTTCGAAAATGGATGATACGCGATTTCGTCCATTAAATTATTGAAAGGCGCCTCAAGTACCAACGCGTCTGGCTCTCGTAAGGGATCCATTTTGTATTCTTTGCAAAGTTCTGATAGGCGGGAAACCATGTTGGCCGCTACTGCGGTGCCTGGCAAAACATTTATTATTATTCTAATTAATCATGATGAATGGCTAAGGCGGGCATAATTGTATGTCATGGCCAGATAAATAGCTTCTCGCCAGCACTGCAGTTAAATCACGTGTAGGTATGCAAGGTGAACAACGCAGGGGTCAATAGGAACTGATCCGCTCATTTGTTGTTAATATTCATCAAACATTTTCAATATCCAATTATCACTCTACCAGTTCACTCCTTATGCATCCAACATCCCCATAATATATATAAAAAGCCATGTATAAAAAGCTAGCCAAGCATGTTTACCGAGAGAATGTCCCCAAACCACCACAGTGGGCCGGTTGACATCATCCAAGGAGTCCAGTAGCCAGGAGTACATCCAGAGGACGTCTTCAACCACGCCCGGTTCCGTCGGTCGTACGCGGGTCGAATCCCCGTAACCTTGGACAACGAGGTATAATAAATACACCCTACAGTCACATACATAGTCCTGACCCTATAAGATCCAGTCTTGTGCCGTATCAGGAGACTTTTCGTTCTTACAAACACCCAGACCCGAAACAAATACCAGTGGATCACACAAACATTTCTCTCTTTGCAGGAGCACGCGTTCTCTCGTTTCATATATCCACAGAAATATATCTAGACATATATCTAACCAACGGTGCCACGGAGAATGAGTTAAATCTAGTTACTAATATTCACCGTTGAAAGAAACGTCGTGAGGAAGGACCTGCATACCATCAGCCCATAATCGGCCACTATTGAAATAGAATTCTGCTTCAGTCGAGAACTCGAGTAGTGGACTGCTCTGGTCTAGCGCGGATTTGCAGACGTCACATACCATGAAATACTTGAACATCGTGGTATGAAAATGAAAATATCATTTGCTGGTGCTTTCCTTCGTCGATAAAGTGCGTGGTAATTGTAATACAAACAATCTCCGAAATGTCAAAAGTGTGGCTTGGGGTTTGAACCCGCGACCACCGCCTCGAAAGCATTCGGAGACGCGACGATCTTGGCTCCCATGAGCTGAGAACTCTGAGGTCTTCAGTGCGCTTCCCAGATTGAATATTGGTTTGTGCGAAATGGCGATAGGCGTTCCCCCTATTAGATGTTGAGGCGGAAATAATGTAGATGGCGCTAGTGATGTCTGTGCTCAACCTTCTCCTTTTGGGCTACATGGGTGAACTTATTTACTTATGAAAGTCTCACTGTCTACCACGCTTCAAATAGCGTGAAAAATGAGGTTCGCAACTCTACGCTGATGAAGAATAATGTTAGAAAAAAATGTCTACCTCGATAGTCGAATGTGATGACGTGGAAGTCCAGCTCTTGGAAAACCTTGTACATCTGCAATCTATGGGGGGAGGCACGGTGGTTAGAGTTACCTGCAAAATGAATACAACCAACAATCACACATATTGGGTCTATAGTAATGGCCGCCACATACGTAACAATATCACATCGTGGGACGGAACATACAAGGCGTAATGTGGGTATCCTGTTGGCGCCTCTGCCTACCCCTTCTGGGATAAAGGCGTGAGTTTATGTATGTATGTATAAAAAACAAAAATGGCTGGCGGCTGTGACCGATAGGTGTCTCCGCAAAATTTTATGACGAGGTTTTTGATCGCACTTTCACTGGTCACCTTTAGTGATATTTATTTACTTTATATCCTAAAAACTGATAATTATTTACCATGGCAGTAAAGAACAACGGTTTTCTTCGTCTTCTTCAGTTCTTCATAGAGTCTTTGGTCCAGATTAGCGTAGTCTCTGATGACGAACACATCTTTGAACATGGACCGAGGTATGATGTGCCATGCGCCTGGTAAACATTAAAATTATACCACTGACTTCTAATATACTGTTTTATAAAAAGCATTAAATATGAAATATTGTCTATTATGATATTTTTACGTTAAACCACTTTCGGTGACATTTCGGCACTTTTATGCCAAGTTGAAAGTATAACCGAATGGCATTTTCCGAGCAAAAACAGTTAAACCCAAAGCCGAAAGTTTAATCAAACTATGATCTAATGCTTAACGCTACGTCAAAGAAGAATAAATTTACCCAGTTTTATAGGACAGTCGTCGATTTTCGAATGGAATTCAATGTTGAAATTTCTCCCGCCGATTATGTTGCAGCTCGAAGGATTCTCGTAGTCCAGATTTCTCGGATAATTTACTGCAACATAAAATTATTTGACACTAAAGATGCCTGATCAATTGAGAAATTCCTCCCTCTTTTTCATATTGATAAGGCCCCCATTGCAGTACATGGGCCTCTTCAACAAGTTTCTATGTTCAGCAGGGGACTTCGTGTGACTGAAGAGAAAGAGAAAGAAAGAGAGAGAGAGAGAGAGAGAGAGAGAGAGAGAGGGAGAGGGATGACTCACTACAGTTAGAAAACACCATCTTCCTCTGCACCGACTTGCTGTATTTGAACAGCAGCGGCAGCACAGCCACCTGCACCACCAAGATGCTGGCGGTCAAAGAAGCGCCGGTCACCAAAATCGTCCTGAAACAACCGCAATATATTCTAATAAATATCCGAGATGATTTCAATAAAACGAAGGTGTGCAACGCCAAATTAACTTTAATTAAATTTCACAAACGTACATTTATTTATTATTTTCAAGTAACATGTATGTAAGTTGATATTCTAATTAATAAACACAATCTTAATAATATAAACTATTCGATCGATATAACTTAATAACAGTCAAGTTGAGTCTACAACAACGGATGAATAACTTTGATGACTGAAAATTCACGCCACCACCGCCTTTTATAGAAACACGAACTGGCTCATAGCTACCCTCCAAAAATTATAACTACCCTCCTACATTATACAATACAATGCAATATGTTTAATGTATAGATAGAGTATCATTAGACAACTGGAGCAATTAAACAGTGGCGCAGTTGGTTACACCGGCTGTGAAACGAGAAGTTTCGGGTTCGATTCCCGCGTCGAAACAAATGTTTGTGTGAACTACAGGTATTTGTTTCGGGTTTGGGTGTTTGTGAGATCGAAAAGGCTCTCGTAGTTTCTGATACTCACGACACAAGACTCGATCTTAGTGTATGTATGTATGTGACAGTTGGATGCATTTATTTTCTTATTAATCATCACGTTTAAAATGCAACAGTAGGACAGTAAACCTATCTTGCATCATTTGTTCGGGATCCAAATAAATAACAGAATAAAACCAGTTAAACCAGGTTCATTTCGCTCCTTGTCTTTTTGTGCTCTAAACGGACGTCCAATCGTGCCCTTCGATAAAACCACTATTTTGTAATAGCATAACTCACCCAATAACCATATTGAATTGGCGCCAATCTATACTTATTTATATATCGTTTTGCGTGCATTTTATATTTTTATTCTAATTTTTTATATGTTTTATATAAAAAGTTAACATTATTATCGCAGATCCATTGGCACTGACAATTATTTTTTTATTTTTTCAGTAGTTAGAAAATAGGTTATAGTTTTGTGATATTGAAATGAGATTAATAAACTTACTGATAAGGAGGTTGTTATATATTTTATATTCGTGAGTGTGACAGGTTGGAAAACCATCAGCATGTTCCTGTAAGCCTCGTCACGATTTTAGAGCGATGTTTAAGAGATTTCCTTGTTAAAATGGGGGTGAACGGATCTATCGAAATCAAAGTAAAAATATATTGGTCATTAGTTATAGTTCACCAAGAAAACTACGTAGAGCAAATCAAGTAATAGTCTTTGTGATAAATTATACAATTGCAAATGATTATTGTATGTACCCCCCACACGCATGCAATCAGTAAAAAAATGCTGACAGTGCTCTTTAGACTAGTATCTTGAGTGGACGCCCAACTGAGTCCTTCCTTAATGTTGCTAATGCGCTTGTGTTATGAGCGGGCGCCCAACATAACCTTTTACTAATGTATTGCTTTTGCTAACACATGTTAGTGTTTTATTTTAGCATCGATCCATAAGTTCTAATACAAAAGATACGTAGCGTAATCTGAGTAAATATGTAAATACGCCCTAAGACTTTTATTATTTTACAAAAAGATCTGGAAACAAGAAAAGCAACGACGATAGCAAAGATAGATACCTCATAAATGGAGTGTTAAGTAAATAATTTACCTATAATTTTCTGAAATAAATTAAGACAAAAAGTCGTCAGCTCTACGACCGGCAGAAAGTAAGCTGAAGCTGCGGCCAAATCTGCCAAACCCTCCACGACGGCCAAACCCGCCAAGACCGCCAAGACCGCCAAAACCGCCAAGACCGCCAACACCGCCAAGACCGCCAAAATCACGTCCCCCTGATAATAAAATAACATTTACAGCAGGATATCTAAACACGTATTAGCTGTTTCAGCCCATACTGATGCAGATATAGATCATCAGGTCTTATCCTACTGCAAGACACGAGCCTCCTCTACAATCCAGAGTACAATTGAGAGGGGTTAGGCCGTATAGTTCAATAAGCAGTATCTCATACTAATAGTTATTCTAGTGGGGATTTAACTTACAACATTTTCGCTGCAGAAATAAACCAGGTGAAGTCAATTAGCCGTGAAAGATTTTTATGCATCTTAAATTAAAACTATTTCAATTAATTAAAGTAGATATTGACGTACATGATATAATACACCTTACTCACAAGATGACGGCACCTGTAAAGAAACAAATGATGATTAATTAAGTAAATAAGCTGCAAAATACATTAACTTACTTATTCCCACACAAAGTACCTAGATAACACTTTAATCTCAGATTACTGGGTATATCAAGACCGCGACCGAAAACGAAGCCAGGTGGTAGTATTAGTGACACAATGCAAGTAAAATTTACGCAAAAAAAATCGACAACTTTTTTTTGTAATTTTTTACTTATCGTCGTATTTGGGTGATATATACATAGTTTTCCTAAAATAAAGATGTACACCTCTTTATTTTTAAACACGCAATGGTACGTAAGGGTTTAAATTAGTATTTTCGCAAAAACTAGGCATTTACCACCCAAACAGGTTGATTTTTAAAAAAATCTTAAAATTTATCTGTCACTATTTTGGCGAAATTTTTATTTGCATCATGTTTGTAACCACCAAAACTACCACCTGGCTTCGTTTTCGGTCGCAGTCTTGATATACCCGGTATATTGTCTTGTCTCTGAGGCTGCCAGGGACTTTTTGGAACACAAATGCGAAAATGGGAGAAATTTCGACGCCAGGATTCGCGACTTTTCCACCACAACGCTGTCAGGTAGTGGAACTAAAAAAATATTTATTTCATCGCTTTTCGTTGCAATGACTTTTTTATGGATATCATTTTTATTTATACAATAAAAACGACTACAACGGGTCGACAAGTACCGAACACGTATAAATTTAACACAAATTCTAATCTTCTATACATATAATAAATTTGTTACCGATCAATGTCTGCACATGGAAGACAAATAAGAAAAACTAATATGGAGGTCTGTGTTAATGCAATAGAACCCAAAACAATGATTTTTGGAATGTTTGTCAGTTTGTCTGTGCGGTTGTGCGCGATGAACTCAGAAACGCCTTAACGGATTTCGACGTAATTTGTTATGGAGGTAGCTGACACCCTGGATTAACACTTAGGCTACTTTTTATACCGAAAAATATAGTGTTCCCGTGGGATGAGGAAGGAATTCCGATATATTTGTTACTTTTTTATACTCAAAGAGATGGGATGGGATTGGATTACATGCTTTAAGTGAGAATGAGACGGGACGGGACGGGATGGGAAATTCCAAATAATCTATACCTGTATTTTTTTTAAATAAAGTTGATCACCCAGACGAAGTTTGCGGGCAGAACCTAGTTAATAATATAAGGCATATCAGTCCTACATGTTTGGCACTTGGTGGCCCGCATTCAATATGCTACGCAATACGCATAACGCAAACATTATGATTTGTTGGCTAGTCAAGTCAATAAGTAAAATCATCAACGTTTACAAGTACAATAAAATAAATATTATATGTTTCTTTTTAGCGCTATTATTTTGAAGTCGGGTTTTGTACGTGAAATTTATTTCTGATCGCAGTATAGTTTACTTATTATTACGATATAACTACGTAATGGACGAAATGGGGTGGCCAGTAAACAGGCTATTCTGCTCTGTACATGCTAATGGTCAAACTTACCACTAAAAGAACAATTACGGTCACGAGAGTCGTCACAAAACATATTCTATTCATTTTTTATTCTGGTTCTGCACAGTGAACCACTCTGCTTTCAAATTACGATTCAAGTTTTACTATGTAAACAAATGTTTAAATACCTGACACGAAATTTTAATCAGAAGTAACTACCATTAGCAGATACATTTGAGGGTGGCAACATCACGCCACGTGGTTTTGTAATTGCGAGCAAATCAATATCTTTCTGTAGAGAATTGGTATGTTTCATTCGCTTCCAAAATTTTAATCAATAAGGAATAATTCGATGGGCAAATACATTTAAGACACGGGAAGCCACTTCATGTGATTTCGATTAAATCGTGATAAAATGCGTAAACATTAGTTTTACTTCAATGTGTAAGATTCGCGTAAATCTAAGAAACCATCATGAACTCTTTGTTGTAAGGGAGGCTCACACTATGAAGTGCGATGATAAGGTTAATATATCGTCCCGTGGTGTATACTGAATATTTCTGCTGCCAAATGTATGTCACTCACATAAACAAGAAGATTAAAAAACTAGTTTTTATTTTCACTAGTTTGTTAATAGTTAAAAATTAAGGTTAATTTCACCTTCTGTCTAGCTCAATTATAAATAACGTAACTTTTACAGTATTTCACGTGCGGTCGCTTAAGAAAAAATACATTTTTACTTGCAAGGCCGTGACACCAAAAAATTTTAAGTCTCATTATGTTCAGTAGTAACACTGGCTACAATGTCCAAACTGGAATACAACAGTGCATTTACACTGCTGTTTGGCGGGAGAAATAGACATTGCGGTGGTACCTACCCAGACGGAAATACATATGAAACACCTACGACTAGTAAAGGCCGGCATAATTGTGTCGACAAGCGAGAGATAGACATAATATTTCTTGTGGGTCGATACCATCGATATCAATGTTACACTAGATAAGACATTCAGTATACAAAATGTGTCCCACCTACTTGCGGTGCATGCACCGCACATGAATCAGTTTGCTTCGTGACAGTGCAGTACACCTTATCGCATACTTTTTGTGTAATTTATTTTGATGTTTCGCCGTCAAACCGAAAGCAAATCTTCTGAAGTTTCAATATTTTAATAAAATACCAGGTAAGTGATGTAATATTGCAGTGTGCTTTTAAAATACGGGGGCACTTTATTTCTATGACGCGTCTCGTCTATCGGTAGAATATAAGTCAATGGTCGATACTATAATTAGTTCGCACTATACTATCACTTTCTCGTGGGAGTTTAAAAGTAAATAAATAGTAAGCTGCGCCGGAAATATATTATATTTTATTATGAGACAAGGATTCCACACTTACGTGGAATTGGAATAAAATAACTATCTATTTTAAATAAAATTTTACTTCATATTCAGACAGATGTAATTTATAAAATGATGTATGTAAAACAAATGTGTATTCATTTACGTATTTTTTTTTAATCCACCTCAATATTAAATAAAAAAGAATTTAGTACAAAGGATTAATTATATGAGAATCAAATCCGTGCTATTATTTCACAGCGCATATACTTTGCGACCTCGATCTGAAACAAACAAAAACATTTTATTTTGGTTTGTTATGCACCTAGACAAATAGGTGAAAATGAACCATGAAACCATGAAATTGAAACATGAAATCGATATCAAGAACAATAATTTTAAATATGTATGTATGCCTCGGTTTTTTACTAGATCTAAGATGCCGAATTACGAATAAAAAGGCGTAAGCAAAGTTGTGCACTTAATAATTTGTAAGTTTATTAAATAAATTACTTACCTGGATATTTTCTCGATCCTATAATTTAGGAGTCGCCAGTAAGACCGCCTAAGCCACCAAGACCTCCAAGTCCAAGACCTCCAAATCCAAGATCACCTAATCCAAGACCGCCAAATCCACCAAGTCTCCTGGGAAAGCCACCAATACCGCCAGGATAGCCGAGTCCTCCTGACAATCAATTGAGAATATTTTTGTACAGGTTTGCATAGATCTAGCAAGCAGCTCTCTTGATGGTAAGTAATTACTACTACCCATGAACATAGCACTTGGATCATAGATGCGTTGCTGGCCTGTTAAAATGGGAGAGGAAAGGAACGGAAAAAGGATGACATGAGTGTTCTGGCCTTCCGATAATCTTATTTTTTGTGACAAATCACAACTGAAAAGCTGTTCTTGTATGTTAATTATCTGTGAGACAGCGGTTCCACTCCGCCCGACCCCGCCCATTAATATCAGCCCATAAAATCCCACTCCAGGGCACGGGCCTATTCTACAATCGAGAGTACGATTGGGAGGAGTTAGGCCATATAGTCCACCACCCTGGTCTAGTGCGAGTCGGCAGACTTTACATACCATAGAAATTCTTACAAATCGCTATGGTATGCAGGATTTTTCAGGATGTTTTCTTTCACCGTTATAGTGCGTGGTGATTGACTAATAATACACACATGACTCCGAAAACTTGCTTGCTAAGTAACTAAAGTGTGGTTTTATCACTTTCAGAACCTATTTTCTATAGGTATTTTTTACGCTCATCCTTTTACCTGGTGCCTGTGGAAGCTGGTCTGCCAAAATCAATTGTGTTGCTTTACAGAATTCACTTCAAGGACCGCTCGAGGAGCCTCATAGCATCGCTAAGAGAGAAATAAATAAAAAAAGCTTACCATCCAAAATGGGCGCACCTGTAAAAAACAAGCAGTTTTATTGATTTTTGGATACAATAACAATAAAAAATAGCTTTAACTGAAAAAAATTACTGTCATATATGTTTTTTT
Organism: Deilephila porcellus; assembly: GCA_905220455.2. Taxonomy (NCBI): domain Eukaryota; kingdom Metazoa; phylum Arthropoda; class Insecta; order Lepidoptera; family Sphingidae; genus Deilephila; species Deilephila porcellus. The sequence continues at coordinate 2,386,620 of LR999996.1, read as the reverse complement.
GAAGTGAAACTTCTTTATCGACGTATGGGAGAAATTTTATGTCAAAAATTGTAACGTTTTTGTGTTACGCGCCATCTTTATTTCTAAGTCACATTTTTCCGATACGTGCCATATTTATTTATTTAAAGCTTCATATTTGAAAGTATAACGATAACAATAATAGTAATAATTCTATTATAATTAATGAAAAGCTATCATAATCTAAGTAGCAATAAGGTGAAATAATTGTATTATTTGTATCCTTGTCTATGATAATAAAAGCCTTTTGCTTAAACTTTATTTAATTTAGCTTTATTTTACCAATTCTGTAAATTTGTAAATAGTAGATCATTTTTCGAAAAATGATGTCATAAAGAAGTTTCACTTCTTACGTGTGTACACTAATACACACACACATTTTTTTTTATATATCCGACACACATGGACTTCTTATTTTAATAAAAGCATTACTCACAAGAAGTCGGCACCTGAAAAAAAACACAAAGAATAACTTTAATTATAATTTTACGCTATATGAAAAAATAATAAGCAATTACAAAAAAAAACCACAGGAAATATATTTTGATGTACTACGTAACAGATATTTTTCCAGGCTTAAAAAATACTGATATAATTTAACGAGATTATAAACTAAGGTGCAAAGTCCCACACCAAGTCCGACATATCTATGAGATATGTGTCTTGTAGCTCAAACATCTGAGACTACGGGGGACTTTACGGACACAAAATACATTGACGCGGAACAAATGTCAGTTCAAAATCAAAATATTCTTTATTCAAATAGTCTTTGAGACGATCTTTTGAAACATTAATTACTAATCTTATTAACACCGCTTCGGAACCTGTGAGAGTGTTCCTCAGAGAGTCTCCGTAGCACAGTTAGTTTGACGTCGGCTGTGAAATGAAAGGCCGTAGGTTTGGTACCCAAACCGAGACTAATGAAATAATGCTTTTGTATCAGCCCATATACGTCCCACTGCACGGGCATACTCCACAATCGAGGGCACGATCGAGAGTGGTTAGGCCATATAGACCAATGAAATAATTCTTACTAATATTTTAGACATGAAATATTTTAAATAAAAAAAAACACAATGATAAGACAATTTGTACAATTATCTTACGTACTCTCTCTCCCGTTCTGTTACCTTCTGCTGAACATAGGCCTCTCCAAGAGTCTCCCCTTCGACCTGTTGGAAGCAGCCTGCATCCAGCGACCCCCTACAACCCTAGCTTCGTTGCCTATCTTGTAAGTGGTAATGATATAAAACTTACCACTAAAAGAATTATCACTAGAGTCGTCACAAAAATAATTGAATTCATTTTTTATTTTCTCTTTTGCACAGTGCAGTACAGCTTGCAAGACAAGTTTTACTCTATATAAGAAAGGTCTGCACATCTTGCTCCTTTAATCAGTAATCAATAAGTTCGATGACTTTACATTTGAGGCTCGCGACGCCATGCCACTTACTTTTTATCCGCGACACATCTTGGTGGACTTCATGTGGTTGAGAGACAGAGAGAGTCAATCTTACTATAGACAATGGGATTGTTCATCCGATTCAATAAGCGTAACATCGGTACAAAATAAACGGGCCAAATCCAAACTCATCGATTTACGAGTTTCTACAATCACATATTAACTATATTCGCATTTGTGGTATGTGTTATTTTCACTGCCTTGTTAGCGTAGTTGTACCAAGGTAGGATTACAACGCTGAGGTCTCGGGTTCGAATCCCGGGTGCGGCAAAGTGATATTGGATTTTTCTATTGATTTATCAGCCCAGCGTCAGGAATTTGTGCTCGATATGGCGATATGCTCGGCCCTATCACATTTTTTTTTTTATTGCAATGAATGGCGAGACGAGCATGCCATTCGCCTGATGGTAAGCGATACGACCGCTCATGGACAGTAGCAAAACCAAACAACACCATGAATTACAAGGCAATGCTTGGAATTCCACTGCGCTCGCCATCCTGAGACATAAGATGTTAAGTCTCAATATGTCCAGTAGTTACTCTGGCTACAATGTCCTTCAAACCGGAACACAACAGCGCATTTACACTGCTGTTTGGCGGGAGAAATAGACATTGCGGTGGTACCTACCCAGGCGGCCTCTCACATATGAGAGACCTACCACCACCAAATCGTGGGACGGAGCATACAGGGAAATCTGAGTGTCCTGGTAGCACCTCTGCCTACCCCTATGGAGAAAAAGACGTGAGTGTATGTATGTTATATTCACCCTAACAAATATAAATTTCATAGATAACTTTTCAATGAACTTTTAATCGTCGGTCTATACGCGAGGTTTGTCGACGACTCGACATGTAGTATTTATTTACGTACATAATTATTTATGTAGTATTTGTAAGTAATAATTTTAGCTCTTCCCTATTTATATTTTGTTATCCTTTTTATTTTGTGTTGTATTTTTTTTGCTGCATTTATTATTAACACCTGCTTCCGTCTCTCTACACCACCTTAAGGTTGACTGGGAGAAAATGCCCTTAGGCATTAAGTCCGCCTGTACCATTGATATGTACAAAGTGTTAATTATAAATAAATAAATAAATGCCGATTCGTGCGTGTTATCGTCCCGTGGTGTGTGCTGAATGTGTCTGCAGCGAAATGTAGGGCACTGAAATAAATAATACGATAAACAAACTACTCTTATTATCAACTTGCACAATTAAAAATAAAGGTTAATTTTAATTTCAGTCTTATTTATATTTAATTTATACAACGTTAAGTTTAAGGCTTAGCTCACACAGACTGTATGTATCTCGCTCATTCATTGCTAGAACGTATGTTCGTTATGGCCGCCACAAACGTTCAAGAACAAACAAATCGAAAATTGGTACGAAATTTTTTGTTGCATTGTGCCTGTAATCACTAAAATTACCACCTGGCTACGATTTTGGTCACAGTCTTGATATACCCGGTATATTACCATCAAGTCAATTTCAGTTTATCGTTACAATACAAAAAAAGCTGATAATGTTTCTGGAAACTATATTTCAGTGTATATCTCTCCGTACAAAAGCGAAATTGTTTTTTTCTGTCCAGAATCGACGGAAACTTTATTATTGAAAACTTTTTGTTATTGTTGGTACTTTCGTCCTATTCTGTTATAGAATTGAAGTAGCGAAATAAATAAATTTAGCAATGGAAGCCGCCTGGGTAGGTTCTACCGCAATGCCTATTTCTCCCGCCAAACAGCAGTGTGAATGCACTGTTGTGATCCGGTTTGAAGAACATTGTAGCCAGAGTAACTACTGGACATAATGAGACTTAACATCTTACGTCTCAGGATGGTGAGCGCAGTCAATGCCAAGCATCGCTTTGAAATACATAGTGTTTGGTTTTGCAACCGTCCATGAGTGGTCATATCGCTTACCATCAGGCGAATGGCATGTTCGTCTCGTCGTTCATCATAAAACCTCAAAGCAAGGAGGTGTTGAAAAATTAATATTTATATTTGAAGTTCAAGACATAGGGAATTATTTTCCTCACCACAGTTCCTCACGTATAGTAATTAGTAGGTGCCTGAAACAAAAGAAGTTCGCAAAACTAGCCGATCTTAGTGTGGGGACAGGACTATGTATGTGACTGTTGGGTGTATTTATTTATTATAATAAATTTGTAACCGATCGATGTCTGTACATGGAAGGTAAATGAGAAAAACCTAAAACAATGATTTTTAGAATTTTTGTCTGTTTGTCTGTGCGGTTGTGCGCGATGAACTCATAACGGCTTAACGGATTTCGATAACATTTGCTATGTAGGTAGCTGACACCCTGGATTAGGGAACCAATGTACCCAAATATTTTTTACATAAAATTAGAACTATTTATTCTCTGCGGTAAATACGAGTAAAAAAATACGACAGAAATGTGAACAGCTCGTGAGGGATTTGAACCCCCGACCACCACTAGTTCGACATCAGATGGGCGCTCTTACCGCTGAGCTAACGAGCCTGTACCAAAGCAAACAAATTTACGAAACACAATACAAAAAGTGACGTCATCACAGTGCTAGTATGAATTACGTACGCGTTTTCCTCAACACTGATTATAAATAATATCAGCCCGAAAGAAAGATAAACTAGAATATCAATTCAAAAGATTTGGTGTAAAATTTTCGTCTCGAAACATGCTACAAGCATGATTTGTAAGAATTTCTATGATATGTAAAGTCCGTCAACCCACACTAGGCCAGCGTGGTGGACTATATGGCCTAACCCCTCTTAATGATTCTCTCAAATGTAGAGGAGACCCGAGCCCTGCTGTGGGACGTATATAGGCTGTTAAAGGATACAGATAAAAATTTTAATTAGTTAATACCTACATAACACAATCTTACATCAATTCTTTAACATGAATGTCCTATACGAATGAGAGTGAGACAATGACCATATTATAGAATTCACAGATCTGTAAAATTCTTGAAGATAAGTCTGTTTGATACAGGTTTTCTCACGACACAAAAAAAGATGGATGGGATGGGACTGGACTATATGCCTTGAGTGAGAATGAGGCGGGACGGGCGGGATATGCCGGGACGGGATGGGATGGGATGGTAAACTCCAAATTAAGTTAAGTTCGAATCAATTTAATCACGCAGACGAAGTTTACGGGCAGAAGCTAGTGAAAAATAAAAATAAATAGCTTGATGTTGACTTCTTGTAGAAATATACACAATCGTCACGACTGCATCCCATAGGCGTAGACAGAGACGGTGGAGATTCATTTGGCTCGATTCTGATATATCCGTTTCGCTTTACCTATTTTCGTCAATCTCTTTATGCATTGTCGGATGAGAGTACTTCTGAGAAGGCCCTTGTTTAAGGTGGCATAAATTAAAAAGTAATAGTACTTACTGCTACAACGATGGCTACAAGACTACACAAGAAAATAATATCACTCGGCCCGACCCGGGATTCGAACCGGAGACCACAGCTATGTAATCGTACCTTAGTACAACTACGCCAGCAAGGCAGCATTTATGGGAATTAAATTGATAAATCATACATAAATTCACGCCTTTATCCCCGAAGGGATAGGCAGAGGCGCCACCAGGACACCCACATTTCGCCTTGTATGTTCCGTCCCATGATGTGATAGGGGGCGAGCCTATCGCCATATCGGGCACAAATTCCTGACTCCGGGTTGATAATTAATAGAAACATCTAATATTACTTTGCCCGACCCGGGACTCGAACCCGAGGCCTCAGCTTTGTAACCGTACCGTAATACAACTACGCCACTGAGGCAGTCATCAGTCTGATAAATCATTGCATTTCTATAACAGAAACGTGCCTAGTAACACCATCTATGTTGATTGATGGAACTTAAATTATTACAATAAAACATAAATGAGTTATATTTTGATAGTTAACATTAAATACATAATAATGTAAAGGTCTAATTATAGAAAAATAGTTCAAATTTTTTTAGTTTAAAAATTGAATTTGAATCTGAAAAAAATATATAAAGCATCCATATTCGTACGCTATTTCATACAAAAATGTCGGTTATGCAGATACATAGTTATTTATACCATAATTGTCATAGAATAATTTCGTAAAAAACAAGCGTTACGTGGCTCACAAAATATATGTACATAATATAGTTAGTTGTCATAATTTAATGAAACAATTAGTTTTTTAATAACACAAATTTAATAATAAATTGACGATAACAGATGAGCATATATACATCATATAAAAACACGTAAGGATGTGAATTATTGCGGCCTCGGTCTGAAAAAAATTAAACAAAATATATTTTAGGCGGGATTTATGACAGATGTCAAACATTGAAACACACATAACGGGAATACAATACGGGAAAACTATAATTTAAACATATTGTTTTGTTTCCGCTAACCTTAAAAAATAGATGTCGAGCAAAAGAACGTTTCATCTAAAGTTTTAAGAGATTAAAATCTTAAGCCGCGTATCCACATTCCGAGGTTGCCCGCAATGTTCAGTGCGCGTGCGAGCATGGCTCGCGCTAGCCGGGTCGGTTTCGGTGAATGGCCGTGCTCAAAGGGCGCTCAGGGTGAGCCGCTCAGTTGCATGGGACGAATTCGTATTGCCTCGTGCGCTCGCAACATAGAAGACAAACACGAACCTGTAAGCTTATGTGTTTCATCCACCAACATGGTTTTTCTTTCTTTTTATTTGTTTCTTGTTTTGTTTCTTATAATTTGACACATGATGAAAAACGCTGTAAACGCAACTAAAGCGTTTGGTTCAATGCTCAAACGTATACTGACGCCTCGCAGGCTCGGCGTGGCTCGGCCTGACTGTAGACGCTAAACGAGCGCACCGAGAGGCTGTCTCTCGACACACTCCTCAACCGAGCAAACTCATAAGAAGACTCGCTTGCCGTAAACAATGTCGATACGCGGCTTAAGAAACAAATGGGCAGGCCGCCATAATTCATCATTGCATCGACTCGGGAAAACTGCCGTTCAGTCACTTTATCTAGACAAGACCGCACTTACCATCAGGTGCGTTGCAATCACTTCCATGACAAGCTAAAATATAGTGATAACCAAACTAGCGTATGATATTTACCTGGCAAGTTATCGTTAACAAATAAGATCTCGATCAACGAGCAAGCCTACCGGCAACTTGCCCAGCGGCTCCAGCAAGATTGCCGACAACATTGCCAGCGGCACCAGCAAGACCGCCGGGGCCATCACCGGCTGCTGACAACCGAACAGGATTTTAGTATGTCATTTTATAGCAAAATTAGTATTATTTGTTACAATATTAGCTGCTATTAAAGTGTAGAGTGCTAGAGCGAACACGCGGAATATTAGTGAGGTGGGAGGAAAGATATCGTATAGGAGTGATAGAGGCAGAAATTGCGAAACAGTCGAAATGTTAATCGACTTCAAAAAAGGAGTTTTCTTTTTTAAATATTTGTATCTCATTACTTGTAGATAGCTAAAAGACATGATTAATGCATTAAAAAGCTTAGTACATTGTTTTTCATGTAAGAAAATAACATTTCCAAATAAAAACCATTAAAATTCGTTAGTAACAAATGTGAGTGTATAAAAAACTATTTTAAATAGCCGGAATTAGCCACCCAGACCTTATCCACATTCCTCCGCAGTAAAGTAGTGAGACAAGTCTTAGTTATATTATATTTTTAAACCAAGAAGTCAACTGTTTTGGTTGGTCAGAAAATTGAGGATTTTTTTATTCCTTATGTCGGAGCGGTTTCATGTAAAGTCGAAATGTTAAACAAAATTATTATTAAAACAATTGTAAATAAGCCCTAAGCAATCTACGGGTAGTTGTAGAAGTAATTTTATTACAGTTACCCAGTTGTGGTTCTATTTCTATACCCGCAGTTAGAGTAAGGGTGGAACAATGACAGTTCGAAATATAAACCGCCTAGGGACCGAGGACGGAGCATTCTACATTCAGTATTCGCCAGTAAAATATTAGTAGCCGCGCGTTGCCCTTAAAAGTAACATGTTGTCGAAGTTTTTCGGATAAGTGCTTCATCCGTTAATTAAAACGTCGTGTGATAGCATTAATTAGTACTAACCGAATATAGCCCGGTGTCGTTATCACTTGTCTGGTTCAATATAATTAACACATAGTATTATTTCCGACACTTAAATGAACCTGTCATAGGATTGAAGCAGTGAAATAAACAATTTTATTATTACATTCCAAGCCGCCAGTCACTGCACCAGTGGCACCAGCAAGACCGCCGACAACATTGCCAGCGGAACCAGCAACACCGCCGAAAACATTGCCAGCGGCACCAGCAAGACCGCCGCGGCGACCACCGGCTGCTGACAACCGAACAGGATTTTAGTATGTCATTTTATAGCAATATTATCTCTTTATTTATTATACAATTTTTTTACATTTTTACATATATAATAAAAAATCAAAATACATATAAAAATATAAAAAAGAGAGATTAACCCAACAGTGGCGAGGCTCGAGACCCAAGCCACCGGTGGTTAGGACCCCAAAGTGAGGAACCTCCTCACTATACGTGCCGTGTCAAGCAATACTGCCTTCTGAATCTGGCTCATTACCCAACGGCCCATTGAGAGCCTCTGGAGATGTTGGTCGAGGCTCTTTGGTATCAATCCATGTGCAGAAACAACAATCGGGACAATAATTGTTGAGTCGACATCCCACAATTCAGTAACCTCGTGAGCCAAATCTAAATATTTTGTCAATTTATCTTTTTCTGCTTTAACGAGGTTATCATCATTCGGAATGGTGACGTCAACAAGTATTGCCCGGCGCGCCAATCGATCTATTATCACAATATCAGGCTTATTGGCAACAATAGTCCAGTCTGTGATAACAGACCGATCCCAATTCCCAATACAGCGTAGCATGACCATTTGCAAGAACTGGTTGGGGAACATACTGGTAATATGGCACTTCAGGAGTTACAAGTCCATCCCGAGGAGCAATTTGCTGATGTATGATCTTGGCTACTAGATTGTGTCTATGCAAATACTCGCCGTTAGCAAGATACGAACAACCGGAGATAACATGCCTGATGGACTCGCCTGGACGGTGGCATGCCCGACAGATGTCGACGGTACCGTCCTTCAGGATGTATTTCCTATAGTTGTTCGTCTTAATAACTTCGTCCATAATTGCAAAGACAAAACCCTCAGTTTCCCCAAAGAGGTTACCGAAACGTAGCCAAGACACAGACGCTAATCGGTCCACATCAGGCCCATGGAGAGCCCGATAGAACCGACCATGCAGCTCCTTGCCCTTCCATATTTCCTCGCGATCCTTAATGCCCATCACCAGAGGTTTCCGCCAGTTCTCATTCGCCAAAGAGAGCGGGGTAAATCCTTTATCTACCATGACTACAACCCCATGCATATCCACGTCGCTGTTAAGGAAATAATCCCTGAGATTGCACACCTCGCGATTATGCAGGTCCTTAGCATTAAGCATACCTCGGCCCCCACATCTCCGCGGGATGTACAATCTCATTACTGACGAACGTGGATGGTGCATACGATGTGCAGTCAGTAGAGTTCGGACTTTATAATCCAGGGCGTCCAATTCAGTCTGAGTCCATCTAAGTATGCCGAAAGAGTACATGAGTGCAGGCATAACCCAACCGTTGAAAGCGCGAATCTTGTTTCCACCTGACAGAAAACTATTAAGTACTTTTGTCAAGCGGCTAAAGAAACGCTCTTTCAACGATTGTTTTACGTCTACACCCATAATACCCAGAGCCTCAGGCATACCCAGATATTTATAGGTTTCCATCTCAGAGAGAGATCTGAGTCTTACAGTCTCTGAAATTTGTATGTCGTCAGAGACCGCAACCTCTCCTCGCTTGACATGGATAACCGCACATTTATTTACACCAAATTCCATATTGATTGATTTGCTAAATCTTTCAGTTATTTTTAACAACTCAATCAATTCAGATAGTTTTAATGCAAATAACTTGAGATCATCCATGTAAAGTAAGTGAGAGATAGGCTCAGTCCCTCTCCGCAGACGGTAGCCTAACCCTGAATCCAACAACAGAGTACTGAGGGGATTTAGGGCCATGCAAATCCATAGTGGACTCAGACTGTCACCCTGGAATATACCCCGCCTGATTGCAATCGGTTCATCACAATCCGAAGGACTCGTAGCACCTGGATATTTAAGGACAGTGGTCCACTGTCCCATACATACCTCAAGGAAGTTGCATAACTTTGTATCAATTTTATACAAATTAAGCACCCTCATGAGCCATGTATGGGGCACCGAATCATATGCCTTTTTGTAGTCAATCCAGGCAGCTGATAAATTCCTTCGGTTGTGACAAACCTGTTGGCAAATGGTCATGTCGATGAGAAGGAGCTCCTTTGTACCACGGGACCCACTCTTACAACCTGTTTGGCCGGAAAATTTATTAATTGTGATATGGCAGGTAATTTTGGATCTGATTATGGAAGTTAAAATTTTATAAATAGTGGGAAGACATGTAATTGGTATAGCAATATTATTATTATTTGTTACAATATAACGGGCGATTAAGGTATAGAGTGTTAGAGCGAATACGAGGTATATTAGTGAGGTGGAAGGGAAGATATCGTATAGGAGTGATGGAGTCAGAAATTGCGATCTTTTTTAATCGACTTCAAAAAAGCAGGTTCTCATTTAGAATGTATGTTACCTCAAGACTTTGTACTGTGTAACCTGATTTTTTTTTTATTGAAAGCTGGTGCTTGTAATCATAAGCACATTTGGTGGCATAGAAAATGGTGAAGATGCAATGAATATACCTGGGGAGAAGAACTTCTCTAAATTGAGTAGGATACCGATGGTTCTTTTTGCCTTAGGTTCAATATAAAAGTTATATAGGGGGGAACGAATTAGGGGTAGGAGTGAGGGGGGACGGCGAGGAAATGAATATACTCGTAAAACTCTATATCTTTGGCACTCCTAAACCGATTTTAGTCATTACTTTTTCATGGGAAGGAATGTGTTGACGAGTTGATCCCAAGAATAAATCGTGAAGATCTGATGATCGTCTTCTGACTGGTAGAACATAAGTCGCAAAATTCAAACAGGAATCCAATTTTTATTTTCTACTAAGTTCAAATTAAATATAAAAGTTCACTAAAACGAAGAAGGAAGTGAAGAGGGGTGAGAGAGGGGGTGGGTGAGAGAATTAAATACTTAAAACTAAAATGATAGCTACCTTTAATTACATACTTTTTCAATTATTGTATTGTCATCGATCGTTGACAAGGATGCAAAATTTAAAGTTCATCTGACGTTTTGAAGTGCTCGAAAATCGAGTTCACTCAAATATTCCGTTACATACATACAGGCGAATTTGTTAATAAAATATTGAAGGTCAGCATGTTACTGGGAACTACGTTTTATTAAAGGTACCACAAAATCAGTAAAATAAGACTTGAAAATAAGTAATTATCCACATTCCTCCGCGGTGAAGTAGGAGACGAGTTTCATTAACATGAGATTTTTCAGGCAAGAAATCACACAAATTGCTTTGCTCGGTCTGAAAATCGACGATATTTTTTTATAACTTACTAATGAAAAATAAATAAATTTATTATAAAATTGTGAAATAAATAATTTTAACACATTGAGTTATAATGTACTACGTACTAGAGAAGACACCTCAAGCAAATAGTTTGTAACACGAGTTGGAGTCCAGGCGCTCCAACTCATTTGGTCTATGTCAAGCGCTTGCTAGAACTAGACACGTATCAGTGCGAAGTTTTATTCGACAAAATGCCGTCGTGTGCATTAAAATACTGCTCGAACAATTCCAAAAACATAAGTAAAAGTCAAGGTGTGACTTTTCACCAGTGAGTTTAACTTATTATATTAAAAACACATTTAATCTAATTTAATATCAACAATTGTGACATGTGGCAGCGGTTGATGATGGGCGGCCATGCATGTCAAAGACTAACGAGTATTTGTATGCGCAGAGTCGATAATATCGACGCAGATTTGTAACGGATACTGAAGTATTTATATAAGATAAAAAATTAAAAGCATTTAAATTAATATTTTTATTATTATTTAAATTAAAAGGTTTCCTCGGCCATGTCGTGAAACAAGAGAATTGTGGATCAAATTTGTTCAGAAGAATCGCGGCGAGAAAAGTGGTTACCTTCAGATTATTCTCGCATATGTTCCGTATATATTTAATAAAAATATTTTATTTCTAGAGTGTTTCTATTAATTAAATCCTGAACAAAAAAAAATATTCATTTATAATTTAATTTCTTGTGTATTATTCACAAATAAAGTGCTCACCAGGCGCCATGTTTATAAATCCGGTAAATAAAATAAACCATATTATTTTATGTAAAAGAAACTATTATTTTATATTATATTTTAGTTGTCGGTATTAATATGTAGACATCATATAACGAAGAGTTACGATTAATATGAATTGTCTTATCTATTCGTGACACGTTTTTCTTTGGCCATAATTTGTATGATATCAAGTCAATAAAGTAGATGTCGCTATTGAGCTGGGACAAATAATTTCTATGACATGTCTCTTCTATCGGTAGAATATATGTCAATGTTTTAACATTACTTACGTCCCTGGGGTGAACCTGTAAGTACAAAAAAAAATATGAATATCATATTTGTCTCGGTGCATAGATTGAATATTGAACTTTATTAAATACAACTTTAAACATGTATTGAATACAGAGAAAAACAATTTATTTATCTGTCTGTTATCTGGACAACTTCAAAGCAAGGGATTTAAAAATGAATTTATATGTATTTATTTTAAGTTCTATAGTTAGATTTTTTTTACTCACTGTGAACAGGTACCTGGAATAATAAAAAAATATGTATAGTTAAGTGACTAGACGACAGCGTACACTATGATTCAATGTCATTTAAAATGAAACATAATAAATAGAAGTAATTCATTATAAAATAAAATTATAATAATAAATATATAAAGAAATGCATCTCATCACACATACAGTCCCGACATAACAATTGAATTATGTCTTGTGCTCAAATTTCTGAGATTACGAGGGACTTTGCGGACAATAAACAGATTGAAACGGAGTCTCACAAATAGATTAAAGTAAATTAATTTATGGTGAGCATTTTCATATCATTTTCAATAATGAAAAAACACACAGATTTTTCACTTTAGTGACATGTTGGTAATAATTTTATGTGTGTTGCTTGTGGTAAATCCTTTATTAAATGAATCATTGGGTGAATATTAACTTCCTCGCATACACCACAATAAAACTCCTAAGGCCTAATTCATAGATAGATTTAAAACCTATTTTAGTCACCGAATGTTTTGTCTTCTTCACTCAAACTGAATTCTAAAGCCGTTGGAAAGGGACAAAACATTCGAAAACTAAAATAGGTTTTAAATCCGTCTATGAATAAGACCCCTAATGTCTCGGGATGGCGTTCTTTTCATGCCCACTCGTCGGATCAGGGTAAATACTATTTGGTTCCTTGTTTAGGGGTTCGACAAGTAAAGTTTGGCATACATAAACTCACGCCTTAACCCAGAAGGGGTAGGCAGAGCACCACCAGGACACCCACATTTCGCCTTGTATGTTCCGTTACACGATGTAATAGGGGGCGAGCCTATCGCCTTATAGGGCACAATTTCCTGACTCCGAGCTGATAATGAATAAAAAAATATAATATAACTGCCGAGGCAACCGGCAACTGAGGCAGTCGGCAGCAAGTTAAGTTTTGTCAACGTAATAAAACTCACCAATTTTTTTATTTTTTTAATTTAGTCAATTTTTCTACACTTCCCAGGGGGGCCGGTGAGGGGCGGACGAAGGCATTGCTATGTCGTAGTCCTGCTCTTCCGGAAGATTCCCCTACACCTACATATAAAACTGACAAAGGGAGATCCATCGTATCAAATAGCGAGGCGTCTGTCCTTTGTCAGTTAAATCACCCCACATACTAAAACACAACACTTTACAGCGATATAGTCAATTCCCTTACAGAATAAAACACAGGAAAAAAATAAATAATTAGACTCACCACTGTAACAACAGCTACGAGGGCACTCAAGAGAATAATTGTATTCATTTTGTTGTTCCTTCCTAAGTGAAATTGAACTGTTATGCGTAGTCTACGAGTTTTGGACTATTTATACGGAATTTATATTTGTGTAGTTTCATCGTGTATTCAAATTATCAGAATTAACTCAAGGACAAATGCATTTGGCACACACTACTTTAAGTTTTTGATAAACAAATGAGAACGGTACGAACTAGTCTTATATCTGGTTGCGTGTATACAGGGTGTCTCAGAAATAGACGATAAAACAGTAATGGGGGATAGAGCAAACAGTGTCATGCATATTTTAATGGATTGGTTTGATAAGTCTTAAGTCTTTATTGTAATAAAACACGAGTGCAGTCACGTAGCCCTGTATTTCCAATCTGACAGTTCAGTGTTGACATCACATAGACATAGTATCAAATAGACTTGACATCTGTATCTGTATCAGCCCATATACGTCCCACTGCAAGGCACGAGCCTCCTCTATAATCGAGAGTACGATTGGGAGGGGTTAGGCCATATAGTTCACCACGCTGGCCTAGTGCAGGTTGGCGGACTTTACATACCATAGAAATTCTTGCAAATCGCTATGGTACGCAGGTTTCCTCACGATGTTTTCCTTCACCGTTATAGTGCGTGGTGATTGACTTTTAATACACACATGACTCCGAAAAGACTTGACATGCATTGGACAATATTACTCAAGAGTGAGATAGGCTTATCCCTAAAGATCGTCGTCCATGTTTCAACGTGGTGGCCAACGTGAACACGTCAATCGCGCCCGCGCCCGCGACCGCGCCCACGAGTTAACGTGAACAAGCACTTAGGAGCTTATTGTAGCGACCCACGTGATTGCGTCGCGTTACGAATTTACCACAATCCTTAGATAATTATAGAAGCTTATTGCTTAAATCAAACCAGAAAAACAAAACTCATAACATATTTAAATTATCTTTTATTACAACGATTTACAAAAATAAAGTCGATGTTAAATTTTTTTTATAGCATAGATACCGGCAAACGAGCAAACAGGTCAGGAGATGGTAAGTGATCACTGCCACCCCTGAACATCCAAATCGCTTGGATCAAAGATGTGTTGCCAGAAAATGGATGGGTAAAGGAAATGGTTATTGGGCATCCGGCTATCTCACACACCGAACGAAACGCGACAGTAAAGCTGACACTTCACGTCGATCTCGTGTGAGACAGTGGAACCGCCCCGGACGAGCCTGCCCATTCTTGCTGAGTCATAATTGACAACAGCGTGGCTCCACCACAATAACATGAAATGGTCATTCTATTTTTAATTCAATGTCATAAAGTAAATAATGCTGCCTAAAAGTATTTGGTAAATTTATACAAATTTTAATATTCAAAAGACAACAAAGATACGCATTATATATTATTACAACACATTAGGATGTATAGATATCGGCGTCGACCTGAAAAAAGAAAAAGAATTAGGCGGGAATAGTGACAGATGTCAAAGTTTGAATTAAACTTCTCGGGTACATTATTATATATATTATTTTTACATTATAGTACCAAAATATTTTTCACTAATCGCAACATAAGGCAACTAAATTAAAAAGTATCATGAGTATACTAGGAGGACGGCGTGTGTGATTTTTAGTATCGAAAATTAAGGTATACCTGGCATATTATCTTTCAACATATAGGTTCTCAGGGATCACGAGGAACGTGCCAACCCATGAGCCTCAATACCGCCGCTATGACCAGCCGGATTGAGAGCACTTCCAGCTATCCACTCACGGTCCCCTGACAACGAAAAAATATCGTAATCATAAAAATAAAAAAGCATTCAAACTAAAAAAAAACGATTAAACGCGGTTTATTCGTTCAGCAACAACGATGGCATACATAAGTCGAACTTATAGCATGTATAAATCTAAGAAACCATTATAGAACCTAATTTACTGGTGGCAGGTCTCATATGCGAGAGGCCGCCTGGGCAGGTATCGCCGTAATACCGTAATATCTATTTCTCCTGCCAAACAACAGTGTGAATGCACTGTTGTGTTCCGGTTTGAAGGACATTGTAGCCAGAGTAGCTGGACATAATGAGACTTAACATCTTATGTCTCCGGATGGCGAGCGCAGTGGAATGCCAAGCATTGCTTGTAATTCATGGTGTTGTTTGGTTTTGCTTCTGTCGATGAGCGGTCGTAGCGCTTACCATCAGGCGAATAGCATGCTCGTCTCGCCATTCATTGCAATAAAAGAAAAAGCCATCACTTTAAATCTTAGAGAATACCGGATGCCCAAAACACGTTTCCACCTACCATCCATTTTCCCTCCTACTCCTTGCGATTTGATGGGCCGGCAACAAATCCATGACCCAAGCGTTGTGGACGTTTATGGGCGGCAGTGATCAATTACCATAAAGTGAAAATGGCTTCAATCAAACACTACCGAATATACTTGCAGTCGATAGAAAATAAACTGTAGCAATAATATATAAAAATAATTCATCGTATACGTACCCACGTCTAAGGCTGAAAAGAACGATGGGAATATTAAACCTGTGAAAACAACAAATACACATAAACGTTCAGCGATATGATACACAAAAACAGAAGCTTACACCCTATGTCGGAGGGGGTAGGCAGAATTATTCCTAGTGCCCATAGAGGCAATCCTAGCTTTTCACACGCCACTGCAACTCCTGTAAATCAGGATCGGTAGCAAGCACTGTGATCATTCGGAGCGCTGTTTCTGGTAGAATAATCGTATGTCTTCCCATCCTTTTTCCTACCCGCTGCCCTCCCGATTTGATGGGCAGGCAACACATCCATGAATCCACATCCAAATGGTGTGAATGTTCCAGGCCAGCAGTGATTACTTATCATCAGATGACCTCTTTGCTTGTTTGCGGGACCTTTGCAATAAAATTACGTACAGAAAATTTCATACACATACATAAATAATCGTCACGCCTGTATCCCATAGGGGTAGGCAGTTATATAGATCGCCACTTTGCTCGATCCTGACATTATTACTTTCGTTTCATCCACTTTCATCGACCTCTTTAAGCATTCTCGTACTAAAGATATTTTTAAATTTGAAAATGAGAATTGTTTTGCTCGGTCTAAAAATTTATGAAAACGTTTTATTACTGGAGCCCAGTTATAGGATTGATGTGGAGAAAAAAAATATTACTTACTTTTAATGGGTGCACCTGTAACTACAAAGAATATAATTAATTATTAACATACCTGCATAGTATAATAAAATTATAGATCGGACATAATTTAATTAGTATATTTAATGAACCCAACTTTAATCATATGTTTGATTAAGAGAAAACGCATTTATTAGTAAATCTTAGTAAATACTACAACTTTAAAACACGGTTTTTAAAAATGTGCTATATTTCTTTTACTTACGGGCATCAGGTGCCTGCAACAAAACAAACAAGATTTATTTGATTAAATGAACGAACACGAACATCCTATAACAAAATATAAATTATACAAGTAATTCTTAACGAATTTAAAAATAATTCAGCTACTCACTCTGGTCTGACATAAAAATTAGACACGTCTTGTGTCCCAAAGATGAAAAAGATGATATAGGATGAGGGACTCTACGGACACAAAACACACAGAACCGGTATCTCACAAATAGACTAATCTTTACTAGGTGACAGGTCTTTTGAATGTGAGAGGCCGTTGGGTAGGTAACTTTGTCCATTTTCACAGCCAAGCAACAATGTGTAACTGTTTTTGTATTATTACAGTAGGCAGTAAATCTTTGCTTCCACTACTTTCATCCGTCACTTCATTCATGCTAGCCGTTTCGGAGTACTTCCGACCTGACCCCTGTTTAGGGTGCCATCGATAAAAAAGAAAATCTTATTATAGTATTAAAACTTACTGCTACAACAGCGGCTATGAGGGTGCACAAGAAAATAATTTTTATCATTTTACAAATGAGACTGCGATAGAAGTCGATGTCTTTTGGACCATTTATACCAAATTTAAGTTAGTATAAATGCATTTGCATGTGCAAATTATTTAAATAACCCAATTAAAAATGCATCTGCACAAGCATTGATATAAGACTAGTTTCTATAAACAACTAGCGGCCCGTCCCAGCTTCGCCTGGATGCAGATATCTTTTGATTCCACTCCACATCAGATAGATGTTATTTTTCGTATAAACTCTTGTAGACCTAAACCTTTTGAAACCTAAACTCGACGTAGCTATCCTACTATCACTTTTTTCTAAGTATGACCTGTCCTCCTCAATCCCGTCCCGTCCTCTCTGTCAAGTCACTTCCCGATCCGTCCCGTTCTTTCTCTTCATTATCCATCCTGTCTCATCCCGTGCCTTTACTTTTTGTCATATCCCATCAAATGAAATCTGTCAACTATTGGGATAGTTGACAGATAGGATTGGTCCTATCCCGTCCCTCTTAATCTATTCTATCCCATCTCTCTATACCCAAATAGTGTACCTTACGATTTTTTGACATTAAAAACTTCAGCGATTGCGGATAAGGAAAATCGGATCAGTAATACAGACGCATCAGCGATTTTGGTTTCCATACAACATGTCATTCCTTATCACCTTATCACCTCTATAATGTTCTTTTCCAAAATTGTTGGTAGCCATTATTTTTCGTTTGTAATTAAGAGCTGAAATATAATTTTTCATAGAGGCCGCCTGGGCCCTGGGTAGGTACCACCGCAATGTCTATTTCTCCCGCCAAACAGCAGTGTTAATGCAATGTTGTGTTCCGGTTTGAAGGACATTGTAGCCAGAGTAACTACTGGACATATTGAGACTTTACATCTTATGTCTCAGAATGGCGAGCGCAGTGGAATTCCAAGCATTGCCTTGTAATTCATGGTGTTGTTTGGTTTTGCTACTGTCCATGAGCGGTCATGCCACTTATATCCGGTGAATGGCTCGCTCGTCTCGCCATTGGTCGTAATAAAAAACCCCAGGACTGAATAAAATATTTCATCTCACAAATATTTGTCTCTTACAATTTTAACTTTTAGTTAACTTACCGAAACCGAACCCAAGTACAGGCAACGATATTCTCCATTCGGCTGAAGTGTTCGTGCGGTCGAATTTGATCGCTGGTAGCCAGGGCATCAGTTGCGGTGCACCTGTGTCCACAAATAAATTAATAACTTAATGCATTATCGGTGTTAAATATGCATCTATTATCTTCAATATTTATTTATTTTTACTCTTAATTGTACAAAGTACAAACTACGAAGACGGACTGGAAAGCAAAGAGATGTAAAAATCTTACCCTCGCTCCCCCATAACATCTGAAATAGTAATCATTGTTTTTATATTTTAAGAAAACGTCAGAATTTCAATCTAATACGAATTCTTTTTGAGAAAGAACGCTGAACGAAGGAAGTTAGTGTCACTGGCCTTCCAGCCTGCCACGCTGCGAGTGTTGTAGCCGAGGGGGTACACACAGACTAAAACCTCTCGGTAACCGTCACACGGATTAAGCCGGCTCTTGACATCCTATTCCATCCCATCTGTCTATGTTCAGCAGTGAAATAAAAAAGAAGACGACGTCCTAAGGCAGGAGGTGCCCCTATTAATTTGACCCGTCTAAACCCCTCAAAATGAATTAAATATAAAAAACTTACGAATATTAAACCGACGAACTGACAAAATCTCAACATATTCTTAGATCAATAGTTTAATGAATACTAATTAAAATTAAAATGTTAAAACCGTCTTGAATTGTGAAGGTCTTTCGAAATAATTAAAATTTCACGCTCTAGATTTTTATATGTTTTATTAATAATATTTATTGCTTATATTTGTATATGACGGCCTTTATATGTTTCTAGGATGTGTATAGATTCCCTCCCTTCAGGTTTTTCTTATCTTAAACCATGAATAAGGGCCCAATTTATAAATTATGCGGTTTACAAAATTCATCGTCTTGTTTTCTTGACGGAAAGCTGATTATAGGAGACTGTCCTGCCCTCACACCCGCCACTGCAACTCCTGCAAGCCAGAATCAACAGTGGCACGCATTTTAATGACACCAAGCATTGAAACTCAGCGAGTCTCCGGGAATGTCTAACTTGTCTTCAACCCGCAACGAAATCAATCAAAAAGATTATTTTTGTTGCTATAAATGGCGAAATGAACACGATGGTAAGCGATATGACCGCTCATGGACAGTAGAAAACCAAACAACACCATGAATTACAAAGCAATGTTTGGCATCCCACTGCGCTCGCCATCCTGAGACATAAGATGTTAAGTCTCATTATGTCCTGTAGTTACTCTGGCTACAATGAAAAGCTAGATGTTCATGGGTGAAAGTAATAACCACTTGCCATCAAGATGTGAGTCGTTTTCAAACACATGAAAAAGAATAGCATTGCTCAAAACGCTATAAAATATTGTAATTTATTATTGCTGTCATCCTGTATATGATTTTTTAGTACTTTGTGCCACCTAAGAAATTATCAAGGTCCGAAACCGATAAAAATGTTTCGAAATTATATTTTGTACTTATATCAGACATCTGTGTAAACAATCTTATATATAAAAGAGGTCTCATCTGATTTATCTAGTATCTGTATCTTTGTCCTTAAAGATGTTTAGATTATTGTGTGTTCTACTTATTGGTGTTCATTTGGGGGTAAGTAGAGTCTGTATGTGATCATGGTTAAGGTGGCAGGAAGTCGCTAAATGCCGCTTCCAACAGGTCGACGTGGAGATCCTTGGGGAGGCCTGTGTCTAGTGGACTTCCTGTACCTGAAGAGAGGGAGGGAATGGATTTTGAGTGTATATATTATGAAGTCTTAGAGCATCTTAGGACAGCCTCCGTGGCGCAGTTGGTTAGACGCCGCCTGTGAAACGTGAGGCCGCGGGTTCGATCCCCGCACCGAAACAAATATTTGTGTGATCCCCAGGTATTTGTTTCGGGTCTGGGTGTTTGTGAGACCGAAAAGTCTCTCGTAGTTTCTGATACCCACGACACAAGACTCGATCTTAGTGTGGGGTCAGGACTATGTATGTGACTGTTGGGTGTATTTATTTAGTATTTTATTTATTTTAGCTGGTAAGATTAATAGTCGTACGCCATTAATGGTGGAAAACCTGGAGTAGTCGCTATGTCGTGTTTGGGTTCAACTTGTGTACCAAGGTATATTTATTATGTGTAAAACATCATGTATCAAGCAAACAGTATAAAATAAGATTTAGGAAAATTATCAGCATTATTATTAATTATAGTTTAATTTGTATTTTTGCAGGCCGCCCAGATCCTCACAGTTTGTAAGTATCAAAGTTTTAGTTAGTTTTGAAATAAATTATTATTATTATATTATCATCCTGTACATATAGAGCTGTACGGATGACATTTTTAGTTTTTTGTTGAAATTTTGATATAAGAGGTGCATTGCCACCAGTGATATCTATTCTAAATTTTATTAGATTCAAATCTATCTTCATCTTCAAATGAACATATAATAAATTTTTCACCGATCGATGTCTGTACCTGGAATTTAAATAATGATAATAACTAATATGGGGGATCTGTATTAATATAATAGAACCCAAAACAATGATATTTAGAATTTTTGTCTGTTTGTCTGAGCGGTTGTGCGCGATGAACTCAGAATTCGCTTAACGGATTTCGACGTTTGGTATGGAGGTAGCTGACACCCCGGATTAACACTTAGGCTGCTTTTAAACCCGAAAAAATAGTGTCCCCATGAGGCAGGAATTCGGATATATTTGTTACTTTCCTATACTCAAAGAGATGGGACTGGATTACGCCCCTTGTGTGAGAATGAGACGGGACAGGGCGGGATGTAATGAAATTCCAAATAAAATTAATCACGCAGCGAAATTTGCGAGGAGAAGCTAGTTTAAACATCAGCTTCATCATCATCATCATCAGCCCGTTGCAGTCCACTGCTGGACATAGGCCTCTCCCAAGGTACGCCACAGAGCCCGGTCTGCTGCTTTACGCATCCAGTCGCTGCCGGCCCTTTTATGCAAGTCGTCCATCTGGCCAGTTTAAACATATAAACATTAATTATTAATATGCCATTCTCGTTTTCAGTGCCAGATACAGCTGCGGTGTTGGGCTCACTTACCGATGCGTTGCGTGGCTTAGGTAATGTATGAAATTCACTTTATTCCATGCCAGTATAGTTGTAAGTGATAGACCTTCACGGCCTTATTCATCGACAGATTAAAACCCTATCTTAGTTATCGAATGTTTTGTCCCTTTCGAGCGATTGTAGAATTCAGTTTGAGTGAAGAAGACAAAACATTCGATAAGTAAAGTAGGCCCGACCGGAGTGCCCACAGAAAACTGATGTAATGTATAAGCTTTGTACTGTACGTATACATTCTGTGAGTGCCATCAATTCATTTGTGAGTTTCAATCAAGCCGCGTCTATTTCTGTAGAGACTAATAGCCCATTTATAGGGAGCTTATCGGCCGAATTCAGACGAGAATCGTATGCGTATTATCGCATGCGATAACCGCTTTAAGATTATCGTACTTCCGCAAGTGTTTTTTTTTTTATTGCAATGAATGACGAGACGAGCATGCCATTCGCCTGATGGTAAGCGATACGACCGCTCATGGACAGTAGCAATACCAAACAACACCATGAGTTACAAGGCAATGCTTGGCATTCCACTGCGCTCGCCATCCTGAGACATAAGATGTTAAGTCTCGATATGTCCAGTAGTTACTCTGGCTACAATGTCCTTCAAACCGGAACACAACAGTGCATTTACACTGCTGTTTGGCGGGAGAAATAGACATTGCAGTGGTATCTACCCAGGCGGCCTCTCACATATGAGAGACCTACCACCAGTAAATGGTGTGTTTCCACTACGCAATTTTTTTGGTATCCTAAAGCCCCATTTACTTGGGGTGAGTTTCTCGCTCCGAAGATATGATTATCGTAAGGATATAAAAAAGCTGCATCGTGTAAACATTGTCAGAACACGATAATCTATGTATGTTGTCATGCGATAATGGCATACGATTCTCGCCGCGAGATACTCTCTCCCTGTAAATGGGGCTTTACTCAAATGGCATATTAATGAACGCACAATTGTATTTTTCCAGATAATCCCCTGGTAAATAGTATACTGGACCTTCTAGAGGCACTTGAGGATACAAGTGAGTGGCAAATATCCTTAGTTACATAATCACACAAACCCAGAATTAGTAGATTAGTTGGGTAGTATGTTATCTCTCCCCCTCTCATCAGCCACAGCAAGTGCGCAGAACATAGTCCATTGACTTCTGTAGAGACTCCTAGAATTGAAAATAAACTACTTTTTACGGCAATTTTTACCGCAAATTCCGAATATATTATTAGATAAATAAATAATAAATTAAATACACCCAACAGTCACATACATAGTTCTGACCCCACACTAAGACCGAGTCTTGTATCACGACATAAGACTCGATCTTCGGATACCAACGGGTATCCGAAACTACTAGAGACTTTTCGGTCTCCCAAACCCAAAACAAATACCTATGGATCACACAAATATTTGTTTCGGTGCGAGGACCGAACCCGCGGCCAAGTGTGGGTTTCCTGGTGGCGCCTCTGCCTACCCCCTCTGGGATATAGGCGTGAGCTTGTGTGTGTATGTAATGGTCAATATTTAATTTACAGTTCCTATCGGTAACCTGGTAACTTCAGTTCTGCAACCTCTATCTATGTTGGGTGCCAGAAGCTTGGATAGCGAAGCAGGTACGTATTTTAACATTCATCATTTATTGTTCAATGTACAAAGCAGATAAAAAATTATAAAAGAGAGTTTTAAATTGTCTAATACTTCAAATCTCTAATGTATTTTCATACAGCGTCGACGCGGCTTGTAAGGGCGGTGCAAAATGTTACTGGTAAGTTTTACAAATAATAATGGACATTCACACATAGCTCAGCCCCTCTTCGTCCCGATATGGCGATAGGCTTGCCTCCTACCACATACATACAGGGTATATCAAGACTGCGACTGAAAACGAAGCCAGGTATAAGCATATTTATACCTGTGCCCCTAGCCGGAACATTTTGAAGTATCGTATAGCAATTCTCGTAAACGTTTCCCGCTGTGTAATTTTAGTTCCAAATACGCTCACAATGGCGCTGTTTAAATTCCCATACAAAATTTTACTATTACTATTCTATTACGATACTGCAAAATGATCCGGCTAGGGGCACTGGTCATACCATTAGGTACAAACATCACGCTTTTTTCCCAGAAGGGGTAGGTAGAGGACATCAACGATTCGCCTTGTATTCCATTCCACGATGTGATAGGTGGTGAGCCTATCGCCATATCGACCACAAATTTCTGACTCCGGGCTGACTTCTATTATTCTAGCACGAAAAATGACTGCAAACTGATGGTAGGTGCCATATAAGTCACACGGAGTGTCCATCGACACATTTATGCCGGCCTGATCGAGACCAAATATACATAGGCTGAAGCCTTTAATACACATGTGCCGCTTTTACAGCTGTGTTTTCTTATTGCGATGAATGTCGAGACGAGCATACCATTCACCGGATGGTAAGCCATACGACCGCTCATGGCAATGCTAGGCGTTCCACTGCGCTCGCCATGATGTTAAGTCTCATTATGTCCAGTAGTTACTCAGTTAGTTATTTTTAATTATTTGTTTTTCATAACAGAAGATACTGAAGTAAGACAGACCCTAATGAAGGACGTTATTGTGGCGGGAATGCAAGCTTTGTCCACAGGTAATATTTTTTTATTGTATCTATACACATAAGTGCGTGGTGGCCTGTTGGTAACGGACCTGATGTTATGCCAATATGTTCACGGTGGTAGCGAGTTCAAATCCCAGGACACACCTCTAACTTTTCGGAGTCATGTGTGTATTGAATCAAGCACCACGCACTATAACGGTGAAGGAAAACATCGTGAGGAAACCTGGTTACCATAGCCACTAAACAGAATTTCTATGGTATGTAAAGTCCGCCAACCCGCATTAAGTCAGCATGATGGACTATATGGCCTAACCCCTCTCAAGTACCTACTCTCGATTGTAAAGAAGGCCCGTGACCTGCAGTGGGATGTATATAAGAGCTGATACAGATAATGAATACTCAACAGTGACATGCATAGTCCTGACCCCACACTAAAATACCATTCTTGTGTCGTGGGTTTCAGAAACTATGAAAAGCTTTTCATTTTACTTTGAAATGTGTCACAGACGTGGTAAGGCATTTTTATAATGCCATGAATGGCGATACGAGCATGCCATTCGCCTGTTGCTAAGTGGCACGACCGCTCATGGACAGTAGCAAAACCAAACAACACCAAGAATTACACAGCAATGCTTGCCATTCCACTGCGCTCGCCATCCTGAAATATTAGATGTTAAATCAAATTATGTCCAGTAGTTACTCTGGCTACAATGTCTTTCAAACCGGAACACAACAGTGCATTTACACTGCTATTTGGCGGGAAAGAGAGACATGACCATAATGTTTCATCTTCACTGTTTTAACACGTTTCGAAGCGATGATATCGTCGCTCACCGATTT
This sequence comes from Deilephila porcellus, assembly GCA_905220455.2. Lineage (NCBI taxonomy): Eukaryota > Metazoa > Arthropoda > Insecta > Lepidoptera > Sphingidae > Deilephila > Deilephila porcellus. The sequence continues at coordinate 2,361,457 of LR999996.1, read as the reverse complement.
GAAATACCTTTAAGATTTAATTTGTAAAATATTGTTTTCACTTTAACGAAAAACTTTTTCTTTACAGATATCGGTCAGGCGTTCCTGAAAAACGTGACGAGCACCGTAGTCACTACAGCTTTGAACCCAAGAAGTGAGAAATTTGTATTATTTTCGATTATTAAATATTTTTCTAGATAATCCCCTAGTAAAAAAGTATACTGGACCTTGTAAATGCACTAGGGGATGCAGGTGCATTTACATTGTTGTTTGGCGGGAGAAATATATATTGCGGTGGTACCCACCCAGGTCTCTCACATATTTGAGATCTACCACCAGTAGACCACCGCGTTGTCTGGCAGAGACCACTTAGAGCGATAAGACCGTCTTTTGTAATTTTATTTTATTTTAGCACTATATATTGTTATGTTCTTTTTTAGTGTACAATAAAGATTATTAAAAATTACAGGTACCCGAGGAGCGCAGGGCTCAGCACATGGCGGTTCGAAATCAATAACAGGTAATTTTAATTTTATATTTCCTTTAGGTGAGGCGATGGACGAAATTTTCGCAGTCCTTCATGTATAATTTCACGTTAATGGTTGAGAATAATAACGTGAGGAAACTTGCATACCACAAACATTAAACATCCTGGATCAATCAAGAATTTATTACGTGAAGTCCACATTAGAATATACAAGGCGAAATGTGGGTGTCCTGGAAACACTTCTGCCTACCCCTTCTGAGAAAAAGACTCGAGTTTATATATGAGTGAATGTCCACATGAGACCCGCGTGGTGGACTATGGCTTAAATACGCTCAATCGTATTCTCGATGGTAGAAAAACCTCGTGATCAGCAATAACCGAATACTCAAGGATTTCCATAGCTATTGGAGGCGGCTTGCATCCAGCGACTCAGTGCAACCTTAACAAGGTCATATAATATTGTAGCATAAAAAATAAAATGTAAATATTAAATACACCCAACAGTCACATACATAGTCCTGACCCCACACCAAGATTGAATCTTGGGTCGTGGGTATCAGAAACTACGAGAGACTTTTGTATGTCCAGTAGATAATCTAGCAACAATGTCCTTCAAACCGGAACACAACAGTGCATTTACACTGCTGTTTGGAGAAATAGATATTTCGGTGGAACCTACCGAGGTGGCTTCTCACATTTGGGAGATCTACCACCGCTGCAATGAGCGTTTTGAGACTGGCCACGTCTTTTGCGGGCGCTGCAGGTTGCACAAAATTCTTTTAAACCCCACGATAAGGCCCGTATTCGTGAAATGAGCTGATGGTAAGACGGGAACAATACACATAAAGTATCCATCTTCGGGAGTTGGTTATTTCTTCGCCGGCCGATAGAAGAGCCAACATATTTTTGTACGCTAGTTTGGTCGATAGTAGGAATCCCATCAATCCACCACGCTGGCCTAGCGCGGGCTGGCGGACTTTTACATTCCATAGAAATTCTTTAAAATCGCTACGGTATGCAGGTTTCCTCACGATGTTTTCCTTCACCGTTAAAGTGCGTGGTGATTGACTCTCAATACACACATAACTCCGAAAAGTCAGAGGTGTGTCCTGGGTTTGAACCCGCGACCACCGTGATCATGTAGGCAGCCGCGTCTGGTCCGTTACCAACAGGCCACCACGCACTTGTTATTTATTATACAGGGTATATCAAGACCGCGACCGAAAACGAAGCCAGGTGGTAGTATTAGTGACTTCAGACACAAAGCAAGTAAAAATTTCGCAAAAAAAATCGACAACTTTTTTTTTGTAATTTTTTACTTATCGTCGTATTTGGGTGATAAATACATAATTTTCCTAAAATAAAGATGTACACCTCTTTATTTTTAAACACGCAATGATACGTAAGGGTTTAAATTAGTATTTTCGCAAAAACTAGGTATTTACCACCCAAATATAACGATTTTTAAAAAATTCTAAAATAATATCTGTCACTATTTTGGCGAAATTTTTATTTGCATCGTATTTGGAGCCACTAAAACTACCACCTGGCTTCGTTTTCGGTCGCGGTCTTGATATACCCTGTATAATCTGATGCAATGATGGCGAGAAGGACCCTTCGCCGCTCGCCCCTTGCCTTGCCTATAAGGGGCAATAGAGCATACGGGTCACCTTATGGTAAGTAATCACCGCCGCCCATGAATATCTGCAACACCATAGGGCATAAAGATGCATTCTTCATTTTTCTTGACAATCTTTCTTATAATGGTTTCTTAGATTTACGCGAATGTTACATCTTCATCTACAATCTTTCTTATAACAATCATATTTTATTATATCGATACAAATGTTCTAAGTATTTAAAGTTCCTTTCTCCTATAAAATTTAAAAATAACATTTTATTTGCAGATGGCGCTGGCTCCACATCGAATTTGGTGGGAAGCAACCCACTACTGAATGTACTCAAGGGATTAGGAGGTAAGATTAACTATAATTTTAAATTCTATATTATTATTCTCTTAACAGCATAAGTTGCTTTGTTTTTTATTATTAAATAATAGTGATATTGAAATAATTGAGTATTCAGACTATTCACCTTCAAATTTCAATTGAGTTCAAAAATCCTAATGAATTAAATTGGTATATGGGCTAATTTTTGTTTATCAACTAATTTTCCAAATTATATTTAAATGGAAAAAAATTAACATGAGCTTAAAATTGCTATTATCAAGTCAAGTTTACATGTTTGTGTGAAAAGAATTTCTTAGCAACAGAAATACTACCGATAGCGCCATCTGTTGACGCTTACTATTAACACTAGTGTGGCATTTTTCCATTTTTCATTCTTTGTAGATGTCGGAAGCGGCTCGGCAGGCGCGAAGAAAGTTGCACCCAGTCCTGGCGGTAAAATCCCTATTTTTTTAAATCTTTTTATGCAGTACAGCAGCAAATACTGTACACAAATTATAATTATAATACATCAAATAATATTAATCACACAAATACAATTAACATATACACTGAACTAGACTGTCCCGGTGGCGTAGTTGTAGGATTACAAAGCTGAGGTCTCGGGTTCGAATCCCGGGTCGAGACAAGTGATGTTGAATAATAGCTTCAATTGAGCTGCAATTATTTCAATATCACTATTATTTAATAATAAAAAACAAAGCAACTTATACTGCGGAGAGAATAATAATATACATACATACATAAACTCACGCCTTTATCCCCGAAGGGGTAGGCAGAGGTGCCACTAGGACACCCACATTTCGCCTTGTATGTTCCGTCCCACGATGTGATAGGGGGCGAGCCTATCGCCATATCGGGCACAAATTCCTGACTCCGGACTGATAATAAATAGAAAAATCCAATATCATTTTGCCCGACCCGGGACTCGAACCCGAGACCTCAACTTCGTACCGTAATACAACTACTCCACCGAGGCAGTCAGTTCAATAGGTTCAAGCGGTTCTATACCACTATTGTAAAGACATTATTCATTAGTTAATTACGTAATTAAATTACTATTTAAGGAACCTGTAAACAATTTCAGATAATAAAATTTATTATTATTACAAATGGTTGTGATCCACAAGTATTTGTTTCGGGTCTGGGTGTTTGCGAGACCGAAAAGTCTCTCGTAGCTTCTGATACGACACAAGACGCGATCTGAGTGTGGGATCAGTGCCCCTAGCCGGGACATTTTGCAGTATCGTAATAGAATAGTAATAGTAAAATTTTGTATGGGAATTTAAACAGCGCCATTGTGAGCGTATTTGGAACTAAAATTTCACAGCGGGAAACGTTTACTTTACTATACGAGAATTACTATACGATACTTCAAAATGTTCCGGCTAGGGGCATTGTGAGCGTATTTGGAACTAAAATTTCACAGCGGGAAACGTTTACTTTACTATACGAGAATTACTATACGATACTTCAAAATGTTCCGGCTCGGGGCACAGATCTATGTGTGTGACTGTTGGGTGTATTTATTTATTACGATAATGTTTTTTACAGGTTCTAGCGGTGCTGAAACCGTTGCTGTTGCTGAATCAGCGGCGTCAGCGTAGGAACACGATGCTATAACGGAATATGCAGACTACAATGGGAAGCATTTATTGATATATTTTAATTGGTAACCAAGCAAGTTGTAACAAAGTACATCTATAGTGGTTCCTTAGATTTACGCGATTGTTACACATTGAAATAAAATTATTTTTTACGGATTTTATCGCGATTTGGTTTAATTTTTATATTTTTTAACTTCCCGACGTTTCGATTGCTTTACAGCTTTCGTGGTCACGGGGCAGAGTGCGGTTCGAATCGCGATAAAATCCGTAAAAAAATAGTTTTATTTCAATAATATATCTATTGTTGGATTCGTTATAAAATTAAACAATTGCTTTTTGAATACTTTTTATGAATGTGTGACATAATTTCACACTCTTTATCAATAGTTGAATAGCTTTAAAATGTGTAGTCTCATGGCCGCCACACACGTAACGATGTAACTGTGCAAGTCTGCGTTTGCACCAGTATACTGGAACGTGTGTGGGCAAATAACTGCGCAAACTTCGTTCCAATTTTTGATTGGAGACTGGTGCAAACTCGCGTTTGCGCAAACGCACTTGAACGTATGTGGCGGCCATAGCACTCACTCCCACACCATCAATTAGAAATATGCTTTCCCATTCAAATTACCTGTGCTCATTTTCTTGGAATTAATAAAATGTTGTAAATGATTTATTTGTTTTATTTCATATTGTTTATTGTACGGCTTATTATTATTGCATTCTCCATTACAACAAATTCATTATACCGCAATAACGCAACACGATGGGCTATGGCCTAAGCCCGATCAATGAAACTCTTCCTTTCACGGGATTCCCGTGCAATAAAAGGTATTTGTTTAAGTCGATTCGTCATTCGACCGAAAAACTCTAATATAGGTAAGAGGATTTTGGTGTCAAAACTGAGACATTACAAATGGCAACAAATCGGCTTGTGTTTTTTATATTCCCACGCCCGATTTCACAGTTTCATACATATAGACATTACGTTATCAATTTGATACTTGTTTCTTAATATAATTATTGAGATCGACGATCAAGCTTCGTAATTCATGGTGTTGTTTGGTTTTATACTGTCCATGAGCGGTCCTTACTTACCATCAGGCGAATGGCATGCTCGACTCACCCTTCACGCAAAAATTCGTGACTAAATTACAATTCAAAAGTACAGATCATGGTATAACTACCGGCACGGATCTTGAGCGCTGGCCGTTACTTGCGCAGATGTCGATTTTTGGGTCTCTTTAGAGGTATGATGAAGTAAGCGGGCGGGGGCATTATCGCATCGCCCAGTGATTGGTTCACTACGCAACGCCATATTGTTGTTATGCCTAATTCATTCATTGCGTTTGTTCAATTCATTCATTTATTTTGTCCTTAAGTTCACGATGCGCAAAGCAATCCCCACTCTGTCGCTGAGCGCTTAAGATCCGTGCCGGCGGTTATACATACTACGAACTTTTTGAAGTTACATGTAAACTGGAAGTAACTAGTTAAAACAGCTTGCTTTAACAGTGAAGAATAACACCGTGAAGAAACCTGCATACTTGAAAGATCTGCACATTTTAAATATATTATGTGAACTGTGGACCCTAACAATTGTGGACTGCAGTGGGGTTATTCATAGAAAGATTTAAAACCTTTTTAGTTATCATGTTTTGTCCCTTTCGAACGGCTTTAGAATTCAATTTGAGCGAAGAAGACAAAACATTCACTGGTGGTAGGTCTCTCATATGTGAGAGGCCGCCTGGGTAGGTACCACCGCAATGTCTATTTCTCCCGCCAAACAGCAGTGTAAATGCGCTGTTGTGTTCCGGTTTGAAGGACATTGTAGCCAGAGTAACTACTGGACATATTGAGACTTAACATCTTATGTCTCAGGATGGCGAGCGCAGTGGAATTCCAAGCATTGCCTTGTAATTCATGGTGTTGTTTGGTTTCGCTACTGTCCATGAGCGGTCGTATCGCTTACCATCAGGCGAATGGCAAGCTCGTCTCGCCATTCATTGCAATAAAAAAAAAAAAAAAAAATTCGATTGGTAAAATAGGTTTTAAATCTGTCTATGAGTAAGGCTGTAGGTAATCTGTACATGCTTTAAGTATTATTAGGCAAATAATACTTAAATAGTTATATTGTTTAAACATTTTATACAAAGTGTCATTTACACGACATAAATTATGCATGTTAAATATTTTCGTAATTTGGAAATGAATAATTTTTCCAAAATTTTGCACCTGTGTCTATATGAACTGTGACGAGTTCCGATATTGTTGAAGCGTTTAAGGTCAATGAACGATTTTGTCAATCTTAATATTAAATAAAATTTTGTCGGTTTGTACCATGATAAAACATTTTAATTATTTTTTCCTAGGAAACTGGCAGAATTGTGCCTGTGGATAATTTAAAGAAGTTTTGTAATAGCCCACCACGTAGATAAGCCTAGCCTGGCGGCCTTACTCATAGACAGTTTTAAAACCTATTTTAATTATCGAATGTTTTGTCCCTTTCCAACGACTTGAACTCTGTTTGAGCGAAGAAGACAAAACATTCGAAAACTAAAATAGGTTTTTAGTATGTCTATGAATAATGCCGAAGTCTAAAGCCACATAAGTAGGTAAGACTTAATAAACATTAGAAATTCTTGTTAAGAACTCCGGTATATTTAAATTATTAATAGTAGAATCTTCTTATTCCAGGATATTGAATGAAATATCGATTAATGAGATTAAGATTTAGATTAGAAAAACATCGTGAGGATACCTGCCTACCATAGCGATTTTTAATAATTTTTATGGTGGAACACATGGCCTAACCTCTCTAAATCGAACTCTCGATTATAGAGGAGGCTTGTGCCCTGCAGTGGGATGTATGTGGGACGATACAATAATGAGATTTATTTTAAAATGTGCAAAATTATTGAAATAACATGACGTATAATTCTGTTATTTGAAACAGTTGTAAGGACACAAATATTTAACGTTCTTTGTTATATTTTAATTTTAATTTGCATAACCAAGAAGCAATATTAAACAAAGATTCATATAAATACGGTACGAATAACTATCAGTGTATAATTGACTTTGCTAGTTCAAAGAAACATATCAACATGAAATTCCTCGCATTGGCTATTTTGGCTGTGGTCTTGGCTGCTCAGGTAAGAGATTTTTTACATTATAACTATATTTATTAATTGTAATTCCATTGACCTAAGAGCATAAATAAGTTGGGAGATCTTAGGATAAGTTACCAGATCGGGTTCTCCGCTTTGCGTGCGTTTTACGGTTTAAGAATGTTCACAAAATTGCTGGAGACTTGAATTTGTGTCCAGTTAATTAATGTAACTACAGTAACAACTGGGCATATTGAGACTTAACATCTTATGCCTCAGAATGGCGAGCGCAGTGGACTGCCAAGCAATGCTTTGTTATGCATGGTTTTTTTTGGTTTTTACTGTCCATGGGCGGTCGTATCGCTTACCATCAGGCGAATGACATGCTCGTCGAAGCTTTCACAATCACAATTCGAAACGGTTATCAGACAGGCTATGGAACTAGTGCCATCCCTGCCTAGCTCTTTAGAGATACAGGCGTGAATGCTATTTTTCTGCAAGCTATCCCAGACATACATATTACATAAGATCGCTGTTAAATTATTGTGTGGATTTGACAGCTTTACTGTCGCGTGTCGTTCGGTGAGTAAGATTACCGGATGCCTGATACCCCTTTCCTCTTCCCATCCATTTTCCTCCCCCCCCCCTCCCAATTTGGACCGGCAACATGATCCAAGCGTGGATTTTCATGTTAGTGATCACTTAACGTAGGATGTCCACCCACAAGATGGTCAGACGACCTGGTAAAGGTCGCGGGACGTCGCTGGATGCAGGCTGCCTCCAACAGGTCACTGTGGAAATCGTTGGGAGAGGCCTATGTTCAGCAGTGGACGTCCTTTGGCTGATGGATGGATGGATGGACTTAACATCAGTTGACCTGTTTGCTCCTTTTCCGGTGCTATTGAATTTAAAAAACTGTATGCATGTCATGAAAAGTGCGTGGTGGCGTGTTGGTAATGGTCCACACGCGGCTGCCTACATGTTCACGGTGGTCGCGGGTTCAAATCCCAGGGCACACCTCTGACTTTTCGGAGTTATGTGTGTATTGATTGTCAATCACCAAGAAAACATCGTGAGGAAACCTGCATACCGTAGCGATTTTAAAAGAATTTCTACGGTATGCAAGTCTGCCAACTCGCACTAGGCCAGCGTGATGGACTATACATATAGCCTAACCAGTCTCAATCGATTCTCTCGATTGTAGAGTAGGCCCGTGCTCATCAGTGGGACGTATATGGGCTGATACATGCATGTCGCAGAATGACTGTGCCTTGTAATTTTATACACGTTCGGAAGGATGCTATCAACTTTTTGTGGACATTTCCTTAAGTTCACAACGCTAATTTAAACCCAATGCTAGATTAAACATGTTTGAAAAGCCAGAGGTGTATACCTACCATAGGTTCAAACCCGCGACATCTAGATATTACCATAGCCAAATTAATTAAAACTTTTTTTTTATATTTAAAATTCGAACATTTTTGACCGACTTCAAAAGAGGAGGTAATCAATTCGACTGAATTTTTTTTTTTTTTTTTTTATGTATGTTTGTTACTCGATTACGCTGGTATTAGGGAACCGATTTCAAAAATTTCTTTTTTGTCGAAAAGCATGATATACTAGGTTGGTACCATAAAAAATTGGTGAAGACCTGATGAATATCTTCGGTCCTGAAGAACAGAACTCCTCAAAATAGAACGGTACAGCAATAATTCTTTTTGCACCTGGTTCAGTATAAGCGTATTACTACAAAGGGGAGCTTAAAAGGGGGAAGGGGTGTAGGGGGGGGGAGAAAATAGATACTAATGTAAATACTCAATATCTCTGGCAGTACTTAAACGATTAAAAATAAACTATTTTGTCGACAAGTATGATATGTTAGATTGGTGTCATTAAATAATGGTGAAGACCTGATGAATATCTTCGGACTTGAAGAGCAGAACTCCTCAAAATTGAACGGTACAGCAATAATTCTTTTTGCACCTGGTTCGCTATAAGTGTGTTACTACAAAGGGGGGGTTAAAAGGAGAAAGGCGCGTAGGGGGGGGGGGTAGATAATAGATACAATTAATTTCAGTTTTAAATATAAAAGTTTTACTATAAACAGTAGGTGAAGAAGAGGGAGAGTGAGATAAATAGATACGTAAATTACCGACGTAAACTAGGAGAATCCGACCTGGTCAGTGTCTAACAATAGCGGATATCATGATTATAATGACTTACAATCTTCTCATAATTTCACAGCAATAATATCATGTTTGGTCTGAAGAATTCGTAAATTTTAAAGACATCGTTTTGATTATATCATGATCACCTTTCTCATCATTACGATGCCTATCAAAACTAAAAAGGGACAAATAAAATAATTTTAAATAAAAAAATAAAAACCGACTTCAAAGTGCCACTACAAAGTAACAAATAATATATATTTCATCGTACTAGTACCCAATGATTAATGTTCTTATTGACTTGACTAGCTAACAAATCTTAAATACGTAATATTTTGAAGGCGGGTCGCTAAATATCAAACACGTATAAATTTAAGCAAATGTTACACCATTTGATATTACATGTAGATCCTGCAATGTTGGCTCAGAAAGGCACATAAGTAAATTAAACACAAATGAATATAATGTGCTAATCCTACGTGTAAATTTATTGAAGTTTTGATAGAATTTCTATGTGTCTTACATGGGTGTGGTAGCCTGTTGATAATTATCTAGATATGATCCACGAGACGGTTGACCACCGTCTCGGTTATAATTCCAGGGTATACACCTCCGGAATTATCGGAGTCACTTGTGTGTTGATGATATTCAATTACCAAACTCTTTAACAGTGATATATTTCAATCATAGTCAGGAAACCTGCATGACATAAAGGCCTTTAAGTACAAGAAAAGGTATGTTGTGTCCCATGCTCAACAGTGGACGATTACGGCCTGATATATTAAGACAAATTAAAATTCCGTGTAAATCTTACACAAATTAATGTTAAGCGTAAGGCGTACATGTTCGGCACTTAGCGACCCGCCTTCAAAATATTACGTATTTAAGATTTGTTAGCTAGTCAAGTTAATAAGAACATTAATCATTGGGTACTAGTACGATGAAATATATATTATTTGTTACTTTGTAGTGGCACTTTGAAGTCGGTTTTTATTTTTTTATTTAAAATTATTTTTATCGTCTGTGTTTCTTTTTAAGTTATAAAACCCACACGAGTTCTCTTCTCTGTAGCTATTACTAGTATTTTATAGTTTAAAATTTAAATGAAGTTTCAAAAATTACAGTCTCATAAGCACTTATTTATATCATTTTTTTTTATTCCAGCCTACCCAGCAAGCTCCTGCCGGAAGTAAGTCTATTTTTATTTCTATATGTCGAAAATGTGGCCAGTTTTCATGATTGTAATAAAGGTGTTAAATTGGGTGCCTCGCCTTGTGCCTCGGTGGCGCAGCACTACGGTATGATTACAACGCTGAGATCTCGGGTTCGAATCTCGGGTCGGGCAAAGTGATATTGGATTTTTCTATTCATTAGCAGTTCGAAGTTAGGAATTTGTGCCCGATATGGACATAGGCTCGCCCCCTATCACATCGTGGGATGGAAAATACAAGACGAAACGTGAGTGTCGTGGTAACACCTCTGCCTACCCCGTCTGGGATAAAGGCGTGACTTTATGTATGACTCTATTTTCTTTACATTTTGTCAAACATAATAGTCTAATTTATAAATAATTGTTACGCTGTTATTATCTTATTTATATAATGGTTTCTTAGATTTACGCGAATGTTACACATTGAAATAAAACTATTTTATACGGATTTTATCGCGATTTGGTTTAATTTTTACATTTTTTAACTTCCCGACGTTTCGATTGCTTTTCAGCTTTCGTGGTCACGGGGCAGACTGAGGTATTAGCAATGATTATAGAATATAGAGGATAACGCATAAGGTCAAGTGACACGGGTCACTTTGATATTTTTTGACTTATGCGTTTACTTGACCTTATGCGTTATCCTCTATATTCTATAATCATTGCTAATACCTCAGTCTGCCCCGTGACCACGAAAGCTGAAAAGCAATCGAAACGTCGGGAAGTTAAAAAATGTAAAAATTAAACCAAATCGCGATAAAATCCGTATAAAATAGTTTTATTTCAATCTTATTTATATTTATAAATAATATTTATAAATATAAATAAGACAAATTAATTAATATTATGCCAGCCTTTTCTTAACTAGATTTGCATGAATTATAACACCTTATAGTATTTTTCGTTCATTACGCATACTGGTGTCATCGATCCTACTCACAAACTGTTCTGTGATCCTACTAACATTTGAAGCAAATTTTAATTTCAGCTTCTGGAGTAGCTGACGCGGCGGCGGCCAGTACTAGCGCAGGTAATAAATTAAATAAATAAATAACATTAAATACACCCAACAGTCACATGCATAGTCCTGACCCCTCATTAAGATCAACTAAGTCTTGTGTCGTGGGTATCAAAAGCCACGAGAGAGGTTACTTATCAATATGGCGGGTTTAGAGTTTTCAGTACTTTGTCTATCTGTATCTATAGACCTAGAGCCCGTGGCCGCCAGAGTTTCGTCATTTTATAAAAGCTGAAAAGTTGTCTGGCAAGATGAAAGTACCGTCAAAAGTGACTGACAAGGAAATACCCTTTAACAATATACATTAAATGCCAGATACATTAAACCTGATACTTTCCAAAGACACAAAGATCGGAACTTCAGAATAGCTGATCGTGTGATGCCTATGTCAGAGGTTTGCGCAGACAAACTTTTCAAAGAAGAAAATCTGGCCTCTGGCGGCTACGGGCTCCCGGTCTACTATGATAAATTCTAGCAACAATTGATACAAATATAAATTAGGACACTTATTACCCATCGGAAATATCTGTGGACCTGAATAATTGACGTCATTGGAACATAAGTTCAGCAAATTCAAAATATAGGTTAAACAAATTGAACTAAACTAGAAAAATAAATAAAAAATAGAATTTGGATTCATCTCAAAACGTTTTTAATGAAAATTAACATAGATAGGAGAACACAAAAAAATGAAATGTGAACCGCATTCCAGCTAGGTTCACAGATATTTCCGACATGTTATATGTAGATTATAAGTTTATTCTTTTGTTATTAATAAATAAATAATAATAATTACAGCGACTGGAGCGACAGGCGCGGTTGGCACCGCAGCGGCGGCAAGCGCTGGCGCAGGTAACTACTAAACTATACTCCATCGGCCTTCATAGACAGTTTCAAAACCATTTTAGTTATTGAATGTTTTGTCTTCTTCGCTCAAACTGAATTCAAAAGTCGTTGGAAAGGGAAAACACTTTCGCAAAGTAGAATAGGTTTTAAAACTGTCTATAACTAAAGCCGTACCTATATCTATAAATCAGACTCTGATACTTTACCAGAAAAACCTGGATATAAACAGCGAAGCACAATAAAAACCAAGCTAGCTTTTTTGGGTTTACATTCTAACGAAATTGAATCCTTATTTACACTGGCAAGACAAATAGACTACTATACACCTGATAAGAATATGGAGTGTCCATCGGCATATAATCTTTGTCACAATTATGCCAACCTTCTAAACTAGAACATTGTGTGTGATCGCGGAAAATGACAAGCTTACGTAATAAGTAATAACCCGTTTACACGGAGAGTTTGTCGCCTGATTTTAGACGAGAATCGCATGCGATAACCGCTGTAAGATTATTGTAGTCTGGAAAATGTTTACTCGATGCAAATTTTATATAATTATGATAATCTGCTCTTCGAGGCGAGAAACTCTCCCCATATAAATGGGGCTTAAGAGATTTATCAATGCAATGTTTATTTCCAGCAACTGGGGCATCTGGTACCGTAGCGTCGGCCGGCGCTGGCGCAGGTAACTACTACACATAATCGCATAACCAGACACTAAGGGTGGGTTGCAGAAAATAACTAAGGGCTAATCAGCCGTCAAATCGACGGTTATGCAATTTTCGGGTTGCTTATAATTAACAATTGTTAAAATGACTTCACGTATAACATTAACATTAAACGTTCAATTTCGGGCGGTTATTGTTAAAGTCACGGTTATCTTTCGTTATTTGTGTGTGTTCTCTGTATTGATAATTGTCATTTGTGTATCGATTTGAATTATAACCCATACTTTAAAACAATTTACAAAAATACGCTGATAAATTCCGACGTAAAATCGCATCGCATCATTTCACTGGTCACTCTTTTAACTTTAACTATAATAATTATGACAATGGTGCAACAAAAGAATTTTCTATCCCGTGGTCATTGTTATTGTCACTGCTAAAGTTAACTTTACCGTTAACAATAACGTCAGATTTTCTGCAACCCACCCTAAGACCCTTTGATTTAACTTAAACTTTGATAAACGGCCGCGAAACGAAACTTAGTTCGAAGCCTGCATCTTGAAAAATGTTTGTATCATCCACAAGGATTTGTGTCGGTGGGAGTCTGTGAGACAGAAAAGTTTACAAATCGAAAAGTCTCTCGAAGTTTCTGATACCCATGAAATACACTTATATCTTAGTGTGGTCGGGATGCACCGTGCTTTATTTAATGCTTTACAAATTGACAACAAACAAATAAAGCCTGCCACACACGTTCCAGTGCGTTTCCGTGAACGCGAGTTTGCACAAATCTCGAATCGAAAATTGGAACAAAGTTTGCGCAGTTATTTGTCCACACAAATTCCAGTATACTAGTGCAAACTCAGACTTGCACAGTTATATCGTTACGTGTGTGGCGGCCATAAGTCTCCAAATTATAAGGACATCTAGTGGTTACAAGATAACATTTTATATTACAGCGGCTAGTGCTAGCGATACAGCATCAACTGGACTGGCGACCAGCACTGGAGCAGGTAATAATAAATCTACATACATACATCAACTCACGCCTATAACCCAGAAAGGGTAGGCAGAGGCACATTTCGCATTGTATGTTCCGTCCCATGATGTGATAGGGGGCGAGCCTATCGCCGTATCGGGCACAAATTCCTGACTCCAGGCTAATAATGAATAGAAAAACCCAATATCACTTTGCCCGACCCGGGATTCGAACCTGAGACCTCCGCTTTGTAATCGTACGGTAGTACAACTAGGCCACCGAGGCAGACAATAATAAATCTATACTAATATAAAGCCGAAGTGGTTGTCCGCGCTAATCTGATGAGCTACTGGTTCGAAAAAAAGACATTTTAGTGTTATACAGGGTAAATCAAGACCGCAACCGAAAACAAAGCCAGGTGGTAGTATTAGTGACTTCAGACACAATGCAACTAAAAATTTCGGATAAAAATCGTCAAATTTTGTTTTTACTTGTCGTGGTATTTGTGTGATAAATACATAGTTTTTAGAAAATAATAATGTACAACTTTCTATTTTTAAAGACGCAATGGTTTAAATTACTATTTTCGCAAGAGCTAGGTATTTATCACCCAAACAGGACGATATAATTAAAAAAATTGCAAAAAAGAAATGTCGCGTTTTTTGCAAAAAATTTAATTGAGTTGTGTCTGTAATCACTAAAACTACCACCTGGCTTCGTTTTCGGTCGCAGTCTGGATATACCCGGTATAATCTATTTATCGTGGAAGAATAGGGCACTTTTTTCGGAAAAGATTTTCACGTGAAAACCGCGAGCGTTACTAGTTAATAATTTAACTGGTGCAAAACACCAATAAATGATATTTCGTTATTGCAGTATCTGGAGCAGCTGGTTCAGCGAGTAAAGGAGTGGCTCCTGGGGTTTCAACAGGTAACAAATAAACTATTGACTGTATCTTGAGATTATCAAAGATCAGACTTTTTTTCTAATTTGGTGGTATCCCTCTTTAAAAAACCTTGAGAGGTGTCCTGTATACATTAAAAAAAAATAATCGTCGTGACACCACACTGTTCAATGCGAAATAGAAAGACGAAACGAAAATAACTGGCTTGTTTTCTATGAGAGAGAGAGAGAGAGAGAGAGAAACACGCGCATGCCGCACGGCTTACAACTATAGCAAAAAGTGTCGTTACAACTTTTGTTTTAATTTTTTCCGCCTAGCCCCCTTTCGCAACGCGCGATAAGGAACTTGGTTCCAAAACTTTGTTCCAATAATAACAGTCATCACGTAGACTATACATTAGACACTGTATAGCCATTATACAAAGGATATACATATGTAAATAATAAAAAACCCAACGAATTGATAACCTCCTTTGAAGTCGGTTAAAAATAAAAAATAATAAGCAAATAATTAAAACCAAAAAACAAAGTTCATAATTTTTTAAATTTAGAATGTCAAACTCAAACGTGGAATAAAAGTGTCGGTACAACTTTTGGTCTTAATCATTGACTTACATAATATATTCTACCGATAGACGAGACACGTCAAAGAAATAAAGTGCCCCCGTATTTTAAAAGCACACTGCAATATTACATCACTTACCTGGTATTTTATTAAAATATTGTAACTCCCGACGATTTGCTTTCGGTTTGACGGCGAAACATCCATTTATTACTTTTAAACGTATGCGATGACGCGTACTGCACATCTCACTGTCACGAAGCAAACTGATTCATGTGCGGTGCATGCACCGCAAGTAGGTGGGACGCATTTTTTGTACTGAATGTCTTATCTAGTGTAACATCGATATCGATGGTCTTCATTTTTTCCGTTTAGCCCCCTTTCGCAACGCGCGATAAGAAACTTCGTTCCAAAAAATCAATATGGGACGACGGCTTTGCTGTTGTGTTCTAATAGTCATTTATTTAATGTTTGTTCATAGCCGTCTTATGGAAAGAGGGGAGAGGGGACGAGAAAGCCCTTTTCGTTTCCATTTTCAGGGCACCTACGACCTAAGTGTTATGGATATTCATGGACGATAATCATTACCATTTAGCGAGTCATTCTCACGTTTACTCTTGCAGTAAAATAAATAAAACAGCTAACAGTCATATACATAGTCCTGACCCCACACTGACATCGATTTATGTGTCGTGGGTACCAGAAACTACGAGAGACTTTTCGGTTTCACAAACACCCAGACCCGGAACAAATATCTGTGGATCACACAAACATTTGTCTCGGTGCGGGGATCGAACTCGAGGCTCTCGTATCACAGCCGGCGTCTAACCAACTGCGCCACGGAGGTTGGCAAAATTCGAATTAAACAAAAATACTGCCTGGGATACGTGTATTGCTACCATGAGTTGTTTATTTATAAGAGAAATTAGTTTTTGCTCTATTTCAGCTACAGTATAATATAATTTTGTATTACAGGTACTGGGGTCACTGAGTCTGTAGGCAGCGGAATAGCGACTGTTGTTTCATTAGGTAATCATTATATAATGTCTATAAGCTATATATTAGCTATTTCTTAAAGGTTTAAATTTTTTTTTTTTTTTTTTTCTTTTGTATATCTGCGACTTGGCGATCTGTGTTGACACAATAAGCCAATCAGTTGATATTAAATTGCGATTATGTCAATACGAGCACAAAGAACACCTCAGCGTTCTTTAATCGAATCTAGCAACCAGCGTAGGGACATCATGCCGCTTTAATCGCTTGTGTGAGACACTTCCTGAACCCTGTAATTTGGAGGCCAGTTCATTGACATGGGTGGATATTCGAGCTTGATACTTTTCACTCCGTTTAGCAATCTCCTGTTTAACTGTATTGATGTTTAGATCCTCATGTATGTATTTGTTGCTCACATAGTATGGTATGTTTAACATGGCTCTCAATGTCTTGCTCTGAAATCTTTCGAGTATCTCAATATTGCTGTTACTAGCAGTGCCCCACAGTTGAATACCATATGCCCATATTGGCTTTAATATGGTCTTATATATTGCAATCTTGCTTTCACGTGACAAATGAGACTTCCGACCTATTAGCCAATACATTGATCTTACTTTAGTGTCCAGTTGTTTGCGCTTAGACCAGATGTGTTTTCTCCAAGTTAACCTTCGATCAAGATGCATTCCAAGGTATTTGGCATCCTCGGCTTGGGGAATATCCTCATTATAGAGTTTTATAGAAGGGCAAGTCGGTTTTCTGAGGGTAAAAGTTACATGGACAGATTTGCTTTGGTTGGCTTTAATGCGCCATTTATCTAGCCATTCTTCGATCTTGCAGATATGTGCTTGCAATTTTGCTGATGCTATGTCTGGGTTATCATGGACAGAAAGAACGGCTGTGTCATCTGCATATGTAGCAGTAATAGTATCGTCTTGTGTAGGCAAGTCCGCAGTATAAAGGAGGTAAAGTATTGGGCCCAAAATACTTCCCTGTGGTACTCCTGAAAGAATCTCTTTTAAAGCAGAAGTCTCATTTTTGAATTTTACCTCAAAACATCTTTTGTGGAGATACGATTTCAATATTGCGAAGAATGAATGAGGAAGCAACTGTTTGATTTTGAACAGAAGTCCGTCGTGCCAAACTCTGTCAAAGGCCTGACTGATGTCTAGGAATACAGCAGAACAAAATTGTTTATGTTCTAATGTACGACTTATAGTATCCGTTATACGGTGGATTTGTTCAATAGTTCCATGTTTTTCTCGGAAGCCAAATTGGTGAAGCGGCACCACTGCCGGTAAGTAGACGCGCATCTTGTTCAACAGTATCTTTTCTAGGAGTTTCCCCATCACAGAGAGAAGACTGATAGGTCTGTAAGAATTAGCTTCATGAAGTGGTTTGCCTGGTTTGGCTATCATTATAATCTGCGCTATTTTCCACTGTGCAGGAAAGATGTTGAGCCTTAGGCAGGCGTTAAAAATTGCTGTGATGTGCATTAAGCCCTTTTTAGGTAGTTGCTTTAGCAATTGCGCATCAATTAAATCGTATC
The DNA here is from genome assembly GCA_905220455.2 of Deilephila porcellus. Taxonomy (NCBI): domain Eukaryota; kingdom Metazoa; phylum Arthropoda; class Insecta; order Lepidoptera; family Sphingidae; genus Deilephila; species Deilephila porcellus. The sequence continues at coordinate 2,343,414 of LR999996.1, read as the reverse complement.
CAGGTGCTTTACCATCCTGTAGATTTTTTATTTCTTTTTGTACTTCTCTGGGACTAGCACTTTTTATTGGCACGCACATTTGCGTTGGTGAAAGTAGGTATTCGCTCACTTCTCTGTCATGCTCGGAGTCGTTACTAGAAAGTGGTTGAAATACAGACTTAAGATGCTCGGCAAACACTTCGGCCTTTTCTAGATCCGTCCTTGCCCACTTACCCTCATTGGTTTTTATAGGGGGTATATGCGCTGTAGGTCTTTTGAACTTTTTTGTTACCTTCCACAAAGAGTAGTTAGTGTCTGCGTAAGGAGTTAGATTAGACAGTTGATCTTGCAGGCGATCATTATTTGTTTGGGAGATCATGTTTTTAAGTTCTTCAGATGCTTTGTTGAAGGCTTTTTTGTCCTGTGGATATTTTGTGGAGTGCCATATTTTCCGCAGCTGCCGTCTTTCTTGGACTTTAAGTTTAATCATTTTAGAATATGAAGAATTGCCACTTATTTTCGGTCTTACTAGGGGTGTTGAGTCTTTGGCAGCTTGGTGAATAAGCTTGACAAATGACTCAATAGTAGCTTCGACAATATCCGCATTATTTAGTGTCGATATTAAATTTATGTTTTCTGATATTTTGGCTCTGTAGATGTCCCAGTTAGTTTTATTATTATAAAGTCTTTGAGGACACTCAATCTGGACAGCCTTGCTCATGACATTAATTATAACAGGTGTATGATCCGATGAAAGGTCGATACATTCCTCTATGCTTATTTGACTTAGCGGGATATTTTTAATCATATAGAAATCAAGCAGGTCTGGCACCTTGTTTGGGTCGGCAGGCCAATATGTAGGGTTTCCGTGTGAAGCGCAGTTCAGGCTGAGATCATTCATAGCTGTATATAGTTGGCGACCACGTGGTGCGGTTAGTCTAGAGCCCCAGTAAACGTGCTTTGCGTTCCAATCACCCCCACAGATATATTTGCTCCCCAGTGTTTTGAAATAATTTATAAAATCATTTGAAGTAATAAGATGCCTAGGTGGGCAGTATATTGCAGATAATGTTGTTTCTGTTTTGTCATCTTGGATTCTGATTGAGGTAGCCTGTATCTTTTCAGTTTGGAATTCTTCAAGAGGATAGTGTTTTATGTTTTCCTTTATAATAACTGCAGTTCCACCATGAGAGTTACCAGAAGGGTGGTTTGTTGTGTATACTTTGTATTTTTGCAAACTAAAATTAGTTTTTAGTGTAAAACGCGTTTCTGAAATTAAAGCCACATCTATTTTTTCAGTTTTTAGGAAAAGTTCAAGTTCCAGTCTGCGTTCGGTCAGTCCATTGGCATTCCAGGTAACTACCCTTAAGTTTAGGGGTGTTTTATGAGACTTGTGATTAATTGGATCATTCGGTCCATCATGTTGTCTAACATAACATTCATCATGTTTTGAATTTTTTCAAACATCACATCTAGTAAATCGACAAAATTGTTTGGATTCTTTATGTCAGTTTTTGCTCCTGTTGGGATGTTGGACTTTGTTGCTTGTGCATATGCATAGTTTGTTTGCGAGTATTTTTTGTTTTGGTATTTTTTTTGTTCAATGGTATTACTTTCAAAGTTTGGCAGTTGTTTAGTTTTTTGTTCCGTGCCTCTGTTTCTATTAATGGATTTTTTCATTATTAAGTCTCGATATTGCTTGTATTTCGTGCAGCCTTTATAGCTTGCTGGGTGCTTTTCTTGGCAATTTGCGCAGGTCGCTTCAGTATCAGGCCTCTTTAGACAACTTGATGTGGGGTGATCTTCACCGCATTTAACACATCTGAATGGTCGGTTGCATTGGTTTTTTGCATGTCCAAATCTCTGGCATCTCTTGCATTGCAGAACATCTAATTTTTTATATGGCGCTTCAAATGAGATTTTGACGTGATTCAATTTATAAATTTTGAAGATGTCTTTATTGTTGTGTTTTGGTTCAAGGTCCACATAAAATACGGGCATTGGTTGTTTTGTGTTTCTGTGTCTTATATTCATTATGTGCCTAACTTCGTGTCCGAGTTCCTGAAGTTCTTTTTTTATAACCTCAGTGTCTTCAGATGAGTGTAGGCCACGTAGAACTACTCGATAGGCTCTTTCGCTTTTTAGTCTGTAAGTATAGTGACTGACATCTTTTTCCATAAAACTAGCTCTTATGCTTTTATAAGTGTCTACATCTACTGGCATTATTTTTACTATATGACCTGATCGCAGGGTTGTCATAGTATATTTATCAGCGTCTTCAATAGTTGCGAGAAGGTCTTTTAATTTCCTTATGTCTAAGACTCCAGTGACGAATATGGGCTCTGGTTTAGGTGGTTTAGGCTCTTTATGTTCTTTAGGAGGTACAGAATCATCTGAAATTTCCAAGACTTCAAAATTATTTTGAGTTGGAATTGCGTATGTTGTTTTAAGTACTTTTTTGATTTTGTGCGTGATTTCAGGACTCGCTTCAGCTTTTCTTTTCGTAGGTACCTGGTCATTTTGCCATGATGTGTTGTCTTGTTCGGTATTTCGGTTGCTGCTAGTTGCTGTTACATCTGTAATTGACTTCCCATTGGTGTTATTTTGTATCGACATATCATCTGATATCGCGCCCAGGGAATAACTCCTAGTATGTTTAGATAAACTTGTATGAAGCGTTTGTTGTATCATCTTTTGATTTTTATTTTCTTTTTTATTTTCTTTTTCTTTGTTAATATTCATTTTTGTTCCCACGATTAGGGTCGATATAAAAGGTCACTTGAGGGGTGACGCCCATTCCCTCAAGAAGGCTCACTACAACGACGTTTGCCAGGTCCGTCGAGGGTGACGCTAGGAACTGATCTCCCATCAGCCATGCATTCCATTGGCACGTATCCCACCGTGGAATTGGGGTAATTATTTTATAGAGGATTTCTTCCTCTCTGTCCAGGCGATGAAGCCAAGACACCCGATCGCAACAACGCGGTTGCGGGCGTGGTTATTCATTTCCTAATACCCACTGAAGTCCGGCTTGTTAGACCAGTAGTGTCGGGTTAGTTGCCGCCGCCCGATGTTCGGCGTTGGGGTTCGTTTTGCACCACCCGGGGGACACGTGTGGGGCATTTATTAGGTAATCTTCCCACGGACGCGAACCTCTTCATCCCCCTAAAGGTTTAAATACACTTTTATTATTTACTATATTTATATAATGCCAAGAATTGCTTTGTAATTCATGATGTTTGTTTTTGGTACTGTCCATGAGCGGTCGTATCGCTTACCATTAGGCGAATGGCATGCTCATCTCGCCATTCACTGCAATAAAAAAAATGGCTCGGTTCGAGCGGGTACCACTGTCTCACAAAAATCCGACTTGAAGTATCATCTTAGATGTAGCATATTGGAGACTGTCCCGCCCTCACACCCGCCACTGCAACTCCTGTAAGCCAGGATCAACAGTTGCACGCATTTTAATACCGAGCATTGAAGCTCACCGAGTCTCCGGGAATGTCTAACTTGTGTTTCACCCGCAACGAAATAAATCATAAAGTTAAATTAATAGGAGTAGGAAAGAAAAGCATATTGTTAGATAAATAATATTTCCGTAGAATCAGCTATGAAGACAGCTTGTTTCAGTTGGTTAGACGCTACCTGTGAAACATGAGGCTGCGGGTTCGATCCCCGCGCCGAAACAGACATTTGTGTGACCCACAGGTATTTGTCTCGGGTCTGGGTGTTTGTGAGACCGAAAAGTCTCTCGTAGTTTCTGATAGCCACGACACAAGACTTGATCTTAGTGTGGGGTCAGGACTATGTATGTGACTATTGGTGTATTTAATTATTTTATGTTTTATGTATTTACCATCAAATGCATTGTACTAAGCCATATTAAATAATATAATTTGTTTATAGGAACTTCTCCAGTTAACACCGGCTTTGTCAAAGTTCCTACTTCTACCGGATCTTCAGGTAAATAATAAATCATTCTACCCGTGACACTTATTTCTTCTGCCCATAACCCTTTATTTATATTTATTTTTGTGTTTTCAGGATGCAACAGCAAGGAACACGAAGGATTATTTGGACTCGGTATGCGTATGTTATTATCTCCCTATCTCTTATAACATTAAAGCCCTAACTAAGAGAGTTTATCTCGGCGAGAATCGTATGCGATTATCGCATGACATAACCGCCATAGATTATCGTGTTCTGACAATGTTTACACGATGCTACTTTTTTACGATAATCGCATCTTCGAGGCGAGAAACTCCTCGTGTAAATGAGGTTTTATAACACATAGTAAGAGATAGATGATAATTTAAAAAAAATATTTTTTTGTCATTTTCATGTTCGTCTTTTGTTGCAGATGGAATAGATACGGTGATAGATGGTACGATACTTTATTTACTTAATATAAAACATAAATATGCAAGGTCTTTATTATAATAGTTTAAAAACATCCTTTAAAAAGGACGAAATGTGACATACTACTTACGGGATTCTCTGGTATCCCGCAATGGGACCTTAACAGCTTTTTTTTTCTTATCAATGTTACTATTAAAGAAGCCTCGGTGGCGCAGTTATACTACGATGTAATTGCAAAGCTGAGGTCTCGGGTTCGAATCCCGGGTCGGGCAAAGTGATATTGGATTTTCCTATTCATTATAAGCCCGGAGACAGAAATTTGTGCCCGATATGGTGATAGGCTCGCCCCCATCACATCGTGGCACGGAAAATACAAGGCGACACGTGGGTGTCCTGGTTGCACCTCTGCCTGCCCCTTCTGGGAAAAAGGCGTGAATTTGTGATGTCTGTGTGTGTATGTGTACTATTAAAGATACTGAGGTATTATAGCAGAGCCAAAATCGCGAACGAAATCTATGCGCACTAAAATATTCATAGCAGAACCCAGTAAAACGAGAGGGAAGATAGTATGACTCCTTAGGAGCGAAAGAGACATAAATAGCGGTACAGTACCGCTATTATTTGTATGATTTTTCCTGTAGTATGAGTAATGATACATTTTATTTGCAGATGGTTTTAAAGCAACTATCGGAGGTAATACTAATTTTATTTATTAAGATACCTACTTAGTTTTTTATATTAAATTCGAATGTTAAAATCACTGCTCTGCAGATGATGGTTAGTGCACTGATCACTCCAGATCGACTATCCACCGAAGAGAGTTGTGTCATGACTCTTTATATAAGAAAAAAATGCCAAGACGAGCATGCCATTCACCTGGTGGTAAGCGATACGACTACTCATGGACCGTAGCAAAACCAAACAGCACCATGAATTACAAAGCAATGTTTGGCATTCCACTGCGCTTGCCATCTTGAGATATAAGATGTTAAGTCTCATTATGTCCAGTAGTTGCTCTGACTACAATGTCCTTCAAACCGGAACACAACAGTGCATTTACACTGCTGTTTGGCGGGGGAAATAGATATTACGATGGTGCCTACCCAGGCAGCCTCTCACATATGAGAGACCTACAAGTAAGAGATTGAATATAACTTGAATTGCACTGAAAACTATTTTTTTTATTTGCAGCTGGACTCAGCTTTTTTGGACGTAAGTAAAAATCTTAAACCAAGATTTAAAGTAACATTAAAGTGTGTACTATGTGTAGAGTTATTCCGGAAGATTTTTTTAAAGAAAGCAATTAAATTAAATCCAAAAAAAATCATCTAATAAGTTTTCATTTCGCCTGAGTGAACGAATCTCAATACATAAAGGACAGACTCGTAGAGCAGTTAGTTGTAACTTGTAACCTGAATGTGAGACATGAAGTCGCGGGTTCGATCCCCATACCTAATCTAATGCTCGTGCGGCCTACAATTATTTGTTGTTGCCTTTTACTAAAAACAAAATGCCAAATGTACACGATGCAACTTTTTTATGTCCTTACGATAATCGTAACTTCGAGACGAGAAATTCTCCACGAGTAAATGGGGTTTTATTCTTATAATTGTTCATTGCTAAGCACGGGAGTCCTCAATAATCGAGTTTTGAGGGGTTAGTCGAGTCCACCACGCTGGCCTAGTGCGGGCTAGCCTTCACATACTATAGAAAATCTAAACTCTATTTATACTTATAGATATCATTTCTTTTTCAGGCTAAATCTACGTTCCAGAAAGAAACTATAGAACTAAGTCTATTTAAATTTCCAATAAGTAAAATGTAGCTTATTTTTTTTCTATAACGCCTCTACAGCTTTTAAATCTAAGGCACCGTGGTGTAATAGCATCCAATGATTTTATTTAAAAAGAGGCAAATATTTGTAATTTTTTTTCATTATAATAAATTATATTTTCACACTTTTGTTTATTATTTTCACACATTTATATTTTAGTATTTTAAACAAAAAATAAGATTGTCAAAAAGACATAATTTTGGTGGGACTTTCTACCTGCCAGGTGATCTAATTATGTATAACCTCCGTGGCGCAGTTGGTTAGACGCTGGCTGTGAAACGAGAGGCCGCGGGTTCGATCCCCGTACCGAGACAAATATTTGTGAGGCCCACAAGTATTTGTCTCGGGTCTGGGTGTTTGTGAGGCCGAAAAGACTCGTAGTTGCTGATACCCACGACACAAGACTCGATTTTAGTGTGGGGTCAGGACTATGTATGTGACTGTTGGGTGTATTTATTTATTTATGCCATTCATACAGGGTATATCTTGACTGCGACCGAAAACGAAGCCAGGTGGTAGTATTAGTGACTTCAGAGTTCAGACACAATGGAAATAAAAATTTCGAAAAAAAATAGACAACTTTCTTTTTTTAATTTTTTACTTACGTCGTATTTGGGTGATAAATACCTAGTTTTCCTAAAATAATTATGTAGAGTGTATAGCCTAAGAGTTAATAAGCGACAACCACATTCAGCTGCTGCGGAGTTCGGTAATATTCTCCTAAAATATATGAATGAATGTATCTTCAATAAAACTCCAAAAATCTTAACCAAATAAATTTATTGCTCTTCAACTTAATAAATAATAATAAATACGAATGTATTAAAAGCTTCAATTACACCTACAATATCACCGTTTTATATACTAGTGAGTCAATTGTTTCTAATCGATAATCGATTCGACGAATATCTACAATCGATTATTATAAATTATTGTAGATTAAGGCATGGCGTGTTTTCGTTATGAATTGACAGTTCTTTCATTATTATTTAGCACTAAACAATTTTTGATAATGTTTTATTGTATGGAATTGAGCTTTATGTTTGATTTAAGTATTGCAAAATTATGAATTACATTAAATAATTTAAAAATCACAGAAAATACCACAATAAGTCATATGACAGTGGTAGATATTTTAACATTTCAAATTTATTTACTAATAAGCAGTGCATTAAATAGCGCGTGGGACCGAACCAATCCGGTGAAAAAAGCTAGTCTATTCTTAAACTTGCAAAATACACATTAGGGTACAATTTCTTTTAAAAATTATTGTGATCATTAATGCAATCTGTTAATCGGTAATCGATGCTATTTGTAATCGATAATCGAGATTGTAACCCGCTGGTAATTTACGAAAACCTTTTAAGTACTAAAATAAATATTGTGACGTCATTGCATTGTTTAAACTTTAAACGCATTTATTATGTACCCAATTGCTCCCTATTATCAAGAAATTTCCTACTAAAGCTTGCAAGGCCTCAAGGGGCCTTGTCCATACACAAATCACTCGATATGGTTGTACTATTTTATTAGGTAAAGCTAACAATTATGCTTGTGGTACAGGCCCCTTTTAAAATAAATAAACGTTCGACTATTAGAGTCGAACATGATATAATCTTCATTGATGACACTGCACGAACTCACTGAAACAAAAAAAAGTGTTTCAATATAAATCGGATTTTTAAATGGTATCAGAATTTCATCATACAAATTGATTTAATAGCGTTCTGCTTTAAAATATCTTTGCTGAAACATAATATTTGTTAATAAAAAACGGATCTTCTCATAACTATTTTTTTTTATTTTTTGTCTCGGCTTTCAAATATTTAAATATAATTTCATTAACTCATATTAGAAATCTTAGAATATTTTTTCAGACAATTCCTTTAACAATACTCTTCAGCACAATACCATTTTGAGGTGACTCATCCACCATCTAAGTTATTTACGCCCGAATACTCAAACGTCATTTAAATATAAGTTGCACTTAAGCCACGTACCACTTAACCAGTACATTTAAGCGGGACTTGCAGAGTTAAGGTAAACATTAAACATTTATATACAGGGTATATCAAGACTGCGACCGAAAACGAAGTCAGGTGGTAGTATTAGTGACTTCAGACAAAATACAAGTAAAAAAATCGCAAAAAAATCGATAACTTTTTATGGGTAATTTTTTACTTATCGTCATATTTGGGTGATAAATACATATTTTTCCGAAAATAATGATGTACATCTTTAAATTTTTTAAGACGCAATGGTACGTTAGGGTTTAAATTACTATTTTCGCAATAACTAGGTATTTACTACCCAAACACACCGATTTTTAAAAAAAATGCAAAATAAAAAACCGTCGCTTATTTTGCGAAATTATATTTGCATTATGTCTGTAACCACTAAAACTACCACCTGGCTTCGTTTTCGGTCGCAGTCTTGATATACCCTGCATATCACTACCAATTAATACTTACCCATACTTACTATATTTCTTTTTAATTTTATATGTATGTTTTCTAACATGAATGTACCTAAAAATGCAAAATTAACAAAATAAAGAGAATTAATAATACATACCCAACAACATTAGAAAGATCTTTGGCCTGGCATATCCACTTGTGGCCCAAGTTTTCGGTTTTGTCATACGCATGGAGTTTAATCATGGCGCCTCCTGCAGACCTTGACTGAAGTACTGACCTGTAAAGCTGAAGAAAGAGCTTTAAAGACACTATTCAATTAATAAATACACCCAACAGTCACATACATACTGACTCCACACTAAGATCGAGTCTTGTGTCGAGGAATCAGAAACTACGAGACTTTTCGGTCTCACTAACTCGCAGACCCGAAATAATACTTGTGGTTCAATATTGTCTCGGTGCGGGGATCGAACCCGCAGCCTCTCGTTTCACAGCCGGCGTCGAACCAACTGCGCCACGGAGGCTGTCAATATTGCTGTAATTATAGCCCAATATTAGTAAGCTGGTGGTGCTGTATCGTATCAGCTCAAATTGCCTACCGCTGAGCATGGGACTACAACCGAGAGCTCGGTTGTAAGGGCTTAGGCCATGGTCCACCACGCTGACCTAGTCTTGATAACATACATACATAGATAAACTCACGCCTTTATCCCCGAAGGGGTAGGCAGAGGCGCCACTAGGACACCCACATTTCGCCTTGTATGTTCCGTCCCATGATGTGATAGGGGGCGAGCCTATCGCCATATCGGGCACAAATTCCTGACTCCGGGCTGATAATGAATAGAAAAATCCAATATCACTTTGCCCGACCCGGGACTCGAACCCGCGACCTCAGCTTTGTAACCGTACCGTAATACAACTACGCCACCGAGGCAGTCTTGATAATCTTGTCAAAATGGCTCTAATGGTGTGCAGGTTTGCTCATACAGACACAGATTTCACTTATTATTCTCACCTTAAGCCCGACTACGAAAGGCACGATGACGTCATCCTTGGCGTGAAGTATCAAAACTGGTAAAGTCGGTACTTTGGATAAATGATCGTCCGACATGAATCTCTGTCCAGTGTCACTACGGAAGGGCGCCACGAACGTCGTCTCGTAGTATGGCAGCCACGTTACTAGCTATAAAAACAGGTTTCATATCGATTAATATGATAATCGATTATTTGCAGAATCGATTAATAAGATAATTAATTAATTGGAGAATCGATTAAAAATATCGATTAGTCAGAGAATCGATTAATGACATTATCGATTAATTGGATAATCGAGGTGTGACATTATCGATCAATTGGAGAATCGATTAATCGGAGAATTAATTGTTTTGATTAACATTATTTTGTACGGATATGATAAGACATAACATAAAAGATTTCTGAGTTTTAAAATATACATTAAAATGTAATTAACTACCCCTACTGACCTTTGAAAGCGGGTGTTTAGCGACTTCATCGGGTAGGTTATTGAAGGGTGCCTCCAATATAAGTCCATTGGGGGGTGGTAGAGGGGTGGAACGTTCTAGAACGCTTGTGGACAGTTCTTTCAGATTCCCTAGTAAATGGGATGATATCGCTGTACCTATAAAATAAAAATTATAGAACGTCTTAACCGAAGAGCGCGTATTTGAAGAGATCAATGACAGTTGATGAGGGCAGAGATAGGCAGTGAATCTTGTAATGATGCTATAAAAATTATACCTATAAACATTCCTCTTGAATCACTTTATGGATGAAAACTGCATTAAAATCCATGGATTTAAAGATCTATGCTTTCATAGAGACAACTGGAATCGACTTTGTTTTAAACTACGTAATACTAGGGTCAAATTACTTACCCAATGAATGACCCCAGACGAAAATAGCTGGTTTCTTTTGTCCCTTCTCGACTGTGGTACTCAACCACTCATAAACCACTAGAGAATCTTCAACCACGCCGTTTTCTGTGGGACGAATCTTTGTGGAGTCACCGTAACCTGAAAAGTCAATACAGACATAATAAATTATCCGAGATCTATAGTTTTGGAGACTTCTGCCCTTGCACCCGCCACTGCAACTCCTGCGAGCCTGGATCAACAGCATTGCAATGACACCGAGCATTGAAGCTCAGTGAGTCTCCGGGAATGTCTAACTTGTCTTCAACCCGCAACGAAATTAATCACAAATTTACAGTATCAGCCCATATACGTCCCACTGCTGGGCACGGGCCTACTCTACAATCGACAGAATCGATTGAGAGTGGTTAGGACATATAGTATACCACGCTGGCCTAGTGCGGGTTGGCGGACTTACATACCGTAGAAATTATTTAAAATCGCCACGGTATGCTGAGGAAACCCTCACGATGTTTTCCTTCACCGTTAAAGTGTTAATCACAAATTTAAATTAAGGTGTACTATGGTCCCTCAGCCTTATCCATAGACAGTTTTAAAACCTATTTTAGTTATTAAATGTTTTGTCCTTTTGAAACCACTTTTGAATTCAATTTAAGCGAAGAAGACCAAAAATTCAATAACTAGAGGTTTTAAATCTGTCTGTGAATAAGGCCTTAAGAGTTGGTCTAAAATACATACATACATCAATTCACGCCTTTTTTCCCAGAAGGGGTAGGCAGAGCTGCTACCAGGACAACCACACTTCACCGTGTTTGTTCCGTCCCATGATGTGATAGGGGGCGAGCCTATAGCCATATCGGGCACAAATTCCTGACTCCGGGCTGATAATGAATAGAAAAATTCAAAATCACTTTGCCTGACCCGGGATTCGAACCCGAGACCTCAGCTTTGTAGTCGTACCGTAGTACAACTACGCCACCAAGGCAGTATAGTCAAATAAAGTGCTATATAAAAAGAAATGACAACTTACCTCTGTAATCGAAAGCTATAGTGTGAAACTCCATTTTCTGGAAGACTTTGTACAATTGTATCCTATGTTCGGCCGCTCGTGAGTTTGAGTTGCCTGAGAAATATTTGTTTTGCATAATAGGAAACTATTGTATTAAGTGACAGATAATCTATTTTCGAAGTAGATCAATAAATAAGTAATCACATCAAAATTCAAACGACAATATCTTCAAACAATGAGAAAATAATGCATTGCCTGTCCTGACCCCATATAAAAATCATGAAATCTTATGTGTTATCAGACCTCGAGACTTTTCGGTCTCACAAACACCCAGACCAGAAACAAATACTTGTGGATCTCACAAATATTTGTCTCGGTGCGGGGATCGAACCTGCGTTCTCTTGTATCACACGTCTAACCAACGCCACGGAGGCTGAAAAGATAACTTACCATGGCAGTACAGCATAATAGGAGTCTTGGAGTTCGCCAATTCATTGTCGAGTATCCGGTTCAATTCCTCTTTGTCATCGGTGTTCTCGAAACTTCCCTTCAATTTCTCATACACTGATTTCGGTAGTATATGCCAAATACCTGAAAAAGAATTTTCAAACTTGCATCATGATACCCTGTAATTTTTCAGATTCTCATTTTGAATTTTAAACACGTAACAATTTTTGGGAATTTTTTTTTTTTTTTATTGCAATGAATGTCGAGACGAGCATGCCATTCGACTGATGGTAAGCGATACGACCGCTCATGGACAGTAGCAAAACCAATCAACACCATGAATTACAAGGCAATGCTTGGAATTCCACTGCGCTCGCCATCCTGAGACATAAGATGTTAAGTCTCAATATGTCCAGTAGTTACTCTGGCTACAATGTCCTTCAAACCGGAACACAACAGCGCATTTACACTGCTGTTTGGCGGGAGAAATAGACATTGCGGTGGTACCTACCCAGGTGGCCTCTCACATATGAGAGACCTACCACCAGTAGAAACAAACGTTCGTTCGTTAACAATACGGTTTTCTTGTATTTGTCGAGACTAAGTGACAAAATTGCGCCTGACGGTGAATGCACTGTAATACAAAGGGATTTCTACGGGCGTGTTCATCTCTCGCCGGTCAATACAATTATGTCGGCCTAGCTGTATGCCTATCAACACAGGAACCCGAAACGCCACACATTTACCCTTTTCACTGGTGGTATTTCTCTCATATGTGAGCGGCCGCCTGGGTAAGTACCACCGCAATGTCTATTTCTTCCGCCAAACAGCAGTGTAAATGCACCGTTGTGTCCGGTTTGAATGACATTGTAGCCAGAGTAACTACTGGACATAATGGGACTAAATATTTTGTGTCTCAGGAAGGCGAGCGCAGTGTGCCAAACTTTGTTTTGTAATTCATGGTGTTGTATGGTTTTGCTACTGTTCATGATTGTACCATCAGACGAAAGGCTTGCTCGTTTTGCCAGTAATGGTAATAAAAAAAATAGAGGAAATAAAATAGGGAGGAAAGTAATAAAATTCCTTACCAATCTTGACAGCACAATCGTCAACTTTCGAACGATATTCAATACTAAGATTCCTTGCACCGTCGATTCCACTTGATGAAGGATCCTCAAAATCTATGTGTAGAGGCCATTGAACTAGAAAAAGGAAAATTTACTTTAAGCAGTCTTTAATAAGGTTTCGAATCGTTAATAACGCCAAAGCTACGTGTAGTTGTGGAAACTCGTATTTCTTTATCTTTCGGATGCCTTTTAATTGAAATATAAAACGTATTTTATTTAGCTACGTAAACCTACATCACAGAAACCAAGCAAGAATCTCCCTCAGTAACACCGAATGTATTTTTATTGATAAGCAGTGTTTAAAATTGACAATGTATGTATATCGATTGCAGCTATGCCTGCTGTAAAAAATGTTGAAGTGAAATTATATATTATTATGGATACTTTTAAGTCTAAGTTTTAAAGGGTTAAGAGTAATGTTTTAAGCTAACGCCTAACAAGGGGACTTCTTTAATTAAATTATTAAGAGATATGATCTTTATGTTTATACTGTATTTTGAAATCCTGATTTCATTTTCGTCATTTTTAATTATATTTTGTTTACTCATATATTTGTTTCACTTGCGAAGCGCTTGCGCATAACTGGATAGGTTTATAATAATATTTAAATATAAATACACACCAAAATTAGCAAACACGAGATTCCTTCTGAATGTCTTGGAGTATTTGAATATGAGAGGAACGACCGCCACGTGAAACACGAAGATTCCTGATGTTATTGACGCGCCGAGGGCCAGTACCCTGTAAATAAAACACATTTACAGCCTTCGTGATTCATGGCCTAACCCCTCTCAATCGTACTCTCGATTGTAGAGGAGGCCCGTGGCCTGCAGGACGTATATTCAGATACAAACAGCTTTCACAGTGCAGCTGGTTAGACGCCAGCTGTGAAACGAGGCCGCGATTTGGATCCCTGAACCGAAACAAATGTTTGTATGGCCCGTAAGTGCTGTAAGTGTTTCTGATACCGAAGTTTCTCGTATTTTGTGATCCTCGACTCATGACTTTTATCTTAGTGGGGTCGAAATGGTATGTGACTGTTGGGTGTAAATATTTATTTATGTGACGTCATTTCAACGGACGTATAATGTAGTGGACTACTCCTAGTCTACTTCGAGGTACTGCAGGAAATACCACCATTTTAAAGAAAATCAAACATATTATAATGATAGCTCGGTCCGGCCGATCCCGGGTGCAGATAGATTTTGAGTCCAGTCCACATCAACAACATACCTATTAAAGTTTTCGCAGCGCACGCGATGTAAAGAATATGTTAGGTATTTTAATTTGTACCTTGCGTTCTTCGATCAAATATAATACTAGATGTCGGATGAGCACTTCAAAAACGGCCGGAAAAATTGAGCCACAAAGTCAGTGTGGCTCTATTTAAATTTAGTATGCTTCAATCATCACCAACGGCAACGCGTAAACATGCCGAAGTGCGCCTTTCAAAATTGTCAAAATAATCACCGTATTTCTAAGACATAATAAATCTTATTTTAAACAATTAAAGTTTATTGTTACTTGAAGTTGTTTATATTATAAGACCATTTTTCTACATCTCGTAGTTCGAAATACAAATGTATATGTATTGACAACGTCGGCCACTTTTGGCATGCGATTTTGTTCCCGACACTGTATATTTGATCGAAGCTTGCATTACATTATTAGATTTTTAGTAAGGGTCCCTATTTTTTTGAAAATATAATATAGCCCGGGGATAGTGTAGCTTTCCAACAGTGAAATAATTTTTCAAATCGGTTCAGTAGTTTCGGAGCCTATTCAATGCAAACAAACAAACAAATATGTATTTTCTCTGTCTAATCTTAGTAGGTATAGATGATTATTCCGACGTTCTGACCACGACATAAACATACCCCGTTCAGAGTTGCTATTTTTTTGCATAAATGGTGACAATCGTCCTTATGTTGACCGGAGTTCCATGAGTAAAAAACCATTAACAGTGACATTTTATTATTACAATATATCAGCTCAGCAGAAAAATATCTTATGTATCTTCATCGTTAATATTTTATAATAAATACCCTTTCTAAAGGACATTGAATTTACAAGTATGTATTCATTGATATTACGACGCGGCCTAAGTGTCTTGGGGTGTTACTCTTTGATCCGAAGTACGAATGTTCGAACGTTCGACGTCCGAAGTAAGTTATAAGTTTTCCACGTCTAAAAATACTATACTCTGTGATACTTAACATTCACTCCGATCTTAGTCTATAGTTACAACGTACGATATATGATTCCAATATTTTGTGGAGTACGTGGGCTATATTTGTATAGTTTTACGTACGAAGTTCGAACATTCGAGCTTCGTTTCGAATCATAGAGTAACTCCCCAGAAGATTATGGGTATCGGTGGCCACTAATTGCTGCTAAACCGATTGCTAATTTCTTGAAAAATGCGAACTTTACTTCTTGATAATTTGACAGGTAAACTGTTTTATGGTTTAACAATGCCTAATACACAATTTCAAAGGTCACGATATACAAACGTGTCATCAATGATGTAATCCAGTACTTACTCTAACTACAATGTCCTTCAAACCGGAACACAACAGTGCATTTACACTGCTGTTTGGCGGGAGAAATAGGCATTGCGGTGGTACCTACCCGGCCTCTCACATATGAGAGACCTACCAGTAAGGTACTTATCTAGATTTTTATAGATATAGATTTTTGGCCTTTCGAATCGGATTGGTTGGTTGAAGAGGTTTTTGAAACAGTACTCTCTGCATTTTCTCTTTCATACATTTTACAATTGTTACGTAAATATATTATTTTTCTAATCCTTAAAACATACTTTATAAAAATTACTTACTTTAGCAGTTTTGATACAATTATTTAGAATTTTATTAATATAAACCATTTCAGAATTAACACATAAATAACGATACTATGTTATATATAATGTAAATAATGACCAAGTTATATTTCATGTCAAAGTCACCGTCCTTAATAAATGCAGATACAATCACAAAATTCACACACCTTCAACAATAGCATTCAAAAAAGATAAATACAGATGAAAATCATTGCCATCAATTTTATATGCAAAAAAGGGTAAAACGATAAACATTTTTATTGTAGAACCGTGAGAACCGAAGCGGAGCGTCAAAGAGCATTTCAGGTTGGCGTAATGACCCCTTCCGGTGTCCATGAAGCTCATATTAGGCTCCCTGACAAGATTTATGTGACGTTTTCCATTATTCTCTATTGTGTAGACTATTGTGTAGATCTGTCAAAAGTCTATTGTCTATACATGGACACCTGAGGGGAGGGGGGTGCTGTGGCGATAGCAATACGCCAACTTAGTTAGGTTTAAAATTAACACGCTTATTATTTGTAATTTTAACTTTATTTAAACATGCATTTCATTTTTAGATATGACTGCAGATGTTTTAAAAATAATAATAATAAATACACCCAACAGTCACATACATAGACTTGACCCCACACTAAGATCGAGTCTTGTGTCGTAGGTATCAGAAACTACGAGAAACTTTCGGTCTCACTAACACCCAGACCCGAAGCAAATACTTGTGGTTCACATTTGTCTCGGTGCGGGGATTTAACCCGCGGCCTCTCGTTTCATAGCCATCGTCTAACCAACTGCGCCACGAAAGGTCTCTGTAACCATCCATATAACGACCAGCGTAATTGGAACTAGGTAATCGTGACTGTGTGTATTGATAGTCAATCACCACTCACTTTAACGGTGAAGGAAAACATCGTGAGGAAACCTACATACCGTAGCGATTTTAAAGAATTTCTACGGTATGTAAGTCCGCCAACCCGCATTAGGCCAGCGTGGTGGACTATATGGCCTAACTACTCTCAATCGATTCTCTCGATTGTAGAGTAGGCCCGTGCCCAGCAGTGGGACGTATAATGGCTGATACAGAATCGTGACTGCCTCGATGGCGCATTAGTTCAACGGTACAATTGCAACATGAGGTCTCAGGTTAAAATGCTCAGTCAAAGTGATATTGGATTTTTTGATTCATTATAAGTATGGGGTCTGTAATTTGTGCCCAATATGGCAATTACTTGTGGTAGGTCTCTTATATGTGAGATGCCGCCTGGGTAGGTACCACTGCAATGTCTATTTCTCCTAAAAAACAGCAGTGTAAATTCACTGTTGTGTTCCGGTTTTACCGGCAATGTAGCCAGAGTAACTACTGGACATTATTTATTTATTTATTTCATTGTAAGAAGAAAGTTTTTTTTTATTTTCAAATATTATCTTTTATGGGGTTTTTTCAACTTAACATGGACAATTGGGGAGTGTGGATCATGACCCTGTACAATTCACCCCACTGAAATAAACCAATGGCATGAGTTCTACAAACATTTCAAATGAAATAACTGGTTGTTAAAATGCTAAGTGAAAGTTAGTTTGACTGGAGAAAGTGAAAGCAGCAATGTCAGATCTTAATATAACTCAGATTACCACGAAAATAATAAAAAACAAAACCATACTATTACAAAGATACATATTATGTTTACACTAATTGCTTATAGGGGTAGGCAGTTATAACAATGGTTTGTCAAGATACAAAGGGCGAGCTTATTGCCATGCCATACAAATCTCTTAGACACAATTATTAGTTTTCAATGCACAAAGAAATTAATCTGAAAACAAATAGGGAGTATGAAAGAAATTCCTTCATAACTAAATTGTAAGGTGTAAAATACTGTGGATACGTAAATATTTCAGTAGGGGTTATACAGACAGCTCATAGGCTTTTTAATACTTAGCTGTACAGTCTATTTACAGCTAGAAAAAAGCACCGTTTTGGGCAGAAGATTAGATAGATATAACACAGAAATTCTCAAAACCACAATATCAAAGATATACTTCATTCAAAACAAATTCTTTAAAATGTTGAAGTAGTCACTCTAAAATTCGAATGGGTAATACAGTGCAACCTTAATATAACGTACCTCAATATAACGACTTCCTCGATTTAACAAATTCATCGTAATCCCCTTGAATTGTCCATAAGAGTCAATATAAAATATACCTTTACATTGCGAACATTCTTTGCGTACAACCTCTTTATAACGAATTTTCAACTATCAAGAAAAAGTATTCATACCTCTAATTAACGAATTTTGCCAACCCAAAACCTTTATATAAAGTTTCCACCAATAATATAACTCTTAATCTTATAATGTGATTAATGTCTCGACATGTTTCGACACGCTTTTGTTTGTAAAGTAATCATTGTTGTTTCGATGGAAAGTAATGTAAACACCTCTGCTCGTCACTATTGTTAAAGATTTAAGTTAAAATGGCTCAGAAACGTAAAGTAATATTGAGGTGAATAAAACTATTCTTTTACCTCTTTATAACGAATTTTAGACCAATCTAACCTCAACATAACAAACCTCAGTTCAACGAATTACTTGATATTACGAATATTTTCTTGTTCCCCTCCGATTTGTTATATCGAGGTTGCACTGTATCTAGATTGTCACCAATAATTGTATGGAGTTGGAAGTATCATTCATTCATAATGAATTATCTTGATAAATGTTTTTGCTTTTTTAACTAAATATTGAATAAGTAACATAATGTTAATAAAATAGTGTACACAGATTGTGTTTGCAACATCCTCTTCATATAACACTGTTAATATTTTATTTGTTTTAATTTAACATTTAATAGAATTGACTATATTGAAAATGACAAATCTGTTTCAATTAAATATATATAAACTAAAATGAAGAAAAACAGATACTAAATAATGTTTTTCGGATGATAGAAACCCAATTGTTTTGGATCAAAATTCTACACCACAATTTTTTTGTAACAGCTTTTATATTGTTCAGGTGAATAAAAGAACTGAAAATCTATGAATCAGTAAGTATCTTTTACAAAGCATAAAAAATACCACAATAACATAAGTAATGTTTGATGATAATAACATGATAATAATAATAGAACATTATTTTCCAATTAGAAAATAATGCTCATTTCTTACAAACAGTAAGTAAATGAATTATCAAAAAAAAATTACTTTAATGGAACAAAAATATACACAGATCTAAACTTAAAATTTGAAAAATAATTAAAGAAAAAAAAAATTAAAAACTTACCCAATAGTGTATAGGGGCACCAAAATGCAGATTCCATAGATATCAAACATTTCTCTTCACAAAAAAATACGTAAAAAATAAATATACAAAACAAAAATTACAAAAACATGCGAACAATGACAATAAGGTGGTTATGTATGAATAAGAAGTAAAGATGGCAACTACGGTAACCTCACACAGTCATTAAACACGAATTGTATTTGATATTAACTAACGGGGATTATAACTAGTAATTTATTACGCAAAAGATTAGCCAAACCTTCGAACTTTTGACGACATTTAGAACTGAAGTCATGGAACAATCAGTGACTTTGACGTTTTTGATTGATTGATTGATTTTTTCGATTTATCCCATGGGAAAGGCAAAGGTCTGAGCCATACAGCCTAGTCTAATGTATGAAATTCTTCAGTTTGTGTTCTTTATAACTTCGAAACGGTGGTTTTCACATAAGTATAAATGTCTTTGTATACATTAACGTTATTTAGAAGGAGGTCCAAAGAGCGGGGAATATTTTCGGGTGATTTATAATGTTCCAAGAGCTTATCTATCAGTAATATACGCTGGACGGAGAAAGCTGGACAATCAAAGAAAATATGGTTTATCGTTTGATCCTTGTTTAAGTTACAATAGTCACATATAGAAGTGTTAATCATATTCATTCGGTGTAGATGACTATTTATGTGACAATGTCCTAGGCGGAGGCGGCATAAGACATTGTAAAAATGTCTATCTGCGTAGGGTCGTTTTTCAAACCAAGACTTTTTAATATCCTGCTGAATCGTGCTGTACCATCTTCCTTTGATGACGGAAACGGATTTCCAATTATCCGTCCATTCACTATATAATTCAATTTTAAGTTTGGCTTTATAATCTGTAGCAGGAATCAAAACATTGGCAGGATTGTCAATAACAGATGTTAGAACGGTTTTTGCTAAAAAGTCAACTGCTTCATTTCCATGAACTCCAATGTGCGATGGCGTCCAAATTAAAACAATATCTTTCTTATAATAAATATTCAGAGTCATTATCATGTCTCTGATTTCGTATATAATATATGAAGTGCGTCCATCAAGTTTTGTATGCTTAATTGCTTCTAAAACGCTCTTACTATCTGATACTATAATCCATTTTTCTTCCGAGCGCATTTGCAGATATTTCAGTGATTCAAGTATTGCCACAGCTTCGGCAGTATATATAGATGCATGAACATTAATTTTATAACCATACCCCTTTCTTAATAAACTGTCATAAATGGCCATCGATACATTGTTATCATTCTTAGATCCATCAGTGTATAGCACTCTGTACCCAGCATAACCATCCAATAAATTATACACATCTTCCTTTGACACAATATCAGGTGATATTACAACTGATATTTTATGAAATATTGCAGAATATTGGAAACTATAACAAGGAAGTATATTTTGTGAGTAAAATTTATTGTTTTCACAGATATTTGTAACCTCTCGGTAAAACTTACATATATATAAAGAGCAGGTATTCTTTGTCATTAAATCATTTTTTTTCAATAGTTGATGATTAAGAGATTTTAAATGAAGCAAATAATTAAAGTTTAAATACTTAAATCTTAAATGTAGTGGAGGGATGCAACATTCTACTTCTAAGGAATTTATTGGGGAAGTAATAAAAGTTCCAGTTATCAAATGAAGATTTTTGTTTTGAATTTTTTCTAACTTATCTACAAGTTTTTTATCATGGGCAAAACAAAGGAAAGCATATTCAAAATGACTACGCACAAAGGACTTATAAAATATTTTTAATAATTTGGGATCAGAACCCCAAGTGGTACTGCAGAGACATCGTAGCATATTTGTAGCTTTGTTAGCTCTGATGATAATATCATCAACGTAACTGCTCATTGAGAGATTCTTACAAAATTTAATGCCTAAAAAATTTGCATTATCTACAAGAGGAATTGAAAAATTGTTATATATTATTTGAATATTAATAGGTTTTTTACGTTTGCTAAATATTAAAACTTTACTCTTTTCAGCACTGATTTCAAGACCCAGTTGTGAAAAATAAACTTGAAGATTACAAAGTGCAGCATTAATAATATCTTTTGCAGAGTTAATATCTGTGTGAGCATAATATAATGCTAAATCATCTGCATATTGAAGATTACTAACATGACTACCCAATATTATGTTGATTTTGTGAATATAAATAATAAACAATAAAGGGCTCAAGATACTACCCTGACAAACACCCTTATAAGAAAACCTAGGACCATAAAGCTGCCTATTAAATTCAACATAAACTAAACGACAATTTAGGAAATTATAAATCCAGTTTGTTAATTTCATAGGTAAACCAAAAAGATTTAAAATTTCACAAAGTTTATAAATATTTACATTATTGAAGGCTCCAATTATGTCTAAAAAAGCACAAATAACAAATTTATTATCTTTAAAAGCTTTATAAACATCTAACTGTAATTGAGTAAAACTCTCTCTGCAAGATTTCCCTCTTCTAAATCCTAGCTGGTTGCTTGGTAAGAGTTGATTCTTCTCAATATAGTACTCTAATCTAAGTTTTATTAACTGTTCAAAAAGTTTTGCAATACAGGAGGTTAAAGTGATTGGTCTATATGAGGCAGCAATGCCAGGTTGTTTTTTGGGTTTAAGAATCGGTATGATGCAATCAGTTTTCCAAGAATCTGGAATTATAGACTTGTCCCAAAGTAAGTTAAATATATGGAGGAATATCTTAAGAGCTCCAGGACTTAACGAAGATATCATTCTATATGATAATTGATCTAAGCCACAGGCACTATCTTTTCTAGATTTAAGAGCACATCTCAATTCAGACATAGAAAATGATTTTAATAAATAGTTTTCATTGCTATATTCAAGAGTATTTGCTTGAATAGGCACTGAACTATTTTCATCCTTATCCTGCGTATATTTTAATAGGAAATCGAAAACCCAAGAATCATTTTGGAAAAGTTTATTTACATAGTAATTCTTATTAAATTTTCTCATCATTTTCCAAACAAGACTCATAGGTGTATTACGATTAATATTGTTACAAAATTTTTTCCAGCTGTCTGTTCTTTGAGTTTTCAGGATAATTTTCTTGGCTGCCTGGGCCTTTTTAAATTCAATATAATCTTGTAAATTATAATTATTTTGTTTAAAACGAGTATACAAATCCTTACATTTTTTGACAGCCTCATCACAAATTTTATTCCACCATGGTAATGAAACTTTTATTTTTTTAACAGATGGATTGGAATTATTACTCAACTTGGGTGAATTATCAATTATCAATCTATCAATTGAATCATCTAAAACTCTACAAAAAGAATTATAAATAGCTACAGGATCAGCATTGTTTTTAAGTAATAGTTCCAGGTTTGGAACATTGTCATCAACATTTTTGGAATATATATCCCAGTTAACCATTTTAAAGTTTCTTTTACGAACATTAAAATGTGATCTATTTGGAGTACTGTCATTCAGTAAGAGTAACTTTGTAATAGTAGGAAAATGATAACTACCTAAATTATCTTGAAAAACTTCCCAGTCACAAGACAGAGCTAATGACGAGGAGACAATAGTAAGGTCAAGTGCATTAGGACGCCATAAATTAGAACCAATAGTAGTTGTATCACCATTATTCAACAAAATAAGATCATTTTTATCAATAACATTAATAATCATTCTTCCTCTAGCATTCACAGAATTGCAACCCCAAATAGTATGATGGGCGTTGAAATCTCCAGCAACGATTAAAGGCTCAGGTAGACTTTTGATAAAATTGTGAAATTTACTTTCTGAGAACTGTGGATGACAATTGGTAGGACTATAAACACTAGCAATACTTATAGTCTTATTGAAGCATTTAATTTGAATTGCTAAATTTTGTAAAGAATCATCACTATACGACTGTAATCTAGTATAATATAGAGAAGTATGAATTAATACAGCTACACCATTATGACAATTTCCAGAATCCAGTCTTTCTGTATGATAACCTTTAATAGAAAATAATTGTGTGCTGTGCAGCCATGTTTCAGATATAAGAGCAACATGAATGTTGTTAGTTGATAAAAAATGTGTAAACATGCTACGATTTCTAATCAAACTCTGTGCGTTCCATTGAGAAATATTTAGAGTGAAGATTGTGAAGTATTATGAGTATTAGGCATGGATACTTGTTGCAACAGATTTCTAATGGATTGGGAATTAATCGGAATTTTCTCTGATGTAATTTTTAAAATTGTTTCAACTAATATATTAATAATGTCATCAGATTGTAAAATTTTATTAGCATCTAAGGTAGATTTACTCATGTTATTTTTATTCGTATATTTTTTATTGGATGGCAATGAAGGAAAAGCTTGTTCGTTGAATAAATCTATGTAAGGAATTGAACGTAATTTCTTTTTGTTTTCTTCAATTTTGGCTTTTTTAATAGGACAAAAAGTCGAAATTGCGACATGATTGCCTTTACAATTGAAGCATTTGGCGTTTGCCACATCAATTTTGCATTCTTTGTATGAATGATTTTCCGTACATATCGAGCAGCATATTTTATTTTTACAATATTTGGCTAAGTGGCCATACCGTAGGCAATTATAACATTGCTTTATTGGGGGTATATAAGCAGATACAGGGAAGTTCCAATAATTTATATCTACGAACTTCGGCAATGTAGTGGAAGCAAATGTAATGGACACAACTTTTGTCGGGACCAATATGAAAGTGTTATTTTCTTTAATTCTACGCATCAGCCGTCTAACTGAGACGATTTTTATGTTGGATGTCACAGCCTTAAATATTTTTTTATTGCCCAAATATATGGGAACATCTTTTATTATGCCAATAGTTTCCGTGAAACGGGCTGGAATGGTACATTTTAGTTTGTAATCTGAGAGAAACTGCACGTTGCCCATTAATTTATTCGCATTTGTCGCTGAATCAAATATGACTGCAATTTTTTGCTTATTTATTCTTCTAAATTTTTTAATGCCTTTATTATATCTGTTGAATATGTTGGATAGGAACATCATATCCCTATCCCCAATAGGCTTTTCGTCAATAATGGATTCGACATAAACGATAAAATCGATATTTGTGGTGGACTCGGTGTAATTCCTTGAATAACTTGGATCGACATAAGTGTTGTACTTATCTTTATCCGCCTCCGCCTCTTTCATAAGTTCCTCTTCTGACTCCGATTCAGTACTTGATAAAACTGGATTTTCGACCAAATCTTGTTTATGTTTTTTTCTTTTCCCCATGATGGGGATGTTAAAATTATTACAACTTACGGATATATAAAGTGTGAAAGTACTTATTTAACAATAAAATGAAAAATATTTCAAATTCGCGCCTATCTCATTCGACGGTTCCCGCCCTTTTTCCTTTTACCTTTGACCCTTTGACGTTTTTGTTGAAAAGTTATGTGCTGTCAAATAGTGTTGGACTATCGGAAAATATCGGTTTTCTATCAAATCGTCACTAAATTGAATTTAATAACAATAAGGAAACAAATTAAAGTCTGATTTTTTAATGAGTCGTATAGCAATCAGTTGAAAATTTAATTTTAAAACCGTCATGTTGTTATAGAATTATTGAAATATCAAATGATATTATGTTATTACTGTATAAATTATTATTTCTAAAATTGGGTATTCCACCCATTTTCAATTAGTCTTTTAAGTTGTTCCTAAGATTAAGACAAACTATTTAAAAAATTATCAAATTTTTATTCGCTCGGCAAGTCCAATAAAAAACCATTTAAATTTTAAATTTATGCGCGCAAATAAGTGAAAACGCTAGGCGCCATGTTCCTTTAAAATGATACGTCACTCAACCAGTAAACAACCTGTGTTTGTATGAGCTCTTGGACACCGGAGGGGGTATTCTACTTACGGAATGACGTAGAATCGTTATCCATCATGGCGGCAGCCGTTTCACATATTTTTAGGACAGATAAAAAAATTGAAATTTTCAAAACGAATTATAAAATTTATTCCTTGGAAATAAAAACTGAAATTAACATATACTTATTGCTTAATGCTCTACTATATACATTTATAGTTTTTAGATTTTTTCTTTCATAATAGTAAAATACCCAATTCTGAATGTATGTAAAACATTTCTATATAGAATGATGATATTGGTCCTATTTATGATTAATTTACATATTTTAGTCAGATTCAGAGACGAATTTTATGGTGTAATATGCTTTGCAAGGGAATCCTTTGGTATTTCATAATCGGTATCTTTTGACCGGTTAATTTATCAAACACGGTTATCTTCGGGTCGGTGTAACATCTTATTTCAATAACTTCCCTGGTTTCTATAGAATTCTTTATACCAGCTCTTTTCATAATATCATCAATTTTAGGGGCCCAAAAATGATACTTGCCATATACATGTGCATAATTTGCTATTAAATTTCCTACCAATCGCGCTTTATAAATAACTTCAATAGTTACAATTAATTTATAAGCCGATAATTGAATTGAAAGTTCTTGGCCCGGAGCAACAGTTATGTCTGTATTTGTTCTCACTCCAAGTGGTAGATATTTAATCCTACCTGTAGTATTCCTCCATTTATTTTCATACGCTAAAACTCCATTATTGAAAGTGATGTTTAAATTATAAAATATATCATCCGAGGGCAAACCGTTAACAGACCACGTTGAAGAAACCGCATGTTGTACTGTTTCGAATATTTTTGCTTTTGTCTTTATATGATCCGAGGCGTTGTTTATAAAAACATGAGTTTTTAAATTTACAATATCCTTTTTGAATACGTCTATAACTCTAGCCCGTTTAACTCTTATATTTCTTTTAACTTCCTCCCAATTATATTTAGTGTATAAATCACCGTAAGTCGTAGGGTTTTTTAGAAACACTTCCTCTGGTTTTCTTCCGAGTTCAACTCTCACTCCCCATTTTAAATTATCATCGTTTAGACCAAATAAATAGATTTCTTGCATAGTAATTAGTTTGTTATCTTCACCGATTGGTACTATAGTTATATAATCAAACGAAAACACAGTCATATTAAGCGCTATCTTTGCGTAACACGGAAAAATTGCAAAAAATAATATAAATAATAAACTATTTGCCCTTGACATTGTTAAATTATCACCAATTCTACGAATAAGTTTACTTGCTAAATACAGATTGAAGGAATATTACGACTGAATAGGATAACGTAAGATATCGTCTATAGATATAAGTTACGTATATTTAACCTTGTTTATATAATCTATGATATCATAATGTACAGTTACACAAATAATAATGCACGCTTTCCTCCGTCTCTATATTTTTTACAATACGGTTTAGACAGATTGCCTCGGTGGCGTAGTTGTATTACTGTACGGTTACAAAGCTGAGGTCTCGGGTTCAAGTCCCGGTTCGGGCAAAGTGATATTGGATTTTTCTATTCATTATCAGTCCGGAGTCAGGAATTTGTGCCCGATATGGCGATAGGCTCGCCCCCTATCACATCGTGGGATGGAACATACACGGCGAAATGTGGGTGTCCTGGTGGCGCCTTTGCCTACCCCTTCTGGGATAAAGGCGTGAGTTTATGTATGTATGTATGTATGTATGTACTTTACGTCACCAGTTTCCCAGAATCAATCAGTGCCAAGCTTAAAAGTCACTCCGCGTTCTTTTCGAAATTACGTTTGTATCCGTACAATTTTGTAAAGAAACTTAACTTCCAAAAATTTTTAAGAAATAATATTACGTGAAATCGATCAACCGATGCAAAGTCAGCATGATTAAGGGAAATCTGGAAACCCTCTCAATCATAAACAAGACTCATGGGCAAAATTATAATGTTTACAGATTGATAGATAGGTGATCCTCCTCCTCCTTGCGTTGTATTCATCAGTATTGAGGGTTATACCTTCATTATGCATCGTTTTCTATCAAGAGCTTTCTCCATCTGGTTCCATCACCGGCGGTGCAAAGAGCGTTATGAACTGCAAAGTCAAAAGCGGTGCTGATCTTAATAGTTGATATGTTACTGTAATACCTCAAGAATTTTGTTATCCAAAGCACACAAATTGTCGTTGTGTACATTACTTCCCTGGCCCAGTTATCTCAGTGCAGGTCACGGTTATCATTTGTTAATGTGTAAATACCCAGTAACTAGTATCAGCACCTAACGTGGCTTACTTCTTAAAAAATAACGAATGTATTATAGTTTCTGTAAACACATTTTGTTATCCAAGTTGAAATATGGGGTCAATTAAAATATATTATTAATATAGTGCTTGATCCTACGGCCCGATTTATCACGAAATCTGCCAACAAATAGTTTATCGCTAACAATTTACCGTAAAATTATGACAAACACACAAATTAGATAACTTTTGTTATATTATTTTTTTATATAAAAATGATCTATCAGTTATCTTCTTATGTTACGTACAAGCCAACGAAATTTTCTTTCAGATGAATTCAAGCTAGTTAAAAACTTATTGCAAGTGTACGGGAATTTAAAATGGTTTTAAAATATTCTTATTTATTAATGTGCTTTCAAGTAGTTTACACAAGTATTGTATTGGACTTAGTAGCTACTGATAAAAACTTATCGATTACTCATTCTGGGATAAATTTGAACGTGGTTACCGATGAAGATATAAAGTTGTTCAAAATCGACACATCTGAGTTGAAAGAAGCAGTAAGGATACATTATGGAAGGAAGCCAAACAACGTATACCTGAAAAGTCCAACCCCATGGGGAGATTTATACAAGACATACAAATGGGAACAAGTGTCGCGAGTCATATCTATACATTCAGCACGAGTGAAAGGTATCACGAAGAATCCTGTGACGGTTATGACAAAAAATTTCATAAATCAATCAAATAAAACGGTTAAAGTCGACACTAGTATAAGTCACACAGTTGAAAACACGTTAACAACGTCTTGGACCAAGGAAAAGGAGTTCACGGTGTCTCAGGAAATCGAATATGGCATCAACTTTTTATTTGAAAAAATGTCGGGAACTACCGGTTTTTCGTATACGTCTACGTGGGGTCAGAGTGAAGACAAAACCGAAACTGTTACGATTGGAAGCACTAGTGCAGTTGAAACGGAGTTGCAGCCCGGGCAAGCAATAACGGCGGTTTTATCGGTAAATGCCGGTTATTTAGAAGTCGACGTGGTGTACAAATTATCGCTACGAGGTAATATAGCGGTAAATTACAAAAAACCGTTGAAAGGTCATCACTTTTATGGTCCGAAGATTGAAGACGTAATGAAATGTGGAGGGATATCTAATGAAATATTACAATTAGAGACTATAAAGTTCGGTTATCATGTCGACGCTTCTTTGACTGTGTATGATAAAGCTACTGGACTACCATTGTAAATATTGTTATTAAAACAAAATAAAAACTATGCTTTTAAGAAATACATTGATTTATTTCAGCATTTTTTTAACCCCAGGTAGAAATTATTATGCACTTTAAAACCTATGAAAATTATTATTGAGACGGAATTGAATAATAATTATTATTTATTAATATTACTACGTTTAACAAAATACATTTAATGCAATGATTGGCTTATATTAAGGTCAATCATACATTTTACGTTGCGTTACTCCAAATTATGGTACAGAGTTCGCTAGTACCTATATCCTAATTAAATTAAATTAGCTACAAGAGCTTCATTATGATATCACAAAAAAAATTATAACCCAAGTCCACACCCCGTCGCAAAGCCTAATAGGTACTCTAAATAAACGCAGCTACTTTTTATCCCTAAAATGTAGTGTTCCCGTGGGATGAGCAAGAAATACAAATATGTATAATTTGCTAATCTTTCACACTCAGAGGGATAGTTTGGGATAGATTATAGGACGGAGGAAATTCGATATAAGAGGGCAGGATTGTATGCCTTGAGTCATGTAACAGATTGAGACGGGGCTGAACGGGATGTAACGGGACGGGACAAGAAAAGCAGTATAAAGGACGGCAGTCACGTGGATTTTAAATATATAACAGTTAGTACGCGAAATAATATGCATCTGATGTGGACTGGACACCAAAGTGTCTGCACCCGGGCGGAGCCGGGTCAAGCCGCTAGTAATAACATAAATACAAGTTGGTTTAATTCAGAGCAGCTCATTTTTTCATTAAAAAACTATAATAATCTGCCAAGATGAGCCAAGCGCAGCGCAAGAGCACTACTTACCTTTTCTCGAAGCGCTTTGTCGTTTTTTTTTAACCCTCATAACTTTGGTTTGGATTACGAATACTAAATAAACAAAATTTTTAGGATATGTTGTCAATAGCTGATTTATTAAACATACGGCCTTATTAAGAGACAGTTACAAAACCTATTTAAGTTATCGAATGTTTTGTCTTCTTAGCTCAAACTGAATTCAAAAGATCAAGATCAACTATCAAGACTACTATTGTAGGAAGCCATTGGATGCAGGTCGCTGTAAATATCCTTGAAGGAAGTCTATCGTCACCAGTGGACTTCCTATTACTGAAGAATAATACCATATTTTTCCACAAAATGTATTATTTATATATTATTATTATATTACTGTATTTATATAAGTTTCACATCGTCTGTTAGTATGACCAGCTGTGCAAAGAATACATTACAAGCAACGTCTCACACACTTCAGAACAGTAAAACATTTCGATATGATGAAATATTTTTGGATCTGTGTTCTCGTAATTTCCTTTATTTACTGGGTAAGTTAATTTAATTATTTAGGGTTATACATATTGTTAGAAAATGAGGCTTGTATATTTTTTCCAAGTACGTGTGTAAGCACTGTTGTGTTCCGGTTTGAAGATATCTAATAACCATTGAGTATTCGGGCATTATGAGACATAACTGACTCGAGGTGACGCGCTGTGCAATGCCATGCTCTGTAATTATAAGTTCTTAAATGATTAGTTGGTTTTGTTAAATGACCAAACTAACAGCTAATTGCCCAGTGCGTTAATTTCTTTTTTATATTATTTCATTGTAATTGTTTTTCTTTATGGTGCAATAAAGGATAAATAAGTAAATAAATAACAGCAACATTAATTCATAAGTAGGTTACTGACTCCAAGGCTGCGAATATACGTGTTAAATAGTGTAAATTGGGCTTTATATGGCGTGAGTAGTCGTTTACAAGGACGGATGAATGTTCTACCAGCTATTATTATAAAAATTGTTTTAAATGATGATTAATATGTCACTGACTTTCTTTCAGGCGTTGCCAGACAGCGTAGACAATGAAGGTAAGATAAAATATTTTTAGACAGTACCTATCTATATCAGCTCATGTACGTCCTACTGCAGGGCACGGGCCTCCTCTACAATCGAGAGTACGATTGAGAAGGGTTAGACAATAGAAACCATAGAAATTCCCACAATTAGCAGTGGTATGCAGGTTTTCTCACGACGTTTTCACCGATAGATATAGAGAGTACGGTGGCGCAAAAATTTTGCTATATTTCCTGATATAAGCCTTAAAAATAAGCTTTATAAATAAAAAAAACAATCTGGAGTCAAACTATGATGATAAGTGTGTTACCAAGGTGACGAGCATAATAGGTTTTTTTTTTTCCAGAAAAAGCCAGCCCTATCAATACAGGCCCAATTACTCAAGAGGAAATAAGGCAAGCTCAATGTAAGTTTTCTTCATTATAACGGAGGTTTTTTGAAAAGAATAAAATTAAAATTAAGACAATATTGAAATGAACGTAAATTATTGAATCCATAAAAATGTTCAATATCATTTTCATTCAGTTTCTGTTTTGTAACACCCGGTTCGGAAACCAGTTTGCACTACAGAAGAACGGGAAAGAAACTCTAGTGTTGCTATTTTAAAAACCAGTTTACAATACAGTGATTATAACAAAAATTTCAAGTTGGTTTAATTCAGAGAAGTTCATAAATTGTATTTCAATTGTCAAACAGATTGACTATAGCAAAGAATTAAATAAAAATACACGCAACAGTCACATACATAGTCCTGACCCCAAACTAATACCATGTTTTGTGTCGCGGGTATCAGGAACTATGAGAGACTTTTCGGTCACACAAACATTTGTCTCGGTGTGGGTTCGAACCCGCGGTTTCACGTTTCACAGCCGGCGTCCAACCAACTGCGCTACGGAGGTTGTCTAAATGAAGAGAAGATAATGTTTAAAAATATGTAATTAAATAAATTGGTTGCCTCCTTCTTAATTTGAGAGGTCCGAAACGCACCTAAGATCCCCAAGGATCTTAGGTACTATACAAGTAGCAGATGTTCATGGATGGAGGTTATTAGGAAATCATGAATTCAATATTTAAACCTCATATGCATTGCAACTAGGCCAAAAGTCATCCTTCAATACTTCACAAAATTCCTTTTTTTTATTTTACTCGTGACGCGACGTAATGTTTAAACTTAAACATTGTTCTTTTCAGATTTATTAGCGAATGTGTTTTCAAAGAATGGATTTCCAGAAGGACTAGGGGAGGATCAACAACAATTCATAGGTAATTTGAAATATTAAATCTACTACAATAAGCTATATATGGCTAGACTACCTGTTTGGAAAAGGCAAGATACGCTTTCACACCCGCTTATGCGCATATCTCTAGTTTAATTTTATGTTTGTTTCAGAACACATGCTCAATACACTGAAGAATAATCCGGATATGATGGCTTCTTTGGAGAATCTGAGAGGTTTTCGATATTTCATAATAATTATGTACTTATTAATAAAAGCTCAAGTCTTGGAACTATCAAGGGGATAATTAGTATGACATGAGCTCGAATTACGATTGAAGAGTTCTGTAGGGGAACAGAAGTTGCTGCCGTACCCCAGGGGATCAATCCAAATAGAAATCGAGCTTCCTATGATTAAAATATGTAACTAACTAAATGTAGGCGGTTAGTTTTAGGTGCACTGCTCACCCAAGCCGCCGGCCCGGTGACACAACCCGAGCATATAAAAAAAGAGTCATGGCGGCAACAAACGCCCGCACGGGTTGCCCGCCGACATGTCGGCGACGCAAGCGTTCTGCACCTGACCTGCAGTTGCCCAGCGATACTCAACAACGTCATAAAATGTAAAATGTTCCTCATCATGTCATGTCGACCCGCTGACAGGTCACCGACAAATTTTTCCGACTTGCAACGAGTGAAGTCGTCAACTAGCCCGCCAACAAAAAGTTGCCGACTTAAGCCGGCGGGTCGGCGGCTTTGTCGTGTAGTGCGCTTTAAAAACACACCCAAAAACCAATTTAATATTATTCAATAACTAACAGTTATGTAAGACGATACCATGTGAAAAAATACCTTAAGACTTACGCCCTGCGTCCATTCACGAGTGGCCATTGATATTAAAACATTGCATGGTCTTTAATTCCTTACTTAAAATTTACAGTCAGAATAATGAAGGAGTTGAATGCTAAAATGAAACAGCAAAATGGAGATAAAGCGGAATTGCGTTAGCTGCTGGAGAAAGAAGAATGGCGAAATCACTACAAACAACATTATCATCATTAGACCATAGCAGTCCACTGCTGGACATAGGCCTCTCAATTGGCACGCAAATCCTGTACCTCTCAAAGGAACTGTCGGTTGTAGAGGAGGTCCCGTGCCCAGCAGTGGACGGTTATGGGCTTATACAGTATATGATACAGAAAACCTATTAAAAATAAAAAAATAAGTTGTTAATTTCAACTTCAGATCGCCCACCATTTACCAATCTTACGATACGATTAAATGTTTTAACACATAATATTTTGTTTATTTCTTTCCGTCAGAGCGATCGTCTTATCTCTTGTATTCATGTGATTATATTTTAATTTATTAATCTAACACACATTTAGTGCTTATGAAAGGTGGAAGAATACACACGATTTATTTTCTTTAAACAAATACGTTATTAAATTCATCAATTTTACTGATAACAATTGACCATTTTTGTTTCTATTAACCCTTGAGTTAGATTCACCCCGTTTCACTATCGATCCTGGCTGAAAAGACTAAGGCTCAGTTGCACAAACTAACTTTGCCCATAACTTTGACTTTAACAATGTCAATCCCATACATTTGTGACGTATTTGACATTGCTAATGTATGGGCTTGACGTTTTCAAAGTCAAAGGTATGGGTAAAGTTAGTTTGTGCAATTGGCCCTTACATTGGTTGAAAGCTGAAGCGTTAGATTCTCTGATTTGAAAACGGCGCCAATCTATTTACCTATAAAATAGTGTACTTGAAAGTAATGAGTATTACTATGTCACGTTTTCATTACAATTAAGCTGTTTCAATATAGTATTAAACGACATCGTTTGACACAAGTGTCGACCTTTACGAGTATTCACACAATAGAGATGCTGCGTGGGTAATGTCATCTTAATCTATAGTTAACTGTTGATTTATCGTAATGTCCTCACATGATCCGAAAAATGGAACATTATGGTAATTTGAATAGGGTGCGTTGTTAGTTAGTTTACGTTCTTACCCCTTCCAAACTTGAATTACGGTATTCCCCAACGCACCCCATACTCATTTTATTTGATATTATCAGGGAGGCCTAAGTTAAGGAGGAGGTATTTTAACACTAAACATACCAATTAACAAGAACAAGAAGAATAACAATTAACTTAAAAAAGTTAATGGTAGGTATGAATAAATAAAGGGAAAGGTTTGTTGCTTATGAGATAGTCTCATCCTGAATATCTCTGTACACAAAAGTTAAATAGCTGTCAAAGTGACCTACGCATTTGCATCGGTTTCGCCATAAACCAGAGTCTAATCGATATTGAATAGCGCCGTATATATAAGATACCCTTTAGATACTCAATTGCATCGCACTTACCATCAGGCGCATTGTAGTCACTTTGCACATACATTCACAAACATCACGCCTTTTCCCAGAAGGGGTAGGCAGAGGTGCAACCAGAACACCCACGTTGCCTTATGTGTTCCGTCCCACGATGTGATAGGGAGCGAGCCTATCGCCTTATCGGGCACAAATTCAAGACACCGGACTGATAATGCATAGAAAACTCCAATACTACTTTGCCCGACCCGGGTTTCGAACCCCAGACCTCAGCGTTGTACTAGTGCCATAGTACAACTACGCCACGGAGGCAGTCAATTTGTCGTACCAGTATACAAATAGTTTAACTAAAGGTTAACTTGACTGTACAACTTACCCAATACAGTTCATCTTTTGTCAAGCAAACTCACTCACGATTCCTCATTGCTTGATCTTAAACCAAGATAATCAAGCATTTAACAATGCAAAACCATCCTTATAGCTAACATAATAAGAGCGAAATGACACGCATTAAATAGTATTGTCGATACAGATTTTACCAAGTTAGTTTTGCAGTTGAAGAAAATACACTCGCAGCATATAATTTTGTTTGACCCTAGTTGAGACCCGTGGCTTTATACAGGGTATATCAATACCGCGACCGAAAACGAAGTCAGGTGGTAATATTAGTGTCTTCAGACACTATGCAACTTTAGATTTATTTTACAGCTTTCGTGGTCACGGGGCGGACTGTAAAGTAATCGAAACGTCGGGAAGTTAAAAATGTAAAAATTAAACCAAATCGCGATAAAATCCGTAAAAAATTGTTTTATTTCAATGTGTAACATTCGCGTAAATCTAAGAAACCATTATGCGGTTCCTCACTCTAGGCTCCTAACCACCGGTGGCTTGGATCTCGAGCCTCGCCATTGTTGGATGCATTTTTTATATTTCTATATGTATTTTTTTAATTATAAGTACGTATAAAAATTTAAAAAATAGGATATTATGTAAAGGGAAATAATAAAAAAAATCCAGCCCTTAAACGACTTATTACAATGCTCGCTTCACACGACACACGTACAACAATCCCCACCATTTTATATACATGCGTTTTAAAGAATCGAAAGTGTTAAGTTTGCGATCGCTTGCAACAAATTGTATCATTGTTTAAAACCATTTGTTATTTGGCCTTGCTCCTAATCGTTCACCCTTTTTGGACAACCCATTGAATTGTTGTTTAGCACCTGCTTTGTTAGACGCTTGATCGGTAAAAGGGGTGACAGAGATGTTACGAATGCTTCAATATACAGAAATAAATTAAGGAGTCTATTAAACAGGCATAATCATAAATAAATGCACCCAACGGTCACATATATAGTCCTGACCCCACACTAGCATATCATGTCGTGGGTGTCAGAAACTATGAGGCTTTTCAGTCTCACAAACATTTGTCTCGGTGCGGGGATCGAGCCCAAGGCCTCTCGTTTCACAGGCGGCGTCTTATTAACTGCGCCATAGAGGCTGTAAACAGTCATAAAATAATTGGGTGCACGGGCCCTAAGAAACAACTCTAAAGTCAAAACTAACTTCACCTGTTAGTTGTTCGCGGTGCAACTTAGCCAATGGCGAGGCTCTGGAGACCGACAGATGGTAAAACTGTCTCAGAGATGGCGGAGTCTAATGCCAAGGATGATACAGCGTCACCAGTAAGAGAAACTAAGTCCTGCGGGAGACAAACAGCGATATATTATTTTTAAATTCCATTTTAGGCTCGCCCCCTATCACATCATGGGACGGAACATGCAAGGTGAAATGTGGGTGCCCTAGTGGCGCCTCTGCCTACCCCTTCGGGGATAAAGGCGTGAGTTTATGTATGTATGTATGTTAATTCCATTTTTTTATGTGAAACTTATATTGGCGATCCTTGGCGGTAAAATCGACTCGAATGCCGTTATTGCAAATGTAATGACGCAGTCATGCCGTGATACCCCATTACGCCGCCGAACTCGACTCATTTTATTCTATAATTCTATCTATCTATGTATCTATTCAGCAACAGGAAGTCTCCAAATTGACCTGTTGTTCTGTGATTATTACAATTAAAATAAGATATTTTTTTCATTGTGTATTTCTTTAATAGAAATGGACGGATACTGAAGGCATTATAGCACATTCGTAGTAAAATTTTCAAATTATTTCTGATGTGTTAATCGATTACTATAAATTCATTTATACATTTTAAATTAGTCCAACAATGTTCTTATATGTAACACAATATACAGGGTATATCAAGACCGCGACCGAAAACGAAGCCAGGTGGTAGTATTAGTGACTTCAGACACAACGCAAGTAAAAATTTCGCAAAAAAAATCGACAACTTTTTTTTTGTAATTTTTTATTTGTCGTCGTATTTTGGTGATATATAGATATTTTTCCTAAAATAATGATGAACACCTCTTTATTTTTAAACACACAATGGTATGTAAGGGTTTAAATTAGTATTTTCGCAAAAACTAGGTATTTTCCACCCAAACACAACGATTTTTAAAAAATTCTAAATAAATATCTGTCGCTGTTTTGTCGAAATTTTTATTTGCATCGTGTTTGGAACCACTAAAACTAGCAACTGGCTTCGTTTTCGGTCGCAGTCTTGGTATACCCGGTATATAATATATAAAAATAAATTGATTTTATCAATTGTAAATTCTCATATTAACAGAGATGTTTCGACCTGCCGGACGACCCATGAAGGCCTTTTTTTTGTTGGTTTATAGATATTTCTACCTCAATCCTGATTCTAATATGTTCTCAAATCAAATTGCAAGCATTTCATAAGTTTCTTCACAGCCCTCAAACCGCAGAACATTACTATGAATCGGAATTTGGAACAGTATGTTTATTAGATTGTGCGCTTACTCATTTCTCGTTCGTATGATTCACAATTCTCTGGAGTTTTGATACTAAGACTGTTTTAGTTTTTTAACCGACTTCAATAAAGAGGAAGAGTCGGTCCGCCCCGTGACCACGAAAGCTGTAAAGCAATCAAATCGGGAAGATAAAAAAAATGTTAAAATTAAACTAAATCGCGATAAAATCCGTAAAAAATATTTTTATTTCAATGTGTAACATTCGCGTAAATCTAAGGAACCATTATAATATATATTTGTACCGGATGAGCAGATTTTGATTATTAAGAATAATAATATTTTTGAGAACACAGTATTGTAATTCATGGAAAACATTGTTTAGAATTGCAGTTTGGTCTCAGTAATTTTTCTTTCAAATTTGTCACCGTCCGAGCTAATAAAGGAAATTATACGAAGTAACATAATATCCATAAAAATAAGGGAATGGGTAATATTTCCATAATAATATAATTATAGAAAATGACTATCCAAAAACGATAAATTATGATAGCGCTACTGAGGCAAGATGGTAAACAAAAGCGCTGAAATTTAAACAACTACTCGGACCTATTGCGTTTCAATTGTTTTTTTATAAATACTACAGCGAACACTTTAAAATATTTCAAAGAATTATAATTAGTATGTAGTAAAAAAACCAATAAAATCAGTGTTTTGCTCACGAGTGCCATTTATGTATCGATGGATCTCTATAAATATAAGATGGTATTATTTCGGCCTTATTCATAGACAGATTTAAAACCTATTTTAATTATCGAATGTTATGTCTTTTCGTTCTTCGCTCAAACTGAATTCTAAAGTCTTTCGAAAGGTACTACATTCTATAGCTAAAATAGGTTTTTAATCTGTCTATGCATAAGGCCGTTTATCTTAAATCGTGATCATAATTCATACGATTTCTAGCTTAACTTATTGACTTAAACTTAAATTAATGTTGCATTGCACGTTTTAATTTTTTTTATTTTTTGGTAAAAGGAGAATGACCATTTTATTGGAGAGTTCTTGGAGAAATGAACTTGAAGTCCAGTCACTCTGGAGGCCCCATTTTTAGTAATGTCTGATGATAAATCGACACGACGTAATCGTAAAATTTGATGATAATTACTTTATTTATAAAAACCTGTCGCCTGGGATGTGCCAGGAACACGTTTAAGGGCACACCATAAAAAATGCTATAATGAAAGCAGTATCGTTATCGGGGGCAACGATATTTTTTACCGATACCATGAATGGCATTTTCCTTACTAAAAATGTATTTTTTTTGTAAATCAAAACTCATTGACAAAAACAACACATTTAGAGGTAATCAAAGACTACAATACCCGAACTAGATCGAATGTCGACACGCTGGGAGGACTTTAACACAATACAAATTCTAACACTTTCTTGTAGTCTCTATTTACATTGTACTAAGGTTCTAAATCGCACAGCGTTTATTGTAAGGTGGATCTTGACTAACCCACTACAGATTAGTATAAATGGTCGATATGTGTTCGGAATTGTATCAAACGATTGAAAGCTTTCAACTTGTGAAGACTTTTGAGGTGAATTTGACTTGAGAAATAATTCGTAGGTGTTTGGTTCAAGTACACATTCATTGCTTAAAAAACAATATATTCAATCTAGGGTCTATTTTATACCATAAAAGATCTACGGGATGTTAAAAAAATAGGACGGAATAGCAGGTTTTATATTAAAAATTAATGTTATGATCAAATTATATTGATTTAATATGTAAATATCAGTGCTTTAACATTTTTTGTTCATGATTTTAAATGAGGATTTCATTTAAAACTATATTCATTTCTCCCTTGGGTTCGTGGTTTTTAATCGTGGTTTTTAATGGTTCGTAGTTTATAAAGTTTAAAGAAACGCTTTTTCATGTATTATAAAGCTTTTATCTTATTTCTGACATAACAAAAAGAACCTCACAAACGATAATTTTTACTTTGAATTCTTTCAGAATATTGTGCAAGATATACAACTCTTCGAAAATATGAAGGTAGAGTATTTTTTTTAACATACACAACTATATTTGGACAGCCTCCGTGGCGCAGTTAGTTAGACGCCGGCTGTGAAACGAGAGGCCGCGGGTTCGATCCCCGCACCGAGACAAAAGTTTGTGTGAACCACAAGTATTTGTTACGGGTCTGGGTATTTGTG
Source organism: Deilephila porcellus (assembly GCA_905220455.2). Taxonomy (NCBI): domain Eukaryota; kingdom Metazoa; phylum Arthropoda; class Insecta; order Lepidoptera; family Sphingidae; genus Deilephila; species Deilephila porcellus. The sequence continues at coordinate 2,304,343 of LR999996.1, read as the reverse complement.
AGACCAAAAAGTCTCTCGTAGTTCCTGATACCCACGACACAAGACTCGATCTTAGTGTGGGGTCAGGACTATGTATGTGACTGTTGGGCTTATTTATTTATTTATATGCATTACATACACTTCTATTTTCTACGCATCCCATTAATTACATATTACAAGATTTGCCAATAATTAAGCACCACATATAATTATCTGTCATTTTGTTACATTTATATTATGTTTAGTATGATTGTCATTCACAGAGTTTTTACGTTTGTGTTTTTTATTGTGTTCTAAATAACCTTGTTAATTTCACCTTAATTTTAATGTTAAGTCTGTCTAATACTCCTAAATTATATTATGCATGTTGTGACACCTGCAGGCAATGCTTTAAGCATGATACCGAATCAATTATGTATTAGATTTAAAAACATTGTAATTGACGTTGGATGTCCTCGAATAAATAAAATAAAATAAAATAAATCTGTGGGCTTTATTTCGCGCCCACAGAAGTTGCAATGGGTGTGTGGGCGGTGAAATCAATGACTACGTAATTGATTCTTGTATTATTGTTCTGTATATAATTTGTATGTTTTCAGATGTTCATACCGCTTTTGTGTCTTCTGTCTTTCACAATCGCTGAACCTCCGGTTGGGTAAGCTTACATTTTTAATTATAAGCATTTGAATGGCATTTGACTGCCTCGGTACGCAGTTGTAGTACGGTATGGTTGTAAAGCTGCGGTCTCGGGTTCGAATCCTGGGTCGGGCAAAGTGATATTGGATTTTCCTATTCGTTAACAGCCCGGAGTCAAAAATTTGTGCCCAGTACGGCGATAGGCTCGTCCCCTGTTACATCTTGGGGTGGAAAATACATTTTAAAACAATAATCATTATTTAAAAACTAATTATATTTTTTCCAGGGACAGCTACGCATCAGCAAGGTCAAGCCATAGTCTCGACCACACCGACTTTCAAAGATCTCCTTCTACTCAATACGGAGTCCCTTCATCACGCAATTCTCTGACGACCGAATATGGACCTCCAAGATCCAGATCCTCGGCTAGACTCTCTTCATCTTATGGTCCTCCAAAACCCAGGATTTCCGAGGAATACGGAGCCCCGAATGCGAGATCGTCCAAAAATTCCCAAGAATATGGGGCATCAACCCGTAACAGCCCTTCGCAAGAATACGGTGTTCCTACCCGAAATGCCCCTTCCCAGAAATACGGTGCGCCTTCCTCCGGAAGTAGATCTACAGTAGATTATAACATTCCTTCTCGAAGCAACCCCTCTCAGGAATACGGGATACCTAAAAGCTCTTCGTCCCAGGAATACAGTTTGCCAGAAACCAGGAACGTATTGTCCCAAGATTATGATGCACCGGCTGCTCGGAACGGCCCTTCGCAAGAATATGGTTTACCTGCTAGGACATCCAACCAAGAATACGGATTGCCGAACGCTAAAAGCCGTCAATCTAGCTCCTACCAGTCAAGGAACATTGAAACCTCCAATCCTTCAGCGTTGTACGGAGCTCCGCGTCAAGTATCTGAGGAATATAGGGCATCTGAACGTAATGCACTTTCCCAGAAACCTAGCAGCCAGTATTTGCCCCAAAAGAACGTGGAATTTGGAAAGAACCATGTATCAAAGGCTTTCAATTCCAAGAAGCTATCTCAATATTCTGCTCCTAAATCTAAGTTGGCTACATCGTATGGAGTGCCCAGCCCTTCTTCAGATTACTCGCAAGATTTCAGTGATTTTGGAGCCAAGGATCTCTCTGATACATACGGAGCGCCCGCTTCAAGCCCGTCGCAGGAATATGGTGTTCCCAAAGCAGCTGATTTGAAGACTGATGCTGTGGCGTCATCTTATTCATCTGCCAGGTTGGAATTCATGATTTATTAATAATATTGCATTAAGTGGTATTTCAGTAATATGAAACTACGCTTGAAATTGTTGAATATTTATGTTAATATAAGGTGTTTAAAAATTGAAAAAAGAACGAATATGCAAAATTTACGTTAGATTTCGCAAAGCTACGATAATACTCTCGTATTATCAAGCTTGTTTAAGAAAAGCGTTCTTCGCACAATCACTAAAATGAAAGACTCTGTCTATATCAGCCCATATAGTCCCACTTCAGGACATAGACCTCCTCTACAAGCGAGAGTGCGATTGCGAGGGTTGAAAAAAAGACGAATGAAAGACTCATATTTGTGTAATACTTTTGCCAATTTTAAAATAGTATGCGATGTTCACAGTTTATACTACGAGTATAAACTACAAAACAAAAATCTGTGGTAAATTGTGTTAAAAAAACGACACTTTTTCAATAGTTCCAGATCTTCACCTTCAACCAGTTACGGAACTCCTTCAGCCCGCGATTCAATGCCATCAGATCAATACGGAGTTCCTGAACAGTACAATACTAGATCAAACCAGGGTTATGAGTACGGGCGAGCTTCTGACGAAGACTATCAGGTAAGGATTCTATTCTATTCTAGAAGAATAAGTGGCAAAGCTACCTTGTGGTGCTTGTTAAAACTCTGCAGCGAGTTTAATGTGCAAAGTGATTGATAAATATTGATCTTTTCGGTCCCCGGTGTCTTAGAACCGAAAGATTCTAGTAGCTTATATGATACACACAATACAATATTTTTCGATACCATTGTGAAAAATTAAAATGAAATGAACATAAAACGAAAGTAATTTATTACATCTGTAAATTGTTACACATTATTTAGTTTCAGTCTCTTTTCCTTTCTATGCCACCCAGTTCACAACGCAATTTTCGCCTAAAATCGCGGAAAATTATTAGCACTGCTTTTTTCAAAACCAGCTTAATGACATTTTGGTTCGATTCAGAGCACTTCATAAATAATTTATAATATTATTACTAATCTAAAAATGTATTATTACTTCAAGGAGCCAGCAAACTACGAGTTTGTATACAAGGTAAACGACTACATCACAGGCAGCGACTTCGGACACAAGGAGACCAGGCAAGACAACCGCGCGGAAGGCACGTACTTTGTGGTATTGCCTGATGGGAACAAACAGGTTTGTCAGTCTTTGATCCTCGCTTGCTCTAAGGCAAACATCGTGAGACCTTACTTGATAGCTCTCAAGAATTCCAAAGTCAAGCTTAGGCCTGCATGGGTACAAAGTAAAACAAAGCACCGTGAAATTTCTTTGGCTCCCCAATATTGAACTGTATTTAGTAGCGGATTTGGAATGTCTACAGCTGATGATGTAGACGAACACGTACTGGATGCAGCAAAGATCTTTATTTATACTAGTACGACAAAATGACCACATTGTACTTGATAGTAAGCGCAGCGCAATCCAAGTAGAAGTATTCATCAGTATTCCACGTCGAGGAATCTGTCATCTCTCGCCAGTCGACATTATAGTGTCGTGCTTGTGTGTTTTACACACGATGTGCCTGAAACGTTCCACATTTACGTTGATCCGTACTGATAAACTGGACGGATACAAAAATCCTTTTAATAATGATAGCTAGGCTGTTCCTCATTTATTATTGTAAATACATATATGATGAATTTAAATGACTTTCTGTTCTACAGGTGGTTGAATACGAAGCTGATGAGCGCGGCTTCAAGCCCAGGATATCAGTGGAGCCAGTAGAAACCTCACGTTCAGGAGGATATGATGATAACGCTGCAGACCTTAATGATTCAGAGGGACCCTACTAAATACATTACATCACACCGCAAGAGGCAGTATAGATGCTAAAAATAAAGACCAATAAGAGAAGTGGCATTTTTCACACCGAATAGATCTCGCCTTACTTCGGGTAAATTCATGCTCAAATGTGTCTTGTTGTTAGCAAATTTGCCTGTTTCTTACGGTGTGAATGTAGTCTTTGGTTGACATGAAATGTTAACGTCTTTTTAATCAGACGCGATATTTAGAAACTTTACTTCCTACTTAAAATAATGAAAAAAGGGATTATTATGTACTAGTGTATATTACAATTGTACCTCTAACATCAGCAAGGGTAGTCTTAAAACTATTCTCAATCTCGAATAACAGTCTAGAATCAGTGCCAATCCGTAAATTATTTATTGATACTGTAGTAGTTTAGGAATCAATGAAACACACTTTATACTTCATGAGGTGTAGGTATATCCGCACTCAACGGTTAAGCTGTTCACTCGGCCACGGTCGGCAGCCGAATGCCCGCCAACCTCGTACGCGCATACACTACATCCCTTCTTTATTTTAAATTTTTTAATAAATTTATTATATTTCGTCTACTGAATTATTACGAATATTAGCTTTGATAATTTATAGACCCTGAACTATTTACTATGTTTAAATCTATAATATTTCGGCGATATTCTTTACGAGTTTAATTATTCCGGATAGTAATATTATCAGCCTTTACTTTGTCTTTTATTGTGTTTACATTATTTATTTATTGTTTGTATTAAATTACTGTGCGTATTAAACTTGGCTATAATCTTATTTTCCTTCAAAAATTTTTTTTTATTAAATTATACTTTTCTCTATTTGTATAACGTTTTAAGTAACATTAATTGTTTACTTAGATTATTTTTCATATTTGGTTTTCAGTTTCAGTTCTTATTGTTTAATATTTTATGGTTATAATAATCATGGAAATACATTATTTACTATAATAAATGTCTGAGTGGACCATAAGTATTAATAAAACGACGCGCATCCATTTAATATTACCACCGGATCTAACGCGGCCCTGCTGAGAAGACCCGGCGAAACAAACTCAGTGGGCTTACATTACCACTGGAACTACGCGGCGCGACCCAACTCTGAGTATATCCAGCGAATAAGACTCAGTGGGCTCGTTTTGGGTCCAATTGGTTAGATGCCGACCAGGAGTATTTGGAATATGTACCATGAAATGGAGTATGAACTAAGTTTCGTAACTTAGGTAAACTATTTTACTCATGGAAGTTAAATACATATAATTTACTATTGGATTTTCCAACCAGCAATTATTTTGTTAGCTATTTGATTTGGTATTGTTTGCTCTACTATGAACATTGTACATATATTATTTTGAATTTATCGGCTTGAGTTCATTTTTATCGGCTTATTTTTTTTTTTTTTTTTACTTTTCTCTTTCCTCTAGCTTTATGAGGCGGAAAAGGTATATTTAATAAACCCGACTTTGTTACGGGGCAAAATAATTGTCTATTTTTTAAAGCAATATATCTGCCGTCTAGGCCGATGCCGACATTGATATATCAATGTTACATTTAGTAAAACATCCTTCTTCCTTAATGTGTTATACATAGGTGCGGTCCAGGTACCGTAAACGATTCAGTCCACATCGCCATAGCAGTACACTCGTTTGGATACACTTAAAAGGCTTTTCCGTCAAACCGACAGTGTCTGAAATGAAAATATTATTAAAGCATACGAAGTAAGTGATATAATTTGCAGTACAATTAGATAGCAAATGTCTTGTTTTTTTTTTATAGCTCATTAAAGCACCAGGAGAGTCCAACAATTGCTTGTCTCATTTTCGTCCAGAAAATTGCCCTTCGAGCAAGAGAGACGGCTTATATTAGACATAGATAATTATTAATGAAACATTCATATCAGTTGATCAAATAGGCATAAACTAGCTTAAATAGTAGTCGCCAGGGAACTAAAGTCACAGATATTGCTCGTAGAATTAGCACGCTGAAGTGGAAGTGGGCGTGCCACGTCTGCCGCCGGACAGATGGTCGGTGGAGCAGACATGTATTGGAGTGGAGACTGCGCTTAGGTAAACATAGTGTAGGACGTCCTGCAGCACGATGGATCGACGACTTGAAGAAAGCGGCGGGTAGCAGACGGATGACGGCCGCTCAAGACCGGGATGGTTGGCGCTCACTTGGGGAGGCCTACGTCCAGCAGTGCACAAAAGTTGCTAAGGGTGGACATATTTACAAATGATTAATTATGAGGCATGATAAATTGAACAAGAAACTCAGTTTCTTACACACATAAACAACATTTCGTCCATTGAATTTTTTTTATGAACCTTCTCATCAATCTGCGATGCTCTGTTATTCTTTGACCACCATCAAATGATTGAATTGGATATCGTTATTGGGTATTTGACTATAATAGATTTTTTGTATTATTTTGCAGACAAACAGAAGCGCCATTCAAACAAAACAGTTTTGTGAAAACAGTGATAAAGTAGCTTGTAACATGAGGCAAATATTAGTATTTTAAATGAAAGAGTGGGGACGTAGTGGGGACATCTTACCGTCTCTTTCACACCCGCACGCTATTATGCACTATAATGCACAGTGACGTCACTTACTTTGTTTTGCATCTCTTTTCTATTACCCCCACTACTAGATTTAAAAAGTTTCTAACTTGTTTAATTCTGAATGGATTTAGAAAATTCTTTGTTTGCTAGATTTCGGATATGGATACTTTTTGATTAATCCAATAAAAAAAATGAGTCAAATACCCTATTGTCGTTGGTAAATTCGGGATAAACAGTTTATATGACAGGTCTCATCTATCGGTAGAATATAATATCTTAATCCCTCTAGATCTTTTCCCACTTTTCGATTTAATTCTAAAACTTTTGTAGTGCTAGCTAGTCCGACTACATGAAGGTGTAGTTTGTTATTAAAATAAGTTACATTGGGAAGTCTCGATAATGCATGAGTCATTTCCATACAGACTCGTTTATTTACATACATACATAAATTCGTGCCTTTTTCCGCCCATATTGTGATAAGGTCCTAGCCTAACACTATATGGGGTACCTGACTCCGGGCTGATAATGAATAGAAAATTCCAATACCACTTTGCCCGACCCGGGATTCGAACCTGAGACCTCAGCGCTGTAATCGTACTTTAGGACAACTGCGCCACTGAGGCAGTCATTTATTTGCATGGCTTGTACTGATACTCAGTAATAGTATTACATTTGCATAGCCTTTTACTAGTTGCACTGACTAGTGTATTCATTTCGTGGATCTAAATGTCTCTAGTATGTAGGTACTTAGAGGTACTTTAAAGAGATCCTTATTTAATTTGCATGGCCATTTATTAATCATTTCTGAATACGTTGCCCTTTTAATTTTGGATTGTGTCGCTCTACAGACATTCGATAGGTAGGTAGTATTTGTCAGAACTCGAGAGGTACAAAAAATACCATATGAGAAACATTGAGAATATAATGGAACACATTTTCAAACACTGGTCAACATTGGTTTAGTTGCCCCTGTTGTTAAATCGGTTTAGGATAATTTTAAGCCTATGAATAGTTTTATTCACGAAACTTTGAATAGTTAGATTGGTTCTAGTTGATGTTTTAAATCTATTTCATATTTTACAAAAAAAACAGGAAAAATGAGAATTAATTAATAATAATTACGTTCTTGATTACCAATTTGTATCAAAACATTCACTTTCAATTAATGTAAGTACATAGAAATGTAACAACAGAAATAATTTCAAACATAAGTTAAACTTCTAAAAAATCCCTTTTATGAGCTTTTCTTCTCTTTCTTTTTCAGGTATAGTTTCTTTCTTTATACTTTTCGAAAAATCTCTTTCGAAAGACTAGCAGTAATAACCTGTCTTGTGAAGTTCTCATCTACCCCGAAATCTTTATTTCATCTCTTTTGGAATCTAGTAGGATTTTTCTCCCTGCTCTTTACTTTCGGAATTTATCATAAGTTTTGTAAGGGTTATGATCATAATCTAAAGACCCAATAGAGTCCGCCACTCATTTTTGAAAAGTATCTTAAATCTGAGGTAAAAACTATAGCTTTTTTTTATTGATCGGTAATTTCTATAAAAATCCATTAGCATTTTAAACTTCCGCGCGTAAATGTAAGAAAAACTTGACGCAATGTTTCGTTTGATTACGTCACTCTGCGAGCACATAATCTATGTAAACAACAACACTGTTGTTAGTAAAGAGTGAATTTTTGCAATAAACATGAATTACTCTCTAGTAATATTTTATTTAAAATAATGTACAGGAAGAATAATGTTCGAACTTGTTTGTTAACATACTAGTTTAACTATTTACTTGCGGTTTTATGTCATATCGCTAGCCATCATGGCGGCTACCATTCCATATTATATTTGTATGACAGATGAATGAAAATGGAATATTGCAAAAAATGAAATATTTAATTAAAAATCGTATTTTTTGAATTCGTAAATCAAAATTGACATAATATTCTGATTGGTTAATACTGTACTATTTGTTGTTTTAGATTTTTCTCACTTATAGTCAAAAACCCTATCTATTTTTCTTCTACTTCTTCTTCTTCTTCTTCTTCTTCTTCCTCGAGTGCCTCTTCAGTGCTGAAGGTTGGACGTCAGCTTCTTGTATTTTTCATTGTCCTTAGCCAGGTGGAATAGTTGTTGAATGGTGCTGATACCAGTCCACTCCCGGATGTTTCGCAGCCACGATTATTTCTTTCGTCTAGCGCGTCTCTTGAATTCCATCTTGCCCATAATTATTAATTGGAGCAGCTTATATCTATCGCCATACCCTATTCTAAGGCCATGAAACATTCAGGTTTTAAATTTTCCATACTCAGTTTTTATTTTTATTTTTTATTACAAAGCATTCCCCATTCATAATCAATGCTTTGTCAAAACTGCTTCCCAATTTCTAATCGAATTTCAACCAAATAACAAACACTAGAAAAAAAATTATCTTCTGAAGACGTTCTTGATGTGTAAATTATTGAAAATTTCCCATACGCTAGAATCATTAAAACTGCGCACATCCAGTAGTTTCGTTAAAATATTCGAATGCTGTGGACTTGATAGCACAGAAATTCATAGAGATATCCAGGGCAAAATATTTAATTTCATGAACTGTGCAATTTATTTTTTTTATTACTTCGATCAGTACAATATTTTTTTATTTTTTTTACCAATAATGAATAATTATAATTTGCAATTAAATACGACTGGTATTATAGCCCAATACTGTAAGAATCACCAATAGAAACAAAAATCATACAATAATAAAAGAACATTATGTTCACAAACTTTATTTTTATTTTTAACGCATGATATGGTACCTCTTACCGAGCAGCGTTCCTCCTAGCCGTGGCTGTTGGCTGTATAGTTTATGGGCCTTTGCTCGACAATTAAAACCTTTCACGGAAAAAAGGCGGGAACCAGGATGATGATGAATATTTTTGTAATATACCACTTTTAGGCGTAATATTACTTAATGTTATTTATGAATATTTCCAAGTAATTTAAAAATACTATATTCATATACTCATAACTCGTCTTATTAGACTAAAGTATATTGACTTAAAATCACATACCTACATGACAAATATTAGTTTATACTTTATAAAAGTAATTAATACAATTATAGACAACTAAGTCCTTGCAATAGGTATTCTTGATGCATATCAATATAGCACAACTATATTATTATTGTAATATTAGTGACCTATCAGTCTGAACACCGACACAATCACTTTTCCAACAATCATTAATCTTGCGTGGCTCTTTTATAACATGCTCGTGTTATATCTTCTGGATAAAGGCATGACTATCAATAATTGTCATTTATTTAGCTGTGGTTCATCATGCACCTATATCATAGCAGTCACGTAGGCAGGGTCTCATAAAAACGATCACCCTCCTATTATTTTTAGCAACCTTGGTATGTATTTCATTGGTAAGCTATTAAATATCTAACATACCTATGTTAGTCTTACCTTAAACATATGGAAACTTCTTCCATTAATACTCGTGGTATACGTTTTCATAATTCTAATTCACTATTTAAGTAATACTTACTCATTATTATGATAACATGTCCGCCATGCGCATGAAACCATCTGTCGCGCATTTATTTCCATTATAATTTGTTGTTTTTATATTTCTTTGCATAATTTTGGTTACTTTTATCCTCGTCGCCACTTGTAGTAGTTTAGGAATCAATGAAACACACTTTATACTCAGTGGCGGCGTAAGGTAGGTTGGCACCCTGGGCGGTTTCGTATTGAGCACCCCTACCTAAAATATGACACCAAATAGTAAATACACGTAAGGTAGGTTGGCACCCTGGGCGGTTTCGTATTTAGCACCCCTACCTAAAATATGACACCAAATAGTAAATACTATACATGCTTACTCCGGACTTTTCGTGCTCGCATAATGGCGAAAAAAAAAAAAAAAAAAAGGTCATCCTTTGTAGGCGGTGGCGAGCAGGATCGTTTCGCCCACGATCGTGGTCCACGCTCTTCGTTTGTTGTGTTTGTTGTCGCTTGTCGTGTTGTCGTTGTCACCCCTTGGTGCTTGGTACCCGGGGCGGACCGCCCCCATCGCCCCCCCGTTACGCCGCCACTGTTTATACTTCATGAGGTGTAGGTATATCCGCACTCAACGGTTAAGCTGTTCACTCGGCCACGGTCGGCAGCCGAATGCCCGCCAACCTCGTACGCGCATACACTACAGATACTCTTGACCATTTCGTGTTTGCTACACTAAATGTAGAAACACAATCCAGAAAAATTAAGATGAATGAAGATTAATTTTCCTGATAAAATGAAATAATGAGTAGATCTGAAATAAATTAACGATTCGTTTTTAAAGAAAAAATAAAAATATGTCAACGTTTCATGTCAATCTTGAGTGAGATAAATATTCAACTCCATCAAAATACATAATGGACTTTTGAGATATTAAGTTCGGTTCATATAAAATGGGAGGAATTGAATATAACGCTTGTAGAACTATATTCATGTTTATTGTTACTTTTGTTTTTAAGGAGAACCATTTAGTTAGCATTTATTAAATTTCATTCATTTATTCTCATCTTTCATAAAGATATTTGTTGTACGGAAATTCTAATTTTTTTTTTTGCCTTTTTCATAGGTCATTACAACTTTTTGAATATTTAATAATATTGATAAATATACATATAAAATTATATTATTATTTACAAATACGTTTCTCCCTTTCTATATGAATGGGACTAACAGAGTTAGTAAAGGGGTACGATTATCGGTAATCGCTATTAACGAAACCGGACATTGTAAATTGTTTATTTATATTAAGCAAGTATTAAAAATAACAAAAAAATAATAGTACCTCATAGTTTGTAAGCTTTTGTATAGATAGAATGCAAATAAATGTATATGATTACTACCACTTTTGTTTTACTAGCAAAATAATGATGAAAAGGTATGTAGGTATCAGATGGTATACAAAAACTTGATCACAAATAGAAAAATACACAAAATACACCATACTTGAACCATAAATACCACTATATAAACACTATATGACCTAACCTCTCACAATCGTACTATGTATATGAGCTGAAACCATAAAATTAATTACAATCTACATTGTTATGGTTGACTTAAAGCCACTAAATAAGACCCTTTTGTGATTATAATTTCACTCAAAATTAATGTTATTTCATATCGAAACGGCTATTTTTTTAAAAATACCAAGCTTCTTCCTGTCATCTTTATTACGTGGATGCTATTCAATCATTATCGTTTTGCAATTAAAATAAACAAAATGTTTTCTGTATTTTTATTTTATTAATTTATTCTTACGCTGAGAAATGCCTACATGTATTTTTTTATAGCAGAAATGCGAATTAGGTCAAATCATGGCCATTTTTTCATGATGACTTTCCTGAGAGGATGTTGAATTGACCCTTAAAAAATGACCACAACCACTCTACCAAGAGTGATAACGACTGAGGAGTAGAAAAACTGCAAATTCTAAGCTTTACAAATGCACATGCGCAGAAGTAACTTTATAACCATAGTATTAGTAATACACCCCAAGTCACATTCATAGTACTGTCCTCACTCTAAGATCGAGTCTTGTGTCGTGGGTATCAGAAACTACGAGAGACTTTGTGGTCTCACAAACACTTAGACCCGAAACAAATACCCGTGGTTCACACAAACATTTGTCTCGGGAATCGAACCCGCGGCCTCTCGTTTCACAGCCGGCGTCTAACCAACTGCGCCACGGAGATTGTCAAGTATTATGCAGTATTAAAAAACGATTAATGTAGATATAATTCTAAAGAACTATGCTACACCGTGAACCGTGGCAAGGACTAACAGATGGCACAACTATCGCAGAGATGGCGTATTCAAATGCCAGGCTGATGAGGCAGCAGCGTCCTCAGCGAGATAAATGCCTTGCGCGCGACTACCCGCCTGCTACGCTGGACGATATCTCAGAATCAGGGAGGCGTATGTTCAGCAGTGGACTTCTTATGGCATGTCACTACCTATTTCATATTTCGCTACAACATGCAGGGCAAGAATATCATTGCATTTTACTAAATGCTCCTTTAACGGCATCCCGCCCCCCATGCGTAGGGAGCACAGAAATATCAATAATATCAATATCAATAATAATTATGATAATGTGCGTGGTGGTTGCAGGTTCAAATCCCAGGGCACACCTCTGACTTTTCGGAGTCATGTGTGTATTGATAGTCAATCACCACGCACTATAACGGTGAAAGAAAACATTATGAGGAAACCTGCATACCGTAGCGATTTTGAAGTATTTCTACGGTATGTAAAGTCCGCCAACCCGCACTAGGCCAGCGTGGTGGACTATATGGCCTAAACTCTCTCAATCGTACTTTAGATTGTAAAGGTAGTCCGTCCCATGCAGTGGGACGTATATGGGCTGATATAGATAGATAGACTCCGTATATGATAATCGGATCGTGACGAAAAAGTGATTTCGTATAACGAAATTGGGAACTCTGAAAGTGAGTGCTTCTACCGCATTATGGAGTCAATATTATTAATGAGAATAAAAGGCAATGTAATTCCCAATAAATATGTAAACCACTTAATAACTTGGCTATGGTAATAACATTATTTATTGGGAATTAGTATAGAATTATGCTAAAACATATTCCCGTCCAATTTATGGCAAGTCTGAAAAATTGCCCTAGAATGTTATGTTACTTTAAACTATATCAGCTCATAATGACTACCGAAAAATTGTAAATTTAATATGTATATTATAACAAATATTTTGTAAATAGAGAATAAGTACTACCGGGTATATCAAGACTGCGACCGAAAACGAAGCCAGGTGGTAGTTTTAGTGGTTCCAAATACGACGCAAATAAAAATTTCGCCTAAACAGTGACAGATATTTTTTTAGAATTTTTTAAAAATCATCCTGTTTGGGTGGTAAGTACCTAGTTTTTGTGAAAATACTAATTTAAACACTTAAGTATCATTGCGTGTTTAGAAATAAAGAGGTGTACATCTTTATTTTAGGAAAATTATGTATTTATCACACAAATACGACGATTAGTAAAAAATTACAAAAAAAGCTGGCGATTTTTTTTCGAAATTTTTACTTGCATTATGTCTGAAGTCGCTAATAATACCACCTGGCTTCGTTTTCGGTCGCGGTCTTGATATACCCTGTATGTGTTACTAAAAGTAAAAGTTATTGGCATAGCCATTAGGATTAGCAAGTTGAAGTGGCAGTGGGTCAGGCATATACCGCGCAGAACCGATGGCCGCTGGGGCCGAAAGGTTCTAGAGTGGAGGCCTCGTCCAAGCAAGCGAAGGGTCGGACGCCCTATAAGGTGGACGAACTACCTGGTCAAGGTCGCAGGAAGTCGCTGGATGCAGGCTTCCAACAGGTCGATGTGGAGATGGTGGAGGCCCATGTTCAGGCTGTGACTGAAGAGAAAGAGACTAAGTGTATTGACTTTTCATAAGAGTTATTCAATTGCCTATGTGACCAATAAACGAATTTCTTTACATTTCATGATTGCCCAATTCTGAGCCCGGGGCTCTACAACCGAAAGTCTGAATGAGTAGGCTTGGGCCACAGTCCACTGACCTAGATTGGGTTGACGGTCGACGGACTTCACATACTATAGGAAATCGTATGAAAATCTGGTACGCAGGTTTCCTCGCGATGGTTTTCTTCAATGTTAAATTGACGATCGACTTTCAGTACATACATAACTCCTAATAACAAAGGTGTGGGAATCGAACCCGCAACCTCGTCTAGTCTGTTACCTAGCCTTGCTCAGAATAAATAAAAATCAACTAATAAAATACTATTTCTATATTGCTTTCCTAGATTTACGCAAATTTTACACATTAATGACTAAAATAAAACTTTTTTTTACGGATTTTATCGCGATTTGGTTTAATTTTTACATTTTTTTACGTCCCGTCGTTTCGATTACTTAATAGCTTTCGTGGTTGCGGGGCGGACTGAGGTAAAGTTAAACCGAATCCGCGATAAAATCCGTAAAATAATAGTTTTATTTCAATACTATTTTTTGTTAATAAACTCCTAAAACATAGACAAAACACCCGTCTAAAAAGGCAACAGGCCCTAATTAGGTAAGCGAAGGACGATATCTTCACGACTCGTCCGAATGAGGTCATGCAGTAGGAAACGTAGTGTCAACACGACAACTGTCATTGAGGGACAATTTTGAGGACAAAGAATGATATAGAGACGAGTGCGACTTAACTTATTTGCTTTCTACTAGTTCATTCTATTATTATAGACTTTATGTAATTCTCTATATCAGCCCTTATACGTCCCACTGCAGGGCACGGGCCTACTCTACAATCGAGAGAATCGATTGAGAGTGGTTGTGTAATTATTTAGAGATAATTAAAGTACACTATTTAATTAAATATAAAACTGGCGTCCGGAGAAATGATGAACTACAAGTAAAAATAAAAATATCTGTTTAAAGCATTCATCATTTATATAACGAGCATTTTCGTAATTCAATAGTTAAAACACATCCAATGTAATAAAATGTGAAGGGTTTTTTTATTGCGTTGAATGCCGAGACGCCGAGACGCACAAGCCATTTGCCTGATGGTGAGCGATACTACCGCTTATGGCAGCAGCAAATCCAGATAACACCATGATTTACAAAGTAATACTTGGCATTCCACATTTTCATAACATTCCACATTCTTGAAACATAAGATGTTAAGACTCATTATGTCCAGTAGTTACTCTGGCTACAATTTCCTTGAAACCGGAACACAACAGTGCATTTGCACTGCTGTTTGGCGGAAAAAATATACATTGCAGTGGTACCTACCCAGGCCGCCTCTCACATATGAGTAAAACTATTCGTATTACTTTGCATGACAACGCTTTCGGGACACAGAAAAACGTCGACGATCTTTAAACAATAGTGTATGAATGACAGCTCAATAGTTTCTCATAGTCCCAACACCTTGAAAGCTCTTCTTTATGTCTATAATGAGGTGTGATTTTTCAACCCCACTAGACGGTGGTATAAAAGCGTCGTCATTTGCAGCTAATGTATCAATACCTGTGTTTGTGTTGTGAGTGTAAGAAGACATGAAGGTACTAACAATATTTATTTTAGTTATTAATATTTTGACAGTAAAATTTTCTGAAATGGACTAAAAATCTAATTAAGAATTATTTGTCTTCCGGCTGATTTTTCAATCGTCAGATAAATGTTATTTGTTAATTGAGGAATCAAAATAGATATAAAAGTAAAACAAGTAAACATATGTCATTTTTAATTTGTATAGATCGTCTACAATCTTTTATTGCCGAAAGCGCTGTTGTCAAAATAATAAACATAGTGTCTTCACATTTTATTACATTGAACAATTTAATACTATTAGATTTCGATAACATTTAAGATTCAACATTACTTTTCTATTACCCTCCTTTATTCGGCCCTGAAACAATTTGAAAAACCATATAAATGCTTGTTTGTTTATATTATAAAAAATGCTTATTGTTTATATTAAAAAATGAAACAGATATTTGTTTAATTGTATTTGTAGTTCGAAATTTCGCCACTTACGAATAGATTTTAGGTGATCTATCCATGTAGTATTTAATCCAAACCTTACCTTTTTTATGTAGTATCATTGCCCTACTAGCAGCACTCAGTTATAATCAGTGAAGTCCTGATTTCAATTCCCAAATCGGTGAATCCACTTTTTATCTTGCAATTTGAAAACATTTCGACTACTGACAATACTGTCTACCCCATGATTGCAATACTCATATCACATATGTATTTCAGTTTATCATTGCTACCGTGTTGCTCGCAGCGTTGGCTGTGGCCGAACCGCCTCCGTCTAACAGGTCAGTAATCTTTTTATATCAGCTCAGCATGGAAATGCCAAGCATTGCTTTGTAATTCATGGTGTTGTTTGGTTTTGCTACTGTCCATAAGCGGTCATTGAGGCGAATGAAATGCTCGTCTTGCCATTCATCGCAATAAAAAAATCGGACATCGGTGTAGTAGGAGGCGTTTTCTTAATAAGTTAATTAAAAAATTAGCTAGAGTTTATATATGAAAAACAATATCTTTCCAGCTACCTCCCACCACCACCGAATAGAAACGGCGGTCACTCCCAAGGTCAAAACTTCGGAGCTGTTCCTGAAGTAGTGGCAGCTAGGAGTCTAGGTGGCCATGGAAGCCGACCAAGCGCTCGTGGAAACCCTGGAGGCTTTGGACATCGTCAAGATAATGAAGTCCATAGTAATGGATTTGGCAGGTAAGTGTTCTACCAAAATACGCAACAAAATTAGGTAAGGAAGCCACAAAAATATTAATATAGAAATCTGAAACAATTGATTTAAAGTTTGCGCCTTTCCTTGCGTTTTAGATAAAAGTCCAAAAAGAAAAAGGTCTATGACTTGAACTTTATGTCTTTTAATTAAACATTGAACTGGTAACTAAATGAATAAGTTTGAAATTGGTTGTAACTTTATTGAAATCCTTTAATTTCTCAGGATTTTTTTCTAAATGTCTAAAGTATCACAGATATTCTAGCTCAATCAAAGCCACCGAGTTCAAAATAAATTAAAATCTTATTCTACTCTACCATAGAATAGTGCTAAAAGGACTTTCGATCTTAATTCTGATACAAATGCAATCCAGTTTCAAAAGCCCTCTAATCGAAATAAGATTTTTTGGTCAAAATATCTGGTCATCTTACAGGAATGCTCATCATGGTTCGGATCTTCAGGGTAAGTTTGGCGCTGACCAGGGCTACGACCACAATGCCGGGTTTTTCGGAAGGAGCTCTTTTGATGACGCTAATGCTGTAAGCATCTTTATTATACATTAGCCTAACTCCTATTCTGGTCTAGATGTTGAACCCTTGATGTATGTCAAATGCCTTCAAACAACCATGCAAGACCATAGAATCCTTAAACCAATGATGTATTTCTACTCGGTGTAGTAGTTGTACTAGGGTACGATTATAAAGCTCAGGTCTCGGGTTCGAAACCCGTGTCGGGCAAAGTGATATTGGATTCTTCTATTCATTATCAACCAGGAGTCAGGAATTTGTGCCCGATATGGCGGTAGGCTCACCCCCTATCACATTGTGGGACGGAACATATAAGGCGAAAAATGGGTGTCCTGGCAACACTTCTGCCTACCCCTTCTGGGAAAAAGACGTGAGTTTAGGTATGAATGTATCTACGGAATCTACGGAGGAACCTATGGAATTAAATTTCGCAAATGAAACCCACTTGGCTTAGGCTCGTGGTTTGCAAATAACACCGAAACTGTTGAAATTTCGTGACACAAGAAGATCCAATAACACTTTATTATTACACCACACAACATAAAATACAAAAAATGAAATATAATAAAATGAAATATAATTCTAACCATAAGGTCTTTTACTAGGAACCAGCCAACTACAACTTCGGGTACATGGTGAGCGATGACCACGAAGGCACTGAGTTTGGTCACCACGAGGCAAGGCAGGAGGAACGAGCTCAGGGAGAGTATCACGTGGTACTGCCTGATGGCAAGAAACAGGTAGATAGATTTGACCTGGCTTCATATAGTGAAGTAGATGATGTAAAGCCGTTCAAATCTTTTAAGACCGATGTTACATGAGTGTGAACAAATAGGCGTAAATGTATGTTCATAATTAATTATTTTAAAAAGTTACACACTTATTTAAAAAAAGAAGTGTGTAGATTTCGATAGTTCCTTCAAAATGTTCTATATGGGTTTATTTTTAATTATGATACAGATTGTATGCTTTATGTAAATCTATATCAAAGTATAACGAAACGGATGCATTGATTCATTTGATCTAGCGCAGCCCGGCTAGCTCAGTCGGCAGAGCATGAGACTCTTAATCTCAGGGTCGTGGGTTCGAGCCCCACGTTGGGCGATCATTTTTTATATTTTCAAAAACTAAAATTATACCTTTATAATACTTATTCTTATTTACCAATTGGGATAATAATGAAGATAAAAGAAATTCTACTCGCAATTCAGATAAAAAAAATGTGTAAACCACAGTAAGGAAAAGTCTCACATTGATGTATTTTAAATATGTTATCTGGGCTGCCGTGCGCTTACAATCAGACGCATTGTAGATACTTTGTCGTGCTAGAGTACAAGGTCTAGTTGGTATTAAACTTCTCATTAATTACAGACCGTGAATTACGAAGCGGACGAGCGCGGATTCAAACCCCAAGTATCTTACCAAGATGCTGATGTAAGATCTGGCTATGACAACAAC
This sequence comes from Deilephila porcellus, assembly GCA_905220455.2. NCBI lineage: Eukaryota > Metazoa > Arthropoda > Insecta > Lepidoptera > Sphingidae > Deilephila > Deilephila porcellus. The sequence continues at coordinate 2,285,802 of LR999996.1, read as the reverse complement.
GCACAGTCTAACGCTCGCGCCATTGGTCGCGGTCATTACGACGATGCGCGCTCTAGCGGCTACTGAGCGAACTAAACGTATTAAGTACGGGATGGGTGAAAACTCAAGATAATAGAAACAAAACGGATATATTTGTGTAATAGAAATGATAAGTATTCTTCTAAATTCCAAGAACACTAATTGTGTTAGATTAATAGAATATTAATCTAGGAATCTAAATTAGTTAAATCTAGTTTATTTGTTTACCCTTTGAATTTCGATTCACCCCTTTTTACTATAACCTTCAATATTTTAATATAGAACTAGAGAATTGAATTTATTCAATTTCACGAAGTCGCTTTGTTTTCCGTCCCAATTCTAGATTAGTAAAATATGTATTTGTATTTAAAGTGTATTTTCATATGCGTAATAAAAATATTTTATTTTTATTTGGTTTTTTCTTTCATTTAATAAAAAGTAGCTATGCCCCATTAAATTGAATGAATTACAAAGTACTGCGTCGGTGGTGTAGTTGTATTACGGTACGACTACAAAGCTGAGGTTTCGGGTTCGAGTCCCGAGTCGGGCAAAGTGATATTGGACTTTTCTATTCATTATCAGCCTGGATTTAAGAATTTGTGCCCGATATGGCGATAGGCTCACCCCCTATCACATCTTGGGACGAAACATACAAGGCGAAATGTGGATGTCCTGGTGGCGCCTCTGCCTACCCCTTCGGGGATAAAAAGGCGTGAGTATATGTATATTTATATTATAAAATATTTCTATTAATCAGACTACATGTCCACTAGACTATATCGATTAGCCGCCGATTCCCGACGCCAAGAATTATCTCACTCATTTTCTCATCATTGAACAACCAATAAATAATTTGAATATCATTTCCATATTTTGACATTATTATAAATACTAAGGGAGGCGGGTAGATCTTCACACTTCATTCATCGTCTTGTCTCAAGGAACATCGAAATGGGTTCAGTGAAAGAGATTTTTGTCATCACCCTTGCTATCATGTAAGTAGTCAATTTTACATACATACATAAACTCACGCCTTTATCCCAGAAGGGGTAGGCAGAGGTGCCACCAGAACACCCATATTTCACCTTGTATGTTCCGTCCCATGATAGGGGGCGAGCCTATCGCCATATCGGGCACAAATACCTGACTCCGGGCTGATAATGAATAGAAAAACCCAATATCACTTTGCCCGACCCGGGATTCGAACCTGAGACCTCAGCTTTGTAGTCGTACCGTAGTACAACTACGCCACCTAGTCAATTTTATATGATAAAAAAAATATACAGCCAACAGTCACATACATAGTCCTGACCCCACACTAAAATCTAGTATTGTGTCGTGGATATCAGGAACTAGGAGAGACTTTTCGGTCTCACAAACACCCAGACCCGAAACAAATACTTGTGGATCACGCAAATATTTGTTTTGGTCCCGGGAGCGAACCCGCATCCTCACGTTTCACGGCCGGCGTTTATCCAACTGCGCCACTGTGTCAAATACCACCCAACTGACACATACATAGTCCTGACCCCACACTCAGATGCAAGTATTGTGTTGAAGGTATCATAAACTACGAGAGACTTTTCAGCTTAACAAATAACCCGCAGCCTCTCCTTTCAAAACCTTTGGGATCCCAAGCTATCCCCTAATTGTCGTAAAAGACTACCAACATTAGGCTTCCGTTGAGGCCAACTTTAACAATTCAGTGGGCTTTGGCAAACTAGAAAAAAAATAAAGAAAAATAACGCGGCAAAGGTCCGAAATCAAAATTTCAAGAGTTGTAGTAAATTTTATTCGAACGAAGGAAATACTATAACTGGTGGTAGGTCTCTCATATGTGAGAGGCCGCCTGGGTAGGTACCACCGCAATGTCTATTTCTCCCGCCAAACAGCAGTGTAAATGCACTGTTGTGTTCCGGTTTGAAGGACATTGTAGCCAGAGTAACTACTGGACATATCGAGACTTAACATCTTATGTCTCAGGATGGCGAGCGCAGTGGAATGCCAAGCATTGCCTTGTAACTCATGGTGTTGTTTGGTTTTGCTACTGTCCATGAGCGGTCGTATCGCTTACCATCAGGCGAATGGCAGGCTCGTCTCGTCATTCATAGCAATAAAAAAAAAAAAAAATAGGACTTGCATACGGGAGGTAATACCGAATGAAGCGATGATTTTGCGTCTCATTTTAATAGGGTACGGTCCCCATTAATACGGGTTGGTTGGCCATCTTAGCTTTGGTGTGTCTGGGCGCGATGTAGGGGTCAATGCGGCTTCACCGAATCGACCCTTAAATGACCCTCGTGTGACCTGCATCCGTCACGGGCCCCGAACTACGCCACTATCTGTCTACGTTCTCTTTGGGAAAGCCAATACCTGAGGTTCTTGAAATTGATAGAAAAAAATGTATAACATTAAATACAGTTTATTTCGTTTTGTTAAGAACTGTTTCTGGCGATAGATGATATGCATTAAGATGTTTTGCAGAGAATCGCAAGTGAACCATCTACACTAAAATTATAAAGAGGAGAGATTTGATTGTTTTTTTGCATTAAATATTCTCCGAAACTACTGAACCGATTTGAAAAATTATTTTCCTGTTGGGAAGCTACACTATCCCCGGGTGACGTAGGCTTTATTATATTTTCAAAAAAGTAGGGATCCTTACTAAAACTCCAATAATATAACCCAAGGTGTAAAAAAATACCTAAAATATCCTTTACATAGCGTGCGCTGCGAAAACTATAATATTATGTTGTTGATGTTAACTGGACTCAACAATTATCTGCACCCGGGCGAAGCCGGGCCAGCCGCTATTTATCTATACAAGTTCGAGCAAATAAATATAATTATTTATATATTGTGTTAACCAAGCAAATCACATAAAGATACAATTGTCCGCTTACCTGACATTTCAAAATTTTCGTCGAAAATGGCGTTTTCTTGAAACGAACTACGACCTGTAGTGGACGTGTGGGTATCCAGGCAAATCCTGCTATAAATAATAAATGTATACACCCAACAGCTAGTAGTTCTGAAAGATAGTAGGTTGAAGTGAAAATGGGCTGGCCACGTATGTCGCAGAACAGATAACCGCTGGAGTAAGCGTGTTCTGGAGTGGAGACCGCGTCTTGGAAAACGTAGCGTGGGACGTCCTCTGGCCAGATGGCGGGACGATTTGCACAAGAGGGCCGGCAGCGACTGGATGCGTAAAGCAGCAGACCGGGCTCTGTGGCGTACCTTGGGAGAGGCCTATGTCCAGCAGTGGACTGCAACGGGCTGATGATGATGATGATGACACCCAACAGTCACATACATAGTTCTGACCTCGCACTAAGATACAAGTCTTGTGTACTTTCACGAACACCCACGACCGAAATAAACGCTCGTGCATTACGGAAACATTAACTTTGCTAATACATATTTTACAAGTGGAAATCTCACGCAAATCACAATATGAATGACAAATAAATAAATAAATACACCCAACAGTCACATACATAGTCCTGACCCCACACTAAGATCTGTGCTAAGATCGAGTTTTGTGTCGTGGGTATCAGGAACTACGAGATACTTTTCGGTATCTAAAATACCTAGACCCGAAATAAATACTTGTAGTTCACACAAACATTTGTCTCGGTGCGGGGATCGAACCTGCGGCCTCTCGTTTCACAGCCAGCGTCTAACCCACTGCGCCACGTAGGCTGTCAATGACAATTCACATTTGGTATAAGGTCGGAGCGACCTTGAAACCAAGTTTATGTTCTCCACCTTTATGATATAAATGGTGCTATATCTCCTAAAACAGCATACAAGTGAATCACGGAAAACCAATACAAAGTATACACATAATTTTGTTCTTGGAAATGATGTGGAGGGTTTTCCCGATGTCACACGAAACGAAGACAAATCATTTATATATCAGCTTATGCAAAAGATTCTCAAACTGGGCGCCTGAGACAGACACCGTCACTCCTTTCAAGTACCCTTTCAGAAAGGCCAGAGTAACTACTGGACATAATGAGACTTACATACATAAACTCACGCCTTTTACCCGGAAGGGGTAGGCAGAGGTTCCCCTAGTAACAACAATAAATAGTGAACAACCAATAATTAATAATTTGAATATCATTTCCATATTTTGATATTATTATAAATAATAAGGGAGGCGGGTAGATCTTCACACTTCATTCATCGTCTTGTCTCAAGGAACATCGAAATGGATTCAGTGAAAGAGATTTTTGTCATCACTCTTGCTATCATGTAATTAGTCAATTTTACATACATACATAAACTCACGCCTTTATCCAAGAAGGGGTAGGCAGAGGCGCCACCAGAACACCCATATTTCGCCTTGTAAATTCCGTCCCATGATAGGGGGCGAGCCTATCGCCATATCGGGCACAAATATCTGACTCCGGGCTGATAATGAATAGAAAAACCCAATATCACTTTGCCCGACCCGGGATTCGAACCTGAGACCTCAGCTTTGCAATCATACCGTAGTACAACTGCGCCACCGAGGCAGTCCTGACTGTACTGTCAATGAGACTTAACATCTTGTGTCTCAGGATGGCGAGCGCACTGGAATGCTACGCATTGTTTTGTAATTGACTGCCTCGGTGGCGTAGTTGTATTACGGTACGGTTACAAAACTGAGGTCTCGGGTTCGAATCCCGGGTCGAGCAAAGTGTAATTGGATTTTTCAATTCATTATCAGTCCGGAGTCAGGAATTAGTGCCCGATATGGCGATAGGCTCGCCCCCTATCACATCGTGGGACGGAACATACAAGGCGAAATGTGGGTGTCCTGGTGGCGCCTCTGCCTACCCCTTCGGGGATAAAGGCGTGAGTTTATGTATGTATGTATGTATGTATACATATGTTTTGTAATTCATAGTGTTTGGTTTTACTACTGTTCATGACTGGCCGTGTCGCTTGCCATCAGGCGAATGGCACGCTCGTCTCGCCATTCATTGCAATAAAAAAAGAAGAAACCGGAACACGCCATACATGCATGGGTCACTATGACGGCTCCTTATCCATTATTTCTGGTAGTCTTTATTCGGGTGCATTCGAATATTTATAAAGTGCGTGGTGGCCTGTTGGTAACGGACCAGACGCGGCTGCCTACATGTCCACGGTGGTCGCGGGTTCAAATCCCAGGGCACACCTCTGACTTTTCGGAGTTATGTGTGTATTGATAGTCAATCACGAAGCGATTTTAAAGAATTTCTACGGTATGTAAGTCCGCCAACCCGCACTAGGCCAGCGTGGTGGACTATATGGCCTAACCACTCTCAATCGATTCCCTCGATTGTAGAGTAGGCCCGTGCCCTGCAGTGGGACGTATATGGGCTGATATAGATAGATAGATTCGAATATTTCACCGTCTGCACTCTAAGGTCCCTATTAGCCACCCTAAGCAGGGGTTTGTATGGAATATTTTATACGTCATCTTTCCGCAAGCCAGTACCATCACAGCGTGTGCTTAACACTAAAGTAACTCCGTGGCGCAGTCGGTTTGACGCTGGCTGTGAAATAACAGGTCGCGGTTCCTATCCCAGTGTGAAGACAAATATTTGATCCACAGAAGATAGTGAAGACAAATATTTATTTTGGTTCTGGGTGTTTCTCAGCCTGAAGCCGTTGTAGTTTTCGATACACAAGACTGGGATCTTGGTGTGGTGTCCGAATTATGCATGCGATATTTGGGTGTATTTATTTACTTATACAGGGTATATCAAGACTGCGACCGAAAACGAAGCCAGGTGGCAAACAATGCAACTAAAACTTTCACAAAAAAAATTGTTTTTTGGTAGTTTTTTACTTATCGTCGTATTTTGGTGATAAATACTTAGTCTTCCTAAAATAATGATGTACACCATAATATTTTTTAAGACGCAATGGTACGTTAGGGTTTAAATTACTATTTTCGCAATAACTTGGTATTTACTACCCAAATACGAAGATTTTAAAAAAAATTGCAAATAAAATCTGCCACTTACTTTGCCAAATGTTTATTTGCATTGTGTCTGTAACCACTAAAACTACCACCCAGCTTCGCTTTCGGTCGCAGTCTTGGTATACCCGGTATAACTAGCGCCTCGGCCGGACTCCGCCCGGGTGCCGATACATTTTTTTTAAATATTATTTCGCCTATGTTCATTAGGGGTAATGTGGGATTATAATTGTGAAAGAATTGTTCAAATTGGTCCAGTATTTTCAGAGCCCATTCAATGCAAACAATCAAATCTTTCCTTTTTATAACATAACTTTTTCGTCCGAGAAGGCTTACAAGTTGTTTAAGTGTTTAATGTTACGATTCTAATTTTTACGATATTATCTTTTTGTTTTCTTTAGTATTTTAGTTTGTTTTAGTTTAATTGGTTGTTGAGAAATGTAAGATTTGTGTTTTGCTTGTTTTTTTGTAATTCTCTTAATTTGTTGTGGAGATATTTATTTATAAGGTACGATGGGACTGCCATGTATTTCCTATGAGTATAAAAGTCCCTTAAATATTACTGATTAAAAAACTAAAAAAAAACATAACTTTAAATTGAAATTCCTATCTGTTGGTGGAATAATATTGAGAACTGTATGCTTCTGATACACTTGTATTGACCTTTTGTCTCTCGAGTTAAGCGCAATCAGTACATTGTGAACCGGAGACGTTGCTAGCCGTGTGACTAACTGTTAAAATTGTGGGCTAATGAATATTACAGGACTTGTGCATTGATTTGGATTCTTTTGAGGTAACTTATTTCCTTATTATGTTGTTTTGTTATGTTAAATTAATCATAATAGACTAATTAATAGTTGTAGTCGTCAGTAAAAGATTCTTGACGTGTCACTCTTGCATTGTCAGGTTATCTTTGACGGATAACTTCTCAATGAAAAATATAGCTGAAGAAAAATAACCTCTTATTTAAGATACTGTAGTCTGTAAGACTGCTCAGTGTTCTCAAATTGAACATACTATAGTGTCATGAAGGAATAACGCAAAATAAATAATATTAGTCTGGGTGTATGAGAGACCAAAAAGTCTCCGGTAGTGTGTGACCTCGTACACAAGACTCCAACTTAGTTTGGGGTACGATGACCATGATTTACTGGTGGTAGGTCTCTCATATGTGAGAGGCCGCCAGAGTAGGTACCACCGCAATGTCTATTTCTCCCGCCAAACAGCAGTGTAAATGCACTGTTGTGTTCCGGTTTGAAGGACATTGTAGCCAGAGTAACTACTGGACATAATGACACTAAACATCTTATGTCTCAGGATGGCGAGCTTAGTGGAATGCCAAACAATGCTTTGTAATTCACGGTGTTGCTTGGTTTTCTACTGTACATTAGTGGTCGTATCGCTTATCGTCAGGCGAATGGCATGCTCGTCTCGCAATTCGTCGCAATAAAGAAAACAATGAATGTATGTGAGGGTTCAGTGAATTTATTATTATTAAAAAATGGTGTTTATGGTATTATCATAGTGGTAGGAAATTCGTATCCAGGTAGCGACCGTTAACAGAGGTTAAGACCCATAGAAACCATAACTGTGCAGTATTTTTAATATAAACAGATTGGATCTGGTAAAAAGATCAGGCAAAGTATTAATAAAATTATTCGGTACACATACACTCAGTGAACCCAATAAAAGATAATGAATAAAGGTCAATTTAATTTTTAATTAATAGTGAACAACCTCCTATTGTTATTAACTAATCCTAATGTGATTTCGTTAGTTTTCGACTTTTAAATTTCATAGATATTAATATTTAATCCATATTGTTAGTGGTATTATACCGGGTATAACGGGTATATCAGTGATATACCGGGTATATCAAGACCGCGACCGAAAACGAAGCCTGGTGGTAGTTTTAGTGGCTATAGACACAATGCAACTAAAAATGTCGCAAAATAAGCGATAGATATTTTTTTTCAATTTTTTAAAAATCATAATTTTTAGGTGGTAAATCCTTAGTTTTTGCGAAAATAGTAATTTAAACCCTTACGTATCATTGCGTCTTTAAAAATAAAAATAAAAAGGTGTACATCATTATTTTGGAAAAAATATGTATTTATCACCCAAAAACGACGACAAGTAAAAAAAATACCAAAAAAAATGACAATTTATTTTGCGGAATTTTTAGTTGCATTGTGTCTGAAGTCACTAATACTACCACCTGACTTCGTTTTCGGTTGCAGTCTTGATATACCCTGTATGTGGGGTACCTTTCATCCAGAAAAAACACTGTTCCAGAACGATACAAAATGCAATTTCGTGATTAAATTGATAATTCTTTTGGCGGACAACGTTGAATGACAAAATCTGGCTAAATGTAAAACAATAGATAAAGCTTATAATAAAATGAAGAATTTAATAATCGTATTCGAATCTCGGGTTCGAATCCTGGGTCGGACAAAGTAATGTTGGATTTTTCTATTAATTATCAGCCCGGAGTCAGGAATTTATGCCTGATATGGCGATAGGCTCGCCCCCTATCACATCATGGTACGGAAAATACAAACGAAACGTGGGTGTCCTGGTTGCTACAAGGGGAACCTCTGCCTACTCCTTTCGGGAAAATGGCGTGAGTTTATTTATGTATGTTATGTCTACATTTATTTATAACTATGGGTAATAGGTAATAGGTTATAAGTTTTAATATTTATTGACAAAAATCATCAATTGATACTATTATTGTTGTTTTCTTAAGAAACTCAGCCTTATCAGCTGGGAAAACCTACTCATGTTAGTATAGGTTGAAATGAAAATTAAAATACACTAATTGACCACACACATAGGGCCTTATTCATAGACAGCTTTAAACCTATTTTAGTTATCGAATGTTTTGTCTTCTTCGCACAAACTGAATTCTAAAGTCGTTCGAAAGGAACAAAACATTCGATAAGTAATACTAGTTTTAAAATTGTCTATGAATGAGGCTGCTAGTCTTAATCTTTATTTGTAATATTTTTTTATGTTTCTTGTCCTTCTTGTGTGCAGTAAAGAATAAAATAAATAATCGTAACCCGAGATTACGACCGTTACACGTCGTGTTGTTGGAAACTACAAGAGATTTTTTGATTCACAAACACTCAAACTTGAAACAAATACTTAAGGAGCACACAATCACTCCTCGGTGCAGGGATCGAACCCGCGGCGTCTCGTTTCACAGCCGGCGTCTAACTAAAACATAATAATACTAGTAATTATAAAAGTCATTTGTTATCTGTTTTGTTTTAATTTTTCTTGTTGCTAAGCGATTATTATTCTTAATAATATAATTATTTAGTTGTATTCGTTTCCAGTTTGTAACATTAAAATTATCAATTTCTCATTACTTACCGCTATTAATCTGGTAGAGAAGTATCCATATTAAACAGTTTTGTTAAGCTTCCTCTGTTCGTTTATTTCTTTGTTTGTATTTGTTTTTCTTTTAGTGCAAGATATTATTTTGACAGCCTCCGTGGCGCAGTGGGTTAGACGCCGGCTGTGAAACGAGATGCCGCGGGTTCGATCCCCGCACGAAACAAATGTTTGTGTAAACCACAGGTATTTATTTCGGGTCTGGGTGTTTGTGAGACCGAAAAGTCTCTCGTAGTTCCTGACACCCACGACACAAGACTCGATCTTAGTGTGGGGTCAGGACTAAGTATGTGACTGTTGGGTGTATTTATTATTTATTATTATTGTTAACAATATTTCATCACAGTAATATTATGATCTAGAGAAGAATACTTGTCCAATATTGTATTATTTTATATATTTTAATTTATGTTACACGTACAGAGAGACTCTGCGGCGCAGTTGTTCAGAGGACGACTGTATAATGAGAGGCCGGGTTCGATCCCCACACCAAGACAAATGTTTGTAACCAAGTATTTGCTTCAAATCTACGTATTTATAATACAATCTCTCGTTGTTTCTGATAAGCGCCACAAGACATGTATCTTCGTATGGGGTTAGGACTATGTATGTATGTATTATTTATTTATTTATTACATACTTTATTGTACACCACAAAAGAAAAAAACTTAATAACAATTAAATCAATATTTTTTTTTCATAGAAATTATTTTCTGTTACAGTGTCTTTCAAGGAGCTGAGTCAACCAATGGAGCTGAGAGCTCCAATATTCCCGCAGAATACATTGCCTGGTACCGCCTATTTGGCAATGACGCCACCCGGTTTGGTTCTTTGATCCGAACCCGAAGGGATCACAGCAGACTACACAATATAGAACATGATAATAATCACTTGACAGAAGGCACTGGGTAAGTTCAAATAAATACAGCCAACAGTCACATACATAGTCCTGACCCCACACTAAGATCGAGTCTAGTGTCGTGGATATCAGAAACTACGAGACTTTTCGGTCTCACAAACACCCAGACCCGAAACAAGTATATGTGGATCACACAAATATATGTCTGGGTGCGGGTATCGAACCCGCGGCCGCCCGTTTCAGAACCGGCGTCTAACCAACTGCGCCACGGAGGCAGGCCACGTTTCAAACCCATACTGCAGCACAGGCCGCAAGATGCTTTTAAAGATGAGACCCTTATCGGCATCCAGCGATCGCAAGGACCCTCCACTTAGACCAAGCAGTGCCTATACTGGCTTTGACATCAAGGTCGATGGCACCGGAGTCATGCAGTACGAACCCTAGGTACTTGAACCTGTCCGTCTTCTCGGCAAGTTCGTTACCTATCTCGATGCTTTAGTCGTTCGTACTCCCGCACGTCATGTACTCGGTCTTCGCCACATTTAACTTCAGACCCCCGTTCTCAAGCGCCTCCTTCCACCGATTGACTTTGCGCTTCAAAAGTCGCCGGTCCTCCTCCGGTGCTGTTATAAAATTCTGTCAAAGTCTTAAAAGCAAGATTTTTAATTGTTTAAGTAATTAAATATGTATTTTACAGTGATTTCATACCGAACATCTCTCATGGGGACTTTACTGAAGGCGAAACATTATATTATGAAAGGACTCCGTCAGCCACCACACTACCGCAAATAAGCCGACAGATAAGGGTAAATATTATATTTGTATCTGTATTAGCAGCCCGGAGTCAGGAATTTGTGCCCGATATGGCGATAGGCTCACTCCCTATCACATCGTGGGACGGAATAACAAGGCGAAATGTGGGTGTCCTGGTGGCGTCTCTGCCTACCCCTTCTGGGATAAAGGCGTGAGTTAATGTATGTATGTATCTGTACCAGCCCATATAGTAGAGTAGGCCCGTGCCCAGCAATGGGACGTATATGGGCTGATACAATACAATACAATATACTGTTTTTTACTGTACCGCCCTCACACCCGCCACTGCAACTCCTGTAAGCCAGGAGCAACAGTGGCACGCATGTTAATGACACAGCATTGAAGCTCAACGAGTCTCCGGGAATGTATAGCTTATCTTTAACCCGCAACGAAATTAATCACAAAGTCAAATTAATAGGAGTTGGAAATATTTTTTGTCCACTTCCCTCCGTAACAAAGCGGGTGACAAATCAATGAACTAAAGAGGTAAATAACCTCGGTTATAGACTTTTACAGCCAGAGAAGCCAGCTGTAAACCACCACGGATCAAATTATTATTTTATTTAAGGCGAAGGATTTTTTATTTAATCTATACAGGGTATATCAAGACTGCGACCGAAAACGAAGCCAGGTGGTAGTATTAGTGACTTCAGACGCAATGCAACTAAAAATTCCGCAAAATAAATCGTCATTGTTTTTTGGTAATTTTTTTACTTATCGTCGTTTTTGGGTGATAAATACATATTTTTCCCAAAATAATGATGAACACCTTTTTATTTTTAAAGACGCAATGATACGTAAGGGTTTAAATTACTATTTTCGCAAAAACTAAGGAATTACCACCTAAAAATTATGACTTTTAAAAAATTGTAAAAATAATCTATCGCTTATTTTACGAAATTTTTAGTTGCATTGTGTCTATAGCCACTAAAACTACCACCCGGCTTCGTTTTCGGTCGCGGTCTTGATATACCCTGTATAATGTTTGGTGCAAGCGACAAAAATAAATCATGTATTAATAATAATATGTTTTGCAGGACGTGGTGGCGACTCCAAAAGACAATATCCTCCGACTCATCTATGTTCAATAAGAAAACGAATAGCAAGACACGTGCAGTATTATAACGTATTATTTATTAAATGTTATTAACTTATTAAATTGTAGTTGAATTAATGTTTGGTTTTAATTATCTAATATTAGAAAAACAAAGAGACAACGCAATTAAATTAAGAATAATATCGACGTATCCTTACTTTACCTTTTGTGAAATGTGATTAAGTGAAAATAGATAAATTCCTTTTAAAAATACACCCAAATGTCACATACATAATATATGAACCCCACTACCAACCACCACCCCACCGCTACGCACCGCTTTAATAATACTTATGGTCCACTTAGACATCAATTAACGTAAATAATGTATTTCCTAAGGAAAAAAAATACCATAAAATACTAATAATTAATATAATACCTACTTAATATAATAAAATTAATATTATATAAATATTACAACGAATATCTTGTAAATGGAAAATAAGTACTATGTGTATTGACTTGTCATAAGAGCTATTTAATTGCCTACGTGACCAATAAACGAAAATAAAATACGTACATGTGATATAGAGATCATCTCGGATCTTCTATCACCAAAAGGGCAGTCGTGCAAAAAAATAAAATAGTTTTTCTTTCTTAAAATTTATTACATTTTAAATCTATTTCCGGATGGTGAAAGTTTTTCAGGGCCCAGTTCACGCCCTGACATGAACCGAAACACCAAAATTACCAAACCACCCAAATTAGACAGAATGATGAAGGTAACACCAATTTAGTACTGAATTTACAAACAAGCTGCGCGAATAACCACTAATTTTTAAATTCAAAAATTGAAAAATAATGGTAATAATATTGTAACAGTCACTCAGCAGATGACTATTACCTCAGTTCGCCCCGTGACCACGAAAGCTGTAAAGCAATGGAAATAAAGTTAAAAATGTGAAAATTAAACCAAATCGCGATAAAATCCGTAAAAATTAGTTTTATTTCAACGTTTTATTATTAAGATTATAATAATTCTAATCAATCTGATTTTTTTTGATATTTTCAGTCGTTTCCACGAAGACCTGTCGAGTTGCCCTTACAGTATTCTATGTATTAACCATAGATGTATTATAACAAATTAACTGTCGCGATGAAAAAAATATGACACCAATTTCTGTAATTGTCTCATTATAATAATAGATATAATTAAATAATTTTTATAAAAATTCTTATAAACGTGTATCATTTTATTTGAATTCTTTTCATTAAAAAAGTATACCCTACGGTCCCAAACACAGTTAAATCCTAGATAAATACTTAGGGTCAGAATTTTCGAGTGACAGATTTTATATAAGTATAGCTTCTGCCCGCAAACTTTATTTGGACTTTCCCGTCCCATCTCGTTATATCCACCCGTCCTATCTTATTCTCACTTAAAGCGATGTGGAGATCCTAGGGGCAGGACTTCCTGTGGCTGAATAGATAGATATACCGGATATATCAAGACCGCGAACGAAAACGAAATCAGGTGGTAGTTTTAGTAGTTACAGACACAATGTAACTAAATATTTCGCAATAAAAAGCGATAGATTTTTTTGAAATGTTTTAAAAATCATCGTTTTTAGGTAGTAAATACTTAGTTTTTGCGAAAATAGTAATTTAAACCCTTAAGTACCATTGCGTATTTAAAAATAAAAAGGTTTACATAATTAATTTAGGAAAAATATGTATTTATCACCCAAATACGACGATTAGTAAAAAATTACAAAATAAAATTGACGATTTTTTTTTGCGAAATTTTTAGTTACATTGTGTCTGAAGTCACTAATACTATCACCTGGCTTCGTTTTCGGTCGCAGTCTTGATATACCCGGTATACATTACTGGAAACGATCTATGCATAAAGTTCAAACACACAACCTCCGAACACATAGATAAAACTATTTTGGGAAGCAATAAAAATTCTGTCAACGCTAATTACCTACTAATTTGACGTGGTTAATTAATTGGAAGCGAGTGATTCAATATTTGATTTAGTTAATCGCTCGGCTCACTATAGAATCAACCTTGGTCGTCAATTATAAATAAATAAATACAACCAACAATCACATACATAGTCCACATTAAAATCAATTAAGTCTTGTGACGTTGATATCAGAAACTACGAGAGAAATTTGGTTCGGTGCGGAGATTGAACCCGCGGCCTCTCGTATCACGGCCGGCGTCTTACCAACTGCACCCAGAGGCTTACAACAATATAATATCAATAATAGAACATTTTTATAAGATCTCTATGGTACACGATGTTTTCCTTCACCGTTAAATTGCGTGGAAACTAGTTACTCTTATCACGGTAGCGCAACTATACTTAAATTTTGTACTTCAGTCCCCAATATTGAGACAAGGTTGTAGAAAAAATATATAATTATGAAATGATGTATTTTTATCACGTTACGTAATGACTTCAACAATATAATTGTTCGATAGTGAACGGAACTGACTGATAAGTCGGAGTCCCCGGATTCAGTCTCTCAAAATCTTATAACCTTTTGAAGTCAATTTCTATTTCTCCCGCCAAACAGCAGTGTAAATGTTGTGTTCCGGTTTGAAGGACATTGTAGCCAGAGTAACTACTGGACATATCGAGACTTAACATCTTATGTCTCAGGATGGCGAGCGCAGTGGAATGCCAAGCATTGCCTTGTAACTCATGGTGTTGTATGGTTTTGCTACTGTCCATGAGCGGTCGTATCGCTTACCTTCAGGCGAATGGCAGGCTCGTCTCGTCATTCATTGCAATAAAAAAAAAGAAGAAACAATTATAATCGTCGGCATTGACTTATATTCTACCGATAGACGAGAAAGTGCCCCCGTATTTTAAAAGCACACTGCAATGTTACAACATTAAAATATTGAAACTTCAGACGATTTGTTTCGGTTTGACGGTGAAACATCAAAATAAATTACTTTTAAACGTATGCGATAAGGCGTACTGCACTGTCACTGTCACGAAGCAAACTGATTCATGTGCGGTGCATGCACCGCAAGTAGGTGGGACACATTTTGTGTACTGAATGTCTTATCTAGTGTAACATTGATATCGATGATCGTCAGTGACTTTTATCGTGTTGACCATACGCGACTGACAACATGTTCACGGTGGTCGCAGGTTCAAATCCCAGAGCACACTTCTGACTTTTCGGATTCATGTGTGTATTGATACTCAGCCACCACGCATTATAATGGTGAAGGAAAACATCGCTAGGAAACCTGCATACCATAGCGATTTGCAGGAATTTATATGGTATGTGAAGTCCGTCAACCCGCACTAGGCCAGCGTGGTAGACAATGGCCTAAACCCGCTAAATCGCACTCTCGATTTCAAAGGAAGAATTTTAATTCCCGTGCCCTGCAGCGGGACATATATGGGCTAGATCTATACATATAATAAAAATATTTAATAAAATAACAAAACAATGAACGGTTTCTGTCCATCCTTTACAAATTCTTCAACCTTGATTCAAGTCCCTACGAATCACGTAGAAAATTGCACACTCAAGATTATATTCAAATATTAGTATGGACTATCAAGGTTTCTATTGTTTGAACTAATTACTGGTCTGTATAAAAAGCTCGGAGATAATTAGATTGGCATCATTCGACGCTGAGATCTCAAAAATCATCCCGAAATGAAGGTAAATATTAATTGATTTTACAAATAAAATAAATGTTGTTAAAATGGAAATCATTTTAATAATTATTATTGATTTCTAAGTTTGAAATATATTTAAATATGGAATTCATCTAAATAAATTTTAAGTTTTTACTAAATTTGAAGTTAGAACAATAAATAAACGAAATATTATATTTACTTGTCCGATAAATATAGTAAAAATCAATAGTAATTATTATTAATATTTAAAATCAACATATTTGACATTGAATATTAACAAAATTTAGTTCCAGAAACATCAAGCATCTGTTTTTTAGTGCGGATATTTGTCCATAAATATTTGATTTTTTATTTTATCATTCAATATTAATCATTTCGTTTACTTTGCTAATTGATATTGATTAAATGTCAGTTACCTATTTAATAAGTTTGTTTACCCACGTTCGCTTTTTATAATCCACGTATTCAAATCCAATTATTACCATAAATAACTAATCTCTATGTACAATCTTACAATACATAGGATATATAATAATATATCGATGAATGCAGACCGCTTCCAGATCTGGAATAGTTAAATCAAATAAGAATAGTCAAATCAGTTAAGCTGTGAATTTTCTGTGGCTTAAGACGAAGAATACCTACTTTCTTTTTATAATTAATACACTCAACAGCCAAACACATAGTCCTGACATCCCTCCTCCCTCAACATCAACTCATGTGTCGTGGGTATCAAGAACGACCTTTCAGTTACACTCAATACCTCTCAAAACTATATTATAGAATGTACTCTGTGCTCAAAACTCTCACACAAGCGTTTGTCTCGGTTCGGGGATCGGAGCGGCCTCTCATTTCACAGCCGGCGTCTAACCGACTGTGCCACGGGTACTAAAATATTATATGTTCCAGGTTTTGCTTGTGCTTGTCCTGGCCGCAGTCTCGGTGTCGGGTAGAGGCTCAGGGCCGTATTTGCCGAGCGGATGGAGGCCTCAGGGCCCCGCTTTCTTCCTGCCGTCTGAAATTCAGGTTAGTTAATACCTAAAAGAAATGGAGAATATTATGCTATGATATAATCAAGAAATAACAACATTATTTATTTAAGATTCGAATTATTTTAACAAATTGTGATTATTCGCGTCAAATATTTTAAGTTTTCTGTAGCATAGCGAGCTGGTGATTAGTTCTTTTAAGTAATATAAATAATTCAAATCTGGTTCTAATGAACATATTTTTACTTTTGTGTACTGGCAATTATAACTGGACATAATGTTTAGTGGAGTGTAGTCTCTGGACAGCATCCACAGTCGTGAGATAGTTATCTCTTGCATCAGTACATCTATGCCAACCGACCGACCGACCGACCGACCCGAAACAACTTTCGTGGTGCACTATGTCGGTTTCTTTACTATACAATCGGCATCAGATGCGAAGGAACATCCCATGTGCTGTAAAAAATCTACACCTAATATAACCAATAACATTTGCACACCCAAATTACTCAATTTGACGTTTTATTTATTTATTATGTTACTCGTTTATCAACTATAGTGAAATCCAGGCGGATACGAAAATCCATTTTTGTACAATTAACAATTCCACAGATTAAGCCAGCTGGCAACTTCAAGGCGAGCTTCCAAGAATCGGAAGCATCTGGATCAGACAGCCTCCGTGAGTATGGACCTCCGAAACTCGAAGTGACCAACGAAATCGTCAACCAAGGACTGCCTGATGCTGTGACTGAGCTGGTATTCAAGGTCAAAGAACAGGCTGTTGAGAAAGTGGAGGGTCAAGGTAAGGATATTCAGGCATTTATAACTAGTTATAATACACCCAACAGTGGGATAGATACAAGTCTTGTGTCGTGTATCAGAAACTACGAGATTTTTTGGTCTCACAAACCAAGATAGAAATACTTTTGGATCGCTCAAACATTTGTCTCGGTACGGAGATTTATATCGTCACTCATGGACTTTGTCTTGGCACTCGAATTCACTTGGTTCTATGAAATTTGACTACCATCAATTAAATTAGAGTAAAACCGCGCGCCACTGTAGTGTGTTCAAGTGTTCAAGAGCACCAAAATGATTAGCTTTATATCTCAATCCGAAATTTTAAACGAAATCAAGTATCAAAAGTAGAAGTAATAGTTAGATAGCAATTGTATTTAAACAAATGTATGATAAAACTGGTGAAGATTAATTATAAAAAAATAACATTTCAGTCGTCAGCGAACAAAAATCAGTATCTGAAGTCCAACAAGTGGTTGTTACGGAAGCGACTGTTGATAAAACAAATACCGCGACTGGAGCAGTCGTTGAAAATACAGCGTCAATTGAAGTTGTAGAAGAAAAAGCAGACTCTGTTGCAGAACCAATAGTTGTTGAGGAAGAAGCTGTTAAAGCCGAAATCACACCAGCCATCGTAGAAGAAATAATTGAAGTCGCAACAGTATCTGTTGTGGAGGAAAAATCTGATGTAACTACATCTGAGCCAGTAGTAATTGAAGAGCAAGTGGCTGTAGACATCACAACCGTTGTAGAAGAAAAAACAAATGAAGTTACAACAGCACAACCAATCGTAGAGGAAAAAACAGAAGTCATTGCATTTGAACCATTAGTAGTCTCGGAGCAAGTTGACGTTGAAGCCATGGCAGTTGTAGAAGAGCAAGCAGAAGTTACAACAGCACAACCTACTGTAGAAGAATTAGCTGAAAGCACTGTTAACCCAGTCGCTCAGAAGACAGAAGTTGCAGAAGCAAAATCAGAAAATGTGTCTGAAGTTGAAGAGAAATCTGACGTTGTTACTGAGCAAGTACTTGTAGAAAAAACACAAGAGTTGGCATTAGAAAATAGTGTTCTGGACTTGCAAGCCGAGGTTAAAGTAACTACTCCGATTTCTGTAAGTATATTTATTACTTAAAATATGATATGTTCTTACATAGTTTTACTCGACACCTTACGGCTATTCACTATCGATCGTTAGCTTTCGTTGACTACTTTGTACCTCATGGCTCATACTTTATAGTATGCGCAGTACGGTCAAGATAAAGTATTGAATGGCGATTAGCTTTTCTTATTCGTCACATTTTTGCCAAATTGCTCAACCAAATTAGAATATTATACATTAAATTATTACATATGTAATATTATTTTGGAATTTGGGCGTTTTGGCTACGTAAGAGGTTTAAAAAATATATATTTCATAACTTTTTGTATGGAGCGGGAACCTATTGCAACTTCCCAGTAAAATAGGTCATTTAAAAGCGAATAATTCTTTATTTATATCATAAAATATTAAAATATTACCTCTTTCTCTAGGTTGAGGCAGAAGTCTCTGAATTTAAATCAGAAACCACTGAGAAAACCGCAGAAGTTGTAGAAGAAACACCAACAGTAGCATCAGTAGAAGCGACTGCTAATCTCCAATCCGAGGTTAACTCAGTAACTTCAGAACAAGCACAACAAGTCGTTGAGGAGATTAAGACTGAAGAAAAGAAAGTAGAAGAACTAAACACAATAGTAGAAGAAGTGAAAATAGCTGAAGAAGGAGTTAAAACAGTGCAAGGAGAAGTAAATAATATTGCCGATGCTTTGCTTGCTTTGGATAACGAAGCTAAGGCTGAGCAGGTAATAAATACACCCAACATTCACAGTCATAGTCTATATCCCATTCTAAATGGAAGTCATTTACATTATTTTCACGGTATGAATACTTAGACTACAATGCTGTAGCGTGTAGGTTAAACTAAAGTATCTCCTTTACTATAACCTCTTACAATTTCATATAACTCAATAATTACTATCAAAATATATTTTCATTTCCAGATCCAAACTGAAGTTAACTTGTCCCAAGAAGTTTTAGGGTGAGTGAATTTTTTTATCAACCATTTTTATATTATTTTTGGTACAAAATGTCATATAAATAATACAATTCCGCAAAAATAATTTTAAATAAAAAAATAAAAACCGACTTCAAAGTGCCACTACAAAGTAACAAATAATATATATTTCATCGTACTAGTACCCAATGATTAATGTTCTTATTGACTTGACTAGCTAACAAATCTTAAATACGTAATATTTTGAAGGCGGGTCGCTAAGAGCCGAACATGTACGCCTTACGCTTAACATTAATTTGTATAAGTAATTATAGCGTAATACACGCAAGATTTACACGGAATTTTAATTTGTCTTAATATATCAGGCCGTAATCGTCCACTGTTGAGCCTGGGACACAACATACCTTTTCTTGTACTTAAAGGCCTTTATGTCATGCAGGTTTCCTGACTTTGATTGAAATATATCACTGTTAAAGAGTTTGGTAATTGAATATCATCAACACACAAGTGACTCCGATAATTCCGGAGGTGTATACCCTGGAATTATAACCGAGACGGTGGTCAACCGTCTCGTGGATCATATCTAGATAATTATCAACAGGCTACCACACCCATGTAAGACACATAGAAATTCTATCAAAACTTCAATAAATTTACACGTAGGATTAGCACATTATATTAATTTGTGTTTAATTTACTTATGTGCCTTTCTGAGCCAACATTGCAGGATCTACATGTAATATCAAATGGTGTAACATTTGCTTAAATTTATACGTGTTTGATATTTAGCGACCCGCCTTCAAAATATTACGTATTTAAGATTTGTTAGCTAGTCAAGTCAATAAGAACATTAATCATTGGGTACTAGTACGATGAAATATATATTATTTGTTACTTTGTAGTGGCACTTTGAAGTCGGTTTTTATTTTTTTATTTAAAATTAGTTTATTTGTCCCTTTTTAGTTTTGATAGGCATCGTAATGATGAGAAAGGTGATCATGATATAATCAAAACGATGTCTTTAAAATTTACGAATTCTTCAGACCAAACATGATATTATTGCTGTGAAATTATGAGAAGATTGTAAGTCATTATAATCATGATATCCGCTATTGTTAGACACTGACCAGGTCGGATTCTCTTAGTTTACGTCGGTAATTTACGTATCTATTTCTCTCACTCTCCCTCTTCTTCACCTACTGTTTATAGTAAAACTTTTATATTGAAAACTGAAATTAATTATATCTACTATCTTCCCCCCCCCTACACGCCTTTCTCCTTTTAACCCCCCCTTTGTAGTAACACACTTATACCGAACCAGGTGCAAAAAGAATTATTGCTGTACCGTTCAATTTTGAGGAGTTCTGCTCTTCTAGTCCGAAGATATTCATCAGGTCTTCACCATTATTTAATGACACCAATCTAACATATCATACTTGTCGACAAAATAGTTTATTTTTAATCGTTTAAGTACTGCCAGAGATATTGAGTATTTACATTAGTATCTATTTTCTCCCCCCCCCTACACCCCTTCCCCCTTTTAAGCCCCCCTTTGTAGTAATACGCTTATACTGAACCAGGTGCAAAAAGAATTATTGCTGTACCGTTCTATTTTGAGGAGTTCTGTTCTTCAAGACCGAAGATATTCATCAGGTCTTCACCAATTTTTTATGGGACCAACCTAGTATATCATGCTTTTCGACAAAAAAGAAATTTTTGAAATCGGTTTCCTAATACCAGCGTAATCGAGTAACAAACA
The DNA here is from genome assembly GCA_905220455.2 of Deilephila porcellus. Lineage (NCBI taxonomy): Eukaryota > Metazoa > Arthropoda > Insecta > Lepidoptera > Sphingidae > Deilephila > Deilephila porcellus. The sequence continues at coordinate 2,264,436 of LR999996.1, read as the reverse complement.
TACATAAAAAAAAAAAAAAATTCAGTCGAATTGATTACCTCCTCTTTTGAAGTCGGTCAAAAATCTAGACTCAATTGTTTGTGTTTTAACAGAGCACTACAACAATTCCCCGAAGGATTCCTAGAGTACGGCCCACCTGGTTTCAGGGAGTACGGACCCCCCAAAGGCGACGAGTTCGTTGGAGCTGCCTTGGTAATGAACATTTTTTTATACATATTTCACTGTAAGCCAGTTATATACATATTTCGCCCAGTGCTGAATACGTGGATGCTCCACAACCAAGAGTTTGATTGACAGCGATTCACGCCGGCCTAGCTTGGGTTAGCAGAGTACTCATGTTACAGAAAATTTTATAGTTGAGATCTCTATGGTATGGTGGTTACCTCACTATGTTTTCCTTCATCGTTAAAGTGCGTGGAATTTGACTATTATTACACACATAATAAAGGGTGTTACTCTTAATTTATTTATTGTGTATTTTATTAGTCTAAGTTCTATTGTAACAACCACTGGCTGTCCTAAATAAATAAAATCAAATAAAATAACAGAAACGTAAGAGGTGTACCCTGGAATTCAAAATCTCGACCACCATCTCGACAGACGCGGCCGATCCATTAACCACTATATAACTAAATTAAATTATTATCATTGCAGGAAGCCAGTGCTGAGTCAAGCAATGAGCTAAGAAAGAGAAGGTTTTCCCCAAAATTCAGGTAAATGATCATCGTATTTTCCGAAGATTGAAGGACTCTCTCTCTCTTCAGCCAGAAGAACTCCATGGCTGAACATAAGCCTCCCCAATGCTTTCCACAGCGACCCGTTGGAAGCATCATTCATCCATCCTGGTTTATATTACGTCTTAGATTTCGATTGGCGATACCTATCAATAGATTTGTCTTGTGCATTAAATAAATGAATACTAAAGCCAAAATAATAACAAACTTTATCTTGTCCACAGGCCTACCAAGCACTAGAAAAACCGCAAACGAAATCCTAGGCATGATTGAATGACGCCTCCAATCTCTATCATCGATTTCCATTGCTGTTGGAGGTGGCCTGCATCCAGCGACTTCCTTTTAATCTTCTGTCCATAAATATCGTTTATATTGTATTAATAATTGTGTAGCAAATGAGAGTTTTAAAAACTCTGCATTCCTATTGCGTATTGTATAGTCTTAATGGAATGTGGTTAAAATAAAGGGCTTTATGACTGTATTATACTCTTTTATTTGAACTATCTATCTATCTATCTATATCAGCCCATATACGTCCCACTGCAGGGCACGGACCTACTCTACAATCGAGAAAATCGATTGAGAGTGGTTAGGCCATATAGTCCAACACGGTGGCCTAGTGCGGGTTGGCGGACTTACATACCGTAGAAATTCTTTAAAATCGCTACGGCATGCAGGTTTCCTCACGATGTTTTCCTTCACCGTTAAAGTGCTATTTGAACTTTATACTGTTTTTATATTATTTACTAGTAGTATTGATAGGAATGGAACACAACTGTCAATGTTCCTGCCAAAAACGATGTGCGCGCGCGTTTTGTCAATTCCTTCCCTTGTAACGCGTAGCGGTTTGTAACTTACTTTGTGGAACCTTACAGTATTAAATAAACTTATAGTGTTAAATCTTTATTTATTTGCACGAAACCCTACAAGTATACATACTGGAGCTCAAAACAAAAGTAAAAAACGAGCGTATTTCCACCTTAAAGGCCGGCGACGCATCTCCATGCCATATGATGTTGCAGATGCTTATGGGCGGCGGTGACCACTTACCATCAGATGAACCATATGCTCGTTTGCCTCCTATAATATAAAAAAATAACACAAAGAACACAATAAAAACATAACTATGAGTAAAAGAACAGGGTTAACGAAATAACAAAATTAAAAATTATAATAATTTACATGAGTGGGTACTGGGTAGGTGGTAGAATTTACGGTACTTAATTTGAAAATTAAGGGTAGTTTAATTGTAACAGTCACAGAGCGGATGACTAATACCTCAGTCCGCCCCGTGACCACGAAAGCTGAAAAGCAATCGAAACGTCGGGAAGTTAAAAAATGTAAAAATTAAACCAAATCGCGATAAAATCCGTAAAAATAGTTTTATTTCAATGGTAGAATTTACGTTAATAAAATTCGCATCCCCGAATTGCCACGAACATAAAGCATTTGAAAAATTATACATAGCATGAGTTAGTATTAAAATCAACACATTTTTTGCAAACAAAGACATTGAACTGGATATTAAGAACTGCCGCGTGTAAATTGATTTAAGAGCCATATTCCAATTCATAATTTTAAGATCATAAAGCAAGTACTATTTATTTAACCTTGGCTCTTTTGCATAAGTAATAAATATTTCTTCAAGTTATAATTGAAGTGGATTAATTATTTGTAGCTGGTTCCAACAGCGAGTGGCGGCGTATTAAAAAGATCATCCGAACGCAGAAGTCCGATGTCGAGGAAGCGCAAGCGGATTTGTTGCTGAACGGGTGTCATGCGATGTTATCTTGTCTCCACATCATTTTTTTATACAAGTAGGTTGTTTTTGCTTTTATGACGCCAAACAGTAAGGTAGCCAATACTTTCCTACGAGCTGCATAATAGTATTCTATGATAATAGCTTCATCGTGACAAAGATACGACTGAGAATATTAAAACTAAACCTGACGCGTTCTAACCGCTTTGATTGAGACAGTAACCAATTTAATCTTGAAAGACACTTCGTCGTTTGAGTACAAAAAGAAACGAGGACTCGGTAGCGCAGTTGTACTATGGTATGATTGCAAAGCTGAGATCTCGGGTTCGAATCCGGGGTAGGGCAAAGTGATATTAGATTTTTCTATTCATTATCAGCCCGAAGTCAGGAATTAGTGCCCGATATGGCGGTAGGCTCGACCCCTATCACATCGTGGGACAGAAAATACAAGGCGAAAAGTGGGTCTCCTGGTTGCACCTCTGCCTACCCCATCTGATCTGGGAAAAAGGCGTGAGTTTATGTATGTGTTGTTAGGAACAAAACGAAAAAATCAGGTGTCAGTGTAGTCATTTTGCATGCCAATAAAAATTATTCTAGGACATACGAAAGTCTGAATTTGATGAAAATAAAACAAACAAGGATCTTAATATAAGTTTAATTTCAAAAAAAATATTAAGCGTAGCGTAATATACTTTATTAGTATTCAAGGGTAATTAATACAAAAATCTTGAGATGCTGAGCTCTTAATGATTCACACCGAATATCGTTGTAACCAGACTTAAAATTTTATTGATACCACCATAAGCGTTCTTCTAAAGTCTCCATGTTATGTGAAATATACGAAACGAAAGTCCCACTTATACGCAAAGAGTTTTTCGCCTTGAAGTTACGATTATCGTAAGGATATAAAAAAGTTGCATCGTGTAAACATTTGTCAGGACACGACAATCTATGGCGGTTATTTCATGCGATAATCGCATACGATTCTCGCCGCGAGAAACTCTCCCCGTAAATGGCGTTTTAGGCTAGCATCGTGGACCATGTGCCGGTCAAAATAAGCTAAATCAGCAATAAGGCTGAAAATATCCACCGACTCTTAGAAATATAGTGCAGGCAAAAGAGGAAGAAAATGACTTATATACAATACTGATTAGCTATTAATAAAGATCGCCCTATAAGTAATTAGACAAAATCATACACTATGATAGCCCAAACATATAACCATAGTAAATATTTAATACCTACATACATAAAACAATTAGCATAATAATACATGTACATATCTATGATGAAATATAATATATGTTTACAAGAATTATGTTTTTGTCGGTCTTAGTATTTTGAAACAGAAAAATATTAGTTTATGATACCTACTACATTTTTCCCTAGAATTTATATTTAATAGTCACAATAAACTATTTCATATTCTTTCGGCGATTTGGATCAAAACTCGTGGAATGTAAGGAATGTGACGTAGGTATTTATTTTGTCAATCATAAGAGTTTTAGTACCACGTGAAGAACGACATTTAGGGCCTCGTTCACCATCTTTAAGTAAACCGTTGATTACTTATCTTTTGATTGACGTTATTTGACAAGCAAATGTGCAGAATATCTTTCGTCGATTTCACAAGTGAAAATAAAGTAAAGTGCTGATTAAGTGAATGACATAAGAAATTGAACGAATCATTCGTTCAATATTGCGTCAAATGTTCCTCGCCCTGCCTCCCGCTAAAGTGTCAACGTGTTTTTTTCTTAAAAAATAAAAAAGGAGGTTGAGATTTTAACCTTATTATAACCATTAAGTAAATACGCTAATCGGCAGACGATGCAGCCAGTAAGTTACTTATTAATGTAATCATAGGATTAGTATTACTGGAGCATGGTGAAATCGACACAATGATGTTACGGATGACTTTTCTGATGATTAGCCTAATCAACGATTTACTTGAAGATGGTGAACGAGGCCCTTATATGTATAATGTTTTTTTAGATATACGCGACACACACATGACACATTAAAATAAAACAAATTTTTACCGAATTTATCGTGGAAAATCCGTAAAAAATTGTTTTATGTATGTTAAAACTCTTGAAAATCGACCAATTTCGACCCTATTACACGTATAGTATTGATACTAATACATTAAATTTACAATAAATATTAATTAAATCATAAAAAAACCAATATGCTACATAAATACTTTTAAAATGTTTCAATAATATAAGATTTTGTCACGCGAATTGAATGAAATAATTTAAATTATTTTTACAGCTCATAACCGGTCAGAAGTATTGTGTCTTTACCATTCTTTGCCCTTACATGGGATAACTTTCGTAACTATAGCTGCCAAGTGGGGATGTGTTGACCTTTTCTGAAAAATAAAGAAAAGTCATTAAACATATTGCAACATATTTCATACCCAGTCTAAAAAACAAAAAGATGATACTGTAGTATACCATGTTATTGTATTTTTATGTTCCAATGAACAAAAATGGACTATAAATAAATACACCTAACAGTCGCATTCCTGACTCCACACTAAGACCGAGTCTAGTGTCGTGGGTATCAGAAACTACAAGAGACTTATCGGTCTCATAAACACCCAGACCCGAAACAAATACCTGTGTATGACATATTTGTTTCGGTGCGGGGATCGAATCAGCGGCTTCACATTTCACAGCCGGCGTTTAACCAACGGCGCCACGGAGGCTGAATTGATGCTGATTAGAAATATTTATGTTACCTTATAATTATTTACATAACATGTTTGTTCACTGGAACATAAAAATGCCTCGACATATATTCGTAAAATGCTTAACTCCTTGTTAAAGATACATAGATTATGGAGTCCAGCTGATAAACATGCGGTTATTCATGCTTGTAGCATACACAAAAACACACACACACACAAAACCCAGAAGAAAACAAAAACATTATGGGAACAGACTAAAAGTAGCGGCTTGCATAAAAAATACCCGAGTCTATGCGGGTCTACCCCCATACATGCACAATAGTAGGAAAGCCCGGAATTTTGTAGTCCGAAATCATGGCTAGATATACCGGGTATATTCAGACATCTACCGAAAAAATGTTACAAAAAAATTGCAAGCAAAATAAATCATCGCTTTTTATTTCGATTGTTTATTGCATTGTGTCTGTAGTCACTAAAACTACCACCTGGCTTCGTTTTCGTTCACAGTCTGAATATGCTGGGTATAATAAGATAAATGCACCCAACATTCACATGCAGTCCTGGCCCCACATTAAGATCAATATCTATAGCATCATTAACCACCAACCAGAACACAACCCTTATGTAGTTTTTGAAATAAAGAAGAGAAAGATGAATTGAAAAGCATTTTTCAAATGCATATTGAGTTTTCTTTACAGGTATAACGAAATGCGTGATCTTGCAAAACTAATACATACTAATTTCTAACAAGTTTTCAAGCATCAAAATTTCTATGTTGCAAATAAGCTCGTAATAATACCTGTTAGAAAAGATTTCCGTTTCTGTATTTTCATTAATTGGAGTTGTGGGTAATATTTTGCGAATTTGTCGGGCACTTGAAGTAGAATGATTACACCTGTTTTAAAGAGGAATTATTACTTATTTGTACCAGCACATTACGTCCCACTGCAGGACACAGGCCTACTCTACAATCGATGGTACGATTGAGAGTGGTTAGGCCATATATTCCACCACGCTAGCCTAGTGCGGATTGCCATTGCTTCTTACTTCAAGTTAATTACCTAACACTGCAACTCCTGTCTGCCAGGATTAACAGCAAATAATCCACACCGAGCACTGAAGCTCTGGGAGTCTTAGGGACACTAGCTTATATTCAACCCGCAACGAAATGAATCAAACAGAAGAAACAAAAGGAGATGGGATTTTTTTTTATTACATAAGTCGCGAAAACAGGTCATCTGTTAGTAAATTATTACTGCCGCCTACATGAACAGTCACAACGCTTCGATCATGGATGTTTTCTAATTGTCCGCTCCCGTCCACAACATTTTAAATGAAATATATTTTATCAAAACTTGAGCTAAGATCCGTGAGCATACATCACTTCGAGCGTACCCTGTGATGCACATACAGACACACATGCATCGTGGTTACTCTATGATCTGAAACGAAGTTCGAATGCTCAAACGTCGTACGTAAAACTACGAATGTGCCTACGTACTTTACCAAATGTCCAAATCCTCTATCTTACGTCGTAACCATAGAATAAGTTCGGAGTGAATGATAGATATCATAGCGAATAGTATTGATTTTTAGAAGGGAAACTTATAACTTACTTCGGACGTCGAAGGTTGGAGCATTCAAACTTCGTTTCGAACCATAGAATAACCCCTAGAGTACAGACACTAACAACATTGATCTCTCTCATTTCTTCTGCATCCTGTCAGAAGCAACCCGTACCCGAATATCTACCATCTTTATCATGTAAATACACCGAAATATGTGGTCTATCTATATTGCTCTTCCACGATACTGTACTGCATTGAATCAGCCCCTATTGGCCCACTGCTGACTTGCTGAGAATCGTACTCCTCTACAACCTAAAGTTCTAAGGGTAAGGTCATAGTCCATCACGCTGGCCTAGTTTTTTTTTAATTGCAATGAATGACGAGATGAGCCTGCCATTCGTCTGATGGTAAGCGATACGACCGCTCATGGACAGTAGCAATACCAAACAACACCATGAGTTACAAGGCAATGCTTGGCATTCCACTGCGCTCGCCATCCTGAGACATAAGATGTTAAGTCTCGATATGTCCAGTAGTTACTCTGGCTACAATGTCCTTCAAACCGGAACACAACACATTTACACTGCTGTTTGGCGGGAGAAATAGACATTGCGGTGGTACCTACCCAGGCGGCTTACTAGTACCACCCTAGTGCGGGTGGGCGGACTTCACTTACCATAGAAAGTCTTGTTAGGCTCTCTGTAATATGCAGGTTTCCTAACGTTGTTTTCGTTCACCGATGTAGTGCAAGGTGATTGACTATAATCAGTACACACATGACTCTCAAAATTCAGGGGTTTGTTGGGATTCGTTCCCGCGACCAACAGGCTACGCACTTTATCATAATAGCATTAAAAACTATCTACCTGTCTAATGAATGGTGGTAGAGCAACGCCTTTACTATCATCGTCTATTTCGCCAATATAGTTTCCCCTTCTCCGTAATGTTCCGTTAGATATGTCGTTTTCGATATTTAAATTCCGCGTACTATCGTATCCGTCGCAATATTTTTCGTTGCTTCGACCAAAACTCTCTCCGTCTGGGTATGGTTCGTTATATATTTGTTCGTTTGAAGGTCTGTAACAAATAAACTTAAAGTTAAAAGGGATGTTAATGCCCTATACTGTCATAGCCCATAACTGCTGTCTGCTGAGCTCGAGACTCTATAACCTAAAGTTTGATTAAGAGGGGTTAAATCATAAACACACTAGCCTAGTGCAGGTAGGCAGCCTTCACATCCCATAGCAATTCTTGAAAACCTAAGGAAAGCAGGCTTCCTCACAATATTATCCTCGATCGTTTAATGGCCGAGATTAATAAACGATCTTCATGTCTATCTAAAGATCGATCGTGAAAATCGACCAATGGGCTCAAGGTATGGTCGACACGCTCACATTTGATGTGTTCTGATTGGTCTATTTTACAGATCGATCCTTAGATAGGGATTGGGATCGCTTATTAATTTTGTCCGTAAGTGGTTTAAAGAACCAGCAAATAAAATAATAGGACTTACTCTTCCTCCGCACTCGATTTTGCTTTGTCTGGTTCATCGACGGGCTGGACCTCTTCTACCGTCATGTCAGGAGGGTTTTCGTTCTTTGACGTCGCGGAATTTGATATTCCCATTCTAAGTGATGCGGACCAAACCTGCTTTGATATACTGAAACAAGAGAAACAAATTGTTTTTAATTATATGTGTTAATAACATTGTAACGGCACGGTCCAGTTTCGCCGGGTGCAGATATTCGTTTACTCCCCTCCACACCAAAAATTCTCTGAGAATAAATCTTCCTCATCTTTGCAATATATTTCATTGATGCTGCGCTCCTATTTATCATAGCGTCATGTTACATAGCCTATATACGTATATCTTCGATAAATTGGCTAACTTTTCAATTGGTATTTATCATCGAATTTTTGTATTATTTTGCAGACAAACATATAAATAAAAATAAAATAAAATAAAAATAGCATTTATTCTACCACAAATCACAATCGTTAGAATTACATATAGATTTTGTTTTTTTCCTTTGTTGTGGAAGTCGCCTCCTTGGCGTAGGCCTCCCCCAATTGCCTCCATTTTTCTCTATCTCTAGCTTGTGTCCTCCAGTCTCCTCCACATCTCTATTTAAACACATCCTCCCATCGTTTCCTTGGTCTGCCTCTGTGTCTGTGTCCATCTTTAGGTATCCACTCCGATATTTTCCTTGCCCATCTATCTTTCTCCATTCTACAAACATGTCTGGCCCAGCTCCACTTCAAGTTCCTTACTTTTTCTCGTATATCTGTTATTTTGGTTTTATTTCTTATTATTTCGTTATTTATCTTGTCGTGTAGTTTAATGCCCAGCATGCTTCTCTCAATTTTCCTTTGGTGTATTGCTAACTTCTCTTCATCTTCTTTGCGCAAAGCCCTTGTTTAGCAACCATACATGACAGGGAAGGAGTACTATATCATATAATCTACTTTTTATGTTAGTATGAATGTCTTTACTTTTTACAATTTCTTTTAAGCTCCAGTATTTCCTCCATGTGATTGCAATCCTTCTGTTTATTACGATTATTGTCAAATCCATAAATGAGATTGTTTGGCCTAAATATACATATTCGTTCACGTATTCGACGATTTCCCCGTACACCTTTAATAAAAAAATACTGGCACTGTTTTACCGCCGGCATTAGCGTTACCCAAAGCGTACTACGGGGAGGTTGCGTGGTCGGATTTATAGTAAAACAGTGCCAGTATTTTTTTTTACAATTGCGGATAATAGCGAAAACGTTAGAAAAAATGATTTGAATAAAAGAATATGGATAATCACCAAAAAAAGCATTCTGAAGTGACAAAAATCGATCACATACGAAAAATGCTTATTACGACAATTTTGACGAAAACATTAAGTTCAATCCTTCTGAACACTAATATAATCAAATTGGAGCAGTTTGAAATTTTCAGAGTGACTTTAGAATACTTTAAGGTTGAAAAGTTACCGACGATATCCTTCGTTCGTTTCTTTTATCCAAAGATATGCAGTGTTTTCCGAATATCCATAAATAACCGTTTTTTTACCTTTTTTTCAGTCAACAATTTTACTTAGAAATACTATTGATTATATTATCATAAGACTTTAATACCATCTTATAGAGCAAGTTTTGAAGTTACTAAAATTCTGATTTTGTTTTCTCCATGATTGATATTCATGGAATAACCCAACGTCAAAGTGTGATAGGCAATTTTTTTGAAGTGAAACTTCTTTATCGGGATTGGAAAAAAATTTAGTGTAACATTTTTTCGTTACGCGTCACATTCTTCCGTTACGCGCCATCTTTTGAAGTGAAACTTCTTTATCGACGTATGGGAGAAATTTTATAGCAATGTCAAAAAAATGTAACGTTTTTGTGTTACGCGCCATCTTTACTTCTAAGTCACATTTTTCCGATACGTGCCATATTTATTTATTTAAAGCTTCATATTTGAAAGTATAACGATAACAATAATAGTAATAATTCTATTATAATTAATGAAAAGCTATCATAATCTAAGTAGCAATAAGGTGAAATAATTTTATTATTTGTATCCATGTCTATGATAATAAAAGCCTTTTGCTTAAACTTTATTTAATTTAGCTTTATTTGACCAATAAATTTGTAAATAGTAGATAATTTTTCGAAAAATTATTTTATTTACTATAAGTCAGCTCCAAATCATGTCACGGAGGTTTCTGGTATATCAAATCAAAGGCAATTAAATTATCTACGGGAATTTTATAATGATGTCACAAAAAAAACACTACCCACGTAAATACACGGTTTTGAAATCCAGAAAAAAATTGGATTTATTTTTCTCGTTGGTTTTCTTACGATTGCTTATCAACTAAGCGAGCAATCTAGAAATAGAGCACAGATCTGCAAAATAGACATTTCAAGCTTCAAAGTTTTAGTTTCTGAATTTCTTAACAATCAATTTTCTCCAAGATACAGACTCTCAAAAAACACCAAAAAAAATGGATAAAAAAAAATATCGTTTAATTTTTGTGAGTAGTGTATAAATAAATACATCCAACAGTCCCATACACTACGTAACATTCACATGCATAGTCCTGACACTAAGACTAAGTTTTCTGTCGTAAACTGAAACTACGAAAGACTTTTCGGTCTCACAAACACCTAGACCCGACCTAGAACGTGTTAACAGTAAAGATTGACACCTTTTCAAAAATCTGTCACGTATAGGGAAGCGTCCACGACTGCTTTAGTTCATACTTAAAAAGTGAAATTTTAGCCCTCAAAATCAATATAAATACGAAATTATTCTCTTACACGACAACGGTTGAATAAATCTACCAGTAACTTATTTCATATCTTGTCAAACGCCATATTAAGTTTCAAACAAAAATATTCATTGCGCAGTTTTTTGAAGTTATACTTCCTTTGAGACGTTGAAAAATGAAAGTATTTTTTTTCAGATGCGCGCGCACAGCGACTTCGACATGATGAAGTTAGTCTGTCAAATATCCGTGATAACTTGTAGCTATATTCAAAGTAGTTTCCTAAATATTCATAAACCTATAACTCGTGTTTTATATCAGTGGAAATAAATAATCATAATTAATAAATATACATGCGTGTAAATACACACACACGTTTTTAAATACGCTTTTTATCCAAAAGTACAGTAAATAAAAAAAAAAAAAATAATCAAAATATCGACTAAAACACTAAACGGTTAATCGACTACTCACATCACAACTAGTGCGGCGACAAGGATGGCTTTCACTGAGGACATTTTAATGTTCCCTGATACGTAACACTGAATGAAATGCAAAAGTTATCGCTACGTCCCTACTATTTATACCTGGCCTAGTACATATTAGCTTTTGATATACCTATCGAATTACGTTATAAGGATTTTTTACAATTTCACTTACAAATCTTAAATAAGTAAAATGAGCATCAGCATCTAATCTAACATCTAATACAATTTGAATAGGTAAAAACTCTTCCCGTTCCATTGAGGTATTGTCTTGCAGTAAATAATACAATAGGTAATAAGGCCTCATCAAAACTTCCGAAGAGTCCTGGAGAAAATGCCTACTTGTGACCGATATGAATCATAGGTCCCAAGAATAAAATCCTATCTGAATCTGTATATTTGTAGAATAACATGGTATCTGAAACATTGTATTTATTTTTCAAATATATTTTTGGAAATTGTCTTTTTTGTTTTTGGTTGCTGCTTACACATACCTACAAACAAAACACTGGAAAGCGTCACAAAACTAGCCCTTCGGAAAATAAATAAATTGAGACATGTAACAAATATTTGTTTTGTTTTTGCTAAAGAACTTAAACAAGTCGCATTTCCGAGAGCTTTTGCTTGGTTTCTTCAGCGGTAGTACTAATTAACAATTCAAAAGAGAGAATAATTATTTTTAGTTTTAGTGTTTAAATTGACTTCAATATTAATTGAAGATTAGTTTATTTTTATTTGATAGCTGGATAGACGCCATTCATTTATTACATAATTAGTCTAAATTTCATTTTACTTTTCTATAAAAATAATTGAAAATTTAAATTAATCAGTTATATCCTTATGTTCATAGTAATCAAACCCAAGATGTAACGATTCATGGACTTTTTTGCTAAGTTCATGCGCTTTCGTTTCCGGAAATGCGGTTAGAAGAATTTGCCGAAAGATCTTACCTTACCACATTTGTGAATCATTAAGATCACCCTAAAATCGGATGAGAGTTTGTGTTGTAAAGGATGCATCATAGGATGACATAAGCTCAAAAACAGTTACAGAATATCCCGCACACACCGAACAGTGCTATTTTTGTAAACAAGGATCAGAATTCACATCCACTACTTGGCGAATCTCCTAGGGATACTGTATTTGAATCAGCCTATATACGAGTATGTACGTCCCACTGCAGGAAACCGAAACCCGAAGGCGGCGTCTAACCGTCTAACATAATCGCCCGCTACTGAGCTCAGGAGTCTTCTACGACTGAGAGTTCTATTGAGACGGGCACGTTGAGACGGGTACACCGTCCACCACGCTGGCCTAGTTCGGGTTGGCGGACTACACATACCATAGAAATTCTTGTAAAAAAGCATGCTGGTGTCGTTGTTATCTTCCTTCACCTTTAAATTATTAAGTACATACATACATAAACGCAGAGGTTCCCCTGGTAACAACCAGGACACCCACGTTTCACCTTGAATTTTCCGTCCCACGAAAATTATGAAGTAAATACTGAATATGGTAATGTTAGTAAAAAACCAGGCGATGCTATACGCCAAAACGTTGATAGGGAATCCATTGTGGTTTCACTAATTAATACCAATTTAAGATTATAAAAGGACATTATTATTTTCCGGTTATTATAACATATTGTATTTATTCTTATATTGTCACCATGTGCGTGGTGCAAGGCACACCTCGGACTTTTCGGAATCATATTGTGTGTATTGATAGTCAACTACCACTTGAACGGTGAGAGAAAACATCGTGAAGAAGCCTACCATAGAGACCTTAAAAGATTTCCTATGGCATATGAAGCCAACCTACCTAAATACTTGACACTTGTGGATCATACAAACATTTGTCTGTGTACGGTGATCGTAAAGTCCTCTTGTTTCACAGCCGGCGTCTAATCAACTGCGCCACGGAGGCACTCAATAGTAAAAATTATCATTCTTAGACACAGAAAGTCGATTAATGACCATTCGGCTCTCCTAAGTATCTCCACATCGACCTGTTGCAAGCGGCCTGCATCCAGCGACATCCTTCAAACTACAGTCATTTATTGATTCAGTTATCAGTTAGTCATTCATTGATTCAATTTAGCTTCTTGCTTTCCAATTGAAACACTTGAAATCGGTTCCTACGTGATTATCAAACAAATGACGTCACTAATCACACTCTATTAGGTTCTCTGAAATATGGATACGACTCATCCTAAGAGATACATGAGTTACATATATCATTACAAGGGTCCGTAGTAGAAAATCGTATGTGTAACATTAGGAGATAAATAAATGAATAAACTCCTAACAGTCACATGCCTAGTCCTGACACTAAGATCGAGTCTTGTTTCGTGGGTATCAGAATTTATAAGAGATTTTTCGGTCTCAAAAACACCCAGACCCGAAACATGCACTTGCGGTTCACACAAATATTTGTCTCGGTGCCGGGAATCGGGATCGAACACACGGCCTCTCGTTTCACAGGCGGCGTCCAAAAAACTCCACGAAGGCTGTCAAATATGATCGTCTTATTATTTGTATTTTATATGTACAATTAAATGTAATTGGAAATAAAATCCGGAGAAATTTAGTTTTATTTCAAAGTTTTATCACTCGTTAAAACTCTTATTAATAATTTAATGAGATACCAAGTCTTGTATACAAAGCGAAAGAAAGATAAAGTATATTACAACTCAGAAACTGAATGCGGGATTCGGTTCATAACGTATTCATACCACTAACAGATTTATCGAATTCACAGTAAAATATCCTCATAGAATTAAACGTATATTGAAGCCAAATAGGGTATGCTAATGGAGTAATGACGTGATTAATTAATAGAACCATGTAAGGATCGATATCAAGAGAGCTTTCCCTGTTACCACCAGTTTGGGAAGCACGTCCCTAAATTGAATCAATTAATGACTATCGCCGTGAATTAGCAATGAACGATGGAATGAGTCGGCTAAACTACGTCATCGTTGAGGAAAAATATTATAAAATATCATAATCATTACGACAATAAAATCGAATTTTAATACGGTAAAAAAGAAAAAAAAACGTCGTACGATGCAGACCACTTCCAGCAGTTCAATGTGGAGATCCAAACGAAGCCTATATTACTTACATCAACGATGTTTCATATACTCGCTCTTCGCCGTTTTCTGTCATTTTTTTATTCTATAGCGTTGCGATTATCAAGTCTGCAGAAATTAGTTAAGTTTTTAATTCGCGCAAACATTGAATTTAAACACAAACTACTGATAAGAGGTCAAAATAACAAGCAGACAATGCTTAATTGTCACACATTTGAGACGACTTTAGTATTTAGATTAATGTCTGTGGGTACTATTTTTATCGGTACTGTCAAATGTAATCGTAACAGATAACAATTTAGTGAGCTAAATCAGTCTATTATTTGTTTAATCAGGCATTTTTCTAAATACGGGATTTGTCTCCGAGACATATCATATAGAGAACAAATAAAACACAAAAAAAAACGCATTGTGATTATGACAAAAGCTACAGTAGCATTTTTTGTATACGCATCGTAAGTGGTGTCCTCTATAGTACAAAGTTATTTTATTTTTATTTTTATGAGCATGCAGCGCTAGCGTTCGGATATTATCAACTTTTACTGTTCGTTTCCAAATTTAACCGCTAGATGGTAGGGTATGCAAGTTTTAATTGAAACAGTTCCTCTATTTTATAAATCTACTATAGCACACAAAAACTGTTTTTTTATATTGGTTTTTCTGTAGCATTATATATGAAAATACCCTAAATATTTTATCTTACGTGATGCAAACAAGATTTTTTTTATGTGAATGTTGGTTGTACTGATTATAAATATAATGTTGCCACGTATTGTACAATTCCCTAACTGTATTTATTTTTCACTATGATTATGTTTGAAATTAGAAAATTATTTTAAAATATGAGAAAATTTTATAATGCCTTTAATAATAATATAGTAACAAACGGTTTATGCTGAAAGAAATGTTTACATATGTCAATTATTATTTTAATAAGTATTTCCTTATAATTAAAGGACTATAATAATTTTAAAAGTGTGTAAATGAGGGTTGAGTACTATAACTCAAAATGTTTACCCTTTACCTATTATTCTACAGATATTAATTACATACATATATAAACTCACACTTTTTACAAGAAGGGGTAGGCAAAGATGCTACCAGGACACACACATTTCGCCTTGTATGTTACGTCTCACGATGTGATAGGGGGCGAGCCTATCGCCGTATCGGGCATAAATTCTTGACTCCAAGCTGATAATGAATAGAAATATCCAATATCACTGCTCGACCCGGGATTTGAACCAGAGACCTCGGCTTTGTTATCATACTGTAGTACAACTAATAAATCATATTAATTTTACATAATACTTAAATTTGATAATAATTAGCCTTACAACTAATTTGTGAATATTATCTTATCAAATACTATATAATGTATGTACATATGTAATGAGTCCCGTAATTATTTTAAATTTCATATTACAAATTTTAATAATATAATAAGAATGAACGTAAATTACAGAAATCTGTAAAAATACGATAAAAAGTCTTTAATACATCCGTATCTAGTAAAATTTACTAGATATATGATACCAAACAATCTAGGAAAACATTTTTTTTTTCGCTAGCATTACCTTTTAATCCTGTTGACTGTTGAGAATGTAAATATACTTCATAGCCTGTGCATTTTATCCGCAACCATGGCAACACCGCGCGTCATACATCATTTCGAATCAGTTCGAAGTTGGGTTTTAGTCGGTGTGTTTTGTTTTGTTTATGTTTTATTTTAATTTGAGAAAAAAGTTTTTACCACCGTCAATTTAAACAATTACATTAACAAAAGTTAACATACACGTGTTGTGCGCCTGTGATTTTCTGTGCTTTTAGTGTGAGTTAGTCATCTGACGATATTAGTTTTTTTGTGATTGTGTATTTACAAATATGAAAAATATAGTTTAGGTAAGTGAATTACGTTTTATTACACGTTTAGATGTGTGACGTAATAGCCAAGAGCGGGTTTAAGTTACAAAATGTATGCACGCGGGATGTTTCGCCTTATTTGTTTGGGTTGCAAAATTTTTACTCTTGGCGTTGACCTCGTTGCAAAGTAGGTATTGAGCTGTAGCTTTCCTCCGATGATTAAAATCTTTATGTCTGCACAAGATTTTTGTTCCACCATCCTGTTATGTTAAGGAAGTAGAACCATTATTATTTAAAAAGGTTTTGTTGCAAAAAGTTTATCGCATTATTATTTATTGATTTCGCAATAATTATTAAGAACCGTACGCAGTGTATGATTGATTAATTAAAAATATATTTAACATTTACTACAACAAAAGTCTTAACGATTTGCAAAAACTTTTTAAAACTTCATTTTGTGTCTGCCAATTCTAGTTTGGATCCAAAAAAATGTACTTGAAAAATACTATTAATACTATAAGTGATATAATTGAGACAAAAATGAAATCCATAAAAATATGCACAAATGAGGTATTTGATAAAAGGTTTCTATGAAATCCTTTTAGTCACTATTTTTATCTAATCTGTGAGTAAACAAATATGCCTAACAGTCAAACACAATTTTGATCCAACTAAGATACCATGTATTGTTGGTATTAGAAACAATTTTTAACTTATTAGCACCAAAACAGAATCCAAAACAAACTTATTATTAATACAAATATTTGACTTCATGTGGGAATTAAACCTGTACTTCTCATTATTTATAGAATATTATTATCTTATCTTTAACTCAATAAATTCACAGAACAGTTTCACTTATAGTTCTGATTTCTGACCTACCAGTAAAAACAGGCCTAGTGTTACGGATATCAAAAACTACATTAAAAGATTTTATTCCCTTGTACTTGAGTAAGTAAATACTTCTAGTTTGGGGTTCATCCTTTGAATATCTGGATGTAGTGACTTTGTGATGGATTTATAAAAAAAATAAAAATATACTATATGTATTGAAGTAATTGCTCCTAATTTTTATGTACCTAATAGTTGTAAGTAAGTTAATTTTGTAACAATAGTTAAACATTTAAAAAATCTCAGTCAAGTTAATTGTGTATTTCCATTGTTTAATTTCTTTAGTGTGACATTGAAATGTTATAAAAATAAAGGTCTTCAAATATAATCTTATTTTTAGTTCAAGATTGTCACGAGACAATGGTTTTTTATTCTCATGATTAGAGTCAGTGGTCAGTAGTGAATAGAAATTATAACAATTTTTAAATATAAAAACAACTTAATACAGTGTTTTAATTTAATTATATTGTCTTTATGTCGTTACCGAAAAATTTAAAATGGGACTTCTCTAAGCAATGTCATGGAACCTGTCCATTAAAAAGGCTCCTAACTTTAGCTTTGTACACATGAATGTCTGTATCTGTATCAGCCGATATACGTCCTAGTGCAGGGCACAGGCCTGCTATATAATGGAGAGTATGATTAAGAGGAGTTAGGTCGTAGAGTCCACCATGCTAGCCTAGTGCTGGTAGACGGACATTTACATACCATGGAAATTCTTTTGAATCACCATGGTATGCAAGTTCATGGCAATGTCTTACTCCAGCATTATTATGCATGGTGGTTGAGTGTCAATACAAACATGAATCCGAAAAGTCAGAGGTTTGCCCTGGGATTTGAACCCGCGACCACCGGAAACATGTTGGCAGCCACATCTGGTTTGTTACCCACAAGCCATGTATGCATATGTAGTAAATATAGATTTTAAAAAGACTTACAATAAATTTCTAAAATTCTGTTGTTCTTGTTCTTTTTATGCATATTAATAAAATGTATTAATTTACATTCAAAATCCATTTGATAGTAAATAATCATTAATTACCACAACAAATATATCAAGAACATAGCCCACTATGTGTAGGATTTAATATGTGGTTATTATGTATACAAATGAGAAGCCGTATTCCAATGCCATACAAGTTTCCATAATAAATGTGACTCCCTTGACAGTGTATTGTACATAAATGTGTGTAATTGAGCATAACTGATTGCAAATGGAAATTGCTACTGTCTGTGTTTGTTATTTTGGAACAACTCTGTGACAAATACATGGTATTTTTTGTCATGACTAACGCCTGGATTCATAATTAATTATGTAAATACAAAATATGAGTTTATTAAGAAGATTTAGGCCATTGTATACGTTTGCCTAGTGTGTGGCGGACTTCATAGAACACAATATGGAAAACATTATTAGATGGTATGCAGGTTTCCTCTTAATTGATATTGGATTCCTCTCTCTTAATAATTAGTGAGACCGAAAAGTCTCTCGTAGTTTCTGATACCCACGACACAAGATTCGATCTTAGTGTGGGGTCAGGACTATGTATGTGACTGTTGGGTGTATTTATTTAGGTATTTATTGAAACTTGGTTCATGGTGGTTAATTTTCTATTAAGTAAAATATGACACGTCGACAGCGAAAAAAATATACTACACTCTCATAAAGAAAGCACGAGAAATAAAAAACTTTTATTATTTTATATGTAAAAATAGTGCAAAATATCTTTGTATAATAACGTAAATAAATGAGTGTGCTGGTGCCTTCGCTGCCTATCCTTTCGAACATAAGTTTAACAATTTCAACGATATTCCTGGCAATAAATATTCTTGTTAGGACTAAGTGTTTCAGATCACATCGCCGTGTTTTTCTGATGTTAATTACATAATTATGTGACACGAAACAAAGAGGCCCGTGGACTCATCTGCAGTCATGAACTAATGTATTTACATAGAAACTATACAGATTTAGGAGGATTTATGGGGGCCAGGACCTCCCAACCTAAGATTATAAATTGATTTGTCACTGTCTTATTTGTTTATTCTTATACGGCTGGTCTGTTAATTGTGTTTTTTTAACAAGAAGAATCGCTACTTTCGGTAATATATCCATGCAATAAGCAGTAGAATAACGCCTGTCATGGTATTTAGATTATATGTAATTAATATTAAAGTATGTTAGGGACATTTTTGTATGGACCAGTTCCTTAAATTTGCAGAAACACCTAATATACGTTGTAATTTTACGTTGTACGTTGGGTGTTATTTATTTATAATTTGCCTACATTTACCACAATTATTTGATACGGGTCTCGGTGTTTGTGAGACCGGAAGGCGACGAGTCTCCCATAATTTCTGATACATGACACTAGTGTGGGGTCAGGACTATGTATGTGACTAATATATAATATTTTTTAATCCTCAATGCGTATCTGAGTCGTCAATTAGAATAGTGTTAACATGCAAGCTGCCCAGTGACTTTCCTTGCATCGTTCCTGTATCGCGTCTGCCTGACATTTGCAATTTAAATGTTTCCGTACATTTTGTACGGGTTCAGTAACATCGGATATAGTCGCTTACGACGTTACGATTCTGTATATAGCGTACTGAAATAGCGTAACTGGCTTTAAACTAAAAATGGACTTTAACAAAGTTGGCGGATAAAAATAAAATTGACATAAATTAAATTATGTAAAGTTTTAATATGCAAATTGAGTATGTCCGTCACGGTGCGACTGTTGTATGAATATATTTTATTGAATCTTAAAAATGTTATACATTATTTAGATTCAGACACTTTTTTCTCTACCACCCAGTTCTAAAGTTTTTTCGCCAGAGAAGATTAGGCAAGAAACTCAAGCGTTGCTCTTTAAAAACAAGTTTAAAATATAGTAACTATAGTGCGAAATATATCATACAAAATCATCGTATTTTCAGTCTTAGCATAGCATCTACGCATATTTTTTTCCGGTGTATTATTACGGCCGACTTTTGAATTCAGTTTGAGCGTAGAAGACAAAACATTCGATAACCAAAATAGGTTTTTAAACTGTTTATAATAAGACCAAATATGTAGAGCCAAACTATAATTTTTCCGTAAATAGAAACCGGACTTTGGTAATAAATGGAATTCACTACTATTACGAAAGAGCATTCGTAGTTCTTATGTTGTGATTTGTTATTTCAGCGATGAGCGTGAATTGGCATCCGTTTGTACTTCGGATTTCTCGTTTTGGTGTCTAAACATCAATGTTTATAGGTTTGATATTTCCTCTATTAGAATTGATGTATCCATATCGATCCATTGATAACTCCATATAGTCAAAACATAAAAAAATACTTCATAGCTAACAATGTCATTAAAATATCTATTAACGGCCTTATTAATAGACAGCTTAAAAAACCTATTTTAGATAATGAATTTTGTCTTCTTCGTTCAAACTGAATTCAAAAGTCATTCGAAAGGGACAAACCATTCGATAGCTAAAATAGGTTTTAAAACTGTCTATGAATATGTGCGTAGTAGCTTGTCAGGAACTCACCCAACGCGACTGCCGACTGCCGGTGGTCATGTATATTGTGTATATTCAAATAATTTTTTAATTATATTTCAACGTGTAACATTCGCGTAAATCTAAGAAACCGTCATGTGTATAATTGATTCAATTACCACGGCCTTTAAGGATGACGGAAAACAAAGTGACGAAACCTGCATATCATAGAGATTTTCAACAATTTCTGTAGTGTATACGTCCCACTGCGGGGCAAGAGCCTCCTCTACCATCGAGAATACGATTGAGAGGGGTAAGGCCATATAGTCCACCACGCTGGCCTCCTGCGTGTTGGCCATCAGACCATTATGGCACATTAAAAGTGCGGTTGAAAGTGAGCGTTACTGTTCATCAAATTATTGAACGTGTTATACTGGTTTGGATCGTCAGATGTTAACTGGTTATGCGCATAATAATTATTTTCATTGAGAATATGGTTAGGTACGTGGTTAGAAGTCTTGACTATGATTGGATTAGCTTGATTTGAACCACAGTCTCGTAAAATCTTCACATATCGGTTTTCCTTCTTATTGAGTAGGGAACATTTTCTACTATTCTTTGACAGCCTCCGTGGCGCAGTTAGTTAGGCTCCGCCTGTGAAACGAGAGCTACAATACCCACACAGACAAATTTGTGTGTCCCACAAGTATTTTTTTCCGGTTCTGGGTTTTTTAAGACAAGTCTTGTAGTAATACAAGCAATAAAATAACACAACGATGTAGCTTAATGGTCAGGACTATGTAGTGCCTGCTGGGTGTATCTATTTATACAGGACTCAAACTAGGCGTTGTTCTGAGATTTTTTTGTGTCAAGAAGAAAATCTGTAAAGCTCCCCTTTCGGTACCCCGGAGTGGGCCGAAAGGGGTATGTCAGTGTAACTGGCCTACCAACCCGGCATGCTGCGGATGTTGCAGCCGAGTCGAGGTGATCTGAGATGCCCATAAAATAATAAATTCGACAGTCTCATCTCTAGTAATTGAGTATCATTTAACGCGTCAGTAAGTGGGTCGCCAGGATACATCTGGTTAATTGTAACGCGTGCAACATTTGTAGATGTACTCTATGTACTGAGGTCACTGCGCCGTTTATTGATGATGCAACTTTGTGTATCTTTCTTTGTGTTCTATACATCTATTTTTTTTGCGATCATTGGCGATACTAGCGTGCCTTTCGCCTGATGGTAAGCGATACGACCGCTCATGAACGAAACAATACCATGAATTAGAAAGCAATGCTTGGTATTCCATTGCGCTCCATCCTGAGACATAAGATGTTAAGTCTCATTATGTCCAATAGTTACTCTAGCTACAATGTCCTTCTAACCGGAACAGAACAGAGCATTAACACTGTTGTTTGACGGGAGAAATAGACATTACAGTGGTACCTACCCAGGCGTCCTCTCACATATGAGAGGCCTACCACCAACTGAAGCTAAGATGAAATTAAGACTAAAGCACGTCAATACACAATTTAAATTTAAATTATGACTCAAAAGAGACTCGCCTTACTAGACCAAAGGTGCTACCGACTTAGGAAAAATGAACAAGCTGACTTGAGCACAATCTAGACTACATAAACCCTCATAAATCTGAAGATGAGATGTCATAAAGTGATTTAATCACGGAGACATGGGAAAGTGCGCGTCCACACATTAGCCGAAACCTAACAAAAGTGATTGCGTCACAGTCTAGCCCGTTGACCCAGTGTACTGATTCACATTGCGCTTGTAACTCATCCAATTTGTTCAATTTGTACTTTCTAACGCCCACCATGTGCATACAACTGAATTTGCACCCTACCCTCATACTTTTAAGGTGGGTTTTTGCGTGGATTATAGTTTAATTATAAAGGCCCATCCGCATAGTAGTTTTGTAGTATTGTAGAAAAGTGGGTGGTGTTGAGTCAGTATATCCTTGCTGGTACAGGATGTGCTGATGTCAAGATATTTTGTATCATGATTTATTTCCTTGACTGTACCGGTTTTTATTTTTAATTGACTCAAGAAGCTGGTGGTGAAACTACAAGGTTTAGTTTTTATTCTGACTCGGCACAGCGACTTGCATCTGATGGTAGATGCGATTGTCCGGATAGACTATCAACCGGCAATTTTTTGTCTCCTACCAATCGACACAATTATGCTGGCCTACACAACCGCTGTTCGCGCTTTTTTTTGGAGTCGAATTAAAAAATAAACAGGATATTTAAAATATTCATTAAAATCTACATGAAACTATATTTTCAGCTATTTTATTAGCCTTTCGCCAAATAACAGAAGTTGTCAGAATAATAAGAAAAAAGAAACGTAATATTTCAGATACGATGTTGTTCTTGGGATCCGTTGGTATCGTGACTTTAAATCAACTGACGTCAATACAAATAGAAGGAAATTGAGCTAAAAACTATCTATATTTCTGACCTTGTAATACTAAGGAGAGCCGTTGTTGAACTTTTAATAATTATAATTATTATAAACAAAAAAAAATACTCACACCATACTACACTAAGATACATGCTTTGTGTCACACCCGCGGCCTCTCGTTTCACAGCCGGGTTCCATACAAACGCGCCACTGTGACTGTTGGGTGTGTTTATTTTATAATATGACATTATTTTATTAAACCAGTGTGGTCGGAAATCGAACCTTAAACCGTTCAACTATTGCCTTCACTTCCAAACAGTTGAATTCAAAGTTTGTTTGTACAGTAGATATAAATTACATCATTCACTATTCGGACAGACATAGATTAAGCCGATTCCACTAGAATGACGTCAGAGTTCCACGCAACCGCATGCAAATATTTGAATGGTAGTGATTGACGGACTGTTTCAAACTCGATTCGGATTGCGTGTCAACAGTTTATTATCGATAGATGACAATAAAATATACGGAATTATATTTAAATGTGGTATTAATTTTAACCACATTTTCTCATCATCGCAGGTGACATTGTATAAAATTTGAAAAAAGAACCAGATGATTTTTCGTCAAAGATCATGATTTTTTTTCACGGTTTTTGACCACTTCGTGTAGATACGAGTATTTTTACCGCTTAGCTGAAGTTCGGTTCGGAAATTTATATGAGTGGCAAAAAGACTCGTACGGATTGCTCAAAAGCCTTAAAAAGGCGGTTTTGGACAAAAATCAGGCTTTCTTTTCTACATTGGTACAATGTTACCTGGGGTGGTTAGAAACATGTGGTTTAAATTAAAAACCATTTGCCAATAACGCGCTGTATAAATTATAAATATACCATTGACGACAGTTAGTAAGGACTATGCACCTCACAGTTTAAAAATGTGCTTGAGATTTTTTTTCTTTACACTTAGATTTGGAATAATTAATATGAATTATGGATCACTCATACATTTTTCTCAGGTCTGGGTGTTTGTGAGACCGAAAAGTCTCTCGTAGTTTCTGATACAACCCAAGACTTTTATCTCAGTGTGGGGTCATGTGACTGTTGGGCGCTTTAAATAAAAAAATGATTACGCAAGCCGAATCATAATGCCGGTATTACTTCCTTTACATCGCTTGTAATACTATGTTTCTTTTTTATTTAATAACAGTGTTTATACGTAATAAGAGGTTGTTACAATGTTGTATAATATAAGTAAAATTATGGTATCGTGTTTGTATATTTTATCGCTCGCTTTGAAGGAAAGGGAATATGGGAAGCGATTTCCGCTAATTTTCAATAGTTGAATTGAGGCTTTAAGGACTGTGTTCCTATAATAGGAAGAAAAAAATATATTTGCTTAAAATTACCTCTTTGCTTTAGTTTGCCGTATGTCATTACTTCCCAGAATTTGATCCTTATTAGCAACATTATCGAATGGTGTAATAATAAATGTGTTTTTTTTTTTTTCAAAATGATCAGGTTCGATTCCTCACTAGGTATATTCATTTGTCTAAAATCCAAGTATGCAGTTTTAGTTTTCATCAAAATCGGGCTCGTGACTCCTTTCAGTATTTTTCGCTTTTCCTCATAGCTTCGGATTTGGCCATCCACGCTCACTTGAAAAATCCATCTTGTATGTTTCGAGTAAATAGAGAATTTTATCACCAGACCACTGACGTGATGTCACAGTAAATATAAATAATAAATAAATAAATACACCCAACAGTCACATACATAGTCCTGACCCCACACTAAGATCGAGTCTTGTCGTGGGTATCAGAAACTACGAGAGACTTTTCGGTCTCACAAACACCCAGACCCGAAAGAAATATTTGTGGGCCGCACAAACATTTCTCTTGGTGCGGGGATCGAACCCGTGGCCTCTCGTTTCACAGCCGGCGTCTAATCAACTGCGCCACGGAGACTGTCCAAATAGCAAAAACAGACACGTTTACATTTAAGAGAACCCCTGTCATTTAGATTCATGTCCAACATTTTCTTAACATTGGATTTCAATTCAAGTTACACAACGAAATAAATCAATAAAATGAGTAACTAAGATATACAGGCGAATATGCAACGTCATTCTCACAGCCCGTTATCTTGTCACTACCGACCCCGCAAGTCGCAATATCGTCACTCAACGCTTTGGAAATTGAATGGCATTTGTGGCTCTGGTTTCTTTGCCAATGACGTCATTGTACTGTAAATGCCCAGAGCTCGGGCATAGTCTGCAACTGAGTTCGATTGAGAGGTTTTGGTCCACCACGCTGGCCTAGTACGCGTGGAGAACTTCACATACAAACAAAATCTTGTTAAGTTCCATGGTATGCAACTTTCTTCGCGATGTTTTACTTCACCATTAAAGTGTTTAATAATTGACTATGAATACACACATGACTCCGAAAAGTCAATCGAACCATAGGTGTCTTTTCGAGAATTGGTTTGGTTTGTGAAGTCCGCCAACGAAATATCAATCCTAATGGAGCCTCAGTAGTAAATGTTTATCTGTCTGTCTGTATCAAGCCATATACATACATATGTACGTCCAACTGTAGGATTCGGGCCTCTTCTACAATCGATTAAGCCATATACTCCACAATGCTGACTTAGCGCAGATTGGCTGAGTTTTATTGATATAATACAGCTTCCAACTTACCCTTTGAGATAAAGTACAGTAAGCAGATTAGTTCCGCAGAATTTCGCGTGACCGGTTCACTGTTGAATTTGCATTACGCGTTGTCATGGCGCATCGAATGCCCTCGGTTCCCACAGAGACGAGGCCAGGGTTCAACGGTTAATATTTAGCACGGTCGTGACTTAAGACTGAACTGTATAAGGTTGTGGTAGAAAACTTTACAATTAACACTGTCTTTTTTTGTTTAAGAGGAAAAGCTGTTAAGCTAGTTCCCCTTTCGGTACCCCGGGGGAGGCCGAAAGGGTATGTCAGTATCACTGGCCTTTCAGCCCGATACTATGCGGATGTTGTGGCCGAGCTGGGTCCCTAATACTGCTTCAAAATTTGGGAATAGGTGTGAGGTTATGTATCTAGATCTAGACTGCATTACGCTTACGATTATGCGCATTGTAGTCTCTTTGTCGTGCTAGTATTATAAAAATAAACATATAAAACTGATTTGCAACTTCATCTCACAGCTGGCCACACTATCCTTCTTTCGACAGCCTCCGTGGCGCAGTTGGTTGGACGCCGGCTGTGAAACAAGAGGCCGCGGGTTCGATCCCCGCACCGAAACAAATGTTTGTGTGAACCACAAGTATTTATTTCGGGTCTGGGTGTTTGTGAGACCGAAAAGTCTCTCGTAGTTCCTGATACTCACGATACAAGACTCGATCTTAGTGTGAGGTCAGGACTATGTATGTGACTGTTGGTTGTATTTATTTATTATTTATTAATTTATAACACAAATAAACAATAGACGCCGTGTGAAGACTGTTGATCTCAATTCTCAAGCCATTCGGTCGAAGTGAGTCAGTCAGGACTTAGAACGCTTTGTGTCGTATATGTTGCGGTGATACGCGGACAAAATGAAATTTTAAAATTTCCTGGGAGTTAAAATTATAGGAGAATATATTCGTCTTGAATAAATTCAACAACATACTGATAGGTATTATTTCGTACTGTTAAACATTGAATTTCGGAAAAATAGTATGAATTAGTAATTGGACCATCCCAATTTACAGGAAACTGGGATGTAATTCGGGGAATAAACGTTGCTAATGTGGAAAAAAAATGTCATTAATGTTTTAGTAACGTTTCTGCATTTTTAAACATTAAAATATTTTAAAACTACTTGATTTGTTAGTAAAAAGGGTGAGGGTAACTCGGGACAATTTCTAAATATCCTATTTTTATAAGTTTGTAAGCAACACATAGACTGGCGACATGTGCAAACTTGCAGCTTATTTTAGCGTAGTGTGATGTCATCCAGTCTATACCGGTTTAATATTCCTAGTAAATTAATAAATATACAAACTAGTTATCAATTAGTACTTAATTAGTGTCTTGTGAGACCGAAAAGTCTCTCGTACTGTCTGATACCCACGACACAAGACTCGATCTTAGTGTGGGGTCAGGACTATGTATGTGACTGTTGGGTGTATTTATTTATTTTTATAGTATGTTTTTACGACAAAGTAACTACAATGAAGCTGTTAAGTTCAGATAGAGTATCCACTGTGAGATGTTCATGTCTCGTCAGTCGATATAATTATGTCGGATTGTATATGTAAGCGAAGTCTAGAAGTTAAACACAATATCAACATTTGCGTCAGTCGCATAATTTAATACTTACGAGGCTCTTTCAAGTTTGAATGACGTTAGGCTAATCGGCCTAGTGCGGGTTTATAACAATGGTTTCTTAGAGTTACGGGAATGTTACACATTGAAATAAAACTAATTTTTACGGATTTAATCGCGATTTGGTTTAATTTTTACATTTTTTAACTTCCCGACGTTTCGATTGCTTTCCTGCTTTCGTGGTCACGGGGCGGGCCCCGGTTCAGTCCGATAAAATCCGTAAAAAAAATTGTTTTATTTCAATATCATAGAAATTCTAGCAAAGGCTACCAACCTTTTGTAAACTACTGGTGGTAAATACGACGCCCCCTTTATATAATTTTATTAATACCAATATTATATATGTCTATTAATACCTCTTATATGTCATAACGCCCCCCGTTGCCCCTTGAACCCACTACCGCCGCCACGAAAAGTTTCAGGCCGCACTAGGGGGTGTTACCGCCACTGTTAGGAACTTATGTTGTTGTACAAACTATCAAACTTAAATTTCGTGGTCTATGCAGACTAACCTAGATTTTATTGGTAGACGGACAACAAAGTGAAATCTTCGTTCAACTCTTATAACAATTTTTTTTTATTTTACTAACTTCATCCAGGATTTCAAACCTCGTTTGAACCGTGTTAATAAGGGTTCCGCTTTGCCTTTATGGGTGCAGAAGCCTAAAAATAACTAACTAGGCATGCCTAACATATTAATCAATAAGTAGATAATATAATAAATAATCCAGCCCATATAGGTCCCACTGCAGGGCACGGGCCTCCTCGATAATCGAGGGATCGATTGAGGGTGAGGTCATAGTCCACCATACTTGCCTAATGCGGGTTAGCGGACTTTGCAACCATAGGCATTCTATACGGCATGCGGTATTTTTCAGGATGTTTTCCTTTACCGATAACGTAAATCATATAAGTATACCAATATGTAGTAGAATGGCATGGCACCGTCTGATGCCATTCGATACTTTGTATGGACGGTATTTTAGCTTACCATCAGTTGCCATGCAGTCACTACGCCGTGCCAGTTAAAAAATAAATAAAAAGTTTATCAATCATAATAATTTAAAGTTAAACACAAAAAAAAACGAGAGTTTCCATCAGTTTTCTTCGAAGCTAATGACAGAAAGCATACATTTTGCTTAACAACGTTTTAGCGAGAAATATAAAACTAATGGCAGTTTATTTGTGGTTGCATTATGCGTGTTTTCGTTTTTATTTCCAGTTGTGGTTTTACCACGAAATCTGTGTGTGAGCAAGACTTGTATTATTTTTAGTTTGAGGGAAATTGATCATGGAAAAGTCGGTAGATGAAATGTCTTCATGTTGTAATCAAGACGCATAATATTAGAGTTGCATACATAGTCCTCACGCTTGTATCCAATAGGGGTAGGCAGAGACTATGGATCGCCACTTTGCTCGATCCTGACAAACTACTTTCGCTTCATCTACTTTCATCAACCTTCTCATGCAATCTCTGCGGTGCAGGGTATTTCTGACCTGAACCTTAAAGTGTCATAGAATTTCTATCCATACTTATTTGAAGAATATAGGTATACGTCGAAGACAGTCTTTAAGGATAGAAAATGTCGAGATAAGAATGCACTAGATTTCAAGATTTCTCGAAAATTTAAAAACACTGAACGAAAAGAAATTAAACTTTTGTTTCACGTTGGTTTACTACGTATTCGTGTTTTCACGAAGCCAATTAACGCAAATCCGAAAGAGGCGTGCTCTGGAGTTCGAAACCAGCGTCTGGGCAATCGCGTCCGGTACGTTACCAAGAAGCCACCATGCATAATCCAAAGATGTGTGCTAAAGACAGCCTACGTGGCGCAGTTGGTTAGACGCCGGCTGTGAAACGAGAGGCCGCGGGTTCGATCCCCACACCGAAAAAAATGTTTGTGTGATCCACAGGCATTTGTTTCGGGTCTGGGTGATTGTGAGACCGAAAAGTCTCTCGTAGTTTCTGATACCCACGACACAACACTCGATCTTAGTGTGGGGTCAGGACCTATGTATGTGACTGTTGGGTGTATTTATTTATTATTTATTTATTAAATAATTCCACGGGATAAAGGTTCAGTTGCATCTCGCAAATAGATAGTATCCGACTGGTAGTGGCGCCATTGTTTATCTATGCGCCGCGTGGGCGAGCGCGAACAATCCGCTATTTACAACTCTGAAACGCATTCCATACACGCTATAACATCAAGCGAATCCGGGAGGGGGTAGATAGATATATACACCCAACAGTCACATAGTCCTGACCCAAAAGATAAGTCTTGTATCGTGTATCAGTAACTACGAGAGACAACGGTCTCAAAAACACCCGAAACAAATATCAGATAAAACATTTGAAAATCATCACACTTCTCTCTCTTCTGTGACAGGCCGCCTAGGTTGGTAGCACCGCAATGTCAGATGTCGCCCGCCAAACATCAGTGTAAATGCTCCGTTATGTTCAGGTTTGAAGGACATTGTAGCCAGAGTGACTACTGGACATATTGAGACTTAACATCTTATGGCCCAGGATGGCGAGCGCCGTGGAATGCCAAGCATTGCTTTGTAATTCATGGTGTTGTTTGGTTTTGTTACTGTCCATAAGCGATCGTATAACTTACCATCAGGCGAATGGCATGTTAATCTCGCCGTTGATTTCTCATTGTATTTGTTTTTTTTTGTGTGCAGCAAAGTGTATATAAATAAATAGTGTCCACTAGCAATACATATATACATAATCGTCACGCCTTTTTACCATGATAGGGGTAGGCAGAGACTATGGACATGGACTAGCAATACATATAACTATCCGTCAGGAAATATTATATTTGGATACCATTTATCATCAGGTTCATTATTGTTTCTGCGGTGCTAAATTCAATTACAAATTCTTATTAACATTATCTAGATTGCAACCTGTTTTACGATTACTTCATAGCAATCTGATCTTGCAGCTATTTTAATTGAGACTTGCTTGTTTGTTTTGATTGGGTAATATTTTTGCTTATCAGTCGTAATCTTGGGCCACTTTGGAAAGTAAGAGCTGAATTGGTTGTTGTGAATTGTTTTTATACTGCGTTTTTATATGCACAATTTATACAACATCTTGGTGCAACATCTAAGCTGAGTGGTCACCTACTTTGTCACAGCGATGCAACGTGCATTCTCCTTTATTGTAAATATTATTGTTTTTTTTTATCATTATTATGTATGTAATTTTTTGTTAAACGAGTATGTCCGTTGTCTTGTGTGACAAATAAATATGCTTTTCTTTCTTTCTTTCATTACCCTCAACATACCTACATGACATTGGCAAAATCACCGATGAAATGGTGGAGCCAAACTACAGCTGAAAAGAAGAAGAAGATATGTACAATTGTGTATGTCTTGCTGTAGGACACGGTCCTCTAAAATAGAGTTTGATTGAGATGTCTCAAGCTTTAGCCAACCACGTCCGCTTATAGTGCGGGCTGGCGGACTTTACACACCATAGAAATTCTTATAAAATCCCTATTGTATACAAGTATTCGCACGATGATTTCATTCACCGTTAAATTCGTGGTAATTGCCTAAATAGTAAATACATAGATGACTGAAACATCAAAGGTGCACTGGGAATCGAACCCGCGAAAACCAGGCACACATTGGGTCTGTTATCACCAGGCTACCACGCACTAAATTCCAGTACTTGTCAAAAAATGTTTTCATAGTACTAATGGTTATTTATTCAATCGAACCCACCACGGTCGTAAATAATCCATTCGCAAGCAACATTTAAACCATCATGTGTTACATGTCTCGTGGGAAAGGGATATGAAAGCTGCCACGCTTTTACAAATGATTATCACCCTTATTACTTGGGTGTAGAGGTTAGAATAGATTGTGGTTATGTCGGCCGACAAAGCGATCGGCAATTAACTGTCCGCAGCGAGATAAATGACGCGACAGCACAAATGGTACACAATAAATGCACTTACTGTACCATGAAGCTGTTATGTTTGTAATACGATGTCGCCATGTTGGATTAAAAAAAGAGAAAATTTATTTAATGTGTATAAAAAAATAAAAAAATACACTCAACAGTCACGTACATAGTCCTGACCCCACACCAAAATCGAGTCTTGTGGGTATCAGAAGCTACGAGAGACTTTTGGTCTCACAAGCTCCCAGACCCGAAACAAACAATTGTTACAAACAATTGTCTCGGGAATCGAATCCGCGGCCTCTCGTTTCACAGCCGGCGTCGAAACAACTGCGCCACGGAGGCTTTCTGTATATTAGTGATTTTAGAATGAAGAATGTTAACTAATTTTGATTATTAGCACTCCATATTCTCTGGCAAAAATAAAAAATACTAGTGAAAGAATTACTTCGATATGTCAATTAGTTTCCGATTTAGAAGTAAAATAAGTTGTGACCGTACGACCCGGGCTGCCGGTTACGGTGTGACGTCATAGCACAACACGCTCACTGGCTCACTCAGTCCGCTCGTGGTCGCGCGCCCGTGCCGTTGAATTTATACCCACAGAGTACTATAATATTACGTTTATACCTAAAGACTTTTAACAATGTCCAATCCAAATACTAGGAAATCATGTGTTGTGCCTAAATGCACAAACACAACTACCAATTCGCCAGAAAAGAAAGTCTGGAATAACACATAGGCTACTTTTAATACTGGGAAAATGTACAGCTTCTGAGGGAAACTGGGGCGAAGCTGCTGGCGGAAGCTAGTTTACAATAAATCAATTTAGGTATGTATGTATTCATTTAAATTTACTAAGAAGAGCGTTACCTACTTATATTATACATACGTGCCTACCAATAGCTACAAAACTATAATACATGCATATTTGTTGTCTTTAACTTACAAATTTAATGGTAGGTAGGTAGTTCTACTATTTGAGTTGCATTCTTCCATTACGATATTAGTTGGGTATTTTGTTTTGATAAAACAATTTAGAACAGATAAAATATTAAGCATAAGTAGTAGCACGGAAATTTCACTTACTGTTGCATTTTTACACGCTTTTTATTAGCTTCACCTGTATGTTTGTATGTTTGTTTGTAACCGACTTCTTTGGGCGCGATTTTGACCCACTTTAAACGGCCAGATTTCGTTCAACCTTTGTAGGTTTATTGAGGACCGATGACAATACACTAATTTGATAAAATTATTCCATTTTTCAAATTTGCAAAATATGATAAATATAATAAATAATCCAAACTAAAAAGTAGAAAATAAATAATAGTTAAAAAAAACTAAAAAACACGCTGTTTATAGAAAACCGAACTAAAAAATAGAAAATAAATTTTAATGAATTTAAATTAAGAAAATTGTGTTAAAAATTTCAATGAATATAAATTAATAATAGTGTGAATAAAAAAAAAATATTTTAAAAAAAGCGTGGGGTGCTTTTTAATATATTATCGAAATGATAATCACTCTACTCATATCTGTCAATAAAATATTTATAACTATTGACACCATGCACCCCACGCTTTTTTTTAAATAAAATATTTTTATTTTATTCGCACTATTATTAATTTATATTCATTGAAATTTTTAACACTTTTTTCTTAATTTAAATTCATTAAAATTTATTTTCTATTTTTTAGTTCGGTTTTCTATAAAAAGCGTGCTTTTTAGTTTTTTTAAACTATTATTATTCCTCGCATTTCGGCGGCAACGAAATCACTATTTGTTGATAAGTAATGCGCAACCGATTGCCCTTTTTCGAATCCTTCATCCATTTTATTAATCGAATAATATTTACTATTATTAAACTATTAACTTAATACGCGAACGAAAACCAACAACAAAACACTGCGCAAGCTATTACAACTACTATAATCGCTGGCGATTTGATACGAAGCGAGTCGTGGCCCGTGCGGCGCGTTGCGAAATGACGTCACAAGCGATCACGCGACTGTAGCGGGACTCGATATTTTTCAAAACTTTGAATACCTATAAAATCAAAACTACTAGGTATTTTTGACTACAACAAAAACTAGTGTGTTTGTATACATAAAGGCTTTACTGAGACAACATTTCAAGCAATTTGGCATACCTAGTAACATTGTCCATTATGAAATATTCTGGCTTATTGACCTCGTGGACAATTTCCATTGTAAATAAATTTCATAAATGTACTACATATTTGATTGATTGTATATTATATATTTTTTTTTGGCTCAACAGCCTCCGTGCCACAATTAGTTAGGCGCCAGCTGTGAAATGAGAAGTCGCGAGTTCTAGCCTCGCACCGAGACTAATGTCCATATTATCTGCGGCATACAAATATTTGTTTCGGCTCTGGGTGTTTTTATTTATTTAAAAGAACACCGTAATCGTTTTATTATTATTGAATTACGACGAATTACGACCATTGTCAGTAATTATAAATATAGAAATGTTTGTTTTGAAGTCCGTATGTTGATAGTAATCTGTTATTTGCATTACTAATGGTTTAAAATTTATTTTTAAACAGGTTGTCTGTTTCTAGTTCTTATTGCTTTGGAATAAGATCGATTTTGGAATAGTATGTGTCTGATTTGATTTATAGAATTTGTTAAATAAATACACCTTTAATTTGCTTAGAGTTGATTTCATGCAGCCGTTGTTTAATTTGGAACCAATCTATTATTTAAGATATTCGCATAAAATCCAACAGGTTGATGTGGCGATCTTACAGGAGGCCTATGTTCAGCAGTGGACTTCCTGTGGCTGAAGAGAGAGAGAGAGAGTTATATCCGCATGTATCCGCATAGACAGCGACAACCGTACATTGAGGTCTCGGGTCGGATTCCAGGTCAGTCAGTGATACTCGATTTTTGTATTAATTATCTGTCCAAAGGAATTTTAGCTCGATATAGCGATAGGCTTGCTACCTATCACAACGCAGGACGAAACACACAAGGCGGATAGTGGGTGTTCTGGTTACTACCACTTTACCTACCCCTTCTGGGAAAAAGGCGTGAGTAAATGTAAGTAAGATTTCTCATCAGTCAGCACAATTATGCCGGCCGGATATATTTGTTCCAAATGTATACAACAAATACGATTTGGAACACCATAATATATTCCCCGAATTAATTCGGACCGCACGAATGGAAGTTATTGTGTCAGAAATAGACTGTGACATGTTTATTTTGAATCGTCAGCGACTTATACTATGTTTGAATAAGTTTGTATTTCTTAGAATTATATTAGCATTTGAAGAAGGCGTGTTAGAATACTTTTAAGTTTTAATGGAAAATCCAGTGCTAGAAGTGTCCTACGATCAGTACTTAGCACTAGACTTCTTGTAGCTGTAGATAATATGTAATTATTAATGAAGGGTCAAGAAGCAGTTATTTAGTCGTAATTAAAAGAAATATTAGACTTAACAGACACATATATAGTCCTGACCCCACCATAATATTGGTTCAGAGTACGATGTTCATGGTGTCTATTTCCATTTGATTGACATGTGGTGTTTGCCTGTAAATAATTGTTGCTCTTATGAATGATTATTCAGTCACCATACGATATTGATGTGAGAATTAGAGTAAGCAATTGTTGGTAAACCTGTTAAATAAAATAAAATAAAAATAAATATCGAGCCTTGTGTCGTGTATCAGAAACTAGGAGAGACTTTTCTGTCTCATCCACCCAGAAAAGTAGCTGTCACACAAACATTTGTCTTGGTCCGGGGATCGAATCCACGGCCTCTCGTTTCACAGCCGGCGTCTAACCAACTGCGCCACGGAGGCTGTCGAATGGCAGTCGCTTAATCTGCATCAATGGTTATTCTACATACTTTACTTTATTTGGATTTATTTCTTTTTTTCCAGAAAAAAAAAACAAAACCATTGAAATATATTAATATATAAATGCTGGCAACCCTACAGCATATCTTCACAATATCAATGATCGTTTCTCAGAAGCAATTCTAGCACTTGGCTTTAATTTAGCGCACCTAGTTTTGATACCTAGAATGCTATGATTCTCAACGATGGCGATTGAATTGATTGATATTCAGTGCCGGCCGAGGATTTAATTGAATATGTGGGTGATAAATTATTTTCGCATTACCAGTGGTAATTGAAGCCGTGACTTAAAGATTCTTGTAAACATTACGAGTTCAAATTCAATTAGTTTAGGATCTGTTTTTTTAATGAAGAGGAGTCACTGTAAGTTTTATGTAAATACACAAAAGTTTCAGTGTTATATCTCGCCGAAACAATCTTTCACGTCAGTGGATAAATGTGGAGCGCATTGCACTTACCATCGAGGGTATTATAGCTACCTTGTGTCAGTGTAAAAAAATCCTAAATAAAAAAATCTTGCTAAACGTAACGAGACTCGAGAGACATAAAAAATAAGGTTAAGTAATAATAGAAACATATTATCAATATCGAAACCCAAGGGCCAAAGGTTTTCAGGGCGCGTGGTGTCGAAATTTCCACTATGTAGGTAAAGCATATTTACTATGTTATCTTGTTTGTATCGCAGATCTTATCCTAGGTAATCTCGTGTGATAGCGGATGTGCTGTCGAAACACCTCGAAAACGTTTATTGGGACGGTCATTGGCTTTAGATATTAAGGATTTAGGATATAAAGACAAAATCTTGAGCAAGCAGCTGATTTATCAATAATAAATACGCATACTGCCTCGGTGGCGTAGCTGTACTACGGTACGACTACAAAGCTGAGGTCTCGGGTTCGATTCCTGGGTCGGGCATAGTGATATTGGATTTTTCTATTCATTATCAGTCCGGCGTCAGGAATGTGTGCCCGGTATGGCGATAGCATCTCCCTAGCACATCGTGGGACGGAACATTCAAGGCGAAATGTGGGTGTCCTGGTAAACCTCTGCTTACCCCTTCTGGGAAAAAGGTGTGAGTTTATGTATGTAAATACACCCAAAAATCACATACATAGACCTGACTCTACATCATACAACCCTTGTGTCGTGGGTATAATAAATAAATAAATAAATAAAATAAACTGTCACATACATAGTCCTGACCCCACACTAAGATCGAGTCTTGTGTCGTCGGCATCATAAAATACGAGAGACTTTTTGGTCTCACAAACACCCAGGCCCGAAACAAATAACTGTGGATCACACAAATATTTGTTTCGGTGCGGGGATCGAACCCGCGGCCTCACGTTTCACAGGCGGCGTCTAACCAACTGCGTCATGGTGATAACAATGAGAGACTTTTCTGTCTCATAAACACTCAGAGCCGAAACAAATACCTGTGGATCACACGAACATGTCTCAGTGCGCGGATCGAACCCGCTCTACTTTCACAGACTGCGTCTAACCAACTGCTACACAAGCGCTGTTCTAATAAAAGCTTCAGCAAAATACTTTTGATGTGTACGTTTCGTCATGAATAATTATGTTAAAAGAAATTATTTACGCGCCATCAAGTATTTCTGTTAGGCAAAGCAATATGTAACGGTGATAGAAAATACGATTTTTATTTGTAGTTTTATTGTCAATCCCGTTACCTATTGATAGTTCGGATGAAGTTTTCTTTTAGCTGCTTATCATATTGGGTATGTTACTGATCATTTAAATAAATATAGTAGGTGATATTGGCATGTGAGCATTAATTAAATCTACATGTTTCTAATCACCCCAAGAATAAAGCACAAAATAAGAAAAATATCCACCGGGTAGTTTTGCCAGAAATATTGATTTTAAATTTTAATTTTCTTCTTTTTTTCTTAACGAGACGCTTGATTTAACAGAAGTGACTCAATCTGTTAATAGAACCTAGGACCTCACGACACCATGTATGACAGCAACTACACAACAGACAGTAAACCAACCTCTTTTCCGCCGATCTGAGCCATGCAAGCCACTTCCTATGTAATCATACGTTACATAAACCCTCGTGTGTAACTAATAAATTGTTTAAACTGCCCATATCATATACTTTCTAATGTGGAGCGAACAAAGTAGGGGCTTTAGCGGACATACAAGACTATTGACCATTGTGTGTCGAGGCCGAAAATAATAAGCTATCTTGATCTCAATCTAAGGATCGACTGCTAAAATAGACCAATTGGCTCAAGGTATTATAGACACGCCCACATTTGCCGTGTTTTGATTGGTCTAATTCCGGGATCGATCCGTAGTTAGGTATTGGGATCGTTAATTAATTTCGGCTGTAATCGTACACGACATAAAATACACCTAAAAATCGCGTAGTCCTGACTACACTCAGATAAAAGTATTGTGTCCTATTAGAAACTACGAAACTTTTCGGTCTAACACCCAGACACGAAACAAATATTCAAATATTTGTTTGAATATTTTGCCGCATAAAACTGTCGTGGAAATATGTTAGCTTCCGTGGCGCAGTTGTTTAAACGCCGGCTGTGAAACGAGAAGCTGCTACGATCCCCGCACCAAGACAAATATTTGTGTGATCCACGAGTATTTGTGTCGGGTTTGGGTAAGACCGAAAAGTCTCGTAGTTTCTGATACCCACGAGAAAAGACGTGTATCTTAGTGTGAGGTCGGGACTATGTATGTCACTGTTGGGTTTATTTATCTAATTTTATACATAGCATGAACTTAAAATAAAATAAAATCAAGTAAAAAATAAATTAAACTTATGAGTACCTTGGTGGCATAGTTGTACTACGGTACGATTACTAAGTTGAGGTCTTGGGCTCGAATCCCGGATCGGGCAAAGTCAGGAATTTGTGCCCGATATGGTGATAGGCTCGCCCCCTTATGGGATCATTATGGGACGGAACATATAAGACGAAATGTGTGTGAAAAAAAAGCGTGAGATGTTATATGTATGTATGTATGAACTTATTATTGAATACTAGTTATTTTGACAGTCCAGACGGTAACAATTTATATTGGTAAAAAGTTGATGTGTATAATTCATTGTTGATTTATATGTTTTGTTAAACGAGTTTTTATTAGCTCGTTTTTTGTGTGATCCTGTTTAAGATAGAGTCGTTTTGTAAAGTAATTATTGGATGTTATTTGTCCAGCAAATTATAGTTTAGCAAACCTGTTTGAAAATATAATTGTATTAATGTTTTTATAACTCTGCTGCAGAGTGTGATGTAGAAATAATTAATATTTCTTTACACATAATAAAATTGCAACTACTTAATATCTGTACATGGAATATATTATTTAAGAAATTTCAGTATGACGTGTCTTTATAACAGCAGAAGCTAAAATATATTTTTATTAATTTTTGACTATCTGTATGTTGGTGTAGCTATCACGCAAAAACGACTGCACGAAATGGGACGCGACTTTCACAGAAGTATAGTCATCTAACTTTTATAGGGGTGTGGCGAAATTCGGAACTACAATTAAAATTTATAAAATATCTATTTAACGCATTGCTCGAGATATGTTTTCGTATAAACAACAAACATTTATACCGGTAATGAAATAGTATTAACAAATCCCATAAAATAAAATGTGAAGGGAGGCAAACTATTCCTATTATTTTGAAAACGCGTTCGGATGTCAAAAGCTCGTACACGATCTATTCGTCAAACTTAAAAAGCTTGTATTTATTATAACCGAAGTAATTACGTATTACAATCGAAAGTGAACAATGATATGTATTCGACCTCCATTCGCCCATGACTTGCGCCCACGGTGACCATCGGTATGAGTCAGCTATTTCGCTATTGTTCTCCGAGCTTCGTAATCTGTCCATTATAGACATGATTTCTATCGTGTGTAATCGGATTAAAGAGACCATGCTTATGTAGATTGTGGTGTTGTGGTTTGTAATATAAAATTGACAATTATGACACACTAACGGTAAGGGAAAACAATACATAAACTCACGCCTTTCTCCCAGAAGGTGTAGGTAGACGTACTACTAGGACGTCCATACTTCGCCTTGTGTGTTCCTTCCTAAATTTCTGACACCGGCTGACAATGACTAGAAAGTGCAATATTACTTTTGCCGACCCGGGATTCGAACTCGAGACCTCAGCGCCGCACTGTGATTCGTTTAG
The DNA here is from genome assembly GCA_905220455.2 of Deilephila porcellus. Taxonomy (NCBI): domain Eukaryota; kingdom Metazoa; phylum Arthropoda; class Insecta; order Lepidoptera; family Sphingidae; genus Deilephila; species Deilephila porcellus. The sequence continues at coordinate 2,224,804 of LR999996.1, read as the reverse complement.
TACAAGCTAGCTAGACAAAAGTCACTAACGAATTACCTGGATTTTATTACCTGGGCCTCTAGCCAGATACCCAGGTGTCCCAATTCTAAGATTTGTTTTGCACTAGTGTCAACTACTAATAAGTTAATGAGGCAGGTATAAAAAAGAAGGGTGAAAAATTACTTTTTAATTGCATTTTTGTACTTATCGAAGTAACATCATAATCCAGTAAGTTTAAGTATTTGAAAAGTGTTAGTTATGGATCTTCAAGTTTAGGGTATGTACTTCTTAATTCTATTAAAAAAATGGATATACTTTAGCCGCATGTCTTATTATAAACTAGATTTAAAAAAAAAAGATATTTTTTTTACTATTTTCTGCATTCTTTGGACTAGGAAGTACTTGTACCCTCTTGTACCCGGGCTAGAAATTATATATATCATAGCCATATCTGTTAGCTTTTAAACATTAGTAATTTTAGGCTGCGCACTTGAGTGCAACTTTGTCATTTCGTCTATTTTTCAGAATACGAATTCTTAGTCGCAAAAATTGAGTTATTTGATGAATGGGAGAAACATCCCAAGGAGAACAATAATAGTAGACTATATGATTTTCTATCGATGAAACATGATCTTGCAAATATCACGGAAGTATCTGCGAGCGAAATCAAAATGTCAATTGGAAGATTACCAACAAAGTGCGCAGAAAAATGGGAAAGTTCTGGGAAGCGCTGCGATCGCTTCTTGTCTAAAAACTCTGGTTGTCTGAGTGGTTGTCTGGGGATTTTACATTTAAAGTGTCCGTACACCACTCAGCACCATCGTCATCAAGTAAAGCCCCGACTCCTGGGCGTCCATCTGTAGATTTCCTTGTAAGCAAGTGAAAAAACGAAAAGGAGGTGCATGGACGACCTTCTACAAACACGGGACGTAAACCAATTGGTAGTGGCTGCTGAACTATAGGCGCGATTGTCCGGACATCAGAACTTGGCTTCTGTAATTAAACAAGCAAGTCATGATCCGGAAATTAATTATGACACTAATTACGAAATTTGGCACTACTTAGAACTTTAGCTTCAGGTTACGATATTGATGTTGTTAAATTTAATTATTTTACACAGGACTCAAAAAAATTGTATACTAGTCTTTATTCGTAGTATTACATACCCGTTACTGTGCACAAAATTCTTGTGCATTGTGTAGATATTGTGAAATCGGCTCTTCTATCTATTGGGCAGCTTTTTGAGGAAGCTCAGGAAGCACGCAATAAGGATTATAGAAGATTTCGGGAGCATAATACTCGAAAAAATTAACGTATTGTCACGAACAGGGATTTACTAAATATATTAATTACATCTGGTCCTGTAATAAATAAATAGTCTTAGAGAAAAAAAACCGACAAGTAAACTTCCTTCTGAGGTTTTAGATTTAATAATACCCCCTTCTATTAATATAAGTTCTAGTGTCAGTCATAGTTGTTTTTTTCGAAATATTAATATATCAGACTACGATGTAGAAGATTCTTCAGAAGAAGAATTTAGAGTTGTAAAATAAATAAGGGTTGTAAATAATATTGTACTTATGGATTTCTAAGCCGTGTCTCATATTTTTCTTTTTTATTGCTGTATTGTCTTATTCAACTTTATTAATAGTCAAAAACATTTTTTTTTATCTATATGTTTTTAATGTAAAAAAATATTGTTAATGAGTCGTAATAAAGCCCCATTATGTAATTAGTGGTTAGGTTATTAGTAGTTGAGTATTTTATGACTGTTGTTAATTTTATTTATTATTGTTTTTTACCAGTCTGTCAATATACAAAGTATTTATAGTATTTTTTTGTTTTATTGGTACACGTGCCCCTATTTTCTCATTTTTTTGTTTTTTTTTTTGCTAAATCTATATTAAAACATCATAAGGATGCCGCACAAAACAAAATACCTCAACAAATAATTTTGTCTAGCTAGCTTGTACTAATCGAACCACTGTGCGCCGTAATCATACCGTAATCATCAACGAGGCAGTAAAGGAAAACATTGTTTTTTTTGTGTGATATTAAGTCTGGAAATATCCCGAGATAGTCTCGAGGATGGAATAAGTTAATCGTAATTAGGTGTCCGGAAACCTCAACCCTAAACTTACCCCTACAAAACTAGCTAATTCATTAAATAAATTCATTGTTACTGATCTTAACTAAGTATTGTACCTTTTCAACGTCCGCACTTTGATAATTTCTATATCAAATAAAAATATTACCTATAAGATTATTCTCCTCCGATTATTATTTTTTAGCTCCCATTATTCAAACCTAACTACTTGGCATCGTAAGGTAAGTCCCTAGATAAAACAAAATTCCCATTCAAACGGTTTTTACGCATCAAACTTTAAACCAACAACTCAATTCCCTTTTTATGGTATCATGTTTGTTCGTGCATATAAAATTGCGTCAACATGAAACGCCCAAAAAATGGCCTCTCGTGACCGTTACTTGCCGAAGGGCTGACCTAATATCTTGTAAACACGTACAGTTTATTCACAAATCGACGATATAATCGTTAAAATTCTTGTTTATTTATTCTTAACTGCACACAAAAAGGGAAAACACTTAAAGATATTACAAATTGACTAAAAAGTCAATTTGTAATATCTTTCTCATCGCTTAGGCGATATGTTACAGATAACCTTAGGGTGGATAAGAGTATAAGAAAAGGAAAAGAAGAGAGGGCAGTCTATAATTTGAAGGATACAAGCTCCAAAAAAACACGAATTATTTATATTAATATGTACACAATATACAATCCATAATTCTTATACTGTTAGCTCAAAGTCTACAATGCAGCTACGTGCATTACAGTCTTAATCTACCAGGTTCCGTCTCTCCGGTTGACATCATGCTGAGCTGGTCGAAAACGGATATTAGCAGGCTAAACCCAAAGTCTATTTGCACAGAATAATACCTACAAAAATAGGAGGCCCTGTAATCGAATGCATTTGATTGTCTAACGGAGACAGATGGAGGGAGATCGTGCGGCGAGCAACACCATGGGCAATGAATAAAATATTGTGGCCACGACCGCTTCGCCAGGACTATAACGAAGAAGAAGTTCCTACAAAGGGTCACTATCCAGGCAGATACAAATAACCTATTACTCAATATTGCTGTAATTTCGTGCCAAATATTGATGTTTTGATTTCAAATTCAAATCTACGTTCCAACATTGTAATCAGAAAACCTCAAGATATGAGATAGACAAGAAAATTGTAACCGAGAAGTCTAAGGCCCAACTTAGGTCTTAAAATACATTGTAGTGTTTAAAGAGACCTAAATCTAGGTTTTACGATGCCAGTGCCCGGCACGCGTGCCGCGGACAGACGCCGTAAACTTTTATTATACGTATGCCAATTAAGGACCCGGTTTTATCGACACATTGGGATGTTCGCTATGTTCAAGATGGCGGATTTGGCTGTTGATATTTTAATTTGTTTAATGCTTACTATGGAAGCTAAGTCTATTTGGTTGAATTACGCTCCAGATTCAAGCCACTAAAATATTGTTTTTTTCTGATGACAAAAAATTTAGAAAATATTAGGAAGATTTCTATGGAACGCACGATTCCTCACGATGTTTTTCTTCACCGATAAATTGGTATTTACTACATAGTCAAAATTTCGACCCTAAGCCCTATATGGCCTAACGCCTCTCATTCGTACTCTCGGTTGTAGAGGAGGCCCGTGCATGCAGTGGGACGTATATGGCTGATACAGATACAATATTTTCATGAAGACAAGAGTTAAAACTTTATATATGTATATACTACCGAGTATTAAAAGGCTTACGTAGGTCGAGAGCGCGGCCGCCGTTCTTGATTATAAACTTGAATTCGCAACCCGGCAAGGTTAGCCGGCGGGTTTGTCGTTTTTGGGTTGCCATGAATAATGTGGAGTTTTTATGTACGCTTGGTGGAGTTTTAAAGTGCTATTTTAATGTTAAATACACCTGCTTTGCTTAGTTTTATATCACAAAAAGGTTGTTGGAGAATAATTATCATGGCATGAAGTCAGGTTGTTCAGATGGTTGGTTCAGGTCAGAATGTTTGGTATACGAAGCAATAAATAAAGTATTTAATAAGGATTGGTTAAGTTTTTATCTTAAAACTAAACATTCGTCAGTAAATATTGAAATTGGGATACTACGAGACTGCCTTAGCCATAAACGCATGGAATTACTTGATATCTACCAGGCAAAACTGAAAATACTCGGTGGCTTAGCAGTACTACGGTACGATTACAAAGCTGAGGTCTCGGGTTCGAATCCCGGGTCGGAATAAAGTGATATTGGATTTTTCTATTAATTATAATCGTACTAGATATATGTATATTGTACTTGATATGTCGAAAGGCTCCCCCCATTACATCATGGGACGGAACATATAAAGCGAAATTTGCGAGTCATGGTAGCACCTCTGCCTACTCCTTCTGGGAAAAAGGTGTGAGTTTTTGGATGTATGTGAACCTGCAAATAATGTCGAGAATATGTACAGATATGCCAGCTGCCTTTGCTCAAAGGGATTATGATAAAATGATGTCTAAGACCGTGAAACAGATCTTTGTGCATAAATGGCTAGCAATAGGCGAGACGAATGATTTTCAAATTATATTCTAAAATATGGGCACACATTTATTATATACGAAAAAATCTATATTTCAAGAATTAACAAAGGCTTAACACAGTTTTAAGCCATTTTTCTAATAATTTTTCAATAGTGCACAAAAAACGCTAGTAGGTGTCATGGCGTCCGCTTTGATGTCACTACTAGGTAAACATGTCATTGCGTACTACTAAATCTGTGGTCTATGCGCAGCGAATGCGTCATTTTTACATAGGCGTGACGTCATGCGTTGTGAAGAGCGTTTTTGTCAAAATGGCCGATTGCTATATTTTGTACTTTGATATTATTTAAAATCTTATTAATCTCCAAGTATAGATTAAAACTGAATTATCATTTGAAATCCTTGTAATACGTATTTTCCCTTAAAAACATAAAATCTTTAATTTTTTGATACTGTCGTCTCGCCTATTATATCAAAGAACTTCACGATTTGCAGTCTATATAATAGACGTATTTGGAAATGAGACCATTGTCCCACAAACCTTGATGCGTCATCGGCATTTTGTATCTTTGTGTGCTAACATTGAACTCGTGTCAACCGGCCCACTGTGATACGGACATATGGAGGTCACAATCGATGATCAATATGGTCGTAAAATAAAATTGGGGTGGGCGTGCCTTAGTAGGTCAATGATAATGCTAGGATATAGCAATATTTCTTATAGATAAATCCGGCAAGAGTATGTATTGGCAGCCTCCGTGGCGCAGTTGGTTAGACGCCGGCTGTGAAACGAGAGGCCGCAAGGATCCTCGCACCGAGACAAATATTTGTGGGCTCACGAGTATTTGTGTTGTTGTGAGAGAGAAAAGTTTCTGGTATTTAATCGATTTTAATGTGGGGTCAGGATTATGTGACTGTTGCGTGTATTTATTATTGAGGTGTTATAGAGCGGACCACTCAAACAAAATCTGTGCGCGTATCAACTACGCGGGTAATGAAGTGAGAAGGACGATAGTGTCGTAGGAGTGAGAGAAAGAGACGGAAATAGAATTAGCGGTACGTACCGCTCTTTATGTCACATTTTGTTCGCAGTGACGCCTCTTGTGTGATATAACAGTAATTAACGATTCTTGAAAGATGTAATTCATACCAATTGAGTTTGCCTAGAATCGGTATTGCTTAAAATTGTCTTATAATATATTTTATTGATAGGTATGGATTTTGTAATTATTTTGTATGAAATATAAATTGCCCAAGAATTAAGTCTTTAACAGTTTGTGATAAAATCGTAATTTGCCATGCCATGCTACACACTGTTTCGGCATTGTAATTATAATATTCATCATCCAACAATAGCGAATTACAAAATATGAAAACTCACTCGAAGCCATAAAACGTAGTGTAAGCGATACGGGAATGGCATCCAATATGCCTTGCCTTATACGTAGCTGGTTCCACGAACGCAACGAGAGATGCGAAAAAAAAAAACAAACATAACTGATTAATCGGAGGACACTTGGTGACTGAGATGTTCCATGTTACGAGAAAACCGTTTTTTCTTTATTTGAATTTATTTGGAATTTCCCATCACGTCCCGTCCAGTCCCGTTATATTCAGCCCGTCCCGTCCTATTCTCAATCAAGGCATGTAATCTAGTCCCATCTTATCCCTTTGAGTATAAAAAAGTAATAAATATATCAAAATTCCTTCCTCATTCCACGGGAATACTAAATTTAAAAAGTAGCCTAAGTATTAATCCATGGTGTCAGCTACCTCCATACCAAATTTCAAAGAAATCCGGTAAGCTGTTTCTGAGTTCATCGGTTCAACCGTACAGACAAACAGACAAACCCACAAACAGACAAAATGCTAAAAATCATTGTTTTGGGTTCTATTACGTTGATACAGATGGCCCATGTTAGTTTTTTTCATTTATCTCCCATGTACAGAAATCGATCGGCTACAAAATTATTATACGTATTACGAGATATGTATTTTGACAGTCTTCTCACTGTCAAATTATTCCAAATGCCTACATTTCGACAATAAATAATGTCTGCCATTTAAATGTCAATTTCTTCCGCACATAGTGACTCAATTCTAAATCCAGTTTTGGTTACTGCACAGTAAGATTGTACATACATACATAAACGTCACGCCTGTGTCCCATAGGGGTAGGCAGAGACTATGGATCTCCACCTTGCTCAATCTTGACATACTACTTTCCTTTCGTCTACTTTCATCAATCTCTCCATGCAATCTCGTCGGTTCAGGGAACTTTTAACCTGCCTAAGGTGCTACGATATGGTGTAAGATTGTTTAATCATAATATCAAATACGGTGTTTTTGGATACATGGTATTTATTTGAAGGTAGATTCATATACAATGCCGTCTGCCTACCCTTCGTTTATTGCCAAATGTCTAAATTATATTGTTGAGTTCCGGCATTATAAAAAAACCATATCAAAAAGAGAGCATGGCTCCACCATTGAAAAAATAAGTATTGAAATGTTTGTGGTGTGGAGTGGATTCAAAAATATATGCACTAGAGCGAAGCTGGATCGGGCTGCCACAGATTAATATAGATTATAGAATATAGAGTATTCATTAAATAAGCCGATATTTCCTAAAAATTGCAATAATTCTGTCGGCCCGTTGAATTTCAAGATTGGTGGACGAATAAAAAAAAACTATAAAAATACGCATAATTTCGAAGAGAAATCTGATTAAAAAAACATTTGAATTGTATGTATGAATCATGTGCGTAATGAGCCGTAATGGTTTAGCGGCCGCGGCCTTGCGCGTGACATTGCCGGTTCAAATCCAGGAAGAGATTATGTTCGTTTACCTTTAAGTGGTACATCTTAAGAAGGTTTCGTACTTTAAATATTCATATGTTTTAAGTATCTAAATTAAGTGCTTAAAATGACGTAGTCTAGTTTTATTCATGTGTGTATGTATGTTTGTACCACCCATAAGTATTTGTTTTGCACGCATTCCATACACAGTCATACATTTAATAAATAAATACAACCCATACACTCATACTTAATCCAGGGCCCACACTGACATATAAGTCTTCTGTCGAGTATCAGAAACTACGAGAGACTTTTCGGTCTCACAAACACCCAGACCCTAAACAAATACTTGGAGAGCACATAAATATTTGTCTCGGTTCGGGGTTCTAGCTTGCGGCCTATTAACTACGCCTCGAAGGATGTTAAATGAAGACATAAAGAGTAAAACATACCTATAAAAATGTACCTGTTTGTTCAAAGTTTTCCTTCCTCCATTGCGTAGTGTTCGTATAAGGAAAACCTGTTGAAATAGCCATTTAGGGCTACGTGCCCGCATAGCAAACGCAACCATAGCCAATGTCGCGTATTGTGATGCTAATCGGGTTCGCGTGACGTCACGTTGTGGGTTCGAGTCAGCGGAGGAAGCGGGAATAAATATTATTTTTATTTGTGATTTTTTATGCATTGAATGGCGAGACGAGCTTGCCATTCGCCTAATGGTAAGCGATACGACCGCTCATGAACAGTAGAACACCAAAAAACACCATGAATTACAAAGCATTGCTAGGCACTCCACTGCGCTCGCCATCCTAAGACATAAGATGTTAAGTCTCATTATGTCCAGTAGTTACTCTGGCTACAATGTCCTTCAAACCGGAACACAACAGTGCATTTACACTGCTGAATCACATACTTATTACTTTTAAATCTATTAAATTACACATAAATGTCACACGCATAATCCTGACCCCACAGTAAGATACCAAGTCTTGTGTCCTGTGTTAGAAAGTACGAGAAACATTATACTCGTAGTTTCCTGTGCAACGGAGGATGTAAATTGTTGTATGTTTGTTTTATTCAACTTACTAATATTATAAGATGAAAAGTTTTTAAAGCGCCCTAATTTTAAAACTGGCTATCAAATTGTTAGAAAATATTTGTATATTTGATAGCTCAATTTTTGAGCAAGGTTAAAGGAACCATTAAGTGTTTTAAACAGGTAAAATGTAGCTTCTGTATTATAAAATCCACAGCGATATAATCAAAAAGTAAAATTAATACAAGGGGTATGATAATGTAATAATTATTCTTATTCACAAAAATAATTTACTGTAAAATATTTCACAAAAAAAGCTGCTAACTTAAATTTTATAACTTACGCCGTGGTACAAGGTTTTACCCAAACAGCACAGCCCTAAGGATAATGTCACAAATACTTAATTTATTGTCTATGATTCAACTCCTATGTATAAACCGTGTTTGTGAGACCTCTCTCGTAGTTTCTGATACCCACGACACAAGACTCGATCTCATTGTGGGGTCGGGACTATGTATGTGACTGTTGGGTGTATTTTTTATTTATTATCATCTGTCCATTTTGTACTTATCACATCTAGGTAACGCATAAAGGTCAACGGACTTCCACACTTCTGCCTCCCTATTCAGTAATATAGGTTGAGCTTACATATGAGTCAATTGTTGACGAGCAAAGAAAGTCATTACACGATAAATCTTGAATAATAATCAAGGTGTAAAACCAGCCACTCTGATCCACGCAAGTGTCGCGTACGGGGATCGCCCAGTGTAATGCGGTTTGAAGTGGGCCGGCATAATTGTTTCGACTGGCTGGAGGTGATTGGTTGTCGTTGGTAAATGCTCTGTATAGACAGCATTGCTTTTTTTATTAGTTGCAGTATACCCTACTCAGCCAGCATACATAAATGTGTCAAATTATCATGCTAGTTTACAAATACATACGCACAAAAATGTTTCTGCTTGTGGATCGAATCTGAAGCCTCTAGTTTTTGAGACAGCTTGTTGTTATTTCCATAATAAATTTCAATATTTAAAAAACACCCCCTCTTTGAAATCCGCAAAAATAACATTCATATGTCATTGTTAAAAAGCAACACCATGAAATATATCGTTGATGCTAAGAGGTTATTCACACTTGCCACATCGGCCTATTTTATGGGCCTATAGTAATATTTTTGACCTTGTAAAAGTGTTAAGTTTATGTAGTAACAAAGATTTCTATTGTCTATTCAGTTTAGATTCTCACGGTAAATATCGTACAGAGCATAAGACTTTGAAAAAAAGCCTAATATACTTAATAATAAAACATAGAATTATGGAATGTTTGAGCCCGATATGGCGATAAGTTCGCCCCCTATCACATCGTGGGACGGAACATACAAGGCGAAATGTGGGTTTTCCTGGTAGCACCTCTGCCTACCCTGCTGGGACAAAGGCGTGAGATTATGTATGTAAGTATGTATAAAAAATAGAATACACCTAACAGTCACATACATAGTCCTTCCTCACATTTAGATACAAATCGTGCGTCGTGTATTAGAAACTACGACTATTGTCTCACAACACCCATTTGTACTAGGCCAGCGTGGTGGCCTAACCCCGCTCATTCGAACTCTCGGTTGTAGAGGAGTCCCGTGCTCAGCAATGTGCGATTATATGAAAAGAAATTCGTTCATGAAATGAAATTCGTTTATTGGTCACATAGGCAATTAAACAGCTCTTATGACAAGTCAATACACATAATATATGTTGATACAGTACAGTACATTTGTCCCGGAGCAGGAATCAAACCAGCAGCCTCTCGTTTTCCGGTCGGTGTCTAACCAACAGCGCCAGTCAATGGGGTAAACGTAAAGCAAACGTTACGTTTTTTTTTTTGTTTGGCTAGTCACGTAAGTATATATACTAGTAGTATGTGGGCCGTCTGAAGGTCGCCCATATGTAAATAAACCGGTTTTACATTACTAGTTGTATCATTGATAAAACTGATAGTGTTATCAATTCTCTCGTGGGTTTTATCGCGACGAGATTTTTCTAGAAAATAGGTTTTTTATTGTAAACTGTTTCGTATAGTTTCTGGTACCCACGACGCAAGAATTAATTGATGGTAATGTGGAATCAGGACTTTGTACATGTATGTGACTGTTGAATTTTGGGTGTGTTTATTTATTTAATGTTTTATAGTATTTCGTATTCATAGACAGTTTTAAAACCTATTTTAGTTATCGAAAGTTTTGTCTTCGCTCAAACTGGATACAAAAGTCTTTCGAAAGGGAGAAAACATCGATTACTAAAATAGGTTTTAAAACTGTCTCTTGGATCACGTTTGGATTTACATACATAGATAATCTCACGCCCGTATCCCAGTGGTACAAGCAGTGTTGTCATTACTGTAGAGTTCGCTGAACTAATTTCTGTCCCAAAATAGGATTGGAGGCGAGTCTATCGCCATGCTGGACATAATTGTCAGTCACGGTTAAATACACGTATGCGTACACAATCTTCACGCCTTTATCCTTTAGGGGTAGACAGAGGCTATGGATCGCCACTTTGTTCCATCCTGACATATTACTCTCGCTCCATCCACTTTCATCAACGTCAATATGCATTTAGAAAAAGTAATTAATTTCTCTAACCTCTAAATGAATGTAGCGAGAATCACGAGTTCTTGATGTATCTTCAAAATTATGTGTATTTTTGGGACCACACTATCACTTATATTTAGTTATATTTATTTAACAAACATGAATAATAATAAAATCAAACAACATTTCAACAATATGCAATTTGAGTAACAAAACGCACACAATCTATTTCCAACATCTCTCACGTAACACGCAACTCCGTTTTATTTCTGTACGGTACAAATTTAACTTTTGTTTATTTTTTTAACGGTTAATCGATCGCCGTTGATAAATACTTTATAGTTTTGTCTATGGTTGGGTAAATTTCGAAATTGTTTTTTATTGTTGTGATGCTCTAGTTGCTTGATTGTTTGTTAATAGCCATGGTTGTTAATGGTGTGAAGTATTTCTTAATTCGAAAAATAAGTTTAAAGAGGTATTATGGTATTGCCTTGCAAAAGGAAAAGGGAATTTGTCATAAAATAGCCAAAGCCCATTGAACCGTTTTGTTTATGACGTAAAATAAGTAGATACGGTCTTATTCATAGACAGTTTTAAAACATAGTTTAGTTATCGAATGTTTTGTCCCTTTCGAACGACTTTTGAATTCAGTTTCAGCGAATAAGACAAAACATTCGATAACTAATGGTTTTAAAACTCTATGAATAAGGCCGTTAAAGTTAAGGAGTTGGTAAAAAATTAGTAAACTTCTTTTAGTTTGCGACCGTAGATATTATTTTCCTATGTTATATAATATTTTTTCTTACCGTTTGTTTATGGCTTACTTTGAGATAAATGAAGATAGTAGTTTATCGCTTTATTATATTACTGCTATCATCTATGTCAGAGTTTGTTTTCACGGAAAACAATTTAAAGCTTTTTTATTAGGAATATTTAATTATCTCTTACATAGTATAATAAAAATTATCTTATATACAAACGAATATTATCTTTTTTCATTAAATACAAATTATTTATTGCGATAAATTAATTGTAAATAATTTAATCATTACTGACTCACACGTTATCATCTGAAGTTTTAACATGTTTTAGCAAAAGCTTCATATACCGGTATGTAATCGAAAGGATGTAAAGCACTTCTTAGCCAACGCAATTTTTACTTTATCTCCTGTACTTATAAAGAGAAAATTTGCAAAATGCAAAACGTGTTGTACGCCCCTTGGTAAATATATGGATATGTTGATAAACACCGTTGAAAGAGCTCGTTAGACACGTTTTTTTTTTTTTTTTTTGGTATCGGGTTGGAAAATCCTCATGGACATCCTCCGCCCTGGGGAGGCGCGGAGGGGACTGTCAGACTCTTACTGACTAAAAACCAACCCGTGTTCCTCTCGTACCCGTGTGTCGGAGGGTCGGGTATCGCCGAAGCATTCGTCGCAAAGCTCGTTAGACACGTGTGGTATGTCAAGGTTACTATACCTAACATGTGTTTGTCAATTGTCACGTTAATTTCGGAAATTGTCACAGTAATAAAATAAGATTTGTTACTTAGTCAAGTCAATAAGAACATTAATCATTGGGTACTAGTACGATGAAATATATATTATTTGTTACTTTGTAGTGGCACTTTGAAGTGTTTTTATTTTTTTATTTAAAATTATTTTATTTGTCCCTTTTTAGTTTTGATAGGCATCGTAATGATGAGAAAGGTGATCATGATATAATCAAAACGATGTCTTTAAAATTTACGAATTCTTCAGACCAAACATGATATTATTGCTGTGAAATTATGAGAAGATTGTAAGTCATTATAATCATGATATCCGCTATTGTTAGACACTGACCAGGTCGGATTCTCTTAGTTTACGTCGGTAATTTACGTATCTATTTCTCTCACTCTCCCTCTTCTTCACCTACTGTTTATAGTAAAACTTTTATATTGAAAACTGAAATTAATTGTATCTATTATCTACCCCCCCCCCTACACGCCTTTCTCCTTTTAACCCCCCCTTTGTAGTAACACACTTATACCGAACCAGGTGCAAAAAGAATTATTGCTGTACCATTCAATTTTGAGGAGTTCTGCTCTTCAAGTCCGAAGATATTCATCAGGTCTTCACCATTATTTAATGACACCAATCTAACATATCATACTTGTCGACAAAATAGTTTATTTTTAATCGTTTAAGTACTGCCAGAGATATTGAGTATTTACATTAGTATCTATTTTCTCCTCCCCCCCCCTACACCCCTTCCCCCTTTTAAGCCCCCCTTTGTAGTAATACGCTTATACTGAACCAGGTGCAAAAAGAATTATTGCTGTACCGTTCTATTTTGAGGAGTTCTGTTCTTCAGGACCGAAGATATTCATCAGGTCTTCACCAATTTTTTATGGGACCAACCTAGTATATCATGCTTTTCGACAAAAAATAAATTTTTGAAATCGGTTCCCTAATACCAGCGTAATCGAGTAACAAACATACATTAAAAAAAAAAAAATTCTGTCGAATTGATTACCTCCTCTTTTGAAGTCGGTCAAAAACAAGAATTTGTTAATATTTTGGCCGGGAAAAAAACGAAGTACGAAAGTCTGAAAGCTCGTAATAATGGTCTATGAAAATGTGTCCAAGCAATACTCAGTAGTTATCTTCATTAGATAAAGAGATAAAGTATCCCAGTATCAAAAACAGTTACGCACGTAAGAAATCGGACGCTATTTGCTGAGACGGTGGCCGTGGGTTCGAATCCACAACTCTGATTTTTGATAATGTTTATCGTCAATTTAACAATGAAGGAAAACATCGTGAAGAAACCTGCATGCCATAGAACTTTTTACGAATTTCTATAGTATGTGGATTCTGCCAAACCGCACTAGGCCAGTGTGGTGGACTATACCCTAAACCCAATTAATTTATCGATTGTAAAGGAATTCCGTGTTGTTACAGAAGTCTTTTATGATGGTACTGCAGTGTATATTGTATACCCATAATCACCCACTGCATGGGGACTGCTCTATGATCCAAGACGAAGATCGAATGTTAGGACATCGTACGCAGAACTGTACGATGTAATGGCTTCTATTTTAATGTACTAATGCCTAGGTACTCCACAACATGTTCGAGTCCTCGTTCGTACGTCGTAACCACAGACTAAGTTCACAGTGTTGATTTTTAGCAGTGGAAAACTTATAAGTAACTTACTTCGGACGACGAACGTTCGAACATTCCAAGGACAAGACAGAACCCCCCAGAACTTATCTACAACCGCGAGTTTGATTGAGAAGATGATATCATGACAGCTCTGTCTAATTTCTAGGTCTATTGTACACTGCACAGAATTTCAAATTCCCAGTAATTAGTGTACACATCCTGGGTTTATTTATAGATGTAGTTATTGGGACGATGTGCTGTTGAAATGTAGGAAGCGACGCGACCGACACGATTCGACGTCCCGCTTTCACACTGTGGTTATTGCCAAATATTATCATTGTTATGGATGTATGAGCGTGCAAATTTAACATTGGCTCTGATGACATCAGTTACCAAATCTCGACCAAATCGGATCGGTTGTTTTTGGGTAAATCGCTGGCATATAAGATTACAGAAACTCCTTTTAAGGCCGATTAAAAGAACCTCCTTTTTTGAAGTCGGCTACAAATAAAAAATGCGTAATTAGTAAGACTGGATAAACAAATTAGATGACGGTGGTATTTTTTTTAATTATCGTATAGTTAAATGTAAAGCATAACATTGTAAGCTTTTTCGCATACCTGTAGAACCTGTGTGAAAAATTCAACAGCATTTGAAGTCTACCAACCCACACTGAGCCAGATTGTTGGACTACCTATAGCCTAAGCCCTCTCAATCGTATTTACGCTAAAGAAGTCCCGTGCTCAACAATCTGTTTATTTATGTTATTGAATGAATAATTCTTATCAATAAATTAGATCGTAACATTAAGCTCCTTGTATTCACTTTAGGAAAAGATGGTGGTCTCCATTTAAGAATGGAATATTTGTATTTCAAAACAGTAAATCCTAACATACTCTAAGATAAATAAGCCCCGTATCCTAGGAACGTCTTCCGCTACGATAGATCAAATGTATGCTGACCCAGTTTATACTGATCTGTTTCGTGATCGTTTACCTTCCGTGGTTACTCATGGTTGAATATTCTACATCGCCAAATGTGTGAGTGAAATACTTATTTTGAATTGAGTTTAATGGGTACAAAAATCCTTTGTTTATTGAAATAAAACTACCTTTTAACGGAATTTAACCGCGGATTTGATTTGTACATTTTTTAACTTCCCGACGTTTGAAATACAGCTTTCGTGGTCATGGAGTAGACTTGCTTGATGATAAACATGACATACATGATTTTAGACTCTGCATTATGTGTAATCTTTGGTGTGATTTTTACTAACACAACAAAAGTGCCTATAATGCATGTGATGGTCAATGCAGTGAAAATAAAATTGCCGGTAAGAGATAAAATTTATCCCTAGTTAGTTATACCGGCTAGCTAAAAAACGAATACACAAAAACTTAATATGAAACGTAAGTCAAACTGTTTCAATGGTACTAAAGCATTGTTTCTACTTTTTATCATGAATCTCGCCTTATCATAAATTTCTCCGGAACCTAGAGAAGTCACATATGCTAGGCTCCTAGACTAAACCAAACTGGTATAAATTGCAGTGTAATTGACAACCCAGGATGTGGCCTATCTCCCTAACAAGCCTCATTAACGTCTATCAAGATGTTAATTTTGCAGAGTGTACTTGTATGCACATCACACAATACTACATACAATGTATGCTGCCCTGGTAGTTTAGTTTGTTGAAATTGATTTAACCGATTTAAAAATGGGAGGTTCTGTTTTTGTTTTCGTATGGGTATGTATATTTAAATATTAGCGATTTGCTATCAAATTACTGATTCGCTTTAAGTCAGGTTTTTATTAAAACCTTTAGGCGGCTTCGCTTCTATACAACGATATTTTTTTTGCTGAGTTATAAAAAGAGAAATAATAAGTGGAAGCCATAAGGAACGAAAGGGTACCTATGTTATTAAGTGTAACACGGGGTTAGAAGGCATTCAGAAATGTTTTGGGATGTATATAGCTTTTGAACTTATTAATTAAAGAAGGAGTAATTTTAGACTTTAATCACTAATCTTTTCTCACAAGTATGACTACGAAATATACCGCATGACTAATAAAATTCTCCTTTCTAAAATCATATCGTAAATTATGAAATAAATCGTACATAAACCGATGTTAGTTACATTATAAAACCCACACAACAAGCAAGTTTACTGACCTCAATCTTGAATCCTACTACCCTAGATAAAATGCACAAGCCTAAAATTTATGCTTGAAATTACAGATTCGATAACATCTAAACCTAATTCATCATAACAAAAGTTGGTCTAGATTCAGCTTGGTCTATTAGCCTAGTAATAGAATTTTTATGGGTTGTAAGAAAATATTTAGGAAGAAATCTAGCGCATTACTGATGATTTAATGTGATTTTGTGTTGTTCAAACTAGCATGATGAGCTGTAAAATTATGTTGGGGAATGAAAATTATATTTTTTTTATGAAAATGTTTGTTGCTATCCGGTGTGTAGATTGGATTAAAACAGGAAGTTTTATTTGTTTTATATTTATATTTCCTATTTTAGGTGTTAAGACTTAACACGTATGATTGAAGGGATCGTAGGGTGACCCTTATGACACCCTTTCCAACCATATGGGTAGCTCGAAATTTAGATAAATTTGACATCTGTTCACCAACTCCTTACATTATATGGACGGATGCCGCCCAGAAATGGGACATATAAAGATGGATACGCATATAATTAAAAAAACACATGTGGTGACATAAATGTTACTCTGATATTTAGATCGTATGCCATCCGCTTAGCTAATTGTTATGACATTAAAACCTCAGCGGATATCCACCCAAATACGGATCTAATGTGTCCTTAAACTCTAATGTAGACCATTTTACAGTTACACAACCTTACATCACAAACAATAACGACTTCCTTTCATTTCGCCATACTAAAGCTTAACACTTGTTGAATTTTAATAAGCCCGCCATCTTTTCAGTGCGATGATCCCAGAGATGACGTCATTCCGCCACCGCGACGCGATTGGCCTAGTGTGACGCGGCCGCCTCGTGATTGGTGCGCTGTGACGTCGACGCGCGCTTGATTAGTAGCGCGCGACGTCACTGCGCGCTGATTGGTGCAAAATGTCCGGGCTGCAGGCGAGAACCGAGGAGACTATCAATGGAGTGGACGTAAGAGAGCAAGGCAACGCTTTGAGGTGAGTTCAACTTCCTTGCCGATATGTTTCCCTGGTACTTTAAGATTGTTTTTTCTTGGAATTTTGTCTTTTGATGATTTTTATGGTACTTTACTTAATGCTTACCAGCATAAAATGGAGTTTTAAGAAGCGTAAAGGAAAAAGGCAATAATGAATTTCAATGTATTGTTGGAACACTATGGGGCCTACGATTTCTGATTCGATTTTCCTTGAATGGACTATGGATATACTACGTGGGGAATGTCAAGGAAAAATCATCGTAAACCACAATTTTTTATCTGTACAATGTTCATTAAGGTCGAATGTTATTCCATAAAACCACACTACAATCATAAAAAGTCTTGTAACTATTTTAAGGAACAAATAGAAGTAAAATTCTGCGAATTACCGCTAAACATCCATTCCTGATATTAGTTGTTGTTTAGGGTAATAAAATAGTTTATTCGAGGCTACAATTCGCTCACGCTTGTTACGATGTCGAACAATAGTGTGAGGAAATACCGCGAACAAAATACTTCTTACAACAATATTCGGTTCTGCATATTCTGCATATTTTTGAAAATTTAATGTATGTCCATAAAAATAAAGAAAACTTCCGAAAGATTAGCGATATTCACAATAAAAATACTAGAAATAAGAACAATCTAGCTACTCATAAGACCAGACTCCACAGGATCAGCAAGTCTTTTAAGGGTTACTGCATACACTTTTATAACAAAGTTCCCACTCATATTAAAGCCTTAAGTATTGAAAAATTCAAAGTTACTATCAAGCAAAAATTATGCAATAAAGCTTATTATAAAATTTCAGAATATCTTGATGATAATAAGGCTTGGGAATAGTATAGTATAAAATTAATTAAATATATAGTATCTTGGAGCGGAGGTATTAGTGTGCTCTGTATAATTTAATTTATATTAAGTAACTTAAACTATTTTGCTTTGCTTTGTGAGCGATTTGGATAAGTCATGCTCGCTTAAAAGTCTGTGCTTGCGGTGGCGTCGTGTGCCGGGTCGGTCACTTCCCTGTAGCATGGTTGAGGAGGCCGATGGCTGGCACATGCGTCATACTCGTGAACGGGTGCTGCTTGTGTGGACTGGTCTGTCCGATTTGCTTACTTTGTAATTGATAAATGGATTACTTAACGCTTTTATAATTATTTATTGCGTTGGCAAAACAGAGTATACTGATTCTTCGTTATGGGTTACTTCGTTAACTTTACTTCGTTTCGTTTCTCTCAGCCATATTAAATATAAAGTAAACTTATTCGTATTAAAATATATCCTACTTGCAAATCATAACAAGTTATTAATGAACTGCTCTGATTTAAACCAACTTGTAATTTTTGTAATAATCACTACATTGTAAACTGGTTTTGAAAAGAGCAACACTAGAGTTTCTTGCCCGTTCTTCTCTAGTGAAAACCGCTTTCCGAACCGGGTGGTAGTTCCAAAAATGACTGAATCTAAACAATGTTGAACATTTTAATGGATTCAATAAATTATTTTCATTTTCATTTTCATTTCATTTCATTTCATTTCATTTTCATAGCATCTTTTTAATCTTCGTCACTCTTACGTAATCACATTATATTCGTTCTCGCTCCACTAGTTTCTTGCGTGCCGTATAATCCCACAACAGTTTGAGAAAAATCGCCAAATGCAGCGGTATAAACATACCTCCTGACATCTTCTGCAAGCCTGGTGCTATCGACTAATAAATTTTATTAAAAATATGACTATTTCCGTGGCGCAGTTGGTTACACGTCGGCTGTGAATCGAGGAGATAGCGGGTTCGATCCCCGCACCGAGACAAATGTTTGTGTGAACCACAAGTATTTTTTTCGGTCTGGGTGTTTGTGAAACCGAAGAGTCTCTCGTAGTTCCTGATACCCACGACACTAGACTCGACCTTACTGTGGGGTCAGGACTATGCATGTGACTGATGGGTGTAAATATATATTTTATTTTTGCACACTCACTAAAGTTCTGTGTTGGTTGCCAAAGCCGATTAGTCTCGTAAGAAGTACTGATGCAAACAAACAGCAAACAATGATGAAAAAAATATCAAGTTACAAAATATTGCCTTCTCGGAACATCGAACCCATAACCTTTAATTTTAGAACCAATTTACGCAGCCACGGGACTAATTGAGCGTCAAACCCAACCCCAAAATAAATAATGTTCCACCGTTAATGTGTGAAATTTATATTAAATTAATTCACAATTTCACATCACTTGGGGAACATGCTAAACCCAACGAACAATTTTTCGCTCCGCTGACCACCCCCGGATGTATACAACTCAATGATACATTATCACTGAAAATAAAACTTTAAGTCACATTAATAAAGTTTAAAGTAGTTTGCATAGAGACAATTGAATTATATCTAATCTGCACGATCGAAACGCAACTCGTCAGTCTGCGGTGAAAACTAAACGTAATGTTATTCAAAAGTTTGTTATTGATTTGCGTGGCGTTGGGTTTTTGTTTGGATTCGAATCTTGACCTCTAAGCATTGAGATATTCACGGACATCGCAAGCATGATCATTTTGAATCCTTATTTTGAATCAAACTGTCAATAACTCATCTCTTGTCTCAGCTCTTTATCTGCAGGGCACTAGCCTTCTCTACAACAGAGTACCAATGAGAGGGGTTGGGCCATGTCCACCACGCTGGCCTAGTGCGGGTTGACGGACTTTATATACCAAAGAAATCCTTGCAAATCGCTATGGTATGCAGGTTTCCTCACGATGGTTTTCTTTCATCGTGATAGTGCGTGGTGATTGACTAAAAATACACACATAACTCCGAAAAGTCAGAGGTGTGCCCTGGGGTTTGAACCCGTAGTCACCGTGAACATATTGGCAGCCGCGTCTGGTCCGATACCAACAGGCAACCACGCACTCAGATCTACTAAAGACAATTAGTTAGACACATAAAAATAATCTCGTTACATCACATTAACATGCTATTATAGGCAATTAGTTCATCTACCGTGATATAAACATTGGGGTCAATGACACGATGCATGTAAATAAGTGATTTGTTAATATCATATCGCCGCTTTCGTTCTATTTATACTTTTAAAACTATTGAAGGTAACTTCATATAATATTTATATTGTTATGTGACACCCTCCGTGGCCCAGTTGGTTAGACGCCGGCTGTGAAACGAGAGGCCGCAGGTTCGATCCCTGCACCGTGACAAATGTTTGTGTGAACCACAGGTATTTGTTACGGGTCTGGGTGTTTGTGAGACCGAAAAGTCTCTCGTAGTACCCACGATACTCGATCATACTGTGGGGTCAAGACTATGTATGTGACTATTGGGTGTATTTATTTATTTATTATATTCAAGTTTGATTTTTATACTGAAATGACTATAGTAAACCACGATAGCCTCAAGACACATAATATCGACTTATCCTCTTATTAAGATACCAAGTGTCTTTGGCATCAGAAACTACGGAAGACTTTCCGTCTATTAAATTTGACCAATAATAAATTTGAATTGGATGAAAGCAGTATTCGAAACATGAAGACATTAATTGAAACCAAATAGGTAATCACGTCAACAAAATGCGTGTCGAAATATTAAATATTATTTATACTGGCAAGATGAAGTGACTACAACGCGCCTGATGGTAAGCGCAGTGCAGCCAGATTGAGTATCCACCGATGAGAGATAACTATCTTTTGCTGGTCGCCACAATTTCGAGCCTGATTGTTCGTGTATAGGAAGAACTCGAAATGCTAGACACTCATGGGTCATTGTGACGGGTTTTTAACCTGCATGTAGCAAATAAATAAATAAATACACCTAACACATACATAGTCCTGACCCCGCACTAAGATCTAGTCTGGTGTTTTGTATCAGAAACTAAGAGAAACTTTTCGGGCTCACAAACACCCAGACTCGAAACAAATGCTTGTGAGGAAAACAATTTTTTTCTCGGTCGAAGGCAGTTAATCTATCGAGAGTCAATCCAGAGTTAGCCATCTCAAATTGGTGGATACTTTCTCCACTTAAAATGAGGTGCATTGTAGCCACTTTGTAGCCCGTATAAATAAAGATATTATCTACGAATAAGCGAGCAAAACAAACGCGTGATAATTTAATTTTACACACGTCACGAAAAGTCAATATTATGGTCTCTGATCAAATCCGATAATAGATAATATGTACATATTATATTCTACTGCAATATCTGTATTTCAATAAATGCTAGTAGTAGATTATTTTAAAAATAGTTACTTTCCTCTGTACCAAAAATGTTTAAAATACTTATTCCTGATAATATTGTTTCATATGAAATGATTTACTCTTAGCTTAAAACAAAAGCCACCGGTGGAAAATAATTCAAGGTGAGGCAACATAATGAATATGTAATATTTACAGTCGATAAATCACGATTCACCTGCGAGCCTAAATTGCAATGTAATATATTCAATAGAGGTTTATTTTTTCCTCAAGACTGGTATGCATTGTTTTCTCATTCAGTTTGCATGGCGCCTTAACGTTAGCTTCTTAAAATAGGTGCTATTTATCTCCTTATACTTGTAGTAATAATAAAATAAATTGATTATATAATATATAGGTAAGACCTTGTTTTGATTTTTATGTTATCTAAATAATTATTGATATTGTTGCTACTATATATCTAAATTAAGAAGTTCCATTTGACAGTGTGAAATAGGGATGCTGTCAAATAAATCGGTTCTTACAATATCCGATTATTTAGAGATATCGATAATATTTGTTTGTATTTCTTAATTGATTATAGTTTATATTTTCCGTTTACTTCATTTCGTTATTTTTTCATGAACATTTTTATTCTAATGAGACATCCACAATTGCATAAGTCACTTTACTATTTAGGAACAAAAGGAGTGATTTATCTATTACTAGCGGCCCGGCCCGGCTTCACCCGGGTGCTGACACTTTTTGAGTCCAGTCCACAACACGCACATGCTTATGAACACATGATACATACATACATACAATACAATACATATACTCCAAAGTGAGGAACCTCCTCACTATGTGTGCCGTATCCTACAATACTGCCTTCATTTCCATTGTAATATCCAAATCTATTAATTAATAATAAATTAATTTATGTTAATATTATTATTACATTATTTAATGATGAATGTTCGTTGACAGTATACCTATTATTAGCTGAATTTTCAGTATTTTAAAAAATTAAAAAACAACTGGATTAAAACTGCTCGATTATTTAAATATTTTTACCGATTATGCGTATACAAATGCGTTTGAGTAGTCTCGACTCTACCGGTAAAAGATCTAACGAAGTAACTTTGTAATGACGTCTAGAAAAAAATTATGTTGTTTAAAATGGTTATTTTGCTTTATTTAAAGGTTTTTTTTTTTTAATTGAGTGATTATAGTTTGTAAATCTTGTGATAAAATAAGAATAGCTTCATAAATCCATGGATTTACGGAAAGTGTTATTGAAATTGTGTGAGTTACAAAGTTATTTACGTTAAAAGTATGAAACGTCAAATGGAACTTCTTAGTTTAGATAGACTGTAGTCGTTTTTAAGGATTAACGTTAATAATTACTATTGATTTTTGAAATCACACGTAATGAAATTAAAATATATCGATTGTTCTATGGCATAGGTTAATAACGGGAACTTTTTTTTTCAAATAAACACGTAATCAGTAGACACGGTTTAGGTATACACAAGATTGTAAAAAAAACACATAGTTTTGTTTCTATGCACACCAATTATAGAAGTAAAAATCTTTCATGTTGCCAATATTTTTTTATATTTTTAAGCTATAAAAAATCAACAAACAATACTCACCGTCTTGTACAAGATGACATGTCACAATTGGATGGTGTCCAAAATTCCACTACAACCAAACGTGTTACTACAATAAAGTCCAAAGGGGAACTGAAATCATTACAACCGTACTTAAATAGTAAATACACAGGTTGTGATGAATCAACTCATACGTACATAATGTATACGTATATGATTTCCCATATTAATAGTGGCGATTTTGTGTAATTCCTGGAAGCGATAATTCGGCTTGCCGTACGTAATGTACCTAATAGTTGTTTACCTTAAAAACGTTAAATAAAATTACCTAACGGGCACAGTGCAATTCCGTGCAAATGTTTATGAAAATATAGTATATAACGGAGTAAAAATATAAGTATGCGTACTTGTTCATTTAATAAAACTAGTTACCAGAAATATCGGCTTCCCATTTGAAAAAAGTCACCCTTCACCACTGGTACTTACACAGGCGGCCTTATATGTGAGACCGCCAGTAGAATCACAATTTTTCACGTAATTTTAGGCTCTAAATCACACTATATCGGTGTAAGAAAACATGAGGAAAGCATACTTAAGTGCTATGTAAGGAAAAATCTTAAATATGTAAAGCTCACATCAGCACTGTGCCAAAGTAGTGGACTATACCCTAAAGTAAGGGTTCCCAATCTTTTCAGTCTGGTACTAGTTAGGTTGAGAAAAAAAATGAAAGAAAGAATCACTTTGGGAACCGTTGCCCTAAAGAATTGATGTCAGGTCAGTAAAATCAGCGAGATAGTCCTGCTATATACAATAAAGTAATAGAATAAGCAAGGTTGCAGAAAATCGCTATATGCATGTTACCAGCCTCCGTGGCGCAGTTGGTTAGACGCCGGTTGTGAAACGAGAGGCCGCGGGTTCGATCCCCGCACCGAAACAAATGTTTGTGTGATCCACAGATATTTGTTTCGGATCTGGGTGTTTGTGAGACCGAAAAGTCTCTTGTAGTTTCTGATACCCACGACACAAGACTCGATCTTAATGTGTGTATGTGACTTTTTTTTTGTGTCAAAGAGGAAAAGCTATTAAGCTCCCCTTTCGGTACCCCGGGGGAGGCCGAAAGGGGTATGTCAATGTCTCTGGCCTTCCAACCCGCCATATTGCGGATTGTGGTCGAGCTGGGACCCTCACAAAACCTACGCCAGCATACTGACTAAAAACCCCTCGGTGACCTTCACACGCATTATGGGCGGCACCGGACATCCCAGGGCGTCAATCGCCCCGATATACGTCCGCGTAACCGCCCGGCGCAAAAGCGTTGCTGGTCCTTACGTAGTGGGGATCTGAATGCCCCACATTTACTACTAGTTTGGACGCCCGTTTAGGATGTTGTGGGCGTCCACGATAGAGTCTGACCCATGCACTCTATCACACGTCTCGAGGTCGTTATGAGTGAGGGCGCACCGCCCCCGCAGTTTGCCTAACGACCCCGATGGCCCCTTTAAGTCGCCTCTTACGACAGGCAGGAAGTACCGTGGCGGAATTCTTGCACCCCCGAACCACTGGGCAAACTATGTATGTGACTGTTGGGTTTATTTATTTATTCTAAGTCTATGTGGAAATTCTTGGAGGATACCTATGTCCAGCTGCGGACTTCCTATGGCCAAATAGAGAGAGAGCATGAGAGAGAAAGGAACGAAGTCCGATAATAAGTAGCAAAGATTAAATGTTGTTTTATGAGAAGTTTCATTAAGTTTATCATTGGGATTCCCGTTAATTATAATTATCAGAGGGATTTGGTCGTTAACGATGCTACAAGTCCTGGTAAAAACATGTTTGTCAAATTATACATTTATATGCGATTCTTCCTGTTCTACTTATGTTACGTTACGAGTGATATGATTTTTGAAATAAAACGGATAAATAATTTTGACGGATTTTATCGCGATTTGGTATAATTTTTACATTTTTTGACTTCCCGGTGTTTCGATTGCTTTACAGATTTCGTGGTCACGGGGAGGTCTAAGGTATTAGTCATCCGCTCAGTGATTGTTACAATTTAAATACCCTTAATTTTCAATTATTAAATTAAAAAGTTAATTGTAATATAATATGTATATGGTGTACATTCTTATTTTTGGAAAAACTACGTATTTACAACCCAATCACGATAGGTAAAAAATAAATAAATCGACGCTTTTATTTCGTAACACTTACTTGCATTGTGTCTGTTCCTAAAACTACTACCTGGCTTTGTTTTTGGTAGCAGTCTGGATATAACCTGTATACCGGTATATTAAGGTTTAAGAATGACTTTCTAAAGAAGAATTGCATACATAATTCACTAACTGAGAAACAATGTTTAAAACTAAAATTAATAATTAGAGCGCACAACGATATGAAAAACAAAACAAGAAATAGAAACAAAATAATGAATAAAAAAATCTATATCTGTATCAGCCCAAATACGTCCCACTGCAGGGCAAGGGCCTTATTTACAATCGAGAGTACGATTGAGAGGGGTTAACATGTCTTTAACATATTTTTACAACGTTTTCTTATGGTTAGGCCATATAGTACGCCACGCTGGCTTATACGGGTTGGCGGACTTTACATACCGTAGAATTTCTTCAAAATCGCTACGGTATGCAGGTTTCCTCACGATTTTTTTCACCACCGTTTTAGTGCGTGGTGATTGACAACAATACACACATAACTTCGAAAAGTCAGGTGTTCCCTGAGATTTGAACCAGCGACCACCGTGAAACATGTTGGCAGTCGCGTCTGGTCCGTTACCAACAGACCACCCTTCGATAAAATGTGTATAATTGATCGAAGACGCCACCACGCACTTATTTAAACAATTAACAAAGTTAATGTACTGCAACTAACACTATCCGCAGGACTAGAAAACTATTCAAGTTCGATTCCCAGTAATGTATTGGCTTTTTAACGACTTTGAAATGCAGAATATGTGCAGTATGAATGGAGTCGACTCATTCGGGTTATCCTGAACAGGTTACATAAATGTATTGATAGATTGTAATTAAACCACAATATATTCATTCGTGCCTATATGAATAAGACTTAAATGTAAGTGTCATACGCGTATTGTATGCGTATGATTACCTATTGTTTTGTAACAGGATAAATAAATTAAATACAGTGTTATTATATATTTATTGCTCAATAATTGGTGTTTGCATATTCTTGTAAGTAGCACGTTCAGTCAGAGCACGGGCCTCTACAATCGAAGTACGATTGTGAGGTTGGGCCATATAATCCACCAAGCTAGCTTAATACGGTTTGGTTGACTTTACTTACCAAAGGAATTATTAAATACTTCCAGTACTTAATAAATAAAATAAAAATTACTTAATGATATTTTTTTGTAAATTAATGATAAATCGAAGAACTCCGTACCCGCAGTAATGTGTCACGTGACACCGACTAAAAATAAATATTAACGCCAATAAAATAAGAACCTTATTGCCTTGTGTTAAAATTTTAAACACAGCAACAACAAATTCGCTCTATTTTGATAATACGAATATACATGTCACGTCAAATTTATGTCAAATTGACGCATTAAGACCATGACGTCCGAAATCATAGAATTGTTAAACTGACGCATACAATAGTTAACCCCTCGGGTGTCCATGTATAGACAATAGACTTTTGACAGCTCTACACAATAGTCTACACAATAGAGAATAATAGAGAGCTGTCACATAAATCTTGTCATGACGCCTAATATGAGCGTCATCGACACCGGAGGGGATAATACGTTTGGATATTTATGCTTATTGGCTATATATGGAATCGTGTTCAAAATTATTCATTAAGAACATGGTTGTAATCTACTATATACTGTTTAATTCAACAATAATACAATAGCGGCCAGACCAAACTATGCCTAGTAACAATAAAAATCAAAGTCTCATGAATTTTTGTGATTTGAATATTTCCATCCAACGCCCTTCCACAACCCTAACTATAGGTTGTCCCATGGTCTTTCTCTCTTTTCTCTCTTTCTCTCTTTTCTCTCTTTCTCTCTTCAACCACAGAAATTCATCAGGTGAACATAGAATTCTGCCAGGGATCTCCACAAAGACCTGTTGGAAGCGGCTTGCATCCAGCGACTTCTAGCAACAACCGGGTTGTCCGTCTTGTAGGCCGGCGTCCGACACTTCGCTTGCCTATACGTGACCTCCACTCCAGAACCTTTCGGACTTCTCCGAACATTCTACGACCTGGGAAACTGATATCTATCTCGTGTAATCTTGTGGCCACACACGTAACGATATAACTGTGCAAGTCTGCGTTTGCACCAGTATACTGGAACGTGTGTGGGCAAATAATTGCGCAAACGAACTTGAAGGTGTGTGGCAGACGCTCACAGAAAATTCACAAGTTCCATTGCCCTTACACAGTTGTAAGGTGTGACTACGTGTATGTTAATTAGCTGGTCAGTAATAGTAGCTCGTGATTCACTAAGATTGTGTAATGACGGCCGGCGATGAGATTTCTAACTCATCTCGCACTATGCAATTACATCAAGGTCAGAAATCAGAATTATCTATTGTAAAATATTTATTTTGATTCGGTAATGGAAATGACGTAAGTGTATAGCAAGCACATGCTAGACTTCTTATACTAAGGTAATACTGTAAAAAAATCAAATTGTGTGTCAGTTTTCTTCAAAATTCGGGCCCGTGACTCACTTCAGCATTGCCTTATATCCATAACTATGCCTTATAGTTATGGATTTGGTTATTTGGGTTGAAAATTGGCAATTAAAAATTTATTGAAACCCATTTTAAGCACATACAGAAAAGAACCCACCAAAATGCTTGCAATTTTCCTCCGTAATTTTTTTTGCTCAACTCGCTAAAAAAATAAAAACCGTGTGGTGTCGTGGGACACCGGATAGGAACGATGTTCCTTATTATAAAAATATCAATTTTAAGTTCTATTCGAGGTGTAAAGAAAATAATTATTCGGGTATACATTTTTTATGATGATTATTTTATTGATAAAAATAATAATAATTATAACAGTCATCACGTAGAGTGTAGACTATACATTAGACATTGTATAGCCATTATACAGAGATTATACATAAATAATAAAAAACCCAACGAACTAATAACCTCCTTTGAAGTCGGTTAAAAATATAAAATAATAAGCAAATAATTAAAAACAAAACATAAGTTCCTAAATTTTTAAATTTCGAATGTCAAACTCATCCGTGGAATAAAAGTGTCGTTACAACTTTTGGTCTTCATTTTTTCTGTCTAGCCCCCTTTCGCAACGCGCGATAAGGAACTTCGTTACAATACGATTAAAAATACCAATATACAATCTCGGCCCTCTTGCCTATTAACAATTTGCGAGAAATCCGTGAGCGGGTATTAGTGCCGGCGAGGTGCGGTGAGCCGAAGCCGTATGCTTCGCCAAGGGTAGGAACCTGAAGCCTTGCAGTCGACGCCACGTGCTCACCCGCGCGACTAGATTTAAATAAGAATGTTGCTGGGGGCTACTTGAGAATACATTGTTGCGTAATTTGTAGAGCAAGATTGTAGGTTTACCGGGCTTTGGTAGATATGTATATGATACTTGTCCGTTGTGAACAAAAAATATTTCCAACTCCTATTAATTTAACTTTATGATTAATTTCGTTAAAGACAACTTAGACATTCCCGGAGACTCGCTGAGCTTCAATGCTCGGTATTAAAATGCGTGCCACCGTTGATCGTGGCTTACAGCAGTTGCAGTAGCGGGAGTGAGGGCGAGACAGTCTCCTGATACTTAATAATAAATAAATAAATACACCCAACAGTCACATACATAGTCCTGACCGCACACTAAAATCGAGTCTTGTGTCGTGGGTATCAGGAACTACAAGAGACTTTTCGGTCTCACAAACACCCAGACCCGAAACAAATACCTGTGGTTCACACAAACATTTGTTTCGTGCGGGGATCGAACCCGCGGCCTCTCGTTTCTCAGCCGGCGTCCAACCAACTGCGCCACGAAGGCTGTCAACTTGCCCGTATAATGTACAAAACAAAATCAAAAAACTCTACTTCATAAAAGTCAACTCATAAACCATTGCGCTAAAAAGAACGAAACAAGATTGAGAATAGAAGACACAATTTATATAAAAAAAAGTTTATTCTATTTCAGTACATACAAATGCCAATATAAATACCACTAAGAGAAAATGGCGTCACTTGAACAATATTTTATTAAAGCCTTTTACAGAAATTCTATCAGATTTTCTCATTAAAAATCTATCGTCGTATCGACGGGCAACTACATATCCACAACACAAACTAAAACAGCACATTAAATAACCAAGGAAACTGTGGTACAACATCAAAGAGGATACGATTTTTCAGAGGCGACATCAAACGTCCATTCGGTTTATTGCCTAACAAAATAAACAAATCCGACCGCCTGCACAAACAATTAAGCTAAATTGATGCAACTATGAGGGGTCGACGAACCGGCAGCTGTTTATTCCTGGTTGGCATAGATTAAAGGATTCGTAGATGCGACTTCTCTCTGAGTGTTTGAGATTAGATATGTGGGATGTTGAGTTTGTTATTTCAAGAATTATTTTTTGTAAATTTCTTGAAATAAAATTTGTACCACAGTTGTAAAATTCTTTGTGAAAAAAATATGACGAGAATCGAGAGACAACAAAACGCAATGTTTTTATACATGCGGATTTTTTTTTCTAAATAAACACTTAAATATTTTTATCTCTACTACCAGTGGCAATATTTGTGTAGATAAGTAGAAGATAGGTAATACTAAAATATTTGTATTGTAAATGGGGAAACAGGACAAGGTCAGGAGTACCATAGGCCTTCAGTTATAAGATAAAGGAAAATAAACAAAGTGAAATAAACATATTGTATAGTCGAAAAGTAAATTTTTTAGCATCTGCCTTTACCATGACCTACTTCAACATATTCTAATGTTCTTATATGTTTCCTATTATGAATTTAGTTACCGAATGTTTTGTTCCTTTCGAACGATGTTTGAATTCAGTTTGAGCGAAGAAGACAAAACATTCGATGACTAAAATAGGTTTTAAAACTGTGTTTGAATAAGGCTGAATATGCATGGCCCTTCTACTAACAAAGAAATACTCTATGGCGCCGATCAACAAGTGTGACGAAGGAATGATTGCTCGGAATATATGTTTTAGTATTTTATATTTATTTCTATTTCTAATTTTATTATACGCTGCGGAAACGAGTGACTCACGAGTCACGGATATAAACTTGTGTCTGTGGTTTTGTGATGTCATCTGTGCCTGGTGAGAGTAACTTTTTTTATGACGTAAGAGCGAAAGAAGGAACGGATTTAACTGTTGGATAATCTATTGAAATAAAACTATTTTTACGGATTTTATCGCGATTTGGTTTAATTTTTACATTTTTTAACTTCCCGACGTTTCGATTGCTTTTCACTACTAATAATACCTCACTAATACCTCCATACTAATACCTCACCTAATACCTCAGACTAATACCTCAGTCCGCCCCGTGACCACGAAAGCTGAAAAGCAATCGAAACGTCGGGAAGTTAAAAAATGTAAAAATTAAACCAAATCGCGATAAAATCCGTAAAAATAGTTTTATTTCAATGTGTAACATTCGCGTAAAGCTAAGAAACAATTATGAATATAATCTAATTCTAAAGTATGTCTAGTTCGTCGTAGCCTGTTGGTTACTGTAGCTGATTCAAATTCCAGGACGCAATTCTGATTTATCGGAGTTATGTGTATTCGTTGTCAATTACCACGCACTTTAAAGGTGAAAGAAAACATTGTTATGAAACTTGTATAGCATTGACACTTTAACAATATTTCAATAGTAAGTAAGTACATCCAACAGTCACATACATAGTGCTGAATGCTGATCCCACGCTAAAATCGAGTCTAGTGTCGTGGGTATCAGAAACTACGAGAGACTATTTGGTCTTACAAACACCCAGACCCAAAAAAAATATCTGTGAATCACACAAATATTGGTTCCGGTGCGGGGATCGAACCCGCGGCATCACGTTTCACAGCCGGCGTCAAACCAACTGCGCCACGGAGGCTCAAGTATTAGAAGTTCGCCAACTCGCTCTAGGACAGCTAGAGGACTTAGTCAAAGTCCGTTTCTACTATAGAAGACCCTAATAAGAGATTTAGGTGATATTAATCAATATATCCGACTGCCTCGGTGGCGTAATTGTTCTACGGTACGGATACAACGTTGAGGTTTAGGGTTCGAGTCCCGGGTCGGGCAAAGTGATATTGGATATTTCTAATAATTATGAGCCCGGAGTCAGGAATTTGAGCACGATATGGCGATAGGCTCGCCCCCTATCACATCGTGGGACGGAACATACAAAGGGAAATTTGTGTGTCCTGGTGGCACCTCTGCCTACCCTTTCTGGGAAAAGGGCGTGACTTTATGTATCTATATCTATATCAGCCCATATACGTCCCACTGCAGGGCACGGGCCTACTCTACAATCGGGGGAATCGATTGCGAGTGGTTAGGCCATATAGTCCATCACGCTGGCCTAGTGCGGGTTGGCGGACTTACATACCGTAGAAATTATTTAAAATCGCTACGGTATGCAGGTTTCCTCACGATGTTTTCCTTCACCGTTAAAGGCGTGGTGATTGACTATCAATACACACATAACTCCGAAAAGTCAGAGGTATGCCCTGGGATTTGAACCCGCGACCACCGGGAACATGTAGGCGTAACGTGACTTTATGTATGTAATCAGTATTTCAAGGCCGAAGATCTTTCTCACCCTCCGAGTTAAAGTTCATACGACTAAATCGATAGATACTGTAACGATGATTTATAACCCGAAGCGCTAATCCAGTAATGGTTATTGATGGTTATCCCCCGCTTGAAACATGACGTGTTCCTACGACATCGAAAGCGGAGATAAATTGCTCTTGCCCTACTGTATATTCGACCCTTTGTGGATTATTTAGGATGTATGTAATAAGCTTAGGAATTTATGTATGTTGACGTGAATCGTGATGTTATTTTGATTCCGGTTTTAAAAATGTTTTAATTAGGGCTTATAGAATTCCACATGATTTGTTTGGTATTCAAAATTAATTGGTATGCGTTGATAACGGACCGGACGCGGCTGCTAGGATGGTGGTCGCGGATTGGAATCCAAGGGCACACTTCTGACTTTACGGAGTCATGTGTGTATTCATAATAACCACGCACAATGAGGGATAAGAACGTGAGTAAACCTGAACGCCCTAGATTTTAAAAGATTTTCCATGGTATGTGAAGTCTGCTAATCCGCACTAGCGTGGTGGACTATGAGAATCTCTCAATCGAATTCTCGACTGTGGAAGTGTCCCGAACTCGAAACAATATTCTCACTAACACAATATACAGGGTATATCAAGACTGCGACCGAAAACGAAGCCAGGTGGTAGTATTAGTGACTTTAGACACAATGCAACTATAAATTCCGTAAAAAAAATCGTAAACTTTTTTTTGGGAATTTTTTACTTATGGTCGTATTTGGGTGATAAATACATAATTTTCCTAAAATAATGATGTACACCTTTTTATTTTTTAAGGCGCAATGGTACGTTAGGGTTTAAACTATTATTTTCGCAATAACTAGGTATTTACTACCCAAAAACAACGATTTTAAAAAATTGCAAAAAAAAAACTCGCTTATTTTTCGAAATTTTTATTTGCATTGTGTCGGTAACCACTAAAACTACCACTCGGCTTCGTTTTCGGTCGCGGTCTTGATATACCCTGTATTTTTTATTACTTCCGGCAAACGAGCACACAGGTCACCTTATGGTAAGTAATCACTGCCGCCCATGAATATCCACAATGCTGGATCTTAGATATGTCGCCGGCCCAGCAAAGCTCTCACTTCAAGTCTCCTGTGAGACATTGGTACCGCCCAAGACGACCCTCATTCATGCTAAGTACATACATACACACATACATAAACTCACGCCTTTATCCCAGAAGGGGTAGGCAGAGGCCCTGGTAGCGATCAGGACACCCACATTTCGCCTTGTATGTTCCGTCCCACGATGTGGTAGGCGGCGAGGCTATCGCCATATCGGGCACAAATTCCTAACACCGGGCTAATTATGAATAGAAATAGATGCTGAGTCATGTAAACAAACCGATTCATACAAAGAAATGTGAAAGCGAATCCTTTATTTGATTCGAAAATGAGATTAAGACGAGTTTTTCGCGAAAAATTCAAATATGGCGAGGGTAAACGCACCAATTTGCTCGCGGTTCGTTTTATTTCGGTCAGTTTCCGCTCGGCTTAGCCACTTTCACTGGCTGAGTCAGGAGATTCGAGGTAAATTGGTGAAAATATTTTTTTTGTTATTTATTTTGTTGGTTCATTTATAGACTGTGATTTTTTCGATACATTTATAAAGTTGGAGTATGGGCTGTGAACAGCTTTCGAGTTTTATTCCCAGTTCAAGAAATCCTTGTTGTGTGAGTTTTTTTTTACATTAGTAATCTCAGTGAATGGCTGGAATTTGTGACTGTCATGGCGGCGGCATTGGGATGCTGATTACCTCAACAAACCCTGAGTGCCATCACTACTTACCCATTTGGGGAAATAGGTGTGAGCTTATGTGACATGCTGGTTTTAAGAATAGAAACACTTATTTTGGGGTAGCCAGCTCATCCTTAGTAATATGATTTATGCACATATAAGAAAATACACCTTATATTTGTGTTCTGTATCTGAAGCTGTTCAGATTCCACATTTATAACATTATGTTTTTTATAAAATCTCGGCGCGGGCTCAAACCCGCGACCTCTACTTTCACAACTCCACTCTCACTACACAGAATTGAACCGGCTACCGTTAGTTGCTAACCTGCGCGAGTCATTAGCATGAGAATGAGTCATGAGACGAGTCCAAACAATAGCTCGTAACGGCACTCGGCATACATTTTAAAGTACGGATCAAAAGGTCGAGTATTTATGTACTTTGTGTTTGTTTAATGTGTTTTTGGGGATTTTGATGTTTTTGTAAGGTAAGCTTATTAGTTTGGCAACATGTAAATTGAAGTTAGAGGTCTTGGATTCGATACCCAGGATAGGTAATTTGTTCTGTATGAGATATTTGGTTGGAAAATTTCTGATATGAAAGGGAGCTGATTTATGCATTTTCGGCCTCTTAAAATGACAGTCCGTGGCGCAGTTGAGACGCTGGCTGTGTAACGAAGGGCCGCTGGTTCGATTCCGGCAACTAGACAAGTATTTAAACACCTTCTCTTCGCGTAATTTCAGACAGTGATGCTACTAATTAAAACCTAAGAAAAGTACCACAGAAGTACAACTATGCAACACAAGTGATCACATACGCGGTAATAAAAGACGCTTACATCTCGCGTATAGATAAGACTGCGTTGTTTCAGATTGAATCATCGTGTTATCAACTGTTCATGTTTATTTATTCATTTATTAATTAATTTATTTACATACTTTATGATTAAGTTACATGTTCTGGGACACAAGTGGAAGAGAATTCCTAGAAGTTGTGGATGTCTCTGTTCATAATTCCATTACATTGATGAAGAGAAACGCGATGGGAAAACTTGCGTATTTGATAAACATTACAAGACCTAATATCCCTTTTATTTCCTCTTCCTATCCTTTTTCCTTCTCGCTCTTCTCCCAATTTGATGGGCCACACATCCATGATCCAGCGTTTTGGATGTTCATGGGCGGCTGTGATCACTGTGGGTCTGGGTGTTTGTGAGACCGTAAAGTCTACTGTACTGTACTGTAAAGTTTACTGGTGGTAGGTCTCTCATATGTGAGAGGCCGCCTGGGTAGGTACCACCGCAATGTCTATTTCTCCCGCCAATCAGCAGTACTGTTGTGTTCCGGTTTGAAGGACATTGTAGCCAGAGTAACTACTCGACATATCGAGACTTAACATCTTATGTCTCAGGATGGCGAGCACAGTGGAATGCCAAGCATTGCCTTGTAACTCATGGTGTTGTTTGGTTTTGCTACTGTCCATGAGCGGTCGTATCGCTTACCATCAGGCGAATGGCAGGCTCGTCTCGTCATTCACTGCAATAAAAAAAAAAAGTCTCTCGTAGTTCCTGATACCCACAACACAAGACTCGATCTTAGTGTGGGGTCAGGACTAAGTATGTGACTGTTGGGTGTATTTATTTATTTATTTAACTATTTTTACCTGTAAAGAGCAGATAAATTCAGTAGACAGCTAAATCAGTGCAATTTATTACGAGAACGGTTTGCTGTACCCACAGCTGTGCCACAGAACCATTAATAAATCTCTATAAAGTGTATTTGTGTGTCACAAGGCGCTATGTGTCACGACTTATCACGTCTGTCTGTTTGTCTGTGTTTTATTTATTGGCGAACTCAATTTTATACGTCATAGACTAATGCCGGCAAAAATAGTAAACAGACACTATAACACGTTAGATAGCATGTATGAAATGGGCTTAGTAATCAGGTCATAAAACATAATAGGGCCTTGCATGACTCAGCTTGTAGTACTGAATAGATTTTACTGGTGGTAGGTCTCTCATATGTGAGAGGTCGCCTGGGTAGGTACCACCGTAATGTCTAATTCTCCCGACAAACAACAGTGTAAATGCACTGGTGTGTTCCAGTGTGAAGGACATTGTAGCCAGAGTAACTACTGGACATAATGACACTTAGCATCTTATGTCTCAAGATGGCGATCGTAGTGGAATGCCAAGCATTGCTTTGTTATTCATGGTGTTTTTTGGTTACTGTCCATGAGAGGTATAGCTTACCAACAGGAGAATGGCATGCTCGTCTCGCCATTCATCGCACTAGAGTTTCTTGCCCGTTCTTCTCTAGTGAAAACCGCTTTCCGAACCGGGTGGTAGTTCAAAAAATGACTGAATCTAAACAATTTTGAACATTTTAATGGATTCAATAAATTTTTTACATTTCATTTTCATTAATACAAAAACCACAAGTAACAAAGATTTTATCACGCAAATACAACAGTCAATCAACTCGCACTTGTTGCGTCATCTGATATCTCGTTACGGTAACACAACTCGGGCAGCAATACCTAGGTAATCTAACTCGCGTGTCGGATGCCTGTAATCTGAGGTTAGCGGCTAGCGCGTTTAGGGTGCCTAAGTTGTGCGGTTGGTGATATTTATTTTGAGGTTTTTCGTGGAATTGGTGTTGAGTTGTGTAGAAAAATTAAATTATTATTTTTCTCCTTTTTGCTGGATGTCTCCAACGGCAAATCTCTGACTTTGCTGAGTCGTTTGTACTGATAGTCAATTACCATGCCCTTTAAGGGTGAAGGAAAACATCGTGGAACCTGCAGGGGGGTCTATGTTCAGCACTCGACTTCCTGTGGCTGAAGAAAGAGGGAGAGAGAAAGAGTGAAGGAAAGCCCGCCAATCCATATTAGGCCAGCATGGCGGATTATGATGAAGCCCCACAATGGAACGCTGTAAAGGATCCTCGTGCTTCGCAGTTCGAATATAGACTATTATTTCTATGAGCAATTTCATCCCAAACTTAGGAAGTTTTATTGGCGATATACGCACGTCTTAAATATATTAGGGCAGCGGCAGTTAAATAAATTAAATGCTTAAAAAAGCGTACACTAAAAATACGTTTTGTCACATAAGGAAACCAATAACATTAATGAAATTACGACTGACATGTGGACCTCATCTATTTCCGTATAGAATCTTCACACATGAAAACAAACACACATACTTACACACAACATTTTTTAAATTTCCTACTTACTTTTTTGTTTTGACACCCCTCACACATCTCTCTGGAAATACAAATATCAGTTCTATTATCTAACCAATAAGGATTATAATAGGATGAATAAGCAATGTGACATGACGCTCATCAGTAGTGATGAAATGAAATTGGTCCTTAAATCTTGATTGGTAGAGTTGAAATTCTTTTGCATTCATCTCCTCCCCTATTGGAAAAAAGTGATGATGAATGAGGGGCGAGTATTTTAGAAATAAACGCTTTACGACTTTATGATGTTCTAATAGAAATATATGAGTCAGTATAACTGTTTTGAGAATATCATTTCAAATCATTATTAGACTAGAGAAATATTACTCGAAACTATGTACATACATACATACATAAACTTACGCCTTTTTCCCAGAAGGGGTAGGCAGAGGAGCTACCAGGACACCCACAATTCGCCTTGTATGTAATGTTCCGTCCCACGATGTGACATGGGGCGAGCCTATCGTCACATCGGTCAAAAAATCCTGACTCCGCGCTGATAATGAATAAAAAATCCAATATCACTTTGCCCGACCCGGGATTCGAGTCCGAGACCTCAGCTTTATAATCGTACCGTAGTACACTGTATTTTTCAGGATAAAAATAGCCTATGTGTTAGTCCAGGGTGTCAGGTACCTCTATACCTTTAAGCGAAATTGGTTTCGCCGTTTCTGAGATGAGCGTGCACAAAGGCAAAATTCTAATAATCATTGTTTTGGGTTCTATTCATGAAGGGGCTGTATCCAGTCCCGCCATGATAGTTTTACTCATATATCTTACATGTAAAGAAATCGATCAGTTAAAAATGTATGTATAATGTATAAAAAGTAATATTTATCTAATTAAGTACATACATACATACTTTAACGGTGAAGGAAAACATCGTGAGGAAACCTGCATGCCGTAGCGATATTAAAGAATTTCTACGGTATGTGAGTCCGCCAACCCGCACTAGGCCAGCGTGGTGGACTATATGGCCTAACCACCCTCAATCGATTCTCTCGATTGTAGAGTAGGCCCGTGCCCTGCAGTGGGACGTATATGGGCTGATATAGATACATACTGGCGTTTATTGGAGATTTTTTACACTGCCCTCTTAGAGCGATGAGACCGCCATTTGTACTTTCATTTTATGTTACTTCTATATATTGTATTGTTTTGTGTACAATAAAGACCAAATAAATGAACGTATCAAAACAACACTTTAACAAACTACTTTCGAGCATTAAGTTTAAATTACTTAATATGGAATATATCAACGTCGACATGTGGTTTTTGTGACGTCAGAAAAGCTCTGTTTTACGTCATTGTGTGATGTGAATGTGTAAGGGCAGATTGACGTAATACAGATATTTCGGCGGCATTGATGGGTTCCACGTGGCCTCGAGGGCGGGTTTGATTCCATTCAGAGCTCAGCCATGCATTTGTTTAAATGAGTTTTAAAAGAAGTGAATATTGCAAGATTAAAAACTTTAAACTACTTGATAGTGTCTTATGTTTTCGCGAATGTAACACATTAAAAAAAATACGAATAAAATCACGGATATATATTGATTTATAACTTCATGGCGTTTTGAAGACTACAGCTTTCGTAGTATAGTCACATAGATGCTAGGTGCGACAGCCGACAAGCCGAAGACTGGGTGTAATGGCGCAAATGGGGGGACGCCCATGTCCAGCCCACTGTATATGTGTAGTCCGCCCCGTGACCACTGAAGCTGTAAAGTCTTCGGTGGTAGACTGCTTTGACGTGGCGTTTCTAACACACCGGGTATATCAAGACTGCGACCGAAAGTTTTTGTGGTTACAGACACAATGCTACTAAAAATTACACAACAAAAGCGACGGTGTTTTTTTTTTTCAATTTTTAAAACCATCTTCTTTGGGTGATATATACCTAGTTTTTTTTGAAATAAGTAATTTAAACCCGTACCTACCATTGCGTCTTTAAAAATAAAGGAATACTATGTATTTATCACCCAAATACGACGATAAGTGAAAAATTGCAAAGAAATTGACGATTTTTTTGCGACATTTCTAGTTGCGTTGTGTCTGAAGTCAATGATACTACCACCTGGCTTGGTTTTCGGTCGCAGTCTGAATATACCCTGTATGTAATGGCTACGCAACGAAAAGCCCCAGTATTAAAAAAGTAAATAAATCATAAAAATTCACCCGCCTTGCAGGTTTTTAACCTCCATGCCTCAAACAAATAAACAGGTCATCCGCAATGCTAATAATGTTTACCAAACAAACCGCAAACGATTCGCGAACGGTGTCATCGCTTTGTGATTACCTCGGATAATCCTGAGCAGAAATTGTGTGAAAAGTGTAAATTTAATTTGAATTATTAATAGCTACAATGTGATTAAATAAGGCAGAAAGCACAAAGAACTGATGACCAATGGGCCCGAAAGGTTCTGGAGTGGGGGCAAAAGCCAAGCGGAGAGTCGGATGCCTGCCTACAAGGTGGACGGACCTGGTTAACGTTGTAATTAGTCGCTGAATGCAACTGGAAAATCAGCCTGGTTAAAACTGCATACCGTGGAAAATATATTTGCGAACTATTTTTATATTTTTTATTGCAAAGATTTCTAATGGCGAGTTAAGTAAAAGAATTTCTGCGCCCAGAAAATTTAGTCCGGAGCGGCAACATTTTAATAATTGCTATACCGACGACACGTCGTCAACAAAATCTGTTTAAGTCATACTTAAGAAGTCTTGAAGCATTAGGTTTCAATGAGAAAATGCTTTTAAAAGCCAGTCTATATATGAAGTAACCCATGGTCACCGCGTTAAAGGGTGGTATCGCAATAAGCGCAAAAAGCTGCGCCCGCCGCGTCGCGTCCACGAATAGATTGTCACTTCCTCCGCCCTGACCCCGTGTAACACTGTGAGAAAGGGCTCAAGTATTTCATTAACATGGAAATAAACAACGGGACTGACCATTTAAAAAAAAATACACCCAACAGTCACATACATGGTCCTGACCCCACACTATGATCGAGTCTTGTGTCGTGGTTATCAAGAAGTACGTGAGACTTTCGGTCCCACAAACACCCAGACCCGAAACATATATTTGTGGTTCACACAAACATTTGTCTCGGTGCGGGGATCGAACCCGCGGCCTCTCGTTTCACAGCCGGCGTCTAACCAACTAACCTCTACCTCTGACTAAACTGAATTTATATTATGTGATTTATTTTTCTTTAATAATGTGTACATAAATGACTAAATCATAGGACACTTTCACCGTTATTCCTGTAAATAGACATTGGAATTCTTCTGCTCGTTGCTATTTCAATATTTAATTTTATTAGTTTCATAAACATTGATTTTATCAACTTCCTAATTGAAACTTAATGTATTATAATTAAAAGAACCAGTTCATAACATACTCAGCTATTTTATCAGCTGTAAACTCTATACTATCGTATACTCAACTTTTAGAAAACCGGAATAATTTCATCAGAGATCACAACAAGATTTGCTCTGGTATATAAAGTCTGCCAACCCACATCCAACTTTACGTTTTATAAGAGTCTCCAGCTCAGCAAGGGGTCATTATGGCCTATACAGTAAAACCTGAACGCCGGCCACTTCCAACTCATCGCTTTGGAAATCCTCAGAGAAAATGTAATAATGGACTTTTTCCAGCTGAAGAGAGAGATAATTTTTACAATAGTAATGAAACGAATGATGTTTTCTTCCAGGGTGGCAACGAACACTCCTCACCTGGTGAGCCTGGGCACCGGGAGACTCAGCACCGCGGTCACGCTACACCCGATCAAACAAGGTTCGTACAAATAACTAATCAAAAGGAGAATTACCATTTTACTATGAAACTTTGTATCGGTGCGATGAAACCTACTTTTTGTGTAGGGAAAAATATATTTTCAATAAAAATAAACATAATTGCGATCGAGGCCCGGAGTTCTTGGAGAAATGAACTTGAAGTCCAGTCACTCTGGTAGCCCCATTTGTAGTAATGGCTGAGGTATCGTTGTGATGATAAATACTCTATTTAATAAAAATCACTCATCCGGGATAAAACAGAAAAACATTTAAAGACAAACCATAAAAAATGCTATAATGAATTTTAAGCAGTATCGGTATCGGTGTCAACGTCCTTTTTACCGATACCATGAATGGTCATTCTCCTTTGTAATAGTAATCCAGGTCTATAATCGATATTGATTGAGATGGATTAGGCCATCCCCCACCACGATAACTTAGTGCAGGCTGGCGGACTTTACACATAGTAGTACCGCTTGTTATAAATAAATACACCAAACACTCACATACGAGTAGTATAGAGTCCTGACCCTACATTAACATCAATCTAATCTTGTATCGTGGGTATCAGAAGCTATGAAAAACTTTTCGACTTCACTAACACCCAAACCCTAGACAAGTACTTGTAGACCGCATAAAAAATTGGCTATCAGGGCCTTTTTTTTTGTAAGAACTTGCCCAATAATTGTTTGTGATGCACCTTATGGAAGGTGCTGTTCAGTTCTGATTCTGCCGGTTCTCAAATAACTGGGCTACAAAGGCCATATAGTGATTTGACTAGATTTTTTTTGCCGTGTATGGAGAGACGAGCATGCCATTTGCCTGATGGGAAGCGATACGACCGCTCATAGACAGTAGCAAAACCAAACAACACCATGAATTACAAGGTAATGCTTGGCATTACTTTAACAGTGTTTCATATCTGTTGCAGGCCGCGTGACGGTAGGCTCGGACCCGACATGCGACATATACGTG
The DNA here is from genome assembly GCA_905220455.2 of Deilephila porcellus. Lineage (NCBI taxonomy): Eukaryota > Metazoa > Arthropoda > Insecta > Lepidoptera > Sphingidae > Deilephila > Deilephila porcellus. The sequence continues at coordinate 2,183,049 of LR999996.1, read as the reverse complement.
GTGGGGTCGGGGGTGGCGAGCGTGCACTGCCGCGTGGAGAACTCGCATGGGGTGGTCACCCTCTACCCCCTCAGTGGGAGCACGCTGCTCGACGGGTTGCCGGTGGAGAAACCCACCAGGTTGTCGCAAGGTGAGAGATTTCAAATAAAAATAATATACCACCAAGGTTGTCTGTGAGAAAGAGCGATAAGACCGCCATCTGTACTTTTATATGAAATTGTAATGTATGTTTTTATTTCCTTTATTTGTGCAGTAAAGAATAAATAATAATAATAATACCAAACAGTCCCATAGTTCTGCTCGTATACTAAGATTGAGTCTTGGGTTGTGGGTATTAGAAGCTACGTAGTGTGTTCAAAAAGTATCGCGAATTATGTGTTTTTTCAAAAAATATTTATTTATTCATGAATATCTATTTTGTCCCCTTCAAAGTAATCCCCATGAGATATTATACACTTGTGCCAACGTTTTTTCCAATCTTCGAAGCACTTCAAAAACTCATTTTTTTTTTATCTTGTTCAGCTCCTCCTTCGATGCCGTCTTTATCTCGTCAATCGTAGCGTAGCGTCGTCCTTTCATGGGCCTCTTCAGTTTTGGGAACAAGAAAAAGTCACAGGGGGACAGATCTGGGGAATACGATGGCTACGGCATCATTATTGTGTTGTTTTTGGCCAAAAAGTCGCGCACAAGCAACGATGTGTGAGCAGGGGCGTTATCGTGGTGCAAAAGCCAATTTTTGTTCTTCCACAAATCCGGGCGTTTCTGGCGGATTGTTTCGCGTAAATTGCACATAACTTGCAGGTAATATTCTTTATTGACCGTTCTACCCTGTGGCAAGAACTCATGATGCACCACGCCCCTGCAATCGAAGAAAACGGTAAGCAAAACATTCACATTCGACCGAACTTGGCGCGCTTTTTTCGGTCTTGGTTCGTGCGGCAGCTTCCATTGAGATGATTGAGCTTTGGTTTCCACGTCATAACCATAAACCCACTATTCGTCACCAGTTATGACCCTCTGGAGCAAATTTGGGTCCTCAAGGACAGACTCCAACAGCTCATTAGCAACGTTCATGCGATGCTGTTTTTGGTCGAAATTGAGCAATTTTGGTATGAATTTCGCGGCAACCCGTCTCATGCCCAAATCATTGATAAAAATCGAATAGCACGAGCCAATCGATATGCCTAGGTCCTCAGCAACTTCTCTAACGGTGATTCGGCGATTGGCCAATACCATTTTCTTCACTTCATCAATTTTTTCGTCTGTTGTTGAAGTGCTCGGGCGTCCGGAACGCTCTTCGTCGTTCACATCTTCTCGGCCTTCTGAGAACATTTTGTACCACCGATAAACGTTGCTTCGGTCCAAGGTAGCTTCTCCGTATGCCACAGTCAACATTCGAAATGCATCCGTACACTTAATTTCGTTTTTCACACAAAATTTGATACAGGTTCTTTGATCCATTTTTTTGAATAGGTAAAAATCGAAGATGAGCCTAAACACATGCAAGCAAAGCAGCTGTCAACAATTAACGGAACATTCAAATTGGCCGAACTTGGCGCCATAAGTGAGAGACATGAGTACCAACATAACGCCACAAAAAAATCGAAATTCGAATATACGTAACCCTCGAAAATTCGAAATTCGCGATACTTTTTGAACACACCTCGTAAGAGACACTTTTCGGTCTCACAAACACCCAGACCCTAAACATATATTTTGTTTATTAAGGTACCTGTAAATTACACACTGTAACATTGTCCAAAAATTGATAGTAACTAGATATTATTCTTTGCAAAACCTCAATATTTTCCTCACAATGTTGCCTTCAAATTAACGTATATGAAACCTATCTTTTAAATTTGTTCCAGGGAGCATGCTGACCATAGGCCGGTCCAACTACCTCCGCTTCAACCACCCGGCTGAAGCGAAACTGATGAAGTCAGTGTTGCCGTCGGGACACATGCCGATGCCGCCCATACAGTACCAGTCCAGAGACCAGGACATGCCTGGTAAATACACTCTATTCTCTCTTGGTTAAGGTTGTTTTTCATCTGGCTCGCGAAATGACCTCACTTTATGGTGTATACAATACAGACTTTATACTACAAATACTATGAATTCACCCAACATTCTCACATAGTTCTGACTCCACTCTAAGTTATAAGTGTCGTGTATGACTACGAAAGACTTTTCGGTCTCACAAACACCCAGACCCGAAACAAATACTTTTAGAGCACACAAAAATTTAGGTGCTGGGATCGAACCCGCGGCCTCTCGTTTCACAGCCGGCGTCTAACCATTTGCGTTACGGAGACTTTCGCTATCAACCTCTTTATTAAAAAGCCATTTCTTAAACATTAATTTGATATGAATAAATGTGTCTTGTTATTAAACAACAGTAATTTCTAGCCACCACAATGCCCATTATGGGTTAGTATGACATACAGTTTCTATTGAAAGCGCATTCGTTTTCTATGAAAGTTATTTTATATTCTCAATATATACTCGCGACCGCATAATAAATAAACATCGCGTCTATTTTATTTAATAGTCTTTTGTATAAGTTTTTATGAACTATTATATTAAAATTCCAGTACTTAAGCTCACAACTGTATCTTTTGTTTTATACCGACAGGACAAAGTGACTACAATGCGCCTGATGGTAAGCGCAATACAGTCCAGATAGAATATCAAACGGCGTGAAATTTTTATCCCTCGAAAGTCTTCAAGAAACTCATATTGATTGGAGTAACCGGCTTAGGATTCGAATTTAGGGCCCAGTGAAATCACATGCGGTGATTATGAATTTTTCCCTATTCTACAGTTGTGGTATCCGGTCCAATACGGATATCCTACAATCTTTTACAATCAAATTTTCATGTTAATACTTATCTGATTTATTTTTACTCTCTATTCCCAGGATACAACCACCACGAAAGCCAACGTTACCAAACCAACTACAAGGAATCTCTCTCGCAACTCGACAACGAACTGGACGCCACACTCAAAGAGATATCGAGGAAGAAACCACCAGTGGCGCCCAAAAAACCACACCGAGATCTAGACCAATCCGACTCGAATTCAGACCAAGAATCTAAACCTAAAGTGAATAGTATAATGTCTAAGGTTTCCAAATTCGAATACTACGCCAAGCAGCAGAAATGTGTGGGTAGAAGTCAATTTTACACCTCCAACGAAATCGAAATCTCACCGAAAGTTTTCAGTGCTAATTCTTTGACAGTCAATACGCCCGCCAAAGACGTTTTGGGGGGAAAAACTATGCCCAATTATATGAGGAAAGATCAGAAAGTACTTATAAATGATAATGATAGCAAGAATTCCTACGCTAATGTAACTGTAAGAAAGACAAGGATTGATGAGATGGTGAAGAACTTTGATGATAAAGCGAATGATGATCATGTTTATGGGAAGATCAATGTTGATAGGAACGAGGATGATGATAAGGGACAGTATGGGAGAATAGGGAAAGTTCTTTGCAAGCCGTCGCCTGCGTTTGATAGGAATCCGCAGTATTCGCCGGTGTATGTGAATAATTACGATCGGAGCGTTGAAGCGGAGAGCAGAAGGATTAAGGTATGTATTAATAATTACTATTTAATACTCTTTTTAATCTTGTTCTACATTTATATAAACAGGTCGTAAGCTATCCATACGAACTTTTTGGCTTATTATTATTAATCTTTCTTAGTCTTATTAATCTTTCTCATCCACATCATATTCAGGCAGGAAATTCACTGCCATTGGCCTACCCATTTTTTGCGGTTCCATTGGTCAGCAGTTATTCCCACTATGTCCGCTGCCTCCTCAACTTTCTAATCCCCTGTGTAATTTTTGTTCACCTTTCATACATACATACATAAATTCACGCCTTTATCCCAGAAGGGGTAGGCAGAGGTGCCACCAGGACACCCACATTTCGCCTTGTATGTTCCGTCCCATGATGTGATAGGGGGCGAGCGTATCTACTTTGCCGGACCTGAGATTCGAACCCGAGACCTCAGCTTTGTAGTGGTACCGTAGTAGAACTGCGCCACAGAGGCAGTCTTTCAATATCCTAAAAATTAAGTCTCCCATCGCGTGGTGGGAATCAGAAACTAAGGGAGGCCTTTCGGTCTCACTAACACCTAGACCCGAAACCAATATTTGTAGTTGGCACAAAAATTTGTCTGGGTGCAGGGATCGAACCTTAGGCCTCTGTCAGCAACCTGCATTTAATCACTGCAAACTAGAAGTCACTGCAGACAAAAAATGTGTTATTGTCTTTTATTAGTACACAAACCGGTGTGACCCGGTTTTCACTAGTTTTCATATAAAAAAATTAAGATAATTGCCAATATTTTTAATCTATCTATAATTAGCGTATTAAAATTAAATCTAGACTCCTCAACAAGCCTAGGTCGAGTAGCGTCCTTGCCGCTATCGCGATAACAAGATAACGCGAAGAAATTACAAATTATAACAATTATCAAGTTGATAAACAATTGACGTGTAGATAAAGTTAAATACTGCGGATGCAATGCGGTTTCTGAACCAGTATCGAAATAAGCTCAAAACGCGCCGGATGGTGACCTCATCAAATAAATACACCCAACAGTCACATACATAGTCCTGACTTCACACTAAGATCGAGTCTAGTGTCGTGGGTATCAGGAACTACGATATAGCAGTGATTTCGTGATTTTGTGAAGTGATTTGTGTATGGTGAATGTAAAAGAGTAAGGAGTAGAAAATTGTGTTTTGTGAAGTTCGAAACGTGACTAGTTTTGATGATGAAATATTTGAAATGTGTTTGGACAGTCCGCCCCGTGACCACGAAAGCTGTAAAATAATCGAAACGTCGGGAAGTTAAAAAATGTAAAAATTAAACCAAATCCGTAAAAAATAGTTTTATTTCAATGTTAACAATCGCGTAAATCTAAGAAACCATTATGTGTTTGGAGTTTGTATTGCAGAAAGCGATGCTTCATATCGGATATCGTTGTAAAAGATCTACTTGATATTAAGTATTAAAAACATATTTTTTCAAGTACTACGACATTGAGAAGGCAGATCAACGCTTTGTCTATTTCTGCCGCCAAGCAACAATGTGTAAGCACTGTTGTGTTCCGGTTTGAAGGAGGATTTTTTTTGTTAAATGACATTGTTAAAGTCAAAGTTATGGGCAATGTTAGTTTATGCAACTGAGCCTAAGAGTCTTAACTAATGTCTCGGGTATAACCAGTGCAGTGCCTTAATAATAAATCCGAGTAATATTGCTCTTGTTTATGGGCAGGCGTAACGCTTACTACCATGCGAACTAATAATTTTCTTCATTTTGGCTTTAAAAAATACTTAAAAATACTAACATCTATCACGTTCCGTCGAATCTTGACTAAGTTAACTTCTTAGTCTAAAAACTGTCACAATGTAGAAATATTCGAGTTAGGAATGAATTTTTGTAGTGCCTGTAAATAAAAAGTTATATGAAGACCGAATTGACATCGATATATCATACGAAGTACTATGACTTCCAAGTCATAAGTCTCTCATAGGTTCTTATATCCATATAAGAACCTATGAGAGACTATTCGGTCCCTTAAACACCCAGGCCCGAAACAAATAATACACGAAGAGGCCACGAAAAGGATCGCTTATAAATTTCGTCCGGTTATCGTTGTTCTAATCGACCTTCAAATTAAAATGCATCATTGAACTGATTTTACCAAATTAATATTTCTGACTGCCTCGGTGGCGTATTTTTACTACGGTACGACTGCAAAACTGAGATCTGGGGTTCGAATCACGGCTTGGGCAAGGTGTTATTGATTTTTTTTATTCAATATCAGCCCGGAGTTAGGAATTTGTGCCCGATATGGCGATAGGCTCGCTCCCTATCACATCATAGGGCGGATCATACAAGGCGAAATGTGGGTCTCCTAGTAGCACCTCTGCCTACCCCTTCTGGGAAAAAAGACGTGAGTTTATGTATGTATGCATGAAATTAATGTTTCGTGACTGTTTAAAAAATGACGCATGTCGTAATTGTAATTAATTCTTTATCATATCTTGTTAGAAAAATCTTTGAATACACATAGTTTTGTGTGCTTATCATTTTATTCATTATCAGAAAGAACCTCCAGGGATAATAATACATCTTTATAACACAATACCGCAAATAATATAGGCTGTTCAAAAATTTTATATCGACATTTAAGTTAATCTTACTACTCCGTTTTACCATGCATAATAAAATTTTTGATAATAGCTTCAATAAAATACACGATTTGATTCGATGACTGATTGATTAGGCTCCCAGCGGCTTATCAGTAAGCATTCTTCGCTAATGTGTGGGGTTCGATTCCTAGGCAAATTAATATTATTTAATATTTATCTCATAATTCTTTCACGGGATTTAATTTACAAACATTATCAGTCAGTCATTATCTTATCTCTGAGTCAGTGCTAAAAAGAGTAAAAATGATAAATATATGCAAAAACATAAATTAAGACCCGACCCCACAGAAAGACAACTATTACGAGATGTATAGGCAACGCAATCTAATATTTTAGTTACACTACATTATGACTAGAAACATAATATTCATGATACAAAGAACGTACCCACAGACTTTAATATCTAAATCACACTAGGCATAACCATCAATTAATGTAAATATAAAATAACAATGAAACTTACATCTCAAATCAAAATCCACAATAATAGAACACCGTAACAGAAATCGTAATTTTTAATTGGCACATGTATTAGAACGTGTAACACTTTTTAACGATATCCGATACGGAAGGTCGTGCGTGAACTTTCGCTTTTAAACACTCAATTATTAGTTTCACCATAGCAGCGGTTAAGATAACTGCCAGTTTAGTTAACTACAAAAAGTGTGAACTGAAAAAAATACCAGTGAAATTCATGTTAGAAGTAGCCTCAAAATGACAGTGAAAACCAAAAAGGACCCGTCACACAAACAGCTTATGCGATTGTTCGTCGACAACATAAAGAAGAACACCACAGCGTTAAAAGAACTAAAATTAGCAATCGATATCAAATACAATCGCGATGACAACGAGAAAGTAATCGAGATATCAAAATCTGTCAACGAGAAACTCGAAGTGGTGCATAAATTGAGAAATGATATTAAAATATACCGCACTATTAACACAATTTTAACCAATCACTACATAAAGGAGACTAGAAATCATGAGAACAGTATCGATATGAAGATAATAAAATTGGAGAATCAAGTGAGACAATCGTACGATGACTTGAAGGGAGAGATATCCAAGATGGCGTCGATGCTCAGTGTTACCAAACAAGATAATTCGATATTCAAAAATATTTCGTCTCCGATACAAAACAGTAATGTGTTCGTGATGGGAAACGAATTTAAAACTAGTCAATTTAACGAGTTGTATGTTAGGAGTGAAATTTACAATAATATAATTAAAAAGATTGATAAGCTGTTTTGTGGCATGGTGAGTTTTATAAATTAACCATTTAATATTTAAATTATATTGTCCATTTTCCACTGTTCGAATCGTAAATTCGGAGGCAATTTAATCTCCAAGCATTTTTATTTTCTTCCGGTATTCATGTATGCCTTTTCTATTCTTGTCGTCTAAAGAAGGATTCATAGGTAGTCTTTTAAGACTGTCGTTTCATTTGCCTATTATTGTTGAATAATTTTTCAATATTCAATATTGATTAATTTTGCCTATTATTATTGAAGCCTATTATTTTGATACTGGACTTTGCATATTCAGAGCAGTAAAGTTGGGGACTCCTAATGACATATAAGTAAATAGAGATGTTTTAAAATATAAACGCTTGTTCACGTAGATTATGTCGTCACTATCTCCAAAACGCCACTCATCAAGTCTTTTATATTTGCAAAGAATTATTATACGTTAGAAAACTTTTTATTTTTTGGTTATTTGGCCTTCGGACATATTTATTATTATTTATAATTCTATCAAACAAACATACGTAGCAATATGGCTTTTTACATTCGCAAGAAAGCATCTATTATCAAATTGACCATATCACTCTCCCATACACATGTCGAATTACTATTTAACGATACGTAGCGCGGTTGTGCAATTAATTGCTAACAAAAAACAACTTTCCAATTTATATTAGTGTAAATCTATTCGGTAGTGTTTCCGGAGTTGCTATTTAGGATGTTTGTTTTTATATTTATCTTTATTGATTTACTTTGAAATAGATTTAGCAACATATGTCGATTATTTTATTGCTCTCTTTTACGGTAGAGGAAAATGTAAATCCACATAATTGAGGGTTCTCCACAAGCAATCCAAAGGTATATGAAGTTCATCAGTTTTTGGCCAGGCTGGTGGATTAAGATCTAATTCCTGACCCTGACCATAACAGCCCAGATTATTGCCAAGCAAAGGGACGTCTACAGTCTTTCCATCACACGGTTTTTCTTAATCTATTTCCTTAGTAATATCTTCATAATTTAATTTTAATTAGTATTCGACCTGCTCCTATTTCACATAAACGGTAGATCACAAGAATATGGTTTGCATTCATACTGAAAAAAATCTATCTGTTGCTCATATTCTGATGTTTTTTTTTTAAACTTTTATCATTATTTATCTACTGCTGGACATATGCCTCTTCTTCACCACACCACTTTGCTAGATCTAACAAACAATAGAATTTATCAACCAATTTATATCAATAGTAAATTAATTATTATATGCTTCCAGGCTTACCAAGAGAGGATCAAAGAGGAAGAACAGAAGGAGGCGGAGACGGCGCGGCTTGAAGAGATACTCAACATGTGCGCCGAGTACGAACGGCAGATAGCATCAGGTACTTTCCAAATTGATATTATATATTGACTCCATAGAGCGTCTAATCGTTCAAGGTAGAGTAGACTGAAATTGACCTCGTGATAGGACACCAATGAGATGGACTGACCAAATCAAAACTGCAGTAGGAGGCCCTGTAAACAAACGCACCCGATTATCTAACAGACAGATGGACAGATCGTGCGGCGAACATTATCATCGTAAGGGAATAAAACATATTGACCACGACCGCGTGCCAGGAGTGTTACAAAGAGATGTTAATTAGAATTTCTAATATGGTTCGCCAAGCCGCTGTAGATTATCGTGGTGGACTATGCACTAAACCCTCTTACACGAATTTGAACAGCTTACTTACATGCGTTCATTTCCGCTGAAGATGAAAGTATAAACAATAAATAAATACACCCATAGTCACATTCATAGTCCTGGCCCCACACTTAGATCGAGCCTTTTGTTGTGGGTGTCAGGAACTACGAGAATCTTTTCGGTCTCACAAACACCCAGACCCGAAACAAATACTTGTGGTTCACATAAACATTTGTCTCGATGCGGGGATCAAGCCCGCGGCCTCTCGTTTCACAGCTGGCGTCTTACTAACTACGCCACAGAGGCTGTCGACAATGTTTCCATCGTCATCCCTTCTCCAATATTTCTTTTACTTGTGAGCGGCCATTAGCAGCAATCTTACTGATTTTATTTCTCAAATAAAGGCTCTAGAAAATGTTCATATAAGTATTAAGTTTCTGAAGGGTGCCTATAAAATCAATTTTTGTGTTTATAGGTATCCCCATCACGCCGACAGAGAAAAGGCCACACAATAAGATAATCACCAATGGCTCGCTGCCTCGGAGCGTCGCGTTAAACAACCCCAACTTCGTGCAGACAAGCGATGGATATTATAAGTAAGTGTTGATAGAAATAGTGAACATATTATTAGACAAACATAATGTTAAAAAAGTTAAAAACCTATTCATTACCAAAACTAATTGTAAAAGTTTCAATTTTCGTGTAATATTTGCCTCAATAGTATATTAAATTATAATATGTCATTACCAATTATTTTTTATATTAATATTTATATACGTTGTATATAAGGCGGAGTTAATGCCGGAGGCATTATCTACAACTCTACCTTTATGAAAAAATCTTATGGAAACTTAATTTTCAATATCTATTTACCATCGTTTCTTAATATAATTGACATTATTTTTAGAACTCACTAATACACAATTGCTAATTTGCCCGTCCGATAAACATACGGAAATCTAATTAAATAACAAAATATATCTACACTATCAAATGATTAGTAAATACATTGGAATAGGTAATTATTAATCTATTATGTAACGTATTTTATTTATCTTTATAATTTGTTCCAGGTTCGATACTAGTCATAATCGTAGCAATTCACTCAACAAATCAAATATACAAAGAAATATTTCGAGTTACGAAAACTTTGATCAGTCTATATCACCCACACCTATAGAACAACTCACACCAGAGGTTACCATTCCGGCGCAAAATTATGAGAATGTGGGTAGGATGGACGAAATAGGAATACCTGTGTTCGACGATCCGCCTCAGCATGACGTATCTAGTCCAATTATGATAAGGAAAAACCAAAGCGATAATCGTATGCCTGTAATGGCGTCGCCAGTCGGCAGTCCGTACGAGAACGTGTATTTCAACAGAAATAACGTGTATGGAATTGTGAAACCGAAATCTCCTAACACGCAGAGCCCTAGGACACGAATCAAGACCAGCTTCGCGCATAAGAATCTTCCGTCGCCGCAGTATTTCATTTTCCCCACACCACCGCCCGTTGATAACACGAATAAACCCAATTTCGAACAAAAAGGTGGTCAAAATCATGTGGATGATAGAAACGCGAAAGTTGGTGGTATAGAAAAACAATTGAGTCTTGAAGAGGAAATACCGATGATTGATGATACTGCGCAACCAAACGATATAGAGTTGAGATATTCCAGGATTATTATAGAGAAAGATGATAAAGAAGACAGTAAAGGTCCAGAAAGATCACCAGAAATACCTATCGAGAAGAATCAGAGTTTCGATGACGTGAAAAAAGAACTGATGGCAGACATTCCAGAGTTAGAAGAGTTTGAAAAAGACTTAGAAAAGAATAAAAGAGAAAAGATAATTAAGAATATAACTGAAGATATGAAAAAGATTGACATCGAAGCTGATTCAATAGATAGTACGCTTTTGGACGATAATGTAGATGAATTGAAAAGTAAATATGATAAATTAAAAGAAGACAGAAAGAAATTGGTGACGGAAATACATGATATTAAATGCAAGATGTCTGAGATTCGGTCGCAAGAAGACGATGTGTTGAGAGAGGTAAGGAGAATGACATTTCGAGCTTAGTCGTGAAATTACTTTTATTAATTCAATGATTTTTGGTCTCGAAAAAATTTGTAAAGATAGCTTAAAATGTAATATCAAACCTTTAAATTGATTGTGTAGTTTACCGGTAAAGTAAAATTTACTATAAAGATACATTTTGATGAAGCTTTTATTAAATAAATTGCCCTGAAAAAAGCAAATGGGAATGAATCAATGGCTTAATTCAAAATAATGGTCAGTTTTTGTAAAGTATACCGGGTTTATCAAGACTGCGACCGAAAACAAAGCCAGGTGGTAGTTTTAGGGATTACAAACACGATGCAAATAAAAATTTCGCCAAAAAAGGTGACAGATATTTTTTTAGATTTTTTTAAAAATCATCGTGTTAGGGTTGTAAATACCTAGTTTTTGCGAAAATAGTCATTTAAACCCTTACATACCATTGCGTGTTTAAAAATAAAAAGGGTTTTAGGAAAACTATGTATATATCACCCAAATACGAGGATAGGTAGGCGAAATTTTTACTTGCTTTGTGTCTGAAGTCACTGATACTACCACCTGGCTTCGTTTTCGGTCGCGGTCTTGATATACCCTGTAGAATTTTATATGATTGCTTGTTATACCATTATGTTACAAAAAATTGAATTTAATTCATAAATCTTTAATTTCCAGTTGGAAATGGAAAAAGCTTTGATCAAAGGCGAATACGACTCGGAGATAGCAATTCTCAACATCGAACAGAAGAAAAAATCGGATCTGGTTGAAAAAGCTAAAAACATTGAGGAAGAGATCAAATTGATGAAGGAGAAGCAAGAGTCGCGGCAGAACGAGATGAGAGATAGAGTGGAGATCGCTACTATGAAGGTTGAAAGGTAGGAATTATTATTAGTTAAGTCGGAGACAACAATGTAAAATTATATCACCCAACTGTCAGTTTGTAGGTTATTATTTCAAATGTCATAAAATATTGACAATTTTCAGTACCTGCTAGCCACTACACAATGCCATTGCGACCAAATAAAATAGAGTAAAATTATAAGCTGCTGTAGCATTCAATAGAACTGATATGAAATGTTTTCAATCGTAATCTTAAACAAATGAAATTGACATTCAAGAGTAGGTTTCTGAAAAAAATATGTAATTGTGTTAAAAATTACACTATAGTTAGTAAAATGAAGGTAGTAATTTAATTATCTCTGCCGATTTTTTTAGAAAAGCAGAAAGTGATGGTATAGAAGTGGTTCTGTGGTTAAATGATGCATATTTTTGTTGTAGGATAGAGAAAGATCTGAAAAATAACGCTGCCACGCTAGAAGAATTGCAAAACGCTCAGGACATTTTAGACAATGAGACTAAGATATTCGAGGACCTAGAATTTCAGCATTTAGAAGAGGAGTCTGAACTGTGAGTATATGTGTTTAAAATCTATATTATGTTAGACTGTAATAAAATAATATATTTTTATATGCGTGGCTGAGAACGCAGTTTGGTTATATAGTTCAAGGCGTGTAAATGATCATGTAAATAAAAAACTAAATACACAACTTACCAATTACTTCATACTGAACTATTAACGCAATAACTCTAAAGTATATTTTTTTAACTGCAATGAACTGAGACACAGATTCGGCTTAAAATTACGGTCTCAAAAATAGAATTATACAAAGTTGTTCACTGCAAAGCTATGGAATTATTTTAAGAAACTAATAATTAATTATTATGTTGAAATATTTTGACAGGTTATCAAACAGAGAAGACATACAAAACGATATAATACTTCTAACAAAGAAAATAGAGGCGCAGAAGACAAGAATACTAACACTGAAATCGGAAGCTAACAGTAATCTGACGTCAGCGCTGGACGAGACCAAAGTTCTACACGCGGAGTACGTCAGACTACTCAATCAAGTCGAAGAATTAACAGGCAAAGTACAGACGATAGAGAAAGAACTAAAACCTATTGTGACGAAACTCAACGAAATCGAAAGAACTCAGTCCCCTGATAGCGCTTTCTATACAGACCAAACCAGAGCCAAGTCAGGGGAATTCGGATACTCACCACAAAGCTCTGACAGTGATGATATAGACCTTAAAATAAGCAGCTACGAAGATCATACGAAACAAATGAAAGATAAATTCAAATCGATAGACCAGATGTCACAGTCAATGACTGTTGACTTAGAACGTCGAGTAACCGCTGAAGACGACGAACCCAGATACAGCGAAAGTCCGTCTAAGTCTTCTACTTCTTCTAAAGAGAAGAAAGGATTTTGGGAGAGGAATTTCGATTCGCTGAAACGGAAAAACAAAAAGCCGAAATCGCCCGACAAAGTCGAAAAAAACGACATAATGTCGCAGAGTTTGAACGAAAACTTTTTCTACAACAACGACAATATCGAATCGGACTTCGACAGATTCAACAGTTTGAGGCATTCTAAAAAGAAGGATAAGAGAGATGTCGGTCCAGTTAAGAGCAGTTCTTCGTCCAAAATCCCCACTTTCGCTGCCTTAGGAAAGATTATGAAGAAAGATTCATTCGGCAAGAAAACTAAAGAGATATCCTTCAAGAATGAAGATTTAGAACAGTCTAAAATCAGATACATCAAAAACGCTAAACCGACCACAGAAAACAAGTACGTTAAAGCGAAATCGCTATCACCCGACAAAATTAAAGACGATGGAACTATAGCCGAGGAGACAGTTGAAGAACTAGCCATTCATAAAAGTCGGGTTACGTTCGAAAGTGATAAGCATCTTGACAACGTACAAGCGGCAAAGATACTACATCGGAAAAGTTGTGGAGATGAGCCCAATTTGAAGGTGGATAGTCAGAAAATGTCTGATTCTGGGAAGATTCCATCTCAAGATGATATAGACAGGATATCTAAAGTGACGATTGACGCTCCCATACTGCCGACTGATGCGGACATGAATTCGCTCGGGAAGAGAACTCTTGACAGCCTGATGGAGATCGAGAGGAAGAGGATGGAAATGCTGGAGGAACAAGGTGAGTTTAGTTTTTTTATATAGTTTTAAAAGTAGTGATTTTTATTAGGGGAAAATAAATTATGACAAAAAATATGAAAAGTATATAAAATGGCCTTTGTGCATTTTTACCTCTCACCTATTTTGAGAGCAGTTAAGCCATAGTCTTCCCCCAGTTTTCCCTTACCGTAGAAAATGCTGTTAAAATTCCTCTGGTATGCAAATTTCCTCTTGATGTTTTCTTTCATTTCTTTATAATAGACTATCAAAGTCTCAGGAAAGTCTCGGATATCAGCTATGTGTTTGATATTATTAAACATAAAAATAATCTATTATAAGCGATCAATTGTCATCAGGTGATACGTTTGCTGGAACTTCACAAAAATATCTTAAAGCTCCATTGTTAATTTAGATAGGAAAAGTTAATGATTTAATTTCATGCCAAATAAACTCGACATTTGTGTTGGAATGTAGGGGTAAAAAATTGGAGGTGCAAAAAACTGGAGTCACATCAATAGCGTCCTTGTAGAATTCTGTCGCTTTATTAGCTGGGTGGTTAGTTATATCAACCATAAGATACTGTGGTCTGAGGTCTCAATTCTTAAATTTATCATAATGTGTTTTCTTTATTATAAAAACATTAATTTTATACATACGATTTATACTCTATCAAAAAGTTTCGTCACGAGAATAATACGAGTATTGCGAATAATATGAAGCTTGTGGTATCGTTTATACCTCGTTTACCATCCCGATTAAATATTTCTAAGGCCCGGCGCCCATTATCGGCATCGGCAAGGAAAAGGATCCTTCGGCATCCTACATGCAAGCGCACACTATCGGCAATTATGCTTTGGCATGCTGCAAAGTTCTTAGGGATGACGAGGCGTCCTTAAGGATGCCGCACCGTCCTGTAGCTTGCCGAATCACCGAATTACCACCGATCTCAAGGGGGCAGCACTTTCCATACATGCAAATTTTACTATAGAGTTGCTACTCTTCTTTATACTTACTTTACTCTTTGGTGTTGTGTGAGTCAAATGATGCAAATGGCGGATGCCTCCCCTCGCCCCGCAGGGCAAACTATCCCCCGAGTGTTGCCTCGGCGCCGGCGGCGTACCGAAGGTTGCCGAAGCATCCCGAAGCATTCTCAAGGCTGCCGATACACCAGCCTCAAGCATACCGAAGCGGTATTTTTGTTACTACGACCACATATCACGGAAATTTCTACTTTATTGCCATTATGTTATAGTATATTGCTATTTGCAACCAAAAATCCTCAGTCGTACCGATGCCGATAATGGGCGCCGGGCCTTAACGGTAAAGGAAAATCGTAAGGAAACCTACTATCTTAAACTACTTGATCCCCGCGCCGAGACAAATGTTTTTGCGATCCACAGATCACAAGTATTTGACCGAGAAGTCTCTCGTAGTTTCTGAAACATGTCACAAGACTTGATCTCAGAATGGGAAACGCTGGGTGTACCTATCTATCTCTATTTTATTCAGGTTGTCAAGTGATAGAAAACGAAAGGGAGAAGATATCAGAGCTGAAGCGGCGGGCTCAGGACGAGACAAAAAAATTGTGGGACCAGAAATACAAGGAGAAGTCGATGGAGGGAGACCTGAGCCTCGTTGGGGACATGGAACGGAGACAGGAAAGCGAGTACGAGCGGAGCGATAGAATGATCTTGATGGAAGACTCGTGTGTCATGGAGGACAGCTTTATGGCGAATTCTACTATTTTTGAGGAGAGGTAAGTGGATTTTGATTTTTTAAATAATTATATATAACACGGTATCAAACGAGGAATGATATTTCAGTTAGAGACTTTTAGGACATTGGATACTTTTATGGACAGCCACAAGTATGTTTCTGTGTTTTATTATCATGTTAAGCTACTATTGTAAAGGCTTTCTGTAAATATCTCCGGAGCGAAAGCGCCTGTCTTAGTGACTATCTGTTCTGGTGTTTAATATTCTGTGTTTTTTGTCTTTGAAAAGTACCAATTTTGTACAACTAGCCACTTGTTTAATGTCAACTTTATTACATTGAACATATTCAATATCATGCGCTATGTATTATAATATGTGATGGTATGATCATTGCTAACCAGACGCCAAATAGAGCTTCTATAACTTAAAACCGACCATTATCAAATTAATTTGTAACAGCCTTATTCATACACAGATTTAAAACCTATTTTAGTTATCGAATGTTTTGTCCCTTTCGAACGACTTTAACATTCAGTTTGAGCGAAAAAGACGAAACGTTCTATAACTATAACAGGTTTCAAATATGTCTATGAATAACGCCGTAAGTCTTGCATCTAATAGGAGTTGTTTGGTGACCACATCGCATTGAACTAGAGTCACTGAACTGTCAACATTATTAAAAATAATTCGGCGACCGTCTACCATCTGATTTGCATACCATACATTATTTATATTTTAATAATAACGGAAGTATTTAGTTTGACCACTCGATCTTTATCTCGACTGCATTGGGTTAGCATTACAAAGAATTAATTTGTAATTTTTTGCATACGATTATGCAAATACGTTAAAAATGATTTTATTCTTCTATTATGTTTATTCGTGTTTTATTATATTTTTATAATACTTGAACTTCTGTAGCTCAGAATGATCAAGTATTTTTTTTACATATTTAACCTTATGGCGATTAGAATTTTTGGGTTCAAGAGGAAAAGCTATTAAGCTCCAATTTCGGCTCCCCGGTGGAGCACGCTGCATATTGTAGCCGAGCTGGATCCCTAACAAAACCTTTCGCCAGCATACTGTCTAAAAATCTCTCTTTGACCGTCACACATATTATGGACGGCACTAGGCCACGAGTTCTATCGCACATCTCGGGGTCGTTATAGGTGAGGGCGCACTGCCCCCGCAGTTTTCTCAACGACCGCGATGGCCCCTTTAAGTCGCCTTTTACGATGGCTACTGCCTCAGTGGCGTAGTTTTATTACGGTACGGCTACAAAACTGAGGGGTTCTCGGGTTCGAGTCCTGGGTCGGGCAAAGTGATATTGGATTTTTCTATTCATTATCAGCCCGGAGTCAGGAATTTGTGCCCGATATGGCTATAGGTTCGCCCCCTATTACATCGTGGGATGGAATATACAAGGCGAAATGTGGGTGTCCTGGTGGCGCCGTTGCCTTCCCCTTCGGGGATAAAGGGGTGAGTTTATGTATGTATGTATTTCTGATGGGTAAGGGATACCGTGGTGCAGTGGCGAAGGGTTCATACAAGCCGATTCCTAGCAGCACGCCTTATAATTTAAAGGAAATTATTAATTAATTAATTTTTTTAAACAAGGTTTATGAAGAAAATAATCAAATAATAAACAATATTAAAATAAATATAAACAATAAACAAATGTTATTCGATATTAATAAACAAAATATTATCGATCAATTAATAACACAACGACAAACGCATTGCGCGATGTTCAACCTAAGTACATGCATACGAAACACGCGGCCGCCTAGATCCCGATGACGTCACGTCAGGCTACAAACTCACAGCACGAGTTCCCGTTGCTCTCGCGCGCATTTCCAACGCATTATTTGCCATCTCTGTTACACGTTTGTTGCACTGAACTGCATGCAAAATTGCACCTTAAAATTCATAGCTTTTAAGGTCTACATTTATTTGTAGAAATACGACGGTATTCGCTAGTGAATATGCCGGTTGGCCTACGGCTTATAAAGTAATTTGCCAGTTCGCGCCTCTTTTATTTCGTGTTTATTATTAGAAAGTATTATTTACTACTGTGTTGTTTCAGTGTATATGTATAATGCGATGTCTATTTTTAGGTTTGTATATAATTAGTGGGTAATTTATGAAATTTTACTGGTTTCGAAGTGCAAACAGATCTATCTATTTAGCAAAACTTTAATGATGAATGAAACTTTATAATGGTTGTATGTATCGTTTTATCTCATGAATTGCATTATTATTTGGTAATTTTAAAAATGCTGCATTTACGTACCTAATTAAAAAACGCACTGGAAATTATATTAAATTTGATAATACATTTAAGTACCAGTGAAAGAACGGCAACTGACAAGTTTTATTTATTTAATAAATATTGTAATGCCGTATTTTTGTTAGCGTTGATTCAAAATAGGACATACAAACATAACCCACGCCTGCATACCATGAGGGTTGGCAGAGACGATGGATCTCCAGTTAGCTCTATACTGGCATCATTTTACTTTCGTCCACTCACATCAATCTCTTCATCTTTTTTTTATATATATGGAAAGTTTGAATTTTTTTTGTCTATCAATTTCAAAACTGGCTAATGATGTCTTTTGCATTGAATCGAAATTAACTTTAAAAACGTTAAAAAAAGCACCCAACGGGCACAGTGCTATTCCGTGCAAGTGTTGTATGAAAATATAGTAAGTACTACTAAGCAAATATGGCGCTCAATATCGTTCGTACATAACGGAGTAAAAATATAAGTATGAGTACTTGTTAATTTAATAAAACTAGTCACCAGAAGTATCGGCTTCCCTTTTGAAAAAAGTCACCCTTCGCCACTGCCGTGGTGGAATTCTTGCAGCCCCGAACCACAGGGCAATGGCGATAAGGCTAGTCATTGGTCTATAAACCGCATACATTGAAAGTGTAATTTGGGGTCCCAGGCTTCCAAATAAGTTTGTGTTAGTTTTTCTATTCGTTGTACAACATTTTCCCGAGTCTGGATATTTCTCAAATTAGATCAAATCAAATCGAATTCTCAAATCAAATCTCAGGAAAATTTGGACGAAAATCAATAGCCCAAATATTTCCTTATATGTATAGGGTATAATATGTATAAAAAGCATGTCAACAACATTTTATTTTCATTCTTTGTTTTTTAATATAAATTGTATTGATATAGTAATCTTAGTACATTAAGCCGTACACAAAAAGTCCTGTAAAAATATCGATCGTACTCGCGTATGCGGGGACAACAATGTATCACTTGTGTCGTGCAATCATTTTTGATAAGATAAACGGCCGCGCCAGTGGTTTCGCGACCTCTCGGAGACGCGAACGCGCCAACACTGACCGGTTTATTACATTTTTTATTTTATTTTAAATTCGAAATTCGAAAAATAGTTGGCCAGTACTCGGATCGTTCGGAATTTGAATTTGTGTTTTATACCTATGGTAACAGAGTTTAAAATTGAAACTTCAAAGTTTTTGATTAATTTAAATTAAATTAATCGAATTACACGATATGAAATTTGAATTTTAAACATTAATTAATACTATTGTTATTTTTTAATTTACCAGCCAAATAAAAAAATATTGTCTATAGTTGATTCGAAATTTGAATTTTGAACCGACTGCGTTGACATTGGTGTTTGAAAGTTTTGTAAAGTGATCATTACTGTTGACTTAACTATGTTTGTAGTGTTAATGTTTGCATGACTCGATCGGAATGTTATTTGACTACCATTCCCCAAGTGTTACTCGTGAGATCACTATTTTAACTATACAAATTGTGTTAAATCAGCAACACGATTTTAAAGCCAGTTTCTTACCGTGTAAACCCCCAGTAACTATTTTTCCGGGACAAAATAACTCTAACTCATAAACTATATTATGCTAAAAATAATGAAAACTGAAGAAGTTTCAAGTAACTTTTTCGCAATGCAATAGTAGGGATTTCACTCAATATTAACCTCATAAAAGTGACGCAAGAAGTTTTTATTGCTATTGTCTATGACCTATTTAGTAAGAATCGGCATTGATTACTAGAGCATAGCGTGACTACTTCGTTCCAATTTCATGCACTGAACTCATAAAGATTTGTAATGTTTAACATGCATTTAAAGCAGTTAGAACCTAAATTTGATTAATGTAGAGTTGATTTTCGAAAAATAAAGGAGAATTGCTATGGTAAATTTTGATAAGATTTCTAAAACGTTAAACATACATATTTGTAGCATTATGTTTTGATAATTCTATGACGTTACTGTCCTTGTGCAAACTTACATGAAAAGTGGGTAAACAATGGCGTTCTGGGTTCGATTTCCAGGTCGACATATCCATTTAATTAGTTTGAGATCGCGAAAATTATTTTAAGCTGAGACAATTTTCCGAAAGCTTAATGTACCATACATATAAAATATTTATCGAACCCGCACCTTCCAGTTTCTGGATTATTCCACTACAAAACCATTCAATATGCATTCTTCAATTGTCCGCGCGCACAAAGGCAATTTAATCAACATTAAATGTATGAACGCGTTTGTATGATATCATCTCATACAATTCTTCACGGTGATGTCATACAGATTGTTAGGCACAACATACCTGCATCTATAAAGGGGTGGGCAGAGGTAGTGCCCACACTTCGCTAATTTTATTTACGTTCCAGGCACAAACAGACCCAAGCCCCACTCTAGTTTTTTCAAAATTCATGTAAAATAAACTACCCGAGAATCGAATTCGGGACATAATGGTTCACAGCCCATACGTGCTACCAAGCCAAAAAGGCAATGGATTAGAATTGGCATTGATACATTTCAATAATGGCTGGACAAAGTGGCTACAATGCGCCTGATGGTAAGCGCATTGCAGATAAGAGTATCCACCGAAGAAAGACTGTGATCTCTCTTCAGTCATGATGACAGCCTCCGTGGTGCAGTTGGTTAGACGCCGGCTGTGTAACGAAAGGCTGAAGGTTCGATGCCCGCACCGAGACAAATGTTTAAGTGATCCACAGGTATTTGTTTCGGATCTGACTTTATGAGACCAAAATGTCTCTCGTAGTTTCTGATACACGACACAAGACTCGATCTTAGTGTGGGGTCATGACTATGTATGTGACTGTTGGGTGTATTTATATAATTTAATAATACTTTAATCGTTGTGTTAGTCTAATTGAAAGGGGAAAGGAATGCCGACAGAGAGGTCACCGGTTCAATTCCAGGCGACACACCTCTATACGAATGGTCTTATCGCTCAAGGCGATCTTTGATAGAAATCAATAGCGTTCTAGATCAAAATGTTACCACAGATTTAAACTTGGTAGAAACTTGATGTAGCCTTTTTAAGTTTAGACGACATAAGTACTGGTAAGTCTCTCATATGTGAGAGGCCGCCTGGGTAGGTACCACCGCAATGTCTATTTCTTCCGCCAAACAGCAGAGTAAATGCACTGTTGTGTTCCGGTTTGAAGGACGTTGTAGTCAGAGTAACTAATGGACATAATGAGACTTAACATCTTATGTCTCAGGATGGCGAGCGCAGTGGAATGCCAAGCATTGCTTTGTAATTCATGGTGTTTGGTTTTGCTACTGTCCATGAGCTTATTGCTTACCATCAGGCGAATGGCATGCTCGTCTCGCCATTAATTGCAATAAAAAAAGTATTATGTATGAAAGTGTGAAGACAGTTTCGCTATCACGTAGATACGAGCAGGCCGATATAATTTTGTCAAACAGTGAGATGATTGTATCTCGCTTCTAGATACAATATTTCGGTTGCACGGCACTTAGTGTCAATTGTATTGTAGTCATTACCAGTGTAAAAAACTGTATCTATTCGACCCAAACTATGAATCCATTCTGTGAAATTGCTAACACATCTTATTATATTCTCTAGGTGTTGAATGTGATAAAGTAAGCCGATCCGTTGTTCCCTACTATTTTAAATTGAGATCTAAAAAGTACATACATACATACTTAAACTCACGCCTTTATCCCCGAAAGGGTAGGCAGAGGCGCCACCAGGACACCCACATTTCGCCTTGTATGTTCCGTCCCACGATGTGATAGGGGGCGAGCCTATCGCCATATTGGGCATAAATTCCTGACTCCGGGCTGATAATTAATAGAAAAATCCAATATCACTTTTCCCGACCTGGGACTCGAACCCGAGACTTCAGCATGGTAATCGTATCGTAATACAACTACGCCACCAGACACGCCACACCGTCTAGAAAACCTAGACAATAAGACATAGGCATGCCCGCATTCCTAACCTCATAACTTGAAGCCGGATCTAATCAATTATTAATTTATAAGAATTGAATAAATTGCAATTTGTCATTATCGGTTCAGCTGTTGAAGTACACAACTTATTAAAATAAATAGTCACATACATTGTTCTGACCCCACACTGAGATCGAGTCTTGCGTCGTGGGTATGAGGAACTACGAGAGACTTTTCTTTCTAATTTTCTAACAAACACCAAGGCCCGACACAAATATTTGTGGTTCACACAAAAATTTGTCTCGGTACGGGGTGCGAACCCGCCGCGGCCTCTTGTTTCACAGCTGGCGTTTAACCAACTGCGCCGTGGAGTAGTATGTTACGTTTATGTGGATTACCATCGGTCTCTTTGGCGAAAAGGAGAATACCCATCGGTAAAAAATATTTTATAGTTTGTCCTTAAACGTTTCTGTCTTATCCAGGGCGACAGATCTTTATAAAATAAAGTAATTATTATTACATTTTACGATACGTCAGCCATTACTACAAATGGGGCTACCAGAGTGACTGGACTTCAATTGTATCCTCGATTGTAGAAGACGCCCGTGCACTGCAGTGGGACGTATATGGGCTGATACAGATACAGAAATGTAATCTCCTTCTCTCTTTTCCACTGCTGAACATTTGCTTCCCCCTTAAATGTAAATATCACGCAATATTTCCCAAGTGAGTCGAGATGTTTCACGTACACGGTTATCATAAAACATTTCACTGTAGCAAGTTAAATGTTTAGCCAGTTACGTAAATAGTGGTTGGTTTTCATAGTGACGTCACAGCACGATAACGGTTCATATAACAATACACGTTACACGGGTAAAATAACAGTTATTAATATACTTGGCAGTAAGTGGTGGCCTGTTAGTGGACTACGGCGGTTGCGGGTTCGAATCCCAGTTCGAAATTTGACATAATCAGATGAGCCCTTAATTATCGCCCGCAGATGAACACGGGGCACCTCTATATTTCTATCGATAGGGCTTAGGTCAAAATCCACCACAGTAGCCTAGTGCGAGTCGGCAGACTTAACATACCATGGTGTGTTAAATATTATATTACCAGATAAAGTGTGTGATGGTGCCTATACTCTCCATTTATCTAATATCTGGTAATACAACACGAGGTTATTAGAAGTAATCTAATCTATAGTCGAGTTTTCCATTTTCCCGCGAATCGATGTCAATGGGGCGCGATAGGCCGACGACCGACGAGCAACAATCGGACTGTGACGTCACGCGTTGTACGCTCCGGCCTTCAGTACTCTCGCTTATACGGGGTGTTCTAAAATAAAATAAATACACCCAACAGTCACACACATAATTCTGATCTCGCATTATGATCGGGTCTTGTGTCGTGTATCAGAAAATATAATTTAAAGACTTGGATCTGAGAAACAACCAGACCCGGAACAAAAACTTGTGGATCGCACAAACATTTGTCTTTGTGCGGAGATAGTATTCGTAATTCACAAGGTCGCTTTATTAATTTCTGGCAGGGTGTAATGGCTGGGATCGTTAAAACCTTGTATTCAAATTATAGGCCGGAAAACTCAAAGACCACGATTTGTATATTTTTCATTTAAATCACACGATTTGCCCGTTACTCGAATTTGAAGGCATGGCAATACGCTCGCTTCCTACAAAATCTTTGAACCAAAATAAGCTTAACGAAATATGGATGGTACATGTTACATTTCTACCTACCCTTGCAGGGACACAGGCGTCATATTAAATTATTGAGAATACTTTAAACAAGCACCAAACTTATAAGTCACACGGTTATTATATCAAAATAATGCCCATTGTTCAATTTAATGACTTCTTTGTAAAGATTGCAATAACGTTCTTTGTGTGAAAAAAAAAAATTAAGATAATTGGGGTTAGCAAGGCCGTTAAGTAAGTTAACATTAAATAAAATAAAAGAGAATTTGAGCGAGTTCATCATTTACTAAAATTTGTATATGTTATGCAGGTTTCATCACGATGTTAAAGTGTGTGATTACTGACTAATAACTTTCAATACACAAATGCCTTCGAAAAGTCAGGTATGTCATGAGATTTGAATCGGCGACTAACGTTTCCGCAAACGCGTCCCATCTGTGGTGAATCATCCCGTCCCATGAAAAATGGTGTTTTGGCCTGTCGGTTGTGGAACCGACAGGCCAGAACACCATTTTTCATTCAGTCACCCAAACATGATGATACATATTTAAGAAATTGCAAAAAAAACTATCGCTTTATTCGCGAATTTTTTAATAGCATTGTATCTGTAACTACTAAAACTACCAAACTGGCTTCGTTTTCGGTCGCGGTCTTGAGATACCCTGTAAACATACCTATGCAAAATAACATCAACCTGTATAGCACCGTGTCGACGCATATTACAAACTTCCTGTCATAACAGTCCACAGATGTTTGGCACACAAATCACACGGCTTTGATTATGAAACATTTGACTATACCTACTAAAATATTGGTGTATTTGTACCTGTCCATGTCCCAATGCTGGGCATCCTCAGGTAATGAAAGTCAGACAATGGTCTATTTTACTGACCTAGTCACAAATGGTCAGGTTAGATGTTGGACGTAAGACACCTTTATAGATACATACTTTAATTTTTAATTATTAAAGAACAATAAGAGTATACCCAAAAATCACACACATAGTACTGACCCCACATTAAGACAAGTCTTGTATCTTGGGTATCAGGCTACGAGAGACTTTATGGCAATTTGCAATACAAACAAACACACTCGACCCCTGATAAATATTTGTAGACCTTTGAAATAAAACTATTTTTACGGATTTTATCGCGATTTGGTTTAATTTTTACATTTTTTAACTTCCCGACGTTTCGATTGCTTTTCAGCTTTCGTGGTCACGGGGCAGACTGAAAATTAAACCAAATCGCGATAAAATCCGTAAAAATAGTTTTATTTCAATGTGTAACATTCGCGTAAATCTAAGAAACCATTATTTATAGACCTTACGAGCATGCGTTTCTATGACAAAATTGCTTCTCTCCTAATTACCTGCGTAGTTATAAATGGCTTTTAAAATAGTATAGGTAGAGTCCATGTTTAATTAAAAATGCAATTTCATATTATTGACCTAATACTTCTGTCTATCTCTTCAAAGATAAAGCTTAATGGAATAATACGTTATGCTTATAATTTTTAATTAAATATAATTTCGCCATTGTTGTGTACCTTCTTAAGATAAAAGGAACCGGTCTGTCTAGTCGTTGTGTTATGTAATACTTTACACTGCTGGCCAATAATAGGTTATGTCTATTTTTATAATATTTGTAAAGTTTTTTTGTGAGTCCCGAATGTCTCATAGTCTTCTGATGCACGACACAAGACTTATTTGTGGTGGAGGATTAGGATTATGTATGCTGTCATTCATTCGAATATTTATTCTATGTATCGTGGGTTAAATAAATGTCTTAGTGTAAAAACTGTCAATGTTTATGCTTTTTCTATCCATACATTTCCGTATACGTCAAATAGACAAAAACTATACTTAAATAATACAAGTTTCTGATAGAAGTCATGCCAATTAATACCTTAGTATGCTTACTTAGTTTTACAAAGGGGATTATAAATTATTAATATTGAAGTTGCAAAAATGAGTTCGCGATAACCTTTGAATTTAAAATTAGCTATCTTGTGTTATCAGCTGTTATATTGTATAAGACTGTTTTAAATAAGTATATATATAAAGCTATGTAGGAATTAAATTTTCAATTATTCAATACGAGTCAGAAGATTAATAAATAACAGATGATTGGTTAAAGGTTTTTTACTAAGCCTCCATACATAGCGTCATATTTAATTTATTTATATATTTAACTAGCGGCCCGTCCCAGCTTCGCCTGGGTGCAGATATCTTTTGATTCCATTCCAGATCAGATAGATGTTATTTTTCATACTACCTAACTCTTGTACCTATACCTAAACCTCTTGAAACCTAAACTCGACCTAGCTATCCTACTGTCACTTATCGTTTTAACTATGACCTGTCCTCCTCAATCCCGTCCCGTCCCATCTGTCAAGTCACTCTCCGATCCGTCCCGTTCTTTCTCTTCATTATCCATCCTGTCTCATCTCGTGCCTTTACTTATCATTCTATCCCATCAGATGAAATCTGTCAACTATCCAATCCTATCCCGTCCCTCTCACTCTATTCTATCCCATGTAGTCCGATACCCAAATAGTGTGCCTTACGATTTTTTGATATTAAAAACTTCAGCAATTGCGGATAAGGAAAATCGGATCAGTAATACGGACGCTTCAGCGATTTTGGTTTCCATACAACATGTCATTCCTTATTTCTCCTCCATAATGTTATTTTCCAAAAATGTTGGTCGCCATTATTTTTCGTTTGTAATAAAGAGCTGAAATATAATTTTTCGTAGTAATAACTTAAGTGGTTTTGATTTTCTATACAACATTTAAACCCTTTTTTCTACCCCTTTGGAAAAATATAGCCTATGACACTCAGGGATGTTATATCTTTCTAACGGTGAAAGAATTTTTAAAATCGATTCAGTAGTTCCGGAGGTTCCGGTGAAGGATAGGACATCGTAAAAAAATTGATAAAAGTGATTTTTGATCTTAAAAAGAAGTTTAGTTTACACAAATTAAGTTTCTGAACACACGCATAAATATTTGACAACCAATTTAAATGTCAATCCTTTTCCATTAGTGACATTATTCTACATATTTAAAATCTAAAATACACCATTATTCGAATATTGTGGATATATGTTGTCGATTCGAAACCTTTATTTAAATACGTTCTTTAATTTGAGGGGAGAGTTTATTGTATCAACGGGAGTAACATTAAATGTTTGACAGTTGCGAAACCTATGAACATTTTGTATGAAGAAGATTCACTTTAAAAATTTACCACAGATTACTAAATAGGTTATGCGAAATTTGTATAGGTTTACTTTTCCGTGGCGAGTTATTTTCAAAAATTAATAAATTAGTGCAATAGAATTTAATTAAGTAACCACGTTTCCGAACAAACGATGCTCTTTCAATATAGTCTATGGCTGTGAATGACGTTGACATTCGTTACGCGCGTTTTTTAAATATGCATAATTAAATGTATATTTTTCAATATTTCTGAAAGATTTTCTTAATATTTTTTTCCGTAAGAACCATCCTTGGACTTCCACAAACATTTAAAAAAAAGAATTATCGAAATCGGTTCAGCCGTTCACACGTGATGCCATGACAACGCGAAACGGGTTTCATTTTTATATATATAGATTTAACGTACTAAAACTAAGAACATTTTTTAACTATAAGTACATAGTATTATTATTAAAGTATTTTACTACAAGGCTAAGGAAATATGTTATACCGAATGTATTTTTATGTTTTTATTCGAATTTATTATATTTTAAGACATTGATTGATATCCCATCTACATTATCTTACGCTTTGATAATATAACGTAGATTTGAAGATACGGAAAGCCTTCGGTTTTTTACTCCTATGCATTTGAATCTATCAGTTGACCTTACTTAACGTTCGACCTCAGTAATCACATTGGCTGCGGAGTTTAAAATCCCCTCTGTGGTGTTGCTTTTAAAGTATTTAATACGTTCATACCCATTTCAACTAGTTATAGAAACTTTAATGTAATTGCTCAGTTTTTTTTCACTTCATTTAATTTGTTTTAGAGGTTTTTAATCGACAAGGTTATGTAAGCCTTGTTGTACCATACACATATTTAGTCGCTAAGCAGAAAGATAAATCATTAACTTTCCTTTTAAGTGCCTTTAAATTGTTGCTCAATATAAAAAGCGCAAATGTTGAATGGATACATAGGACTTATTACTTATGACTCAGCTGTCGTTGGAAATTTCATAAAAACTGCTTGGCACTCGTTTACGGTAATACCAGTAAAATAAAATCAAGTTACTCTCAACCCGCACTAGGCCAACGTGGTAGACTGTGGTCTAACCTCTACAGTTGTGGAGATGCTCCGTGGCCTACAGTGGGACGTATATGCGCTGGATTAAATATTCATATTTAATGAGGTTAAGAGTAATTCTATGTGCGAAAAAAGAAATCGACCGCGATTAGGAGTAGAAAGTTACCTAGACATTCCTTATGACTACTGGCATCTATAAGCCTACATAAAAGAACTAATATTACGTAGATTGTAGCTAACAAAAGCTTTAGTAAGGACGGAACTGTGAAACTGAAGGTCGCGAATTCAAACATAGACCACACCCAACTTTTCAGATATTTGAAGTCCAACAACCTGCATTAGGGCAGCGTGGTGGTTTATGGCCCAAACCCTTTTACCAAGCTCTTATTTGTAGAAGTCACTTGCTCAATAATAAGCGCTTATGGACTGATGCACCATCATACATTATATTCAAGATATGAGAAATTTACTCAACGCATTAAGCCCGCGTGGTAGACTAAAAAACCTACTACTAGATGGGTTCATGTCAGTCAAACGGTGGTAAAACTATAAGACAAATCGTTCTACAACACGGTTATAACAGTCATGTTGCACTGACTTCACGTAAGTGTGGGATAAAAACAGGCATAGCTAGAACAGAATTTAGTAAATGGTACGTTGTATCATCGTATCATTTGGGACGTACTGCAGGGCACGGGCCTACTCTACAATCGACGGTACGATTGTGAGTGGTTAGGCCATATAGTCCTCCACAGTGGCCTAGTGCGGGTTGGCGGACTTAACATACCATAGAAATTTTTACAATTCGCTATGGTATGCAGAGGTTTCCTCACGATGTTTTCCTTCACCGTTAAAATTTACGTATTAAATAACTAAATTAGTATAACTTCTATTTACCCGTTGATCTTTCCCGGGATTAGTTGAACAACTAAAAATACAAATTATTACCGTGCCTTTTATATTATCATAAATACCCTAAGCAAAGGATAATCTCCATCTGAATTTACACTTAAATAACTTAAAAAATTAATAACTTTACCAGTAACACAACAAAAGCGGCCGATTCATTTGTAACGCAGTGTACAGTGACACGGGCGCTCTGTCAGTTGGCTGTGTGAGACGAGCCACGTGTGTTTCGAGTTACATCTGTGTGACTATGTGATATAGTGTTGTGGGAATAATGTCTAAGAGAAAGGAGAAAAAGAACTCTCTGTTATGTTGGTGAGTATGTATATTTAAAAAAATAAAATGTGTTTTTTTTTTATATAATAGGAAACATATATTTATTTTAAAAGTATGTGGTTTATTACTACTGGCGACGCGTATACGCATATAGGCGGTTACATTTGGGGTTCGAATCCCAGGTGTGTCATTCGATTTAAAAAATCTTTTTAGTGGAAACTTTTTGGAACTTTTTGAAATTGGAACTACTAATTAATTAATTATAGAACATTTTACAACAAAATGCATAACCAAATGAGTCCTAAAAGTATATCATGTGATTGTTTCTTATTTTTTGTTTTTTTTAATAACATAAGTAGATTGTGTACGCCTTAAACAAAGTTAGTTTTACAGACCAATTGTTTATACCAAAAATATACATGTTTATTTTTCCGGAATAATATTGTGCGCAAAACGAATAAGCTAAAAATTGTGTCAATATAAAGCTATAGTTATTATTATTAAAAACAAATGAAAACCGGTTCGTATCGTTCATATGAAAAAATAAAGTAATCAAATTTACGTGTCCCAATAAAGAATATAGCTTTAACATCAGGAAGCGATGTTTTTTGAAGGCAAGGAAATAAATCCATTGTCATTGCCAAGAACTTTACAACCGACTCTCGCTTATACAACGGCAGCTCAGATACACAGTGTGATAACTCGGAAAAATCATTTTTCGCGTAATCCAATTATAGAGTTAGGCTGCTTGAAAAGAACTCAACAGATTAGCTTTTAAGACTTATTAGACTTGTATAACAAGCTATTCATTTATTTAATGTGGTAATCAAATATTCTTAAACTAAATAAGTACGATTTTAAACTGTTGCCAAATCGGACTGATGATTATTTGAATTAGCTGAGTATGAACCCAGGACGGGTTAGATGCTCAGGTAGAAACAATGAGTTTTAATACCAAAAGTACGATTTACCAGTGAATAATTCATACGCCCACAAAAACATAATATAATGACGACGATTAAAATAATGGCATTATAAAGAAAATACTGTTTTCAACTTACGACATTTTGCAAATAGTAAACACATATTCGACCGATATGATATTACGACCAATAATTGTGGACAATAAAATGTATATTCGGTTTTATTGGAACATTAACAATGGCATATTGAATTGTTTAATTTTATGAATTCTGTTATGACCGTGGAAATATGGCGGTTTCGAAGTTTCCAGTTGGCCAGATTGTCCAAATATCGATATTTCTTTGTCGATCATCTCTGAAAATACTAAACCAATTTTGATAAAGCTTTCTTCTTTAGAGAGCTATTTTATGCTTAAGTAGGAAATAAACGTATAATATTATGATAAACGTTTTTAAAATTTTAAGTTCTCGTGTCCTTAAATTTTACTGAAATTATAACTTTAAACCACCCTTTTGTTCACGTTTTCGTCTGTATAACATGGCATATCATCCCAAAGGAAACGTACATTTTCCGGTGTTTAATTAGCCTATATCACTCTCCATCATTGGAACATATACACATATTTGTTTTACATAAAATAACAATGTAAATAAACACACTTTAGTATTTATTTTTTGAATTATATTTTTTATTGTGGTTGTGTTTAATTTTTACATTTTTAACTTCCCGACGTTTCGATTGCTTTATAGCTTTCGTGGTCACGGAGCGAACTGTGTCCGATAAAATCCGTAAAAAATTGTTTTATTTCAATGTGTAACATTCGCGTAAATCAATCGGACAGTTACATAAATACGAGTATAATAAGAATTTTTCCTTTAATTTGTGACAAAAAAATTAATGTTTTTTTTTTGTTACAGTTCGGGGCTTATGTCATCATCGATCGAAGAGGTAAGTGATAGATAATTTCAATAAGTAAATTAAGGGTAAAATGAGGTGAATAGACACGTAGGTGGGGACATGAGGGCCACTTTATATTTTCGGTTTCCCACCTTGACGACTTACATCGGCTTCTACTTTAAACAGTAGTGTAGATTTAAAAAAGGAATTTTATAATTTAAATTTGAATAAATTAAAGTAAGCAAAATGAAAAAAGTAAGTAAGTCAAAGTAGCGTGCTCTAGGAGAGGTCTATGTCCAGCAGTGGACGGTTGAAGAGCGAAGGGCGAACAGGTGAAGGGCTGATGATGATGAAAGTAAGCTAAGTCATTCCTATTAGCTATTCGAATTTTTTTAATTAACTTACATGATGACAATATCGATTGAAGTATATAAAAAAGCAATAAAAAAAACTTCGTCACCAAACAACGAACCAAAAACAAAAAATATGAATATACCGCATAACTCCGTTACTAATGTCAACAAAGTCGTTAATTTAAAAATTTCGACTCACTATAAAGATGTGAGATATAATTTATAACGGGGGATGGATTTAGAAACCACAGGCGGGGGCTAAAAATAGAACAACAAAGGAATAGCTCGGTGTTCGCGTCAACAGTTTTATTGGACGTTCACACGGCGCCGGCGTGGAACGGATTAAGGAAATATTTTAGGGGAATTGGCCCACTGTACATTGTTTAATATTTTGTTTTTTTTTCAGTTAATATGTATGTAAATATCGATATTTTTGGTTTAATTTATTGTTCAACTGTTGGTTCACCGTGACGGCGACCACTGATGACGTAATCAGTTTACATTAAAAATATCACTTGTCAAAATTATCTCATAGCCTACATTCTTATCGGGGATGCTATCTACCATACCTAAAAACATAGTCTCGTATCTAATCATATTCAGTTAAACCCAGAATGAAATCAAGATCGATAGGTATTATTTGCGGATTGGTATTCGCACTCGAAGTTTAAGGACAATAAATCATTATCACAAATTTCACCATTGATTTCGGGCAATTAATTCCTAATATTTTAAGAATGCAAAATCTTATCACAATCATGGCGAAATGTTCTTTAGACTCTGACTTTTATATGATACTCGCCTTACTTCAGTGCTCGATGTGAATTATTTGCGTGCTGTCGATCCTGGTTGATAGGAGTTGCGGTGGTAGATGTGTGGACGGGTAATCTATGTTGTCTATTACAGATTTACTATGGTGTATATGATCAGTGAGATTATCGGCAATACAAACAGCATTTTTCTGTTTCCTTCCTTTTTCTATGCGTAACTATCAAAATATTGCAAAGCACCTACGACCTTCAAATGTTGAATTTTTTTATCGGCGATATTGAACACTTCAAGAATTTAATGGACACTTAAAGAAAAATAATATAACTCACTGGAAAAAGGTAGAGTACGTGCCTGTAATATTTCTTGATAGAGTTAGCCTGAAAGATACATAAAGGTGTACGCACAGTGGCTAATCGCGTCGCTACGAAGCTATTGACTCCATTAACGATACTATTGGAAAGCGGAGATATCTTGAGATATTAAGTGTAAATAGTAAAATCGTGAAATCAATCATGTATGAATGCAGTTAAATACTTATTATTACATTGTTTTAATAAATTGAAAAACATTTAACGTTACAAAACAAAACAGCTTAGATATAAATACTCGTAATATACAACATTTTCAAATATGGTGGTAGGTAATTAGGAACTAATAATTATGAATTCATAACAGGAATTATGATATTAAAAGAAAATTAAAATGACATCCTACATACATAAACTCACGCCTCTCTCCCATAAGGGTAGGCAGAAGTGCTACTAGGACATCCACATTTCGCCTTGTAATGTTCCGTCCCTTTATGTGATAGAGGGTGAGCCCATCGCCATATCGGGCACAAATTCCTGACTCCGGGCTTATAAATAATAGAAAAATGCCATACCACTTTTGCCCGACCCAGGATTCGAATCCAAGACCTCAGCTTTGTACTCGTACCGTAGTATAACTACGCTACCAAGGCAGACAAAATAAAGTGACTCGTAACAATAATCGTGATATAAACAGCAGCACTTATAATATTGTAAAATATTATTTTGTAATAATCAAAGCGATGCATTACAGCATGTGAGCCTACCTTTATAGCTATTAGCTGTCTGTCTACATCATCCCTCAACAACTCTATTCTATAACGAAATTCTGAAAATAAAAATATTATTTATGATAGTCTCGCATGCAACTTTTAAAATAGACGAAACACTCACCGTTGTATATCTTTGACTCGCACGAAGTGAACTCGAACTAAAAATTGAATGCTGATTCACGAGAGATATAAAAATCTCAAAGTGGATACTATATGGATGCAATGCACTTGATAGTACACGACACAGTGCCAGAATAAAAAAAACATATGTGTATACTTATGTACGAACGCAAGAAGTTATACTTTTCTTATAGATAATAAACTATTTTATCACAATTTTTTCACTCACCACCATATTTAATTTCACCATTAATCACATTCACACTTATATGTATATTTTGTATTGTATTGTATCAGCCCATATATGTACCACTGCTGGGCACGGGCCTACTCTACAATCGAGAGAGTCGATTGAGAGTGGTTAGGCCATATAGTCCACCACGCTGGCCTAGTGCGGGTATATTTGAGAACTATTATTTTTATTCTCCACTGATATAAACACACGTGTTGTAGATTTATAAATATATGAGAAACCACTTTGAATATAGTTACGCGTTGTCACAGAATTTTCACAGACAGTCAACAGCTAACTTCACCATGTCGATGTAGCTATGCGCTTAAAAAAAATATTCTCCTAAATTTTCTGAACGTCCCAAAAGCAGTATAACTTCAAAAATAGATAAGCTTATGCATGCTGTTGGTAAACTATTTAGGAAACATTTATTATTACAATCACCTCGTCTTACAGACAGCGTCCGTGGCGCAGTTGGTTAAACGCCGGTTGTGAACCTAGATACTGCAGGTTCGATCCCCGCACCGAGACAAACGTTTGCGTGTTCCACTGATATTTGTTGTGAAATAGTCTCTTACTGATACCGATGATACAAACTCGATCTTAGTATGGGGTCAGGATTATGTGACTGTTGGGTGTATTTATTTGTTTATTTACTATATAAGCGCTTAAACCCTGTGCCTCTATGTGATTGTGGAAGGAAGAGATCGGCTCGATAATGCCGAATTTCACGCTTGCGGGCAAACTGCTCAGAACAAAAAACAAACTGTGGCCGTATTTGTAACGCACGAATCGGTCTAATATGTCACCAGAGTAGATGCACTGTTCAAATCTAACATCTCCAACAAACACATAACGCTTTTTATAGGTACGTTTTTTATCAGCTTCAGACGTATGTATGTTAGTATGTAACTGAATCATTGTACATGATTTTGACCCCCTTCAAAACGTCGGATTATTAAGCATCCCACGTAGATGTATATTGCCAATGATGATGATATAAGCCCTTAATCGTCCACTGCTGGGCATGGCTGCTTTACAACCGAAAGTTCCATTCAAAGGGCTTGAGCATAATCCACCATGCTGGCCTAGTGCGTACGCGGACTTCACATATAAAATCTAGAAAATGTGTATACACTTGTCAAAAATACACGTTTTGGCATACATGTCGTATGTTCTCATAAAAATAAAAATAGCTATTCAATAGTTTAAAAGCACTATTTAATTGTCCTTGAGTGTATTCTCGTGATAATTCATTACTCAATCTTGCGTACATGATTAAGATGTAAATATTTCTGAAGTTATTTGTAAACTGGTGCAAATAGGAGCTATTTTTAAAAACGTAACAGCAACAACATAGTAAAGATGGATTAAAAGAGTTATTCCTGAAATGGATGATGTGAGTGTTTGGTCGTAAATTAAAAGCTTAATCTAGTTGGTAGGATGTTTGTATCAACTATTCCTCCGTATCAGATTGTGGAAAATCCACTAACCACTTAATGGGTCGCGTTTCTGGTTCATTCATCATCATCAGCCCGTTGCACTCCAATGCTGGACATAGGTCTCTCCCAAGGTACGCCACAGAGACCGGTTTGCTGCTTTACGCATCCAGTCGCTGCCGGCCCCCTTGTAAAGTTGTCCAGCCATCTGGCCAGAGGACGTCCCACGCTACGTTTTCCAAGACGCGGTCTCCACTCTGGTTCATTCTGTGTATTATATAATTATTAGACCGGCATTATTATGTCGACCAGTGGAATAACTATCTTACTACAGTTGATATTCATCCGGACTGCACTGCACTTATCCGGACTGTATTTGCTATGTATTATACCAGCCTATCACATCATGGGACGGAACATACAAGGTAATGTGGATGTCCTGGTGGCGCCTCTGCCTACCCCTTCTGGGATAAAGGCGTGAGTTTATGTATGTATACCAGCCTATTATCGTCCACTGCTGAGCTCGCGAATACAGCGGAGTGTTCGATTGAGAGAGCTTAGGCTATAGTCCACCACGCTAACATAACGTGTGTTGGCGGACTTCACATACCATAGAAATTTAATAAAATGTAGGTATGCAGGTTTCTGGGATTCGAACCCGCGAAAACTTAGCCAGTATAAAAACTTTTTGGCCTTGGTTAGCATTAAATAAATCTCGTACTCATTGACTCATTCTTACATAATCATTGTAAGTGTTTCAATATATCAGGAAGTGAAATTTGCGTCCAACTAAATTGTCCGTGGAATGAAAAATCACTTGTGTAAGTATTATACAGGGTGATTAAAAAATGTAGCAAAGCAGTATATTAATTTATATGCATATCCCAAAAAAATGCTTATGACACGCTTAGTGGCGCAGTTGGTTGCACGCCGGCTGTGAAACTGACGCGGGTTCGATTCCCGCATCGAAACAAATGTTAGTAGCCCATAGGTATTTGTTTCAGGTTTGAG
Organism: Deilephila porcellus; assembly: GCA_905220455.2. NCBI lineage: Eukaryota > Metazoa > Arthropoda > Insecta > Lepidoptera > Sphingidae > Deilephila > Deilephila porcellus. Next base: position 2,146,868 of record LR999996.1, on the reverse strand, counting down.
TGTTTTGAGACCGAAAAAGAAATCCCATACATTCTGAAACCCACGGCACAAGACTTATTACAATCTTAGTGTGGAGTAAGGACTATGTATGTGACTGTTAGGTGTATTTGTTTATTTATTATTTAATTGTACCCTAAACAAAAATGATTTTTTATTTGTAAAATATCAAGAACATACTGTACAAATTTCATAGCGATACAAAACTCATTCATTAGACCACGTCCAGTCGCGATATAAACGTTTACACAAATACCCCCGCACATAATTTCAGACTACGATTTCTATAAATATTAGTGGAACCAGTGTTTACGCTTTGTAAATCAGCGGTGAAATATTGTGAATTAAAGGTCGCCGCGGTCTAGATTTTGGGGGCGTAAAGTTCTAGGTTATTAGAATTATTTTAAGCTGAGATCGACAGTCTTTGAGCATAAAAATACTTGCAAATAAATATACAAGGCGAGTGTGGATGGGAGAGTCAGTAGGGGTCGACCTCACCGTACCAACATCATCCAAATCGGTGATACCCTCAACAAGGGTCAGGTCAAAAGTACCCTGACCCGACGAGAATGCATGAAGAGATTGATGAAAGTGGATGAAGCGAAATTAATATGTCAGGATCGAGCAAAGTGGCGATACATAGTCTCTGCCTACCCCTATGGATACGTGACGATTATGTACGTATGTATGTAAATACGCAATAGTCGAATAAATTAATAGTTTACAGCCTCTGTGGTGTAGGTGGTTAGACGCCGGCTGTGAGATGAGAAGCCGCGGGTTCGATCCCCACAACGAAACGAATAGTTATGTGTGCGATCCACAGGTATGTTTCGTGTCTGGGTTTTGATGAAACCGAAAAGTTTCTCGGAGTTTCTGATACACGACACAAGTCTCGATCTTAGTGTGGACTATGGTGTATTTATTTAATGTCATCAAAAGTACGAAAGACTGGTGTAAAACACTCTCACTCACTCACACTCAATATTCATTTTACTTAGAAATATGAATACATACATACATAAACTCACGCCTTTATCCCAGAAGGGGTAGGCAGAGGCGCCACCAGGACACGCACATTTCGCCTTGTATGTTCCGTCCCATGATGTGATAGGGTGCGAGCCTATCGCCATATCGGGCACAAATTCCTGACTCCGGGCTGATAATGAATAGAAAAGCCCAATATCATTTTGGCCGACCCGGGATTCGAACCGGAGACCTCAGCTTTGTAATCATTCCATAGTACAACTACGCTACCGAGGCAGTCAATTAATATGAATGAAACAGAAAATATACAAATTTAATCCCATTACGCATGCAAAACATTTATGTTACATTAAACAATGCTGTTTTTCGCCGTCTAATTCGGTGAAATTGTTAGTCATATTCCTTAAACACGATGATTCAGTACTTATGACGGGGACTTACATATTACAGGTGTAATCATTACGTGATCTCTATTCTGTATCAGCTCATATACGTCCCACTGCAGAGCAAGGGCCTCGTCTACAATCGAGAGTACGATTGAGGGAGGTTCGCTCATAAAATCTACACATGCGTTGGTTGGCGAACTTTACATGCCACAGAAACTTTTACAAACCGCTATGGTATGCAGGTTTCCTCAATTGTGTTTATTCACCCCTATAGTGTGGTGTCCAGTAGGTAACGTCGGACACGAGAGTAACCCTTCCGGTGTTCATGTATAGACAATAGACTTTTGACACATCTACACAATAGAGAATACAATAGAGAATAATAGAAAACGTCACATAAATCTTGTCAGGGAGCCTAATATGAGCTTCTTGGACACCGGAAGGGTCGAGACACTGGTCGCGTACCGATCAGGACACACCTTGGCCTTTTCAAAGTTACGTGTATTGATAGTCAATTACCACGCATTTTAACGGTGCAGGAAAACATCGTGAGGAACCTATACCATGGAGATCTTAACGAGATTCTCTATGGTATGTAAAATCCGCTAGGCACTAGGTCAGCGTGTACTGTGTGTCCCTCTCAATCGAGTTCTCGGTTGTATGAGTCCCGTGCTTATCAGTGGGGATTGTGGGCTGATACAGAATAATTTTATTCGAATGGCACACAGAAGTTAAGTTACTTTTGAATATTACTAAATGTTAATTGTAAGATCAGATAATAATATTAGTTTGTTTTTATGTACTGTTACTCGTGTCAGCACTAGTATGGACTTTAGTAGATTCTTTGCTGCTGTTCATATAATTGTTTATATTTTATTAATGTTTTAAAAACGGACACTATGTAGAATAACGCTTGTATCTATCAGTTGATATAGCCAGATGAAAGAACGTAATGTTTGGACGTAGACAAACGAATCATTTCCTGAATTGTCCAGAAAGGATGCTCTGAATTAAAACTGCCACCGGCGTGCCTACAGTTTTAGAACTTCCTATAGTTTTGTACACGTCGCTATAGAAAGTCCATGTTGTTGTCAAACTTTTCCACGCTAAAACTATTTTTTCAATACACGTCCAACAGTCACATACATAGTCCTGACTCAACATTAAAATCGAAACTTATGTCGGACGTATAAGAAACTACGAGAGACTACGGTCTCACAAATACCCAAACCCGAAACAAATACATAAGAACCTCCCAAATATTTTTTTTTTCATTTCGTTGACCGAACCCGTGGCCTCTCGTTTCACAGCCGGCTACTAATCAACTGCGCCACGGAAGCTGGAAGAATTGGGCATGTTGGATCAAGCTATAATGCCTGTACTTAAAGCATTCGATATAGCGAAGTAACTAGTAGCCAATTCAAAGAAAAGTAACAACCGATTACATGTCAAGAATAGTTGTCGGTTTTCTACCCTTCCTGACCTAAAAATACAACTGAATTACAACACAGTTTATTAAAGTATAATTAACAAACTTTATTTTCAAGAAAATATAACAAATGAGACATTCCAGTACCCAAATCAAATGTTAATAACAACTATATTATTAACAGAATTAAAAACAACTGGACTATTTAGAAATATTAATTTTATGAAGATAGTAAAGAAAGTCTAATAGAATCATTAGGAACCGCTGACCGAACGCATCGCTACCAAAAGTAGAAACGTTTTTAAATGTATTTTAAAACGCGCGGGACAAATCCAAAATTAATGGCTTCCTTCGCATCGTATATAGAGTTTCCAGAATAGATCGCTGGAATAGAGTTACTCAGGTGTACATTTCGTTTTGGTGTTACTATGGGTAGAAAAGAAGGTTTAAAATGGAGCTTTAAAGTTTTATTCAGTTTTTTTTAAATGATTTTTTTTTTTTTTTATTGCAATGAATGACGAGACGAGCCTGCCATTCGCCTGGTGGTAAGCGATACGACCGCTCATGGACAGTAGCAAAACCAAACAACACTATGAGTTACAAGGCATTGCTTGGCATTCCACTGCGCTCGCCATCCTGAGACATAAGATATTAAGTCTCGATATGTCCAGTAGTTACTCTGGCTACAATGTCCTTCAAACCGGAACACAACAGTGTATTTACACTGCTGTTTGGCGGGACAAATAGACATTGCGGTGGTACCTACCCAGGCGGCCTCTCACATATGAGAGACCTACCGCCAATGTGGTGAACTCTAGCCTGTCTCCATTGAATTCTCGATTGTAGAAGAGGCCTGTGTCATGCAATAGGACGGATATAAGCTGGACTATTATTATTTTTGTATTATATATTGTTAGTCAATTATCAGGAATTTTAAAGATGTAGGAAAACATCGCATGGAAACCTGCACCTGTAAAACCATAGAGATTTACAGGACTTTCCATGGTATGTAAAAACCAACTCTAATGGGCCATTGTCGTTGTGCCATCTCATCCACGTTTAGATAACTTAAAAACTATGCGACCACACACACCACTCACCACACAAACTCGCACTTCACCTATTCTTCACTACCCAGGGAGGGGGGATGAGGGGTGGATTGCTATGCGGAAGTCCTGCCCCTCCGGAAGATCCCCCTACACCTACACAAAACCAGCAGAGGGCGGTTTCTCGTATCAAATAGCGAAACCCAACAAACACGACGCTCAGCCGAGAAACGAATCACTCACCTACACAAAAACCACAGGCATAGAAAAAAAAATTCTATTCATTATCATCCCGGAGTCAGGAATTTGTGCCCGATATGGCGATAGGCTCGCCCCCTATCACATCGTGGGACGGAACATACAAGGCAAAATGTGGGTGTCCTGGTGGCGCCTCTGCCTACCCCTTCGGGCAAAAAGGAGTGAGTTTATGTATGTATCTAGATAAAATATAATTTAAAAAAATGAGCCAGTATTGCGAATTATGGCCTTAATACTCTCAATCAGATTTGATATTGCAGTCTCGTACTTAGCAGTGGGGGATCATGACTCAAGTGAAAACTAAGATTGAAGTCATCACAAACGATAATCGGTTTATTTACCTACAAAACTCCACCCAAATAACTTCGATTGCATGCAATCTTATCAAGCAATTATCGAATTTGCAACCACTTAGATAACGATAATTTGAGCACATATTTTAATAAGTGTCTATCACCGGTAAAGGAATAGTGCCTGTGTTAAATTATATTTCTTAACAGTGATGTATAAAAAGAAGCATAGTGTTACTTTAAAGGTAAGAGATCGTTTTTCAACTCATACAAATTGCATTATGTATTAAAATAAATGTATCAAAGTACTAATAAAATTCAATCAGTATTCAGCACAAGATTTTTTTTAAAATATGCTGGAAAGATAAAGTGAACCTGATAATAAGTGCAGCGCAGTGCAGCCCGGATAAAGTATTCAGCGGCGCGAGATTATCACTTAACATTATTATGCCGGCCTGATTACATCCGGATGTGTTGATGTCAAAAATAATATTTTGCGTATTGTTGCAAACGATTCCAAATACAATTTCTTTCGTCTCATTTATTCATTGAAATGCATGTCTATGTACAGAACATTGTGCACTCATGGAAATGGTCTTTTTTATAGTATTTATAAAGGAAATGAATTACGTCAAACCATAGACGTCAAACACTCCTACAAGCTATTCACGAATGAAAAATTCATAGCAAAAGTTCAAAATGGCGGCTTACAGTTGTATCAATGTCATAATGTTTATTTAGTTTTGGCAATTAACGAGTGCTTTACTTCTAAATAAATTGTTTTAAATATACCCTGTTGTAAGCCTGACGTGAAATAATGTGGTGCATTATAAATTTATTTTGATAGTCAAATAATTGTAGAAAAATGTCTTTAATCATTTGAAACGTACCGACTTCATAGCTATTGAGAAGTCATAGAATAATGTAATACAAACTCTCTATATTCCCGAGGGGGCAGGCGGAAAGGCCTGGAGACCCAAATTTCGTCTGTCTAATTACCATCCCAAGATATAGCAATATAAGCATTTTATTGCGTTTAACAGCTACGCGATCTAAACGTCAATAGATTCATAAAATGCGATTAAAAATAAATGCTTTGTTTTCTCTCAAAACAAATATCAAATAGAGACGTATAGGAATAGACCGTGTTTCTCTTCGAAATTGTATAGTATCGATAGTGCGATAAGGCCGCAATTTGTATTTTTCATAGTATGTCGATGTAAAGATTTTCCAGGTGTAGAAAAATATCAATAAATAAATATCTGGACATACATCATGCCCCTCCAATCTTGCATGGATGTGCGATAACATACAGATACATCATACAATATGACATAATACTACCAATGCAAAAACTCCAAGATATTTTAGTTGAATACTCGCTCTAATGAACGTTAAAATGTCAAAATGAAAAATACAACATAAAATTGTATATAATTTAGTCCCTTGACGTGTCACTTTGGATTCTGTTTTATAATTATTCCCCCTTTTAAAATTTCACGACTTAACGCTCTATTAACATTTCCTTATAGATATAAAAAAGGCTAATTTATTGTACTTATAACGTTGCGCCGCTTACGTCTCATCTCAGTTGACTAAAATAAACAATTTTTAATTCTGCCCCGAATCTGTCAGTAGATGGCGGGACTCGCGGCAGAGAACGCGCGGGATTGTTAAACAAAATAGAATCATTGAATTATAAATAAAAATAAATTAGAAATACTGCCCGAAAATACCTATTTAAAAATTTAAAAATAAAATAACATACAACTATTTTGTCAGTGCGTATAAACAAATTGAACTGGTGTTCTAAACTTAAAAGTGTGTCTGAAAAAAATAAGATAAATAGATAATAAATAATGTGATATTCAAACTCTTTTTAAATTGCTGTGGATTAAAAATGCCATAAACAAAAAAGTTTCCAATGTTACAAAGTTTGTGTTACAAAAATGTGTGTGTGTATCGTCTGACGGAAGTTTGATGTATGAAGATAACTAAAACAGTGCGCCCTAGTGAATTCCAGTGAAGAAAAAATACAGTTTTAAAATTCATATTTAATAAAGTAATTTTCTGTGTGATTTCATAATATTGTTATATTGCAATTTATCGGCATAAAATTTGAATAATCACCTTGTAAGTGTAAACTAAAGAAATATATTTATTTTACAGCGCTCAGTCCAATCTAGAATTGAGACGGTCAAATTATTTGGTGTATTATGAGACATGTTTGATGTCTGAAATTGTTTCGCGAGAGTTATCGACGATAAAAAACACATTTTATTGTCTATTCTATGCTCAACGTAAACAATGTGAAATATGGACTCTGCGCAACATATTTTGCATTTTTTGCGTTAATTTTAGTTTTAAATTAAAAAATTGATCTCTGTTGAATATTGGCGTTATTCCGCTGAGTTCGTTCTTTCCGTAAACCTTTGACTTTAAGAAAGGCAAAGCTAATTCCAATTTATCTTTTTACAATAAGCCTCATCTTATTCCTACTTGCAGGAAAAAGGGTAATCAGAATCATTAGTTGACCGCTAATTCAATAACGATCCGTCGGCGAATTTAATCAAATAGTAAAATGAATAGCCGTTTGACATAAACCACTTTTTCACGGAACTCAAAGCTGTTATTTGATGTAAATTTTCTGTAACATCCATCCATATTTTACAACCAAGAGTTCGATTTAAGGATGAGAGAACACACCGTAGACAATCTGCATACTAAAGAGATCTATAAGAATTTCTATGGTATGTGATATCCGCCAATCCGGAAAATGCCAGCGTGGTGGTCTACGACCTTATGCCCTCTCAATCGATCTCACAGAAGCCTCAGAATAAACTTATTTCATTATTGATAGTATAACTAAGGTGCCACGGAGGTGACGCAGACATTCAGTTTATATAGCTTTTTATATAGCTACACTACTAAATTTTTTAAAGTAAATATTTTAATGTTTCCTTGATTGTTTACCAGAAAATCTCGCTTTCCGACGGATGTGAACAGCGTATTCTGTGTTTATTGTCTTATAAATGAGAATATTATATATTCTTTCGTAGAATTATGGACGGTATACAGGCTTTTAACTTCTAAAGCGTGCAGTCAAACGTCAATATTAACGAAACCAAACAAACAAATCTGATAATTTCAGTGAATTAAATATTATTAATGAAGCATTGAATCAATTGAACAATATTCAATGAAACAATATTTAACTTTAAAAAATATATATAATTGACCGTAATAATCGAGTACCGAGTTTCCTGACGTTTCTCCCCAGACCGGGCATTTCGTAAATCTATTGCAAATATTACATACATTAACATAAACTCACGCCTTTTTCCCAGAAGAGGTAGGCAGAGGTGCTACCAGGACACCCACATTTCGCTTTGCATGTTCCATCCCATGATGTGATAGGGGGCGAGCCTATCGCTATATCGGGCACAAATTCCTGACTCCGGGTTGATAATGAATAGAAAAATCCAATATCACTTTACCGGAACAGGGATTCGAACCCGAAACCTCAGCTTTGTAGTCGTACCGTAGTACAACTACGCCACCGAGGCAGTCAAGGCAGCAATTGCAAATATTGTTTATTTAAAAGTTACACCACTCATTACAAACCCAACCAATAAACTGCCCAAAATATTACTGCTAACACTATCATTAAAATGCCGTTCTAAACATTTGAAATGTTTAAACCTCTACCAATAAACTGGCCAAAGATTACTGCTGACGCTATCATTAAAATGCCAAATGTAAAAGTTGTGACGAAAACAAGAGTCCAGAGGTTTCTGTCAAAACAATGCGTCACGCTAGTATTTTACCTTGGTTATGTTTCTGTATACATACCTATTTACCAGCGAAAATAACTATATAAGTCCAATTCGCCCACTGCTGATCATAGGTCGACTCCTCTACGTCCGAGAGCTGTATTACTCACGATGTTTTCTTTTATGTAAACCTATTGTCTCGTATTGCATCAGCCCATATACATCCCACTGCAGGGCACTAGCCTCCTCTACAATAGAGAGAACTATTGAGAGGGGTTGGGCCATATCCACCACGCTGGCATAGTGCGGGTTAACGGACTTTGCATACCATAGAAATCCTTATAAATCGCTATGGTATGCAGGTTTCCTCAAGATCTTTTCCTTCACCGTTATAGTGCGTGGTGATTGACTATCAATACACACATGACTCCGAAGAGTCAGAGGTGTGCCCTGGGATTTGAACCCGCCACCGCCGTGAACAAGTAGGCAGCCGCGTCTGGTCCGTTACCAACAGGCCACCAAATATTATAATTAATTTGGAACTGACCGATATCTGTAGGTACATAGAAGATGAAAGAGATAAACTAATATGGAACAAAATAGAACTCAAAACAACGATTGTTAGAATTTTTGTTTGTTTACTAGTTTGTCTGTTTGTCGGTGCCTTTGTGCACGCTAATCTCAGAAAAGGCTGAACCAATTTCGCTTAAATTTCGTATGGAAATAGTTGAAACCCTCGATTAACACTTGGCTACTTTTTATCCCGAAAAATGTAGTGTTCCCCTAGGATGAGCAAGGAATTTATTTGTTACTTTTATAAACACGAAAGAGATGGGATGGGACAGAATTCTATGCCTTGAGTGAGAGTGAGAAGGGACAGGGCGGGATAAACGGGATGGAACGGGACGTGATGGGAAATTCCAAATAAAGCTATTTTCAAATAAAGTTAATCACGCAGACGAAGTTCGCGGGAAGAAGCTAATCGTAAATAAATGACTCATGTTATTCTAGTTCTTAAGCCCTGGTCTGTGGAACGGTACGCGCGGCACTGCGTTGCACGCAATGCGATGTCAAACTCGGTTTTGTATGAAAAACGTCATCATTTGTCTTTTGTTCTATTGCGATATGCGTCAACCAGCGCGCACGGTGAAGGGTCAACTCCATTATAACATTTTGGTCGCTTGATAGAAACTGACAGCGGTTTGCGGTAGCGGCACAGATTTATATGAAAATACACCGCACAGCGCGCAGTCATTCTCGTCAAATCGCCGCGGCGTGCGACATTGCGGCATGGATTTATTTGTCGATAATTTGACAGAAATAATAGCAGGAGCCTTTGTGTTTTATATCAAGATAGAAAGAACACATTAACATTTTAAAAGGGAACAAATCTCCGATGGTAGTGTGCCCATATTTTTTCATATGGGCACCAAAATGTAACCGTAACGCATCTGATGTATTACAATTTTAAATCCAATTACAATATCCACCAGCAAGAAATAATCAGCTCTTGCCGTCAAACACTACCCTGCTCGAAAGCATATTTGGAAACCGATATTAGAAACACGAAATATTTGCATGTGTCATTGACGAGTTTACCACCTTCGTGTACGGTGGTCGGAGCAATTAGGAAAATATCACTAGTTCATCCGATGAGCGTCTTATAATAATATATTACAGTTGAAAAATGTTTCTTAAATTTTTCCGTACATATTATAGAAAGCAAATTCGCAGCTTGTACCATACGACCCTTGTTAATATTAGTACGTGTTGCTTTACATCTAGCTTCTCCAGCCCGTATTTTTGAGCGGTCAATTCAATATTTAATTGTCTTTCACTTTGTAATGGAGGGAAATAGACGATTCTTTGTTTTTAACTCCTACTATTTAGTTCCTTTTTGATAAAGCTGCGGATTTCAACAAATGTACTGAGATCTATAACATCTTCTATATCAAAATAATGATTTTTGCAATATTTCAGAGACATTTACATTTACAGAGTGCGAACCAGTGCGAACGGAGTGCGACATTTTTTTAAGACTGCCTCGGTGGCGTAGTTGTACTACGGTACGACTACAAAGCTGAGCTCTCGGGTTCGAATCCCGGCTCGGGCAAAGTGATATTGGGTTTTTCTATTCATCATCAGCCTGGAGCTAAGAATTTGTGTCTGATATGGCGTTAGGCTCGCCCCCTGTCACATCATGGAACGGAACATACAAGGCGAAATGTGGGTGTCCTGGTGGCGACTCTGCCTACCTCTTTTGGGATAAAGGCGTGAGTTTATGTATGCAAATAAAGTTAAACCTAGGATCAAGAACTGCTGATGTGCTGGAGGTTGTGCAGATACATATATATACCAACTACCTACCTATACCTACGTCTATTATTTGAGCTCCGTATTGTGAATTTAGATAAAAAGTACAATTAAATGATTATTGTAGAAAGTGTCCATCAGTATTGATCCAGGTTTTGCTTGTGATCGTTTATAACAAAATTATTTTATTTTCTAATAATAATACAATTTGTTTTTATCAAATTACGGTACAATCGGCGATAATTTAAGAGTAGGTATCTATACAAGTCCAGTGAAATATAACTTGATCAAAGAATAGGTTTATTAGCAGAAAAAATAAAATAATATAGTTAATAGCACGCTAATTTACATGAGAAAATATAAACTAATTATGTCACGTATCAATATTTGAGAAAATGGTCTTATGTGCCTTTTTACCGACTTCGTTTAGAATGACGCACAAACAATTTTTTTATATAATTTTATATATTTTTGAACTCATATAATTGTTATCCGTTGTCATGGAGACCCGTGAAGACTTCAATGCAAAATTGTCATAATAACATTTGTTGTCAAGTTTCGGCCCTCCCATTGGTCAACGGATTTACGCAGAGTGAAACCTATCTGTGAAACCTCCTTAGTTGCTTGAACTCCGTTGCTTGCCGCAGTGCCGCACGTACCGTTCGTCAGACCAGGGCTTTACATACTCGACTTTGAAACTGAAAATTACTGATACTCAATGAAGTGCTATTGTATGTGTAATACTTCCAAATGTTACTCAGCAACATCGGATAACATGTTATTTATTGTTGGAACATGTTGCCGTGTTATATGTGAAGTAATGTGTCCTAACTCGTTGTAACATGCACAATGATGCTCCACAAAAGGTAACTACGGTGTGAATGCGCGAATTACAACTGAATTAATTTCATAAGAATCACAGGTTAAAAATAGTATATGACCAGTACATTCAATAAATAAATAAATAAATACACCCAACAGTCACATACATAGTCCTGACCCCACATTAAGATCAATTAAGTCTTGTGTCGCAGGTATCAGAACTACGAAAGACTTTTCGGTCTCACAAACACCCAGACCCGAAAGAAATATTTGTGGGCCGCACAAACATTTCTCTTGGTGCGGGGATCGAACCCGCGGCCTCTCGTTTCACAGCCGGCGTCTAACCAACTGCGCCACGGAGGCTTTCATTTTGTCATTCAATGTATTGGACGTAATTGCTTTATTGTTATTTTTATTATACTAAACTAAAAGAAAAAAGTAAAGGTAAAGATGGCGGGACGTCGCTGGATGCAGGCTGCCTCCAACAGGTCACTGTGGAAATCATTAGGAGAGGCCTATGTTCAGCAGTGGACGTCCTTTGGCTGATGGATGGATGATGATGAAACTAAAAGATCCCACTGCTGGGCAAAGGTCTCTCAGTTCTTCCATAAATCTCTATTGAAAGCAATTTTCATTCAATTCCTGTTTAATCTATTGAGGTCGTCCCGCCTTTATTGTATTATTGTAAAATTATGAATAAGGTATAAGAAAATAACTTAAAGATAGTAGGATAACAACGAAACGGCTCTAAGCTTGTCCACTATCACATCGTAGGACGGAACACAAAGCGAGACGTGAGTGTCCTGGTAGCACCTCTGCCTACCCATGGGAACAAGGCGTGATGTTGATGTATGTATGTATGTAAAAGACCCGACGGAACTATTTTAAAACGTTTATTTTCGTATTAAATAATTGTAGAACGGTGCAGGACAACAACGTGTGGAAACATGCAATACAATAGAGATGTTAATCAGATTTTCTATGATATGTGAAGTCAGCCAACGCGCACTAGGCCAGCGTGGTGGATTATGGCCTAACCCTTCTCAATGGAACTCTCGATTGTAGAAGTCCCGTACTCAGCAGTTACATAATATATTTTACATACATAAACTCACCCCTTTTTCCCAGAAGGAGTAGGCAGAGGTGCCACCAGGACATTTCGCCTTGTATGTTCCGTCCCTCGATATGATACGGGGCGAGCCTATCGCCATATATGGCACAAATTCCTGACTCCGGGATGAATATATTTTAAACATAATTTAGACTAACTTATTGTCTTAACTAACACCGTTGGACCAAAATTAATTACTAACTTTGCTAGTTTATTAATGAACATACCTGGATCGATCATAAAATTTATCAGCAGCTTCCTGAACTCTTACACTTTATAATAACACAGATAGAGTCGGTTATACTATAGTCAAAATAACAACAAAAATCACTAAATAAATATTTGGACGGTATCGGTTTCGACGCACGGTTTTGAGAAAAGAACTTGACGTTTGTCTATGGTGAATTAAACGGTATGAAAACAGCTGAGTAATGGGCATTGACTGGCCATAGACAATACACATGACATGTTAGACTAGATGGTGCTAACTTTGGCCGACGATGGACTCGAATAGGTATTACCGAAGTTACCGATTATCTATGACCAAAACTTACTGCACTTACAATTGCAATAACCACAGTAACAGCTCTGTCTACCCCTTCTGGGAAAAAGGCGTGAGTTTATGTGGTCATATAGATAGGATGGATGAAAGGAGACTAACCAAACGAACATACAAGGTGAATGTTGATGGAAGAGTCGGTAGGGGTATACCGGTATGAAAAAAAACGCAGGCCGCAGAAATGCTTTCGGAAATAACCCTCATTAAACGTATTGTTTACTGTAAGTGCGAAACTATGCAAAAATCATACGCGGTCACGTACGCATAGTTTACGACGACCGAGTGCTAAAATATCCGAATATACGCGCGGGCCACAACAATCGGATATTTTTAGACGCGTATCCTACACTAGACGCACAGTCTACAAGTAGTTTTATGATGTTTTAAAAGGACTAGTGACCTTTGGTGAGGTCATTTTGAAAACAAATGATAGAAAAATGACTAGTCTCTTATAGTTTCTTATACCCACGAAACAAGGCATAATTGATCTTAATGTGGGGTCAGGACTATGTATGTGACTGTTCGGTGTATTTATTTATTATTAAAAAACAATAATAATTTATTTTTTCCGATAAATCTGTGTAAAGTTGGTCACACAATTATCAACCGTATTACAGTGCACTTGGTAATTAAATATGGTATGAATTTCACCAATCAGCTATTAGCCAATGTGCTGGACTAAGCTCTCTTAAACCTACTGTCATTGAAGAGAAACCTCTTTCTTAGTAGTGTATATGGGCTGATATATTTCATTATTATTGGAATAAACACTAAAATATCACTTTGCCCGACGCGGTATTGGAACCCGAGACCTCAGCTATGCAATAATACTGTAGGTAATACAACTGCGCCACCAAGGCAGTCGACATCGAATCCCGGGTCAGGCAAAGTAATCATGGATTTTTCTATTCATTATCAGCCCGGAGTTAGGAATTTGTGCCTGATATGGCGATAGGCTTGCCACCTATCACATCAGGGGACGAAAAATGCAAGCCGAAATGGGGGTGTCCTGGTTGCTACCAAGGGAATCTCTGCCTACCTCTTCCGGAAAAAAGGCGTGAATTTATGTTGAATGTTGTTTTTGAACACCAAAATGGATCAAGCTAATGTATGACCCAATTTCATGTAAAATATTGTTCAACACAAATACAAAGAGAACTTAAAAATATTTTACAATTACCGTTGAAAACAGAACATAAGAAATAATATTTACATAACCCAATTGATAGCGTTACGAAAAGGAAAGGAAATATCTTCGCCGATAACAAGTAGCTATCGTCACCCATATTCATATATTCGTAGACTTGCAACACAAAGAATTGGGAGCAAGTTGTTGTAAATATCTTCGGCCTTATTAGTTATCGTATGATTTTTCCCTTTTGCAAGACTCTTGAATTTAGTTTGAGCGAAGAAAACAAAACATTCGATAACTAAAACAGGTTTTAAAACTGTCTATGAAATAGGCCGTTAATGTAAAAAGGTATTTTATTAGAAGTGGTAAGACTATTTAGAAAATCTCTTAAACTGTATGAATTTGTCGGATTTACTAGATAAAATCCACCACAAACCTAAATGGAAATTGATGTCGCTTTTATAAGCTGTTAAGGCCCAGGATCTGCTAAGGTAGTCCTGCGATTATTATAATACGTGTAGTTATCTGAAGGGGTAGGCAGCGGCTTGTCGTGCCCGTGGAATTGGGAGCATTTACCATCAGGCGGACCGCCAACTCGTCTGCCTACACAGCAAATAAAACAACACTCCTGGAATTTGCCACTGAGACTGCTCCGGATGGAATTATTACATCACTTTTTGATTACGTCATCAAAACAAGTTTTCAGAGAGTAAAAGTAAATAGAAAATAACATTTTTTGGAACAAATAAATACGAGCTACCGATGTTACCGCACAAAATATTTTCAAAGCGTGTTTTCCGTTTAAAAATTGTTACGAGAAAAAATTCGCACAGTAAAAATAATCAAGCCTAGATTAGTTAATGAGTTGGCCGGTGTTTAAGAAATTAAAACTAATTTTAGTAATTTTAAGTAAATTTTTGCGCAACTCTGCGTAAACAGTGGGAATAATCTGGCAGATCTTACTCTATAATAATAGACAAACGGCTTCCTAATTCAATCAACACTGTAGTTAATAACCACTCGTTAAAGAATCTTGTAAGATAGCACATGTCGGAAAAAACCTGACTGGAATTAATACAAGATCTCGATCTGGGGATCGCGCCTTAAAATTGCCCAATCGGGTGAAAGGTGCATCGACACGCCCACTTTTGAATTATCCTGATTGGTTAGTTTCCGAGATCGATTATGACTATCGATTATTAGACGATGCCTTGCTCAATTACTCATTAGGGTATCTTGTAAAAGAGAGCGTTTATAAAAACATTTCTCTTTTAAAATACCTTAATAATAGATATTATAATCGGTAGTAGGGTTAGATACAACCGCTTTATCAATTTTTTCCGTCTAACAGCAGCGTGTAAGTACTATAGTGTTTACTTGGCATTCGGACACTTAACTAATGTCTAGGAATGACAAGCGGAATGCTGTGCCATGCAGTGCTAGTAACACTCGTGTTTACGAGCAGGCGTGACGGTTAACATCAGATAAGCAACCTGCTTGTCGTGCTGTATTGTGCTGGACTATATCACCTCCAAAATAGCCCACTGCACGGAATTTCTATAAAACCGAGAATTCGATTGAGAGGGCTTCGTTCATAGTCCACCACGCTGGCCCAGTGCGGGTTGGCGGAATTTAAAATTCACATACCATAGAAGATGGTCATTCATTAATCTAAATATTCGTTTTTATAATCTTGTCATCCAAGTTATTAAAAAATAAATCTTTGCAACAGAAATCTCAACACTATCAAGGTGATTTTCAAATTAACAATAAATCCGATTTAGAATGTGCAAGAAATTCGTCTGCAAATAAACTGAAAATAAATGGTGTCTAAATAAACATACTATAATGTCAGTGTGGCTTACTCTGATAAAGAGTTCGCATTGGGGCATCGGGTGCGCGCCGAAACCAGTGTTTGTGAGTATTTTTTAAAGTATATGTGTGTTTACGATTTTTCGTAGTATACCTACAATTTTAGTACAATGCGTGTGAGGATAAGCGCAGTGCGATCGAAATAGAGGATCTGCTTGCGAGAGCTTCATATTTCTATGAAACCATTACATATCCATTGTCGAAACTGCTTTAAAATTATACAAATACTAGTATTGCTCGTGGTTTCCCCCGTGTGAATAAGTTTTCGGGAGTCCCGCTTTACATTTTCCCGGGATAAAAAGTACCCTATAGCCTTCCTCGATAAATATACTATCCAACACTAAAAGATTTTTCCAATTCGGACCAGTAGTTTTCGAGTCCTGATATTATGAAGTTCAAACAAACTCTTCATGTTTCTAAATTCGTATAGATTTAAGCTGGCAGATGCTGGATGCGACAAGCCGAAGACAGGGTGAAATGGCTCAATTTGGAGGAGGCCTATGTCCAGCAGTGGACAACATAGGCTGATGATGATGGCCTATCTCCAGCAGTGGACAGCAGTAAAGGCTGATGATGGTGATAGATTAAAACAACTGAAAATTACCCGTTTAACCAGAGTGAATATCTATAAAACCAGTTAATAAGGCAATGTTTACACTCATAATTACCGCAGTAGTTGTGATCAATTGACACCGTTATATATTCATTAGCAAGTTTGAGTAAACATTTGTGCCTGTATTCTTGGACTTATGAATACATAATAGTTTTGTGGTGTTATTGCCCTCTTTGAAATGTAAATAAACAACCACATTGGACTATCTGATACGATGGGTTCGTGACGTCGTTTTTTTAGAAAATTACGGGACTTTGTAAAAAAAATATGTTTTGAAAATTTCGTCTGCGTATGAGTTATACCGTATATCAAGAATGCGACCAAAAACGAAGCCGGGTGGTAGTTTTAGTTGTTACAGACACAATGCAAATAAAAATTTCGCAAAATAAGCGACAGTTTTTTTTTGCAATTTTTTAAAAATCGTTTTGTTTGGTTAGCAAAAACCTAGTTATTGCGAAAATAAAAATTTAAACACTAACGTACCATTGCGTCTTAAAAAATAAAAAGGTGTACATCATTATGTAATTATCACCCAAATGGTACAAGTTTTACATAACAATAAAACTTGTATTATTAAGACAGAGACGATGCACAGCATCTGTGAGAGAGTGCGTCTTACTTCCTTTTCCGTTTTTACTCAATTACAAGCCTTTTTTGTGTAACTTCCGCTTCGTTCCGACCAATCAGCGTTGAGCAAGTGTCACGTGGTCTCAGGAGATCGCCTGTGGTGGGACCGCACGATATTGGATCATAGAAGTCTCTCACCAGGAGGTCTTAATGGGATGCTGTGCATCGTCTCTGTCTTAATAATACAAGTTTTATTGTTATGTAAAACTTGTACCATTATTCAGCATGTGACGATGCACAGCATCTGTGAGAGAGGTGTTTATAGCTCCTGGTGACCACGTAACGACGCTATGTGATGAAGATTAAGGTTTAAAAGAAAAAATGAATCTCTGAAATTGAAATGTGTGTTAATTATATTATGCATAAATATATTCCTCAGGTTGTAATATTTAACATAAACCTATAAAACAGGCTCAAAAATAACTGCAATATTGAATTGTTGATTGCATTGATTTATCAATTACTTGCTTTTGATATAACTTGGAAAACATATTGTAAGCATATATAATATATATTGTATTCTTGCATCTGAAGAACCGGCTTTACTCAGTTTCTGATTATTGCTCGTGAAGCACCATGGTTAGGTCCTTTGAAATAAATAAGGCATTAATACATTCAGTACTGAGCTTTTCAGCTCGTAAAGTGATAACATTTAGAATCCAATTAATAGAATATATGTTAGGATTATTAAGGTTTAGAATTTTCCCACCTTATTGTTAATACATATTAGTCTCCATGTTGGAACCAACATGGCTGTAAAGTACAGTAGTTACGACATAATGATCACTTCATTGACGCAATATTCAGGGCGAAATTTGTCAAAACTTATGCACACGTCTATCTGAAGCTAGGAGAAATATACGTGGTCATATTCGAGAACCTAACAACTTTAAAACAACGATTCACAATCTGTTGATTTTGTTTGTAATCGCTGGGTCCCAAGGGGGTTTGTTTCTCTACTTTGAGCTTCTCGAACGAAATGGTATTTAGTAAATGTGTTCAATCAAAAAGACTATTTCTACATAAAATTAATTATGTTAACATCCGAAATTATCGTTGGTACAGACATTTACCATATTTTCAATTGCGTAAAATGGTACAAGTTTTACATAACAATAAAACTTGTATTATTAAGACAGAGACGATGCACAGCATCTGTGAATGATTTCGGTTCTATACATCAATCCAATATGAACCAAATGCACGTGGCGGCCTGTTGGCAACGGACCAGACGCGACCGTCAACATGCTCACGTTGGTCGCTGGCTCCAATCCCAGCGCACACCTCTAACTTTAAGTAGTCATGTGTGTACTATTCGTAATAGTCAATTATCATGCACAACTGATAAGTCGCACGCTCGAGTGTAGAGGAGAACCGTCAAATGCCGTGGGACATATATGGAATGATACAGTACGGTACACAAATAGACCTTAAGCTTCCCGCACTCTTGTCCCAAACATTGTTGGCAAGATCCTGGGTCCCAGAGGATTTTGCTCCGGAAAACTAAATAATATTTGTCTTCTAACACCCTACACTAATTACGCTAAAACATGTATCCGCTACGAAGGTCTCCAAATGTACAATAATTTACCAAAAGAAATAAAAATCAATAAATAGTCTTAATGTATAATAATAAATTACAATCTTTTGTATTGTCATTAAAGTATTAAATACGGACCTGAAACAATACGATAACTTGCACATTGTTCTGCTTGTTTAACATTTTTTATTACTCCTACCCACTTTATTGTTATTTTGTATTCAATACACGGTTTCATATTATTATTTTAGAATTATTAAATGTATAGTTTGATTTATGTTCTGATGTTAGCTTAAGTTATTATTGTACTTATCTCAAAGTGAAATGAAAATTTCTTTTGAGTAAATAAAGATTCAAATCACAAACTCCAGCACACCCTGCAGTGTCTTCCTTTATTGCGACATTGCTGCCAATTGTTTCGCTTCTATTCGGCGAAGCCACCTCTGTGATGGGTAAATCAGCAGAGGCGTGGAGGTAAATGGCAAACGCATTCTCGTAAACTATTCGAGAAGGGCCTTCGAAGCCCAAAGCGCAAGCCACTGCCTGCGATACGCTCACAGACAGCCTCCGTAAAATTTGTTGATGCACGCACGAGGCCTCGAGGCATTAATTGATGAAGCAGCCTCTGTGATGGGTAGGTAGACCAGCAGAGAATTGGAGGTAAATGGCAGACGCATTCTCGTAAACTATTCGAGAAGGGCCTCCGAAGCCCAAAGCGCAAGCCACTGCCTGCGATACGCTCACAGACAGCCTCCGTAAAATTCGTTGTTGCACGCAGAAGGCCTCTAGTAATTAATCAGTGAAGCAGCCTCTGTGATGGGTAGGTAGACCAGCAGAGATTTGGAGGTAAATGGCAGACGCATTCTCGTAAATTAATAGTAATGGGCCTTCGAAGCCCAAAGCGAAAGCCACTGCCTGCGATACGCTCACAGACAGGCTCCATAGATTGGATTTCCTTCTTATTGTGTCGATGTTCATTGAAATTGGTAAGTAGGTTTCAATAACTAGTTCCGAAATCTACTTAAATACAGAGGAAGGTAGTAAACCATGTCCGGGGCGGGGCTGCTGCCCAGTCAATTATATGTTGTAAGTTAATACTCAATAACTCGTTGTGCAAGTAAGGCAAAGGAGACTGCACTTCTAACAATGGTAAACTTTTAGATTTGACCTTCCTTTGCGGTAATAAAAACGCGCCAGGCACTTGTGAGGAAGGAAATACCTGTATCTCTGCATGTAATAATTGCAAGACTTCGAAACATACCTACATACACGCACAAACTCATGTCCCGGAAGGGGTAGGCAGAGGTTGTCCTGGTAGCAACCAGGACATTCACTAAAATTTGCTTCGCTTGCTACATCCCATGATGTGACAAGGGGCGAGCCCATCGCCATATTTTTTTTTTTTTTTTTTTTTTTTTTTATTGCAATGAATGGCGAGACGAGCATGCCATATGAGGCTCAAATACCTGCCTCCGGGGTGACAATGAAAAGAAAAGTTCAATATCACCTTTCCCGAACCGGGATCCGTTACCGAGACTTCCGCCACATAGGCAGTCAACGTAACAAACGTATTACATTGTCAAAGTACATGTTAGAGTGTTCCCTTGGTCACTTTAAAGCTTTAAATGGACTTACCGTGACAGCTCCATTTCACCTTAGTATGAGGGTATTCCGAGTATTCAGAGCCCGAACCACTTGTATTTTTCACTGGCGAAGATCGGCGCTTGCGAGGATTGAAGGCGGTATGGTGGTCTCAAGCGTCAGAGCGATCATCGGCGGAAGACAAGACGTGGTCATCCACCGACAACACTGCCTACTTAGGCGAGCGAGCGCCCCGAAACACCATACTCTTTTTCACTTACGAATTTAAAATGGTTTTTACCATGTTTATATTAATTTGCTTTAAACTTATTTTTGATGTTGCTTCTTCGAAGGAAGAACGACGCTATGATCCAATATCGTGCGGTCCCACCACAGGCGATCTCCTGAGACCACGTGACACTTGCTCAACGCTGATTGGTCGGAACGAAGCGGAAGTTACACAAAAAAGGCTTGTAATTGAGTAAAAACGGAAAAGGAAGTAAGACGCACTCTCTCACAGATGCTGTGCATCGTCACATGCTGAATAATACGACGTTATGTAAAAAATTACCAAAAAAAATTGACGATTTTTTTTGCGAAATTTTTAGTTGCATTGTGTCTGAAGTCGCTAATACTGGTAGTATTCGTTTCCTGGCTTCGTTTCCGCTCGCAGTCTTGATATACCCTTTATACAGGATATTGTATTATATCACTTTTAAAACCTAATTTAGGTAGGTATAGAATGTTTTGTCCCTTTCTAATAACTTTTGAATTCAGTTTGAGCGAAGAAGACAAAACATTCGATATCTAAAATATTTTTTAAACGTTGTCTATGAATAAAGCCATAAGGATACAGGCTTCATCTTATGTTTGTATGAACATAAGTATATTTTATCTTAAGATCGATTCGTTGTTTCATAAATTTAAATATTGAATTAGCTTTTTTAAATTCTACATATAAATGAATAATACACTCCATTTGATCCTATTATTATACGATTTCAAGATTTTTGCTTCAAATATTTTCCCATAGAACTTTTAGAACTTTTAGACCGCTTTCATGAACCCCTTCATGCATTGTTACCTCTTCATAGGTAATGTTATTTGGTTGAAGAAATATTTGTTACCGAATTCTAAACCAATGCGCGAAAAGAATACGTTTTTCAATAAAGAACTATTAATAAAATCTTCAACAGTTTTACAATACCAAAATACAAGACTTTTTACCCAGTGACGTTGCTATCAAAAATAAACATACGCATTACTAATAGTAAATTACATAAGCCTGTCAAAAAAACTGTGCTCTCTTTGCGCGGACACTAAAAATATAATAAATTGCCAACTATTAAATACGTATTACATCAAAGAAATATTTCAGTTTGTTTTGATATGAAAATGTTTTCAGCTATTAGCGTAAAGAGGTTGTGATTCGAATGATAGAATTAATGTTATTGAATGACGTGGGTTTACGTATCAATCTGTTCATCAAATTAAATTCATCAAGAATCTGCTCAGTTTTCATGGGTAAAATTGACAATATGGACATACGGATCGCAGCTGTGGGGTACAATTACAAACTCAAATCTCGAAATTCTGCAACGGTTTTAATCCAAAATCCATAAACGACGGTCTACATCGAGAACTAATATCAGAACAATCTGTATCTGTATCAGCCCATATACGTCCCACTGCTGGCCATGGGCCTACTCTACAATCGATTGAGAGTGGTTAGGCCATATAGTCCAATAAATAAGGAAATAGCAGATTTCATGCAATCTTATCAGAAACGCATGCAAAACCATCCAAACCAACTCACGAGGAACTTAATGGAAACGAAACCAAGTACAACTTTCAGAAGACTAAAGAGACAAGCACCACAAGGTCTAATGAAAAAATAGATGCTGCAATATATTTGGGCAAATGACCCCCAGCTAACTGTCGTATGGGACAAACTGCAGGGCAAAGACATCTATAAAAATGTTTTCATAGGCACATTTGAAGAGACATGCATCATCTATTTATTAAAATGAAACTATTTTTTACTGATTTTATCGCGATTTGGTTTAATTTTTACATTTTTTTAACTTCCCGCGTTTCGATTGCTTTACAGCATTCGTGGTCACGGGGCGGACTTCGGACTGAAAATAGTTTTATTTCAATGTGTAACAATCGCGTAAATCTAAGAAAACATTATCATCTATTTATTTAGAATAATATACGTGGTTATTTCCCTTTTTAAAATGATTATTGTAATGTCGCAATGAATTTTCAACACATGATTTTGAAATTACACATCAAGACTACAAATATGAATCGCCAGCTGTGAAACGAGAGGTTGCTAATATCCTCGCACCGAGACAAAACTTTGTGTATTCCACAGGCATTGGTTTCTAGGTGCTTGTGAGACCGAAAACTCTCGTAGTTTCTTATACCCGACGCAAGACTTGTGTCTTAGTGTGGGGTCAGGACTATGTGTGTGACTGTTGGGTGTATTTATCAATGATGTCTGTTTGTTTCAGCTGCAAGTTCGCAACTCGCGCACGGAGTCCACTGAGGAGGACAAGCGTAGCGACGACAGCCGCCCCCTCAGCCATGCCTCCGACTTCAGCAGAGATAATATACGTAAGTGTTATAAATATTATGCTGGTGTAGTTAGTAGTGAAGGAATTATTATTTATATCGGTGAAAGAAAGAATCGTGAGAAAACATGCATACAATGTTTTGATAAGGTTTTCTATGGTGTATCCCGTGCTCAGCTGAGGACAATTGCGGGCTAATAGTACAGTAACATAGTTAAGTAATGGTCAATGTTACGTGATGTAACTCGCCATAATATGTCTACAATTAAGAAGAAGCGAAACCATGATCAATAAAAATATAGCAAAATATATTTACGCTATTTTCAACGCAATAACACCCAAATAAACTTTTCAATCCTAATATATATTTTTTTTTATTGCTATGAATGACGAGACGAGCCTGCCATTCGCCTGATGGTAAGCGATACGACCGCTCATGGACAGTAGCAAAACCAAACAACACCATGAGTTACAAGGCATTGCTTGGCATTCCACTGCGCTCGCCATCCTGAGACATAAGATGTTAAGTCTCGATATGTCCAGTAGTTACTCTGGCTACAATGTCCTTCAAACCGGAACACAACAGTGCATTTACACTGCTGTTTGGCGGGAGAAATAGACATTGCGGTGGTACCTACCCAGGCGGCCTCTCGCATATGAGAGACCTACCACCAGTAAAATAAATCATGGATCAGCTACGCTAGTCTACACAAAAACACGTGAATGAGCACACTTTATTATTAATAAAGAAATATAAATGTTGACACGGCGATATCCGGCGATGAAAGATAAACTTGTGATATAAACTACCCGTGTTGGCAACGTTTATTTAATATAAATAGAGGGAATGTTTGACGGTGAAACCTGCCACAGGTATTTGATTACGTCAAAACATTTTTCCACTTTCATGTTCTAAAATAAAAATGTTTGTTATGTCGCATTCAATGATTCTGTTTCTATTTATTAAGTTAAACAACCGAGTACAACTCTATGCTCTATGGTGTTGCAGTTGTTCATGGGTGGTGATCATTTACCATCAGCTGAACTGTTTGCCTTCGATAATATAAAACAAAAACAGAAGTGTTGTCAAAACTATAATGTGAATTTACGATCCAAATATGACAATACAGTATTTCATTTTTAACTTCAGTCTCACACTTGACAGCCTCCGTGGCGCAGTTGGTTAGACGCCGGCTGTGAAACGCGAGGCCGCGGTTTCGATCCCCGCACCGAGACAAACGTTTGTGTGAATCACAAATATTTGTGTCTGGGTGTTTGCGAGACGGAAGTCTCTCGTAATTTCTGACAAACGACACACGACTCGATCTTAGTGTGGGGTCGGGACTATGTATGTGACTGTTGGGTGTATTTATGGAACCGCCTATGTTTTAACCTTTTTTTTTTTTATTGCAATGAATGACGAGACGAACCTGCCATTCGCCTGATGGTAAGCGATACGACCGCTCATGGACAGTAGCAATACCAAACAACACCATGAGTTACAAGGCAATGCTTGGCATTCCCCTGCGCTCGCCATCCTGAGACATAAGATGTTAAGTCTCGATATGTCCAGTAGTTACTCTGGCTACAATGTCCTTCAAACCGGAACACAACAGTGCATTTACACTGCTATTTACCTGCAGTGTCTTTAAGCAACGCCCCCCGGCGCAGTCGCCGCGGCATCGCCCCCTGCAGCGAGGCGCAGCGCCCCCTCACGCGCTACCTGCCTGTCGACAGGGACGACTTCGACTTACGCAGACACGTCGAGTCCGCCGGTAAGAATTACACCACTTGACATTTTCTTTGTTTTTCCTAGTTCATCTATTTCACGGTTATTCGCATTGTTCGAGTGTCCCTGAAGCATGTATCTATACTTAATAGAAGGGTTTGTTTGTGTGAACGCGCTAATCACAGTAACTACTGGGTCGATTTGAAATATTATTTTGGTGTTAGAATTATTTATCGAGGAAGGCTATAGGCTATGTACCATCACCACGACCAATAGAAGCAAATCCGCATTTAAAAAATTGGTAATATTTTCCCGTTCGAGAGCCTTCGTTCCGTGCGCTGTGTTAGGTTGGCTCCTCCACCTGGCTTGATCCGACGACTACTGGTGTAGGGCGACGGAACTTCGCCACAGTCAACTCCTTGTCGGGGATTTGCAGTATTAGATCTTGTGTATGATGTGATTAAATATTGTGTGTGACCGTGTGTGAATGTCTCAAGTATTTAAAATTTGATTCATAAAATTACTCAACTAAATAGTACAACAGACAACAGTTTACGTGGTTTTCCGAGTCCGGGAGATCAAAGAAGAAAGGGAACCGAAAATTAGAATATTAGAAAATTTATTGGTGAATTATATTTTTGGTAATTTGTTGTTGCAGGTCACCAGATTGAGGTGTGTCCGTACGTGACGGTGACTTCGACGTCGTGCCGCGGCTACCTGCACAAGCTGGGCGCCAAGTTCCACACATGGTCCAAACGGTCAGTACTCAGAACCCACAAACTTATATACATACAAGGAATTAACACAAACGGCCTCATTCATAGACCGATTTGAAACCTATTTTAGTTATCGAATGTTTTGTCCCTTTCGAACGACTTTAGAATTCAGTTTAAGCGAAGAAAACAAAACATTCAGTCACTAAAATAGGTTTTGAATCTGTCTATAAATGAGGCCGTGATTATGTACATATAATGTAAGTGTGTTACGCGAGAATACTCAAACGCCACTTAAATATTAAGTAATAATAATCCCTCTTAAATGTACTGACTAAGTGGGACTTGCGTACCTAAGTGCAACTTAATATTTAAATGGCGTTTGAGTATTTGGGCATTAAACGTCCAAAATTTAACTCTCGGTCGGTCTCAAACAAAAGACCAATCAGGTGACAGATGTAGCTTCACTTATTTCAATTTGGTTTTTTTCGTAATCGATAATAAATTGTCTTAGATGCAAAAGTAACAATTACTGGGCTATGATCACGTACATACGAATATTATATCCGAAATTCTGATGGTCATTTTTGATCATCATTCAATGAATGGTTGTTGTCTGTTTCAGGTGGTTCGTTTTCGACAGAGAGACGAAAACGTTCGTGTACTACTGGGACAAGAGTGAGAAGAAACCGCGCGGCGGGGCGTACTTCCAGGTATACAGAACCAATATATCCAGTAGTCACACATATAGTTCGAACGCAAGGATGGATCCAGGGTGGAGGTCATGGGGGTCAAGAAACCCAGGGGGGGTTGACTCCACAATTAACAGATTTTTTTAAATATATCGTCGATTTTCACTTAAAAAATCGTTAACATATTCACTAATCACAGGTGTAACAAACTTTGAAATAATCACTTTTAAATGTGTAATTGTAATCGAATTCGAATACGTCTAGTGTTCTGACTAGAACTATATGACTCCCCCCCTGACTTGAAAGCTGGATCCGCCCTCGTTCGAACGTAAATAATAAATGCATCCCACAGTCACACGTATAGTCTTGACCTCATACTAACATAGGAATCTTTACCACACAACATACCGACTCGAAATAAAATAAAGTTCATATTATCACGAAGATCAACTCTATACAAATTTAACTATTTTACATGTAGTCAGCTTTCATGTTGTTAATTGCAATCTATGTTACATTGACTGTACTGTACTGTGCTATATCACCCCATAAGTGCTCACTGCTGCGTACGGGGCATTTCTAATACCCAGAGCTCGATTGAGAGGGCTTAGGCCATAGTCCACCTCGCTGACCTAGTACAGGTTGACGGACTTCACATAACATAGAAAATCTAATATAAAAAAAATGCATTTCATCTTCAGGTGATTGAGGAAGTGTACCTCGACCACGGGAATACGTCGAAATCACCAAATCCACAGACCACGTTCATAGTGAAGACTCGACAGAGGCGGTACTATCTCATGGCGCCCTCTGGTGAGGCGGCTAGAATATGGATCGACGTCATCTTCACCGGCGCCCAGGGATACACCGAGTACCTCGAATGACAGCTGTTAAAAATGACATCTGTCAAAGCTGACAATTGTCAGATGGCAGACACGTCGCGGGTGTCATTCTATGAACACAGGGTGTAGAAAAGAACAGCCTGTGTATAGAGATGAATAGGCCGACCTAGCGTAACTTTGGACCGCATTGCGCTTACCATAATTTGTCAGTGCGACCAATGCCGTAATGACCGCAGTGACAGCTGTCATGACAGATGTAAAGTCAGTGTGGATGTGATAAATTTTGGTGTACTAAAATGACAGTTGTCTATTTTTCAAAGTAAATAATTATAAGATAGCGGTGAAATTCAACTTTTACAATAATTGTATGCGTACGAGTATTTTTAGCAGCTGTCAAATTTGACAAGTGTCAATTGAAGTTTGAATTTTATAATTTTTCAACGATGATGTTGAATATTATTATTGTATTGTACTGAAATGTTTTATTTTCAGTATTTAGTTTAGTTATGTGATTCTTGAGTGAACCTCAAACCTTAGATTGTGGAATGGCTAGGTTTAAAGAATCTGGTATGTACTACGAGTGTG
Source organism: Deilephila porcellus (assembly GCA_905220455.2). Lineage (NCBI taxonomy): Eukaryota > Metazoa > Arthropoda > Insecta > Lepidoptera > Sphingidae > Deilephila > Deilephila porcellus. The sequence goes on along the minus strand of LR999996.1, from coordinate 2,119,395 downwards.
CTGGAAATTCCTAGAAATCCTAGGATATGCCTAGGACATAGAAAATAAGAGTTTATGAAAGAAAATTTTTAGAAAGTACAAGAAATATTGTAATTTCTTTGCCTAAACTACCTATATAGTTTAATATACACAGTATTTTATAATATATAATGAAATTTCTTAGCCAAAACGTAATTTATTTATCAAATGTAATTGTGAGGGTCAATTGAAAGTGCCAATTATACATGAGAGAGGGGCAGCTATTTTTATATCGACATTTATACAGTTTATTGGACATACCGGTGCCTTGATAAAGACTGAATTGTTACTAAAAGGGACATGAAAAACCCCCATAATACAAAAGTTACTTTCATATAAAGTTGCAAGAAGTGTTGTATAACAAAAGAAACAAAAATATATACAGCTTGTGTAATAGTAAAAAAAATGTTTATTAAAAGTTATTCTCAATTCATGTCTCTTAGGTGGTTTAGAATTATTCAAGATTTGTAATAAAGTTTTACCACATTTTAATACTTTAAAGATAGCAGTTATACTATGGATAGTAAAGTGATACAAATATATCATTGTAATAGTGACATATTATTGTATTTTTAAACCACATTAAGATTTGAAATCAAACTTACTACTTTGAAGCAACACAGTTTTACCGAAATACAATTTTACAGTTTTTATAATAAATTATTGTTGTTTAAATGATCATACGAAATGTTCAATTATAATGAAATATATTTTTAATATAATTGTACAAAGACACCACAATTAAAGTTAAGTCGAAATTAGGGTATTATAATCTATGTGCTTTGGCAAAGCGTGGTCGTGGAATATAGGTTTTTATAAAAAGAAACTACCAATGGCATTTATAATTTTAATTACTTCTTTCACTTTTCAAATACATTGGTAGCGAAAAATATATTTTTTTACATAAACCTATATTTTGCGATGAAATCATGTATTTTAATCACATTGGTTGCTATTTTGTTTATGCACGCTTAATTAATGTTACCATTATAGAATATTCGGATTTAGCATGGCAACTATGCTTGTCGCCTGAGCACATACAAGTACGTATTTAACAATTAGTCGCGAAAAATGGTTTAATAAATCAATGTAGATTTTAAAATATTTTATTTTATAATTTATTTGCATCAGGAATTGAAAAATTCACATTATTTTAAAAATTCTTTTTGCACGTTTTACAGTTATACATTTGTCTAAATATTGTCTTATCTGTTGTTTTAACCAGAACTGTAACTTTTAAAAAATATTTTCGGAATATTTTAATTCCGTTTACTCATACCGCTTAATATTTCTAAGTACAAACATTCTGTAAATACAAAAACAAAGTCGTTCTGTCTTGTCGCAGGCTAGTGATAGTAAAGTCTTCGAAATATAGTTTACCAAGCATGTGAATGTAACATATTTATAAGTACAAATCGATGTAATACCAGTGTATAAATCATTTGGCTAGGAACTAAGTGGTAGGCGTAGGCGGCTGATACCAATTTTATTTTAGTTTAAGGTCACATTAATATTAACCAAGCGAATAATAAATCATATATGAATATATCTTCTTTTATTTTCCAAACTCACGTGTGGTTTGCCTTCATCAAAGGCGTATTCCTTTTATTAAGCATGTTATTTGAGATAAATAATTCCTATGATCGAGCATTTTGATTGGTATCGTAAAATGATGAATGTTTTTTGCCACATGGCGGGTTCGACTCCCGCTTTAGACATGCGATTATACAATAATCATTAAATGTAGTTTGAATTGTTTTCAAAATCAAAATAGTGTCGTCTTTCAGTAAAATTGTCTATCTACAATAATTAAGGTAGGTACAATGGGGCATCCGCGTTTGACATTGTTGGCTGTTGAGATGATGGTGGATCTATAAAATATTAGGAGAATTTAGAAAAATGAAACGAAGACGATACGTTAGAAATCATCAGACGATTAATTTTGCCGATCTAAAATATATCGATTACACAGTGGCATTAAAGTCGATTAAAACAATCGAAAACCATTGATGATATTATTTTGTTATCGTTCGTTGTGCGAGGGACTGTTATAATCTTGTTTATTGTTCTGTGATTGTAATCTTGGGCATAATCAAATATCTGAGCATCAAAACATTATTTTCTAATTATTTGTAACCCAATATAATACAAGAAATAATAATCGACTCAAGATTTTATTGATTGTTTGTTTCATCTCTATTGTGTTTGACAATTGACATCATTGACATTTGCTCAAACTTCAAAGTTCTGTGACGTATTTTCAGAATTCAGGATAGGGCTGTTGATATTTTTTTAAATATCGGATTTTCGATATATCGATATTTTCAAATATATCAATATCGGAGTTTGATATATCGAAAAAAAAATATCGATATTTCGATATATCGATATTTTTTATTTTATTGGCTGTTTTAAAAATATATTCGTAAGTCAGCTCAAAAATAATTTACACAGTCAATATATTCAGTATATTTATTAAACAAATTAAATTATAAATGTAAGAAAATCTAAGGTTCTCTAATTATTGTTCAATTTTAATAAAACAATTATGCGTACCAATATTTCTCAGTAAGAGTTTTTAAAAATACTCGTTGTTTTATGTGTTCAGCGGTTTGACTACTACGATTATTAACTGTTATGTATGTATTTATGATTAACTGTTATGTGTGTATAGTATGTTTGTGTATTTATATATGTTTAATTACTATTATTAGCTTTAATTCTTTATTTTTTACACTGCCCTCTCTCTCTCCTTCTTTTAAATCCATCCCATGGTTGTCTGTAAGACATTGCTGTCGAGCGATAAGACCGCCATTTGTACTTTTTTTTTGTTATTGTTTATGTATGGTGTATTTTTGTTCTTAATTGTGTACAATAAAGATTTAAATAAATAAATAAATAAATTATTAGGCACTGAAAGATTGATTGTAGAAGCAATTCGTTCAGATGCTACAGATGTAGCAGAAGAATTCAAATATTTATCAGCTATTTCTGATAGCACAGGAGTGAAATGTCTACTATCAATCCAAAATTTTAGTGCATTTGATGATCTTAAAATATTTGTTAAATCTTGAAATATTTTTAACGTCGCTGATTGCTAATCGCAGACCATAGATTATAGACATAATATAGACAAAGTAGAGATGCTAAAGCTCTATCAATAACGCTGACAGTGACAAACGATAATTGACAACAACAGTGGGTAAATTATGTGTTTTGGCGAAAAAAATAAAAACTTATAAAAAAATATCGAGTGTCGATATTTACATTTCAATATCGAACTATCGATATATCGTCCAAAAAAGTATTAGTAATAAATATCGATATTTATTAATAATAATATCGATATTTCGATATATCGATATTTTATCAACAGTCCTAATTCAGGAGCAATTCTGAGCTACCCAGTGTATTACTATACTCTATGTTCTGAGCAGTGAGCAATAAAAATAAGTCAGAATTCGCGTTAAGTAATTGTAATTGCAAGAAACATTGTAAATTATACTTTGGCCGTTTCTCAGCAATATACTTCGAGGTGCTTGAGAAATCGAACCGCTTGTTACAAATAGAATTGTGTTATAGTTCCGAGGGCTACAAAAATGGAAGCAGTTGACAAAATCAAGAAATACGTGAAGAACTTGTATATTAGATATGTTCTGGTGAATGAATTATACATGGTGGATGTCTGGGAGCAAATCGTAGTCCGTATCCTTTTAAAAATAGATATGTAAGTCGAAATATTCATACTTGTCATGAGGTCTTCATTATGATCTTAGAAACGTTAATTATGCAGGTAAATGTTATTCATGGGCCAGTGATTTAAGTAACTTTTTATTAGATGTATTTATAACTTGGCAGAGGTCTTAGGAGGTCACCTTTTGCAGACCAATCTTTAAAACATTGTTATGGAAATTTTTGTCTGGTTTATGTTTATCAATGGCCATAATATTACTATAGTCTATAATGTCAATGAAGTTGACGCTAAAGGATCTCGGAGAGAATTCTAACATCAGTTATAATACATCAATAATAAAAGCTTTTGGTACTATAAAGTATTGTCAATACTTCCATAAAGGTTTTTTACTTATAATTATTTCTTTAATTATGATATTTGTAATAATTTCCTTAAGCCCAAATACAGATATTGTACTACTAATGGTGTTTATCATGTTCTGGTACTTCAACTACCATTTCATAATGAACGGAATTAATCAAATAAGAAGCCAGTCACCAAGCTCACCACACATTGAAGCTATGTAAATTATATTTTATCATATTAACATATTGATAGCGGCACATATAGATACATTAATAAATAAATACACCCAATAGTTACATACATAGTCCTGACCCCACACTAGGATCCACAGCTCTCGTGTTTCACAAGTGTTCAACCATGATCAAAATCACTATGGACTAAGTATGTACTATCCATGACCATGGGAAATCAATATAGTGAGAGGGAAGATAGTAAGACTGTGTAGGAATGAAAACGACAGTAACATGCATCCCTTTTTTTGTATTACACATTTTGTTTGTGGTGTTTATCTAGTGTAACATGTCAATGCATAGATTTTATTAGTGCCTACCACACCATCCATAAGTTATTAATATAAGATGCCCTCACCACATTCGTGGATTGTTCTCTGTCTTTGTGCCTCAGTCAACATGTGAAACCATTAATAATTTAAACTAATGGATATAAGACATTAAATACATTGAGCAATGTTTCATAAATCGTGGCTTAAAAGATAAAACAAATAATTTCCCACCAAATTCATTTATCAGCAAATAACAAAAATTCTAAAAAGTCACTAATTTATCGAAATAAGAAAGTAATTGTTATTAGAATAAAAAGGTTTTTGGATTATTATTGTAAAATGCAATTTTTATATACTTATCTGTATTTTTATTTCATTTAACTGGTGTAATCCCAAGTTTTGTTACATCCCCCAGTTTTCTTGAGATGTCAAAATATGTGAACATAATATTATTTCTCTTTAATATAAAAATTGTTAATGCCAAATTTTAAATATCAAACATAGCTACAATTTAAAATAATTCTTGGCATATTTTATGGGACAATGTTTTTAACCTATAACCTTTAATATTATATTAATTGTGCTAGGTATGTTGATTGAGTTATGAATGTATTGTTAAGTTGATTAATATTTAAGAAGAGAAAATCATATTAAAAATTAAAGTTTTTTAGATATAATTATATCAATTACACTTGGAATCAATTAGAATTACGAAGCCTTTTAAAAATTGTTATCCTTCTCACAAATCAAATCTTTTAGGTACTCTCCGTATTTCAAAAATCCATGTAAGGAATACTAATGAAGAAAAATTTAAATTACGTCTGCATTAAAAGGAACAGAAAATGTTTATTTTGTTACTTAGGATAATAAATGTGAAATAACATTCCACAATAAAGGATTAATTGGAGATATCGTGTTTTTATTTCTGTATGCTCAACTTCTTTTATTAATAACCTGAACATACTCAATAACACTGAATTTATCATCAGCCCATTGCAGTCCACTGCTGGACATAGGCCTCTCCCAAGTTAACCCGCAGAGCCCAGTCTACTTCTTTATGCATCAAGTCGCTGCCGGCCTTTTTGTGCAAGACTTCCGCCATCTGGCCAAAGGCGTAGCAAGTCCAACAATGAATTAATTTACAAAAATTATTTAGGCGCGGATTTCAGCTCACAGAAATTGCGACCTAAATCGCTTCTAGCTCTTTGATATCACCGAACAAATTAAAGCCCACAGCTGAGCAAGATAGTCCCCTTACAATAAAGAGTAGAGAAATTAAAGCATGACGATAAAAGTGTACATATAAAAGTCAGATGTCTGCCAACCGGGTCTGTCTGAGATTCAAACCCGCGAAACCTACCTCGACCCTGTTACCAATAGGCTACCCGGAATTTAGCTTAAATAAGTTAGTTATTTTCCCAATGCCCTACACAGACTCCTTTAAGAGGAATATTTTAAGCTATATTAATTAGCAAATTCATCGTTTTTAAATTAAATAGTTTTTCATCAAGTACTAGGAAAGCATGAAGTTGACGGAGGTATTTTTATTCATCACAGGTAACTTTCTATTGGCTACATTATGCTAGTTATTGATTCAGTGACTATAAATCAACCGGTTTTTCCCTTTCAAGTACCAGGAACGCATGAAGTTGACGGAGATATTTTTATTCATAATAAGAAGCCAACTTCCTATTGGCTACACCTGATGCCAAAGCCACACCCACCAACTATGACTGACTAATCAGCGTCTCCGTCACATCATTGATAATAATCTTGTAAAAACTAGTGCAGTTTGATATTTTGTTTTATACTACCCTCGGTTTATTTAATATCACTGAAATAGGATTATAAACATTTGTGTAAACATATGTCTTGGCATCAGTCATTAAATATCAGTGCCTAAGAATGATTTCTAAACTTTTTAAATTTAAAAAATATTTATTCATAAATTAGTGTATGTAATTTAAAATTTTCTATGAATTCATATTGAAATTAAATAATTAACAGGTACATAAGTTAAATATACGTTTCGAAACAGGACAATTCATAAAATACTACACACCTATCAAAATGTGTAAAAAAAATGAGTTAATCTTGAATACCTGTTGGGTAATGATTGAGGCACATCTAAAACATCAAGATAATCTTTAATTAACAGCAGGAAACGCAATAGTATACAATATCATAGGTATATTAAAAGAACTATTACCATAGTACGAAATACAATGACAATACTTTAAAATGAAATTCTTATTTACGATTATGAATGCGGAGTAAAGCTATTGAATTATTATAAAGATATTATTGTAGATAATATCTACTGTAATTTGAATGTTATTTTTAGTTATTACATTTGCAAATATTTATATAAAGGTTAAACAAATTAGGCAGTATTGTATCGACGCAACCTTAAAGTTACAATTTAAAGCATTTACATAGTAGTCTTATAAGTAGAAAAATACGAGAATAAACTTTATGAAAATAAATTAAATAGAAAACTCTAATGGGTTAAATAAATAGAAAGGTATACCTAATACACTCCACCCCTTTAAAAATATTATTTTAAAGCGCTAATATCACACTCTCAAAAGAAAGAACTATAGATTTAAAACAAAGAAGAAAGATGAAACAAAATAAAACAAAAGAAAATAATTTCCCAGATTTATTTTAAATCTTCAAATAGCTTACGCAGTATCCATTTGTATTGCGGAACGTCTCAGGAACTTTTAAAGACATTTCTTGAAGATGTTCCACTCCTTGTTGAAACATATTCTTGGATATATCAGTAGACACAACGCTGGGGTCAGCCAACCAAGATTCCACTTCATTATTGAGATCAAACTCAATTTTAAAAAGAATTTTGGTAACAAAATTTGATTTTAACTCAATTTTATCTGTAATGTGATCACTATTCCGTAGAACTTGTAATTCTTTATCCATCACCCAAATTAATAGATATTGCTTTTTGGCTGATGAGACGGTGCATTCCAAAACAATTTTGCACATTATTGTGAACTGTAGTCCGAGGTCAAACTCTTTCATCATGTACTCGATTGTGTGGACGAAATCATTAATGTGCACACTATGCAATTGATTTTTGAAAGCAAACACAAGCTGTTCGGTATCATTCTGCTGTATTTTCACTTCAGAATTGAATAGTTTTATGGTATCCTTATTCTTCAGGCCCAGCCAAGCGAGACATCTATTGCAATGGTATACTGTTCGTTTTGAGTTGAACTTATTCGTCTTTTCTGACAATACTGTCGGATTAACGGCAAAGTACGTGAGCCTGTATAGAAAGTCAAGTTTATTAGATTTCAAAACTACTTCAGTTTGTGACCCATGGCTGTGTCCATGACAAAACCATTCCGACATATCCATATTATTAGATGGTAACTCCAAAATCCTCTCAAACTTTACACAACCATCCGAAACAACATTAGAACAATTTGAGCATATAATTTTGACCCCATCTCCAACCTTAACATTAACTTTCATGTCACTACATTTAACTGAATCTTGTAAATTTTCAGTTATAAATTCTTTATAAAAATTACCACCGTTTTTTGGTTCCGTTAAGATCCTGAATGATATGGTGTTTCTGTCGATTTTCAGACACGACATTGAATTTGGTATTATTTGACAAAATTCCACTATTGGTATTATTGTAGTGGCTTCTATTTCATCATCCGAGTAGCAATCAGACAAACTCTCGATGGATGACAAGCTGTCCCTTCTACTAGATTTGTATTCATTGTTGTAGTAATTGAGTATGATACAATTCGCCTTGATGCTCACTTTTAGATTACAATCTCTTGTAAAATCCACACCTGTGGTAATATAGACGTTGCAACTGCGCAGTCTCGAGCGCAGCTCCATCAAAATACTTTTAATCAACATTTTCACTTACAAAGTAATACCTTCTATGTACAATTTATTTATCGATTAGCTCAATGCTTGATTTGACTCGCTTTAAATGTCCATTGGTTTCATAAAGTCTGAATAGGGCCCCGGATTCGCTGATGGTGAAGGGCAAAGTGGCTTTTTGGTAATAATCACTCATGATTTCGATATTGTTGATGACTGTGTCGAGTAGATGCGACCTTTCTGCATAGATGCCGGGCGCCTCGTGTCTTAAATACGTGAAGTGAACGTGTAGGTGGTAGAAAGATGGTTGGTAATGGAGATAAATTCGCAGCTGACTGCCAGGAATGTTGTACTTCTCGCTTATCTTTTTCTGAAACAAATATTTTTTTTTTTACTTTTAAAGCATACATAATTGATTATTATTAGAAGGGACTGTAGTGCGACTTATGTTGAAAGTATTTCTATAACACTCAATCGTTACAGAAATTAACAATCAAATTTTTCTAGCCATATTTTTGAAATATACAAGATTTTTATTTTCAAATTATAAGCAGCAATCACACTATAAGCCTGCAACAAAATCTCCTAAACTCAATAACATTTCCAAGGGGAGGTTTAATTATTAATTTGTACCTTTCCCTCGTCCCGGACCCTCTTAAGCAATGGCAAGTGACTGCCGTCCAAGTCTCTCAATGACTTGATTCCTCTCTGCCTCACAATAGCCAGTAGATACAAGGTGTCTTTGGTGATGCCGTCCCACTTCAAGTCAGGTACCAACACAAATCCTTCCTTCTCACACTTGTTATCATAAACTACTCTTTCTTGCTCACTCTTGCCTTCTAAGATGTTATATACCCACTGGAAATGAAAAAAGACGAGTTTTATTAAATTGACATAAATAACAAAAGTAGGTTGCTTGTCCGATCGTAGATGTCACATCTGCCTATAATTGAAAACAGTATTATCTTATTACTAAGCACTGCTCTTAAGTATCTGAGGACTTAACTATCTGAAGACATTAGCATACTCATTCATAGACAGATTTAGAACCTAGTTTAGCTATCAAATGTTTTATCCCTTTCATACAACTTTAGAATTCAGATTGAGCGAAGAAGACAAAACATTCAATAACTAAAATAGGTTTTAAATCTGTCTATGAATGAGGCTGTTAGTGTTAAGTCTCTCAAAACAACTATTCAACCATCTTTTGAATTATAATTTAGTCAGCTATCATTGCAGCATATTTTGTATTTTGTCAAATATAGCTGTTATTATGAAATCGTTAATCTCATATAAAACTTACAATAAACATACCTGTAAATTTAATTGATCTTTCTCAATGAATGGTACTGTCAGTGTCTCATACAACTCTCGTGTCTCCAAAACAATGTGTAGTTGCTGGTGGATAAACTTGGCAATGTGCTGTTCTGTCGCCGGGTAGATTATTGTGGTCTTAACACCTGCAATGAGTAAATATTGAATATTAAGTATCTTGCATATTATAAAAATAAAACAATCAGTCTCACTAACACTGTCAACATTAGAGTATTGTGGAAAATTAGTAATAATAATTATTTCAAAATTTTGAGCTCAAATGATATTGGCACTGTTTTATTACATACAAATTACACATTCAAATTCATTTAACTTTAAGCATCCTGTAACTATATACATTTATAAGTTTATATTGTGTGTGCAAAATACCATGAGGAATGATTGGATGGCACATTACCAAAAATTACAGAATTCACCCAAGCAAATACAATGCAGATATTTCAACTTTAAACTCATTTAAGAACTACACAAAATGATTATCTAACACAAGACCTCATATCTAAGTCTGTAACTTGTCTTTAATTAAGAAAAGGAGAGTAACTACAATAATTAAGGTCAGCTAAAAAGATACACCACTGAATTCACACACTAAAATTTACTTGTGAAAAGTCATATAAAGAACATTGCCCAAAGATTGTTGTAACAGCTGTTACACTATTTCTAGTTAATGGAGCATTCATTACACAGCATTTAAAATCTATACTATTTCACTTGGATATATATTTGAGAGTACATTAACTATTAATATTAGATTATGTAAGCTGTCACAATAAAGGATTTTTCAAATAGTTAATAATTCTAATGCTTTTCATCTCTCTATTATTACAAGGAATGTGCAATATTTGCAGTAAATTGACTATATGTTAAAATTAAACATACCAATATGGTATAGAAGATATGACAAAATTAATTCAAACCAGGGAGATTATTGTATTCACAATTTTTAAAATGCAAAACCTTTATTTAAATTTATTACCACTTGGTATTGTTTTATTTGATAGATTATTTTCTTATAAAACTTGAAATATTAAGTAATGAATTATCTTTTAGCTGTAAACTAAGGTAATAATTTGAAAAATATTTTGATTGAATAAAATTGTTTCATATAATTTAATATTGTAGTCTCCATAACTTATCTATCATGTAAGTCTTACATTATTAAATAAAAAACTAAAAATCTTAAGTCGCTTATTAAAAGAACATTGTTTACAGTGTTCTTATAATATTCATTGTAATGAATGTTTCAACAGCTGTTATCTGTATAAACAGACTCAAATAAGTGTTAAATGAGCAAACTAACATAAAACACACTTCCTGTTATTTTCAGTTCTTTGTATTTTAATAGAAATATTATTATTTCTTTTATATTTTAAAATAATGCATGGTAAAATTGTTCCTTACATCCAAAACAAGTCAGTCACAACAAAGGAAATATTTTACCTTATTAAATTAAATTTAAATAAATAAATAAATAAATACACCCAACAGTCACATACATAGTCCTGACCCCACACTAAGATCGAGTCTTGTGTCGTGGGTATCAGGAACTACGAGAGACTTTTCGGTCTCACAAACACCCAGACCCGAAACAAATACTTGTGGTTCTCACAAACATTTGTCTCGGTGCGGGGATCGAACCCGCGGCCTCTCGTTTCACAGGCGGCGTCTAACCAACTGCGCCACGGAGGCTGTCAACAGAACTACTTTTAAATTTCATAGCCATATTGTTAGTGATACAATATTGTATTTTTTAATCTTACTAAGTATTACACAAAGTTTGCTGAACAAAGACCAAAAGATTTCTTTTAGTGATGTAATCCAATAAGAATTATGAGGAATTTACCTTAAGTTTGTGACACAACAGTACAGCTCTAGTGTATGAAACAAACAAAATTGCAAATTGGGATTTACTTGACCAATTCTGGTTTTTCCTGTTATGAATAACACAAATCTGAACCAAGTAAGTGAGACACGTGATCTCGGGGTAATTATGGATAGTGCACTAAATTTCAAATCCCACATTAGCCATATTGTTAAAAAATCTGCACAAATGATTGGTTTCTTAAGACGACAGACACGCGGTTTCAAACTACACAAAACAAGAATTATTCTTTATAATGCTTTGGTGCGTAGTCACTTGGAATTCTCCAGTGTGGTGTGGAATCCTTTTTACGCAGTAGACTCACAGAGGATCGAAACCCTTCAAAGATCATTTACCAGATATCTAGCATTTATATCCCACGAGATAAGCCACCGACGCCCCTATATTGAGCGTTTGCAGTTCTTTGGGATGAAGTCGTTGCGTGAACGTCGGCGTTTGAATGATTTAATTTTTATCTTTAAAATTTTGAATGGTATCATTAAATGCAGTTCTTTAGTCGAGCGCATGTGTTATTCCGTACCTTCCAAACCACCTAGATTCCCCGTCCATAGTATACTTCATATCCCATTCTGTAAAACAAACCTAGGACTGAACTCACCTATAATAAGAATGTGTAAAGAACTAAATAAGTTATATAAGTCTGTACCTAGTGTGGATGTACATGCTGATACGCTGTATTCTTTCAAAAAAGCAATATACCGGACAGATGTAACGGTGTTTGATAACTAAATTTTATTGTCACATTACTAACATTTTTCTTTAATTTTTTTTTTTTATTTTGTTTTTATTTTATTTTGTAGCATTTAAAAAATAAGTAACTGTCCTGTTTTTGTTTTTGAATTTTATTATTTGTTTGTTCCTAATTTTTTGTATTATTTTGTAACGATTACGTATAGTGTTGATTTGTTGAATTTTATGAATGTTGTGTACGTCTGTAATTGGCATGCATATCAGTGATTTTGTATCCTTTATTTAATGTAACTGTACTGTTAAAGATGTGTTTGCTGTTGATGTACCTATATTAAAATAAATAAATAAATAAATAAATAAATAAATAAATAATTTAAGTTAATACACAATTATTATCAGATTCCTATAATTTTAATGACCATTAGTTAGCTCTTCACTCCTTATCACTATTTCTTTGTGACTTTAATGAACATCGCAATTTCGTACAATGTAAGTTGGTAACTTACCATATGGTACAACTAACTTCGATAGAAAACGCCACGAAAAATTACGTAAAAACACAATTATTCACAAAAACAAAGAAGTCTTGAATAATAAGCGAAATAAATAATACGGAATTAAATTTGCCACTCACGAATTGCAAATTATCGGTTAGCGATGACTAATTTGAGTAGGTAATTTTTCATTTTGGGAACCTTGACAGGAAAAGTAAAAGTACCGTTCAGCTCGGAGCGCGGGAAACACTCGTAGTTCCCGTAAATGTCGTTCTGGAAGTACGTTCGCAGCTGGGACTCGGAACAAAAATAACCTTCGCCACTCAATTCCTCTTCCTTGAAAGCATTCTTCTCAAGAATGATCAGACCCACGCCACTTTTATCTTTAAATTTACCCAACACGCAAGCAGTTTTTCTATTTGTGTTGTTAGACAATATTTTATTTAGAATAAAGTCTTTTAATTGCAAATCAGTATTGCTCACATCATTCACGTTTTCATTGTCAATTTTAGCTTTTTTGCAACTAGGCGGATTAAATTCATCTTTTTGGCAACTGTCGGACATTTTGTGCCGGTGCTGCCAATTGCAATAAATTATTTTAAATAGTAGATTTGTTACCATAAAAAAACTTTAATTACATTTTTTTGCCACTTTGTTTTCAATAAAACATTGTCCCACTCAAAAATTACTTTATTTTGTTTTGAATTTTGATTTAGAAAGGCTATGTGCATTGTAATTTATTTTAAATACATTTTACCAAGCAGACGGATATAAAATGCAAAAAGATTATACTAATTAATTTTTATTGAACACCTTTGTAATTATAATACTTAGATTCAACCAAATAGCGTTACAAATTGTTAAAACGAATTACAAAAAACATAATTTCTAAAACTAATAGCAATTATCAAGAGCTCCCAAAGCCTGTCTTCTTGGGAAACTATTTTGAGAGTAAAATAATTAAATCTTAAGTTAAGGCGAAACAGTAATTACAATTATATGATTATAATATGAACTGTTATTTGGATAAATAAAAAAATTAAACTACATATAACACCTATTCTTAACATTATAATAAAGCAACAGCGGATCATAAGATGAATTTATTACAATTGAATGAAAGGAAATACTGACCCCCAGAGTATTATTTTCCGCTTCCTGTAAACGTTTGACAAAGACGCATTGTCTTATTACAATAAGATCATGGAATATTCAAACTAGAACAAATAACATATGTACCGGGTACCGTTGCATGTAGACATCAATAGGGTACTTCATTTTACTTGATACATCCTTATAGCTGTCTTCTATTGACACAGGGATAAAACATAGGTTTATGTTGCTGTCGGCCTCATAATCCTTTTATAATGAACAAGTAAGTTACTAAATAAGCCGGTTCTGCTATAATGAAGGCAAATAATTGTTTTACTGCCTTTGCCGTAATGTTGATAATCCCAATTATTATATGTAGAGACAGCCTTGGCGCAGTTGGCGAACCCAGCTACGAAACGAAAGGGCGTGCATTCGATGCAAAAACATTATGTTTAGGGTGTAAATTAATAACTTCTCGTATATTATCCACGACGAATTGATTGGACGGCGGATATAACTATTTAAACTATATAAATAATATTCACTTAAATACCTAAGTACACAATATATTGTAGCCGTCAGCATTGCAGCTAATTAATATTGGGCGTTTTAAAATGGGATTGGAGAAAGTAAAGTGGGATTTAAATTGGGACTGGTAAGCCGAGTGTGTATGCACAGATATTTGACTTATTTATTAATTTATAACACGCATTCAAAACAACCTTTGAACTGCGCAAGTGCACATTAATGAAAGTTAACAGAATAATTTAACATGAATACTCTCCATCGAGTAGTGATGAATTGTTGAATGGTGTTTCGTCCGAGGCACACAATGGCGGGCAATTGGATCTATTGACGTCTTTGGACCATTCAGACTCTGGACCTTTTGTAGGATGTTTCAATGATAAATCTTAACGGGACCACTGGGATAGTATAAAGTTTTTTTGGACTTTGATGAGCGACTTCTAATAACCCGTAGACAAGTTTGTTTATTTTTTTTCGTTACGAATAAAGCCGCGTTAGGTATTTGTACAAGCAACCGATAGTTGAGCTGTGTGAGGATCGAATTATCAAATTGATTGTCACGGATTCAAAGCTAGTTGTTTATAAGTCAAATAATTCGGAGATTTGACTGAATGACATATTGTGTGCACTCCATTTACACATTGGAAAAACACAGGTATTTGACAGCCTCCGTGGCGCAGTTGGTTGAACGCCGGGTGTGAAACGTGGGGCTGCGGGTTCGATCCTCGCACCGAGACAAATATTTGTGTGATTCACAGACATTTGTTTGTGAAACTAAAAAGTCTCTCGTAGTTCTTGATACCCACGACACCAGATTCGATCTCAGTGTGGAGTCAGGTTTATGTGGAGTATGTGATTGTTGGGTGTATTTATGTATTTCTTTATTTATGTAAGAAAGACTATATCTCCATCTTGGTTAGGGACCAACTAGCTCAGATACTGGCATTCTAACTGCGAGGCTATGATCGCATAAAGAAATAAAAATAAAATTTTAATACCTATAGGCGTTACGCGCAAGAGACGATTGTTTCATAAACTGTTACAATATGTTAATTGAAATTATATCTAAGTAGAATAACATTGGGAACCAAAATGTTCTTTCTTAATTGAAATTGAACGCACACTTATTGATAACAAACAAAATATCAATCAGTTAATCACAGCTTACAGAGAAACTCATTAACTGATTAATTTAAAAAATCAAAGGCAGAATAATAACATCAAGTTACACAATACGCAAGAATAGGAACCAATTTTTTCTAAAACTTAATCAAAATTAGTGCAGCATTCGTAGGCGCGGGATAAACAAACCGACCCGTCTGATTTATGCTTTACAATGTTTTTAATTAAGGCGCGAAGCTCACAAGCTTTTCGAATTATTTCTAATATGTTCGTGTCGCGTGTATAAATCTTCGTTAATGCGGTTGTTTGGTTTTTTGTTTGTCTGTTTATAAAAAAGACATCAAATATTAAATATACTAGATCATAGATTACAAATATTATTATAATTTATTTAAAAGTAGAGTGCTTTCGAAAGTTATAACCTAACTAATTTAATTATAACAAAGTCACACCTTTTTCCCAGAAGAGGCAGGCAGAGGTGTTACCAGAACACTCACTTTTCGCTTTGTGTTCCGTCCCTTAATGTGATAGGGGCGAGCCTATCGCCATATCAGGCACAAAGTCCAGGTTCCGGACTGGTAATGAATAGGAAAATCCAATAACACTTAGTCCGACCCGAGAATCGAACCCGAGATCTCAGCGTTGTAATGGTACCGTAGTATGACTGCGTCACCAAGGCAGTCAACAAATTCCATGTTGGATAATTAAGTTTTTGAGTTTCGTTCAGTGAATAAAAACTAAAATTGCAGGAGGTCCTACACCTTTTCTATGCCGGTCTTTTTTCCGTTCTCGCTTTGAAAGATCAGCATCGCAACTACGATACACATAAAAAACAAATACACCCAACAGTCACATACATAGTCCTGACCCCACATTAAGATCAATGAAGTCGTGTTTCGTAGGTATCAGGAACTACGAGAGACTTTTCGGTCTCACAAACACCCAAACCGAGACAAATAATTGTGGGCGTCACAAATATTTGTCCGATCCCGCGGCCTTTCGTTTTACAGCTGGCGCCCAAATGCGCCACGGAGGCTGTGTCTCAAATAATAAATCTACAAATCTAGATTACTTAGCTAGTAGGCCGTTGCTTTACTAGAGAGGGAAGTGGAAAATAATTTATTTCCAACTCCTATTAATTTAACTTTGTAATTGATTTCGTTGCGGGTTAAAGATAAGTTAGATATTCCCATACACTCGCTGAGCTTCAATGCTCAGTGTCATTAAAATGCGTGCTGTTGATCCTGGCTAACAGGAGTTGCAGTGGCGACTGGCGGGTGTGAGTGCGGGACAGACTAGTACTAGTAGGCCGTTGCTCGTTTTCTGAACGTAAAATAACTTTGGGCTGTTTAATTCGCGAGTAAATGGGTTTCTTCTTGGCAAAACGGATCTTAAACCGCATCAATCCTTTACCTACTTACATCAGATGGAAAGCGGTTAAAAGCAAGTCCGTATTATTGAAAAAATACACAAATGTCGCCGCGGTTTCCGCCTAGTATTGGATAGTTACCTCGTTATAGTAGAACCGGTAATGGAGTGATCGTTGTTAAAATTAAGCCGGGTTTTACGAGCAGACGTGTTTATGGGTGAAAGTGTTGTAATTACTACCGATCGTTTGTGGCGAAACAATTAATATTTGTTTTGTTTTTTATTATGTGGCGACATTTCGGCTAGCGGTTTATGATACTTTGGGTTGTTTTGCTTTTTTTTTACAAAAGAAAAGACGTGGGGATAGAAAAGAACATACACACATAAACCCACGCCTTTTTTACCAAAAGGGGTGAGTTTATGTGGCAGAGGTGCTACCAAGACACCCACGTTTTGCTCTATCTGTTCCGTCCCACGATGTGATAGGGGGCGAGCCTATCGTCATATCGGGCACAAATTCCTGACTCCGGGCTGATAATGTATAGAAAAATCCAATATCACTTTGCCCGACCCGGGGTTAGAACCCGAAACCGCTACTTTGCAACCATACCGTAATACAACTGCGCCACCGAGACAGTAGTTTATAGTAGGTAGGTATTTACGTTATCGTGGGTGTCTCGCTTTTTTTAATAAAAGGGGAAAAGGCGTGGGGAATAGCAAAAAAGGTACGAATTTAGTGTAAAGTGGACGAAATTTATTTTTTCATCCTACAGTGTACAGATATTAAAAGATTTCCAGATATGAACGTTTATGTAAACGAAAAGAGATAAGTGCACGTAGAATCAAACTTGCGACCATTACTTCGGTAATCCGTTCTGCTCCTAACTAAGCCATCGCTAACTCCCTTTATTATTTTAATATTATAACATTAAATTTTATTGAACCATGAATTAACACCCACAATAATGGTTGTATTAAACACTTACCACGCAATAACCACAGTGTTAGTGGTTATAAAAATAATTTACTTTTAAACGACTTTTTATGATTTTTTAACTTACATTTAAATAGGATACTAAGTACTATAAAATGGTTTAAAATATCGGCGAGGCATGGATTATTTTAATAGCCCTAGTGACGTAGTAGTTAGCGACGTTGGCTGTGTAACGAAAGGTCGCAGGTTCGAGCTCCGCAAGGTAAAAAATATTTAATTTTTTTAAATATTGGGGCTCTTAATTAAAGGACCAATCCTAGGTCAGACAAATTAGACTGTCATTTTCTACCGACAAAAATCTTGATGATTCCGAGTTACGCAATCTCCTTAAAACTCATGACATTCATAAATATCTATCTCTATCGATAAATCGTAATAATCGAATTCGTTAGCATATCGTTTGAATAAATTTTAATTAACACTTGAAATGAGGTACAGATTAAAAAAGCACTTGAGTTGTGATTGAATCGATCGATTGAGTTGTGTAATCTCGATTTAGTTATCTGGATGATATGCGTTCTTTAATGAGGTGTTTTGTTTAGATTGTATGTGATTTAATGTGTGAGAAAGTAAATGAGATATAGTTTAGTTTGGAGGGAGCTCTGCTGGCTAGGTTGAGAGACCAGAGATACAAAACCAAGGCACTAATTTTCCAATCCATAATTTTCGAAAATAAGGTGGTCATTCGTGCTTATTTGTCAAATAGAATTAAATTGCATAATTGTTTCATAGAAGCATTACTACATAATATTGTGTTCTATGTACTAACCGAAGTTTTACGTCTATCGAGGACAAATTCCCATCTCGTATGTAGGAAATTCGATAAACTGAAATACTCACACAATGTGATCAGCCGACATGGAACTCAACCCCCAGTCCTCACGGTTCATAGCTTAAGTAGCCACGAATCCAATAAGTTCTATTTTCCAACCTATATGATAAATTAATATTATTTTACGTATCATTTTATGTATATCCACAGAATTTAATTTGTCTTTTAAGTAATATTAGGTATGTATGCAAAAAGGATTCTTGACAGCGTCCGTGGCTCAGTTGGTTAGACGCCGGCTGTGACACGAGTGCCGCGAGTTCGATCGCCGCACCGAGAGAAATGTTTATGCGGCCTACAAATATTTCTTTCGGGCCTGGGTGTTGTTGAGACTGATAAGTCTCTCCTAGTTTCTGATATCTTCGTCACAAGACTTAATTATTTATTTATAATGTCTCCGTAACATAATGGGAAAGGATTAAATTTGTTATACGATTGCAGTGTGTTAGTGCGTGGTGGACCAGACGCGACTGCCAACATGTTTCAATGGTCGTGGGTTCAAATCCCACGGCACACCTCTGACTTTTCGAAGTTATGTGTGTATTGATAAATAATCACCACGCACTATAACGGTGAAGGAAAACATCTTTAGGAAACCTGGATACCGTAGCGATTTTAAAAGAATTTCTAAGGTATGTAAAATCCGCCAACCCGCACTAGGCCAGCGTGGTGGACTAAATGGCCTAACCCCTCTCAAACGTTCTCTCGATTGTAGAGGAGGCTCGTGCCCTGCAGTGGGACGTATATGGGCTGGTATAGTATAGTATTGCAGTAATTTTGTATGCAAGAAGGATGCTGCAGCAGGAAATATTAGAATAATTCCTTAAACCGTGCAAGTGGCGCTAAGCATGAAACGAGATACGTCACAATGAGTAATGGTGTCTTGTGTTCCTTCTTGTTCCGTTAAATTAAGGTGATACCATTAATTGACTGGATATGCGCTAGGGTAGAGGCACACTGAGATATTAAGAGCAGATATTCTTATTTCATAAAAAAGATATGTACTTTCTTCGTAAATCGGCTTCATAATATTTGATTACTAATTAATTGAATTTAAAATTGGCCAACCAAGACAATTTTTTTTCTTTATTTATTTTGCCAAACCTACGTTAGCAAAAGTAATTGAAACTTTCGGTGATTTGATATTGTACAAGTGCAAGTTGTTTTATTGCATTTCATTTATGACAGAAATCTTACTTATTAACCCAAGTACAGATAATTCCTTTGGATGCATCTACTCACTAACGAATAGTACATAATATGTACTATGCAAGTATCTGTATTACCCCATAATTACCCACTGCTCAGCCGAGGCAGTCCTTTCGAGAGCTGCTTAAGAGGGCTCTGACAATAGTCCATCATGCTAACCTAGTGCTAACGGACTTCGTATATCATAGAAAATCTTGCTGAGCTCTCTACTAAGTACTAAATTCTTAGATACTCATTTAATAAAATATTTTTACGTTTATTTCATCTCATTGTACCCCAAGCTTTACGCTGACCATTGGTCCCGTGGCGTCACAGAGCGCATGCGCCTCCGATGACAGTTCACTCCGGTTCCCGCCAACAAGCGGCCGTTCCTTCATCAATTTAAATTCAAATCTACGCGTTCTATTAATGAATTTTTATTCGTGGCGAAATTAAAAAGTATAACAATATTGCCAGTTCATAAAGGAGGTTTTATGTATGTAAAATATTTTTTAAATGCGTTAGACCGTGCATCCGCGCATTTTGTACGAGCAGAACCGTGAAACAAAGATAATGAAATGAAAAAAAGCATTTCCGTCGCAATCGGTAATTAAGGGGAAAAGCGTGACCTACCGCAAATAATTTAGGTAAAAAATATGTAAAACATTTATTGTGTTTTAGTGATATTTGGAGTATATATTGCTTTGTAAATTATTTTGCATAAAATAATCTCGATTTGAAAATATATGTGATCATAATATTTTGTTTTGAATTTAAGAATTATATCTAAATATAAGCATTTTATCGATACTCTAAATAATTGGTTAGAAAATCAAAATGAATAAACTAATTAAAACAGTGATTCTATTATTGTTAAATAACTCGGTGAAATGTGAGAAACAATTTAAAAGTGTTCCCGTCACTGTGAAAACGTACGAAAACGACACAGTGTTGTTGCCCTGTTACGTTAACGACGAAGGTACGTACAACACTATAGTACTTTCTACAGAATACATACATAAATTCACGCCTTTTTCCCAGAAGGGGTAGGCAGAGGTGCTACCAGGACACCCACATTTCGCCTTGTATATTCCGTCCCACGATGTGGGCGAGTCTATCGCCATATCGGGCACAAATCCCTGACTTATTATTTATTTGCTCCGTTTTTTGTAAGCTTTCTGCTTGGTGATAAACTCGTCCCTTGTTGCATCCTGGGACGGAAATAATTTGCTATAAGGCGATCTATCTATCTATCTATATCAGCCCATATACGTCCCACTGCAGGGCACGGGCCTACTCTACAATCGAGGGATTTTTTTTGTAAGCTTTCTGCTTGGTTATAAACTAGTCCCTTGTTGCATCCTGGGACGGAAATAATACCTATGTTATAAGGCGATACTTACAAATAATATAAGGCGCAAAACGATTGTATTATACAACCATACAAGAAGTAATTCAGCATATTCTTAATAAATTAGTACCTATTACATAAATACATATGCATGATTGACACACATAAGCAGGTGAATCTAATTAACTACAATATTAATCAGGAATTTATATGGAAAACAAAACATAACACCATTTATGATCTCTACTTATCCTATTTTGGTCGGGGCATGACGTTATAGTCTATGACAATGCGTTTTTTATTCCGGCACGACAAAGTGAGTACAATGCGCCCGATGGCAAGCGCAGTGCAGTGCAGATAGAGAATCGACCGGCGTTCATCTCTAGTCGCTACAATTATGCCTGATTGTTCCCGAATGTACACAGAATGATCCCGAAATTCCACACACTTACGTGGGTCATGTACATTGGTCACTGTCAGGACGGATATGAACATTGCAGATATTTACTGGTGGCAGGTCTCTCATATGTGAGAGGCCGCCTGGGTAGGTACCGCCGCAATGTCTATTTCATCCGCCAAACAGCAGTGTAAATGCATTGTTGTGTTCCGGTTTGAAGGACATTGTAGCCAGAGTAACTTACTGGACATAATGACACTTAACATCTTATATCTCAGGATGGCGCGCGCAGTGGAATGCCAAGCATTGCTTTGTAATTCATGCTCGTCTCGCCATTCATCGCAATAAAAAAAAAATATAAAGCACCAAAAATATACTTATAGAGAACATAGGTAATGTAAAATGTAAATAATGTAATGTACACCGCACGATTTGTAAGGTTTCGTCTGATCGGAGCATCGGCGATTACGTGTAAATCGATTTTTATTACGAATGAACTCGATTCATAGGGCAAAACATCAGTTCTCTCTCTCTCTCTTCAGCGACAGGAAATCCACTGCAGAACACAGGCTTCCCAAAGGATTAACTTATATAATCGACTGAATCGAAGTCGTTATCGACCTGAATATGGCGTAAAAATATAAAACGATGTAGTCGAGCTAAACAAACGAACGACTAAACATATTTTGAGTTACGATATATACATCTCCTTACAATAGTAGAGTACTACAACCATTGATTAAAACTTTAAATTAGTCAATGTCTACAAAAAATGCTGATGACTGGAAATCAGTAATCTCAATTGTTTTGTCGTGTGGCAAAATTTGGAACTACAAATAAAATTTAAAAAACTCTATCTATTACACTCATTGTTTGAGACAAGATTTTATAATATAAGCAACAAGCATTTACACTTGTAATCTAATAATATTGACATGTTCAATGTAAGTGTTAAGAGAGATATACTATTTTTGTTTTTTTAAAACAACGCATTCGGGCACCAGAAGATCGTAGTCAATCTGTAGTGTACATATTCGTACTTTGATTAATACTGAATACTTCGATTAAGATTATGTAAGTCCGCCAACCCGCACTAGGCCAGCGTGGTGGACTATATGGCCTAACCACTCTCAATCGATTCTCTCGATTGTAGAGTAGGCTCGTGCCCAGCAGTGGGACGTATATGGGTTGATACAGTACTTCGATTAAAAACATTACTCATTTTTAATCTTTACGTTCTGTCTACATACGGAAACGATCAGGCATGCAAAATGTGTCGATTTCTCCACGATGGATACCCTATTTAAATAGCATTGAATCATTAGGTCCATCGTCACTTAGCAAGTAAAGAAAGCTGCATTACCACAGAAATAAATGGAGACCTCCATATATTTCTGTGATTTTCACTTTCCCAGTATAAAAATGCAAAAATGAACATAAAATTCAATTATTACAAGTTAAGATCGAATGCGGATACCGTCATGTTTTAGTTTTAATATAATATGTTCCCACAGTCAAGCGCGAGTGTTTTGTTTCTTTTGCCTCTCATTAAAGTCTCCGTTACACGCAGCTGTAGAGAATGTTATGTCAAGTTACTTATTATTATATGAAGGAGTTCCTTGCTTAATTGTATGACGTATTTTGATATAGCAATGACCGTTTTTTATCCAGGATACGTCAGTTTTAGCGGCAAAAAATCTTATTTGAAAATGAGTCCTAAATGTAAGTTAATGACATCTATCTGCATTAGCCCTAATTCTGCAGGATCTACCTAGTTATTTAATAGGTTTTCCTCTTGGACAAAAAGAGGAAAAAAACGATATTTTTACTTCATGGTAAAAATGGGTGCCAGGAAAATCTGATATTTTGGGTGGGTAGCTGGTGATAATCATCATTTCAATTTGTTGTGTTAGGAATGAACTCCCTCTAAAATTAGGAAATGCTTAGACCACCCATCACCATGCGGCACAGTTCTAAATTGAGGACCGATTGCAAGCAATACAGTCTACCTTAGAGGTATAAGAAATTAATCCAAAAATACTGTATCACCCAGATCCGTAACAAATAATATTAGATCGCACAATTTCGTTGGTTGCAGGATTCAACCCACATTTTAAGCTCCATTTACACGGGGAGAGTTTCTCGCTTCGACGATACGATTATCGTAAGGATATAAAAAAGTTGCATCGTGTAAACGTTGTCAGAACACGATAATCTTATGGCGGTTATGTCATGCGATAATGGCATACGATTCTCGCCGCAAGGAACTCTCCCAGTGCAAATGGCGCTAAACACAGCCGGAGATCTAACCATATTATGTTACAAATTAATGCATAATTTAGAACACTAAGGCGCGAGCACACAGATCAATTTTTGTTGAAGGAAACTGTCAACATTTAACTAGTTTTTAATAAAAGTTGCCAGCAGGAGTAACAGTTTTCAGTTTCCGCGATTGTTAAGTTCATGGTTTGGACAGGTTTTTTCAACTTATGGGACTCTGTGTGCACAGCACCTTAGTCCTTTTAAATGTCTTTATACAGAACCCGATTTATAATTCTTATAATAATACAGATTATGGTAAAATGTTGGGGATTAGATTAAACACCCATGATGGATGGTTTAACATAATTCGTGGTTCCCAGAGCGGAGTGATCGCTCTCCATTATTTTTATGAGTACAATTTGTTACAATCAGCTTTGTTTGTTTAAGATAGTTTTTAAAGTGAGTAATTGCATAGGTATTTTTTTATTGATGTCAGACTATGCTGCCAAGATGGAGTTGTATGAACTTAAACCATATCTCATTTTGTATGTGTGTATTTATAAATGTTTGGTGTCCTGAGGGTAACGGACCAGACTGCTGATGCGGTAGTTGCGGCCGCGGGTTCAAATCCCAAGGTACACCTTTGACCTTTCGGAGTCATGTCACATGTGTGTATTGTTAGTGAACTAGAACGCACTTTAACGGTGAAGGAAAACATCGTGAGGAAACTAAACAGCATTAGGTGAGCGTGGTGAACTATGGACTAACACTTCTCAATAATAGCTCTTGCCCTTACCTTGTAATACGACTAAAGGGCTGCAAGAAAAAGAAAAAAAAAACAAATTACACACATTACACACATTACATTCCATCAATCTAATAAAAAGATACATATTATTTAACCTTTCTGTCAGCCCCGTATGAACAAAAGCGCAATGCATATTGTGTCAAACACGTACGCTCGACGCGTTACTTCACACTCCACACCGGAACATTCCGGAATGATCGATGTAGGAAACAACTGAGGTCGGATGTGGTATTCTATATCACTGAAATAGGATGTTATGAAAAGGTATCGAAAAAGTAGGAGGATAACCAAAACAAAAAAAAACTATTTCCAACTTTTTTAGTAGCAATTTGTCATACAAACCTTTAACGACTAACATAAAATTGAAAATTTGTACATAAAATAAACAATACAATTAATTAAACGCTTCTGTCCGGCACAAAAATAATCATATCAATAAATTGAAGTGAATGTGAAAATAAATAATTTCTAAAGCCGTTTCTATATTTTTTCTGTTGACTAATTATGATTTTTAAACATTTAATTTAATGCAGACTATGACATTTGATTATAATCTTTATATCCATAACACAGCCGGTTTCTATCGCATTTTGCCGTCTAGCAAGGGTCTTTTTGACCCCTCGCAATGTGTAAACTGTAAAGGGTAAATTGTATGACACATAAGTACCTTTATTTGTAATGTGACCTCATTTGTTGACATTATCTAATTCAAACCCATAAAATTATAGGGGGATATTTTGAGGGGCAGTCAAGGAAAATTAATATCGTATAATAATTATTGTCCCTTACATTGTGAATGAGTCAAGCCAACACTTTTTTTAGTCTTATTAATTACGATTAACGTCACGTTTACATCCCATAAGGGTAGGCAGGGACTATTGACTTCCACTTTGATCGACTCTAACACTTTCAATTCGTCCGCTTTCATCAATGTCGTTATGTATACTGGTCAGTTTAGGGTACTTTTGACCCGAGCTTTGTTTGTTCAGGGTACAGGTCATATTTCCACATTAAAGTAAGCGATATTATTTTGTTTGAAGGTATTTAAATTTATTTACAGTTGATAAGAATTTCCGCGTCCTAAAAAGCATACCCCTATCATAAAGTTTCGAACAAACTACAGTTTAAAAACTATACATCACACACCCGCAGGTAGTCAAAACTTAAACTTAGTTCATTGAAAGTTTATTATTTGCCTCATCCTCTAAGCTTACTAGTTCATTCGCCTCGTATACGAACTCCGGTGGCGGCAGGAAGGGGGCAGATCAAATCTTTGTGTTCCAATTGTGATGCTTTGTCCGCGCCGGCTCTCCGCCGGCGGTCTCGCATTTGCATATCGTAGTCTATGTTAATTGGTAAGAAGTAAATTTAAAATAAAATGAACAAGTTCGACTAAATTAGATCAGTAGTTATCGTAAAATCACTGATATACAAAAATATTATACATACATACTGTTCGATTACAAAACGTATTTTTTGTAGTCTGTTAATTTATATTTATACACCCAATTTTTACAAATTTGATGTTACCCATATTGTCTTGAACTCCTACAATGCAAGTATTGAGTTGTGGGAATCGGAAAAATCTACGAAAAATGTTAGTCCCACAACATCCAGACTCGAAACAAATATGCAATAAAAATGTTAGCAAACGGCACAAATATACTATTGTTATGAAGAAATAAAATATATTTTTTAAAAGCTATGGCAAAGTGATTTCATTGCACATGTTATTAAGCGAGATTCCATTCAAAAATCCTATGAAATGAAATGAAATTAGTTTATTGGTCACGTAGGCAATTAATCAATTGGTAATAAATATCTATTCCAACTCCACACAAAAATACGCCACTCTATTAAACCTCTGGTAATATATCCATCTTCTATTAGCAATAAACTTTTTCTTGCTTTCTTACTAACTATTCCATATACCTAATAATTATCTTCCCCACAGAGTCCAAGCTCCGAGTCCGCTGGTTCAAAGACAAAACTTTGCTGGGAGACACGGGGAACCCGAACCACCTTCTCCCGCCCAGGGTGAGGATGCACGCCAACTACAGTCTCCAGGTGGACTCGTTGGTCGCCCAGGACACCGCGGATTACACTTGTGAGGTAAGTGTTCTTGTAGTTGTGCGTTTTCTATTGTTAGTATTGATATTTTTGGTCGTTGCCATAAAAAGTGTTGCTTTTTTGTTACAGCAACCGTTTCATTTGTGACTACATAGTATTTTGCTATTCATGGTGTTGTTTGGTTTTGCTACTGTCCATGAGCGGTCGTCTCGTTTACCATCAGGCTAAATGCATGCTCGTCTCGCCATTGATTGAAATAAAAAAATATATAAAAAGTTTTGGTAGAGCAGTTAGATATAATGACTTTAATTCAAGTAAATATTGAATTGACGTTTGAGATTGCCTATAACTCTTACATCTTCTCATATTTTTTCGTTCCCGCTCCCCACTCAATTTCGTGGGCCGGTAACCCATCTATGATCCAAGCGTTTGGTTAATGGGCGACAGTGATCACTTACTATAAGTGACCTGTTTTCTCATTTGCCGGACCAATGGCAAAAAATAAACATTATATATCTCTGAGTGAGAGAGAGAGTGAGGTCGTATGAGATCTAATATTTAATGTCTCGGGAAATATGGGTGCTGCACGTGAGTGAGTGGCCAAATTAGTCTAGCAAGTCATGACTCGATATTTTCGCTTTTAGAAAAGTCCTTTTTTGAAAAACAATTTATATCCTGGCTTATTTAAGTATTTTTTCATTTTTTCAGTCATATTTTGTGGATTTGAATTTTGAATTCTAGAACAGTAGTATTATAAAATGTATCTTTTCACATTAATTTATATTATTTTATACAGTACATTGCTAAAATTCGATCTATCTTTATCGCCAATCAATTGGCTGTATACTTTAACTCCTATAATATATATGGATCGTAACATTTTATTTTTTATTTATTTTATTTGCTTTATATACTAAATTGTATACAGGCGGACTTAATGCCAGAGGCATTCTATTACAGTCTACCTTTGGGTGAAGCAGAAATGGAGCAAAGCAGGTTTATGCAAAATTATGAACAAAATTAAAAAAAAATAAACATTATTTAAAAACAAATATACATACTTAAAAATATATATACAATTATACATATATACATACAATATACAATAGTATCCATACATATACAAACATACACAATATATACAACTAACTTATTATGTCAATTTAGTTTCTGTTCTCCGAAAACAGTTCCCGAACTCTCAGTTTAAACACATAACGGTTGGTGGCCTTTCTAATTTCGAGTGGGAGGGCATTCCATAAAAGAATAGATTGCACCGTGAAGGAGGAATGTATAAAATCAGAGCGATGGGTTGGGCATTGAAGAAGAAGACTGTGAGACGAGCGGAGACTTCTATCGTGGTTGGACCCTAAGAATTGAAAGTGAGGAGTTAAGTAAGATGGTGCAGTGGGACATATCAATATAGAAAAGAGTGTAGTAAGAGCGCGCAGGCTGCGACGTTGACGAATGGGTAACCACTGAAGTTGGGAGCGATAAGAAGATACATGATCGTACTTACGAAGATTGTAAATAAATCGAATGCAGTTATTGAGAAGCCGGTCGACCTCTTTTTGGGCTGTTGACGCAACCATGTACTTCTTTCAATTAAACAACTCCCAATTGTAAAGTAAACAACGATTGAATTGTTTTTAACCGTGGATAGCAATTAATTCGACAAACGAACCGCCTTTCGATCGCGGTAGGCAGTTACTTTATTTTTGAGTAGTGCTGTTGTTTTATCGATAAATATCTCTTGGCAGTGGCTACTTGCTAGATAAATAAAATAATAATAAGTAAATACACCCAACAGTCACATACATAGTCCTGACCCCACACTAAGATCTAGTCCTGTGTCGTGGTTATCGGGAACTACGAGAGACTTTTCTTTCTCACATACACTCAGACCCGAAACAAATACCTGTGGATCACACAAATATTTGTTTTGGTGCGAGGATCGAAGCCGCAGCCTCACGTTTCGTAGCCGGCGTCTAACCAACTGCGCCACGGCGGCTGTTAAATGATAGTTTATGGCGTACTAAGTACTAAACTTTTACGACCTTTTTCATAGACAGATTTAGAACCTATTTTAGTTATCGAATGTTTTGTCTTCTTCGCTCAAACTGAATTCTATACTCGTTCGAAAGGGATCAAACATTCGATAACTTGTAATTTTTTACTTATCGTTATATTTGGGTGATAAATACAAAGTTTTCCTAAAATAATAAAGTACACCTTTTTATTTTTAAAGACGCACTGGTACGTAAGGGTTTATATTACTATTTTTGCATAAACTAGGTATTTGCCACCCAAACACGATGATTTAGTTGCATTGTGCCTGTAACCACAAAAACTACCACCTGGCTTCGTTTTCGGCCGCAGTCTTGATATACCCTGTATATGAAAGAGTGACCATCAAGTGCACGGTTGGCGGTAGTTATTTGTCGTGTTGTACAAACGATTAGATGTACTTTTACTACAGTGTAAAAAGCCCTGAAAAGACTGCCTCGGTGGCGTAGTTGTACTACGGTACGACTATAAAGCTGAGGTCACGGGTTCGAATCCCGGGTCGGGCAAAGTGATATTGGGTTTTTTCTATTCATTATTAGCCCGGAGTCAGGAATTTGTGCCCGAAATGGCGATAGGCACGCCCCTTATCAAATCATGGGACGGAACATACAAGGCGAAATGTGGGTGTCTTGGTGGCGCCTCTGCCTACCCCTTCTGGGATAAAGGCATGAGTTTATTTATGTATGTATGTAAAAAGCCCCTTAAAAAGATGTATATAATACCGATATCGACAAACCCGTCTCTACAGCAACACATCGTATCCTCCAGAACACTCAATTATGCAATTAATCAATTTGAGCCAACTCTTTTGTGTGACGGATCTCAGTGAGTGTCCGTTACAATTGTGCTTCGGCTTCAACTCTTGAGGCCCTTGTATTTCG
Organism: Deilephila porcellus; assembly: GCA_905220455.2. Lineage (NCBI taxonomy): Eukaryota > Metazoa > Arthropoda > Insecta > Lepidoptera > Sphingidae > Deilephila > Deilephila porcellus. The sequence continues at coordinate 2,089,617 of LR999996.1, read as the reverse complement.
ACAGCTTCGTACACTCAAATGTTTTGAGTTGAATTTTGTTGCAAGAAATTATTGGCGCTAGTGTAGTGTTTGTAGCTCTACTGGGTAAAACAGTCATTTACGAACTCAAAAGTTTGGATTTTGGATTGGATGTTATACTCGTAATATTTTAGGATGACTTTAGGAGTATCTTCATCTCTGTTTAAAAGATTTTTATGCAGGTGTCTACCTAAAGCTTTGTCATAATATTGTGGGCTGAGACGCCACACTATTATTAGATTAAATTCTTATTTTAACCGACTTCATAGAAAGGAATCTGTTGGAAAATCATGGTATTAAGCGAAACTATATTTAGTACATGAAAGCCTCCGTGGCGCAGTTGGTTAGCCGCCAGCTGTGAAACGAGAGTATGCGGGTTCGATCCCTGCAGCGAGACAAATGTTTGTGTGATGCACAGGCATTTGTTTCGGGTCTGGGTGTTTCTGAGACCGAAAAGTCTCTCGTAGTTTCTGATACCTCGAAACAAGATTCGATCGTGGGGTCAGGCCTATGTATGTGACTGATGGGTGTATTTATTTACATGAAATATTTTCCTAAAGTTTCTTAAACCTTAGCCGATGGTCCGTTCAAGGGTCACCAAAACTGAATTACTAACAATCGATATGCATTACAGCTAACGGATGTTGTCAGTTAAAATGGCGGGCAGTTAAAAATTAACCGGACCACCAGTAACCGTTCACTAATGAAACGGGGCGGTTATCGTCTTTTTTAGTTATTTATTAGCTTGTCGCAACGTCGCTTTAGTGTGGTTTAAGTTTTAAAAGAGTAGATTTTAACAGACTTTAAAGAATGAGGTTCTATGTTCAGCTATTGCCTTTTTTAAGTGTATTCGTCGATTCCACCGGTCCGGTTGTTACTAAACCGACTTTGATGATAATTTTAGCGCAGTCCAGATTAAGATCTTGATTTTGACCATTTCGTACCAATCGACCCAATTTTCCGTTTGAAATGGAATTGTATTGTTGAATCAGCCCATATACGTCCCACTGCAGGGCACGGGCCTCCTCTTCAATCGAGAGTACGATTGAGAGTAGAATAAATTTGATAAATCAAACATGGAAACCATGGGACATGGAATAAGTTAAAGTCAAATAAATAAGGTAACACAAATGACCAAAGTCAATGCATATCTACACATTTGTAAAATACCAGAATTCAGGTTATACCTATTCAAGAAAGAAGGATTTATTATGTAGAGAAGTATTGGGTTTTCTATAAGTTATTTCTTTATGAGTCGTAGTAAGGGGTCATTAGCAAAAAACCCTGGCAAAAAAGTCTTACGAGAACCTTCTTAGATTTGTATCTTAACTTATTCTACCCACAAACTACTATTATTATGACATTTTAATTTAAAATTAGTTTAAATGTAATTGACACGTGTAGGATGGAAAACACCTGACTTGTCTTATAATATAGTTAATTTTATATGCGGAAATGTTTACTCCAGTTGCATCCCACTTGAGAACCAATTGCATCATTTGGTTGTGTCTTTTGGCTGTTCTTATTCCGTGAATAATGAAAAAGTAGGTAGAAAAATCGTTAACAATATTTCTAATTTCAAAGATGAACTCAGAAAACTTGAGTTGTCATTTAGAAATTAAGTAATTTAGAATTTTTGTGGGTCGCGTAAATCTTCTGTCAATAGGAAATCAACAGGTATCTAGACTCTAGAGAAATCATACTAGGCGATTTAAACATTTGAAAATTAATACATGTTCTAGAAAATTTCAAGTCTTATCCGTTTATTTATCAAACGCAGTAACCGATTCCATGGTTGGCTGACGAACATAATTCGTCACAAAATATTAACGTTTCAGTGTCAGAATTTAAAGTGGGTATTGTCAATTATTTTTATTGTTTCAGGTGCTGAGACCAGAACCCATAGGACCAATAAGGCAGACACATTCAATAGAAGTTCAATGTAAGTACTCTACATAATACATCTACTCTTCGTCTCATTGAAAAACTGCGCTTGATGCTTTGATCTTCTAGAAAACTCTTGAAACATTTTCTAATATTACCGGCTTATTACCAATTTTTTTATCAGGAATAAGAGCTATTACCCCTCCAAATTGCGCCTCGTACTTAAGTAGAGGTATAGAGTAATCTTGCTAATACTTTTAACAGCAATAAAGCCGGGGGCTCAAACTCAAAGATGGGGAATGCATATAAAACTCTTTGAAATTGCTGATATGGATGAATTGATATCCATCATATAATTTACTTTAGAAAGACAACTGCTTCATTATCAAGCCCCCTAATACGAAAAAGATTGAGTGGTTTTAATAAGTTAAGTAATTAGGTGTCTTGAATTCTAAGCCAAGCTCTTAATAATGGTAAAACCAGAAGTCATTAAAAACCATTGAGATCATTTTGAGAAGGTCTCGAAAATTTCGATAGTGGATTGGATGTAAAAAACTAAAAGTAGGTTAACAGCACTCATGCAATTTCTAGCACCTAGTTTAGGTAATAATATAATGCCTGCAGATTTGATTCGCGGTGGGTGTCATATTATCTCATTACTGTTTATTTCTATCACCTACTTGCGTTTTAATGGCGTCCTTGTTTGCTACACGTGTTCTTCAAAGTAGGTGATGTATGGATGACTGCTGATAGTATGTTTTTCCTTTTTTCTAAAAAGTTTAAATAATAATACCGCTGTATTTACTACCTTTACTGTCGTACAAAATGTTTCAAGATGAGAATTACTTGTTAGTTCCCATGCCCATCTTATCATACTGGCAAATCTAGATGAATGTACTTACTTAATAGTAAATATACTGTGTTCTTATTACGGAATAGAAAGCAAATCAACAGATAGGCCAACTAATGACATAGTGGTCACTGCTTAGCTTAAGATACGGCATTTGATGATGGTGTAGGCTCTTTTCTTAAACTACGATATTCCATCATATTGGTAACATATTTTAATATCACACCTAATCTAGAAATCTAAGGTTTCTTCTTGAAAAAAGTAGTTAAGTTAATTTTTGTGCAGTTGCTCCAACGGTCAAGACAGTACCAGAAGATGGTTTCTTGGAAGTCCGAAAAGGAGAATACGTCGACATCGGGTGTGAAACCACTGGCACACCACCTCCTATAGTGGATTGGAAGAAAAATGTAAGTCATATTTATGTCATTTTATTGAAAAAATACGTCTAAAGCCCCACTTATACGGAGAGATTTTCTCGCCTCGAAGATACGAATATCGTAAGGATGAAAAAGTTGCATCGTGTAAACGTTTGTCAGAACACAATAATCTATAAATAAATAAATAAATACACCCAACAGTCGCATACATAGTCCTGACCCCACACTAAGATCGAGTCTTGTGTCTCGGTCTCACAAACACCCGGATCCGAAACAAATACTTGTGGTTCTCACAAACATTTGTCTCGATGCGGGGATCGAACCCGCGGCCTCTCGTTTCACAGGCGGCGTCTAACCAACTGCGCCACGCAGGCTGTCCGGATGGATGGATGTTATGTTACGCGATAATCGCATACGATTCTCGCCGCGAGAAAATCTCCCCGTGTAAATGGCGCTTTAGCTTTAAACGCAGACACTAATCGAATGTAAATACTGCCTGCATGACAGAAACCCAGAAGAGCGAGCAAACAGCTTATCTGATGGGAAGTGATTACTGTCGTCCATTAACATCCACAGCATTTGGATCTTTGATGTGTTGCCGTCCAAACAAACGCCCGAAAACTACTATTTCCCGATATTTCTGCCGCCCTGGATGACTGCATAACGATGCCCTACCTTAATAAATAAATAAATACACCCAACGGCCACATACATGGTCTCAGAATCTTGTGTCGTGGGTATCAGAAACTACGAGAGACTTTTCAGTCTCACAAACACCCAGACCCGAAACAAATATCTGTGGTTCACACAAACATTTGTCTCGGTGCGGGTATCGAAACCGCGGCCTCTCGTTTCACAGCCGGCGTCTTACCAACAGTCACGCACGCATGGAAAATATTGGTATTGGTATAGGTAGGGAATAAAATAAGTGAAACATGAATTTGGCATCCTGCGCCACGGAGGCTGTCAATACTAATACATTTCTAGTTCCAGTGCAGTAACTCCTACCGACTAGTAACCCTTTTAACCTTGTTGCAGGGAGAGCCCATGGCCCTTCTGGAACATCGTCCCCGCATCAGGTTCCGCGCGGAGCATCGTCTCCTAGCCGGCGTGTACGAGTGCATCGCCAACAACGGAGTAGGGGACCCTGTCAGTGCTGCTATTAGAGTTGTTATACACGGTGCGTAGGAATTATTTATAGCAGTTAATGTTCTTTTTAATGTAGATGTGCAGACAGTGCGTCTTTTGGTAAGGAATAAGTATTAAAGTGGTACTGCTAACTAGCATCTTATAACACTTCCAAGGGTGGAAGTGATACCGCCCCCAATGACCATCTAAAACTATTGGTTCGTAGGAGGGTTGCCGCTCAAAGTTGGCGGGGAAAAAGAAGAGAAAAGGTGGAAGAAGCTATGAGATATTAAACCTCCAGCAGTATTACTCACTGAATGGAACATGACAGGAAAGTCATCGCTTCATGTTGTTCTTGTTGAGACAGTGGTACTTTGTCGGTCGAAGTGATCTATTCCTACAGTAGTACAAGATAACTTCACTCAGTGTGGCTATATATAATTTATAATGGATTACCCAACCTGGGCTTCTATCCCAACCGAACCTACCTATTCAATAAATGTTATGTCTTTAGATGCACCAGTAGTGACAGCAGATAGAACGTTCGTTCACACCGCTATCGGTCTGAGAGCAGCGCTTGCAGCTAAATTGGAATTTGCTGTACCTCCAGCCCGAACCGCTTGGTACAGAGATGGACGACCAGTGAAGATTGATGACAGGTATGAACCAATTAATGACTTTCCGTTAGACAGTTAAAGTTAGCAGGATGTGGATGTGGAGCCAGTTTTAACCAGATTGCTGTGGAAATGTTTAGGGGAAGTCTATGTTGAACAGTTGAATGTGATTAAAGATGTTTGTCATATCTAATGGAATTACAATGCAGAAGGTCTATGATTCAAATATCTTTGAGCACACTTGAAGGTGTGTGAACTCCAATTTGAACAGAGCCAGTGTATTTTAAATCTCATAAGGCTGTGTGAAGTACCGGGTTATGAAGTTCTATATCGAACGAGGCATTCCAAAGATAAAAAGATTTTGACTTGATTTACATCGTAGTATTACTTTTTCTTATGAGATTTAACATACATACATAAACTCACGCCTTTATCCCAGAAGGGGTAGGCAGAGGCGCCACCAGGACACCCACATTTAGCCTTGTATGTTCCGTCCCATGATGTGATAGGGGGCGAGCCTATCGCCATATCGGGCACAAATTCCTGACTCCGGGCTGATAATGAGATTTAAAGTTGTATTAATTACGATATATCAATAATGTAGAAGCATCATTTATTCCAGGGTTTTAATAATAGCTCAAGACGATGTCCACCAACTAATATTCCGCAACGTGAGGAAGTCAGATCTCGGAAACTACACCTTCAGGGCGGAGAATCAGCTCGGCATGGCTGATGTTTCTTTTAAACTTACGGGTAAGTTGAAACTTTTGCTCTACTAAATACTCTATAGAAAACCAATCTCGGTCAACACTCACCCCTTTATCGCATGTGCTCTATCTATAACGACATGTCGAACAAATTTGACATCTTTTTTGGTTCTATTGCTTCTGCTAAGTCCAATATTCTTAAATACATTAACTAAATCAATCTCACACGTTGGTGTTATTCATGTATTTTGTGTGCAGTATTTTTTAGATGCATGTACCTAGATGGTCAATTATCTACGCTTTTATATATTTCTATTCTCTGTAATATAAACATGTGGTGTTCACATCTAGAAGATTACGAATACATATTGTAATTTTAATACTTATATAACTTCATAGTATTTTAAGAATGTCAAACATTTGTAACCAGTTTTGTGAACCTATATAAATGAAAAAAAAAAAAAATACAAAAAAAAATACAAAATTTCGATTCGCCGAGATTCAGTGTTTAGTGTGATTTCTTGAGAAGATAATGTGCTAATGTCCCTACTAAATGCGCCGAGTTTCAGTGGAATGTGTGAAGTGTTTGCTGTTGATCCTGGCTGACAGGAGATGCAGTAGTAGATGTATGGGCAGGAAAGACTCTCTTTTTGTCGTTGTAGCCATTATGATAGATTACAGGAGATTGGTGTCGAAATTGTGATATTTTCGTCGCTTATAAATTAATATCCTATTAAAATTCCGAGTTAGTATGTTTTATGAATCCTTTAGGTCAGCTGCTTGCTCGTTCGCCACTCGTAATATCTAGAAATAAACAGCATTACCTAACACAATGCACGGACAAAGACTACCAGGTTTCTAATGTTGTATATTTATAATATTTTTGTTCCTTTCAGGCGTGCCGAATGTAGCGTCGTTTAAAGTAGACACAGCTTTGAACAAGGCAACTTCTACAAGCTTTACGCTTATATGGGAGGTGGATTCATACTCCACGATTATAGGTAAGTGGCTTATTATGTCTATTTTATATCAGCTTTGATAATCTGTACCATTGTTGAGCACTATTCAGTGGGCACGAAAGGGATAGCATAACGTTTGGTCAGTAGGGGTTCAATGCCTTTTCTTCTCCTCTCTCCATTCAATTTAAATCAGCAACGAATCTATGATTGTCGAGTATTGTAGGTTTAAGGGTGTAATCATTAGGTATTCATCAGATGAATCGCTTTTAGGTTTCTCTCTTCGCTGGTTATAATTAAATACCTATGTACGTACAGAACAATTATGAGCATTTCAAATAATGTATTCTTACAGAATATAATCTATGGTTGCGTCCATACTACGGGCGTCTGGTTACCGCAGAACCGGATGGTTTCACGACGGAACAACCTGCCAACCTGTGGAGCAAGATCGTTGTGCCTGGAGATTCTAGTGATGGTGAGAAAACAAATACACCCAACAGTCACATACATAGTCCTGACCCCACACTTATACCGGGTGTATCAAGACTGCGACCGAAAACGAAGCCAGGTGGTAGTTTCAGTGGTTACAGACACGATGCAAATAAAAATTTCACCAAAACAGCGACGGATATTCTTTTTGATTTTTTTAAACATCTTGCTTGGGTGGTAAATACCTAGTTTTTGCGAAAATAATAATTTAAATTCCTTACGTAACATTGAGTGTTTAAAAATAAAGAGGTCTACATCATTATTTTAGGAAAACTATGTATTTATCACCCAAATACGATAAGTAAAAAATTACAAAAAAAAGTTGTAGATTTTTTTTTTCAAATTATTTACTTGCATTGTGTCTGAAGTTACTAATACTACCACCTGGCCTCGTTTTCGGTCGCAGTCTTGATATACCCTGTATACCAAATTTGTGTCGTGTATCAACTATGTTAGACTTTTTGATCTCACAAAGACCCACGAAACAAATATTTGTAGAATGGTTTCTTAGATTTACGCGAATGTTACACATTGAAATAAAACTATTTTATACGGATTTTATCGCGATTTGGTTTAATTTTTACATTTTTTAACTTCCCGACGTTTCGATTGCTTTTCAGCTTTCGTGGTCACGGGGCAGACTGAGGTATTAGTCATCCGCTCTGTGACTGTTACAATTAAACTACCCTAAATTTTCAATTATTAAATTTAAAAACTAATTTAAAAAGTTAACTAATCGGATCGCAACAACTAGTTACAAAAATGTAAAAATTAAACCAAATCGCGATAAAATCCGTATAAAATAGTTTTATTTCAAAATATTTGTAGATCATTCAAACGTTTGTCTCGGACCTCGCTGCGGGGATCAAACCCGCAACCTCTCGTTTCACGGCCAGCTCCTAACGTGACATATTAATGCAATACCTATATTAATTGCAGGCCCAATCCACAGTGCTCTTTATACTGTGAGAGGACTAACGCCATCAACGGTGTATGAAGCCATCGTCACTTCTAGAAACAGGTAATAACAAAGCCATTCAATGTCCATTAGTTCCATTTGATCATAAGTTTTTTTTAAATAAATACACCCAATACTCACATAGATAGTACTGTGCCCCTAGCCGGAACATTTTGCAGTATCGTAATAGAATAGTAATAGTAAAATTTTGTATGGGAATTTAAACAGCGCCATTGTGAGCGTATTTGGAACTAAAATTTCACAGCGGGAAACTTTTACTTTACTATACGAGAATTACTATCCGATACTTCAAAATGTTCCGGCTAGGGGCACAGACCCCACACTAAGATCGAGTCTTGTGTTTTAGGTATCAGAAACAAATAAATGTATTATTGATATACTAGCATACTCTATTTTATACTGGAACAAAAAAGTGTCTTACAATGCATATGATGATAAGTCTAATTCAAATAGAAACCAGGTATAATATGTACATTGATTAAATATGTAAATTAATTGGCTACCTCGGTGGCGTAGTTGTACTACAGTATGATTACAAAGCTGAGGTCTCGGGTTCGAATCCCGGGTCGGGCAAAGTGATTTTGGGTTTTTCTATTCATTATCAGCCCGGAGTCAGGAATTTGTGCCCGATATGGCGATAGGTTCGCCCCCTATCACACATGGGACGGAACATACAAGGCGAAATGTGGGTGTCCTAGTGGCGCCTCTGCCTACCCCTTCTAATAAAGGTGTGAGTTAATGTATGTATGTATGATTAAATCCTAAATGCGACATGCTTGCGTATCTATGCCAAGTTTTTCACCATCGTATAGGTAAAGTGGTTGCTACACGGACGGATAAAAAACCCTTCCAAAAGCTATCTACCACAGCATTATAACTAGAGCAGTTTGACGGTTCAAATAAAATTTGTTTATAAGTAATTTAAACCATATACTTAACTAAATAGCTACGCCTATTTTTGCAGATTTGGCTGGAGTAAGCCTTCAGCGGTATTACATTTTGCCACAGAGCCTGGGGGTAAGTTTATCTTGGAGAAATCATGATAATTTAGACATTTAAATTGTTTGATAGTTGAAAAGTACTAAAATATTTACATTACCTGTCTCCATGAAGAACAAATATGTAGTTAAAACCATAGTTAGAAATCAGCATACTATGTATTTTTTATCAAAGATAAAGTCCCTGGCGAATAACGGCCAATATTAATAAACAATCCTAAACCTTAGATAGTTAAAAAGTGATCCCGAATTTAAGTCATTCAAAATTAGTAAAGTATGGGCGTACCGATTAATAGATCCGATTGGTCTTTTGTTTCGGATCGATCTTAAGATCGCGATTGAGATCGTTTATTAATTTCGACCAAAGAATAGACAAAACTGAAAACAAAGATTTCTCGTTATTAATATTTGTGTTTTACAGCGGGTCGTACCAAACCCTCGACAATCGACTACATGGACATAACACCGACGTTAGAACAAATAGAATCCGAACCACACAACATAACTCAAGCACAGCTTTCCGAACGATACGACGAGCTGACAAATACGGGAGCGCGGGAAACTGTCACTTTTGCCGCCATTTTGCTTTTGACATTATGTTTTATTTACATCCGGTAATTTTATAAAATACATTTTTGTAATATAATGTTGTACGAGTATTAAGTTTTATGTAAGGATATGTTTTTAAATTATTTCTCGAATATGTGACGATAATTTTAGAATTCCATGTTTTTTTATATGTATTTAACTAGAATTATAATGATTAAGAGTTGTATATAATTAAAATAAAGTATTATAAATAAATTATTTTTATACATTATCAAAAGTTTAATCTTCCATAAACCCTGTTCCTTTACTCCATTTCATAATTATTGAGCGTTATAGATATAATGGAAAGTTGTTACCGACAATAAAATGTAGCAAAAGGGTGATCAATTCACACACGGCAGAACTGAAACTTCAGAAAATTAGCCTTCGAGAGAATGAGATAAATACAGTATAATATTTTGTTTATTTATTTTAGTCAAAATTGTATTACTTTTCCAGTGATATGTCGGAAATGCTTTTGATGACATAATAATATTAGCACATTAGTGAGGAGTATGTCAATGCGGGTAGGTATATCATTACAGCTAAAAAGCGGAGTGTGGGTAGAAGTCTCTAACTACAATAACCTCCTCCTTTCTTTGTCGCCCTAGTACTTTTTGTGCACTGATGCAAATATTGATGACATAAGATTAACACAACCTCTTGCTTTTCTGTCGCCCTAATACTTTTTGTTCTCGTATATTATGAACATAAGTTGGATGAAATCTTCTTCGTACTGCCCTAGTACTTTTTGTGCTCTGATGCGAATATTGATGACATAAGTTTAACGAAAATTCCTTTCTTTCTCCGTCGTCCTAGTACTTTTTCTCTTTTTGGTTTTAGTTTTCTCACAACCAACTTCTAACCAAGGGCAGATCCAGCTTTCAAGTCAGGGGGGGGTCATATAGTTCTAAACAGTTCTAGTCAGAACACTGGGTGTACTCGAATTCGATTACAATTATACATTTAAAAGTTTGTTACACATGTGATACGTGAATATGTTTACGATTTTTTTTAAGTGATAATCAAATCTGTCAATCTAGAGTCAGCCAAAGGGGGGTCATGACCCCCATCAACTCCCCCCTGGATCCGCCCTTGCTTCTAACTAACTAGCAAAACTATCGCAATAAAACAACAAATAAGACGTATTTACGATTATTTATTAATCATTTTTTTTAATTACATGAATCTGAAACGAGGGATATATCACTTTGTGTCCTTTCACTTGTGTCCGCCTCTCACCACTCACGACATTAAACACTAAACATATATTTTGATTCAAATGAACTATTCAAAGTCTCTTCATATACTAGTACGGAGCGCACCGCGCCAAATGTGTTTAGAAAAAATCTCTTGAACGCCTTATAGTCCATACACACTTACAAACAATAATCGAATCACTCTGAAAGTAAAATGCGGATTTTGTCGCGAGCAGCCCCTCTACGTTCCATAGACAAATATTGCGTTTTTAAATTCCGTCTCGGATTGTCTATTATTCAAGTGTAATTCGGTCCTGTCATTTTTCGCGCCCGCAATAGCATCACGAACGCAACTCGAAATAAAAAATCGTCTGTAATTTTCATAAGTGAGCCCTTTTCTCATAAAAACCAAGAGGATTTTATATTTCTCTCCAATATTTCACTGTTTGTGCATGTGTTTTGTGCTAACACAACACTTGCGCATGGACGCAAAGAGGCGACAAACGACACACAACTTACTAATATAAATATACAAAAATCATTTTTTTGGTCACATGTATAATTAATTACAATTAAATCACTGTGAAATAGCAATACTGACGTTAACCGACTAGAAAGTTTATGTACGCACGACGAACAAATGAAATGTGTGAACATTGTTTTAAATTCCTTACAACTATTTATAAGAACATTTATAACGTACATAGAACATTAACATAGCCTAAGGCTTTTCGGGTGCATCCCCCATCCCTTAGATATTTCACATAGGGGATGGTGATTGTCCCCGACTCGTTTCAAGTGACATTACGATATTAAAATTTACACATCAATGGAAATATGATTAAGGGTAACGTAGTACCCGTAATGAATAATGACGCAATGTATTTATTTAAATATAGCTTTATGTGTACAATAATGTACAAATACATTAAACTCTCGCTGCGGTTTGAGCGTCACATAATAAAATTTGCACAAACTCACAATCGGGGTAGTTAGACATTTGTAATTGAAAATATCGCCATCTGTTGACATAACATTGTAAACTGATTAGTCAGATCTAATATTTTATTTCTCGTATAGAGAATAGTTACTTTGTGATGTAGTATCTACATATACACAACAACAAATTCACATATGTTACACATATAACTACAACAGGCAACACAAATCACATTCATGTTGCAATGGCGCCCAAACCGCACCGGCATAAATAAGCTTTTAAAATGTCAAATATAATTATAACAATAGATATGTTAACTTTGTATATTACAAGTCCGTTCCGATCACACCGCTTAGATATTGACACTTGAAGGAAATCACTATAACGTTTGGAAGACTGGAAGTCCTTCGGTTTGTGAAGTGTCCATCGATTACTCGAGGGAAGCTTTCTAGTTTAGAGCAGTCTTTACTACGCAATGTAGCCAAAATTCGACAGAGTCACACAATACTATTAAGTATTATTTTCCATAAAAAAACCTCTGTCCCAAAATCTTAGTATTCAGAATGCTCTAGACTAGACTTCACATGATCCCATGAAGGCCAGAGCGGCGTAAGCAATAAAAAACATCCTCATTTATGTATAGAAACGATCTCGAACGGTTTTGAGTAAAAAGGACCGTTTTGACTGTCCATTGCTTATTAAAAGCCACAATGGTCGTCATGGGTACACTTGGCGGGGTAGTGGTACCCTGGTAAGGTACCCTATTAAATTAACTATCTTGGGGTGGTACCCATGTAGTGGTGTAATCAGGTACCCCATTTAGCTGACCATTTTGGGGTGGTACCCAAGTGTACATGGCGGGTACTGGTGCCCAAGCATTAGAGTAATCTTCCTAAGTACCACATTAAGGTGATTTTCTTGGTTGGAGTTGTGCAAAACTGGTACCCCATTCAGTTGACGCTCATGGAGTAATACCCAGTACATGTGGAGTAAGCAAATACCCCAATATCTTCCACCCACCCATATAATGGGCAAAATTACCCGATTAGCTAATTATCTCAGGATAGTACCCAGAAACACCTAAATTTAATCACCCCTTCGTCTTCACCATTGCTCCCAAGGGGCGGTATCCCGACGCAGTTGTTAGTCGGTACCCCATTTAGTTGACTATCTTGGGGTAGCATCCATATAAAGGGGTAGGTCGGCATCCCGTTTAGTTCTCTCACGGGATGGTACTCAGACGCGCTCGTAATTCGGTACCCCATCTAGCTGACTATCTTGGGGCGGTACCCCCATGCACACATGTTTTAAATCACCCCGTCGACTTTCTCGAAGCTGTAACCACATCCACCTATAGAGTAATTGATACCCCTTTTAGTTGGCTCGTATACTCTCCCTTGCAATGGGGTGTCACTGCCCCATCTAGCTGACTCATGGGTACTCAGGTAGTCGGTACCCCATCTCGCTGACTCATGGGTTCAAGTTGATACTCAGATCCTCATGGGTACTCAGGTAGTCGGTACCCCATCTTGCTGACTACTGGGGTAAATTGGTACCCCATTCCATGACTCGAACTCGACTCGAAGCTTGGCGCTTATAAGGGTGTGTACGCCCTATGTGGTGGTGTACCCCATGTTTAGGGATAGAGGGGGCGACCCCCTAGTCGTTAGCGGCGGTGACGGGGGCGTGGAGTCCCCCCGCCAGTCTGGCCGCACGTGCCGCCTTGTGTACACAACGGAGGGGTACGTAGCAACATAGACACGGAACTACCAGGCTTAGAGCTACTATCGCCACCCACCTGGAATCAAAAACAATTAAATATATAAAATCTATATCTGTATCAGCCTATATACGTCCCACTGCAGGGCATGGGCCTCCACTACAATCGAGAGTACGATTGAGAGTGGTTAGGCCATATAGTCCACCACGCTGGCCTGGTGCGGGTTTGCAATAATTTAGTTATTTTTTTATTTCAATGAATAGCGAGACGAGCATGCCATTCGCCTGATGGTAAGCGATATGACCGCTCATAGACAGTAGCAAAACCAAACACCATGAATTACAAAGCAATGCTTGCCATCTTGAGAGATCCATCCATCCATCCATCAGCCAAAGGACGTCCACTGCTGAACATAGGCCTCCCCCAATGATTTCCACAGTGACCGTGAGTGAAGTGAGTTTTTTTTTATCTCCTGTGTTTTCTCATGTGAGTGATTAGATTCGCTGCAGAGTGTAATGATTGATCATGTAGGGTGAATTAACCGACAAAGGGGTAGGGTCTCGCTATTTGATACGACAACCCTAGTGAGTGAAGTGAGTTCTTGAGAGATAAGATGTCATTATGTCCAGCAGTTACTCTGGCTACAATGTCTAGTAGCTGGGCCTAATTTTGGGAAAAAAATTATTGTCTGTAAAGTCGGTTTACTGACGATAGTTGAACGTGACAACGTCTCATAAGAATAAACAATTTGTCGCTCGTTCCGCGCTCTCGCTTGCACTTCAAGCCTTACATGGAACGCCTCAGAGCGAGGTAACGCCGCATGACGTCGTGTTTTTTCGTGCGTGCAGCCGGCTCTATCGAATTATAAGACGTTGTCACGTCAAAAATACTAGGTAGTTAGACACATGTGCGTACCGCACGGCGCAGGTGGCGTGCGGCGGCGCGCAGGCGCAGGGCCGGTGCACCGCGTCGCCCTCCGAGTCCCAGCCGCAGTGGTACACCACGCACTGCAACACATTATTATCAGCTCATTTATACTAATAATGGATTCAATACAACTTAGACTAGCAATAGTAAGAATTGAGGTTAGTAATAAGTTTGAAAGTACAACAGTCACATACATATTCCTGACCCCACACTAACATCGAGTATAGTGTCGTGGGTATCAGGATTACGAGAGACTTTTCGGTCTCACAAACACTCAGACCCGAAACAAATACCTGTGGATCACACAAATATTTGTTTTGGAGCAGGGATCGAACCCGCGGCCTCTCGTTTCACAGCCGGCGCCTAACCAACTGCGCCTCGGAGGCTGTCCAATTAAAAGAATGTTATTGACTTTGGGGACTGTTCCTTTAATAGGAAAAACGAATTACTATTGATAAACAGCTGAGTAATGTGACAAGTTAATGAACTTTTTATTCTATTGGTGCATCCACACGTGCGGCAATGTTATCGATTGTTACCATATGTTAGCCAACACTACTTAACATATACTAACATGGCAACATGTACTAACATTAAATAACATTTTGTGATCAGATATTGCTGAATAATATTGCTCTACAAAAAGTAACAGTAGTGTGAGTGCATAAGTATGGTGTTGATTTTCGCCGTGTTTACATATAATTTAGTCAAATTCGCTGAAGTCGCTCTGTAGGCATGGATATTGATCTAATAGATAATTAAAAACAGCCAACATTCACATACATAGGACACTAAAATTTTCGACATCACAAATCACAGACCCAAAACAAATACAATTGTCTCGGTGCGGGGATCGAACCCGCGGTCTCTAGTTTCATCGACGGCGTCTTACCAACTGCGCCACAGAAATTGTTTAATGCATTTAAAAAGGACAACAGGGCTTTAGTGCCATGCCTTTGTAATGGATTTTATTTCTGGCGGTTTTCTGTACTTCACTTTTCTAGTAGTAGATTTGATGAGTTGAAAACGCCAAACTGCCTCTATGGCTTAGTTGTATTATGATACGACTACAACGCAGAGGTCTTGGGTTCACATCCCGGGTCGGGCAAAGTAAATTGTATTTCTTTATTCATTATCAGTCCGGAGTCGGGAATTTGAATAGGCTCGGCCCCACAATCGTGGGATGGAAAATAAAAGTCAAATCGTGGTTGTCTTGGATGCATCTCTACCTACCCGGGGAAAAAGGCGTGAGTTTAGGTATGTTTGTTGAAAACGCCATCAGAGGCTGTGAGATACATTTAGTCGGTAAATATTAGTGTGTTAGGGAGAAAGTGTATACTAAGCCGAAATGGGTATGAATACACTATTTAATGACCATCTTTTACAATGTAGTCAACAATGATCTCGCGAAAAAAAAATCTTTTCATAAATCGTTTCATGGTTTCATAAAATTGCATTTTAGAGTTGGTCTCATAGTCAAATTTAGTCATAATGATTGTAGCATTATCCTTTCGACTTAGTACACCGTCTGTGCCTACCATACAGGGTGCCTACACCCTTTGTTCTACCCCTATTAGCTGTTTAACAAAATTACATTTCAGCGTTGGTCCCATAGTCAAAGTAAGTCATTATGATTATAGCATTATCCTTTCATAAAATTGCATTTGAGGATCAACTTCATAGTAAAAGTTAGAATCCCCTTTTCGACTTAGTACTTCCTTTGGCCTACCCTACAGGGTGCAGCAGTGTAGTAGTGTAGTAGACAGTAGTGCAGTAGTGTAGTGGTACCTGCGCGCACTTGATGCAGGACACGCAGTCGAGGCAGGCGCGCAGTCGGTCCGGCGCGTACTGGCACGCGCCCGCGCGGTTGGCGCTCTCCAGGTACCACTCGTGGCAATGCCTGCGACACATTACATACATCACTATACAGGGTGTCTCAAGACTGCGACCGAAAACGAAGCCAGGTGGTAGTATTAGTGACTTCAGACACAATGCAAGTAAAAATTTTGCAAAAAATAGACAATTTTTTTTTTGTAGTTTTATACTTATCGTCGTATTTGGGTGATAAATACATACTTTTCCTAAAATAATGATGTAGACCTCTTTATTTTTAAACACTCAATGGTACGTAAGGGTTTAAATTATTATTTTCGCATAAACTAGGTATTTACCACCCAAACAAGACGATTTTTAAAAAATTCTAAAAAAAAGATCTGTCGCTGTTTTGGTGAAATTTTTATTTGCATCGTGTCTGTAACCACTAAATCTACCACCTGGCTTCGTTGTAACCACTAAAACTACCACCTGGCTTCGTTTTCGGTCGCAGTCTTGATATACCCGGTATATCAGCCCATATACGCCCCACTGCTGGGCACGGGCCTACTCTACAATCGAGAAAATCGATTGAGAGTGGTTAGGCCATATAGTCCACCACGCTGGCGTAGTGCGGGTTGGCGGACTTACATACCGTAGAAATTCTTTAAAGTCGCTACCGTATGCAGGTTTCCCCACGATGTTTTCCTTCGCCGTTAAAGTGCATACATCAACCATACAAAAATATTACTTAACTAGCTTCTGCCCGCAAACTTCGTCTACGTGATTATCTTTATTTGAAATTTACGTAATTTGGAATTTCCAACCCCGTCCTGTTATATCCCACCAGTCCTGTCTCATTCTCACTCAAGGTCTATAACCCAGTCCCATCCTTTGAGTATAAAAAAGTAACAAATATATCGGAATTCCTTCCTCATCCCATTTGAACACTAAATTTTTAGGGATGGAAAGTAGCCTAAGCGAACCTAATTCGAACCTTAAACTAGGCTACTAATTACATAAATAAGTAGAGTAGGCTGCCTCGGTGGCGTAGGTACTAGGGTATCATTGCAAAGCTGAGGTCTCGGGTTCGATTCCCGTGTCGGGCAAAGTGATATTGGGTTTTTCTATTCATTTATCAGCCCGGAGTCAGGAATGTGTGCCCGATATGTTGATAGGTTCGCCCCCATCGTGGGACGGAACATACAAGGCGAAATGTGGGTGTCTTGGTGGCGGTTCTGCCTACCCCTTTTGGGATAAAGTCGTGAGTTTATGTATTTATGCAAGTAATTTATGGTTACCTGCACTTGAGTCTGCCGTGGAAGGTGGCTTCGGAGGTGGGTTTTTTGCCGGGCAGGGGTGGCGCGCTGTACGTACACTTCTTTAGCGATCCTGGAATGTACAAACATACCATTAAATGAAGATATTTTTATACAGGGTATATCAAAACCGCGACCGAAAACGAAGCCAGGTGGTAATATTAGTGACTTCATACACAATGCAAGTGAAAATGTATTTTTTTACTTATCGTCGTATTTGGGTGATATATAAATAGTTTTGCTAATATAATGATGTACACCTCTTTATTTTTAAACACGCAATGGTACGTAAGGGTTTAAATTTGTATTTTCCCAAAAACTAGGTATTTACCAATGAACAATATGATTTTTAAAAATTCAAAAATAGTTTGTCACTATTTTGACGAAAATTTTAATTGTTGTAACCACGAAAAGTACCACCTGGCTTCGTATACTAATATACGAGAAAAGGGATGAAGGTCATTATCATCTATAGAGACAGGAAAATCACTGCTGAATTTTCCCCTAAGGATTTTTAGTAATCTTTTAAAAGGTTGTTCATCCATACAGCATAACCGCTAACAATTATTTTTAAGTAATTTGCGATGATTTTAAAGAATTTCTGCGGTATGTAAGTCCGCCAACCCGCACTAGGCTAGCGTGGTGGACTATATGGCCTAACCACTCTCAATCGATTCTCTCGATTGTAGAGTAGGCCCGTGCCCAGCAGTGGGACGTATATGGGCTGATATAGATATAGAATTTGCGATGTAGTAATACGGAGTCTTCGAAACCGACGAGCGTGTATGTAAAGATTAATGACAGTGGATGAAGCGAAAGAGGTATGTATGGACCGTAGCACTTGGCGCTCAATAGTCTCTGTCCACTCCAAAGGGACATAGGCGTGAGTTTATGTATGTATGTATGTATGTATGTATGTATGTATGTATGTATGTATGTATGTATGCATGTAATTTGCGATATAATGTAATTACCTGAGTCCCTCTTGAGCAGCGGTGGTTTGGTGTTGGGCGTGGACTTCTCTGAACTAATGACGCCGCCCTGACCCACCTGCGGGTACGTGTACTCGTGCACCTGGAATATACAGTAAATTATTAGTAATTAGACGAAATAATTATCAATATTAGTTTTTAAGTGTGTTAGGTATGGCACGAATAATGATCTGACTAGTGAAAAATATTTCATAATATATTGAGGATTTTACAACATAATTATGGAATAATTAAATTATATTTAGTTTATTATTTATAACTGCCTCGGTGGCGTAGTTGTACTACGATACGATTGCAAAGCTGAGGTCTCAGATTCGAACCCCGAGTCGAGCAAACTGATATTGGATTTTTCTATTCATTATCAGCCCGGAGTCAGGAGTTTGTGCCTGATATGGCGATAGGCTCGCCCCCTATCACATCATAGAACGGAACACACAAGGGGAAACGTGGGTGTCCTGGTAGCTCTTCTGCCTACCCCTTCTGGGAAAAAGGCGTGAGTTTATGTATGTAAGTAATACTCACGGCTGATAATTGTACGTAGTGACATCGTTCTGGATCGTCGTCGGTGGCCAACTTCTCGTCGTACTGCACCTCGTACTGTTTCATCGACTCTGGAAACATCAAAACGTAAATATTATATAATTTATATTAAGTTATTAGTTTAATTCTTGCTTTTAATTAGTTAATGTTACTGGCACATGTATTTTAAGTTAATAATTCTTTACAATACTATTAGTTTTTGTTTTATTACTGTTTTTGACAGCCTCCGTGGCGCAGTTGGTTAGACGCCGGCTGTGAAACGAGAGGCCGCGGGTTCGATCCCCGCACCAAGAGAAATGTTTGTGCGGCCCACAAATATTTCTTTCGGGTCTGGGTGTTTGTGAGACCGAAAAGTCTCTCGTTGTTCTGATACCTGCGACACAAGACTTAATTGATCTTAGTGTGGGGTCAGGACTATGTATGTGACTGTTGGGTGTATTTATTTATTTTATTAATAGCCCAGGACCTTATAATCTCTAGATTTTAGAAATCTAGAAGAAAAAAGGATTTCAGTGCAAAAATTTGCGAACTCGCTTAAATAATTTCACAAGATTATTATGAAATTGACGTCTTCATATTATCTCGAGGGTAGTTACATATGACACGTCTAACTTCACGGTTTTTCTTGCAGGGTTAGACCATTATCTTAAATAAAATAATTAATAAATACACCTAACAGTCACATACATAGCCCTGACATACTAAGATCGAATCTAGTGTCGTAGGTATCAGAAACTGCGAGACGTTTTATCTCACAAACACGTAGACTCGAAACAAATGGGGCATTTCACGTCAAGCGGACAACAAAAAAAAAATGAGGTCGTGAATATTGTTTATACTCTGGTCAGTTCTACTTCTAGGGGACGTGAATGAGTACACACAATTTTTTTATCGTATGATGCTTAATTGCTGAGTTATGAGCTTTTAAAAAATTACTAACAATGAAATCACGAATTTTTGGATATATATTATCTTTATCAATTAATTTGTAAAAAAAACTAAATAGTATTGTTTCTTATAGTCAAAAAGTTGAAGTTTTTAATTTTTTTATAGTATTCTAAATTTGAATTTTTTTGAGTATAGTAAACCGGAAGTGAACATTTCAAATCGATTTTTGAGTAACTTCGACACTTTTTTTTTTAAATATTTTTACCTTGAATTAAAGCTTTAAATGTTCTAATTCTTTACAAAAAAAATTAAAACGTGATGTCCAATAGTTTAAGAATTAGAGTATATAGAGTACATGCACATAGCTATGACAACTTTCTAAGCAATCGGGTTTATGCGCTAACATGCTAAAATACTACGCTATTTGTGTTTTATTCCTTCATTCTAACATGGAAAAATATAAAAATAAACGATTTCTTTAATTCTTCACAAAAATATTAAAACATGATCGCCAATAGTTTAAGAGTTCGAGCGGTTTTACTAATTGAGATTGAAATAGTATAAATAAAATCGAGAGATTTATTTTGTAATTTTCACAGTTTTACTATTCGCACTAGCACTAATTCTCTTTACACATAAGCCCTCGTTGGTTGGAATAAAAGCATACAGTTGTTTAGTTCCTGGAACGGTGATAGCGGAAGCAAAACGGACTCGTAGGAAATCTCGCTTTTGTTGAATACTTTCCTTCAAGCAGCAATAAATAGTAGTCTCAGTAAATGATGAGTTGGGCCATTCATATAATCTTATAACTGTAGTGATAGCGTTATTCGTACACTGTAAACTTTCACGGGTTGCCAAACGTTTAAGGTTTCCCCCAAGACCATCACATGGCTCTTTTCTATGAGCGGTGGCATGGAGGTGTAAATGCGCTTCTTTCTTAAAATCTTCATGCTTTAAATCGTCTGAAATCATTATGATGCTTCCATGTTTAATGTCATTTCCATCTTTATAATAATAAACAGATGTCAAAAGCGTGGCTTGATCATTATTCCAATGAAATAATTGGGCAGAATCTTGTACGACAAAACTATAATTTTCGGCAAAATCACATTGAACGAGAACTTCTCCTTTAGGGATGGTTAATTTGTGATCCTAATTTACTTCAAGCAAGATTTTAAGAAAGAAACGCAGTTACACTTCCATGCCACCGCTCATGGAAAAGGCCATGTGATGGTCTTGGTGGAAACCTTAAACATTTGGCAATTTTTTTGTGAAGAATTAAAGAAATCGTTTATTTTTATATTTATCCATGTTAGAACGAAGGAATAAAATACTAATAGCGTAGTATTTTAGCATGTTAGAGCATAAACCCGATTGCTTAGAAAGTTGTCATAGCTATGTGTATGTACTCTATATGCTCTAATTCTTAAACTATTGGATATCACGTTTTAATTTTCTTTGTGAAGAATAAGTACATTTAAAGCTTTAATTCAAGGTAAAAATATTTAAAAAAAAAAGTGTCGAAGTTACTCAAAAATCGATTTGAAATGTTCACTTCCGGTTTACTATATTAAAAAAAATTCAAATTTAGAATTCTATAAAAAAATTAAAAACTTCAACCTTTTGACTATAAGAAACAATACTTTTTAGTTTTTTTTTACAAATTAATTGATAAAGATAATATATATCCAAAAATTCGTGATTTCTATTTTAGTGATTTTTTAAAAGCTCATAACTCAGCAATTAAGCATCATACGATAAAAAAATTGTGTGTACTCATTCATGTCCCCTAGAAGTAGAACTGACCAGAGTATAAACAAAATTCACGACCTCATTTTTTTTTGGTTGTCCGCTTGACGTGAAATGCCCCAAATACATGTGGATCACACAAACATTTGTCTTGATGCAGGGATCGTCGCGGCCTCGCGTTTCACAGCCGGCGTCTAACCAACTGCGCCACGGAGGGTGTTAAATCTTGTAGTTAGTAATATAACAGTAATAAAGTTTAATATTGTGATAGTAATTTCTACGGTATGTAAATCCGCCAACCCGCACCAGGCCAGCGTGGTGGACTATATGGCCTAACCACTCTCAATCGATTCTCTCGATTGTAGAGTAGGCCCGTGTCCAGCAGTGGGACATATATGGGCTGGTATAGATAGAAAGATTCGTGATAGAGGCCTATGTTCAGCAGTGGAGTTTTTGTGGCTGGAGAGAGAGAGAGAGAGAGGGAGAGAGGGGAGGGGGAGGGGGGGGGGGGTTGGGGAGAGAGAGAGAGAGTTACCGTGTCCGTTGAGCGTGTGCGTGAGGTTGCTGGGCGCGAGGATGCACTCGTCGTCGCGCGCCGCCGCCGGCAGGTTCAGGCACTGCGGGGGAGGATACCAGCTTGTACACGGTATGTTGTGCTATGTTATTTTATAGCACGACGGTATGAGGCATAGTATGTACTAACCTCAATTACTCAGACAATGAACCCAATGATGTTCTCTACTTTTTACTTTAATTTTATTTTGTTTCTTCTTTAATCATTATCTTTAAACACAGATTTACCGATAGTTATTGTTTTACTACATGGTCAAATATACTTTTCATTTAAGTTGTAAGCTTATTTCAACAGCATGAAATTAATTATTCTCTATCTACCAATAATAGGAACTAGCATCATATGTAGATTTAAATAGACATAATATAGCGTGTATATCTAGACTGCGACCGAAAACGAAGCCAGGTGGTAATATTAGTGATTACACACAACGCAATTATTTTTTTTACAAATAAACGACATAGGTGTTTGCAATTTTTTAAATACCGTCGTGTTTGGGTGGCAAATACCAAGGTATTGCTAAAGTAATTATTTGACCCCTTGCGTACTATTGCGTCTTTAAAAATAAACGCATAATTATTGTAGAAAAACTATTAACACCCAAACACGATAAGAAAAAAAATACAAATACATGTCGTTTTTGGGAAATTTTTAGTTGCATTGTGTTTTAAGTTACTAAAACTAACAGCTGGCTTCATTTTCGGTCGCAGTCTGGATATACCATGTATAAAAAAAAAAAATACCTCGAATATGTTCTGCTCTTCGTCTTCATCTTTCGGCGCTGGGTTGTGTTTTTTGTACGCATGAAGTGATGGCCATGCCCCGCCCAGACCTGACAAATTAAATATATTTTTAATACTTAATTTAAAAAATATACGTATCATACTAGTGGGGGTAAAATAAGGGCGGATTTATCAATCGTAAGTATAATATAACATGACCAAATTAAAAGTGACAGTTATGTTATTAAAATTATTATAGGCATTGATATCAATGTTACAATAGATAAGACATTCAGTACAAAAAATGTGTCCCACCTACTTGCGGTGCATGCACCACACATGAATCAGTTTGCTTCGTGACAGTGACAGTGCAGTACGCCTTATCGCATACGTTTAAAAGTATTATATGAATGTTTCGCCGTCAAACCGAAAGCAAATCGGCTGAAGTTACAATATTTTAATAAAATACCAGGTAAGTGATGTAATATTGCAGTGTGCTTTTAAAATACGGGGGCACTTTATTTCTATGACGTGTCTCGTCTATCGGTAGAATATAAGTCAATTGTTTCAGGTTGGTTCAGTGGATAACATTTATCCGACAATCCGTTGAATTGTAGACATCGATATCAAATGATTGTAGATATAACTTTATTATGAAATTTGAGACTAACTGCCGTACTCAGAAACATTTTATGTCAATTAAACCCTTACTCAGTGTAGATTTTACGAAGAGAATCTATATTAAGGAATAATTTAATTGACATTAAACG
Source organism: Deilephila porcellus (assembly GCA_905220455.2). Taxonomy (NCBI): domain Eukaryota; kingdom Metazoa; phylum Arthropoda; class Insecta; order Lepidoptera; family Sphingidae; genus Deilephila; species Deilephila porcellus. Next base: position 2,065,874 of record LR999996.1, on the reverse strand, counting down.
TCTCTGAGTGCGACCGTAAGCCTTTAACGTCATTTATTATTAAACAGGAATTAGAAAATGGATATCTTGAAAATTGAAATATGGTCAACATTGAGACATGTCTACTTGATTCGAAGAAAGCATTGGGCTTCCATTTTCAAGATTATGAATTATAAAATAGAGATAAATTGAAGTAAATTGCGCTTCATATTATAGGCTTTACTCACCGTGTAGAAATCCAGTATACGGTAGGGGGGAGGCAAAAGAAAACACATTAGATAAATTAGTTCACACGAAACAGATTTTCTTAATTATTAGTATTTTAATTACTTGTTCATGTTTTGTTACTAATTATTTACCTACATAAAAAGGAATTCTACTGTGTGCCTAATCCATTAATTTATTTATGGTATTGGCTTGAATCTTTTTCATCATCATCATCATCATCATCAGCCCTTCTGCGTCCACTGCTGGACATAGGCCTCTCCCATAGCACGCCACTGGGCTCGATCTTCAGCCCATCGTCGTAACCGCAAAAAAAACTTTCTTAAATGGGCATAAATTAGTGATGAGTAAGTATAATGACAATCTAAACTACATATCCACCAATAAGATATGGTTATCTTATTGGTCGATAAAAGTATACCGATTCGAAATTATGAGTCCTTTTGCAACATTATGTATAATAGTCGCTGTACGAGCGCATACAATATTATATGATAATGTAGGGTCCTTCGTAATCTCACATAAGCCCCATTTAAACGCGGAGACTGCCTCGGTGGCGCAGTTCTACTACGGTACGACTACAAAGCTGAGGTCTCGGGTTCGAATCCCGGGTCGGGCAAAGTGATATCGGGTTTTTCTATTCATTATCAGCCCGGAGTCAGGAATTTGTGCCCGATATGGCGATAGGCTCGCCCCCTATCACATCATGGGACGGAACATACAAGGCGAAATGTGAGTGTTCTGGTGGCGCCTCTGCCTACCCCTTCTGCGATAAAGGCGTGAGTTTACGTATTTATATATGTACATGGGGAGAGTTCTAGCGTCGAACATACGATTATCGAAAGGATATAAAAAAGCCGCATCGTGAAAACGTTTGTCAGAACACAATAATGTATGGCGGTTATGTCATGCGATAATCGCGTACGATTCTTGTCGCGAGAAACTCGGAGTGTAAATGGAGCTTTACTCAAGGAAATACAACTTGTAACATAACATAGCTTGATCTTGATGCTAAATTACTACCAGTGCGTCTGTGGCGGGGAGGCGCTTGAGCCACAATTTCTTTATCCAATAAGGTGCTTATTTTCTTGCTCACACTTCTATTTATTTTTTTAACTCAATTTATTTCTGTGAGATGTTCATTATCTCTGTTATATTTTATCATATTGTCTTTTGTGTCATTAGCAGTCAGTTTTCCTTGTTTTAAATAAAAAATATATAGTTTTACCACCACGGTCGAAACGATCAATGTCTACTGGAATTATACATTTCGGTTATATGGGTTGTTACATGCATTTGTGAGCATTTCCTTGATGTTGTTAAATTATAACAAGTGTTAAGTGTTGCTAAGTGACGATAAGCATTAGTAAAGTGATGTTGCGTAGTTAACATAAAGCACACAGTAGCTACTTTTACTGCCTGATAAGCTCTGTAAAGTCATGATAAGTAGAGTTAAGTCACAATAAGCCCCTACTGTCCAGCAGTTCTTTAATGTCAGTACACGTATCAGCTACATCTATTGACAATTAAGCCCTGTTAAGTCGTTTTAAGTGACAATAAGAGCATTCAAGTGGCAATAATTTTTACCGCCCAGCAGCTCCTCCATGTCAATACAAATGTTAGCCTGATATATTGACTATTCACCCCTGTTCAGTAATGTTAAGTGACAATAAGTGCAGTTAAGTGGCAATAAGAGTACCGTCCAGCAGTTCCTCGATGGCGGTGCGCACGCCGCGGTCGAAGGCGCGCGCGTCGGCCGCCGTCTGGAACGTGAGGCCGAAGCGCTTCTCATCCGTCACCCAGTGGTGGAACGTGGGCATCACCTTGTTGTACTGGAAGTCCTTCTTCACCGTGCATTCTAGTACCACCTGGAATTATGATAAAACTACTATTTAGGTACTTTTGATGTTTACATGTTATGTTGTTTTTTTTTTTTTACTTCTCTTTATATGTTTATTTCCTTTACTTTTTACTTATTCACTTTTTTGCATGTTTGTGATCATAAATGTTTTTTTCAGACAGTGGCAGAGGAATATGCAAGGCAGAAGTAGTTACACTAGTGGCTAATACATTTGACAGGTATTGTTTCCGATCCAAGGGGATAAGGAGCGAGCTTACATCCAATCCGAAGCAAATTCATATGATATTTTTTAATTTGAAACACGCCCTTCTCATTGCATAAATGAAGTAGGTTTTGTTATTATTATTTCTTTATACTGACACAATTAAATGAATGTATGTGACGGTCAGTCATGGATGATTTTATTGGTCCATAGAATTAAATACCTAGTACTCTAAGGGTGGTAGGATATTATTATCACGTATTTCTCAGAATAGCGACAGCCTTACAAGTTGGTGGAAAACCCGTGAAAATGATCCACACAAGTGAGTGAAGCATTCAGAATTATTTGTGTCAGAATTACAAAAACTATTTTGCAGCCAGGTCTGGCTTGGGCACATCGAGATAATCTCGACATCGATATATACAGACAAATAGGTGACGTCGATTGAACCTATTAAAATGACTCATATCTCGTTATTTGCAACGTTTATATTTGACAGTAATGTTAAAAATTACGGTGCTCGTAGAGGAGACCGGCAGGGCCTACAAAGAGGTTGTCTAGATTTTAATAGTGCTTGTGTTCTCACCATGTTGTCGCTGATCCGCTTGCCGTGTATGTAGTACTCGTGTGTGGGTACTATCGCCGAGGTGGATGTCGAGTCGCCGTTACCCTCCGAGCCTCCTGCGAATCAATATCCATATGTATTAGAAAGGTAATTACTATGAAATTGTAACGATAAACTACGATAGGAGTAGAGGAAATCTGCATACTTGACAGTTTTCTACAATAATTTCTAATTATGTAAGAGCCTTCACATAGTTTTTGACCAGTGCAGCGTGGTGATATAAACTACTTATTCTTAAAACTATTGGTACCAGTGCCCCTAGCCGGAACATTTTGAAGTATCGTATAGTAATTCTCGTATAGTAGAGTAAACGTTTCCCGCTGTGAAATTTTAGTTCCAAATACGCTTACAATGGCGCTGTTTAAATTCCCATACAAAATTTTACTATTACTATTCTATTACGATACTACAAAATGTTCCGGCTAGGGGCACTGATATATGCGCGTAGTCGTAAAACTATAACATACTTATTCCGCATTGCATCCCAATGTAAATGCGGTATAAGTGACCCGCCCCTCCCATACTATAAATATAAGATAGGAAAAGTTACAAGTATAGTTATCAAAATGATTGGCTGTGTCTATACAGTCAACACAAGCTGGAAACCATTCCATATTTTTTTTATCCAATTTAACCTATATTTACACGGCACTGCACTGCTGGAGAAGTGGGCTCTCCAGTATTAATAATAAATAAATAAATAAATACACCCAACAGTCACATACATAGTCTTGACCCCACACTAAGATAACACTAAGAAGTATCAGAAACTACGAGAGACTTTTCGGTCTCACAAACACCCAGACCCGAAACAAACACTTGTGGATCACACAAATATTTGTTTCGGTGCGGGGATCGAACCCGCGGCCCCTCGTTTCACAGGCGGCGTCTAACCAACTGCGCCACGGAGGCTGTCATTATTTGGATGACAGTAACGAGGCCGTTGCCCTCCAGTGGGATAGTGGAGACAGATGTTGATACTTTCTGCACCAATTTATTAAGCAAATGCTTATAAAAATACTTATTAGTATACTCACCGGTGGAGATCCTGTGCGTGTGCGCGGGCCGCTTGCCGACCATGACGTCGGCCAGGCCTCCGCCCCCGAGCGCCACCCACCCCCCCGTGCCCTCGTCGCGGCACATCACCTGCGCGCGCACACGCACCAGGTAGGCACTGTGGACATATAGGTAGCTTGTAGTGTAGGTAAGGTGTAGTCTTTTGCCTACTTTAGGGGATTAGATTGTAGTAATAGACATTAACGGTAAAGTAAAACATCGCGAGGAAACCTGCATACTATAGCGATTGGTAAGAATTACTAGGGTATGTCAAGTCCGCCAACCCGCATTGGCCAGCGTGGTGGACTACATAGCCTAACCCCTTTCAATCGATCTCTCGACTGTAGAGGAGGCCCGTGCCCTGCTATGGGACGTATATGAGCTTATAAAGATTGGGCATAAACATTGGTGAATATAATGTAGGTATATTGTAGTTAATTTATTACAGAAAACTACATCAAATGAATACACCCGACATTCGATTAAATTGGCCTTACCCCGCCTTAATGTTTCAAGATATGTTTCATGGATATCAGATACGAAGCAAATACTTGTGGATCATACAAATTTGGCACGGTGCGGGGATCGAACCCGAAGCACTGCGTCCCGGAAGCAGTCCAATTGAAGATGTATAATATAGTCGGGTTGTAATTGCTTTACTAAAATTAACAGATATTGCAACGATCACAATGTAGAATGTAAATCTACAAAAAATATATAAATAATATTACTTATTGACTGCCTCAAATTGAATTGTTACAAAGCTGAGGTCTCAGGTTCGAGTCCCGGGTCGGGCAGTGATATTGTATTTTTCTATTCATTATCACCCCGGAGTCAGGAATTGGTGCCCGATATGGCGATAGGCTCGCCCTCTATCACATCATGGGACGAAACATACAAGGCGAAATGTGGGTGTCCTGGTGGCGCCTTTGCCTACCCCTTTTGGGATAAAGTCGTGAGTTTATGTATGTATGTATGTATGTATTATTTATTGTTGTAGCAATGCGAATAAAATAATACACGTATTGATACGTATATTGTTGCAACTTAAGTAACGAGGTAGTCGCTATGAAGGAAATACACACTCAGATGCATTCATGTGCATAATACATTTGACCACGTAGTTATTGGTATTTTAACTTATTGTTCTAGAGATATACAGCCCTCCACATACTATCTATATCAGCCCATATACGTCCCACTGCAGGGCACGGGCCTATTTTACAATCGAGGGAATCGATTGACTGCCTCGGTGGTGTAGTTGTATTACGGTACGGTTACAAAGCTGAGGTCTCGGGTTCGAGTCCCGGGTCGGGCAAAGTGATATTGGATTTTTCTATTCATTATCAGTCCGGAGTCAGGAATTTGTGCCCGATATGGCGATAGGCTCGCCCCCTATCACATCGTGGGACGGAACATACAAGGCGAAATGTGGGTGTCCTAGTGGCACCTCTGCCTACCCCTTCGGGGATAAAGGCGTGAGTTTATGTATGTATGTATGTATGTATGGAATCGATTGAGAGTGGTTAGGCCATATAGTCCAACACGCTGGTCTAGTGCGGGTTAGCGGACTTACATACCGTAGAAATTCTTTAAAATCGCTACGGTATGCAGGTTTCCTCACGATGTTTTCCTTCACCGTTAAAGTTTTCCTCCACATACATAAGGTCAATTTATATAATTTTACTAAAGTTCTAACAGGCCTTACGAATAACACTTAGGATAAACTTGTGGCTTATTCCAGAATAAAACAATGTTTTTTTTATAATTGCAAAAGATTTTTTAATACACACGAAAAAACATCATGATCAAATTAGTTAACTGGACTAGAGTATTGTGGTCCGAATTATGAATAGCACTAAGGCTGCAAGGTTCTGATTTATTTATTTATATTTTACAATTGATAAAAATATTTAAAGGCATATTATTAAAGTTGCTTGACTAATGATTAGGTTAGGCTGTGAAACGAGAGACCGCAACGATCCCGCACCGAAACAAATGGTTGTGACATCCACAGGTATTTGTTTCGGATCTGGGTGTTGTGAGACCGAAAAGTCTCATAGTTTCTGATACCCACGACACAAGACTCGATCTTAGTGTCGGGTCAGGACTATCTGACTGTTGCGTCTATTTATTTATTAACATAATATTACCATTGTCTGATTCCAATGACACAAGACAACCTTAGATTCTCGATCTTGTGATGGTTAGGTGTATTTATTTATTAAGATAGGATTTTTACCATTGTATAAACATAGTACATTGTATTACTAGTAACAGAGTTAAACCGTGGTATGTGCATGAATGCGCTCAACATGCGGATGTCGCGATGATCGCTAATGGATACCGCAAGTGGTAATCTGAATGTAATCGCTGGATGCTCATATCATGTGACTGTACTATTAGTTGTTTTATTACGCGACATAAGGTAGATCTGCCTAGTACTGGCTACAATGTCCTTTAAACCAGAACACAACAGTGCTTACACATTGATACTTGACTGCAGAAATAGACAAGACGGTGGTATCTTGTATCAGCCCATATACTTCCCACTGCAGGGCACGAGCCTACTCTACAATCAAGAGTACGGTTGGGAGTAGTTAGGCCATATAGTCCACCACGCTGGTTGGCGAACTTTACATGCCGTAGAAATTCTTACAAATCGCTATGGTATGCAGGTTTCCTCACGATGTTTTCCTTCACCGTTAGTGAGTGGTGACTGACTAACAATACACATGACTCCGAAAAGTCAGAGGTGTACCCTGAGTTGAACTCGCGACCACCGTGAACATGTAGCCGCGTCTGTTCCGTTACCAACAGGCCACCACGCACTTCTACAACGTACCTACTCGAACAGTATGTGTAGGTCGTAAGGTTTTGCCGTGTGCTATTAAAGCTACAGTACAAAGGAGACTCTACTGGGGTGCTATCACTGTTTCTGAAAACCGACGTGAAAGTAATAGCTTGCGTTGCGTTACTTCCGGTAAATAAAATAGCAGATACAAAAGCTGTCGGGTTAGTTTTGTTCGAAATACTGGTGGTAGGTCTCTCGTATGTGAGAGGCCGCCTGGGTAGGTACCACCGCAATGGCTATTTCTCCCGCCAAACAGCAGTGTAAATGCACTGTTGCGTTTCAATTTGAAGGATATTGTAGCCAGAGTACTCGACATAATACTTAACATCTTATATTTAGGATGGCGAGCGCAATGGAATGCCAAACATTGCCATGTAATTCATAGTGTTGTTTGGTTTTGCTTCTGTCCATGAGCGGTCGTATCGCTTACCATCAAGCGTATAGCATGCTCCTCTCGCCATTTATCGCAATAAAAAAGCCATAACAGTAACCCACGAATTGTGTCGTGTTTCGGGTTCCCTATGAGAGGGTTCGAGCAAGCTGGCCATGGGGCCGACCTATGAGAGAATATCATGTAGTACATGTTACGGTTCTTTTATAATAATAATAAATAAATAATTAACAGGCTTTGATTTCCGTTGATATGACAATAATATCCAACTACGAGTACTATAATTCTATAGTACGAAACGTACATAGTGGTACAATCATACAAATGCCTGACGTTGACCCCCGTCGAGTCAGTCAATAAGATAAACGTCTAGAAATAGATCAATTCAGACTTCGTTATCACAATGCATTTCTATTTAGTATGTTGTCTTTGTATGAATCAGTTTCTAGTTATTCATTATCACAGGAAGTTCTCTGCTAAACAAAGAGCTTTAAAAGACTACTCCGCCCATACTCCTATCACTGCAACTCCTGGCAGCCAAGATCAACAGCATGCAAAGAATTGACTTGGTATGTGAAGTCATCCAAAGGGCTCTAGGCCAGCGTGGTGGACAATAGCATTACCCCTCTCAATCGTATTCTTGGTTGCAGAGGTGACCCTTGATCTAATACAGCGAGTCACTCGTTAGCTTTTCTTTAACCCGCATCGAAATTAATTACCCATAAAAACTAGGATTTTGACACAATACACAAATAATTGTGTACTTCCCTCCACAGCACAGCAAGAGACAATATATTGAGCTAAGAGGTGTTATGCTCCGAAATATCAGAGCATAGCAAAGATGTACAACTGGAAGCCATGCGTAAAACAAACATTTTGGGAGGGTTTTGCAATATTTGATAGATGGAATGTCTCGCGCAGGGCGTAGTTTCTCTCGCCGATGACGCTGCTTCTCGTCATCAGCCTGTCATTGAATACGTCATCTCTGCAATGGTTATTCCGCTATCTGTCCGTCGCCAGAACCTTGCCTGTTAGCCATTAGGGTGGAATAGAACCAGGAAATGCTTCATATTAGTATCTGAATTTCGCAGAATCGAACTCCGACTTTTCCAAGTTACGTGCATCACTGAATTATTGCTTGCTTTAAGAAGGTAAACGTCGTGAGACAACCTAAGTGAGAGTTCTCTATATGAATTACAAAGGTATGCAAAGTCTACCAACTCGAATAAGGCCAGCGTAGTGGAACATGCCCTATGCTTAAAAGATTTGTTCTCGCACAGCTGTGGAATTATACGCCTAATCATTTTGCATCGTGTATCTACATGGCAATGTTGGGAATTTCATATTGTAGTGACACCATAGGATATTTACTAGGTGGTTCCTCATATTGCTGGGCTGCCAGAGAGAGAGAGAGAGAGAGAGTATGACAGTTTTGTCTATTTATAACAGCAGTGTGTAAGCATAGGTGTGGTTAGCTTTAAAGGACAATATAGTCTGGCATTACTGGGCATTAAGAAACTTGACCAATGTCTTAAGGTGAGGAGCAAACTGCCAAATTCAGGCGTCTACCAACAGACGAACTACCTGTCGTCTTTTCATTCTGGTTAATAAAAAGCTTGAGATTTCTGATGCAATGTTTATGCAATGATTCCTATAGTACTCGTAGTTACGAGCGCAATCAGATTACAATTGAAGTTGCTAACGATAAAACTAACCATGTTTATCTCAGTTATATAATATAATATAATGCTTAGAGCTTGTTATACTGGCCGACAAAATAATGACAATATAACTTATGATATTCCAAATAAATTATCTGTCACTTTCGTAGTTCATTACGTCGGATTTCTACCATCGTGTATGGTGTTCGCTAACCAGGTATATGTATCAGCCCATACACGTACTACTGCAGGACACGGGCCCCCTCTACAACCGAGAATACCATCGAAAATAGCCACGGTAAGGCCCTACCTAGCCCGAACAGGGCGGACCAAAAAACACGTTATTATCAGGTTTAAATTGCTAGTTATTGGACCTCCAGAAATCTCACTCAACAAACGAAATGCAAGAACTACGCTATTACTATATAATTTTAATTTTCTAAGTCAGTGGCGCCACCCTAGTCAAGCCAAATCTTTTACTGTAATTTTAACCACCTATAGTAACCTCTTAGAGGATCTGTCTTGACCAATAATGTTATGTCAATATAATAAGGAATTCTGAAATTTGAAAAATGTACTATTATATTGGTAAGGATATTAACTGGAGCAATAGTTAATGTAATCACTACAAGTCAGTGTTCATGTCCACAAGGTTTTATTCTCGGGAGTCTATTAATAATGTACATATGGAAATAATAACTACACATGATAAGTGCAGATGAAATGATTCACATGTTTTCAGTTTTCATAAACAAGTATGATGCTCAGCCAATCATCAGATCTCATTTACAACATTGTATAATAAAGTTAAGATTAAAATCAATTTTATGTGAAATTCATGAAACTGCATTGCAATATGTATTAGCTTTTAAAACAAAATTTGAGATGTTATAAATGGTTAGATTAAGTGCAAATTCACACCCATAAGTTATAAATGTATCTGTACAAGCCCATTATATACATATTATGTCCTACTGCAGGGCACAGGCTTCATTCATCAAGAGTAATTATAGTTATTGTTAGTGATTTTATAATAAATCAATTAGTTCCTACCATATTTTACTGATATGAGATTGAGTAAAAACAAATGAATTGGCAGGCCGGCATAGTCACAAAGGAACTATAGCAGAAATACATACATAAACATCATGCCTTTTTCCCAGAAGGAGTAGGCAGAGGTGCAACCAGGATACCCATGTTTCATCTTATGTTTTCTGTCCCATTATGTGATGGGCGAGCTTATTGTCATATTGGGCATCAATTCCTGGCTCCGGGCTGATAATGAATAGAAAAATCCAATATCACATTGCCCAACCCAGGATTCAAATCAGAGACCTCAGCTTTGTATTCCCACAAAAATAAAGATAATATACAATGAATTGGCAGTATAAATGTGTAATTAGAAAGATAATCAAGTTACAATTATTCTGTGCTGATCAATCAAGATATAACTACTATTCTGTTGCTACAAGCATTTATTTATTTTGGGTATGTTTTAGATATTTAACCTTTTTATGTGATGGCAAGATTGTAAGTGGTATGTATGTGAAGTGGTATTTCTTGTAATTATTTCCAAACTTCAAAATCCGAGGATTTTAATTTGTCTACTTATTATTACATGGCACTTGTGTTTAATTTTCAGTATGTAATATGTATTAGGTAACTAGTTAAATAACTTATAAATAGTAATAGTTAATCAATATTGTTAATAAATGAACATGGAATGTTATTAACAAAAACTACATTTAGAATTCAATTTTCCTTATGTGGTTAATTAAAATGAAATAATTTTTCCATATATATTTATCCAAGTCAAATAAGCTTAATGCAAGACCAAAACACGTGTAATAGCTTAATTTAACACAGTGATCTAGAAAATATGAAATAAACCATACATTTTAAATAATAGGATAAAAAGAATTAGATCTAACTATACATTATTCTAATAAATGATGTGGTTTTCCTGTAACATGCACTAGATTGATTTTAATATATTTGTTATAATAAATGTTTTAATGAATCTTTGGTAATACTTACAATTAAAAAAATATATTATAATTATTCTAAAAATCTTTGTCTATAATACTATAATTTCGCAATCAATACGCATATTTGTGTGAGATTGTTCATAATTGAAATAGGTACTTAATTATCTAAAAAAATGTTTTATTTTAATTATGATTATAACTGCTACTTAACTTATTATTCCATGTTTAAATGTATTGTCTCATTTGTTCTGTAATCGGCCAGCAGCAATTAAAATTAATTATACATTATGGTGTCAATGATTATAATTTCAAATTCCTATTCACTAAACTGATGTTTCAATGCAGCTGCCACTACTACAACCATTAATCAAGCAACTTAACAATGGGCTAATTAATAATTATGCTGATGATGCTTCATTGTTCCAAAGTGTTGACCATAAAAGACCTAGTATTTTTTTTGACCTCTCGTCAATGGAAAACGTTGAACAGCCTTGCGCGAAAACATAACTGCGATGCTAAAACCGCATAACAATTCATTGAAACAGCTCGCTTGAATTGAAACAGCTCCAAATGACCCCGAAAGGAGTCGCCTACTTTATTGTGAATGAACGGCAACTCATTGATTATAGCTATACACAGGACACAGGGTTGACCTGAGGGCGGCGGTCGTACCCAACTTCTACGCTATATGTGAGCGGTATACGCCCATGTATGCCTACTATCTTACAAATTATGGACTCAGAGAGCACGGAGGCTTCGACAAAACATCGTAAATCCCATTATAAATTCCGCGAGCTGTGGAAAATGGCCGGGGTAAGGCCCTACCTAGCCTGAACAGGGCGAACCTTAAAACACGTTAAACTGAGTAACAAGGACTCCACTTACTTTTCAGATGCCTCGGTCATGATTCGACACGTCGAATATTCTAATTTCTACTCGCCACTTCACAGATTTCACCATTTTTATGACATAAATACATCAGATTCACTTACGAACCGTTCTTATTTCGGCCCTTTGTTGGGCCTCAATGCGCGTGCGTCAATAAAACAGTCCGGGCGGGTTTCAATGAAAACGGCGTGCTAGTGCGACAGGTGGCGCAGTGGTCGCGCACAACTTTCTAACTAGTGTCAGGATTGGCCGATTCGCCCGACGGTAGGAAAATGACCATTCACAGCGCTTCGCAGTACACGCGCACCAATGGAGCTACTTTATGAGATATAAAAAAAATGTCGCGCGTAATTTAAAACACCTCACAATGCCGGTTGCATTTTCGCAAATAGCGCTCTGCTTTTTAAATTATTTTATGGGTAGTTTTCTCCGATTAAAACACCACACACTATAGAATAATTTTCCTCGGAAATTTTATCGCGAATGCAGCATAACGTAATATTGCAGAGACAGCGGAAATAGGTCACGCCGGCCTCGAGGGTTCGACTGTTACTGAATGGAACGGGGCTCGCAATGGGCCCATCCCCGTTCATGCACCGACCCATTGAAAAATAAATAGGTCAAATCATTGCAACGTGCCCTACATGCAGCTAGTTCAGCCATTCACAAGGCGGAGCTTGCACGGGCCCCCCGTCTATTTATAGCTGCTCTATATTTGGTCGGTCATTCGCCAGTAGACGTAAATGCAAGCCTCCGTAAAGTAGGTTACCTGATTTTCTTTGTTAATAGGCGCTTCGGTGACGTAGTTCGACTGTGTGACGTCATACGTGATTTTTCGCAATGGCGGGATGGACATAAAATTTTTAAATTGACTTACTTTTTTTCCGTCGGTTTTTTTTTGTTGGTAAATGTGGGTCTTTTGTAGGAGTTACTTTATGTATTTTTATATCTTTATGTATTTTCTTTATAATGTGTATTATTAATTTTTTTTTATTGTTATTGACTATTGTCCTGTTGTTAATCGCATAAATACTTTACCTACACGGATTAACCCATTGTATGCACTAAGTAAAAATTTACTCAATAGTTAGTCACTTCAAGAACTAAAAATCATATTATATTTTTTAGGATACAAGTCAGAGGCGTATATTTGAGATTTCTTTGCATCAGTTGATTCTTAAAGACTGATGATGATGCTTACTGCTTAGTATTCTGTATAAAAAAATACTTAAAATATTTGTTTTGTCCATAAAACTATGACATCAGGAAAACAGTCAGTGGTAATATAGGTTTAATTTAATATCGGATTATAAAGAATAACATCTATAGTAGAAAAAATTAAAAAAGCTACGCAACTTACCGGCTTGAAAGTTGAACTGGCATTGGGCAGGGCACATAGCGCGGAGAACTGATGGCTGATGGGGTTAAAAAGTTATCGAGTGAAGGCCACGCACCAGTAAGCTTAGCGTCAGACGTCCACCCATAATGTGGATAAAGAACTTAATAAAGGCTATGGAAATCGTTGTGAAAAGCCTTGGAAGAAGTCAATTATCTTAGTTGATCAGGAGAGTTCTTATGGACTTTGTATAGCTGATAATTGTTATTATGTGTATCTGTGTTAATGACTTTATCATCTTTAACAATAGGGAATCCAATGAACATAGGCCTACCCCAAGGATCTTTATAGAAGAATGTTGGATGATGCCTGCATCCAGCGACTTCTCGTAACATTTACTAGGTTGACTGTTCACATTGTTGAGTTCTGTTCACTTTGCTGTCTCATAGGTTATTAAATAAACCAAAAGCTGCTACAGTCATAAAATTCTAGTTAAATGCAAATACATTAAACAAGTTGTACAATCCGAGAATCGAACCTGTTGTCTAACGGTCTCACACCCACTGCTTTCACGTTTTACACACAATGGGATAAACCTAACAATTAATAAAAATAATACAGGGCAATTGACAAAGTGACTAGAGTTTTTAGTTTCACAGTACCATACAAAAAAAATTGTGGGTCACATAAACATTTACGTCAGTGCGGGAATCGAATAAGCGACCTCGATTTAGACAGCCCGTTTCTTATCTTACTATCCTACGAAGGGCGTCAGTTTATACATATTTGTTAATGAAAATCCAATAAAGCAAAGTACCTAGCAAAAGAGAAAATAATAACAAATTTACTTAGTTAAATTACAAAATTAAATAAACTTAATTGCAGTTCAAGAGTGGGACCCAATTACATAATAAAACGAAATTATTTAACATAGAAAATAGTATTATACAATCCTTTGTACAAGAAACTGAATATATTAAGTCATCATATTTGTAGTAAAAAAGCATGGGAAAATGAAAGGAAATGACGTCACTATTCCAAGGTGAATTCGCTTCGGGACTGCAAACTATGAATGTATCGGCATTAACGTTACGGAAGTAAGTTGTGCATGAATAGGCGATGCGCGCGCCACCTACACCGTGGATGTAGGTCGTTGACCCGCGGTGACATTCCCGTACTCACCCCGATTGCAGCGTGAATGCTTAACGTTCCCATTAATAAATATAAATTGAGAAATAAAATTATATTTTGTAATGATAGCTAGAAAACCTTTTGAGTTGTATAGACATTATTTTTTACTTAAAAAATGAGGTAACTCTATTTTTTTTTCATCTCAAATTATATCCCCATTTTAAAGAAACCAGAGGGGGATGAAACGTGAAAGTTATTAGGTTAGTGTAAATATTGCGATTTAAAAAATTACATACGTGTTCCCCGTGACAACTTTTTGTACGATTGACTCTCTAAGTGTGGGTTGTATTGATTGAATTAATGATGGTACAAACCTCTTTTCTTTTTTTGCACCCTAAACAACCCTTGAACCGACGAGAATGTATTTATTGCGAAGAGAAAGGCATACGTAACAGTCGAACAAAAGTGGAAATGCATAGTCTCTGCCTAGTGCCTACCCCAATGGGACAGGCGTGACAATTTTAAGTGTAAGAAACTTTGATAAAATATACACAATTGATCGAAGGTAAGTAATTTCGCCACGTTGGTCTAATGGGAGCACGAATAAGCTGTGACCTGTTAGATTTTGGGTTCGCATCCCAGGTAAGGCGACTTTGTGTATACAACCACCTGCTTTTACATAACGTCAATAATTATAAAAACTAATAATTATAAAAACATTTATTTACAGTTCACCTAAGCTAAAATTTGAAATACAAAGTGTTGATGTCATAATGACTTTAAATGACAAGGTCATTATACATATATGTATGCACGACTTAAAAGAATCAAATTATTAGAATAATGTACAATTATTGTTATTTTTGGAGTCGGTGTCATCCAAGTTTTATGAGTTAGTAACTACATAAACGTCAGATATTATATTTTATTGAATTAAGGTTAATAAACCACATAATAGTATAAGAGGATATTCGTATAAAATAGATTTCATAAAGTTGTCATTGAATATTGTCAGGTATAATGTCGAGTTTATTTAGCTGACACCGACTCCAAAAATAACAATAATTGTACATTATTCTAATAATTTGATTGTCTTTTAAGTAGTGCATACATATATTTCAAATTTTAGCTTAGGTGAACTGTAAATAAATGTTTTTATAATTATTTGTTACTCAAAGGTATGTGTTGAGTTAGATGTAAAGTTTAACTGGATACATAATATATAAATACAATCTTGCGAGGAAAACACATAGATCGTACCTATATGTACATTGAATAGATTGTACATTATTGACGTTAGAATACGCAATTATGTATAATAATTGCCATCCATAGCGCAATTTTGAAGAAGCTATATCTATAAATCTACACAAGATAGAAAAGTGCCTTCTTTTGAATACCATTAAAAAAGCGTGCTAGATTTGTTTTATTGAATAAAATTCTTGATTTTTTGTAATTTTTTTAACTTCCGCGGAACGACGAAATTTGCACGAAATCACGGAACGACCCTTAAACATTTGGCAAAGTATAGCCTACACACTGCGAATGAATGTACACACAAATCTGGAAATAAGTAAACAATATCGAGAAACAATATAAATAGAGAAATAATAGTAGTATAATAAGTATAAATGACTCACCGTAATTCAGCTCCCGAAGCTCGATGGTCGACACGAAGAAAATGATCAATTGTAGTACTTACACACCACTTGCACTATATTGTACACGGAAACGGAACAATTCAAACAACATACACATAAAATAGATAAATAAAAAAACATATCCGACGAGAAATAATAAAAAATAAGTCTAAACGCTGTAAATGATCAAATTGGCAAATTTGTTGGTTCACGTTTCCATTAAACAATAGCTTAGATGATCAAACGTTCTGTTCGTAGATTTGGTCAAAGAACTATTTATTAAGCGAAAATTTTGACTATTTGACAAACGCGTTAAACGAAGCTGTATACTATCTAATAATTTGACAAATAATTTCATCGTTTGACCAAATTTCTGTTACCCGAAGCTCGATGGATGACACGAAGACAAACCTAATATATTTTAAACAATTGGTAAAGTCCTACACACTGCGAATGGATGTACACACAGAGGAAAATACAATATCCGACGACAAATATAATAAAACAAGTCTTAATCACTCACCAAATTTCTGCTACCCGAAGCTCAGTGGATGACACGAAGACAAACCTAATATGATTTATACAATTGGTAAGGTCCTACACATTGCAAATGGGACACTCAGAGGAAAATAAAGTCACAATATCCGACGACAAATATAATAAAGCAAGTGTAAATCACTCACCGTAATTCAGCACCCGTAGCTCGATAGTAGTAGAAGAAAATGACGATCTATTGTAGCACTTCACAACACTTGTCACTTTCACCATAATATTATTATCCACAAATTAATTTAATTTAAACTAGGCAAGAAATCTTGCGCAGCTGCGGAGCATGCGTCCTGCTTTTGCAAGCGTTCACGAGAAACTGAACTAGTAGTCCAGCAAGATGGCACAAGAAAACTAACTACCCTCCTCTAAACATCTGTCAAAAAAATACATGAACGAAAATATACCTTATTGGCACGGTTACTTTTACTACAAGAAAAATAGTTACCCTAAAGTACATTAATAATTTTAAATGTTATTCAGGAATTATTGGAAAGGTAAAAGTAACCAACATTCTGGTTAGTAAATATGCATGGATGTTTTTACACACTTACGATTAAATCTTATTCCCAGAAGGGGTAGACAAAGTAGTGTTGCCAGGACACCCACATTTCACCTTAGGTGTTCCGTCGCACGATGTGATAGAAGGCGAGCCTATAGCTATGTCTGGCACAAATTCCTAACTCCGAGCTGATTATAATTAACAGAACATTCACCACTGTGCCCGATCCGGAATTCGAACCCGAGACCTCAAAGATGTAACCGTAATACAACTTATGCAAATTAGTATAAAAGATGCAGGAAATTTCAACATTCAATTCAATTCTTCTTTTGACTTCAAATACCAAAAACATTTATCCCTAAGGCATACCAATAAAACGAGTATACGGGGTAAATAGACTATGAACGTCAAGTAAATAACAATAGTACACAATCGTCCTGCGATCATGGTGTCCGCACTGCAATTTAGGGTTAGCGATCGCCAATACAATTGCAAACCTCAATCTTGGGGTCTGAACGACCGACCTCTTTGTGTAGGGTTAGAAGTTAAACTTTACATCTAACTCAACACATACCTTTGAGTAACAAATAATTATAAAAACATTTATTAACAGTTCACCTAAGCTAAAATTTGAAATATATGTATGCACTACTTAAAAGACAATCAAATTATTAAAATAATGTACAATTATTGTTATTTTTGGAGTCAAATATGAATTGTCGCCAAAATTTAGGAAAAAATAATATAAATTTTAGGTCTGAATAATATATATTCACTGTAAACTTAGCCTAAGATTACATTTTTTCTTTTGTTGTTTTAACATTGCAACTGTTTTCATAAACTTCATTATACATAAGACAATATCAATATGCAGTACTAAAAACATGAATGTTGTGGATATTAAATATTTCAGGCACGGCACAAGACTTTTATCTTGATAGTAGGCCAGGAGTCAGGGCTTAGGTCAATTGAATGAGTGTATTCGTGATTATTTGATTGAATTTTAACAATATGCAGGACATCAAGATTTTCTTCTTAAACTTTTGCTTGTGTATTTTTGTCAGTTTTTCTGGATTATATTTTATTTCGCTAATATTTTCTAAATCTAACTGCCTTGGTGGCGTAGTTGTAATATGGTACAATTACAAAGCTGAGGTCTCAGGTTCGAATCTCAAGTCGGGCAAAGTGATATTAGACTTTTCTATTAATTATCAGCCTGGAATCAGGATCTTGGGTCCGATATCGCGATAGGCTCGCCCTTTATCACATCGTGTGACGGAACACACAAGGCGAAATGTGGGTGTCTTGGTAGCAACCTCTGCCTACCCTTACCTTTTGGGATAAAGTCGTGAGTTCGTATATTATGTATGTATATTCTAAATCACAAATTTTTCACAACATCGCATGCAAGGTTTTAGCCAGAAGTGAGTGATTGGGATTTATTAGAAAAAAGCACACGTGTATGTAAAATAGTTTTATTCAAATTTAAACATAATAATATAAATAAATATTCATCACTCTCCTTATACATAATTGATTTGAAATTATACAAGACTGCAGCAAACATGATTTGGCAGTATACTTTATTCCTTTAATATTTGAATATTGTGCATTTTACATATTATAAAACATTTACATGTGCTATCAGAAAAACCCTTAACTATAAAATTGGTCAATAAAATAGTATCGTTTTGAGGGAAGCTTTTTCAGTATTTAAAACTATAATAACAATCAACAGTAATTACTTACAATGTATAACATATATTTTATATCTAGCCAGTATTTTGTGTGTGACTGTTGGTGTATTTATATACTTATTTAATGATATGGTAAATCTAATTAATTTCCCATATTTGAGTACTAATTTTAATAACACAGTTACCTTCACCAATGAATTTTTGTGACACACAATTATTTCGACGCTCCCTACGTAAACTATCGTAACTCTAAATTCGCTGCTTCACACCAACAGCATTGAAAGTGGCAAATTCGATCTTTTATTATATTTATTTTATGCACTTTCAATTTTATTCGAGTGAGAAACAGTTGAACGTGTAAAAATTGTATATTTTTTATTATGAGAATTAATTTTAAGAGATGGTATATTAATGTTGTTAACTCAATTTCAGACACCCATATTGATGTCACCATTTTGTGTAGACTATAATATTTGTGCCGTCTCATATTTTCTGATAAATAACATAAGGCTTCTCAGTGTGGGGTCAGGATTATATGACTATTGGTTGTTTATTTATAAGTTGTCGAACTCTGGAGGTGGACTTTTTGTTGCTTGTGCGATGGCGGCCTTGGGAAGATCTTCGCCCTGATTCATGACTGAGTTTAGTAACCGCTGGAAATACAAGAATATTGTATGTTAGGACAACTATAATATGGTTGCTATAGATATCGTTGGGTGAGGCCTATGTCCAGCAATGGACTTTCCGTGGCTGAAGAAAAAGATAACAAGCTTATAATTGAGACACCTTTATTACTATCACATTCAGAAACAGGAAGTCAACTGAATAATAATAATAATTCATAATCACTGAAATGTCTAATTATAAACTCATTGTCAACTCTGATAACATAAATACAAACCATAGTGGTTTCTTGATGTTATCTTCTAACAAACATATTTGTTACTTTGTTAAGCATGTTAAATAAATAAAAAAAAAAAAACTATAACATATAGGCCATCTTCAAGGATTGCCACAACTGCCCTTTTGAAATGGTTTGTTAGCTGAAATAGATTGCCTGAGGCCAAATAATAAAATTTAAAAAATGATCTTTATTTTTTTAGGAAACCCAACAAGGCATTTATGATTGTCGCAGATGTTTATGGACAATAATCACTTTATATCAGGTTAGCCGTTTACTGATTTGCCATTCAATGCAATAAAAAACACAAAAGGAATGATCATTATTTTCCCAATCTATGTCTCTCTGAAAGTTTTTGTATGTTCCACCATACCACCTAAACTATTGAGCCAATATTTATAAATGAGATATTATAATATTCGTCATATTACTGCATGTTCTAGTATACAGGGTATATCAAGACTGCGACCGAAAACGAAGCCCGGTGGTAGTATTAGTGACTTCAAACACAATGCAAGTAAAAATTTCGCAAAAAAAGTCGACATCTTTTTTTTTGTAATTTTTTACTTACCGTCGTATTTGGGTGATAACCACCTAGTTTTCCTAGAATAATGATGTATACCTCTTTATTTTTAAATACTCAATGGTACGTAACGGTTTAAATTATGATTTTCGCAAAAACTAGTTATTTACCAACCAAAAATGATGATTTTAAAAAAATTCCAAATAAATATCTGTCGCTGTTTTGGTGAAATTTTGATTTACACCATGTCTGTAACCACAAAGTTCCACCTGGTTTCGTTTTCGGTCGCAGTCTTGATATACCCGGTTTTTTACTTACAATATGTTCGAGTCCGTCGTCATTGGGCCTGCTTTGTGAGTACACTAAGCTTTGTTTCGTAGTCTGTACTGCTACTGGACTCTTAGTTGCTATACTCTCTGCAACCTCAAGGGCGTGTTTAAGGGCTCTGTGAAAAATAACATATTTATAGGGCTTCAGAATGATTATAATGGTGATATGTGTAATGGAGGTAAGATGTTTAAATCGGTGGAGGCTTGTAATTAGCTATAGTTATATTATGTAAGATTAGTTATTTGTATTTGTTATTTGTCTGTAAGCTTCTCTAAAATAAATAAAATAAAATAAATAAATAAAAGATTGTGGAAGGAAGATATATGATTGCCAGTTTGAACGGGCTACTATGCAGTAATAATAAAGTAGGTACATAATGTACTTATATATGTTTTTTGTGAAGTAGCATTGAATTTACTTTTTTTAGACAAAAAATAATTTCATATTTGAAATGAAATGAAATTCGTTTATTGGTCACATAGGCAATTATAGCAAGAATAGCTCTTATGACAAGTCAATACACACAGTAATTATTCTATATTTACAAGATATTTGTTATAATAATATTATTTATATAAAATTTACTATTTTTCAGTAGGCATTAAGTATTATAATATTTATTAGTCTTTTATGGTATATTTTTTTTTCCAAAAAAATACATTCATCTTAATATCAATATAATGCTATAGTGCATTGTTTTGGATTGAGTCAAATTCCATCATCTGAACTGTAGAAGCCCAAGCCCAGAAGTGGGGTAGTATATTGACTGGATTTATTTATTGATTGAAAGCCTTTATGGCGCAGTTGGTAAGACGCCAGCTGTGAAACGAGAGTCTACGGGTTCGATCCCCACACTGAGACAATTAATGTTTGTGTTATCTACAGGTATTTGTGGTAGGACAGCCTCCGTGGCGCAGTTGGTTAGAAGCCGGCTGTGAAACGAGAGGTCGCAGGTTCGATCCCCGCACCGAAACAAATATTTGTGTGATCCACAGGTATTTGTTTCGGGTCTGGGTGTTTGTGAGACCGAAAAGCCTCTCGTAGTTTCTGATACCCACGACACAAGACTCGATCTTAGTGTGGCGTCAGGACTATGTATGTGACTTGTCGGGTGTATTTATTTATTTATATTTGTACTTATATACTTACGTTTCTTGATTAGGAAAGACTTTGCTGACGAGTCCAATTTCTTTAGCTTCTTTGGCGTCGAACTTTCTGCCCGTGAGACACAACTCCCTTGCGATTGAAGTGTTGCCCACTACCTGGAAATAAAGACAATTTATGGTTCATGGATTTTTTTAACATGGACTTTTGTAATTCAATATTTTTTACTATTTATTATTAGTTTGTATATTAGTTTAAGAGCAATGTATGGGCACTATAAACAATCGGTTAAAGTGCCCATAAGCTACTCTGTAATACAGAAGGAAACTAATAAGATTCTGTATTAAACATTTTTAGATCGAACACATAAATATATAGAATGCCATTAGGATGAATTTTCATAAATTTTATGGCAGTAGATATTTTCTTTGATATTTTCTGGGTTAGTCTTTTCTGGGTTAGTCGCATGAGTGATGACAATTCATGAATTTATTGGTTAAAAAAACATATTCTGTTACTTGGGGCTGATACTGGTATCTCCGTGGTCTTTAAACAAGGTCAGCAAACTGTGGGTCGTATTATTAAAACCTCTGCCCACCCCTTCAGAGATATAAGCGTGAGCTTATTCTTAAACGGTTTGAAAGCTAAACAAGAGCAGTCACAAAATGTAACTAAAACATTCGGCAACTTAAGAGCTCCTATACATTATGCCGGTGGCATTGTCGCCGGGTTAGTGCCGCGAGGGCATGCCGGCGGCAAAACTATGCCAGCGGCATTTGCCGCAAAATATGATACAATGCCACAGAGCATCAATTCAGTTGAATTATAGCTCTTTTTATTTCTAATTATTAGCGTTTGATAAATAAGCCGGCAACATCGCCATTGCGTGATATTCATTTTCATTAGGAAAATTATTGTATTGATAGTCAATCACCGCGCACTTTAACGGTGAAGGAAAACATCGTGAGGAAACCTGCATATCGTAGCGATTTTAAAGAATTTCTACGGTATGTTAGTCCGCCAACCCGCACTAGGCCAGCGTGGTGGACTATATGGCCTAACCACTCTCAATCGATTCCCTCGATTGTAGAGTAGGCCCGTGCCCAGCAGTGGAACGTATATGGGCTGATATGGATAGATAGGAAAATTATAATCAAAAGAAGAGGCAATAAATAATAACTTGCTATATATTTGTACCTTCGGTAGTCTCTGCAAGGTCCCCACATCAGCTGCGAGCCCGACTTCAACCTCCTTCACTTGGAACCACGCGTCTTCTGTGCAGTACCTAGAATCGAATAAAATATTTTTAAAATATTGATGTTTATATAACAACTGGCCATCGTATAATTTACAATTTCTCATAGGTATATTTAGACTAAGAAATCAAATACATAAGTGACAACTAGGATTTCAGTAGTAATATGAACTGATCCAAATGTATATAGAGATTTATTTATGTACTAGCTTCTGCCCACAAATTTCGTCTGCGTGATTAACTTTATTTGGAATCCCATCCCGTCCCGTCCCGTCCAGTTATATCCCGCCCGTGCCGTCTCATTCTTACTCAAGGCATGTAATCCAGTTCCACCCATTCTTTGAGTATAAAAAAATAACAAATATATCGGTATTCCTATAACCTCCGGTACTCATCCCAGGGCACACTAAACTTTTCGGTATAAAAAGTATCCTAAGTGTGAATCTGGGGTGTCAGCTATCTCCATACCAAATTTTATTGAA
Source organism: Deilephila porcellus (assembly GCA_905220455.2). Taxonomy (NCBI): domain Eukaryota; kingdom Metazoa; phylum Arthropoda; class Insecta; order Lepidoptera; family Sphingidae; genus Deilephila; species Deilephila porcellus. The sequence goes on along the minus strand of LR999996.1, from coordinate 2,042,697 downwards.
ATCCTTTAAGCCGTTTCCGAGTTCATCGCGCACAACCGCACAGACAAACAGACAAAAAATCTAAAAATGATTGTTTTAGGTTCTACTACGTTAATACAGACCCCCATATTCGTTTTTCTTATTTATCTTCCATGTACATACACCGACCGGTTACAAATTTATTTTATCATACATTATTTTAATATTACATTGTTTATAAGTATAACAACCAGCCAATATTTTAATTACAATGTATCTCGTATAGGTATATTTAGGCAAAGACATCATATAACTGATTATTAAAAATGGACAAAGAGAAATTAAATGCCAGGGTGACTAAAAGGCAGGTATAAACAGGTATCATGGTTGTGTCTGTATTTCTGTACTTGGATCAATATTAATAAAATAAAATATAATATTATCTTGGGATATAGCTACCTAATATCCGCAGCTGTGATCAAATCTACTCCGGCTCCTATACAAGCATTGTGCGTGACGCTCAGGACTGGCTTCATACACTTCTCCAGTGAAGTTATGCCGTCCTGGTAACAATAATATTCATCTAGTCAAATATACATAGTCCTGACCCAATAAGATACAAGTCTTGGGTTGTGTATTTGACTATGGCAGACTTTCTTGTGGCCGAAATAAATATATATGAACCACCTTTTTATAGGTGCAGGAATCAAACCCACTGCCTGTCGTTCTACAGACAGCTCTCAAACAACAACGCCGCAATGTTAAAATATGGGAAGTCAATTTAATTATAAATACAAAGGGGCAAATCAAAATGAGTTTGAGAACCTATGAAAATGATAATTTAAAATATTTACCTGAGCGAATTTAATAAATCCATAGTGATATCTTGCTTTACGTGCTACGTCTGGTAGTTCATCTGCTTCCTGTGCTAACTCTACTAGACTGTTTAGTTCTATACCTGTAACAGATATTAATTTCATCAATTACACAACTATAGTGACATGACAACAATAAACTACAATGATATTGCTACGAGCCAAGCTAAACTTTAAAAATTGCTTTTAGATATAATAATGAGTCTTCAAAGTTGAGAAGAAATCAATTTATCCTATAATAATCAATCTACTTAATTATATCTAGTGGCTACACCATTGATTATTTATGCAGTGTCTTTTTTGTCTAGTGGGTGTAGCAAGTGCCCAGATTTTGTTTATAGTCTTCTCTTATATTGTAATATCTTAATGACATCTACTTAGTACTTAAGGCCGTTTTGTCTTTGTTTATCTGAAGGAGACATTGTGGTACTAAATCATATTTTAAGCCAATTACCTCCAGTGAAATGCTTTCCTTGTCCGGATAAAACAATAACTCTACACTCTGCATTACCGCTTAATGCTGTGAAACACTCATTTAGCTCCCTGGAAAAGAATTTAGTACAATAAATTAAAGTCCACAAATGAGTTTTTACTATTGTGATGATTGGCGAGACGAGCAGGCTATTCACCTGATGATAAGCTATGTGACCGCTCATGGACAGTAGCAAAACCAAACAACCGGTTCAACCGGAGACACATAATGTTAAGTCTCATTATGTCCAGTAACTACTCAGGCTACAATGTCCTTCACACAACAGTGCATTTACACTGCTGTGCGGGAGAAATAGACATAGCGGTGGTAACTACCCAGGCGGTGTCTCACATGTGCGAGATCTGTCATCAGTAAATTTGTGTTGTATAATAACAAAACTATATGACACTCTTCAGCAACCAAGCACCTACACCAATAAAATATTGTCTTATAACAGTGAAGCAAAATATTGTAGAGAAACCTGCATTCCACAGTTTTTAATTGATACATAGTGGAAAAAGGGCTACCTCCTTTCATTAAACTTTTGCAGCTTTATTCATATTCAATTTATAAACCTATTTTAGTTATCGAATGTTTTGTCTTCTTTGTTCAAACTGAATTCAAAAGTTGTTCGAAAGGGACAACACATTCAATTACTAACTAGGTGGTTAATTGTAAACAATTCCCATTCTTAGTAGATGATTTTGAGCTGATGAAGTTTAGTACTACAATTTAGATATAGTGTTACTTATAATTACCTCCACATAGCTCTGTTTAATGTGTTCAGTTTCTTCGGCCTGTTTAGTTCCACATGGAATACATGTTTCTTCGGAACCGACACTGCTAATGTTTCAAATTGTGGTACTTCTGCTGAATATGCTCTGCATAGAAGACCTATAATCATACAATATAGTTTTGTAGTTAAAATATGGCGACAGTTTGTCAAGAGACTGTAACTAATAATAGTGTCCAATCTAGAAAGGCAATCTGGTAACAACAAATGGAACATAAATAAATAAATACACCCAACAGTTACATACATAGTCTTGCCCCACACTAAGAATGTCTTGTGTTGTGAGTATCAGGAACTACAAGAGACTTTTCGGTCTGACGAACACCCAGACCCAAAACAAATGCCTGTGGACCATTCAATCCACAATTCAATCAAACAATCTTTTGTTACGGTGCGGGGATCAAATCTGCGGCCTCTCGTTTCACAGCTGGCTTCTAACCTACTGCACTATGCAAGCTGTCATCATCGTTGTCACACCAATATCTGCTATGTATACTTTTTTTAAGTATTCAACATTATGGCTATTATGATTAGTTTGCTACCCAAACTTTTGTTATGGTTATATATATTAAAACCGCTATGTGATTCTAATCATTACATGGCAAATTATAAGTGTTAGAAAATTTTTATGTGAATATAAAATTTCACATGAAAATGTTTTTACTCCATTTCTCAAAGTTTAAGTTTAATCACATAACAGATATTGGTTTGACTACAAAATTATTCTAGTAATGAAGCATCAGTGCACGGCATTGGCCCACCATTATTATTGTGATTAAATTATTATTTTAATCGACATGCAACAAATGCCTTTTGTATGGGTTTGGATGGTTGCTAGAGAACACTGTGGGAGCTAAAACCACTAAACAATAAATGATTTACATTTATATTTCATGTGGTCGAATACCGTGAAAAATACAAGGTTTTTGCGTAACTAAATGATATAAAAACAGCATGATAAAATCCTATACTAAAAAAATCTACTAAGTTAACTCCATAAACTGTATCCATCTTACGATTATGTAGACATGCAATTTTCTCGAAAGTTCTAGTTCAATTATAAAAACAGACGATTTTTTTATTATTGTTTGGTATGGGTGCTTAATATTTAGAGTTATTTGAACTGATGTCGGATCCTTTAATAAATTCAGTTTTAACAATTTTATGACTCAACAGATTATGAAGCTGGGGCTTATTATGCAGTTATTTGTCTTAGTTAGCTAATTTTCGTGTTAAAACTACTGTTAAGGATATAAATGAAAACATTTGAATTCAAATGTAAAATGAACAAGTAGGTAAATTTAAAATTCGTTCTACTTACTGGCCACAGATTTCCTTGTTTGAGAGAAAACAATTGTTTTTATTAAAGCAGACATTTTAACTTTTAATTCACACTTGAATATAGAATGTAGGAATAAAAAATAAATGAAAACGAAAAGGGCAAAGTCTAAAAACAAAAGTGAAATGAGGTAATGAGACTAACTTCTGTGCTAACTTCACTGTCAATGTGACATTTATAGTTTTTGTTTTATGCGAGACTACGTAAAGGAACTATTATTCATACAGCCTATTTCATCGTGATTTTTCTTAAATGAAAATAATAATTCAATGAAATAATTTCGTTATTTATCGATTAAATATTAACAGTTTCAAGTTTGTGAGATAGAAGTGCCTGTGCAGGACGACTGCATTATAATCTTAAGTATTTATTATGTACAAAATCTTATTGTAAATTTAATCTTATTTGTACACTCTTGTAAGTCTGAGAGATTTAACATTAAGTAAATAAAGGCTGCGATCATAGGAATATATAATAAATATAAATAAACGGAATAACATTGTATTAAGAATTTATAACAGTATAAGATAAATAATTGAACTAAAAGAATTATATTAAAACTTAGATCTTTGTGAATTAGAATTGTATTAAAACTTAGAACTTTGCATATTAGAATTATATCGTCTTATTAGAATTAACTATGTAAAGAAACGAACTGTAATAAGTGTTAACCAGTGTTATGTAGTATTATGTGTTTGTTATGTAAAATGTCAAATAGTAGTATTTATAGTAAATAAATGAACACATGGGGTAACGCCCCGCGCACCCCGCGAACCGAACTACCGCCCCGCGCGCCGACGCAGCGACGCATCGAACTAAGGCGTCCTATTGGACGAACGCGTCGCCGTCGCGCGCGGACCCGGCACTGGGGATTAAGCCCGAACTACCAATAAAAATAGCAGCCCCGGGCCGGGTAAAATCAGTTCGGTTCGGATCTCTCCAAGCGCACTAGAAGAAGTCAGCAAGAAAACCTCAAGCAACAGCAAGTAGTCAGCAAGTAGTCATCAAGAAAGAAGTGAACGTGTCAACGTGTATAAACCGCTGCTACTCCGTGACGTCACCGTCGTGTCGTCACTCGCCCTGCTGTCGCCGCGCTAGTCAAATAGAGTGCAAACGTACTTTTCAGTGCGAAATAAATTTGTTTCTGCCTAATCGAATCACTGGTATTATTTCCACACAACCAGCACGTATCCTGAACATCTGAACACCCTTGTACGGGATTGTTCGAAGGCGGTCCCGTACAGTGCCGTATTAATTTATATGCGTAAATATATTTGCAATGGGCGTATAGACATTAATATGTTTGGTAGATATTCTTTTCGAACTCCTTCTATTTACGTATTTTTATTATAGGTGGTTCTTTCTACTTATTTGTGCAAAACAATAATCAAAATAATTATATGCTAAGGCAGTGACGTTTAAGAAATATCGGCGCTCTGGGCGCAATTGCTAACTGCTAAGGCACCCGAGATTTTAGCTAGGGAGCCCTAGGTGACATTGGCATCATTTCTTCTGTATGCCACTCAAGAGTGTCAGCTTTGGGCGGACATGCAATCACAATTTGCTCTAAACGTACATACTGCATCCACACCGCGGTTACCTTTTGTGCAGCAACATTGTGCAACACGGTAAAATTAGGTAACAATAAGTAACTTTTGTTGCTACTTAATGTTATTGATTGTTACTACACGTTAGGCGACTTTACTTAACATAATATACTAACATGGCAATATGTATTTACATTAAACAACATTTTTTATTTGATGTTGCTGAGTAACATTTGGAAACGTTGCTCAACAAACAGTACCTGCGGTGTAGATGCATCTTTATGCTTTTACTTTGTCAGATTGATAAATGTAAGGATTACGGGTGCCGTAATAATTTGTTTATATGCATAACTTTTTCCTTATTTCTATCACACATTAGATAGATACTTCTCTAGGTTGAACGCTGTATGGTCTTGGTGCATGTTGTTAAAAGATTTGCTTTATAATTGGACGACTGTCTATAAGTGTCTGATGTAGTTTAAATAGAAAAACGTACACAAAGACACTAAGTGACTACAATGTACCTGTTGGTAAATGGTAAGCGCATGACCTTTTACATAATAATAATGTAATCCGACCGATTACGGCCATGGCGACCACTTCGACCCCTTATAGGGCTTGGCGCTGATGCGCCCGGAGATGGCTTATATAGCCGATTTTCGCAGCAAACTCCCTTGCACAAAGTGGGCATGTGAGCTTACCGCTTTCATAATTAAAGTGAATGGCGGCGAGTGGACGGGCTTTAAGCTCATCGCGCTTGGCGTCGAGGTCAGCTAAACGCTGTTCCTCAAATTCGCGGATTCGCTTCTTCACAATCTCGCGCCACTCCGGTCGTTGTGCTGCCAAACTCTCCCAGCGAGAGGGCTCTATATTGCATCTTTTCATGTGACGTTTCTGAACATCTTTATATCTGAGGAGTTGTCCGCCATGCTTTCGCTTGCCCTCCTCTAGCTCAGAGTAAAAGATGCGCTTCGCCACTCTCTCCTCCGCCATCCGTGATACGTGACCGCACCACCGTAGTTGCCGACGCATCAAATATGCCTCAATGCCACCAACATTGGCGCGTCTTAAAACTTCGGTATTACGCACCCGATCGGACCATCTGATCTTCATGATGGAGCGCAGGCATTTTAGGTGGAATTGATCGAGAGTGCGTATATGGTGACGATACACACACCAGGTCTCGGAAGAATAGAGAAGGTTTGGCAGCACAATCGCCATGTAAACCGAGATCTTAGTAGCCAGCTTAAGGTCGTGCGAGCAGAAGACCTTGGGATACAGCTTTCCAAATGCTGCAGCTGCAGCACTTATTCTGCTGTTGATCTCAGCATCAAGGTCACACTTAGCTGTTATAGTGTTCCCCAGATAACGAAATTTATCGATTTGTTTCAGCACGTCCCCACCAAGCTTAATGGTCAGTGTCTCACGACCATGGATGTCTAGGGACATCACTTCCGTCTTTTTGACACTGATCTTTAGGCCAAATTTGCAGCATGCTTGGTGCAAAGTGGACATTAGCTGTTGCAGGCCGTCTGGGGATTCTGCCAAGAAACACAGGTCATCAGCATACATGATCTCTGTGATCATCGCATACGAGACTTTGGTGCGCGCCTTAAGTCTGGCCAAGTTGAAAAGACTGCCATCGGTGCGAAAGCGAATGCGAACTCCTTCAGAAACAGATTGTAGGACGTCCTTGACTGCTACTGCAAAATATAGAGCGAACAGTGTGGGTGCTAGTACGCATCCTTGCTTTACCCCACAGGTAACGGGGAAAAAGTCGGACTGTTCGCCGTCTATGGAGACGCAGCACTGCATATCGTCATGCAGGAGTCGCAGAAGTCTCACAAACTTTTCTGTGCATCCTAGCTTTCTCAGTACCATCCAGAGGGCTTCGCGAGGCACACTGTCGAATGCTTTCTCCAAGTCAACAAAGCAGAGGTACAGCTGACGTCCCTGTTCTCTACTTTTCTCCTGAAGTTGACGCACAGAGAAAATAGCTTCACATGTACCTCGGTTAGGTCGGAAGCCAAACTGGGTTTCAGGCAGGATCTTTTCTGATAGGTCCCTTAGGCGGTTCAATAGAACTCTTGCAAAGACCTTTCCAGGAGCTGATAGAAGTGAAATACCGCGATATGAGTTACAGTCGGATCGGTCACCCCTGTTCTTATAGAGAGCACTAATACGAGACAATTTGAAATCGACTGGTACTCGCTCCTCCTCCCACATTCGAACAAACAGTCTCCACACCGACATGTGCAAATCCTTACCGCCGCATTTCAATAGCTCGCTTGGTATGTGGTCAATGCCAACTGCCGCTTGTTTTTCAGCTGTCTGATGGCAGTGACAACCTCGTCGAGCGTCAGTGGCTCATCCAGCTCGATACATAGAGGGAGTTGAGGCATTAAGCTGATGTTTCGCAGATCGGCTGATCGATCCACGTTGAGCAAAGTGTTAAAGTGTTCAGCCCAACGTGTTAGTACTTCCTTCTTGCTAGTGAGGAGGTGTGAACTATCTAAAGACCTCAGGGGCACTTTTGCTCGGTAGGAAATACCAATCAGCTTTCGCACCTCGCAGTAAAACTCCCCAAGCTGTTTAGTGTCAGCAAGCCACTGCATTTGACAAGCTTTGTCCCGCCACCACTTATCTTTTATCTGACGAGACAGCTTGCGCAATTCTTGGTCACTCGTTTTGACCAACGCAGTACTTCCGCCTCTTCTACTGTGCTGTCGCAAGAGCTCTCGATGTTTGTCGAATGCTGCTCTGAGAGCCTCATTGTTGTCATCAAACCAGTCTTCGTTACGCCGATATTTAGAACCCAATGTAGCTGAAGCGGTTTCCATGATGTGACTAGACAGAGTTTTCCAAGCAGCACCGACATCATCCGTCTCATTTGTAGGCCATAGCTTTCCCGATAAGGCTTCAGCATATTCCTTTCTAGCCTCGCAATACTTTAGCCTATCCACGTTTAGACACGCAGGCTTTTTCTCTATTGATCTACGAGGCCGGCGGAGGCGGAGTCTTAACTTAGTGACAATGAGTCGATGGTCAGTCCAACAGTGCGCACCACGCATAACGCGGGTGACTTGCACTTGACTGATATCTCGTTGCCGTATGATAGCGTAGTCTATCAGATGCCAGTGTTTAGACCGCGGGTGCATCCACGTTGTCTTGTGCTTGGCGGCAAGCCGGAACATAGTGTTCGATATCGCAAGGTCGTATTGAGCACAAAGACTGAGCAGCAGCTGACCATTGCTATTCATGTTGCCGACTCCGTGTCTACCCAGAACTCCAGGCCAAGCCTCATAGTCCCGGCCAACTCTGGCATTGAGATCGCCTAGCAGCAATATCTGCTCTTTACTATTGATTTTGTTTAGGCATTGAGATAATTCCTCATCGAATTTGTCCTTGATATCATCAGACTTGTCCAGCGTTGGGGCATAAACACTGATGACATTAAGGTAGTTGTCCGAGTCCAGGTGAAGGCGCAGTGTGGTAACGCGGTCTGAGATGTGCACAGGACATTCATGAAGTCGCTTTGTTAATTGATTTTGGATGGCAAATCCTACCCCAGACCTACGGGGTTCGGATGAAGGGGTACCTTTCCAGAAGAAAGTATAACCACCTCCAACTTCCACCAGCTCTCCTTCATCAGCGAGATGCGTTTCGCTGAGTGCAGCCACATCCACATTAAAGCGACGAAGTTCCCGAGCTACTATAGCGGTTTTGCGCTCGGGGCAGGCGTTGCCATCTCTGTCAATCAACGTTCTTACGTTCCACGCGCCAAATGTCACGATAGGTGGTTTCAAGACAGTTTTATGCTTTCTGATACGTCGACCACGAATTAGATTGATGCAGTGGCAGCCGCGGTTACTACCACCTTCCGGGTCGGGACGAGCATTTTTTTAGGGCACCTTTTCTAGCCCCCTCCTCGGCTGAGCGAGGAGAGCAGTGCCCCCCTAAATAGGGCTGCTCTGTCACCCCAGGTGCTGCCGAATTCGCATTGTCGTCCCAAACATGCAATGCGAAAGCGACCACGACGTGTACTCACGCCCCTGGGGCCGCCTATGTGCAGGTATCGGACAAAGTCCGGCTTGCATCGCGCCGAACCTCTCTACCTCAGCCCATCGCCATAGGACTTACGTACTCGGAGTCCATATATCGGAAGCGGTCAGTTGCGCAGGATATATTAAGGTGCGCAAGCGTTCGCGCATACGCAGGCGCACACACTCGTCCTCCCCCTACCCGATTCAGTGGAACGGTGACCCGCTACGACTGGAGAAGAGGTCGGATGATGTGTCTGGCCGACGGTAACTGTACGCCCTCTACCGTCGCCCTAGGCCATCCACCTTGCCTTGCTGAATCGCCGAGTGTACCAAGCCCTTTCGCAATATCTGCATTGGGTTGCCACCCTCGCCGAAACAGACTTTGAGAGGGATACTACTGTCTCTACGGGAGGGGGCCAGAGACAGTAGCAGCTCGGGAAGCCGGGGCCGCATACCCGTATACCTCAATACAACTTTCGGCAGAAGTTGCACTGGGTACCCCTAGAGTATACACCACTCACCAAAAATAAACATCTGCCGTGTGTCGATACAATAATACCTTTTTTTGTGTCAAGAGGAAAATTGTCAAGCTTTCGGTACCCTGGAGGAGGCCGAAAGGGGTATGTTAGTGTCACTGGCCTTTCTAGACCGGCACGCTATATAATGAGGTCGAGCCGGGTAGGTACATAACAAATTCTACATCAGCATACTAACCTAGTAGTCTATTCTTTGATATTAGCTCAAACCTCCCGGCGGCCGTCGCGCTCATTTTGTGCGATACAATAATACCTGCATTCTCGAAAAAAATACACCCAACAGTCACATAAATAGTCCTGACCCCACGCTAGGATCAAATCTTGTGTCGTGTGTATCAGGAACTACGAGAAACTTTTTTCGGTCTCACAAACACCCAGACCCGTACCAAATGCCTGTGGTTCACATAAATATTTGTTTAGGTGCGGGGATCGAACCCACGGCCTCTCGTTTCGCGATTGAGCCAACGCATTGATGATGTAGCTATAATGAGCTGTTGTAAGGCTCTTCCACTTGAAGCCACGTTTACCATTCACATATTATTGTCGACCACTCGTGTCTTTAGCTTAACATTCTTCATTTGTCAACAATTTCGCTGCCGGAAATTCCAATGTAGGTTTGTAATTTCCATACCACCTACAAAGCAACGGCTAAAAAGGTACTTGTTAGGTACTTAATTCCCTTAAACATCGATATAAATTCCTTTATCGAAACAGTTGAGTGATGTATGCGTCCTCCGCGATTTAACAGTTGCCCCACGCGCTGCGCCGAAAAATGTATGTGTCACGTAGGTATGAGTCAAATGTCAGGTGACCATCATTCGAGGATCTTTAGGATGGAAAGAGAAAGTTGGTAAATATATTAGTTGTGGTAGTGTTTTGGGGAGGGTTAAGTTCAACAATGGAACTACTGTGATTGAAAAAGAAAGAAGAAGCTAGTGGTATGATTTTTTTAACGTGTTTTAAACTCTGTAAAAACAAAATGTTTAGTACACGTTAGGTAGTCTGGGTGGGTACTACCGCTTTGTCCACGTCTGCAGCTAAGGAGCACTGTAGGCACCGTTTCGATCTAGTTTGAAAGATATTGTACCCCGTGAAATTACTAGAGACTACGCCACCGAAGCAGTCTAGGTTGTACGACGGTACCACTACAAAGCTGAGGACTTGGGTTTGATTCCCTTTTTCCCAGAAGGGGTAGGCAGAGGTGCTACCAGGACACCTACATTTCGCCTTATATGTTCCGTCCATGATGTGATAGGGGGCGAGCCTATCGCCATATCGGGCACAAATTCCTGACTCCGTGCTGATAATGAATATAAAAATCCAATATCACTTTGCCCGACTCGGGATTCGAACTGTAGACATCAGCGTACCGTACCGCTTTACAACTGCGCCACCGAGGCAGTTATCGTCGTCCATAAAAAAATCACCAAAAAAGTAAATACCACTTGTAAATTATTAAATTATGGTCACAGCACACCGTTTATCAATTCAAGTGATGGGATAATGACATCGGCAGTACGGCGCATTGGACATCAAAGCGAGCTTCCAATTTAGGCGACCCGAAAATGGTGGGTGATTTATAACCCAACTTCGTATGCCATACTAAATAGGTCTAGACTAGACTTCATCACTTGACCTAGATCGGTTAAACCGATTAACGCTAATGGAGGACCTATTGAAAAGGCACAGTTAGAATATGGAGTCCTCATGGCTTAGATCGGAGGTAAATATAATATAGAGAGTTTCAAGTTTCATTGCTGTTATTGAAATTTTTATCATTTCTAGCAGTGAAAGAATTAAATTATTTTCAAGCTGAAGTTCTAAACAGATAGGAATATTGTATAATATCACAGATTGGTTGTAGACCATTTAAAAGATCTTTCTCCTACTGAAAATACTTTTCGGTTAAACGTAGGTACATTGGTTATGAAGTAAGCTTCATTTCGGAATGCCAGTGATTTTGTCGTGGTATTTATTGAAAATGTTTCTCGACTAGAACTGATTTTTTTTGTACCGAACTCCTTCAGTAAATTGATACGGAATTACGTCGCATTTTTATTGAATTATTTTAATATTTCTTGTTTCTTTTCTGCTTGATTAATTTTACTTTATTTGGGTCCATTATTGGATGTTATTACCTACTGTTCATTCGTTTCCCCATCTCATACCAGGTTCCGGTTTTCTGCATAGCCTCCACCTTTTTTTTTGCGATCTTCAGCGTCTTCAGTTGCAAGACTCTCATATCGTTGTCGACGACCTCAATCCAACAGTTTTTTGGTTCACCTCGAATTGAGGCCCTGCCATAGATGCAAATATATTGCCAGTAATAGCGTCAACACGTGACGTGAGAAACGAAATGTAAAATGATGACTTGCGGCGAAAAATATGCAAATACCGACTTCCGTTAAGTAAATAGTGTGATATGTGACTCAACTGTAAAATGCTGTACCGGTGGCTTTCGGTTAAAATTCTTTATTTTAATAGTGATGTTCAATTGCTTGTTGATCCCCGCTTAAATGGCATTTAAGTTAAATATGTTTTTACAAAAAGGAGAATGCCCATTTTACTATGAAACTTGGTATCGGTGCGAAGATTTTAGTCCCTCGAACAAACCTACTTTTTAGTGTAGGGTAAAATATATATTTTCAATAAAAATAAACACAATTACTACCCGGGCCCGGAGTTCTTCAAGAAATGAACTTTAGTCACTCTGGTAGCCCCATTGTAGTAATGGCTGACGTATCGTAAAATGTGATCACATGAAAAAGGAAATGAAATGAAAATTACCATGAATCGGCTTTCTCCTTTCATTATGATCTCTTTATGTTGGTCAAAATACAAATGTGCCATTGATTGTGCTCAATACCTATGTATGGCCATCATATAGAAACTATATTTGTAATAGGTTTGATATTGGCCTGTTGGTTCATGTTGGAGCCACATATCAGAATTATATTGATATTTTAACACAGAACGAATTCTTTTGGCTGATTTTTGGTGGATAACCAGCACATCAGGCGTTTATCCACGCAATTGGGTATTCTACCCATTTTCAAAAAGTCTTTTAAGTTGTTCCTAAGATTAAGACAAACTATTTAAAAAAATATCAAATTTTTATTCGCTCGGCAAGTCCAATAAAAAACCATTTAAATTTTAAATTTATGCGCGCAAATATGTGAAAACGCTAGGCGCCATGTTCCTTTAAAATGATACGTCACTCAACCAATAAACAACCTGTGTTTGTATGAGCTCTTGGACACCGGAGGGGGTATTCTACTTACGGAATGACGTAGAATCGTTATCCATCATGGCGGCAGCCGTTTCACATATTTTTAAGACAGATAAAAAAATTGAAATTTTCAAAACGAATTATAAAATTTATTCCTTGGAAATAAAAACTGAAATTAACATATACTTATTGCTTAATGCTCTACTATATACATTTATAGTTTTTAGATTTTTTCTTTCTTATAGTAAAATACCCAATTGACTCACTTAGGTATTATAAATAAATACATACAAAATAATACACCCAACAGCCACATATAACTGACCCTACATTAAGATCAATTAAGTCTTGTGTCGTGGGTATCGGAAGCTACCAGAGACTTTTCGGTCTCACAAACACCCAGACCCGAGACAAATACCCGTGGATCACACAAACATTTGTTTCGGTGCGGGAATCGAACCCGCGGCCTCTCGTTTTACAGCCGGCGTCTAAACATCTGCGTCACGGAGGCTATCAAATATTTTAAAATAATATTAAGAACTTCGTTCCAAATAAACCTCGGAGTTCGTAATAAACTAAAAAAACTGACACACAATACACCCAAGTGTACTCTCAGTAAACAGACCGATTTATATTCAGATGTAATCGAGTACTCGCGCTAATGTTACGATTTACGCACTATGAACAATAGTCGGTACTTAATATTCACGAAGTGATGTAGGCGCCAAATACTAAGTAGAAAGTTGCGAGGTATCAATGTTTTTATAGCATTTACCGGGTTTTTTGGACTGGTTTCGAAGCAAGGAATAAGGTAGTCCACAACGATTCGGGGTTGTTTCCAGGAAGGGTATTTCATATTGTAAAAGTGTTTCGTCTAAAAGTCAAAGATGTTGATGTTTCGATTCCACAATGTGTCAGGCTCACTTCTGTAACATCTTAGGAATATTAGCTCAGCTCGGCGAACTCTGTGTTGGATTTGTAGATCGCCAAAAGCAGTGTAAATGCACTGTTGTGTTCCGGTGTGAAGGACATTGTAGCCAGAGTAACTACTGGACGTAATGAGACTTAACTTCTTATACATATCTCAGGATGGCGAACGCAGTGGAGTGCCTAGCAATGCTTTGTAATTCATTGTGTTGTTTGGCTTTGCTACAGTCCATGAGCGGTCGTATAACTTACCATCAGGCGAATGGTATGCTCGTCTCGCCATCCAAATTAATAAAAATAAATAAAAGCTTCTGGATACCTTTTAGAGGGTACTGGTATAAATTCATAAAAAAAAAACAATACGCTATCTTAAAACAAAGGGTAATATATAATAAATACACCTAACAGTCACAATATGTGGCAACGGAGGGATGGTGCAGCAGTTATTGGACCTTTCAACTCAATTCAAAGTTCCGTTAATTAGTAAGACTATTGGTTGGAGAGCTTTTGCCCCAATCTAGTTGGCCCAACGATGATATAAACTGGCTTTACCATGGTTCTCAGTACCATACCACGGTAAATCCACTGCCAAGCATTAATGGGTTAAAAAATCCCTAGCTGACCTCAGAACTGGTCTAACAATGCCCTTATTTCAAACTCGAATATTTTTTACGTAAAACTGTTTTCTTCATGTCGCAGAATGACTTTTTCACAATTTTCAACCGAACAACTGCTTGACCACAAACTTTTCCATTTATTTACCTTTATTACAGAAACTAGAGCCACTCGTGAAAAACAGTATCAACAGACAAATACAATAAATAAATATGTTGTTAAAATACAAGATAGTAAAACAAAACGATAAGTAAGTGCACAGTGGGGCACAGTAGGCGATAGATACACAGTAAGGTCAACAAATGTCAATGTTAATTAGATCATACTTGTGTAATGCGGCGTTGCACCATGATAAACACAACGAGTTAAAAATAGTGTGTGAAAAATTTTTATTAGTATTTTTTCCCACATACACAAATTCTTTCGAGAACATCGAGACACGTGGAGACGAAAACGGCTGCTCAGCATTCGGCCTAAACATGACCACGGCCACTCTGTAAAGACTGCACGACAATGAAGAATTGTTTTCTTCGAATGGCTTCGCTGAAGCTAAATGATTACCACCTAATAACGATAATTAGACGAAAGGAGCTTGAAAGGGAAGAGAAAGGGAAGGAAAAAGTAAGAGTGAAAGAAACTGATAATGGGCCTCCGGTAATCTTGCTCACTGAACGAAACACAGTCGGTTTATTTCGGTTTTCTAAATCGGCTGTTTACGGGTCTCATTTGTGAGAGGCCGCCTGGGTAGGTACCACAAGTGCAATGCCAAGCAATGCTTTGTAATTCATGGTGTGGTTTGGTTTTCTACTGTCCATGAGCGGTCGTATCGCTACCATCAGGCGAATGGCATGCTCGTCTCGCCATTCATCGTAATTTAAAAAAAGTAGGTAGAATCACCCTGGTACGTTTTTATTGAAGTCCAAGGTAACTACAGTGTGGTTTTACCACCCTTTGTTTAACAGGCATTCTATTCCAACGATTGGCTCCCCCAAAGATCTCCACATCGATGGTTTCGAAGCGGCATGCATCCAGCGAATTCCTGCAACCTTAGCGAGGTCATACGTCTAAATTCGTTCTTTAGCTTAATTAATTATTAACCCATTTAAAATAGTGTTTAATAATTGTAAATGCCCTAGTAGATAAAGAAACTATTGTGACAGATTAATCGTTGTTAATTAATTACTACATTATTTAATGCCTGCTCTAAAATTCCTGGCTCTGGGTTCAGCTAATTACTAAGGTCATTGGAGATAACTCGAAAAGGGAAATTAGGTCTTGTTTCAACGAATCATATTTCATTCAGTGAGATCATTAATCAAATTGTGCGACGTGAAAAATAAACTTATTAGTTTTTTTTGTAGCAGCGGAGATAAAAGTCAAGTGATAATTTACATTAAAATATACTGGCTTGATAAAATGAATGCACGTGCTTGCAAGAGCAGTGTATTCCAGATGGAGTATCTATCAGACTTGTGATTTTCCCCTACAGGGTATATAAAGACTGCGACCGAAAACGAATCCGGGTGGTAGTATTAGTGACCTCAGACACAATGCAACTATAAATATCGCGAAAAAAGCGACATTTATTTTTAATTTTTTTACTTATCTTTATATTAGGGTGGTAAACACATAGTTTTCCTAAAATTATAATATATTATACTTTTTTATTTTGATAGACGCAATGGTACGATAGCATATTAATTATTATTTTAGCAAAAACTAGGTATTTACCACCCAAACAAGATAATATTTAAAAAACTGTAAAAAGAAATCTGTGGCTTTTTTTGCGAAATTTTTTATTGCATTGTATCTGTAATCACTAAAACTATCACCTGGCTTCGTTTTCGGTCGCAGTCTGGATATACTCTGTATATAACTACTTCTTCACGCTGCCACGGAAGGATCCCGGGTTATAGGAACGAGGGAATATGTAAATTGACTGGGACTGCCTCGGTGGCGTGGTTGTACTGCGGTATGACTACAAAGCTGAGGTCTCGGGTTCGAATCCCGGGTCGGGCAAAGTGATATTGGATTTTTCTGTTCATTATCAGCCCGGAGTCAGGAATTTGTGCCCGATATGGCGATAGGCTCGCCCCCTATCACATCATGGGACGGAACATGCAAGGCGAAATGTGGGTGTCCTAGTGGCGCCTCTGCCTACCCCTTCGGGGATAAAGGCGTGAGTTTATGTATGTATGTATGTATGTAATATCTAAACCTGGAAATTGTTCTATAGTTTAAATTAGTAGTGTAGCAGCTTCAACATTCTATAAAAGTGCAAAACCGGGCAAGTGCGAGTTGGGCTTGCGGACCTTAGGTTCCGAATTATATGCAAATGCCTTTCATGCCATGCTACTGCAAGTCCAAGCGTGGAATGGCAAGCAAAAATATCATTTGTAATGACTTTCTTATTTTTTAAATATAGGTATAATTAAATTGTTCGGATTTATTTCAATACTCATATTATTACACCTTGCTTCTTGTGAAATTTCATAGTTCTAAATAAATGGAAAGTTCCTTAAAGGTTTTTCATCTGACAGACAGACATATGGTGAACTAAATGATCTTTAAAGGTCCCGTATTTTCTTTTACAACACAGAACCTCAATAAGCACAAATATATACCAATAGTTCCCGCGGTATTGTGTGCAAGTATAAGATGATGTAACCAATGACCGCATGCTTCTATTATAAGTTATTTGTAACTTGAATGCATACGTGATAACAATTGAGAAAATAACTTCTTGGAATGTTATTTGTATGCATACTTGTAATAGGGTATATTTAGGCTATGTCATTCTTGGTCATAGCATGGCATTATTAACCACCGACGTAAAAACGTGTGTTATAAGTTTATCGCAAAATTAGGGGTGTAATAAGTTTGACGTGTTTGTTTTTTGTGTCATCGTAGTTTCTAAACGAATGGATCAATTATGATGCGGTTTTTGGTTTTGAAAGCTGTCGTGATCGAGATGGTTCTTAGATACAACATATTGTATACTGGCTTATTTTATTTGCTTACCTATGCTCGATTTCGCAATGCACTTTTGAAAAATACCAATAGGTTCTTTTAATTATATTTAGAGGCAGAGGGATATTTTTTTAACTTCTTAGATATATTTTTTACTGCTTCGGTACGGGCGGTCGAACGCTGAGATCTCGAGTTCGAATCCCGGGTCGGGCAAAGTGATATTGGATTTTTGTATTCAATTTCAGTAAAGGGTCAGGAATCTATTACCGTCCGGTAGAGCAAACTTTGATGAAAGTTCTCTCGCCATTGGTTTTAATTATGGCGGTCAGTTGAATCTTCTTATACACCAACTGTTCTACAGAATTAGTCTTTTTTGGGGCAATGCGTTATCTAAAAAACTTCCCACGCCTATTCGCTAATTGTTAAATTCTAGTTACTGTTGAGAAGTTTACAATCGTAATTAAAAAAATGCATTTTGTAGAACAACCTTATTATTATTTCGGGACTCATTTAATTAATTATATTAGTAACAGGTCATTTATTTTTGTTTCTATCTATCTATTCAGCCACAGGAAGTACACTGAAATGCAAATGAAAGTGGATTTTATTTTGCAATTTTTGTTTAGTTCTATAAAAAATATTATACAGCTCAATAAGTAGGTACCTACTTTTGTTACATAAATTTTTGTCACAGTAAAACGATACTTTATTATTATGTTCTACTATAAAAGATAAGATCTTAAATATATTATAATAATTTAAAAAAACTTATACTGCTAACAACTTCGAATGACTAATGTGATATTTGTCACTATAGGCATCAATGGTGGACTATGGCCTAAACCTTCTCAATCGATCTCTCGGTTTTGGAGGAGGCCCGTCAGTGGACGAGTACGGGCTGTACAGAACAGTAAGAAATGCTAACAAATGTTTTTGCTGTGTCATCGCTAACCTTTAAGTGTGTGTGAACCTTGATATTGCAATTATGCAAGCTCTTGGAATAAAACTGAATGACAATACCTAATACGAGTATACCTAAGAAACATCCTTTGTTCATTTATTAATATGAATGACCTAGTTTTTTCTATCTTGCGGTATTAAAATGGAATTTTCTAGATGTAAGACGTAATTTATTCTCTAGAAGTCGACCACATCAATTTAATTAATATTTATTTTATTTTTGCTTGAGAATTGCGTTCAGAACTAAACATAATATAGTAAATAATATGTAGGTTATAGGTATAGTGATCCAGCCTGCTTCTTTTATGCATAATTCGGTTATTTTTTGGTACACCAAACGGTCTGATATACAATGTAACGGGTTGAAATATTATTCCCTATAACTATTACTAAAATACAATATAGCTTCTGGATGAAGTTGCTTTCTAATAGTGAAAGATTTTTGACAGCTTCCGTGGCGCAATTGATTAGACGCCGGCTGTGAAACGAGAGACCACGGGTTCGATCCCCGCACCGAAACAAATATTTGTGTGATCCACAGGTATTTGTTTCGGGTCTGGGTGTTTGTGAGACCGAAAAGTCTCTCGTAGTTTCTGATGCCCACGACACAAGACCCGATCTTAGTGTGGGGTCAGGACTATGTATGTGACTGTTGGGTGTATTCATTATTATTTATTTATTATTTTTACAACAGCGCTTTCGGCGACAAAACATCGTAGAGGACCTGTATAGAACCTCTATCTCAGAACGCGATAATCTATGGGTTATGTCATGCGATAATGGCATATAATTCTCTCGAGAATCTCTCCCCGTGTAAATGGCGCTTTAAGAGGGACTTCTTCTCAGGCTTAAAGAGAGTACTCTCCTAAAGGTAGGCAGCGACTTTGTTGTGCTGGACCCCTGGCACTGCGAAGTTCTCTGGGCAGCGGTAGCCGCTTACCATCAGGCGGGCCGCTAGCTCGTCTGCCTATAACGACAATAAAAAAAAGAGATGCGCAGTTTTGGTCTAAAAATGGCAATGAAACGCGCATTGACGACTTTAATCATTTTTGAGGTCTAACCAAGCTTAGTCATAACATATTGTTACATATGAATGACTAAGGTTCTATTCTTCGTTACATCGGTCAGGTTGTGGTCATATTGGTCAATGAGTAAGTTTTATTTTTGCTCTTGAGTCTTATGTGGTTACTAGCATTTGCCCGCAACTTCGTCTGCGTGTTTAAGATAATGTAGACCTTATATCGCTAAAACTGTGCCATTGTAACCTCTACGTAAACTTTTAACAAAAATCAACGTGCAACAATTCTATTTCTAATTCTGACTCTGAGTTTGGATTATCGGATCAATTGATAAACGGCCTTATTCATATACAGTTTTAAAACCTATTTTAGTTATCGAATATTTATTTTCTCGCTCAA
Organism: Deilephila porcellus; assembly: GCA_905220455.2. NCBI lineage: Eukaryota > Metazoa > Arthropoda > Insecta > Lepidoptera > Sphingidae > Deilephila > Deilephila porcellus. The sequence goes on along the minus strand of LR999996.1, from coordinate 2,023,015 downwards.
ATTAAATTGAAAAGTCGTTCGAAAGGGACAAAAGTAAATTTTTCATAGGAATAACTTCAGTAGTTTTGATTTTCCATACAAACTTTCAACCCTTATTTTACTCATTTAGGGTTAAATTTAAGTAAACAGAGTAGGCACTTATTTTTGGTTTTAGATGAGTAACTAAAGAATCAGGTTTGATATCTGTAACTTCAACGGTTTCGATTTTCCATATAACAATATTTTACTCTTTTCACCCTCTTAGGGGTTGAACTTTCAAAAATCCTTTCTTAGTGCTCCCTTCCCTCACAATAGGAACCTCTGTGTTAAATTTCTAGTTTCTAGCTTCAGTAGTTTCGGCTATGCGTTGATTCGTCGGTTCGGTTCTACAAACCTTGAACCATTATTTTCATCTCTTTAGGGCTAATTATAAGAAAAGCGAGTATGCAGTTATTCTTGTTGCAAAATGAGTAACTAAACAGCCAAGTTTGAAATCTGCAACTTCAACGGTTTCGATTTTCCATACAACAGTATTTTACCCTTTTCACCCCCTTAAGGGTTGAATTTCCAAAAATCCTTCCTTAATGCTACCCTACGTCATAACAGAAAATCCTGTGTAAAGTTTCAAGTTTTTAGCTACAGTAGTTTCGGCTGTGCGTTGATCCGACACTTTGTTTTTATAAAACTTCTACCCTTATTTTCACCCCTTTAGGGTTAATTATAAGAAAAGCGAGTATTCAGTTATTCTTGTTTCTAAATGAGTAACAAAAGAGCCAAGTTCGAAATTGACAACTTCAACGGTTTCATTTTTACACACAACAGTATTTTACCCTTTTTACCCCCTTAGGGGTCGAATTTCCAAAAATCCTTCCTTAGTGCTACCCTACGTCACAACAGGAGTCTCTATGTCAAACTTCACATTTATGGATCCAGTAGTTTCGTCTGTGCGTTGATCGGGCAGGAAGAAAACACGCAGTTTTTAAACATTTCAACCCTTATTTTCACCCCCTTAATGTTAATTTTTAGACAAATAAAGTATGCAGTTATTTTTGGTATTGCATGACTTATTAAACTGCCAAGTTTGACATTTGTAACTTTAATGGTATAGATTTTCCATACAACAGTTTGTAACCCTTTTCATCCCCTTGGGGGTAGAATTTCCCAAAATCCCTTCTTAGTGCTACCCTACGTCATAATAGAAATCTCTGTGTAAAATTTCAAGTTCCTAGCTCCAGTAGTTTCGGCTGTGCGTTGATAGGTCAGTCAATCAGGTTCCTCTTTTATATATATATAGATTATGTTATGTTATTTCTATAAATATGTATATCAAATGACACATATAGTTTCAACTAGACAATTAATGTTATGTAATGAGCCTGTCTCGGAAGCGTAGTTGTACTACAGTATGACTGCAAAGGTGAGGTCTCGGGCTCGAATCCCGAGTCGGGCAAAGTGACATTGGATTTTTCTATTCATTATCAGCCCGGAGTCAGGAATTGTGCCCGATATGGCGATAGGCTCGCCCCCTATCACATCGTGGGACGGAAAATACAAGGCGAAACGTGGGTGTCCTGGTTGCACCTCTGCTTACCCTTTCTGGGAAAAAGGCGTGAGTTTATGTATGTATGTATTATAGGCTCGCCCCCTAGCCTATCGCCATATCGGGCACAAATTTCTGACTCCGGACTGATAATGAATAGAAAAACCCAATATCATTTTGCCCGACCCGGGATGCGAACCCGAGACCTCAGCTTTGTAGTCGTACCGTAGTACAACTACGCCACTAAGTACGTTTCATAATAAACTACAAGCAAACTGCACCCAGTAGAATATTGAACCTAGCACTTCTTATAAAGCTTCCCATACAAAAATCAATTTCAATAAGTGTTATTTATTTTGCGGGCTTCTCCCTACTTTACTTAGAGTTCCAAATGATTTATTGCCTTCCGCAATTTGAGGATACAATTTTAGCTCTATAACAATATTTTGATAGACATATTATAAATCTTATAAGAGAAGGCTGTTGAAACGTATTAGGGCGGGAAAAAGCATATTGTTTTTATAGTACACCGGTAGATGGCGCTAGGTGCACAGATAATGTATGGAAAATCCGTACACGGCTTTATAAGTTATATTCAAAGTAAAATTCGTATGCAATTAACATTAATTTACGAACAACTACTAAAAGGATTAATAAGTGCATGTTTGTGTAAAATTGTTTGTTCTTGATGTTACAAAATCTGAAAATTCGTATTCAGTATTTTGACAATGAGAAATCTCATGGGATATATGCAGTTATGTTAATCATTTAAATATTATATTATAGAAAAGAAATTCTTCATTACATCACATAAAAGTGTACTTGGTAATTAACTGAGGAATAATAAGATCTTAATAAAGAATAATAGACCTGGTACGGGTGGCAGGAAATCGCTGGATGCAGGCGGGTTCCAACAGGTCGATGTGGGAGGAGGCCTCCCCACCTTGGAGGAGGCCTATGTTCAGCAGTGGACTTCCTGTGGTTGAATAGATAGATATACCGGGTATATCAAGACTGCGACCGAAAACGATGCCAGGTGGTAGTTTTAGTGGTTACAGACACGACGCAAATAAAAATTTCACCAAAACCGCGACGGATATTTTTTTAGTTTTTTTTTTTAAATCATGTTGTTTGAGTTGTAAATACCTAGATTTTGCGAAAATAATAATTTAAGCCCTTACGTACCATTGAGTGTTTAAAAATAAAGAGGTCTACATCATTATTTTAGGAAAACTATGTATTTACCACCCAAATACGACGATAAGTAAAAAATTACAAAAAAAGTTGTTGATTTTTACTTGCGAAATTTTTACTTGCATTGTGTCTGAAGTCACTAATACTACCACCTGGCTTCGTTTTCGGTCGCGGTCTTGATATACCCTGTATAGATAGAATACAGAATAATAAAATTATTTGTTACTAGGTATCGCAATTAATATAGTCTGCGGTAAACACAAGACCTTTGTCAAATGGTTTTGTTCACGGTCTGTGTGCCAGATATTTAGGCAGCATGATACGCAGACTATGACGTCATAGACAATCAGAATTCCTGGTGGGTTTGGCATTAATTTGACTTAGGCGGCAATAAAATGTGTGAATATTTTAATTTTCGGACTACTTCGGTTTTAAAAGTTCTTTAGTGCGAAATTCGGTTAATTGTTAGTGGAACTAGACAAAAGAAAGTTCTCTCAAAGATTGAGAAGTTGTGAAACTAGATGCTGCAGGTTCGATCTTCGCCCCGAGTCAAAACTTTGCGTGACTTCGAGTCATAAATTTGTTTCGGGTCTGGGTGTAATTGTAAACTCGTAGGTTCTGATTCCCATAATGTTGTATTTTAGCGTGGTTTCAAGATTTAATACTTGCCTGTTAAATAAATAAATAAGTAAATACACCCAACAGTCACATACATAGTCCAGACCCCACACTAAGATCAAGTGTTGTGTCGTGGGTATAAGGAACTACGAGAGACTTTTCGGGCTCACAAACACCCAGACCCGAAACAAATACCTGTGATTCACACAAACATTAGATGTTTTTACTATTTATCGTTTATTTACCTTTAATTCATTTCAAAGAAAATTTTCTAAGAAAAAAAATATCTACATAATTTCTATTAAACATCACAAAATCTTTTTTATTAAAAAAGAAAGGATGATGTAATCGCAGCTCGTTTGTGACATCTTATATTTGAGACGTAGAAAGCATTCTTGACCCAGTTGTCGTGAGTCTAGAACTATAAGCGCCATTATAAGGCTGTATGCTCCGCTGGGTCGCAGCTTAGCGTTTAAAAAAGTACCATCATTTAGACTTAAAAGATGTACAAAATACGTAGATATATATACTCACGCCTTTTTCCCAGAAGGGACAGGCAGAGGTGCTACCAGGACACCCACATTTCGGCTTGTATGTTCCCTCCCATAATGTGATTGGGGGCGCGCTTATCGCCACGTCGCGTCGGGCACAAATTCCTGACTCCGGGCCGAAAATGAATAGAAAAATCTAATATAACATTGTCCGACCTGGGATTCGAACCCGACACCTCAGCTTTGTATTCGTACTGTAGTACAACTAGGCCACCGAGACAGTCAACATGTACAAAATACTATTATCATGTTGTTGTAGGAATCTGAAAAAAAGCCGTCTAAATAAATAAAAAACCCAACAGTCACATACATAGTCCTGACCCCACACTAAGATCGAGTCTTGTGTCATGGGTATCAGAAACTACGAGAGACTTTTACGGTCTCACAAACACCCAGACCAAAAACAAATACCTGTGGATCACACAAATATTTGTTTCGGTGCGGGGATCGAACCCGCGGCCTCTCGTTTCACAGCTGGCGTCTAACCAACTGCGCCACGGAGGCTGTCAAATAAGGATAATAACTAACACGTGTTAGTTATGTTATTTCTTGTATTTATTTCATGTGTAGTTTCATAAATAGAAAATCAATATTATGAGAATAAATAGTACTCTCACAGAAGTCTTTGCTATCAAAGCCTTATGGCTCACAAATGCAACCGCGCAGGCAAATTTGTTAAAGTATAATTATTTTTAGAGTAATCTAAAACTTTCGGAATGAAGACGACGCCTTTTTTGGCGTTAAACCTTTAATTCTACTAGAGAAATATACGATAACCATCTATTTGAAAATATATTTTTATTTCCTCAGTATTCAAATACACAATACTGAATGCGTAGCGTTTTTGAAGATAATAATGGTCTTCTGTATCAGTCCATATACGTCCCACTGCAGGGCACGGGCCTACTCTACAATCGAGAGAATCGATTAATAGTGGTTAGGCCATATAGTCCACCACGCTGGCCTAGTGCGGGTTGGCGGACTTACATACCGTAGAAATTCTTTAAAATCGCTACGGTATGCAGGTTTCCTCACGATGTTTTCCTTCACCGTTAAAGTACGTGGTGATTGACTATCAATACACACATAACTCTGAAAAGTCAGAGGTGTGCCCTGGGATTTGAACCCGCGACCACAGTGAACATGTAGGCAGCTGCGTCCGGTCCGTTACCAACAGGCCACCACGCACTTCTAATCTTCTAATAATGGTCTTAAAAAACTTAAATTACTTTATTTAAAACTTTATCGCGGAATAAAATAAATATTTAACAAAAATATAATTGTATTTCTCTAGCAAAATACGTAAGCGACAAGTAAAAAAAAAACGAAAATCAACCCAGGAACTTTTGCGTTAGGCGCGAAAAATGTCGGATCTCTACCATTCCTTTCTGTGAATAAAACTTTTGTTGATACTTTAAACGAGAACTAAGTTTTACCTCTACATGTAAAGCCCTGGTCTGTGGAACGGTACGCGCGGCACTGCGTTGAACGCAATGCGATGTCAGACTCGGTTTTGTATGAAAAACGTCATCATTTGTCTTTTGTTCTCTTGCGGTATGCGTCAGCCAGCGCGCACAGTGAAGGGTCAACTCTATGATGATATTTTGGTCGCTTGATAGAAACTGACAGCGGTTTGCGGTAGCGGCACAGATTTATATGAAAAACGTCAAGTATTGCCTTTTGTTCCGTCGCAGTATGCGTCTGCGTTGAGGGGCAAGCGGTGATGCGGGGGGTGGATATAACGCACGGCGCGCAGTCATTCTCGTCCAATCGCCGCGGCGTGCGACATTGCGGCATGGATTTATTTGTCGATAATTTGCCAGAAATAATAGCAGGAACCCTTGTGTTTTATATCAAGATAGAAAGAACACATTAACATTTCATAATAAAAGGGAAAAAATCTCCGATGGTAGTGTGCCCATTTTTTTTTTCATATTAGCACCAAAATGTAACCGCAATGCATCTGATGTATTACAATTTTAAATCCAATTACAATATCCACCAGCAAAAAATAATCAGCTCTTGCTGTCAAACACTATTATGCTAGCCTGCTCGAAACACGAAATATTTGCATGTGTCATTGACGAGTTTACCACCTTCGTGTACGGTGGTCGGAGCAATTACGAAAATATCACTAGTTCATCCGATGAGCATATTATAATAATATATTACAGTTGAATAATGCGCAAATAGAATCTCGTGTTGCTATTGGGTGTGGCAAATGGATAAATCTAGGAAGTGTTTCTTAAATTTTTCCGTATGTATAATATTATAGAAAGCAAATTCGCAGCTTGTACCATACGACCCTTGTTAATATTGGTCCGTGTTGCTTTACATCTAGCTTCTCCAGCCCTATTTTTGAGCGGCCAATCCTTAGTTCAATATTTAATTGTCTTTCACTTTGTAATGGAGGGAAATAGAACATTCTTTGTTTTTAACTCCTACTATTTAGTTCCTTTTTGATAAAGCTGCGGATTTCAACAAGTTAATATGCTGAGATCTATAACATCTTCTATATCAAAAGAATGGTGTGCAAATCCAATTACCACGGTCTACATTTACATAGTGCGAACCAGTGCGAACGGAGTGCAACAATTTTTTAAGACTGCCTCGTTGGCGTAGTTGTACTACGGTACGACTACAAAACTGAGCTCTCGGGTTCGAATCCCGGCTCGGGCAAAGTGATATTGGGTTTTTCTATTCATCATCAGCCTGGAGCTAGGAATTTGTGTCCGATATGGCGTTAGGCTCGCCCCTGTCACATCATGGAACGGAACATACAAGGCGAAATGTGGGTGTCCTGGTGGCGCCTCTGCCTACCTCTTCTGGGATAAAGGCGTGAGTTTATGTATGCAAATAAAGTTAAACCTAGGATCAAGAACTGCTGATGTACTGGAGGTTGTGCAGATACATATATACCTACTACCTACCTATACCTACGTGTATTATTTGAGCTCCGTATTGTGAATTTAGATAAAAAGTACAATTAAATGATTATTGTAAAAAGTGTCCATCAGTATTGATCCAGGTTTTGCTTGTGATAATTTATAACAAAATAATTTATTTTCATAATAGTAATACAATTTGTTTTTAACAAATTACGGTACAACCGGTGATAATTTAAGAGTAGGTATCTATATAAGTCCAGTGAAATATAACTTGATCAAAGAATTTGTTTAGTAGCAGAAAAAAATAAAATAATATAGTTAATAACACACGAATTAACATAAGAAAATATAAGCCAATTTTGTCACGTATCAATATTGAGAAAATGGTCTTATGTGCCTTTTTACCGACTTCGTTTAGAATGACGCACAAACAATTTTTTAAGAAATTCTATATATTTTTGAACTCAAATAATTGTTATCCATTGTCATGGAGACCCGTGAAGACTTCAATGCAAAATTGTCATAATAACATTTGTTGTCATGTTTCGGCTCTCCCATTGGTCAATGGCTTTACGCACAGAGTGAAACCTATCTGTGAAACCTCCTTAGTTGGTACATGAACTGCGTTGCAGCGGTGCCGCTTACCGCAGTGCCGCGCGTACCGTTCCACAGACCAGGGCTTTATACGATCAAAAATGATTAGTGATCAAAGAATCAAGATGATTTCAACAAATACACTGCATTAAACACTTTAGTACTATTAAAATAAGGTGGAGTTTAACTTGTCACCTTGCAAAGCTCTAAGCTCGCTTGAGTGACAGAGTGTGCGTTTGTGTGTGTGCCTGTATGTGAATGTGGGATACTGTTACTAGTTAATGTTGGGCGGAGGTATATCGATAGTTTTATCGATAAGATTTTATCGATTTTTCGTGGTGTAAGAATTTAAGTAGAGTCTGTTTAAATTGGTTTCGTTATCGAATTTGGTGTTGTTTTGGAAATTCAGTAACGATTATATTATTTTTGTTACATTATTCAGTAGAAATAATAGGTTGTGAATTCAATTAATATGTATCAATAATAAATAAGAATGGAAGAATTATTTTACTTATTGATATTTGAACTTAGTCATATAAATGTTTACGACATACGTTCCACAATACACGTTTAAATTAATACATTTATATGAATAAATTGATTTGAATTTTATAATAAATTATTTTTATTTTACTGGTGGTAGGTCTCTCATATGTGAGAGGCCGCCTGGGTAGGTACCACCGCAATGTCTATTTCTCCCGCCAAACAGCAGTGTAAATGCGCTGTTGTGTTCCGGTTTGAAGGACATTGTAGCCAGAGTAACTACTGGACATATTGAGACTTTACATCTTATGTCTCAGGATGGCGAGCGCAGTGGAATTCCAAGCATTGCCTTGTAATTCATGGTGTTGATTGGTTTTGCTACTGTCCATGAGCGGTCGTATCGCTTACCATCAGGCGAATGGCATGCTCGTCTCGCCATTCATTGCAATAAAAAAAAAAAAATTTCCTTGTTTTTGCTTTGCAATTTCTTACAAATATAATGAATGAATAAGCTACCACAGAATACGTAAATAACTTATTAATGTATACTGTCATATTAGTTATACATATATTGTCGTGTTATTTCATCATCATATTGTTAAAATAATTATAGGTATGTGTATGCGTAAGTATAGAGAATATATCTAGATTAATTAATATTTTAAATTTGCTTCAACTTGTATGGCTTCCTGCTCTTTGTACTTTAAAATATTATTGTAACATATTTTTATTGATGTGGTGTACCATAAACATAATGATTATCGTTGCTTGTAGCTAATGCAGGCTTCTGTTTAATAGGTTTGGGAATCTCCACGTTTTTTTTTTACGATCATGACAAGTGACTGCAATGCGCCTAATGGTAAGCGTAGTGCAGTCTGCAGACCAGATACAGTATCGAGGACGTGAGATGTTCATCTCGTTGGTTGATACAATAATGCCGGCCTGATTGTTAAAGTTTAGTTTAAATTACCTCTCCTTCTTCCTATACGGTATTTTCAACACCGTTCACCAATCTGTTGTTGTAATTATAATGTAATGTCTTGAGCTAACACTGTCCCTTAAGATACAGGCTAGCCCTAGTTTAAGAGACAGGGTTAATATACTTATGATATGTGCAACAATAATCTTAATCTGTAAATTTATCAACTGATTGTTAACAATGTATGTACATTTTGGAAATAAATAATAATAATTATTATTATTGTATCCGGATATACACAGGATGAACCAGAAACGCAAACTTACACTATCACTATGACGGCTCCTTAACCACGAGTACGCTGGTCCCTATCTCTCTCTCCCTCTCTCTTCAGCCACAGGAAGTACACACAGTACGCTGAACACAGGCCTCCCCAAGAATCGCCACATAGACCTTAAACTTGATCTGACCTATCTGGGCGGATGGAATTTTTCTAGCTTCAACAAACTGTTAATATAAATTAGTAGTATAGTTTATTACCTTAAAAAAGCATTACCTTATAGTTACACTATAACAGATTTGTAATGCAATCACATAGTCTGATGAATGACTGGCGAAAATAAATATACAGGGTATATCAAGACCGCGACCGAAAACGAAGCCAGGTGGTAGTATTAGTGACTTCAGACACAATGCAAGTAAACATTTCGCAAAAAAAATCGGCAACTTTTTTTTTGTAATTTTTTACTTATCGTCATATTTGGGTGATATATACATAGTTTTCCTAAAATAATGATGTACACCTCTTTATTTTTAAACAGGCCATGGTACGTAATGGTTTAAATTTGTATTTTCGCATAAACTAGTAGGTAATTTACCAACCAAACAAGATGATTTTTGAAAAATTCTAAAAAAATATCTGTCATTGTTTTGGCGAAATTTTTATTTGCATCGTGTTTGATACTACTAAAACTACCACCTGGCTTCATTTTCGGTCGCAGTCTTGATATACCCGGTATAATTTAATCGTTGTAATGGCGGTTTAATTGACACTATGAGGTATCGAACTACTTTACAATGAGTTAATGCAAGTAAAGAGCTCAGTATGATTGTGTTGAGTAGTGAGAGATATTGTTAGCCGTCAGACGATAGCAATGTCTAGATGGCGAGACTACCTATTTTTATTACGAGACGAGAACAACTATAAAATGGTAGAGCTGGTTATGTTCAAGGACCTTAGTACATACCATAGCCGGTGTGGAACTATTGTTTCGTAATAAATCTAAGTGAAGTAATCTTATATCCTTAAAGGCAATTAACATATGCAATTTGTAGGGACGGCGATCAGTAAGCTCGCTAAACTATTATTTTTTCAGTTGGGTACGCAATACGTCAAAAATTATAAGCATAATTGAAATATTAAGTGAATTAAATACTTAGATTACAATCTGATAAAACATTTAAAAGAATATTCAAAAAAATAAAATGTTCACGTCCGACGTCAAACATCGATAAGAAAGTGTATCGACGCACAGACGTGTCTAAACTCACACAGGCGGCGCACAGAGAGCGTCTGTCGGAAAGCAAGGAAAAATAAAAGTTTGAAAGTCGGCTCAGTACAGACTGCGAGCGCAGTGGAACAGACGCGTCGAACGATCACATCGGTACGTCTCTTGGCCTTAAAAAGTTATTCCAACAAAATATACTGTGTCTATGGACAGTGATCTCTGTGATATACAACCTCCTTAATTAATTGGCATTTTTACGTGCCAGTGTTACGGTGTAGTGAATTAAAAAAATAGTGGGTTATTTATACTGTGCATTTCTGTGTCATTTTATATCGCGCAATTCGTGTTACATTTTGTTTTTGTACGCGAAAATAGCTGTGCGGCGGTAAGGTATTATTTTAGGAATGGATGTGTACGGACCTGGATTTCGATTTTGTACTCGTGTTAAATTACTTGTACACAACTTCTTATTTGTTTTGGTTCGGCGCGTTTGACCAACATACATGTATTTTTTACTTTTTAATTTTGTTTTGGCTGCGGCCGTGTTCGGCTCCTTACATTTCCTTTTTTCTTTTTTTATACTAGGGGAGCTTTATCGAAATGTTTGTTTTATTTTTAATTAAAAATGCAAATACAAGTAATTGTGTCAAGATCTAGCATTGTCATAATTCTTTTTTATCGACATATTATCTTTATTATCGTGTACGTAATGTCATTGATAATATTATAGATTATTATACTTTACGGTTTCTAGGTGAAGATTATCGAATTATTAATATCAATGACAGAACATTTTTTTTGGAATTCTTCTGAACTGACCGATTGTAAAATGAAAAGCCAAATTCCTTTGCAACAAGCATAATATTTTTTAATCTAATTTGGGTTAGAATACCTAAACAAAATATGTTATTCGAAGGGTTCTCATATTTAAAGGATTGCGTTTTAAATCTAGACAAATAATTAGAAAAATAAGTCAAAGCCCAAAATTAACATATCAAGTTTTCGCTCGAAAAAACCTGTTTTCTCACAGCTGGGTGTTCTCACCTCTATCCGACATTATTTAATAGAACGTGTCTACATTTTGCTTTTGCCTTTTTTTTTTATTCCCTCAATCACAATTTTTTTTTCCTGCGGAAGTTTTTCTTTTGTTTATTTTTTCCAAAAGTATTAATTTTGTTTTCTTCGCTGTTTTTTTTAATTGTTTTTTTTTTGTATCTACTACTGTCTAGTTCTAATTATAAATTTAACAACTTTTATTTAAGCTGGTGAATAAGAAAAGTAGTATTCTATAGTTTCGTTTACGTTTGCAGCTTTTTCTAAGACACGTGGCTTACGTGTTTTACCTTTAGTTTGGTTAATTCGTCTACTATACAGTTCTAATTTAAATAGAAATTAATAAAAATTGCAAAGTAATTAAAAGGAAAATTACTTTGCTTATAAATCGGTACAAATAACTATATGAGATTGTACGAATGAAATTTCAAACGTTTTTAACCTCATGCTTGATACATTCATTAATGGAATTACAATTTCTTTCTTAGCATTATTATTCAATTTTAAAAATCTATGAAAAATAATTATATACACATTATTGTATAAGACACGTGGTTGTAATAAAATTATGCTGTCTTCTCGTAAATGATGACGAAATTAAGATGAATTTCTGAATAAGCATTTTTTAAATTTGGTGTTCGAATTTATGTTTTTTTTTAAATACTGTCTACTACATAGTTGTTTGCTGTTGAGCATCGAGGGTCAGACTGAGAGGGGTTAAGTCACTGTCCACAGCATTGGCCTAGTGCAGGTAGCCTAACTTCACTTAAAAAATCTTAAGTTTAAGTTTTTTTTTAATATATTACTTCTGTGATATTGGTGCATTTTTAAACAAAAATTCCGTATTGTATACGGTTCTTGATCTAGGTCACTGTGTTACCCAGAACTGGGGAAATATCTGTAGTTATCTCTAAGGGAATCGAATCCGCAACCATCCCATAGAAACTCAACCTCTTAGTTGCGTCAATTCACCACTGATATTTTTTAAATTGTTTTATTTTTGTTTTATATTTTTACGTTATTAGCTGTGTTATTTTAATTATCATTATCATTTATTTATTTTCTCTTTATTTATATCATACCTGGAATTCCCTGACATAAAAAATATAAGTACACGCATATTGTCTAAAATCTTAATATTCTTAAATACTTCGTACTCTTATTTAATTTTTGAATTGTAAAAATATTTTAGTATGCCTATTCTTTGATACGTCGAAGTTGTTTTAAGAAAAAAATATTTTCTTATTGTATTATTTAAAAAACTATAGTAGGTCAACTAGATCCAATCTGCTATCATGATTTATTATTTTAATATCTCTCCAAATATTTGGCAATGCATCTATGCTATACTAAGTGACGGTGTAAAAATATCACGGGGTGAACGAACTGTTTCGGCTGTCTGTCTGTCGTATGTGTGGATTGGATTATAACTGGCACAAAAAATTCATGGTCTACATTTTCGTTTTTTTCTATGCAAAAACATTTCTTCAATATTTACGTACTAGGCTGCATGGTTGTGCTGCCTTGTTCTTAAAAATATATAAAAACGTTTTTCGTTTAAATTTATTTAGAACGCTACTTATTCAAGAACCTAGTACTAGTTATTACAACATAATTAACGACTTGTAAATAAGATTAAATTGTATAAAACACAAGGATATTGTAATAAGTAACCCTCGATTATGAGTTTCAAGATTTTCCTCAATATAACTATGTTATTGAGTCCTAGCGTCTCATTTGTATGCTTTCACATTTACAGTAATATTAGTGTTATATTAATTTTGAAGTACTTTAATTTCACTAAGGAACATAAGCCTTTTCTAAGGATCTCCACACCTGTTGGATGCGGGCTGCATCCAGTCTATCTATATCAGCCCATATACGTCCCACTGCAGGGCACGGGCCTACTCTACAATCGAGAGAATCGATTGAGAGTGGTAAGGCCGTATAGTCCACCACGCTGGCCTAGTGCGGGTTGGCGGACTTACAAACCTTAGAAATTCTTTAAAATCGCTACGGTATGCAAGTTTCCTCACGATGTTTTCCTTCACCGTTAAACCTGCATCCAGTGATTTACTGCATCCTTCATTAGGTGCTCTGTCTATCTGATTAATAAATATACGTACTATACTGAAATCCACATTAAATGATGTATAAAATGTTGTAAATATTGTATGCAAATATATTTTCCGCCCATCGAGCCTATCCTACTCATTTGTCACGATTCTTATGAATGGCTGTCACGCGTGTCAGGTCACGATCTTTGGAGTTTTTCTTTAGAGCATTTAAGGCATTTTAAAGAACTATTTCCCTATTTGCTTCCTAAAATATTGCAAAACTAGCTTTTAGGGGTTCGATTCTCACACTGAGACAATTTTTTTGTGGTCCAAAGAATAAAAAACTTACTCAATACCAATTAGTTATTATGAAAAGTAGGAATACAAAAATTTCTGGGTAAGTTTTTCCTGTCAAATTATAAACCGCATTTCATGTTTATCTTTCATAGAATTTTGGGATTGGTTGAAATCCTCTTTTTTTTATGAGACAGCAAATTCTGACATTCTATTCCAGTAGTAGAGTCGGGTGTTGGGAATTTGAATTTCGAATAATATATCTTATTTAAAAATGTTGCCTAATTACAAATTCGAATGAATGTAACAGGTGGCAATACATTTAAAAATTAAAATACATGAATACTATTTGTGTTAATTATGCATACAGATACTTGAAGTGTTTACGAGTATATAACCTTGACTTTGCGTTACATAACAGCGGTTAGTGATGAGGATAAACATCGACTCGATGAATCATTCAACGATCGGTATTTTAATTGTGTTGGCGGGAATATAAATAAATTGATCTTGTTTTTTTTTGTTTGTAAGAATTATATAGAGTATTTAGTGACTAGAATATATGGTAAAAAATTGATTTGGATGGTTAAGAGTTCGATTTCAAGGCCGGGTAATCATATTTCGTTTAAAAAAAAAGCTTCGCATATAAGTGTAATAAAAAGAGCTCAATTTACAAAAGATACATAAAAAATATAGTTTTTCACCATTTTGTCTTAACTGACTTAAAGTGATTAATACGATCTGAGAAATAGGAATAGTACTAAGTTATGACTCATCTATCACACACACATATAAATCATACATACATACGTTTCCTATAATTCTACCTGGCATTATTTTCCATACTCAAATATCATTACCATCAGCAAAAAACGTAATGTATCATATTTATGATAATTAGCCTATTATCATAACATAAATACCTTCAATGTTTCATTCGTATTAAATTGCAAACGGCCAAAGAGGCCCCTATTTTCGCACCTTAACCCTTGCGTTATCGCCCCTTGTGTTTGCTAAAGGGCCCTTCGGTTTCAAGGTTAGAAGATCTCACGGTTGTCAGCTGTTATGTAAAAAACCGCCCTTGAATAATGTCTTTGGTAATGTGAATAATGTTTCGATCAAAATTTTTTTGGGATGAGAAGTAAGGTTCAAACTTTCTCTTCGTTGATATTATTTCTATGTCAAAATTGATGTCTGTTTTTAATTTTGCTGTAAAGACAATTTTTTTTTGCAAATTCATGAATCTGATTTTTTATGGTAGGAGACTGTCCCGCCCTCACACCCGCCACTGCAACTCCTGTAAGCCAGGATCAACAGTGGCACGCATTTTAATGACACTGAGCATTGAAGCTCAGCGAGTCTCCGGGAATGTCTAACTTGTCTTTAACCCGCAACGAAATCAATCAAAAAGTAAAATTAATAGGAGGAGTTGGAAATAAATTATTGTCCACTTCCCTCCCTAATAAAGCGGGTGACAAAACAATGAACTAAAGAGGTAAATAACCTCGCATAAAGACATTTACAGCCAGATAAGCCAGCTGTAAAGCACCACGGATTAGTCATTATTACATTTAAATGGGACCTATTATGTAAGCTGTTATACTTGATTCCAATAATAGGTATGGCAAAATCGCCGGAAAGCACGGAAATTCTTCCTAGTCTCCACAAGGTCCGTGTAGTATACAACTCCAGATGTTATTTGCATACTATATAGCATGGTTTTACGCTCATTCTGCCAAAGACTACACTCCCAAAGTATATGATGCGCGGACTGCTCATATTCGCAATAAGGTGTTGAACATGAGCACGCAGGCGAATCAACGAGCTTAAATGAGTACAGTTTAGACCTAAAGTTACCATGGCCCGTAAGAAACTGTGATACGTAATAATCGATATTTAGCCAAGTCTTAGTCAAACGATCACGCACGCATGGAAAATATTGGTATAGATGCCGACCCTTCAAAGATACATCCCATCTATTTTGCCATTCATCTATTAGTTCGTTATATACAACTGAGAGCGGCTTAAAATTTTTTTTATGGTAGTATGAAGTTGGAATTGAATACATTTTGGTCACGTGAAAAATTGTTTCAACGCTGGTGAACCCCAGGAGACACCTTGGTATTTTCCGACTCTCGTGTGTATTGATATTCAATTACCACTAACTTTAACGGTGAAGGAAAACACCGTTATTATGTCAGAGCGGTTTACTAGAATTTCTATCATAGTTAATATATCTCTCCCCATCCGCAATAAGCAAGCTATTGGCCTAACCCGTCTCAATCGAACTCTACATTGTGCAGTCTCCCATGCTTAGCAGTAGTCCTGAGTGGGCTCAATACTGATATATATAGATAGTAGTATGAATATACTAGATAAATCCAAAGCGCTCGATATTTCCTACGAGTATCATGAGTGTAGGTCGCTTCGTTTATCGGTATCAACTTTATCAATGAGATAGCGCGTACAAACGTACGTATACAGAAATTTGCGGAGATTCTGTTTGTGTGGTCAGATTTTTGTTGTTTTGAATTTGTTTGTTTGAAATCTTCTTGTGCATGCTCTAATCCCATATTTATGTAGATATATAACATGACTTCTTGGCAATTTGGAGAATGATTTGACTAATAAGTTTAAGGTTGGTTTATCTTATTGACCCTATCGGGAGTAGCTCTTTTAGACCAGCACGCTGGCCTAGTGCTGGTTGATAGACTTCAAATAGCTTTGAAATTGTTGTGGAATTTTTTGCCAATTTTTGATGTGATGCCGATTTCCTCAGAATATTTTTGTTTTCCATTACATTATATTTTCTCTCCCTCTTAGCCACAGGACGTCCACTGAACCTAGACCCAATGCTTTCCATAGCGACTGTTAAACGGCAAACAAATTGAATCCCACAAACCAATTTCTAAGTCATCGGGCCGATGCATTGATACGATATTTCGGCAATATTTGACAGTAATTTTTATCACAAGCGCTGTCGTGCGCGATAGTTGTCAGCACACGTTTTGAGGCCGCCAAACCATGAAGTCTGTGTTTGCTGGGTGAATAACTTAACCACTGATTCAAGTCTTTTGAAAGTCGGGCATTGACTTTTATATTTACTGCTTCATGTATGTAGGTATATGAAACAATTGGCGACTTAATGTAAATCACGAGAATTGTCATAAACTCCGCACCGAGACTTATGTTTGTATGCGAAGTTTCGGGTCTGGGTTTTGTGAGACCGAAAAGTCTCTCGTAGTTTATGATGTACGACACTAGACTTCTATCTTAGTGTGGGGTCAGGACTATGTATGTGACTGTTGGGTGTATTTATAATATTTTTAAGTAGTTTACAGAGCATAAGAAGTATTAATGTAAGTAGCACTTGATTGATTGATTGTATCAGCCCATATACGTCCCACTGCAGGGCACGGGCCTACTCTACAATCGAGAGAATCGATTCAGAGTGGTTAGGTCATATGTCCACCACGCTGCCCTAGTTCGGGTTGGCGGACTTACATACTGTAGAAATTCTTTAAAATCGCTACGGTATGCAGGTTTCCTCACGTTTTTTTCCTTCACTGTTAAAGTAATATAAGTAGCATTAAATTACTGATATCATCCACTCTGATTCCAAGAATTCATATCTTTAACTACTTTGTATTTTAAGATTTAAGTGCTAAAAGGAATTAACGATAAATTGTAGGCGTATATTTTGTTCGTAACTTTTATAAAGTCTCATTTATTTTTCATAATATTTTTCTTTATTTATTCACGATTGTAGTCATCACATAAAATTGAAATGTGTTTAAGAGTACTTTATTATTACAAGTTTATTTAAACAATAAATACACCCAGCAGTCACATACTGGGTATATCAAGACCGCAACCGAAAACGAAGCCGGGTGGTCGTTTTAGTGGTTATAGACACAATGCAACTAAAAATTTTGCAAAAACAGCGACAGATAATTTTTTGCAACTTTTTAAAAATCATCGTTTTTAGTTGGTACATTTTTAGTTTTTGCGAAAATAGTAATTTAAACCCTTACGTGCCATTGCGTCTTTAAAAATAAAAAGGTGTACATCATTATTTTGGAAAAAATATATACGACGAAAAGTAAAAAAATTACATAAGGTTATTTTTTTGCGAAATTTACCTGGCTTCGTTTTCGGTCGCAGTCTTGATATACCCTGTATATACAGTCTTGAACCCACCGTAAACTACCGAGTCCTGTAGATATCACAAACTACAAGAGACTTGAGTCTCACAACACCCAGACCCGAGACAAACTTTGGTGGGCCTTATAAATTGAATCTGCAACGTCTAGTTTCACAGACAACTCCACCACGGATGTTTTACTAAGTACTTATACTATAGGAACTGTTTTGAGGTCAAAAGAACCGGTGTTTTTTTACAAGTGTCGAGGGACCCGATCATTCTATACTTGACAGCAACTGTTATGAATCAAACTGGTATCGATGTTTCATTCATGTTTTTTATTGTTGATTGTTTATAAATCAAATAAGTGTTGTGTGTTAAAGAAAACCGCGAGTATATTTTAATGAAGAACATGTTATTTTGTTTTGGTGTGCGAGTGCTTTTCAGATTTGCTTACTTTTCTTTTCTTTTTTTTTAACATGGGGAAAATCCTCCTGGATTTCTGTTTAATTTGGGGTTGGTAGACAGGGTATGCCGGATTTCTACCGGCTGAAAACCCCCTGACCACCTTCAGCACAAATAGGGGACTCCGGGATCTCACGAGGAACACACCACAGCTCCTTTAGCGCTTCGCTGAAGTAGTTCACAATTGTCTTAATATAAAAAGTGATTATTCTTAGAAAGCTTTTATAATACCTTTTCTACTTGTCTTTGTTCGTTAGGATCATTTTCGTATATTTATGATTGGTAGTCTGAGTGACGTCAATCCTCACAGAAACTCATACAAAGTGCACTGCTGACAAGAAATTAAATACCGGAACTCATAGTTTACTGCTCATATACTTCGCTCATTAATCACTATAAATACTGCCTATAACTATGTAGATTTAAAATTACCAGCATTGATGGGTAAAAAACGACATTGGCAACATTTAAAAATAAACATCTGTCATCCCGCAATGCCTGCTGGCAACAATAAAAAAATAACCGTGTGTGCCAATGACAGTGACCGAATTTTTTAATGTGAAAACATTTTAAGTGCACAATTATCGTTGTATGAATTAAAACGTAAAAGGAGAGATGTAATGGACGACCTCAACTATAAAATGTCTCACAAAAACTACGGAAGGCTAAAATTGTAAACGTTTCCTTATAAAGGCTGAATTGTAAATAGCCAGGCTGTAACACTTTCGAAAAAAGAACGACTTATCAAATTAAACTTAACGGTTTCCGTTCACGATGTTTTCGTCATTATTATGACAATTGTTTAATTGAAGCTATTTTTAAGCTACACAAAATTAGCTTTGAAATACTGATCACGGGGTTTTCAGCCCTCTAAGGTTAAAATAAGTTAGGTAAGTTAAATCACGATGAAAACTCAAGGTTACGTGGAGAATTCTTAGGTAGGCAGTTTCCTTCTAGGCGTTCTTTTCATTTCTAGGAATTCGCTTTTAAAGATATGTCAAGCTAATTTAAGCACGTTTTTGGACTTTAATAACACTCATATTCAGAATTTTTATTATCTTTTTAAATGCCTGTGTCTGTCATTCCTCCTCTATGATTCGTTTACGTTAAAATGTAGATGTTAAGTTGAATATAATAAGTGAATTTAAATTGTGGCTTTCGATTCGTTCATAAAATCGAATTTTTTGCCCTTTTCGCCTGTAAGATTTCTTAAGATTTCTTTTTGTAAGATTTCAAAAAAAATTTGTTCAACAGTTTTATTCCTGTGTTTTTTTATTTTCGTCCGTAAAGCGTTCTACTTTCTCCCATATTATTATGGGATCAGTACTACATATCGATTACATCTAAAGGTTATTCAATGTTAAGCGTAATCGCACAGTTTGTTAATCGGAGATAACTGTTACGTCTGTGTACATTGGCGCGGTTCTGTGAAAACAAGCATTTGCTTTAGCACATAATATGTACACACGTGTTTGTGCTTTCATCATTTTCATTTATTTATGACTTATAAGCGAAGAGATCGGGTTGAAGATAGTTTATTTTACTTTGTTAATCTCTATTTTATTTGATCATCGATTGGGTTTAAAATGGTATTGCAAATTTCATGTTACCTTCCATCGTAAAATGTTTACAAAACCTGGCTGGATATTCGATTTCTATAGTAATAAAATCGTTGTGTAATTTTTTTCAGTAGTTTTCGAGTTACGAGAGCACATACCGAGATAGATGTCTGAATTTGAACATAAGTGTGTATATTTTTGAGTAGATTTTTGCACCTTGTTTTAGGCAAGACAAAGTAACTAATTAATAGTAGACCTGCAGTGCGATACAGGTAGTGTCCATCTCTCGTACTTTCACACAATGATGTCTGTTGAAAACGGTGTTTATTATACCCAGAACTCAACACACCTGAGTATTATTTACCATGGTGATCACTATCCGAGCGGAAATGAAAATCCTACCACGTTTACATAATAATCATTACGTTATCTTTTACCAAAGAAACACATCAAAGCTGTATAAGACAAGATTTTTAACCAAGTAAAACTTTATTAAAGTAAATGTTTTACCACATTCTTGCTCAAGACATACTTAAAGATTAAAGGTTTTCAATCTAATGTTTTTAGCTATTTGTGCATAGGGCAATAATTTCAAGGTGAGTTGAGACATAGATGATTGTCGCCTTCCTGTGCAATTACGAAGTAGTCTTGGTAACGCCGAAGATGGGTCTTGGCTTGCTTAATTTCGTGAGGATTATAAGTTTTGTAGTTATACTTCTTCTGGCAAGTACGAAAAAATGTTAGAGTATTTTTTTTACGATATGCACATACCGACATCTCAAAAACGACATGATGGAGAGCTGTTACCTGTCTCTCAAGTGTCCGTGACGTCACTCACGCTTTCTTAAATATTCTAGCTCGGCAAAGCGACTGCAACTGGAAACCGCCCAAAACAGCAGAAAATTAAGATCTTTCAACATTTGTAATAAACGCAATATTAAATTAATTCTTCACACTCCGCTTTAAGGTTCTAGGATTATAAGGAACGAACACGTCACGGCAAGCTGTTCCACAGTTTTAGGCCGTAGAAAAAAAATTGAGCAAAGCGAGTCACTTAAAAATTAAGATAAACATTGCAAGGAAAAATACGAAGTTATGTTTGTTTATATACATTTATTTTCAACAAAACACACCTTATTAAATCTTTATTTAGTTAGTTAAATATTGATAATAGTTACAACATTAAAGATAAGCGACAGTCAATAAATCTTTAAACACAAGCATTATCAGAAAGCGGACCAGTAACCTCTGAGCCCGTAATATTTCACAATATCGATATTACGCATTTGTTGTTTTTTCATTCATTATATTGAAAGTTCTTGCTCATTGCATTTCATAGTTAATTGGGATAGCCATGACTTTCCCGGAGGCGCTGCATCTGGCGGAGGACTTGACGGCATGGCGATCAGCTGTTCAAGACTCCAACAAGTGACAGGGGTCACGATCCTTAGCATTGAGAGAACGATTGGAGCGAGCGAGCGAATTGGAAAATTAAATACTAACGTTCTTTTCCAAATTCAAATCCATTTTAGTATCGATGGTTTGTCCCTTTCGAATGACATTTGAATTCAGTTTAAGCGAAGAAGAGAAAACATTCAATAACTAAAATAGGTTTTATAACTGTCTATGATTAGGGCCATATACTAAAGAAATAACCCTCAAGGGTGACGGATGAATTAATGAAAGTTGGGGTTTTTATTTAGAAGTGTGCGTTTTGAGCATGAAAATAGATGTTTAAATAAAAAAAAAATTATAAGAAGGAACCTTGTTGTAATGAATCATACGAAGCCTATTTTAAAAATTTATACGATTAGTAACGTAGAAGAAAAATCAACGAAATTTAAAACAGCCAAAGTATTAAAATTGCATAAGAATCAACAGTATTACTCACCAAAGAAATATTTCTACAAAAAACATGACGGATGACGTCATACGTCACGGTTTCTCCCAAATCGCGTTCACGGTAATAAGAGACACGTAAAATTCGATACAGCAGTTCGTGCGCAACTGAACGGAACCAAAAAGTAAAAAAAAAAGTTTATTCTCAGTTTTAGTTGGAGAAAAAATAAAATTGAGCCTTTGCTGGCTGTAACTTTTCCTGGGAATGGAATAAACCGTACCATTAATGATTAAAGCTATATTGTTGAGGTAAAGAGTTTCTGAATTGCATAGTTTTCTTACGATACTTACTTCGAAGAGAGAAAGATAAATCAAACGTATTTAGTAATAGGTATTGATAAAAAAAAAAACTTATATCAACTAAACATTACAAATTAAAAAAAATTAAGTAGTAATAAATTTGTTGACAATCAAAACGTATTATGTGTTATCTAACTATAAACAAACATATTCATATCTTATATAGCCGGCGTCTTTGATAAATCGTCCGACAGATTTCAGTTAATCTGCGCATTTTTCAATTTCAAGTTGGTTTAACCCCGGCTGTGAAACGATAGGCAGCGGGTTCGATCCCCGCACCAAAACAAATATTTGTGTGAACCACATTAATACAGGTATTTGTTTCGGGTCTGGGTGTTTGTGAGACCGAAAAGTCTCTCGTGATTTCTGATACCCACGACACAAGACTCGGTCTTAGTTTGGGGTCAGGACTATATATGTGACTGTTGGGTGTATTTATTTTACATTATTTATTATTGATAGTATATATAACACGTCTAATATTACAGGTTAAGTACGTGGTTCAAACATTTGACGGACAAACAGACTTTCTGTGGCAGTCGTGACTGTCACTACGTGATTCTGTGAACGGATTCTAAAGGTAGCAGATAAGATTTCTCTTCTAGGTAACGTTGAAAGGGACCGACTTACACGGAAACATTAAATGATGCTACTTATTACTTATTGTAGTTTTACGGATGCTACTTATTGTAGTTTTGAGACGTAGTTATGTTATTAACATGTTTAAATAAAACTAATCCTGTGACCACGAAAGCTGGAAAGCAATCGAAGTCTATAAAGCAAATGTTGGGAAGTTAAAAATGTAAAAATCAGTTTTATTTCAATGTGTAACATTCGCGTAAATCTAAGAAATCATTTATTAACACGTTTTTACAATGTGCATATGCAAATAAATAATTACATTTACACGTACGTCTTGCATTAAAATACTATAAGATTCAAAAAGTACGAGAGACTTTTCGGTCTCACAACACACAAACTTAAAAAAAGACGATAGTGAAATCAATATTGGTAGTTATATAGTTCATCATAATCTTTAAACTTATGCCATATTCCAACATATTGATCTATTGGGGGATTTTGCATACCATATAAATTCTCATGGATATTTGCAGAGTTTAATATATTCTCTTTTAACATTGCAGTAATTATTACTCAGGTAATTCAGAAAACTACGGGTTGCATCCGGGCTCTAGGGATTCGATTCGCTCCCAATTAAGTAATTAAAAATGGTGGATGTCAGATGTCCATTAGTTCCCAAATAAGCTGTCGGTCCCAAAAAACGATTGTAGTATTACAATTCATGAAAATCACATCAGTTTATTAGCTAATTCGTGGTTCCGATTGTTGTCTGTAATGGCATAATCTAATCCGAGGGCTTCACAATAGCAAGGTCGATCAATTATTTGGTTCATTGACTCGTTCAACCAATGTCGGTTTGATGTATTGTTACTTCTAGTTCTTTGTCAGAATTACACAAATCTTTGGGCTTGACAGACACCGTGGCGCTCTTAGTTATGACTTCGGCTCAAAAACGAGAGGCCGTGGGATCGAGTCCCTCATATTCTATTTTTTTATTGGGTAGAATGGCGAGTCGAGCATGCCATTCGCCTGATGGTAAGCGATACGACCGCTCAGCGACAGTAGCAGAACCAAAAACTCAATGAATTACAAAGCATTGCTTGACGTTCCACTGCGCTTGCCATCCTGAGATATAAGATGTTGAGTCTCCATCAATAATACATAAAATATTTTTCCTTGCTGATAATTTCGCAGATAAGTGTATGTTATAATATCGTAATGGTTGTAGTATTTTAGTATTGACTTTAGAAAAAGTCTTAAACTTATTGAAATAAAAGTAATTTATAATAGTAATATAAATAGTTAAATTGTAACAGTCACTGAGCGGATCATTAATACCTCAGTCCGCCCCGTGATCACGAAAGCTGTAAGGCAATCGAATCATCGAGAAGTTAAAAAACGTAAAAATTAAACCAAATCGCGATAAAATCCGTAAAAATAGTTTTGTTACATTCGCGTAAATCTAAGAAACCATTATGTCTTAAACTTACTTTAACATAGGTATTGAAATTGTGGGTTTCTTTTGATACGGCTTATGATTAATTTAAAAGCCGTATTCCTTGAAAATTACACTAGTTCCCTTGATGTCACTAATAATTAAAAAGTCTCCCTGCAACGTAAGTACGAGTAACAACATGTTGACTGAGTGATTCTGCATCGATTAAGCCAGACGACATCCCTTGATTTTTCAATTAACAGCTAAAGAAATACTAGTTCAAGATATCAAGTATTTAATTTCTAATACTGTGCGACTAATATCGAGAACAGGTTGTCGGCTTATAGTTTTTAATCTCGTAAAATAAAGACAAATTGCTGAGAAATGATTGAGTTCAAGCCACGTGGGAAAGTTAAATGGGACTGCCGTTAATTTATTTTATTGTTGAATGTTTTCTCACGGTTTTGGGGAATTCTGGAAATTGCTCAAATTCGTATTTAATTTTTCAGTTGGTTTCTGCCACAGTAATAAGAAAGCCCTTATTGTTGATGGTTTTCTCACAATTTCGAGGAATTTTGCCGGATTGCTTTAGGCATGTTACTTGTATTTTCTAAATTTTAATCTGCTTTCTTTCAACTTGAACAAAGCTAGAGGTGTATTCTTTCATTGCTCTTCGGAGGTTTCGTCTAAAGGTATATTGCATTTCAACTAGCCTGAAACACCCAAAGTTCAGTATTGAATCCTCAACGAAGATATTTCCCTTAGAATTCCTTACGAATGAACTCATTGTCTTACAAATCTATCAATAGAACAAGTTTAACCAGGGTTGTTACATCAAAGCTCGCGGAAGGAAGCGGCTAAACCAATAAATCAGTTATTTTTAACTGGAGATCTTGTAAGTACGCGCTTCCTGTACGATACTTTAATAAGTAGCTAATGATTTATACGTGTATTAATTCAGGTGGTAGATAAAAGAGATAATTAAAATTTCCGGACACAAATAATTTGCTTCTGATTTTTAGTATGAATTCATAAACAAAAATTGGCGTAGTTTGAAACATTATCAACACAGGATAATAATATGTTTGTCTGGATTTAAAACTGCTTTAATTCACCAATTTTATCTACATCTCTTACAGAAATTTTTACATATTTCGGGGGAAAGTAGTACAATTATTTCTAATCTACCGTATCTATCGTATTGTTTTGCAACGCCTATCATCAGGGCAGTGAGGTGGCTCAATAACGCCGTCGGCCCACTGCACTCCGTATCTTATAGACCTTACAACTAAAACGAGGTGTGTCGTAATATTAGATAAAATGGAGATTCGGCCAGACATATGGACGGGGTTTCTGTGTGTATAGTAATATCAATAAAACACGACTGGTATGAGGAAATCAAGAATATTAAAAATTGTTTTGTAAAGTGTTAGTTAATTTTATGAATAGTAATTAATTTTATTTACATATTATTTTACACAAAATAGGTAATAATTGCGAAGGTATTACAATGGTTGCAATAGGTTTTTACGTAACTAATATAAACTTGACCTAGTGATTAAAATTCCGAGACGAAAATACAACTAATAAATAACGAATAAAAAAACACTAACAAAGATTAAAAATTAACAAATATTATTTAATATACAATAATTTTAGACGAAAAACTAATCTATTCTATTATCAGTCTGATAATAACATTTATTTACTTTTTCGTAGAATATATATTAGTTTATTTTTGTGTAAGTACTTACAGCCGACATAATACTTTGTATGAGGTTTCGATGTTATCAAGTCTTTACCGAGAATAAATGAGAGAATTCGGTTTTAATTTTGAATTAAACAATTTTCATTGTAAGTAAATGTTGAAGGTCCTTATCAGTCTCGCGGATTCTTGATTTATAGCTTTTCGTTAATACGCGAGGCAGTTATCATAAATTAATATAATACGTTCTACTTCGAACCCAGATTCACTGCATATCAGAGAAATTGGGTTTTATACCACCGAGATGAACTATGAGGTTATCTGGAATGATATTTTGTAACATCAATCACAATTGACATTGTAAACAGAGTAACAACTGGACATATTGAGACTTAACATCTTATGTCTCAGGATGGCGAGCGCAGTGGAATTCCAAGCATTGCTTTGTAAATTATGTTGTCTGGTTTTCTACTGTCCATGAGCGGTCTTAACGCTTACCATCAGGCGTAAGGCATGCTCGTCTCGCCATTCACACAAACATTTGTTTCGGTGCGGGGATCGAACCCGAACAATAAATATGTTTGGACTATTCCAAATTCACTCCTTTAATCTCATGACCTATTTTTGACCCTTCTATTGCGTATTGTAAACTGAAAAACATAATTTAGAAATTACTCCATTTAAACACGACATCGCAATAAAGTTTATTAAGTGAAATCATTTTTACATGGCTGTACAAAATTACTGCTCGAAAACATGCTAGTCTTGATATTATTAAATTTTACAAAACATCGTATGGTTTAGTAAAATATTACTATTAAATTAATTTGGGTGTATTTAATGCAATACTGTTCAGCCTTTTGCAAAACCCGATATCAAACGCTTACCTACATTCTTATTATATATTTTTAAAGTAATTATTGAATCACAAATATTTTTCGCCAATTATTTTTTTAATAAAAACAGTTGATAGATAAAATTTCTTTTTTTATTATAGAAAATCATTGACAACAGATAGTATGATACAACTTTACTGTATCAGCCCATATACGTCCCACTGCAGGGCATTGGCCTCCTCAACAATCGATAGTACGATTGAGAGAGGTTAGGCCATATAGTCCACCACGCTGGCCTAGTGCGGGTTGGCGGACTTTACATACCATAGAAATTGATGTTGATACAACTTTGGTTTCTAGATATTTTTAATCTTTAATTTTTTAGCTACCGCTCAACAGCTATTGACAGAAATGCACAGTAAAAATAATTTACTTTCAATTGTTTATATATTCCCACCCGTTATTTTCTTGTATTAATATATTCTATTGTCCACAGATAATCGAAAGTGCCTTCGAAATCAAGGAATGTGCCTTCAGTGCCAGTGCTAACAGTGTTTTAAATTCAGTGCATTAAGTGGTTTGTGATCATGGAGTTGAAAAGTTTATTGTTGGCGGTGTTCGTGGTGGCGCTAGCGTCGCAATGCAAAGGTAAGAATTTGCTATAATATTGACAGCCTCCGTGGAGATGCCGCCTGTGAAACGAGAGGCCGCGGGTTCGATCCCCGCACCGAAACAAATATTTGTGTAAACCACAGGTTTCCGGTTTGTTCCGGGTCTTGTTTGTGTTCCTCTGGCTGAATAGATGGCTTATTAATGTCCCATTGCAGCGCTCCGGCCTCCTCTGCAATCTAGAGATTGATGACGAGGGCCTAATAAATTTTGATAATCCACAAAACTTTTATAAAAAATATAAATGTAATGTGTTTTTTATTTAAATGTTCTATCATTTTGCAGAGACATATTAAAAAAATATATATATTTACTTTATTGTAAAAAACACAGATTAGTTATCTTTATCTTATTCTATTTATGTGATGAATCACGTTCGGTACATTACTGCCCGGTCATGGAACGATCATAGCACAGTCATGGTACGTTGTAGAAGGCAGATGCCTTTCGGAATGAATCGAAATTTAATATTTCTTTGATTTCTTGCACAATGAAGATATAATGAAGCATATCAATGCAGATAATTATTTCAAATTTACACCAAACTAAATAATTTAAAAAACATTATTTTCAATGCCAGCTATTATCTCAAAGTGATCTCCTTGTACAATGCCAGGAAGTTTAGAAAAAAGCAATGACTAACATCTAGGTAATAATTTTAGAATTCTAGGTCATGCTGGCCACCCAACTGTGCAACAGATTTATCCGCGAAACGAGTGGGCGCGCCGCGCATGCCAGAGAAAAATGTGTTTGTATTCATTAATAATGGCTCCGGTTGTGTAATGCAGATGCAGTTATTTATAAGTTAAATATATTTAAACGATTAGCCTAGTTGAGAACAAGATGGTAAAATGAAGGTCGTGGGTTCGAGTCCTGGGGACACCTCTTACTTTTAGAATTTAGGTGTATTCCTAATCTATTCTCAGTAACGGTGCAGGAAAACTACGATAAATTCTGAATCTTAACAGTTCTCCATAAGAATTTTACTGATGTGTGTCCAATTTACAAATTTTAATTATTAATCGTAAACAACAATCGTAAATATCCTTGTCTATGCAGTGGTACTTAAATAAATCGATATTAACAACTTTCCTCTATAAGCAGGCTTTATATTACGCATTTCGTTACAAGCACAATAAATAATAGGGTATTTGACTAATTTTTTTTATTGTAAATATTAATCAAAAAGTATCCATATCCAAAATCTAGCAAACAAAGATTTTTGTAAATCCGTTCAGAATTAAACAAGTTAGAAACGTTTTAAATCTTGTAGTGGGGGTAAAAGAAAAGGGATGCAAAACAAAATTAGTGACGTCACTAATCTTAATATGCATTATAGTGTGCGGGTGTGAGAGAGACTGTAAGATGTCCCCACTACGTCCCCACTCTTTCATTTCTAATACTTATATTTGCTTCACGTTTCAAGCTACATACTTTAATACTGTTTACACAAAAATGTTTTGTTTTAATGGCACTTGTGTTTGGTTACAAAATAAAAATAAAAATTCGATGATAGTCAAATACCCTATTAGACGTATTTGTATACTGGAAGATTTTGATACCACGCCACAAATTTCACATATAAATTCGTATAAAATATTACAGATACATAAAACTTTCGGACGAGGTCGAACGGATATGCGCACGGAATATCATAACAAATATGTAATACGTTTATTTTGGAAGATTTTATAAGTGTTACACAAAGCGGCTATCTTGAATTTAAAAATATTTTTGAAGGAATGGCGAGTTTCCTCCATTTAATAGCTTTACAGATGAGTGAGTAAATGTATTTTTCTGTGCAGAAAACAAGAGATTGTAGTAGTAAGTTTTTTTATAGCTGTGTGTAAATTGTAGGCAGTGTTGTGTTCATTAGGCCAATTCACGTAATTAAATAAGTTCAGTTGCAGTGCAGTTGCCGTTAAGTTTCGATCAAAACAGCCCTTTTCGTATTCTCGTAATTCAGAATAACCGCTGTCAGATACGTTCGCGTCAAGTTCGCGTCACGTTATCGCTTTAGCGTATTCTACGGCTGCGCGTTTTATACATGCGTGATTCAGATCGCAACCTGATTGGTATTTACCTATTCATTTGACGTCTCCAATGACAGTTGAGTCCCACCAACGTGCAGCACATAAGCAGTTTATGCATATCTTACGCGCAGCTAAACAATGCTACAAGAATACCATTTTGACGTACGTACGATAAAGACGTAAACCTAATCGAAACTGCATCGAAACTTGATCGGCGCGTCAATAAATTACGTGAATTAGCCTACTGGTATGGAAAGGTAGAGCCACGCTGTCGATCATTACTGAGTATGAATGGGCAGGTTCGTCCAGGGCGGTACCACTGTCTCACAGAAGATGTTCGGTGAATGTGGTTGTCGGATGGCCCATACCATGAGAAGAGGAAAGGCCTCTTCCCATCGTTTTTCTTTCCCGCTCTCGTCCCAATTTGATGGGCCGGCTACACATCCATGATCCAGCGGTGTGGATGATCATATGCGGCAATGATCGTTTACCATCAGGCGACCTATTTGCTCTTGTGCCGGACCCAAGCAATAAAATAACATAGTTGCCACTACCATACATACATAAACTCACGCCTTTATCCCCGAAGGGGTAGGCAAAGGCGCCACCAGGACACCCACATTCCGCCTTGTATGTTCCGTCCCACGATGTGATAGGGGGCGAGACTATCGCCATATCGGGCACAAATTTCTGACTCCGGGCTGATAATGAATAGAAAAATCCAATATCACGTTGCCCAGACATTTGATTTTTTTATATTTAACTGTACTGTACTGTATCAATAATTGCCATGAGCATGGGACTTCTCTGCAATCGGGAGTTTGATTGAAAGTCTGGTTTGGAACCCATTTTATCATGAAGACTGTCCCGCCCTCACATCCAACACTGCAACTCTTGTAAGCCAGGGTCAGTAAAATGCATTTTAATATCGAGTATTGAAGTTCAGACTGCCTCGGTGGCGTAGTTGTATTACGATACGGTTACAAAGCTGAGGTCTTGGGTTCGAGTCCTGGGTCAGGCAAAGTGATATTGGATTTTTCTATTCATTATAAGTCCGGAGTCAGGAATTTGTGCCCGATATGGCGATAGGCTCGCCCCCTATCACATCGTGGGACGGAACATACAAGGCGAAATGTGGGTCTCCTGGTGGCGCCTCTGCCTACCCCTTCAGGGATAAAGGCGTGAGTTTATGTATGTATGGATGTATGTATTGAAGTTCAGTGAGTCTCCGGGAATATCTAACTTGCCTTCAACCCGCAAATATTATTCAAATAGTAAAATGAAAAATTGGAGATAATCTATTTTATCGTTTCAATAAAAAATAGGCCTCTAACACTCAGTAGTATAAATATTTGATACATAGACAATATCTATCCACATTTGACAGCGAATCTGGCTGTATGATGTATGAATCTGATTAGATTATATCAATCAATCATTCGTGAGAATTCTAGACGCTTCGCATATCTAGGATGCCTGTGTGATCTACATTTTGGCATTATCTTGTTGTTCGTTTGTACGCTGTGCCAAAGAAAGCAGTGTTACATTGAAGTCGCTTTTGCTTTTAGGAAATCATTTTAATATAGCACGATTTGATTGATGTTTCATAAGTAGCTTTTAAAGGGATAAAACGTGTTAACTGTAATTTTCCATTTACGAGTAATTCAGAGAAGCGAATATGTATAACATTTTTTAACACTGCCTCGGTGGCGTAGTTGTACTACGGTGCGACTACAAAGCTGAGGTCTCGGGTTCGAATCCCGGGTCCGGCAAAGTGATATTGGATTTTTCTATTCATTATCAGCGCGGAGTCAAGAGTTTGTGCCCGATATGGCGAAGGGCTTGCCCTCTATGGAACATACAAGGCGAAATGTGGGTGTTCTGGTAGCACGTCTGCCTACCCCTTCTGGGAAAAACGCGCCAGTTTATGTTTGTATGCTTTTTAAGATTCTTTAATAGAATATTTGGTGTATCTTATTTGGCTATGGTCACGTGGCCTTGTGGTCAAAAAATATAAACGTATAAAACTAATCTTGTTTCTTAAGTAAAAATTATGTTCTGGTAATCCAACTTAAGGATACAGAGAAATGAGTATTCAAACACAAAACCTAAATGTTTTTAAAATTAAGAAATAAATTTGTTTTCAATAACATCCATTCTAAAGTAACTTAGAACCACTTAAAATCACTTTTCCCTCAACTGCGATCGACCCAAAAGCACTATAATTAAATTACAATTTTATCTCACTACCGTCCCTTTAATTGCGCGTCTCGCTGACATTATCCATCATGGCGCACGTCACACCTGTCAACTTGACAGATGTGACAGCTGTCAAACGGCGCGCGTGCGTCGGAATCAATTTGAGATACCGTTATGTGTTTACTATGGTATGGCTATTTTTCTGCGATTTGGAAATAGAAGTGTGTGATGGAATTTGTGTTTAAAAAGTTATAATGTATTTAGGAGTGAAGCACTTCTTGCCTATAGAAAATTCACTGACTTTTTGAGGTAAAGTTTGTAATAAGTACGTGTAGTCAATTGGTTAAGGGCGCAGGAAGTGGCTAAATGCAGGCCACTTCCAACAGGTCTACGTGGAGATTAATGGGGGAGGCCTATGTTCAGCAGTGGACTTCCTGTGACTGAAGAGAGAGAGAGAGAGAGACAGAGAGAGAGAGTCAATAATAAATTATCAGTTCGATTGACGGTAAAATCATAGATAGTACGATATTCCATTAGAGTCTAAGGTATGTGTCTAAAACATACATTCATAAACTCACGCCTTTTTCCCAGAAGGGGTAGGCAGTGGTGCTACCAGGACACCCACATTTTCCTTTCCTTGTATGTTCCGTCCCACGATGTAGTATGGGGGCGAGCCTATAGTCATATCGGGCTCAAATTCCTGACTCCGGGCTGATATTGACTAGAAAGATCTAATATCACTTTGCCCGACCCGGGATTCAAACCCGAGACCTCAGCTTTGTAATCGTACCGCAGTACAGTACAGTGCATATATTAGAAGTCAAAGAATTCTCATTAGATCCTTGATTATAGTTTTAATAACCTTTAGGCTTTAGGTACGACTTTTCATTCAATAACCAAGTCTAGATTTATAAAAATCTAATTTTCATACTCATCCAAATTAATTACATTTTCCAACAACTCTAATAAAAGTTTCTTGGATATAATAACTCAGACACTTCGTCAGTCACACCCTCGGGTGAAATTTGGGCGGGTTCAACGACCCCATCCAATTAATTAAAGTTGTGATCGTCTATGGTAATGTAAAACATGAAGATAAAAAGCGAACGTGCTTTTGGACGCGGCTTTACAAGTTTGCAATACATTGATTGGTATATAAGGCGGGTTTTTATTTATTTTTATGTGGTAGAGCAATGTAGGTGTAAAAGTATGTTTTATTACGATGTAAATAGTAATTGTTGGTGATATAATAAAGTGTATTGTGTTGCTAATGTAATATGTGTTATCTATACTAATATTATAAATAGAAAGATTTGATTTTGAAAACTGCTGAAACGATTTGAAAAGTTCTTTCACAGACAGCCTCCGTGGCGCAGTTGGTTAGACGCCGGCTGTGAAACGAGAGTACGCGGGTTCGATCCCCGCACCGAAACAAATGTTTGTGTGATCCACAGATATTTGTTTCGGGTCTGGGTGTTTGTGAGACCGAAAAGT
The DNA here is from genome assembly GCA_905220455.2 of Deilephila porcellus. Taxonomy (NCBI): domain Eukaryota; kingdom Metazoa; phylum Arthropoda; class Insecta; order Lepidoptera; family Sphingidae; genus Deilephila; species Deilephila porcellus. The sequence goes on along the minus strand of LR999996.1, from coordinate 1,990,017 downwards.
CCCTTGTAGTTTCTGATTCCCACGACACAAGACTTAATTGATAATATGGGATCAGGACTATTCATGTGACTGTTGGGTGCATTTATTAAACAAAAGCTGTTCAAATAGAAAGAAAAAAAGAAAACAGTTTTGAGTTATTCAAACCAGAACGGTTACGTAACACCTAATTAAATACGTGCATATCTGCTGCAGATAGTGCAATGTTTGTCTAGAACCTTCCGTCTTATCCAATGTGTGTTATAAGAACGGATGCTGTTACGAAACTATTTAAATACACATGCCTGACTTGTAGGCAGTATTTAAATAATGGTATCCAAATCACTGCTGCTTCGGTGGCGTAGTTGTATTATACAATTACAAAGCAGAGGTCTCGGGTTCGAATCCCAGATCGGGCAAAGTTATATTGGATTTTTCTATTCATTATCAGCCCGGAGTCAGGAATTTGTGCCCGATATGGCGTTTGGCTCGCCCCCTATCACATCGTAGGACGGGATATACAAGGTGAAATGTGGGTGTCCTGGTAGAGCTCTGCCTACCCCTTCTGTGAAAAATGCGTGAGTTTATGTATGTATGTGGTATCCAAATTACATGAAGGTTATTTCTTAATGTTATGGGTAGCATGTATGAGCAATGGTAAGGTCTTGGGTTCTAATTATCTATTTCTAATTTACGTGAATAAATAAAATAAAATAAAAAATTAAGTGATACTAAAATTAAATTAAATATGTAAAATAAAACTTTCTTTCTCCTTCTCATAAATCTATCCAAAGATTGCCTTAGTGCGATTAGACCGCCATTTGTACTTTGTTGTTCTGTTGTCTCTATAACTATTGTTAAAGAATAAAAATAAATAAATAAATAAATCGACAACAGTTGGACACATATTAATCCTTGTTATAGTCACTTCGTGACAGATTCGCCTCTATCACGATTTGAGGCTGATGAAAAATTTAGCAGCTATAATTGGCATAATTATTATTCTGCCCACCCATTCAAGGATATATTTATTGAAATGAAATGAAATGAAATGAAATTCGTTTATTGGTCACGTAGGCAATTAAATAGCTCTTATGACAAGTCAATACACATAGTACTTATTTTCTATTTACAAAATATTCGTTGTAATTTTTATATTAATTTTATTATATTATTGTATTTTATAGACTGTAGTTTAAAGAAAGGAATATCTCCTCCATACAGAACTGTATTTTATAGTTTAATGTAATTCTTCAGTAACAGGTGGGGTATAGTAATGATTGTGGAACACGCACAGACAGTTAAGTGGTAACATTTCTTCATTATATATTAAATATTACATTACGCCGCGATTTTCGTGTTTTTAGTGGGTTTTTATGCAAATAAAGGTTGCATGAAGTTATTAGTTTGTAATAGGTTATGACTCAATCAAAATTGGTGAAATTGGCAAATTAGGTGTCACATCAAAATCATATAAATCTATTAATAAATGGTAGTTGTTGTATAGTTGATATAATTTGAAAATTTTAAGAGTAGTATGATCTACTCTTTTAATATTTTTCTAGTCAAGAAATAAGATAAACTCATAGTTGACAGCCTCCGTGGCGCAGTTGGTTAGATGCCGCCTGTGAAACGAGAGGCCGCAGGTTCGATCCCCGCACCGAAACAAATATTTGTGTGATCCACAGGTATTTGTTTCGGGTCTGGGTGTTTGTGAGACCGAAAAGTCTCTCGTAGTTTCTGACACCCACGACACAGGACTCGATCTTAGTGTGGGGTCAGGACTATGTATTTGACTGTTGGGTGTATTTATTTATTTATTATTTATTTATTAGTTCTAATTTATCATTCTGTTTTATCCATCTTTACCATAACTTCCAGAAACCGAAATTATGATGAAATTAGCGTGAAATTTTAAGATACTGAAAATCATGTACGTGAAAGAATTTGCCTTACGCAACCGGGTCGTGATATGACTGATAACGCTCGTAATCTTGTGAGTCTGTGACACTATTATCACAAATACTTTCTCTTACGTATCTTTATAACACTGCCTCGGTGGCTTAGTTGTACTACGGTACGGTTACAAAGCTGAGGTCTCGGGTTCGAATCCTGGGTCGGGCAAAGTGATATTGGAATTTTCTATTCATTGTCAGTCCGGAGTCAGGAATTTATGCTCGATATGGCGATAGGCTCGCCTCCTATCACATTGATTAAGTACCTATTTTTTTATGTTTGTTGTACGGAATACGCTAGGTGAAATGTGGGTGTTCTGGTGGCTACTCTGCCTATCCCTTCTGGGAAAAAGGCGTGACTGTATGTATGTGAGAGCACGAGGGCCTAATAACTGTTTTACTATGAAATCAATATAATATCTATTTTTAAAATTCAGGTTACTGCCCGACCTGGGTAACAAACCCATGACCTTGTTAGTGTCACTATGTCAATGAATATTAAAATATTCATATAACATGTTAAATAAAAGTACCAAAATTAACATTTTAATAGTTTCGCAAGCTGGGCGAACCGCATTCCGATGCAAGTTGCGTTTCGTAATATTCATATTCTATCGTTCATTGATTAATCGTTCAATGAAGTATTGTTTGATCTGACGGCTCTTTTATATGCTAATGGAAGCTAATTTTATCGTACGTGCTAGTTTTTACTTGTGGTTCTTTGAAACTAACCTCTGATCTAAAGAAATGTTAGATCACAACCTATATACATATAATATGAGACAGCCTCCGTGGCGCAGTTGGTTAGACGCCGGCTGTGAAACGAGAGGCCGCGGGTTCGTTCCCCGCACCAAGAGAAATGTTTGTGCGGCCCACAAATATTGAATCGAACCTAGGACTTTGGGTTTACATATATTATCTACATCGACCAAGGAGCCAAGCTATGGACTATTTACTCTATAAATATATTTTTAGAGACCAGAAGTGAGAAAAGAACAAAATCATAAATACCCTTCGTATATTTTAACTTAAAATTACACAAATTAAATAACAAACAAACTAAAATAACAAACTTATGAAATCTATCTAATTTACTAGTGAATTTAAAAAGAAACAATCAACAAATATCTGCAATTTTTCCTCCACTCACAAACCGTTACCTAGGTAATCCCTTTTAAAAATCCACCGAGCTACGTGACGACCGACAAAAGAGGTTTCCAACCAAATAAATTTAATCTGATAGCTCCTAACAATATAATTTTCACTCCTGTTTCCCCATGTTGTATGCAATGCGCAATGAACTTTAACCGACATGACATAATTCGATAATATTGTATCCATATTTCGCATAATGCGATTACCAAAATAGTCAGCATTTGCATTACATGATTTATTACAGGAAAATGTATGTCAAGGATGCCGTAATGCGCTATTGTTCTTGACCAGCTGCTTATTGTAATCCTATTGTATTTTATTTTCGGTGGTTCGGTGTAGCGAATTTTACTGGGAAGTGACGTCATATTTTGTCCAATGTTGGTTCAATTCCAGAGCCTTGACTCTTCCAAGTGATTTAAAATTAATATATCGCTGTAACGGTGAAAGAAAACGGAGAGGAAGCATTCATATAGAAAGAAAGAAAATAATTTTGTTGTTGCAAGAACAGTATATAGTACAAAAAGTGTTTTAGACAATAAAAAAATATATACCGGGTATATCAAGACTGCGACCGAAAACGAAGCCAGGGGGTAGTTTAAGTCGTAACAGACACAATACTATAAAAAAGCGACAGTTTTTTTTTGCAATTTTTTAAACCTCATCGTGTTTAGGGGGTTAATACCTAGTTTTTGCGAAAATAGTAATTTAAACCTTTGCGTACCATTGCGTCTTCAAAAATAAACAGGTGTACATTATTATTTTAGTAAAATTATGTATTTATCACCCGAATACAATTTTTTTCGCGAAATTTTTAACTGCATTGCGTTTGAAGTAACTAATAATACCACCTGGCTTCGTTTTCGGTCGCGGTCTTGAGATACCCTGTATAGAAAGGTAGGTCCGTATGTTACGCGGCTCACATATCTGTGAGAACTTTGTTAGAATTTCGGAGGTATGGAAAGTCTATCGAATTGCCTCAGCGTGATGGACTAGAAGGCCTACTCCCGCAAGAGTCATTCTTGGATAAGCCGAGCGTATGGTTACAAGCTTCGATATAATTGATTGAAGTCTACAAGCCAAATCATTCTGGAACATGACTGAAAAGTCATGTAGCGTCGACTTACGTATGAGATAAGCGCAGCCAGAAGAAATTATTACGTATTTATAGTTCATTAATTAAGAAATTGAAGCGGTGATATGGTTTTTAGACTGACAAGCTCTTGTGTTCCGGTTTGAAGGACATTGTAGCCAGGGTAACTACTGGACATATTGAGACTTAACATCTTATGTCTCAGGATGGCGAGCGCAGTGGAATGCCAAGCAATGCTTTGTAATTCATCATGTTGTTTGGTTTTCTACTGTCCATGAGCGGTCGTATTGTTTACCATCAGGCGAATGGCAGGCTCGTCATCACTCATCGCAACAGAAAAAAACAAAAGAAAGAAGTGAACCTAGAACATAATAACAACTTCCATTCCACAAACATATCGAATTAGACATATCTACTTACATACATACATACATAAACTCTCGCCTTTTTCCCAGAAGAGGTAGGCAGAGGTGCAACCTGGACACCCACGTTTCGCCTTGTATTTTCCGTCCCATGATGTGATAGGGGGCGAGCCTATCGCCATATCCAAAACTACCTTGCCTTGCCAGCTATTTCATACATAGTATTAAACTCCGTGAGCGTTTTATCTGGTATTTTATTGCGAGTCCTTAAGGGCGGAAGAAGCGAGATTAGGCGCGTGTTATCACGTTGCGTAACGTTTTATCTATTGCCACTACTGTGCGTTCTCATTTTTAGGTGTTAAGTATTTTTTATCACATCATGGGACGGAACATACAAGGCTGAATGTGGGTGTCCTGGTGGCGCCTCTGCCTACCCCTTCTGGGATAAAGGCGTGAGTTTATGTATGTATGTATGTATGTAAGTATTTTTTAGTATTCTTATTTATCTGAAATGTATTCATTTTTATATATATTCTTTTTCATTATTAGTTTAGTTGGAAGGTGAATGATAAATTTGAGCTGTGAGTCTAGTAGTCCAGGTTTTATTTTGCTTTCACCATTCAAATAATAAAGCAGAAAATAAAATAGAAGAATGAGATTACAGCTAGTTCCAGTAAAAAAATATCTGCTTTGGATTTAATTTATATAGGTACCAATATATCAGGCAAATTTATTTAATAAGTGCATATATTATTATATAAGTACAAAAATAAATACACAATACAGAAAAATCTCCGGAGATGCGGCGCGCCGTATCAAGAGATCCAAAATGGCGCATTGTAAACAAGAACGAACGATTGGCATAAATCGAGCAGTTTAAACGCAAATACTGCCAATATTGGCTGACAGTTCGACGCGACACAATCGATATATGATAGAAATATATTAATAAGGTGGTCGGGTAATTCTTATTGTATGTTATTTGGATTGAACACTCATGTGATTTGGTTGGGAACGAAATTCGTGCCTGAAATGGTGGACTCACCTGTTTTCATATGTCTACAAGTTTGGTGTCACATCTACGGATAGATATTAACGTAGCGAACTTAGTGCTACCATCACCACTATTCATTCATAAATACAGACTAAGTTTATCTGTGTGTTTTAAGATGCAAGATCGATAAGACAAATGTTTGTATAATAAAAATCATCAAACATTGGATATAACTGCTGAATATAGACAACTAGATATTTTTAGCAAATGTCTAGCATGTATTTCTATGTCTTCATAAATCATCAGTTACAAAATATAGATCGAATTGAAAAAATCGCGTCTTAGAAATAGACAACGCTGCGTGCCGCTTCCGAACTTTTCAGCCACCTCGACTCACTAATTTCTCACTCGAAGCAAACTCACTTTCTAAACCTAATCTTGAAACAATAGTAGTGGTAGAATTTGTGTGTCACCAAGGTGTTTCGTATAAGTTCAAATATTGCAACAGGTTGTTGGTTGCCAAGCGACGATGAGCTTTCAACTTACATTTACTATGTAAATGTTATGGAGGAATGATTTATGATGTTATCTTTTATAAATTACGATATACTGTTTTGTTAATGGGTTATCTCTGAGGCATAGCACGAGGCATGTGAAATTGGAATTTAAAGTTAAGTCATAATTTTAACAGTTCCATCGTTAAGAAGTTGGGTCTTCATAAAATTATGCTCAATGGTTTCCTATCTTGATGGCATTTCATATTTCAATTTCCTTCATAGCTGAAAAAACTATAAATTGAAGCCTTAAAAGTAATACATTTATGACTTGAAAAAACTGCACCCTGTCTGAAATTGTCAAAATTCTAAAAGAAATTCACTCATCAGACTATCTATAGAAAGAATATCTAGCTAATAGCTTAGCTATCACTCAAACAACAGTGTAAATGCACTGTTGTGTTCCGATTTCAAGGACATTGTAGCCAGAGTAACTACTGGACATAATGAGACTTAACATCTTATGTCTCAGGATGGCGAGCGCAGTGAGATGCCAAGCATTGGTTTATAATTCATGGTGTTGTTTCGTTTCGCTACTTTTCGTGAGCGGTCGTATCGCTTACTATCAGGCGAAAGGCATGCATGTTTCACCATTCACACATAAGAAAGGCCCAGTCTGGGAGTAAACTCTACGACAGGCTTTCCTACTGTGGGACAGTTATTAATAGTACCTACATCAATACACGACGTCGAGCAGCGATAAACTTGTAATGACGCACTTTGTTGTTTGTGCCATATGTTCGAGATGCGAAGTCAGGGCTATTTTTGTGTATATCCATTATTTATACCGGGTATATCCAAACTGCCACTCAAAACGAAGCCAGGTGGCAGTTTTAGTGATTGCAGACACGATGCAATTGAAAATTTGGCAAAAAAGCGTTAGTTCTCTTTTTGCAATTTTTTAAGGTGCGCAATGGAATGCCAAGCGTTGCTTTGTAATTCATGGTGGTATTATTTAGTTTTGCTTTTGTCCATGAGCGGTCGTATCGCTTACCATCAAGCGAGCTGCAAGCTAATCTCTCGATTCATAAAAAAAGTCGTTATGAAAGTCCATAGGGCGCATGTACTGTAGACTTCTTATGTTTGAAAAACACTATGACAGTTGGCAAATGCCTCTATTATTTCTTTCCACTGATGTCTTAAAATAAAGACCCTCACACCCGCCACTGCATTTCCCGTAGACCATGATCGACAGCACGCATTTTTCCTTCACCGTTATAGTGCGTGGTGATTGACTATTACTTCATACATTACTCCGCAAAGTCAGAGGTGTGCCCTGGTATTTGAACCCGCGACCACCGTGAACATGTTGGCAGTCGCGTCTAGTCCGTTACCAACAGGCCAACACGCACATATTATACGGCCTATATATAATACAGTAATTTATTAATTTGTCCAATGCCTATTATCCCATAATTAATTAGCAAATTTATCCACGAACGGCGTTGTTCACAGACAGTTTTGAAACGTATTTAGTTATGGAATGTTTTAAATACACACTCAAATAATACACACAACAGTGACTGACCTGACCCCATACCTTAATCGAGTCTTGTGTCGTGGGTATAAGAAACTACGAGACTTTTCAGTCTCACAAACACCCAGACCCGAAACAAATACTTGTGGATCGAACCCGCGGCCTCTCGTTTCACAGCTGGCGTCTAACCAACTGCGCCTCGGAGGCTGTCAGTTTTGTCCGTTTTGAACGACTTTTGAATTCAGTCTGAGCGAAGATTCTATAGCTAAAATACGTTTTAAAACTGTCTGTGATATGGCCCTAATAATACAGCTATATATTATTATAAGCGAAAACACAAGTCCATGTGAACTCACCTCTATTCGACTCACATAATGAACGTGTAATTCTGAAATGGCGACGAAGGCCGCCACATCATTCAGCGCATTAGCAAATTAATTACAATTGCCTTTTATTTAACGTGAGCTAAATTATCTCGTGTTTACAACATGGTTTTAAAGTGAGGCGTAATTAGTAAAACAAAAATTAAAGGATATTTTTTGATCAATTTTTTTTTAAGTTTGTTGAGAGTCTGTATCTTGGAGCAAAATGATTGTTAAGAAATTCTGAAAGTATAAGTAAATGCACGGTGTTAAAAGCGAGAAAAAGTTTGGATTTTTTTTCTTGTTGGTTTTCCTACGATTGCTTATCAACCAAGCATGCAATCAAGGAATGGAGCATAGATCTGAAAAATAGACATTTCAAGTTTCTAATTTTTAGTTTTAGAATTTCTTAACAATAATTTTTCTCCAAGATACAATCTGTACAATTCGCCTTGATATGTTCAGCTGTGGGTTGTAACAATATATATCACTTTGCCCAACCCGGGACACAAATCCAAACCACAGCTTTGTAACCGTACCGTAACAACTACGCCACCGAGGCAGTCAAAGAACCACAAAAGTAAAATTATATTACCAACTCCTACAAAACGAAGGACAAGTCGTTCATCAGAGCATGCGGCGAACCCGTAATTAAGCAGAGAGGTCATAACTCAGCTCCAATATGGCGTCGGATTAATCAGTGTTAATGTGAAAACATGGAGTCGGACACTCGCCACACCCTGACGACTAATAGCTTGGATAACTACAAGTCCATGCAAATTACAATAATCAGAAGTATAACTGCCTCGGTGGTGTAGTTGTTCTACGCTACGATTACAAAGCTTGAGGTTTGACTCCCGGGTCAGGCCTAGTGATATTGGATTTTTCTATTTATTCATTGTCGGCTCGGAGTCAAGAATTTGCGCCCGATATGGCCGGAGGGTCGTGGGACGGAACATATAAGGCGAAATGTGGGTATCCTGGTTGCACCTATGCCTACCCCTTCTGGGAAAAAGGTGTGAGTTTATGTATGTATGAACGGTAGATTTAGGTCAACTATGCTCTTTAAATCTTGACAACAGTGCTAACCAGATACAGTAACCAAATCGTAAATTCTATGCCAGCTGGTTTTAAATCGTATAACACTTAGGTCATCTCAGTCACAAAGATCAGTGTATCAGAAACTAAGAGACTTTTCGGTCCCCAAATACCCGGATCCGTAACCAATACTTTTGAAATTGAAACATCTGTGGTTGTTTCTGACGCCTACCACGCAAAACAAGACAATCTTGATGTGGGATTAAGACCATATTACCTATGTGTCTGACTGTCGGTGTGTACTTATTTACTGCAGACAAGATGACCTATTTAACCGTACCGATGCCAGAAATACCAATTATAATGAAGTAATGATTACTAATGGATCTAAAACCGTGACGCGAGACCCAAACACTCAGACGGGAAAAAGAGCACCAAAAGCCGTTCCCATTTTAGCGCAGCAAGCAAATCGGGCAAGGGAAATAAATCTCTATTGTGAAAGTTATTAACGTCAAAATCAATTGGCCGGGTGAGTGATTTGCAGAAACAATCTGCAATCTGCACCCTTTTGTTTTTTAAGCCCGTGATTAATATAAACTGCAGTCACACAGTTGTGTAATGCGGGATCAAATGTCAATTATATCCAGACGCGGTTCGCGAGATGATACGAATTGTGTTGGACAGTTCGGTGTTGGGACAATCAAATTGCTTAATGGTCGGTGCATCATTTCGATTTGTGAGGATTCGTCGATGCATTTTGATAGATTTTAATGTGGAGTGGTGTTGGTAGTTTGAAGGTATTGAATATAGACTGTTTTGATTTTGGTTTTTACGTTTTTGATCCAAAATTGTGGTTTAAGAGATTTAATTTCTTGTCTTGTGACAAAGAGCGCAATAGTTTCATGCAGTGTTTAATATCGAGATATGACTAGTTTTGCTGTTGTCTATAGATATGTATGACGCTTAGTCAAACGATCTACTCATAATTCTTTCTTTTCATCAAACTTGCTTACTGATCTTAAAAATCTCTAAAAGTTTCTCACTACCACCGTACACGTTCTTCACCCCTCAGCACACTATTTAAAGAACCTGTTGCTACTCCCTGCACAAAGCTTCGGTGTAACAGTAGCCATGGCACATGAATGGCCCACAGTGGAACGACAAAGGGATATATTTTTAGTCATGCGTCAGAAGGATTTAGCGACGACTATATATCAATATCTCGGGTTTCACTCGCTTTGTGAGGTACCACTGAGTTTATATTATCAAGATTTATTACCTTTTTGTTGTATGTGGGAACGTGCTTTTAGTTAATAAAATAGTCAAGGTTGTTCATTCAGCCGCTTCCGACTGTGGTGATGCTTGGAGAGGCCTATGTTCAGCTGTGGATTACTGATCATTAAGAGACTTAATACAGAATGTCTCGGAGTGATGAGTGTAGTGCAGTGTCATGCAGTGCTTAAAATTCTGAGTATTGTTGCTTTAGTTAATGGGGAAGCGTGATATTTAGCATCAGGCGAGTGACCTGAAAGACTCGTCTCGTCATTTTCATTAATAAATGGCCGTGGTGGTGGTGAGAGGCCGCCTGGGTAGGTACCACCGCAATGTCTATTTCTTCCACCAAAGAGCAGTGTAAATGCACTGTTGTGTTCCACTGGACATATTGAAAATTAACATCATATGTCTCAAGAAGGCGAGCGTAGTGAAATGCCAAGCATTGCTTTGTAATTCATGGTGTTGCTACTATCCATGAGCGGTCGTATCGCTTACCATCAGGCGAATGGCATGCTTGTCTCGCCATTCGTTGCGATAAAAAAGGTGGTTTGCGCGGCCACAATTTCATGGTCAATAGCATATGGACCTGAATCAAAGAGTTCGCAAGCTCGTACCTTTGCCACACCTTTCAGTAGAACAGTTTACTTTTGTTCCCTCTTCTACAACCGCGGGTCCTTCGGCTGCTGTGAAGGAGAGTTGGCATAATTGTGTTGAATGGCACTCTTTCCGGACAGCATCGCAATAACCAACAGACGCAGTGCACTCTCTTTGCCGTGTCTAATGAAAAAAGAGACGAGTGCGTTCAATTTCGATTCTGAAACGTAACATTACCAAAATACACTAATTACAACCAACTGATCTATTTATCTTATCAACACGCTCATATATCTAAGTCATTTAAAGCCAACATGCCGACTAAAATGCGTATAAAATAATATTTTAATAAAAAACCACCCCACACGCACAAGCAGACTAAACAATATAACAGTCGCGTTTGGGAATAAATTATGTGTTGGGTAAACAAAGGGCGTTCGACCAGAATATGTTGACCCCTCTGTAAACACGTGACCTAGTTATTAGTTAGGTGTGCTAATGAAGGTGGATTTGATTCCAGATACGAGAACTGGTGAAAGTATTTTGTGTTTTAGATTAAAAAAGTAATAGCGATGGTTTTTATTTTAGCAGGATAATGGTTACAATTTCTAGCATAAATAAAAAAAAAATACCTTTTTTGACCAAAATAATACATACATACGTAAACTCACACCTTATTCCCAGAAGGGGTAGGCAGAGGTGCTACAAATAGGAATAGGAAAATTAAATACTGGCTGACTTTGTTTAACCCGGGATTCGAACCCGAGATCTCAGCTTTTTAATCGTAATGTAGTACAACTACGCCACCGAGGCAGTCATCGAGTAAAATAATAAATTTTGATATTACTAGACTGGGAAACAATGATTACAATGCACCTTTTAGTAAATGCAGTTCACTCTAGATAAAGTATCTACTAATGCAAGATGATTATCTTTCTCGGCTCGATATAATTATGACGGTCTAATTACATTCGCATTTATTAATTGTGAGTTCGTTATACATATTTCTCATAATATCTAACTTCTTGAAACTTTATAGTTAAAGTATATTATTAGAAGTGACTGCAGAACAAATGAAGTAATATCTGTATTTCGAATTGAACCAAATCAAGCCAGATATTATGCTAGAATCATGATAAAGAAACTGGTTTAAGGAATTTAATAGAAACGCTAAGTAAACGTCAAACAATGTTGCAAATATTTGAGTCGTAACAGGAATTTAACCCGTAGGGTCTTATATTCTAATCAGATATTCGTCCACTAAAATACAGAAGTATATTTAATATTAATTATTTACAAAGATATTTCAAACACAGTGCCCAATTGTTAAAACTTTGAAAATTAAAAATAACCTAATTTGGGGCATGTGAAAATTAACACATTTAATCTTGATTCCACAATAAAGGTAGTATTTTGAGCGAATGGGAATCGTAAATTACAAAGGGCTTTTAGGTATCGTATTGTATTGTATTTTATCAGCCCATATACGTCCCACTGCTGGGCACGGGCCTACTCTACAATCGAGAGAATCGATTGCGACTGGTTAGGCCATATAGTACACCACGCTGGCCTAGAGGTATCGTACCACGACATTATTATAAACACTAAAGCAAATTAGTGCCGGTATCAAACCTGCAGAGTCCCATGGCCTTGATCCGCTTTCTTCATTGCTCGATAGCAATGGGTGTTGAAGCAATTCGCAAGTACTGATTAAACACGTTTTACTTATTGAAGTTAAAAGGTTAAAGTTAACTCTATTATTTGTCTACTTCTACTGTTATTAGCCGTAAGGTTTCCATGTTTGGAATAAAAATAAATAAATTAAATCAAACTCAATAACATTTCATCATGAATAGACTTTTGAGCAACGGTAGGTTAGTAAAAATTAAAAATTAATGTCTCCACATAAATTAATCAAACAATACTTATAAAACTTCTATACGGATTGTAATTACCAATAAAAGACTCCAAATATCCATATCAAAATCCAGCCCTAATTGTAATAATTAGAAATAACAGCGGGAGTTCTACTTATACTGGTCCATCACACGTGTCGCCTCGCGGGGGTGACGGACGCTCACACCGTAACACATTGATTTTTTACTTTCACTCTTATGATTAACGACTTGGAAACGGTGTGAGCGGATTCCACTTTGTTATGCCGCGAAATGAAGTTTTTTTTCCAATAAACCACAAACGAGTTCTACAAGAAATAATTTGGTTCTCTTTTCAAAAGAGGTTACAGATTTTATAAACTCTTTTTATATTTTGTGTTAAAGAAAATAAAACGTTAGTCCTTATAATTCTGTATCTGTATCAGCTCAAATACGTCCCACTGGAGGGTACGGGCCTCCTCTACAATTTAGAGTACGATTGAGAGGGGTTAGGCCATATAGTCCGCCACGCTGGCCTAGCGCCAGGCGGACTATTATATTCCTTATAATATTATTCCTTGTTAAATAATAGTAATTATATATGAAACAATAAATATTGAATGTGTAGCCAATATCTGCGTGCGTGTACCATATAAATGTGGTTCACGGCTTGATAATTGCGCCAATAAGCGTTGCGTTCGTCCATTGCCAGTGTCACGTTGCAATTATTGTCAAGGTTTGCGATGTTTCTATTAAACAACTCAGTGTTGCCAGTTTCATTCAATCCAGACAAGATGATATTTAAAATATTGCAAAAAAAATTGTTGCTTTTTGCGAACATTTGTATTGTGTTTTGTGACTGTAATCATTAATACTAACTGGCTTTGTTTTCGAGGGCAGTCAGGAGATACCCTGTGTGTAATGTGTAATAATAATTAGGGGAAAACAGTAGTAACTCGACTATCTTAATTTAGTTACTTTTCTATATCTTGAGCGTGAAAATCCAAATTGCTTAGCGTGTGAAATAGTTATTTCATGAATATCGTTGCAGTAATTATAGTAATTGTAAAAAAAGTATTCAAACTCTCAATAAACTGTTTTTTACATTTTAATGTTGGTTTATATCTGGGTATTGCTATAGTATCTAAAGAAAAGTAATTAAGGGACATCATAATTTCTAAAATAAAACCATATATGCGAATTTATTGCATGTATGATACAAAATAGCTTATTTCCAAATGGTCTTTCCATAACAATTAGTCATTTTAATTACCTTTAAAAAAAACTGTAAACTTTATACATAACACAGAGAATTCTCAACATAGCATGACGCACACTAATCCGTAAAATAAAAGACCATAAAAATACTAAGAGGCTGACAACACTAATTTATCTCCAGTTAAGTTTATTGTAGGTTTAAACAAACAGTTTTATCTACAAGGATTCTGAGAATATCTGTGACAAACATCTCGCTACTCGCAGGATGAAATATGAGAATTATGTTTTGTATTTTGGTAATACAATTATTTGGAGCCAAGGAACGTGTAACGTAAATACACCCAACAGTGACATAGCTATTCCTGACATCACTATCGGTCTTATTCACAAAGTTTAAAACCTACTTTAGCTATAGAATGTTTTGTCTTCTTCGCTCAAACTGGATTCTAAAGTCGTTTGAAAGGGACAAAACATTCGATAACTAAAGTAGGTTTTAAAACTGCCGTAAGATACAAGTCTTATATAGTGAATAGAAAGTATAAGAGACTTTTCGCCATGACAATACTCAAAACTGAAAAATAATTGTGGATCTCAATAGTATATAGTTCGGCACGGGTAGCGACTAGCGAACCCTTGGCCTCTTATTTCACGGCCTGTGTGCTAACTAAATACGCCACAGAGAATGTCATAAATTTTATGAATAGGTTTTGAATTTTCGCAAAAGGAATATAAATTTATTAAGTAAATAAATTTATTATAAATTTATTTATTATAATCACGGCCATACCCGTATAAAATTCGAGTAAAACCTCCTTATTCATTTTATAACATGGTAACACAGTGGATATTCCCCTACATACAAAGAATCAAATTGTTTTGCATAACAAAGTGTTTTAAGAAACGTCTGGAGAAAACGTCACGTGTGAATTGGATACGCATTCCTGGAGCATGATTCAAGGTTTAATATCGAAGTGAGGGACTTTTTAATAATTTGTAACATTGTAAGAGTATTGATATGTTTTATTGGTATAATAAGAGTATAAGAAGAATCGTGAGACTCTGGGCTTGACTGCCAAGTAGGGTTTACATGGCATGATTTTTTCGATTTTAAAATCTCGATTTTTAATTTGGTCTATTCTAGATATTGTATTTCTTCATATGGTTGATTCAAGGGACGATTTTAAATGCATAAATACATTATTTTGTGACTTAGTACGTAATAAATACGGACTATGTGGCGGGCTATGTGGCCTAACCACTCTCAATCGTACTCTCGATTGTAATAGAGGCCCGTACGCTGCAGTGGGACGTATTAGGGCCATACAGAATAGCTAATAACCGTTTATCACCAACTCGTTTATAACGGCTTATTAATGTAAATAATTATAAGAACCTAAACTATTCATGATAAGTTACAAAATATTATAATTTAAGAACCTAGTACAGTACCATATTTTAAAAACTTCAAAGTAGTCAGCATCTCTATTTTAAACCGTAGTAAAAGTATAAAAAAACAGTTATTACACAACTGTTTTTTGTGGGCAACTAAACAGGAAATCAGTGCAAGTAATTATAAACTTTTTAAACAGTAAAACATGTGTGTGTGGCTTAAATTATGAGCGACGGCGATATTCCGTCATTTTAGACCGAGAGCCCGTGGTCGCCAGACTTACGTCATTTTATAAAAGCTGAAAATTTGTCCGCGGATGCCTCTGATATAGGTAACACAGGATCAGATTATATGACGTTCCGATCGTGGCGGCTTTGAAAGTTATCAGGTTAAATGTGTCTGGCAAGATGAAAAAGCCATCAAAAGTGTCCGGCTGTCAAGGACACACATTTTGATACTTGCCTTAACAACATAATATTATAAAATTCAGCTTTTACACTATAACGCTGGCAAAATTACATTTTAAAGTTTGAAGATACCGTTATATATATTTTCATTACACACATTTTGAATCTTAATAGCCATGAGGAGTGAGCGGTTCCTATCGATAATAATTAAAAAAAAACTCTTATATCCATCACATGGTTGGTTGTAAGAAGTTGCCTTGAGCGATAAGACCACTAATTGTACTTTTCTTTTCTGTTTATTCTTTACATTTTTGTGGCATTTCTGGTGTACATTAAAGCTTTAAATAAATAAATAAAGGAATCGCTGTGCCCCGGTCTTTTGTACCACATACCACTAAAGGGTTCTATTAACCCTGAGTCGACAGCTCGCTTCGTTAACCCCCCTAATAAGTATTACGCGACGACTGACGCGCTCATTTTACGGACTGTTTGGTTTTTTATTGTATTAATTGGGTTTTAGAGTACAACCCTCGGTGGAGGGTTATTGATTGATGAATTGTATGAGATTTAATGTTTGACTTTCGATGATACGTAATTGTTGTATTTTTGTAGCGTTCATTTTAATAAATAAAGTATAAAGTACCTGTTACGAAATTCAACATATTTTTTTTTTATTTTTGTGATAGTACAATGCAAAAAAAGACATACAAATCATACATAGTATATTTTCCAGTATTTTTATTCAATAGATACGAATATTCTACTAGCAATATTACCAAAATCGATATGAAACCGCACCCAAATTCCTGCACCCTTAATATCGCCAGTCCACCCTCGATGTCTTTATGTCAATCGATTCAGTTTATTGGTTCAAAAGTCGTGTTAACTACGAGGGGAAGGCATAACTGTTGGGTTATCGTCCAGGCAATAATTGTTCACTTCATTGGATTACTGTCGATAAAATAGACCCAAGTTACGTAATCCTGACTAAGAAAAGTCGTTTCAGTAACTATAAGATACTTTGGAATACCTACCTATTATTGGAATCAAGTATAACAGCTTACATATTAGGTCCCATTTAAATGTAATAATGACTAATCCGTGGTGCTTTACAGCTGGCTTATCTGGCTGTAAATGTCTTTATGCGAGGTTATTTACCTCTTTAGTTCATTGTTTTGTCACCCGCTTTATTAGGGAGGGAAGTGGACAATAATTTATTTCCAACTCCTCCTATTAATTTAACTTTTTGATTGATTTCGTTGCGGGTTAAAGACAAGTTAGACATTCCCGGAGACTCGCTGAGCTTCAATGCTCAGTGTCATTAAAATGAGTGCCACTGTTGATCCTGGCTTACAGGAGTTGCAGTGGCGGGTGTGAGGGCGGGACAGTCTCCTATAAGATACTTTTTGCACTAACATATCAGATTCGGAATATTTGTCATACAAACGGACATGACAGCCTCCGTGGCGCAGTTGGTTAGACGTTGGCTGTGAAATGAAAGGGTGCGGGTTCGATCCCCGCACCGAAACAAATATGTGTGATCCACAGGTATTTGTTTCTGGTCTGGGTGTTTGTGAGACCGAAAGAGTCTTTCGTAGTTTCTGATACCCACGACACAAGACTCGATCTTAGTGTGGGGTCAGGAGTATGTATGTGACTGTTGGGTGTATTTATTTATTTGTCTCTTCACGGGGATCGAACCCGCGGTCTATGGTTTTGAAGTCGGTTCGTAACCAACTGCGCCATGGTTGTCATGGTCCACGAACTCATTAGTGATTAAAGATTAAGAAGTTATATTGTTGCACTCGGCCTTGCAGCTTTGATTTCTTTAGAATTGAGAGCTCAAACGAGGAAGAGATCAATCGAGATGGCTAAGGGCAAAATCCTGCACTCTAGCCTAGTATGGGTTGGCAGACTTTACATAGTAATTATTGTAAAAATCTCTATGCACTCTTCCTCAATGGTTTCCTTAACCGTTCAAATCATTCGCTGCCAAAAATTTCTACGAGGGTTGGTTTAAACATACCCCAATACGGGTTAATTAAAAAGTCGAGATGGTCGAAATGACCCGGCTAAACGAAGTTAACTAGCATAGCACCCGCATGATACAACGATAAGTACGGGTTAAGCATACTAAATTAGTATGAATGGTTTTCACTAATATTTCTTAATAGTGCAACTGTCCTTTACTATATTAATACGTGTGAAAGAGAGGGGTTAATCCGTGGGAAAGAATTTTAATATATTTATTGTGCTTTGTTTATAACCCGTTTGTTTATGTACGTTAGTGTAAACATTGTATCACGTATTAGTCATTTGGATGCATTGCAGGGTTAAATAATAATGTTTTTAACCCGTTTCATGCGGCATTAATTTTGGATCAGTTTTTCGGGTTAAAAATCTTCTAAGAGATGACTGGGACTAAACTCTGTGGCCAATACGGGTATAAATGTGTGAATGACCTTGGTATCTCTCCCTACCTCTTTAGAGATACAAGCGTGAACTTATATATTAGATTTTTATAATTTATGTTCGCTATGGAAAGTCTATTTTCAAAAATTAATTTGGATATTGCTGGTTTTTATGAGCTCTAAAGAACACTCAGTATTTCGTAAATTTAGCTTTCTCTATCGGATCTATACCATTAAAAATTCAATTTCCATAGTTTATTCCTTCTTTGTAGTCATTCAAGAGGGCGTAGGTCCTTATGAGGTCAAGTTGAGCTCGAAGGCGAGGTAACCGATGGTAACGGTTCCACGGGTATTTACATACTTGTCTCAGTATGACTTTAAGTTATCGGTAAAGTTCTTTGTTCATATAGATGTATAGTTAATAATCTTAGGATAGGAATATACGGCTAAATGGAGGAATTTTGTAAATATGTCCAACAATTTTGGGGTTAATTCATTCGTGTGTAAACCTTAGCAATTTCCGTTTTTTATGTATTTTTTTTAATGCTATGAATGGCGAGACGAGCATACCACTCGGCTAATGGAAAGCTATAGGACAGCTTATGGACATTAGCAAAACCAAACAACACTATGAACTACAAAGCAATGCTTGGTATTCCACTGCGCTCGCTATCCTGAGACATAAGATGTTAAGTCTCGTTTATGTCCAGTAGTTACTCTGCCATATTATGAGAGACCTACCACCAGTAAAACCTGTATTTCATATTATCCTAAATAATACGTCTTTCGATGCAACCGTTGAAATAGTAAGACATGAGCGATACCGATTTACATTTTAGAATTTATTTTTAGTAATTATCAAATAGCAACAAACAACACCTTGGAATAGGTTGTTACATGCAGCCGAAGTAAAAACTAGAATCTAAAAATAACTACAATGCTTTACCCGCTTCATATAGCACAATTAAGTAGATCGATTCGCAGCGTTATTTAGCTAGCGAACAACCTTCCGGTTCACATTTGGGTGAATTAACACCACGCTACTAGTGTTACTCGAAACATTGTCGTTTTAGTTTTCTATTCGAATATTACTGAAAGTCTATCACGAATTTCTAACTTACCTATTTATTGTCCGTCTTCTGTTTTGTTTCGAATTTGACTGTAAACTAATGTATCTAACTTGGCTGTGTAACTCTATCTGTATTTATAGTTAAACTATTAGTAGGTAGTTATATTTATAAGATAAAGATATTGTTGTATTTGAGTTTAAAAAAATATAAAAAAACTAGGAGAGCTTTTTAATGAGGCGATCATGAGTGAAAGAGACGTATAGAAAGGGAAAATACTTGATAAAGAAATATCTAATATGTGTCTTTATTATTACAACCTTTCAATAGAAGATATAAGTTCACCCAGCCATTTGCCCTGTCGACTGCCACTTTGACTAGCTAAACCAAAAAAAAAAGCAGTTCAAAGCCTCTGTTCTTTACTGTATCAGCCGTTAGTTCTCACTGATTAGCAAAGAGCTCCTTTACTAATTACCTAGAATTCAATTGTGATAGGTTAGGCCATAGTCCACACTAGCTTAGTCCAGATAAGCAGAATTTAAATACCATGCTAGGAACGAATTCAAAACTAGAACCAGTAGTACTCCAGTTAAATTTCCCTAATGAAAAGTAATTGTCAGCAATGAGTTATGCGATGTTTCTGAGTAATGCGCATGTTCCCATGTTTATTGGTCAATGGGTTAGCGTTAATTGACTCGCCGCTCTCGTTGCAGAGAAAGTTTAAGTGAAACTTGTGACAATTTTGGATCATTTTAGTCACTAAAGCATAAAATACAGATACAGGCAGATAGTTATAATGAATGACAAAATTCCCCATGTGCAGCATCAGGCCCAGGTTTTATTGGAATAGATGCTCTTCAATTAATTTGTATTGTACTTCAACGTCCCTGACTTAGGAATGCAATATTATATAATGCTTTTACATACCAATGTGCTATTAATTACAAATTAATAATTATTTTGTTTCATTGTTGCAGGTAAATCAGTCACACAACACTCGAGGAAGTAGGTCCACTTAATGTTCGTCGTAAATTGTAATTGTTATGGCGGCCTCAAGTACCGTCATTACGACATTGTATTGTAAGTAAACAAATGAGTAAATTGTCAAGTATTTTTATGCTTCTGCGAAGAATTTTCACAATACAAGCCAATGTCGATCTTAAAAATATTAAAATAGAATTCAAACTCAAATGTAGACTTAAATTGCAACCCCTATAACTTTTGCATGTCAACTGAAATTGATTTATATCTACTCGGAATACGGTCCAAATTTGCGTGATATTTTTGGCGACATTGATATTGATTTAAAAAGGAAATTAGCCATATTGGCCACGTGCCACTGATGGCCAATTGAGATGTATATTCACGCTATTGGAGGGTAGATAGGGGCGTAATTATTTTTGCTGGTGATTTTTTGGTTGGAATCATAACATAATCTAGTAACCCCCATTTATTTATTTTATTGAATAAATAGTAATAATATACCATCTTATTTTGTTTAATGTTACACTAAACTGCCCCACAGTTGGGCGTGGGACGCTTACGAATAAGAGACTTTAGTTCGCCTTTTGGTCCTAATGCGGTTTGCTAAGTTGACATAATCTTTGAAAGTCTTGTGGAGTGCTTTTAAGTTTTATTGAATTATTTTCTATTAAACGTAGTAGGTAATAATTAACGTACTAAAATCAAGTCTTATGGCGCATATCAGAAACTACTTGAGACTTTACGGTGTTAATGTACCGAGATCCGAAACAAATACCTTTGGATCATACAAACAGTTGCCTCGGTGTGATCAAACCCGCGGCCCCTCGTTTCACAGCCGGCATCAACTACGTCACCATCTGTCAATCAATTTCAAAGATTTAAAGGTGCAGCCACACGCATCGACCCAGTAAAGGCAATGACACACTAGGTATACAATAAAGCCTTGTTTATTTGTCTGTAGGAACGCGGAACTAACTGTTCAATAGACTTCATTGGACTTGATTCGCTATTTATAATGGATGCACGCGGCCGACGCTGTGGGAACTCGGGCATTGCGAGAAATGATCTAAAATAACTGTTATTTTTAATGCTATTTTTGGAATAACATTATATTTAACATAATAAATAACAATATGAAAAGCATGGAAGTTGGCATATCTTCGCAAATAAATTTATTATAATAAGTCTTGTAATAAATCTCTTCATTTAATACTTTGATTGCCTCTTCAGTGTTGAAGGTCGTCAGCTTCTTGTATTCGTCATTAGGCAGGTGGAATAGTTGTTCAACGGAGCTGATAATGATTTAAAATTTAAAAGCCTCAAATGTAAAGATGCAATTGTTTTTCCAGACAGTTGTTACTACAAGGGCCCTTTCAAGGCAATACAAAGAAATTGTAAACAAAAGCTAACTTTTCTGTTGGCTACTATTGTATCTGTCAAGTTCTATTCATTGCGAAACAATGATCGGTTTAATGGCAAGGGCTTTTTTATGTTAAAAGAAACTCAAAGTGGTTTACCTGATAGTAGTGAACTACTTACTACCCTTAGCACCAATGAGAAATGCACCAAGCTTTGGTGCTAAGCTAATTTTTAAAGAAAGGAATAGAGTACGAATAATAAATATTTATTTGCAAAAACACTTACATTTTTGTTTTTGCTCAGACAGAAATTCTTGTCAAGAACGCCTCGGATTTTGATCAAGAGACTGGAGTAAATTTTAAAATATCGCAAAGGATAGTCTAATTTACGCTTGTGTCGCCGAAGGGACAGAGAGAGGAGGCACCACTGGCACTCACAGCTTATTGTATTCTAATCCAAGTTTATTTTCATGTCCAGGTTAAATTGTGGGTGATTCTATTGCCATAATAGGCACGAATATCAATAATATCAATTCTGGACAACTTACACGCGAAAATCTCATTCAAACTGTACTAAAGCAAAAATAGCTAAAAGTTCTACGATTAGACAAAACAGATTGCTTTGAGTTTGCATGGAACGTGTTAAAATGGTCACGAACGCAACGTTTACCATGTTAATGGTTCACGAGGCGCATTAGTAATTAGCGGACAGTGCTGCTGTCCCGTCACAGGAAGTGCTCTCTGAACATAGAGTTGGTTTATAGTTGATAGATTTCTACAACGATCTTTCAAAAGTGACGTGTACATTCTAAGCATTTGATTCTGCATTCCGCTTAGAGTGAATGCTTGAATTAAAGTTTGTTTTTGTTTTATGTGTTTATTTAATACATAGTTAATAGTTATAAGTATAGGCAATCGTTTATTCTTATAGTATATATATTCTTTATGACTGCTTCGGTGGCGTAATTGTATTACGGTACGGTTACAAAGCTGAGGTCTCGGGTTCGAGTCCCGGGTCGTGCAAAGTGATATTGGATTTTTCTATTCATTATCAGTCCGGAGTCAGGAATTTGTGCCCGATATGGCGATAGGCTCGCCCCCTACCACATCGTGGGACGGAACATACAAGGCAAAATGTAGGTGTTCTGGCGATGCCTCTGTCTACCCCTTCGGGGATAAAGGCGTGAGTTTATGTATGTATGTATGTTATAATCATTACTGTTAAGTATTTATAAAAGTAATAATTTTCTATTTTCACACATATTTATTGAAGTGATTGCAGTGTCTTAAAGTGGCATTTTTATGATAATAACTTGATGTTTAGTGAAATTAAACCCAAAGGTACATTAGTCACATAAAGACAAAAGATTTTGAAATCGGCAATTTGTTATTTCGTATTTTGTTAATGAATAATATCAGACCCAAACCAGAATTAATATTTGTCAACCACAAACATTAACTTTCAACCAAACTCTTAACCTTTCATCCCACCACCCGCCCACTACACCAACATTTGGCAACAAATAATCAATGACAAGTTCAAACACAGAATTCACGATTCAATAATAATCTGCTAATTAACTCGGCACGCGCGAATAGCATATAACGAGTGCTATAGTAGCGTAAAATTAGCACAATTATAGCAGTTTCGTAACGTTATTGGAAAGTTCTGAATCACCGCGACACGTCAGCTGATTTTGGATTCGTCTCAGGTTTTGTTTGTAGAGACTGCTCGGGACGCGGCTATGAATTAAACAGGTTAATTAGCTAAAATAACACGTTATTTACGCTACGAGAAAGCGTTAAATCAGGTATTTTTGTGTACATCCGTGGCTCGTGCTGTCATTTTAAGTGATTGGTATCTTTAAATATATGCAGATTTTTTTCAGTCTAGAACATTTTAATTTAGTATCTTATATCGTTCTAATCTTTTAATATTCATTTTTATTATTACAACCTACCTATTACTCTGTTGTTACTCAGAGTGATAATTTTATGTCTTTTAAACGCACATTGTCCACTGCATTTTGTTTCTGCAATAAGCAGACTGGAACTAAACTAACAGAAATCATAACCACTGAATAATTTCTATAACAATACATCCGCTTAAATAAAAACAGGTAAACAAAAACAATAATGAATGAAGTTTACAATGCACACGGCGATGACATCGTGTCGGCCATTTTAAATTTTTCGGTGCGCGCGCTTTTTGTCCAAACGTCACACGATTTATGGCCGACTTCCGACTTTTAAATTTAGTTCTAAACCGTTCTTTATTTGAATTTTGAAACCGGTTATATTACTTGGGATCCCTTTGTCGATGACCTTTGACTGTGCGTCCTGTGGTTTTAATTAAAAATGTTTTTAAGACTGTTAATCAATTATTTTCGCAGCTTATTTGACTATTTTGATAGTCTTATCGTATCGTATTTTATCATCAATGAGTAAGTTTGGAATATTAATTAATTTATTAGATTACGTTGCGCATATACAAGGGTTTTACGTAGTAATGATTAAGATATAAAATGGTTTTTTGTATTTATTCTCATACCGGAGTTTAGTTTGGACCATATTGATATAGATAGGTAGATTTATACCCTTGTCAAAAGCTGTAAAGTACACAGTTTACCTGACCCTGTTTTTCTGTTAAACGAATATAAGCTGATCAATTTATATACACATTTTAAAATAATTCAGAGGCGATAGAACCCGTAACCGCTTCAAAATTCTACGTTGACAACATCACTATCGTTTATCATATAAAATCCTATTTGCTATTCATAGTATAATGAATCGATCTTTTTAACAATCGATTCGGTCGCGCTCGGCCTGTTCCGATGATCGATTCAAACACTTTGGTCCATTTACATATTCATAAGATATTAGATATGCTGTAGTTGGCGTACTTTTTGTGATGGTTATACAAAGACGAATTACTCGTTGTAACTTGTATGTATTCAATTTTATAGATGGCGTCGCAAGCCAAAAGGTTCACATATATTTATTTTGGACATGTGCTTTTTACAATTTTGTCGATTTAAATTTTATCATAATAAAAAGTTATCCTTAATTCTCGTTAATATCTGAATCATGACGAACATAACTTCTTTATTGCACAACAAAAATTATGAATATTAAAACATCCTGATGTGATCTATTTATGTTCCATGAAGCATTGTAAGCTGCCTGATTGTCCCAATCAAATTTATTATTTCATAATATACATACATACATAGACTTACGCCTTATTACCAGAAAGAGTAGGCAGAGAAGAGGTAGGACTAGTGTTGAGTAGGACATGACTTGAAAAAGAGTTTGTAAGAGTAGCCTCATTTTTGTACTGAGCTAGTACAATGTCCCACTTCAATTGAAGTGAGGCGTACTAGATAGTTTGAAGGTATTAGTACCTCTCGCTCTCATCCTATAGTTAATGACGTAGTGTAACGAGTACCGAGACCCAAAATATGAAGTAGTACATTTCAAAAAGTTGAGCCGCTCTTACATTTTGACGTCATGTACGGGACAAATGTACTACCTCTTGTATGTCCTACTCAACACTAGGTAGGACCCTTTCGCCTTTTCGCCTAGTATTTTCTGTAGATTTGATAGGGGCCAGCCTATCGCCATATTAGGCACAAATTTCTGACTCCGGGCTGATAATAAATTGAAAAATCCAATATCACTTTGCTAGAGCCAGGATTCCAACCTAAGACCTCAGCTTTGTCATCTCTTCCTTATATATAATCAAGGTGTTCTTTCATATTTCTAACTGTGCTAATTAATTAATTCCCACATATCCGCCTTTATTTATAGAGATAACTGGAGGTGCTTTTAATGACACTCACAATTTTCCAAACTTATGTTTCCATAATATAGCTTTAGCCATCATACAATAACTTTCTGCTACTTATGAGATTAAAACAAATCCCAAATGGTGAAATCACGTAATGAGTTGGCCTTGATAAAGCTTTTTCCAATTTACCTAATGGATGGTAGCCAAATGCGAATAGGAGGTGACGTAAGACCAACCAAAATGGATTTCATCTGATTTGTTCTTCGTAATTAGTTAGATTGAAGAATAATTAATTTGTTGTTATATGCTTTATTGGTTTATTAGACTGATAGGGCTGAGAATTGTGAAGATCTGGATTTTATTTCCATCGGGTACTCCATTGTCGTGTGAGTTTGTCGGTTTGAGGATCTCGTATAAGTTGCCCGATTCTAAAGTCATCGTCATCATCAGCCCACAACATTTCAATGCTGGACACGCAGATTAGATGTTATTTCTCTTCCGTAGCTGGATATAGCGCTCTAAATACGCACTATCGAAACCAATTCTCGGCTTCTTTGATTCTTCGCTGCTCTTTCTTTGTTAGAAATCCTTAGGTAATTTAAAAAATCGTGGACCTTTGTCCTGGACATGAAAATTTCATGCATAAGAATTGGGTGGGGCGCCAGAAATAAATAGATAAATAAGACATTTATAAGTTCGGCGATACATTATGGGTATATATAAATAAGAGTGTATGTATTTATGAAGATGTTACTCTTTATCTACATCTTATACTAGCATGCATAACAGCACAAACGCCCACGCATACATTATTTGCAATCAACATTTCTGTCACAACGCGCCAGAAATTACATTTTAATGACGGCTTCCCACGTCTACGAACTGTCATTAGCCAATGATTAGTTTCAAACGCGTCAGATGGCTGTTAAACAACTGGATGTGGGTTCGATTCCCGGATTGATTTTGTGGAATATTCGTATCTGCCTATAGCGACCGGTGGTGAAGAGTGAAAATCCGTTAAAGTAACACAAGTTGGGTAGTCTTTTAAGGTTCATTCTGGGTATATCCAGTTCTGAGCAGACCGAAAAATTATGAGCGTCGAAAGATTAATGACTAATTTAATGGTGAAGGTAAAATCGAGAGGAAAATTGTATACTTTAGAAATCTATAAGAGTTTTGAAGTTATGTGAAGTTCACTAACCTTAGATTTAGATCTGACACCATTCAATCGATTAATATCCATTATTAATAAGGTTAAGCTCACACAACATGGGTTAAATATAATTACCTCGCGGAACAAGTTTTCCAAATCACGAGACGTAACTAATAGACAGTTAAAACATTCCTAAACGTGACGAAAAATTAGTCTCAACCGCTATCGTATAATCACTGATTTTTTATTCCATACGCGTTACAATAACGTTATCTTTACCGATAATCTCGAATAAATGAATACAAGAACTTCACGCAAGTATTTTGGACTACTAGGAATTTGACAATAAGCGCGTGCTGTAGCGGTTTTGCTATGCTATGTATTGTGTGTTAGATTCTAATGCTACTTAGGAGGTTTGCATAATGGTTTCTTAGATTTACGCGAATGTTACACATTGAAATAAAATCACGCAACCGCCCCGTGACCACGAAAGCTGTAAATCGAAACCGCGTCGGGAAGTTAAAAAATGTAAAAATTCAACCAAATCGCGATAAAATTCGTAAAAATTAGTTTTATTTCAATACTTAGGGGGTTATAAAGACTGTGTTTGTTCTCCAGTAAGTCGCCTTGTGTAATCGCTTTCGGCCATAGTCCTATCGTTATAGTCTTATCGCTTTCGGCAGTAATCCACCACGCTGAACTAGTGCGAGTTGGCGGGCTTTACACACCTGTTGTATGCAGGTTTCCTCGTGCTTTCAGTCACCGTTGCCATGGACGGTTATCAACTTTTTGAGTAATTGAACGAGGTAATTTAATTGTATTTTAATCCAAAGCTGGGCTGTAGCGTAGAAATAGCTTCAGCCGTGGATAGGAGGTCTAAAAACTGAGCCCAAGGCGTTGGTAGAATCGCAAAACAATACGTGATGACATCCGCATGAACATTAACGTAACCATTGTTTAGTTTGGAAACACGTTGTGTCTACAGAAATAATTTACTCGTAATTCAAATAGGTTCTTAATTTTCCTTCTTTAACCGATTTTAACAATGTTTTTTTGAATCTTTTTTCTTAAGAATCATAATATTATCTATGTTTTTAGATCAATATTAGATAACCTAAAATAACGTGATTAGTCTACACAAAAAAGGAAAACAAAGCATAAATCGTTTGTACATTTTTTTAAACAATAGGTGCATTTTTTCCTTTTTGCTAATTTAGACGAAGCAAATAAATTTCGTTTTAATCCTCTTATCAAGACATGAATCGCCGCCATGTTGGATTTATGTTTAAAATGGCTGTTAATTTAACCTAAAAACCAATCCATTTTTCTCGCGCAAATCTCATTGCAATGTGTTCTCAGATTAGTCACTAAAAATACTGCAATTTTGTCACAGTTTTGTATAAATTGTTACACGTGGGCGATATTTATCGATCCACTCGACCGGCCCACATAACCTATGAAAAAGTTTGGCAATAAACATGTGCATCCTTATAGAACTGTGATGTAGGTGGACAAACAGAAGCGTCCTACTTTCTATTATGTGTTATTTTTCATACTAAAGTGACATCTGAAGTTAAGTGGTTATTAAATTAGATTTAAACCGCCTTTTATTTTATTTATTTAAGCACCTCCAACGAAGGATACACGACATATAATGAAGACAATGGAATATAATACCTATAATTGTCTTTGATCTATAGTGCAGCTATAATACAGACTTTGGGTTTTTCAGGTCAGGAATTATTTTATAGGAGTTTTTCATATGAAAAGCTTTTTGCGATTAGATTAAATTTGATACGAATAGGAGATCACGTAAACACGTTAAATATTTGTGTCATATTTTATAGATAAAGCTAGCAAAGTAATAATTATTAGAAACATATGTTTTTGACTAATTGTAGAATACAACATAGCAACTACAAGTAAGCAATAGCCATTAGAGTAATCACTTTACTGACCACGTATAAAACCTTGACACAAAAAATGAGAAACGTTTTCAATACATCTAATGAATAATATTCCATTATCAAGCAAAATATTTCCCTCTAATCAACGCGATAGCTTTCCCAAAAAATCCTCGGATAAACAATATCTAGTAAATTGCTGGAGGTAATCATCTCGAAAGGTCGGATTACATCATTCGGCGTTGCCATGACAACCGTCGGCGTCTCCCCGGCGCCGACAATGCCCGCCAACCCCAAAAAGTATTGTTCAGTTATTGTGAACTATATATCTTGTCTGTTGAACTCAACGTCATCTTCATTTTTGCTGTTATCTGAAGATAAGGCTGTATGTTACTGCATTTATTTTTTCAAATGTATTTTTAAACTACCCGTAACTGTCACTTAGAGTTGTCAGTTTCAAAATGGCGACTGTTTTTTTTTAGTTTTAAAGGACAGGTTTTCAGACAGCCAATTACAGGAAAGGTTAATTGGTTTCTATCTTCTAAAAGAAGATCTTAGATAAAAAGAGAAAATATTTTAAACATTTTAACTACGGTAATTGGAAAGGTACACACATATTTTTTAAAGTGATTTGATGTATTACGTAAGAAAGAGTGCAATTTTAGACTGTTTAATTATAATTAGACGCCATTCTAAAAAAAATATTCAAAGAATCTAAATTGATAGTTAATTTTGAAAATGCTCTCAATTACTTTTAAAAATTACCAAATTCTAGTAGGTACATCTAAAGAGATTATGAACTGCTCATTCCGTTTTTTCGAGGATATATTCATTAGACAATCACTTCCATTTACCTTGTTAATATGTAGCAAACAACTACAATACGTAATTTAGGAAATCAAGTGCAATAAATTAAAGCGATACGATCTTCGAGTGTTTTATGTCTGTCCCGGAAACTACTGGCGGATAGTTGCATTTACCAAAAGGAAATAACATATAGCCTTCAATTCCCTTTCTAAATTAATTCATGTTTTAATCTAGGTTTTTATCTAGTTTTGTTGTTGTTTTTAGGCAAATGAAGTATTATGCAAAAAAAGTTCTAAGTTAGGTCAATTGCCGTATAAAATAGGAATGTTAAAATACACTTTCTTATTTGTGACATTCTGACATCTTCATAGACTGTGCAATAATAGGCGAAAAGTTGGCTGTTGAACGAGAAGTTGCGGGTTCCAACATCATACTTATAAAAACAAATATTTCTGAAAGTATATTGTGGTAACAAAAACTCCTACATTTTATAACTACAGAATAAGACATCTTACAGTTGAATCTAAAATATTTGTAACTATTTACGTAACACTAGAGTGCTTTTCAAGGATCCCACCCACACCTAACCATAGACAATTTTATCAACTGAAAGGAGTATCAATCATACAGCCTACATACTGAAACTCCATACTATTTTACAATAGGCTGTATGTGGGTTCCTTTGCCTCAAGTTTCTTAATGATGACGTCAGGAGACTCGGATTAAAGGGCTTATGGGGTTTAAGTGTTTGTCTATGATATCACATGGCCTTCGCTTAATCTGTGCGTAATTGATGCTTTATTTGGAGAGTGGGAATTTTAGAAATAAAACCTTATTCAAATATGGGTGAATCATCTATCAAAGTAGTATATTAATTAGGAGTACCTATTTTTTGTGTAAAATATACGCACCTATTTATTGACTTATATTCTACTGATAGACGAGACACGTCATAGAAATAAAGTGCCCCCGTATTTTAAAAGCACACTGCAATATTACATCACTTACCTGGTATTTTATTACAATATTGAAACTTCAGACGATTTGCTTTCGGTTTGACGGCGAAAAATTCATTTATTACTTTTAAACTTCACCACAAAACGTATGCGATAAGGCGTATTGCACTGTCACTGTCACGAAGCAAACTGATTCATGTGCGGTGCATGCACCGCAAGTAGGTGGGACACATTTTGTGTACTGAATGTCTTATCTAGTGTAACATTGATATCGATGCACCTATTAATATTTTTATTGTTTGTTGCAGGTAATTACTATTTTAATTATATAGCAACGTTAATGAAGATTATTTGAAGGTAAATTAGACTTTCTTGATTACTTATGAACGTTTAAAGAGGCAATCAATACTTAAAATATAAATTACATTTTATCATGACTTTTTCTGAATACTGGTACGAAAAAGCTACTAAAACTGATTGCAAATGAGCCTATAGTCCACACAGAGTATCCAAAACGATGTAAGCTGAAAACTGATAATAGAAAGGGTAAATCAGTCCGCCAACCCGCACTAGGCCAGCGTGGTGGACTATATGGCCTAACCACTCTCAATCGATTCTCTCGATTGTAGAGTAAGCCCGTGCCCTGCAGTGAGACGTATATGGGCTGATATAGATAGATAGAAATCCGAAACGAGATTCATTTCCATGGGTCACCATGACGATTTTACGCCAGAGTGTACGGAGATAGTTGACCGAGCGTATGAAGATCCTAGTACATAAAACTTACTCTTTACGGGGAATATTGTGTCACTATTAAAAGTATCTATTTGACAGCCTCCGTGTCGCAGTTGGTTAGTCGCCGCCTGTGAAACGAGAGGCCGCGGGTTCGATCCCCGCACCGAAACAAATATTTGTGTGATCCACAGGTATTTGTTTCGGGTCTGGGTGTTTGTGAGACCGAAAAGTCTCTCGTAGTTGCTGATGTCCACGAAACAAGACTCGATCTTAGTGTGGGGTCAGGACTATGTATGTGACTGTTGGGTGTATTTATTTATTTTATTTATTAGAAGCTAGTATTGCTCGCCAGATGATTTTTTTCCGGGATAAGAGTCCCACTATATTTTTCAGGGATAAAAGTACCTTAAAGCCTTCCTTGATAAATAGACTATGCAGCACCAAAATAGTATTTCAATTCCAATTAGTAGTTCCAGAGATTATCGCGTTCAAACAAATAATCTCTTCAGCTTTACAGCAGATGTGTGTCTCAATTGATTGTATTTGTTTGAATAATAGTCCAACAAGTTTCTCAGCGGCATTTTCAAAGCATTACGAAACACTCCTTGCCCCGAGACAATCCTTTTGTCCAATATTTGATGTTACAATGCATCGGCCTCAAATGGTGTAAATTATTAGTTCGTGATAGGATAATTTGAGTGTTGCATTGCCGTCAAGTGGTTCGAAAATATGTTTGTATCCAAGTAGGGTTATGTTCTGAAATTTATTTATAAATGGATAGGATTTCTTTTTCTATCTGTCCTTGTACTACTTTTACCCGGGGTTGAATGAATTAGCTCTAGTACTAAAATAGGTACTTGTTGGGTATGACGTTTTTTTTTTTTTTTTTTTTTTTTTGCCTTCGTAGGCAGACGAGCATGCGGCTCGCCTGATGGTAAGCGATCACCGATCACGTATGATTCAAACCGTATTTCTACTGCATATTTTTGTCGGCTTTTTAATCGAAGCACATCATATAATTAATAAACCATAAGGGTCCAATTTCTTTGGAATCGATTCGAGCTATCTCTCGTCCATCGACACAATTATGCCGTCCTGTATCTTGATATGCACAATGAACCTCTTACTCTACACACTTAATGAATCACTACATCTCTTTAACTTTAAGATGGTCACTATCTAGGCTAGTATTCTACCACTTCACTGTATTGTATCGTAATATCAGCCCATATACATCCCACTGCAGGAAACGGGCCTACTCTACAATCGATACGGTTGAGAGTGGTTAGGCCATATAGTCCACCACGCTGGCCTAGTGCCGTTTGGCGGACTTTACATACCATAGAAATTCTTACAAATCGTTATGGTATGCAAGGTTTCCTCCAGTTATGAATCCACCGCGCATACCCAATTCTTGTTGGCAGACTTCATATAAAAATTGTTCCCGATGACGAATCAACGAAAGCTGTTTGAATTTTCGTGCCGACATTGTTTGGGACCACCCAGGTCTAGTGTTTCGCATTAACTTTGGCGGCTATAAACCCACTTACATTGTCCAATGGAGTGACACTTTACGAACGGATGTGGGTAACGGTGCCGAATTTTGGCACGCAATACTTTGTATTGTTTGACGGGTGCAATTAATGCATTGTTGCACTTTTTAGGGGTGGTTTTAGAGTCCTATTTCTTTAGTTGCATGGTTCGGTAATCAAGCAAAAGCGTTTGTGGGTTCGAAACGTCTCTCGTAGTTTCTGATACCCATGACACAAGACTTGCATCTTAATCTGGGATTAGGACTGTATATATGACTATTGGATGTATTTATTTATATAATGTAAAATA
The DNA here is from genome assembly GCA_905220455.2 of Deilephila porcellus. Lineage (NCBI taxonomy): Eukaryota > Metazoa > Arthropoda > Insecta > Lepidoptera > Sphingidae > Deilephila > Deilephila porcellus. The sequence continues at coordinate 1,957,286 of LR999996.1, read as the reverse complement.
GGTTTCTCCCCTAATCTTTCACTATATCGCTTTCATCTATCCGAAAAGATTTAACTTAATGATTGAAGTATTCTTAAAACAGAAAAATAAGAAGATATGTGCTATAAGATCCTCCCACCGATTTTATTAATAAGTCCGTAAGTTAATTTAGTTTGATATATAAATTGCATTACAAATGGTCTAAGATCTTCTATCACCGAAGCCGTCAAAATAAAAAAAATAGCTTTTCTCTCTTTACATTGGACGTGTTTTTATGCTTGTTGTTTATGTATTGAATACATATCTCAAATAATGCGTTAAATATATATTTTTTAAACATTATATGTAGTTCCAAATTTCGCTACACGCGACTTAAGATGATCTGTACAGTACCGCTCTTTGTTACAATTATTTTGTTCCTGATTACCCTTCTAATATAATAGTGATTTTTTTGTCATCTAATCTAGCCTAACCTTAAAAACGTTAACCGCTACAATACCGTGTCACATCCGTATTAAACGAGTAACTCTACACCGCGGCCCGAGTATCGATTCCAATCTATTTATTCGCCAACATCTGTCGATCTGAATGACCCAATGTGACTAACGGTTCAATGTGGTAAGAACGGGGCGATTGTAAAATTTAATACATACATAAGCTCACGCCTTTTTCTCAGAAGAGGTAGGCAGAGGTGCTACCAGGACACCCACATTTTGCATTGTGTTTGCCGACCCATGTCATAGGCTGCGAGCCTATCGCCATATCGGGCACAAATTCCTGACTCCGGGGTGATAGTAAATAGTAACATCCAATGTCTCTGCGCGACCCAGGACTCGGACCGAGAGCAAGACAATAAGACAAATGTTTGTCCACAAGTATTTTCGGTTCTGGGTGTTCGTGAGACCGAAGGGTAATTTCTTAGTGTGGGGTCGGGAGTATGTATGTGACTGGTGTATTTATTTATCTTTATTAATGGCCAATGCTAAGTTCTGGATAACTCTAAAAGTGGGAATAAGAGAAAATAGGACATAGTCAAGCTGGCTAATGACTGACTTTACATAACAAAAACATGCAAGCAATATGCAAGAGAATAAACCCAAATTATTTTTCACTTTTGGAGCCAATATTTCGTCCCACTACTGAGCAAAGGCCTCCCTTTTATTCTTTCACTGACCCTGTCTTCGGCGAGCTCTTGCCATTTTTATTACAAAAATTAAAATATAAAATGGTAAAGTTAGTCACAATGTTTTAAAAGTCTCAAGCGTATTTTTGCAAAGGAGTACTAAATTGTGTAGATTTTGCTATTTATGACTTTATAACTGTACACGTATGTGAAATGATAACATGTTTTTCCATAGGCCTATCATTAGTGTTTTATAACGGTAATAAAACTCGAGTAGCCGATACATTTACGTGTTGGGATCGTAAATATTTCGGCGGATTCCATTACGAAACGTTTTTATTGGACAAAAAATATCCGATAGATTTTAGCATCCTCATTTTTGGACGTTTTATTGTTTTGAAGTAGCTGAGATAGTAATCGCTTCCTTTTAGGAGGTTTTAAGGTGTTTCTTTAAAACAAAAAATATATTTAGAATTATATTTTGGTGAAGTCCGTCTTGCCATAAAAGGCCAGCGACTATCTCAATCGAACTATCGATTGTAAAGAAGTCTCGTGATCAGCAGTGGGCGTACACATGTAGTCTAGGATATTGTTTTTATTATATTTTATATGAAAAAAATCAACAATATAATATAACGGTCGGACCATTGCATCGGATACGTCAAGATTTCATTGTTTTATATAAAGGAATACACATGTTATTATACTTCTTATACAATATAATGTGGATTATGCACCCGGGAATTCAACCTTACAGCTAATTCATGCTACAACATACCTATGCTATAAAACTCAATATGGACAGCCTCCGTGGCGCAGTTGGTTAGACGCCGGATGTGAAACGAGAAGCCGCGGGTTCGATCGCCGCACCGAAACAAATTGTGAGGCCCACAAACATTTGTCTTGGGTGTCGTTGTTCCTGATACCCACGACACCAGATTCGATCTCAGTGTGGGGTCAGGACTATGTATATGACTATTGGGTGTATTTATGTTCTATATTACATAATATAATGTGGCATCCGGGAATTTAACTTAACAGCTAATTTATCCCGCCATGCCTATGCTATAAAAACCTTAAGAAAACTTATTGTTTTATCACAAAAACGTTTCGTTTTTACTATCCCACCTGTGGTGTGAAATCGTAAAATTTTGAATCCCTTATCAATAATCTGAATTTTTCTTTCATAGTTTATCATTTTTGACAAGTTTTTTTGATGACAAATAAGTTTTTGTTTTGTAAAGTATTGATTTTATCGGCGTAATATTCCACCCACGTTGGGTGTTTTGTTTCAAAATGAGATTTGAGGAGATAACCAACTCTTTACTAATAGTAATTTATATTTTTTATGTAAAAAAACATTTTTTTATAATTTTATTGGTCCTGGTTCTTAGCTACTTTTTAACAAATTTGACTAATATTTTAAAAACTAGCATCATACATAACATTAGCGAAATGAAGAGCTACCAGCCTCCGTGGCGCAGTTGGTTAGACGCCGTCTGTGAAACGAGAGGTCGCGGGTTCGATCCCCGCACCAAAACAAATATTTGTGTGATCCACAGGTATTTGTTTCTAGGTGTTTGTGAGACCGAAAAGTCTCTCGTAGTTCCTGATTCCCACGGCAAAAGACTCGATCTAAGTGTGGGGTCAGGACTAAGTATGAGACCTATGATACTATTAAATTACGCAAACCTAGTCCACATCCTGAGAATTCACTTAAGAACCTTAGAACTCTGCATTATATTATGTTGTTATCACACCAATTGTGCACGCAAATATTTTGCAACCATTGCAATTAAAATCTTATTTGCAAAAAATACGGTTGATAATCAAACAGCAGCCAACCGAACTATAAAAACATTCTTTATTTCGTTAACAGCCTATTATCTCGTTTAGTTTTGATAAAATCAGAAACCTTAAAGTTCGCCCGTCGCGTGTGCTTACATTTCGTACACAAAGGATACCGCTGTTGTTTTTTTTCACGAATTCCACAGCATACCTGGCTTAAAGGTAAATTATTGGATTTCCTTATTCCATTGTAATAAAGTTGAGAATCGTCTGATTTTGTTGTTTATGTCTGAGATGATTCAAATTGACTTTGGCGCCAATGGGATGCATTTTTGGGGAACATTTTGAAAGGTTTTGTATTGGTAGAAATGGGAATAAGATTAGCTTTTGTTTTGCTTGTAATATTTTAGTCAACATGAATAGATTGTTGAGAGATTACTTAGTTGGAAGCCAATCGGAGGGCAGTCGGTGATTTGAGCACAATCTTTGACTTTTCAAAGTTATTTGTGTATTTATAGTTATCAATCACTTAAAAGGTGAAGGAAAACGTCGTCAGAAAACCGCCATACCACAGAAATCTTTACAATAATTTCAAATAAACGTAAATTATACCAACTAGCACTGAAGAAGCGTGGCAGACGGTACGGTATACCCGAAGTCCTCTCATTTTAGAAACATGCGCCCTAAAGTTAATTAACCATATGTGATCGAATTTAATAGTACCTATTCTCATCTGGTAGGTACCACCGTAATGTCTATTTGTGCCAAACAGCAGTGTAATTGAAGGGCATTGTAGCCAGAGTAACTACTGGACATATTGAGACTTAACATCTTATGTCTCAGGATGGCGAGCGCAGTGGGTTGACAATAGGGTTGCCAGATAGTAACTTATCAAATCCGGGACAATTCTAGGACAACAATGTCGGGTCGTGGCCATAGTAGAAAATATACATACATACATAAACTCACGCCTGTTCCCCAAAAGGGGTAGGCAGAGGTGTCTTAGTAAGTAACCAGGACACCCATATTTTGCCGTATATATTCCGTCCCACAATAGGTAGCGAGCCTATTGCCATATCGGGCACAAATTCCTGACTCCGGGCTGATAATGAATAGAAAAATCCAATTTCACTTTGCCCGGGACTCGATCCGAAAAGGAAATTTCGTGTATTTTTTTTTATTTTCAAAGGATTCATATTTGTATTAGAAAAGAAAAGACCCATGTATTTTCAAATACATACTTTTATTAGATACTGTATGTGTTTAGAAGTCAGTAGGTAATTAACGCAAGTTAAAATTTTAAGATAAAACATACTAAATTAGAGCTTTTACTAAGGTCGAGCTAAATAAAACCGTTTAAAAATATAGTATTTGTTTAGAATCCGGGACAATAAGCTCTAATTACTGGACACGGGACAAGAGGCAAATTTCCGGGACAATCCCGGAAATCCCGGCCGTCTGGCAAGCCTAGTTGACAAGCATTTGCTTTGCTACTGCTCGTGAGCGGTCGTATCGCTTACCATGAGGCGAGACGCATGCTCTTGCAATGCAATAAAAGTATAGATACAGGCGGTTTCCAACAGGTCTTGAAATTCTTGAAGGAGGCCTCTTTAAGGAATTCAGCAGTGGACTTCCTTTGCCTAAATAATTTGTGAAAAGGTTCATACAATAATAGATCGTGATGAAAGTGACCGTGCGTTTAGGAATGCAGTCATAAGCTCATAGAATGCAAGTTTATCGTCTCAGTACTTCGAAGCGCGTATTTTTAGACGTGTCTGCTGTCGAGGGTTTTATTACTGGACTACGGCATGGGTTATTTAGCTTGGCTTAAGATATTTTACTCGAAAACTAAAGAAAATACGGGTTGTAGACTGTCCTTAAATGTAAATAGGTCTTGTTTCTGAGTAATCTACGGTTTGGAAACTGTTTCAATTTCTTCTAATTAAAACTAGGGACAATAAGAATTTCGAGTCTGGGTGTTTGTGAGACCGAAAAGTCTCTCGTAGTTTTTGATACCCACGACACAAGACTCGATCTTAGTGTGGGGTCAGGACTATGTATGTGACTGTTGGGTGTATTTATTTATTTCTTATTAAGTACTCACGGATTAAAAACGAGAGAATCTGTTTATAATACTGACGAGATGAGCAAGCTTTTTGCTGAATTGTGTGCATCGCGTCTGTCAATTAATTAGAGCAAGACTTCTCAGAACTTATTGTTAAGCACTGCATGACGCTGCACTGCGCTCGTCACCCCAAGACATTAGTTAAGTCTCTCAATGCCCTGCAATCATATAAAATCCTTCAAACCGGAACCGGCACAGCAAATTTCCCGGAATTGCAAAGGTACAAATTCCGTTGTTATTTTATCAATGCGCATCGCCGACAATGCGTGTAAGTAGCTTCATTGTATGTTGTCTATACTTTTTGTAGTATTCAGGACATTTGTTAATAGCATATGTGTTAAGGGAATTTAATAAGTCAGGCCTCATATGTCCCACTACAGGGCATCGGCCTCCTCTATGATTAAAAAGAGTTAGGTCATTGTCATGGTCATAGCCATGGTTCCTCGTGTTTTCGAAGCGGTCTGAATCTGGCAATCTCCTGTAAACTTTATTAGTTCGTGGGACCACGTTATAGGTGGACGATCGCTAATTTAACAGGGCTTATTTTCGTATACCACTCTATTTTTATACCACTATATTTTTCGCAATAACTAGGTATTTACTACCCAAACACAATGATTTGTAAAAAATTGCAAAAGAATCTGTCGCTTATTTTGCGAAATTTTTATTTGCATTGTGTCTGTAACCACTAAAACTACCACCCGGCTTCGATTTCGGTCGCAGTCTTGATATACCCGGTAGAAATTAGTTTGTATGCCACAAATGCTTTATTTCCAATAAACATGATCACATACCTGCATGATTTCTAATGGCCACACTTTCCAGACTAAAATTTTAAAAACTTGTAATGTTTTTTTCTTTTGCCCAAAAAATCCTTGTATTTCAAAAACTATGCTCACACACTAGCATGCGCCTATAATGGCCCGGCTGTCCTATCCCGGCACCGGTCCAGGCAGGTGTGGCACGCGCCCTGACCACCATTGTTCAGAGGGGCTGTATTACCATTATTACTTGCTTGAATGAAGATGGTAGAATGTTATTTTGGAGAATTTAAATTTACTGACATTTTAGTTTTAGAAATTACTATATTTTTAGGATTCACATAATTTACATTGAGCTAATTAAAATTGTGTTTATCTTTTTTTGAAGATTTTGTATTACATATATTTAAACACTGCATTGTTATAAAAACACTTTAATATTTTTTTAAATTATTATACTTTTACAATTTTAACATTTATGAGATAGAAAAAACATCATTTCCCTCATTGGATATTATTTTTTACAATGCAATTTAATTAAAAAACGTTTTTATCGTAACATTATTTTTAAGTCACTTTTATTTCCCTTAAAACGCTATTTTAAAGTTTGCAAAACATAAAATTCTTGGTGCATTTAACAAAAATGCAAACTAATTAGTAATTACATACATCATTCATCATTGACTGGTTCTGACCCCCTAAAATAATTACCCCCCGTAGTCACTTTGATAAAATTATTAATATTTCATGCATGGATAAGCGAGGGCTTCAATATGTTCAAATGCTCATGAACACCAATGTTCGTAATCAAACGAAATTATATACTAAGGGTAGGGACCACCTATGGATTGTACTGTCGGCGAAGAAAGTGTTAGAAAATTGGGTATTTGATTATCATCGAATTTTTGTGTTAGCAGACAAGCACAAGTGCCATTAAAACAAAACATTTTTGTGAAAACAGTATTAAAGTAGCTTGTAACATGAGGCAAATATTAGTATTTTAAATGAAAGAGTGGGGGCGTAGTGGGGACATCTTACCGTTTCTTACACACCTGCACACTATAATGCATATTAAAATTAGTGACGTCACAAATAAATACATAAATAAATAATAAATACACCCAACAGTCACATACATAGTCCTGAACCCACACTAAGATCGAGTCTTGTGTCGTGGGTACCAGAAACTACGAGAGACTTTTCGGTCTCACAAACACCCAGACCCGAAACAAATACCTGTGGATCACACAAATATTTGTTTCGGTGCGGGGATCGAACCCGCGGCCTCTCGTTTCACAGGCGGCGTCTAACCAACAGCGCCACGAAGGCTGTCGCCAAATTTTGTTTTGCATCCCTTTTCTTTTACCCCACAATAAGATTTAAAACGTTTCTAACTTGTTTAATTCTGAATGGATTTACAAAATTCTTTGTTAGCTAGATTTTGGATATGGATACTTTTTGACGAATACAATAAAAAAAGAGTCAAATACCCTATTAATGTAGATGAGGTTTTAGGTAGTGATTTGGTAAAGTATGTTAAAGAAAATTGCTAATTAAAAATGAGTTTTATTCAAGTAAATCAGTTTATAGTATCAGTTAGTCTTAAAATAACTTTAGTTTTGTATTTAAGAAATGACTCGAAGGATAAAGTTTGGCATCTGAAAGAAGGTCGGTGGAAAAACTGTTCCATAATTGTGTCTGAAATTATGGAAAATGTTATGAGATTTGAAACAAGATCGTTTGACAAATCTTTATGCACATCGCATTTTTTGTTGAGATCTCTGTAATAAATCTGAATTCCAAGATTACAACTTAATTTTTTTTAGTTAAAGAAGGTTGCCTTATCAAACCCGTAACTTGGGTTTCGATAATCTCATTCACTTTCTAAGCTATCGTTATCTTTAAAATTAATAAAAATATAACAGCATTTGATTTCCAACCAATGTTAAGTGGATAGCTATGTTCGCTAAGGGGGTCCCATACTTTGCATTAATTTCAAATCGAAACCAATGGGTTATTATAACATTAGGATTAAATAAAATATACACACGATGCTCGTATTATCCGATTAGTGTGAATAAATATTTTATTTAACTAGATCTATCTGAAATTATATTTTGATACATAAATTACGTTGGAAGATAGGTTTTATTAGAAAAATATCTGTCATTGATTTGATTTCGATGGCGTGGCACTTACCATTAGATGTCTTGGAGTCATTTTCACCTGTTAATAAAAAAAACAAATATTAACGAAAGTTTCAGGGTACAATATGGATAAAATAAATACACTTCAGACTTAGACAGTCACATACATAGTCCTGACCCCACACTAAGATCGAGTCTTGTGTCGTGGGTATCAGGAACTACGAAAGACTTTTTGGTCTCAAAAACACCCAGATCCGAAACAAATACCAGTGGATCACATAAACATTTGTCTCAGGCGGGGAATGAAACGGACCTCATGTTTTATTATCTTACATAAATACATAAATTCACGCCTTTTTCCCAGAAGGGGTAGGCAGAGGTTCCCTTGGTAACAACCAGGACACCCACGTTTCGCCTTGTGTGTTCCGTCCAATGATTAAAGAATATAAGAGGATGACGCACAAATGTAGTACTATATAATAAGTTATAGTTATGTTAGGAGTATCGACGCGGAATTGTACATTTATGTATCTGTCTCATTTACACAAAGCTAACTTGTCCCTTAATGAAAGAGACAAATAATAACTCCATTGTTCCGAATATGGCAATATTTTGTTCACTAACCACACTGGGACCGCCCTTGGCCCAAAATGACGCCATTTTTCTTTCCTGTCAAACTGTGGCGTTATCTGTCATTATGAGTAAACAAATCTGCACAATCAAATAATTTCGATTTTTTTATTGTTAATCTCGTGTCTTAAGTTTGTTAAGTTTGCTTATTAGATTAATTGTAAAGTTTTTAAAATGCCTCGGTGTTATGTGAAAGGATGCGAGTCGAGTTCAAGCAAAAAGGACCCCAACATTTCTTTTCATAGGTTAGTAACTGTTTTTACGAAATAATAACAAATATGTGTCTAAATTTACATTTTGGGTTTGTTTTTATCATTTATAATTGTTTAAGGATCTTGTTGATTAAGTTTTAGACTCTTCTAAGCGTTATTTATACAAGTAGTACGAATAACAAGCGTATTGTTTGTTTACACACAAGTTTAGGGATGTGATACGAAATTATTCATATCGATATTATCATTTTTAAATATTTTGATGTTTATTTTTCAAAAAAAGAAATAATAGAATATATATATTCAGAACGATAAACAAAGTGAAATTAAAAATATTTTAAGATTACTTATAAACATACAAACCAGGACAAAATGGATACAAAAAATCGGAAGACACTATTGGAACCCTCCAATAAATACATTTATTTGTTCTTTACATTTTGAAAAAGACTGCATCATGCATGCATAAAACAAATTAATTTACCAAGACTAAAAGATAACAGCTTCCCAACAATATAAGTGAAATTGTAATAATTATGATATTTTACCTAATAATCCTATTAATAATAGAACTGTTAATCAACAAAAATGACATGCAAGATAATTTTGACAATTGGTAGTATATTGTCTAATGTCCTGAAGAACCTTTTAATGAACAGAAATAGTTTTATATTTTATTATTAATTACTATAATTGTTTATCTTAACCAACACTTTCATATTCATTGATTGAATTCTAAGTGAGACATAATGATTTTCCTCGTCAAATAATAGCAATAAAAATCTACCGATGTTATTTTATTTTATTTAATATGTATTAAATGTCCTGATAGGTATTTTTGATTTTAGCAAAGAATGCTGCAACTGCAATGGTGCAAGCAAATTCTAGATATAAATAAAGTTGTATTTTATCTCACGTGTGTATTATTTGACACAAATCCAATCCAATCATCAGGTAAAACTTACCCATGAAATAAATCATACTATGAAAAAAATATCAAAACATCGACCTATTTTTATCGGATTTAATTTTTAATGACTTTACCGTCAAATCCTAAAATCCCCTGTTTATACCCAATTGACATGTAAAGCTACAATTAAAAATGTTATACAAATTTATACACTGATATTTACGTAAAATCAAAGTTTTTCAGTCGTATTTATGCCACTGTTGATGCATCGATGTCGATAGAAAATTTGATACTAGCGTATCACTATTTTTAGGGGCGGAGCCGCCGCCATGTTTATATATCAAAGTGACCCGTGTCACGTGACCTTATGCGTTATCCTCTATATTCTATAATCATTGGTTCCGTCCCACGATGTGATAGGGGCTAACTTCGGGCTGATAATTAATAGAAAAATCCAATATCACTTTGGCCGACCCGGGATTCGAACCCGAGACCTCAGCTTTGTAACCGTACCGTGGTACAACTACGCCACCGAGGCAGTAAGTAAAAAGCCACGAATCAATTTAAGCTTATAATATAAATAATATATATTTGTATCAGCCCATATACGTCCCACTGCAGGGCATGTAAAGGAAGTGGGGTTAGGCCATTTAGTCCACCACGCTGTTGTTAGTACGGGTTGGTATAAAAACACTTGTGTATTCGACACTCCATACAATCCGAGATATCCCCGAGCGGTTCACTCACGCATTGTTTTTAATATTTTAATGGTAACGTGTCAAACGTGACTTATGGGGATGTAGCTATCTCGCATTCCTCACAATGGAACTCCTGACAAACCTATTAAAAATATCACGAAATGACAACAGTCATATTAACCTCACGGTAAGAGACCAAACATTCAAAGACAGATTTGAAACCTATTTTAGTTATTTTTTGTCTTCTTCACTCAAACTGAATTCTGAAGTCTTTCGAAAGGGACAAAACATTCGATAACTGAAATAGGTTTTAAATCTGTCTATGAATAAGGCCGCAAAGTCTTTTAAATCAGAAACTAAGAGAGTTTTCGGATTCATTATACAATATTTGTGGGTCTTAAACTTTCACTTGATCTTAGTGTGGGTTCAGGACTATGTATGTGACTGTTGGGTGTATTTATTTATTATTTAAATGTAGAAATATGATCTCTGTTTGAAAGACTTACACAAAAGCCTTTTGAATCCTTTAGTAACTTTAAAAACAGTTCTCTATACATTGTTAGCATCAAACAGCTACATCCGTCGTATCAAGGTGAATTCCGGGAACTTCCAGGTAGACATTGGTCAGTTGTGCCGATTTTTTGTAATTTTTTTATCGATTTTGAAGTACTTTGTTTAAATTCTGGTAACTTCTGTTAGGAATTTGAGTGTTTATTGAATAATTTGATGGTAAAAAGATACAATTGTAATTTATATTTGAGTATTAATGCGCAGTCTGAAATGAGAGGCTGCAAGTTCAATCTAATCATAGTCTTAAACTTACCTAATAGTTCAAGATCCCAGGGCCCCCAGACGTTACTTATTTTCTCATAAAAAATATAAATGGGATAAAGTAGTGTTAGTACGTACTTTGAGTGTGTGCATACCTGCTAGCTTGGGTCGACGGCCAATTCATAGGTACCAGGTGCTAAAGGTAGATAAATACAGTACTGATTTTTCTTAAATTCTCAGTGCTGATTTTTACATATGTTTTAGATAATTTTGTTAAAAATTAATAATCATTATTGCCAGACACTTTCCATCGGCGCTTATCCTTACCAGACGCTTTAAAGCTTCAAAAAAAAAAAACATATTTTTACTTATAATCTCACTCTTGATTTTTATATATGATACTTAGGGAACTATTTGAACACCCCTGGTCAGCAGCCAGACCAATTGGAGGGGTCAAACATCCCCCAGACACACATAAAGTGTCGCTATGTGTATAAGCGCGAGGTCATTATTTGTCGGTTTCGACGAGCTAATTACATCACTAGTCTCTGGAAGAATGCCCATATGAAGAAAATTAGTATTTTTAGTCCTGACAATAATGGGTGGACGTTGGAAGACAATAAATATCATTTTAACTGGTTCGATAGGGACCAATTGCCGAGCTTTGTCAGTGAATCGCTTCAAGAAGAATCAGGTATTATACTTTAACTTTGAATAATTGATATAACCGTGTAACTCTTTGATTCTTAATTATGTTATTTTTGTTACAGAAAATGAAAGTAATAAGGATGATAATGAAAATAGTCAATGCCAAAATTGGGTTGATGATGACTTATCAAACTTAGACGATGATGACAGTAAAGATCACGCTGAATTGTAAAATGTTCAAACTACAAATAATCCGAAAGAAGAAAGACATGTATAGCTTTGTGTAATTTTAAGATTGATTAAACATAATTTTTTTTAAATAGTAGTATTCAATTTTACTCGATGATAAGATATAAAACATAAGTTAAAGAAACTTATATTTATTATTTATAAAATTTTCTCAATTCAGATCACTTTAAAATACCTTGTAATCTTCAGGTTCGATTCTATTTTGTATGTAACGAATCTTTAATCTCTCTTGATTATATCGAACAGAGCAGAATTTTAGAAGGTATCGTTGTTCCATTGTGTTTACAATATTGATTCTGATAATAGTGCATTACACACCACTGATAATTTTCTTCTTAAATCTCAATCATTTTTATTACTTCTCTAACGGCACATAGATATCTCTCTCACACTCAAGCGTACAAATAATGACCTCGCGCTTATACACATAGCGACACTTTATGTGTGTCTGGGGGGATGTTTGACCCCTCCAATTGGTCTGGCTGCTGACCAGGGGTGTTCAAATAGTTCCCTAAGTATCATATATAAAAATCAAGAGTGAGATTATAAGTAAAAATATGTTTTTTTTTTTTTGAAGCTTTAAAGCGTCTGGTAAGGATAAGCGCCGATGGAAAGTGTCTGGCAATAATGATTATTAATTTTTAACAAAATTATCTAAAACATATGTAAAAATCAGCACTGAGAATTTAAGAAAAATCAGTACTGTATTTATCTACCTTTAGCACCTGGTACCTATGAATTGGCCGTCGACCCAAGCTAGCAGGTATGCACACACTCAAAGTACGTACTAACACTACTTTATCCCATTTATATTTTTTATGAGAAAATAAGTAACGTCTGGGGGCCCTGGGATCTTACTCTATAAGCACTTTTCTCCTGATGTCCAACTACATAATTTCATTTTATTTAAAGTTATTATCATATACGTAATTGTATTTTTAATAAAAAACTTGCAAATTAATTAACATAGTATACTTCTTCATAAAACTACCCATTCATCTGCAATATGACGTTTGATTAAGTACATTAATTCGACGATGCCTATTGTAATAAACCCATATATGTGCATAACTAGAAAAATAACGTAAAATTAAAATAAAAAGGTATTTTTCCTAAATTAAATAATCCTTTTTTACACTAAAACGATTCCATAATTAAGTTTTCGAGCTCCCCTAAGAATAAAAGAAAAAACGAATAATTTACGAGCTCCAATAACGTGGGCTAATAAACTGATAAAGATGCCTTATTAAGTGTGAAACAAGCGTTATAAAACTATAAATTAGATAAATCGAAGCAATTTGGGCGTTTTCACTCCGTCACTCCCCACTCCTACTCCCTAGTAATTGGATTTAGATGTGCGGGCCTGTTGCTTTATCCGATCATATACGTCCCACAGGTGGCCCCCTTAAATGTTTGTTAAAAATATAGACTTTATAAAAAACTGGTTTTAACTGGTGGTGTGGTGGCCTGTTGGTAACGGTCCAGACGCGGCTGCCTACATGTTCACGGTGGTCGCGGGTTCAAATCCCAGGGCACACCTCTGACTTTTCGGAGTTATGTGTGTATTGATAGTCAATCACAACGCACTTTAACGGTGAAGGAAAACATCGTGAGGAAATCTGCATACCGTAGCGATTTTAAAAAAATTCTACGGTATGTAAGTCCGCCAACCCGCACTAGGCCAGCGTGGTGGACTATATGGCCTAACCACTCTCAATCGATTCTCTTGAATGTTGAGTAGGCCCGTGCCCTGCAGTGGGACGTATATGGGCTGATATAGAATAGAATAGAATAGGTCTCCCGCCAAACAGCAGTGTAAATGCACCTTTGTTTTGAAGGAAATTGTAGCCAGAGTAACTACTAGACATATTGGGACTTAACATCTTATATCTCAGGACGGCGAGCGCAGTGGAATGCCAATCATTGCTTTAGAATGCATGGTGGTGTTTGGTTTTGCTACTGTCTATTAGCGGTCGTATCGCTTACCAGGCGAAAGGCATGCTCGTCAATAATAATTTCTGTATGAAAGATAGGAAAGAAGGAAGAAAGAAATGCTTTTATGTATCTGATATCTTGACAAAACCCACTTCAAAACAACTGAGCGTGCGTATAATCGAGTAATTAGTAAAAAGTGAAGGCAAACATTACTGGGTCGTTCCCACACCCTTGTTGACTTACGCCCACAGCTAATTCCATCTCGACCATTTCAAACAAGCAGCGCAAACACCGAATCTCTAATACTTTCGATTTTACAAACATCACACTTTCTCGTACAACCATTTGCTTAAAGGTGTGAAGTAATCGGTTTAATCCGGTGGAAGGTGGTTCTAAGCCCTTCCGGGTGATGTCATTCAGTAATCATTTTTTGGAAATTTCCATATTAATGTACTTATCTGATTTTTACGAGGTAATGTGATGATTGTGTCAGTGTGTCGCGCGGGATTTTGGCAGGTCCAGCACTTACCTCCTTACCTAAGATACCTAATTACGGCTTAAATTATATGGTCAGTCCTTGGCAGATTTTGTATTTAAGACCTCTTTAAAATGGTAATCCGTGCTGGAACCTAAACAAGTTTAAGTGTATGACATTTGAAAGCTTTGAACTTGTTGTCATTTTTTCATTGCATTGGCCCGAGAAAGAGCAAGCAGGTCACCTGATGGTGAATTATCACTGCCGCCCATGAATATCCACAACGCTGAAGCATGGATGAGCTGCCGACCCATCAAACTGAGTGGGGAGCGGGGAGGAAAAAGGCTGGAAAGAGGAAAGAGGTGAAGGGGAAGAAAGAGGTGCCGAGAACTTTGAAAGCGGTATCCAAAACCACATATACACCGCGTTGTGCGTTTCGATCAAGAGACTAAAGATAGTACTAGAGACAATTTCGAAACATACTATTGTGAACATTATTAATCAGTTTTTTTCCAGAGAACTTGATAGCCAATTGAGTAGGAAATTCTGGAGTGGAGGCCACGTACACGCAAGCGTCGGAAGTCAGCCTATAAGGTGGGTTGATGACCTGGTTAAGATTGCAGGAAGTCGCTGGATGCAGACCACTTCCAACAGATGATCTATGTAGATATCCTTGGGGATGGCTATATTCAATTAACATCCTGTGGCTGCAGAGAGATAGGGAGAGAGAGATAAAAGTTTACGTTTGGTCGTCGTAAAAACAATAAACACTATTCAAGATATAAATCTACTTATACTAATATAAAGCTGAAGAATTTGTTTGTTTGAACGCGGTAATCTCAGGAACTACTGGTTTGAATTAAAACATCTTTTAGTTTTAAATAGTCCATTTATTGAGGAAGGAATATGTATATTGCGTAGGAATATGCATTACTCTCCTCACGGTAGGCAGCGACTTTGTTGTACTGGACCCCTGGCATTGCGAAGGTCCATGAGTCTGCCTACGAAGGCAAATAAAATAAAAAATACTTTATTCCGGAAAAAGATTCTCATGCGGGCGAAGCCGCTAGCAACACTAGTATCTAATATGATGAGTCACTAACATATGAACAATATTTACTGACCATTGACTTTGCTCATTCATGCGCAACCAGTTCCTCCCACACGCTAGACGACCCACTCGAGGACTAAAGCGCTCACTGCCTTTTCAAATGTTTGTTCAATACTTTAGTTACATAAGACTTACATGGTAGAATAATGGATTATCGATTTAGTAGGTATCTCGTTAAGTTGTATCCATTTACTTTGATACATCTGATGGACAAATAGGGTATCCATGGACGATATGGTTATGCCTCAATGTGTAAAATATCTTGGCGGGAAAAGGTTCTCCAATAATTTTTTCTGCCGCACAGCAAGTGCGTGGTGGCCTGTTGGTAACGGACCAGACGCGGCTGCCTACATGTTCACGGCGGTCGCGGGTTCAAATCCCAGGGCACACCTCTGACTTTTCGGAGTTATGTGTGTATTGATAGTCAATCACCACGCACTTTAACGGTGAAGGAAAACATCGTGAGGAAACCTGCATACCGTAGCGATTTTAAAAAGAATTTCTACGGTATGTAAGTCCGCCAACCTGCACTAGGCCAGCGTGGTGGACTATATGGCCTAACCACTCTCAATCGATTCTCTCGATTGTAGAGTAGGCCCGTGCCCTGCAGTGGGACGTATATGGGCTGATACAGATACAGACAGTCAAGCTGTAGAACGGTTTGCCATCACACGTGTTTCCTCCTGCCTATAGTCCTGGGACCTTCCGTAGTGTGAAGAGGCATCTCAGCGGGCCGGCATGATTGTATCGAATGGTATGAGACTACCGTCTGATACCATTCGATACTCTGTCTGGACGGCATTAGCACTTACCATCAGGTGCAATGCAGTCACCGTGCCGTGCCAGAATAAAATAAAAATAGTTTTTGGCTTTTCTACAATCTCATTAATCTAAAGAAATGCAACATCTGTTATTTCACATCAGTTTTCTGTGAGGCTGTGGTGCCACCTCAATCGAGCCACAATTTCTCCTCAAATAACAACCTACAGAAAGGCTCTTCCACTTCTAATAGTATTTTATTGAAAGTAAAAGACAGCTGGAGTAGTTTTATCTTTTTCTATTTGAATTTTTGTACCAAAACACGTCTGGTCCATTGATTATTTTTACATTCCCGTTTCGACATAGATAATCTAATTAAAAATGATATAAAACAAGAGCAAACATCCTCTGCCCCTTTCTGACACTGGAATAACATGTGTTTGTCTCTTTCTCTCTATGGCTCGCTTTGTAGCTACGTTTTTACAATTGCATGTATGGTTTTATCATTGTACAGATTCGATATTTATAGAAATGTTTTTGATTGTACATGTAATAGAAATGGCTTAGTATTTTAATGGTTCATTAGTTATAGAAGAGGATGTAGTAATCTTATATGAAACAAACTATATGCTTCAGAAACATGGTTCAAATTACATTACCAATGAAATGACGAACGAAAAAAACAAGAAAATTAACATTCACGGCACCGTTTCTTTTCCTCATACGTTGTTGATTTTCTTGTGTCAAAATCGGTTTTTGAAAGACCATACCGGTAAAGCCAACTTATTCTGAAAGGCTACATAAAAAAAACGATGTTCGATATATTATTTTCGCGTGTTAAAACCTCCTTCTTGTTCCTCCGTTTGCATTCATTTCAACTGTTGAACGCTTCACTGTTGACAAGTCTTTATGAACGGATTGCGATACGATGAAACGCACGATATATCGAATATCGTTACGTAGTAGCCTAGTACTACTGTTCAGCTCGACAAATTCTAAAAAACTTCATATAAACTATTTATAATTATTCCACTCTAGCAGAGAGGAAAACAGCTGTCCAAATCGGTAATACAGGAACAAATTACGCTTTCACTATCAAATCGAAATACATTTGCATGAACGCATTTCCATGAATAGAGTTATCTCGCCGGGCATCAAACGGGCGAACCCTTTGATGTGAGTCCCTCTCTTTCGCTCTCGTTGGTATGGTTATTTATCTTTCTCGCTCTCGTGTTTTTGGGCACGCATTTACCCGTTTCCTTAATGAATCGTGATGGCCACTATGGATACAAACGTGATGTTAGAATCAAAAGTGGAATAACATCTTTTTTGGTCAGTTTTTGATACAGGACTAAATAATTTTATGGGTAGTAGGTCTCTCATATGTAAGGGGCCGCCTGGGTAGGTACCGCAATGGCTATTTCTCCAAACAGCAGTGTGAATGCACTGTTGTGTTCTGGTTTGAAGGACATTGTAGCCAGAGTAACTACTGGACATAATGAGACTAAACATCTTATGTCTCGAGCGAGTATTGCTTTGTAATTCATGGAGTTGTTAGGTTTTGCTACTGTCTATGAGCGGTCGTATTGCTTATCATCAGGCGAGAGGCATGTTCGTCTCGCCATTCATCGCAATAACAAAAGCTATACCGTATTTGCACGAGACTCCTTCGCAATCGAGAGTTGATTGAGAGGACTTAACTCATAGTCCACCAGGCAGGCCTAGCTTAAAATTATGAGTGATTAGAAGATATAAATAAATGTAAGTAAATACACCCAAAAATCACATACATAGTTCTGACCCCACACTAAGATCGATTCTTGTGTCGTGTATCAGAAACTACGAAGGACTTTTCGGTCTCACATACACCCAGACCCGAAACACATTCCTGTGGTTCACACAAACATTTATCTCAGTACGGGGATCGAACCCGCGGCCTCTCATTTACAGCCGGTGTTTAACCAACTGCGCCGGGCTGTCAATATCTGCTTAGATACTTAAGTTAGAAAGGGATTAAAAATCACCCAACCTCAGAATGTCTGATTGATTTCGTGGATCCCATGCAGAATTATTGAGAATTAATAGCCTTACATTTCTATGATTGCTTCCGTGTCTACCCATTAATATAAGCAATAACAAGTTGTCTGTGCGTAGTCGTAAATAACTTTCCGTTGCGCAACCTGGCACCGTGCCATACTTGCACAATTAAAAATATTTTAAAATGCATTTACTTGTGTAAACTCAGGATAATGTAAGAGATGTACTTTCTTGTATTAAAATATATAAAATTGGGTTCAGAGGTGAAATTGTTTAGGTTGATTTACGTTCATAAGTGTACGGATATCGTGCGTTTTTCCGGATAAAATTAGTCTAAGTTATTTTGTGGTCGGTAAGTTTTCTCTATGCACAAAAAATCATTCTGAGGCACTTTTCTGCACCGTGAAAAATGAACAAATCAGCCAAAAATAGCTTCTATATCAGCCAATATACGTCCCACTGCTGGGCACGGGCCTACTCTACAATCGAGAGAATCGATTGAGAGTGGTTAGGCCATATAGTCCATCACCAAAAAAACCTTGATGACGTATAAATTAAAAACTCTAGATTTCTTTGCCCGATTGCCGAATTTATTATTAATTACTAACCGCATTAAAAACGCCGCGAATAACAAAATCATTGTTACGAGTCTAATAACCATACAGTTCTATTTTATCCAAAAAATAATTCCGCCCGTATTGTTTCGCGTTAACGAATGCAATTAGTAAGTTAAAATGCGTAATTAGGATTATTTGGGCCAAAGGGTCGGTAAGGGCGGCCGCTTCCTGCCCAAGATTGTGTGAACGTTGAACATGACGCAATCGTCTTATAAATAATTTTTATGACGAATCTATTGCAGAGCGGTTGAATTAAAAGATAGGACACAATGAGGGCACGCCTTTTTTAAGTCATAGCTTGACTGCCTCGGTGGCGTAGTTGTATTTCGGAACGATTATAAGATGAGGTCTCGGGTTCGAATCCCGGGTCGGGCAAAGTGATATTGGATTTTTCTATTCATTATCAGCCCGGAGTCAGGAATTTGTGATTATGACGATAGGCCCGCCCCTATCACATCGTGGGACGGAGCATACAAGGCGAAATGTGGGTATCCTGGTAGCACCTCTATCTACCCCTTCTGGAAAAAAGGCGTGAGTTTATATGTATACTGTAGCTTAAAGACCTACAGCATGGCTCCACGTACTATTTTAGCATTTTGTTTATTAAACTTAAAATACTTTTGCACAATGGACCATCAAAATCCGATATAACTCTTAAAGCCCCGCGCAAACTCAAGCTATTTAAAGTACTTCATGCTCCCAGTAAATGCTGAATTATGTTTGAGTGTGTTTTGACGTGTGACT
This sequence comes from Deilephila porcellus, assembly GCA_905220455.2. Lineage (NCBI taxonomy): Eukaryota > Metazoa > Arthropoda > Insecta > Lepidoptera > Sphingidae > Deilephila > Deilephila porcellus. Next base: position 1,937,567 of record LR999996.1, on the reverse strand, counting down.
CAGAAAGTTCACACATTTGGAGAGTGACGTCATGCATACTTCTTATTAAGTTTAAAAAGACGGGTGATGAGAGACATGAATAAGGGTTTGAATTTTGATCTTCTGCCAAACGAATACACTTTATTGCCATGCGCAATTAATGTTTAATTATAATCTACAATAATTTTAATTATGTTCTGAAATAAATTATAAAAAGGCAACAATATCATGTAATACAATTAGCAATTCAATGGAAGTGTAAATCTATATTTGTATTTTTGAAGATATTTCTGTTATTATAAGTAAATAATAGCTTAATCATAAATATGCATGTGGTGTTAGCCTGTAAGAAATTGTTGCACTTTGATTTCCCGTTATGGCTTTACATTTTTATAAAATTGTATTGGTGTTAACAATTGTTAGCTAATCTTATATATAAAATAAAATCAATTCGCACATTGAAAACAAAAGTGATGAACGGAAAATATATTTTTTCATACCATAACTCAATTATTAATTGAAATAGACACGCTGTTGTTGCTTAGACATCTGGCGATATCCACAGAGACGTATAAAAATATAGGTTTTGTAAATGGCGTTGATTTTTCCGTAGATTTCAGATGTTGCTCCCAATACCAGTTTTCGTGTAGGTAGTGTCACTTTTTTTTCAATGTGCGACATGTTTTTGAATTCATACTCCGACACAAGATACATACATAGACTAACGCCTTTTTCGCAAAAGGGGTAGGCGGAGGTAGCATTAGAACATCCACGTTTCGCCTTGTGTGTTCCGTGCATGATGTGATTAGGGGGCGAGCCCTCGTCACATCAGGCACAAATTCCTGACTCCGAGCTGATAATGAACAGAAAAATCCATTCACTTCCCTCGACCCGGGACAGGCTCCGTGGCGCAGTTGATTAGACGCCGGCTCTGAAACGAGAGGCCGCGGGTTCGATCCCCGCACCGAGACAAATGTTTGTTTGGCCCACAAATATTTGTCTAGTGCCTGGGTGTTTGTGAGACCGAAAAGTCTCTTGTAATTCCTTATACCCACGACACATGATTCATCTTAATGTGGCGTCAGGACTTTGTATGTGACTGTTGGGTATATTTATTTATTTATTCGAACCCGAGACCGCAGCGTTGTAATCATATCGCACAACAGCGCCACCGATGCAGTCGACAAGACCTCAATCTAAAGCCCCGAATCCGTCTACTTTTAACACCAATTCTACACAAAAGCGAAATCCAACAAATCCACGGCATATGGTCACCCCACACTAATGTGACCACATTGCCGGTCTATTAAACTCGGACACGCATTGGCGATCGGTAAAAGCTATTGTTACGGTAAATTTTAAATGTATTTACACTAAAGTTGTCTGATGGATTTTAGTTGAAATCAATTGGTTTGAATACGGGAAAACGTTTTTGTTCAAGAGTTATTTCTGGCTTTTGTTATGTAGAAAGGTATATATGACACCGAGGGCAAAAATATTTAATAGAAAAGGAGAAAATAGGCGGAGAATTATAAAAATGGTTTTTTAATTGGTTTGGTTGACGAGAACAGTTAATTTTAACTGGAAGCTTACAGGAAGCATAAAAAACACTTTGTACGAGTTTTTGCTTTTAAAAATCTCATATAAGCGAGCCGGAACTGAAATTTGTTCCCCGTATAGTGGTAGGCACAACGCCTATTACAACTGAGGTTGGAAAATGGAAATAAACTGGGCGAACTCCGGGTGGAAAACTCACATGTTTGCAAAAATATTTCGCTTACATAAATACTTAAAATATCCCCTTATCAAAAAGCTATTGAACTTATTGTAATATATTCCCGGCCAATGACAGATAGATTTACCGGACTGGGAATCGAACCACATAGTTTAAACAACACAATTAGATAAACGGGGAATGATGTTAAATTAGTCAGTATAGCGTAGAATAAACCAAACTAGAAAGTAACTAACTAACCTAAGTAGAAGTAGTAGTAGTAGCGTACATTAAACCAAATCTTTCTAAAATTATTTAATCTATGATCTCATCTAAACACCCGTAACCTATTTCACAAATGTGGGTCACAGGTTCAATGCTCGGTGTGTGTAAAAAATTTCGCGCACACGTAAATATTTGCGTTAGATAATTTGTTTATGCTCCGAGAAACAGACGATACTGTTATTGACTTTATCTGATATATCTATATAGATACGAGTTATACGCGAAAGCGATAACGAAATGTACTAAAAATCTCCTCGACTGCCTCGGTGTCGCAGTTGTATTACGGTACGATTACAACGCTGAGGTCTCGGGTTCGAATCCCGGGTCTGGAGTCAGGAACATGTGCCCGATATCTTATCGTAGGACGAAACACGAAACACGAAACTTGCGCACTTTGAGGTACATGCGTGAGCTTACGTACGTTTTAAAAAGTTTGAAGTAAAAAAGGGACCGAGAAAAGGGTATTTTTCACTTTTAACTGAACCTTTTATGACAAAACTTATGTATGCTTTATACAGGGTATATCAAGACTGCGACCGAAAACGAAGCCAGGTGGTAGTATTAGTGACTTCAGACATAATGCAACTAAAAATTTCGCAAAAAAAAATCATCAACTTTTTTTGGTAATTTTTTACTTATCGTCGTATTTGGGTGATAAATACATAGTTTTCCTAAAATAATGATGTACACCTTTTTATTTTTTAAGACACAATGGTACGATAAGGTTTAAATTACTATTTTCGCAATAACAAGGTATTTACTACCCAAACACAATGATTTTTGAAAAATTGCATAAATAAAACTGTCGCTTATTTTGCGAAATTTTTATTGGCATTGTGTCTGTAACCACTAAAACTACCACCCGGCTTCGTTTTCGGTCACAGTCTTGATATACCCGGTATATCAGTTTGAATGGTATTTGTCCCTCCTTTTTCTTTTCCTTTTTTCTCCCAATTTTAAGAAAAACCGGCAGTACACATAGGATCCAGTGCATTCCTTTATTACAGATACATAGTATAAAAATAACTACGAAAATAAATGTTACTATTTAAAGCCGTACGTAATTATAATTGCCATACCTAAACACGTATTTTCAAAAAGGTAAACTTCTTAGCAAATACCATCCACCCGCTACCTCTTATGACTTAGTCCTCCACCACGCTCAGTATTCCTAGACAGGTAACTAGGTCTTGTATATTTATCGCCTAGACGTTCTAATTCAGCGGAGTATACCAATCCCCTAAGTGCTGGCCTATTTAATTACGAATTATTGCCCACGAAATATACTCATTTATTATTCTGATGACTCATTTCTGGGTGTTGGTAATGATAGCTTTGGCTCTTGGAGTTTTCGATCGGCTGTATTCTATACTAATTGCCTATTTTCGTTAATAGACACGCAATATATACTCCAAGAATTCCAGTTTAATATGAATAAATAATTCACTTTAACGGTGAAGGAAAACATCGTGAGGAAACCTGCATACCGTAGCGATTTTAAAGAATTTCTACGGTATGTAAGTCCGCCAACCCGCACTAGGCCAGCGCGTTGGACTATATGGCCTAGCCACTCTCAATAGATTCTCTCGATTGTAGAGTAGGTAGTAGTATATGGGCTGATATAGATAGATAGATATAGTTGAATAAATAAATACACCCACCAGTCACATACATAGTCCTGACCCCACACTAAGATCAATGAAGTCTTGTGACGTGCGTTTCGGTCTCATACCCAGACTCGAGACAAATATTTGTGGGCCCCACAAACATTTGTCTCGGTGTGGAGACCGAACCCGCCGTCTCTCATTTCACAGCCGGCGTCTAATAACTGACTACGGAGTCTGGTACATAAATACACCTAACAGTCACATACATAGTCCTGACCCCACACTAAGATCGAGTCTTGTGGTGTAAATCGGAAACTACTAACTTTTAAGTTTTACAGACACCCCAAGGAGGACAAAAAATTGTATTAATGCGGGGATTAAGATGAATTAAAGTGAGCTGAATGCAATCTTCACTAGTCAACTAACAAATGAAAACGGAATGGGTGAAACCACATAAAGACATACATACATACATAAACTCACGCCTTTATCCCAGAAGGGGTAGGCAGAGGCGCCACCAGGGTACCCACATTTTGCCTTGTATGTCCCGTCCCATGATGTGATAGCGGATGAGTCTATCGACATAAAATAAAGACATGCAATCGAAAATAGTACCTCCGTTTAAGAAGTCGGTTAACACACCTCTATTTTTTATTATAAATGAATCAATCTACTATAACAGAACTCGTAAAAATAAATTACACAACAGATGTAACAGTTTATTGACAAGCGAACGATTTTCTCCGAGCCCAATTTGGCCCAAACTTGACCCCACAAAGGTCAGTCGGACCTACGAGCCGAACGCCACTCAACCGGACAAATGTACCGTTACTGAATTTTAATCGAATATTTAGGCTGAAGTTTAAAGGATTTTTGGGTGATCGAATATGTCGAAAGAAAGTGATATTGGATTTTTTTATTCATTATCAGCCCCGAGTCAGGAATTTGTGCCCGATATGGCGATAGGCTCGCCGCCTATCACATCATGGGACGGAACATACAAGGCGAAATGTGGGTGTCCTCGTGGCGCCTCTGCCTACCCCTTCTGGGATAAAGGCGTGAGTTTATGTATGTATGTATTTAATATGTCGATAACACCCTTCGTGGCGTAGTTGGTTAACAAGTATTTTTTATTTGTTTGTGGTGGCCCACAAGTATTCGTTTCGGGTCTGGGTGTTTGTAAGACTGGAAATTCTCTTGTAGCTCCTGATACTCACGACACCAGACCCGATCTAAGTGTGGGGTCAGGACTATGTATGTGACTGTTGGATGTATTTATTTCATTACAAAATTTTATTCAAATCCACTGAACTTATATTTGACGGGCTTACAATCATTCAAACGTCTTTGAAGGTTGCAGGAAGTGGCTGGATGCAGGCCGCTTCCAACTGGTCAATGTGGATATCCTTGGGGGAGGCCTATGTTCAGCATTGGACTTCCTGTTGCTGAAGCGACACAGAGAGAGAGAGAAATATCTTTACAAACTCACACAATACAAATTCTTGTAGTTATTTAGCTCCTATTTTCATATTTCTCCTTCAATTCCTAGCAAATCTGGTCCATAAGACTGGCTACTGATAATCTTTCGCAGACTTAATTCATTACTTTTCAAATCTCTCCAATGAGTAAACTGCTAATTTTAACACGCGTCGAACGCGTTGTCGTTCCGTTTCAGTTTAAAATAAGCATGACGAGTCATTCAGTAGAAATTACGTCGAGAATACGTTCCACTTTCGATGTTTAGTTTGTAAATGCTGCGGGATTTTCATCATCGTCTTGGTGGTATGTTTGTATATAGGAGCTGTGAATCTTTTTGCCATAGGTTCGAATTTAAGGTTGATTTTTTTGTGAGAGTAAAAATGTGATGTTATTACCAATTACCGTTAATCCTTGTGCCTGTCTTGTAGATTTTACTGTGGAGAGCACATATAGCGCATTTGCCTACTCTTTCTGGAAGACAGGCTTATGTATAATCCATGATACACTTTCTTCTTTTACTCTTTTTTGCCTCTATCGAGCGTTATTTCGGTCAGTGCCAGTTCGTTATCGTACTCAATCTTCTCCTTTTCGCAATGTCATCAATGGTCACAGTAAGCATAGGCTGCCATCTAGCTATGCAGAGGTGTGGGTATTCCGAATTGTTATCAACAAACTCCTGTGGTTTTCGTCACATGACAAAATTATATAAACGTATACTTCTATAGTTTATCCGCTACATACTCTACCGCGCATGCACCCGAATTATTTCATACTCCATTGTCCCCAAAATAATAATAATTGTTTTGTTCCAGGTAAAACTACGCACCAGTGCGCACGTCTTCATTTAACACTATTCGCCACGCTCTGTGACTAGGCGCGGCTGATTTAATCGATGTTTATGGTAAAACAGTGGGGTCTAACGGTGAAAGCTTCTAATGTTGATAGGTTTATATTGGAGATATGTATAAAATTTGTGCCTTTTGGAATAATCTCTAACTTCAGGATTTAGATTGTAGGTGCGTTGGAGGCCTCTCAAAATGGGAGGGGAGAAGGAAAAATACGGAAGTAGAAAAGGGCTTCGGCAATTTCACTCATACAAAACATGATACCAAATCCGTTGCTTAATATTGATATTTAGTTGTAGATGCAGTTCGTTTCTTTTTCTTTACAATTGATAGTTCTTAAATGTCTATTGTCTATATACCCGAAGGAATGAGTGAAGGTGACGTAATTGCTATCCATAATTCAACGAGCTTCTTTCTGTCCCAACACTAGCATATCAGGTACAGCGGTCGTCATCCTTATATTTAGTCACAGGAATTCCACCATGAAAGTTTGACTTGCAGGGATTTCTATCGCCTGTTGAAAGCAACCTCCATCCAGTGATTTCCTGCACCCTTTATTAGATTATTCATCTACCCTGTTGATTCCCTGTACGTGACTATTCAAGAACCTTGCAGCTCTCTGCCCTCTTTCACCTTTTACCAGTTCTCTATGCCTCTAGGAACTATTTCCTCACCATGAATATCAAAGAAATGTGCCAAAATTCCAAATCTTCTCATGATCAACATGCATACGTGCAAAAATTCCCAATTTAACTCGTGATCTATCTAAATCTGGTATTTGGCGCCAACCATGACCTGAATCCAGACGTTCTCAACTCCAGCCATATGGCAGATAATTCGGTTTTACGATTCCACATGTGCTCACAATTTGTATTGAAGGTCGCGCAATCATTTTTACATGGGAATCATTGTTTGTATTAGTTTTAATGTTGTGTAATTTGGGGGTTTTGTGCCGGATAGGTTTCTATATTCAATGCTTTTGGTAATAAGGTGATTCGTTTCTATTTTTTAGAGGTGCAGAATCGAAACTCTGATGAGATGTCAATATAATCATTATGTATAGCTCGTACATACATATTCCATTTTTTTTCCAGTTGTACTACCCCATAATTCTATATAGTAATGATTGAATCCATCCAAAGGTTGCCTGGAAGAGATCGCAGTTAGCGATAAGGCCGCCAATTGTAACCATGACATTAGCTTTAAGTGATTTACTGTTACTGTGTTATTCTTTTTTATTGTGGTGTACAATAAAGTGTGTAAATAAAAATAAATAAATAATCATTCTTTTTTAAATTATATTTTTTATTGCAATGAATGGCGAGGCGAGCATGCCAATCGCCTGATAGTAAGCGATACGTCCGCTCATGAGAAGGAAACCAAACAACACTATGAATTACAAAGCAATGCTTAGCATTCCGCTACGCTCGCCATCCTGAGACATATACAGGTATTCTTTGATATTAAATTAGGACGAAAAACATGGAATTTTCTAAGAAGATTTCCAATGAAAGTTTAAGAGATTAGGTCTGACAGACAAGCTATCGACTCAATAGACGAAAAAATATCATTTTTCATAAGTACTTCTATAGAAATATTAGGCACTTTTGAGAACTACAAGCTAAGAGGGAGAAACATAAGATAGCAAAATGATCTTTATACTGATAAAGGTGCCGAGATCGTACCCATGGTCTCTCGTTTCATAGCTGGTTTTCCGCATATAATACGAAAATCAATAGATTTCAAAAGGAATTTCCCTCCTGTCGCGATAATTTAACAGTGAAAGTAATATTCGATGGCGTCGGTGCGGTGTCGCGTGGCCTATGACTTGAAATCTGAATAATGGCACCGGTAGTGTTAGAATTTAGAATATATCTGGTTATAAACCAACTTTCATATTTAATTATATATTATGTGCTTTCTATGTGCACTTTAACGGTGACGGAAAACATCGTGAGGAAACCTGCATACCGTAGCGATTTTAAAAGAATTTCTACGGTGGTAACCCGCACTAGGCCGGCGTGGCTGACTATATAGCCTAACCACTCTCAATCGATTCTCTCGATTGTAGAGTAGGCCCAGTCTATATACGCCCCATTGGCCTGGGCCTCTTCCACCGAGAGTACGATTAATAGGGGTTAGGCCATATTATATAATTCAAGATAAATATCCCATGAAGGCATTTAACCAACAGCATTCACGCAATGTAAGAGCAAAACTGATATCATCAAGATTGTAATCTGCGGTACTAAAGAACAGAACTAATGGTACGGATACGAGTTACGCAAGTATTTATAGTAATTGCAGTACAAATGGTATTTTATGGTGCCTATACGAAGGTGCTAATGCTGCCATTTACAGTCTCGATGAGCTTATTTCCGAGCCTTATCGGGGTGAAATAACAGAATTTTCAACCCAAAATTAAAGATTGCCCGACTTGGGTCTCGAATCTAAGATATCACGGTTTAGAACGCACTCGTATTACCACTAAACCATAAACCTGCCGTAAGGATCCCGTACCTACGAATGGAATATTATTATTGTTAGCATGGAGGTGGAATCTGCTACAGTCAACGCAATAAAGCAAATCCTCAACTTCCACCCTAATTGAACGATACTAACATTGCAGACATAACTGAAAATGCCAACGACATCACTTCACAAAAATATTATAGCCTTTTTTTATCACATTGAATGGCGAGACGAGCATGCCATTCGCCTGATGGTAAGCGATACGGCCGCTCATGGACAGTAGCAAAACCAAACAATAGTATGGTGCAAATGCTTGGCATTCCACTGCGCTCGCCATCCTGAGACATAAGATGTTAAGTCTCAATATGTCCAGTAGTTACTCTGGCTACAATGTCCTTCAAACTGGAACACAACAGTGCATTTACACTGCTGTTTTGTTTGGTGGGTGAAATAGACATTGCGGTGGTACCTACCCAGGCGACCTCTCACATATTATGAGAGACCTACCACCAGTATACTGTCAAACTTTTGTCTAGTATAATATTAAAACTGCTTCCTTTTCTATATTTTCCATGCAAGAGCTTAAACATTGTAATACCCAGCCGTGGAAATCAGTCGCGTCCGCCGTCAGAAACACGACCCACTTTCAGCACAAAGTTTATCTTCATTGCGTGTGTGCTTTGCCACACGATATTTTGTGACAATTTCTACTAGAATGTTATTATACTTAAAAACATTCTAAATAATGGTTTCTTAGATTTACGTGAATGTTACACATTGAAATAAAACTATTTTTTTACGGATTTTATCGCGATTTGGTTTAATTTTTAATTTTTTTAACTTCCCGACCTTTCGATTGCTTTACAGCTTTCGTGGTCACGGAGCGGACTGACGGGGTTAACATTCTAAATTATAGACAGAGAATACTACTGTCTACGTCCTAAACAATATGAGTTAATAGTCCTTTTGAAGAATGTACATAAAACGCAAAATGATTGTAACTTCGTAGGATAGTTGGTGAGAAGTCGGCTATGAAACGAAAAGCTAATTTGATCCCCTCATAGAGACTAAGGTTTGGAGGGCGTCCTCCCTTCGTTATCTGCGCTCAAACTGAATTCAAAAGTCGTTAGAAAGGGACAAAACATATGATAACTAAAATATATTTAAAACCGACTATGAATAAGACGTTGAGTATTTTTCTGTGGGGTCGAAACTTCGGTGTAACTGGTATTTTATGTTTATTACTATAACTATACTATATCATTCCATGTACGAGTACATATGTCCCACTGTAGGGCACGGGTCTCCTCTACAATCAAGAGTACTATTGAGAGGGGTGAGGCCATAGTCCACCACGCTGGCCTAGTGCGGGTTGGTGGACTTTACATTCCAAGGATTTTTTTTCATATCGCAATATGCAGGTTTCCTCACGTTTTCCTTCATTCTTATAGTGCGTGGTGATTGACTATCAATGTACACATGAAAATTTATTAATTTAAATAAATTCAGCCGTTTTACTTACCCGTTCACATGTCGTACCGTACCAATCAAAGCGAACACGCTCCCAACATTCGTTTACGCAACACATATTACATTACACTGCCATGTGCGGCGCTAAAATAAAATTATTTGTGAACTTTACATTACATATGACAAACGCATGCCATGTGTCTTCCTGTGTCAAGCTGTCTTTATACCATACATTTGTCGGTATAGCATAGCGATTTGTAATATCTATGCTATGTAAAGTCCGCCAACCCGCACTAGGCCAGTGTGGTGGACTATATCGCTTAACTGCTCTCAATCGTACTCTCGATTGTAGAGGAGGCTCGTGCTCAGTGGGACGTATATGTTATACATATTATACAGGTACGGAAGCTGTCTTTAGTAAATGTAGAATGAAATGTCTAGATGGGTAAGGTACGTGTTTAGAAAACTGATGTGAATAATAGTGTATATTATGTATCTGTATCTGCCCATTACGTCCCACAGCAGCGCCCGGGCATTCTCTACAATAGAGAGTACGATTGAGAGTGGTTAGGCCATATAGTCCACCACGCTGGTCTAGTGCGGGTTGGCGGATTGTTCATACGATAGCAATTCTTACAAATCGCTACGGTATGCTGGTGTGCTTTAGTATTAATATAAGGACAAGCGGTCTTCAGCTTGAATCGGTTAAAGTCTAGACCGTAAGGTTATGTTAAGAAAACTGGTGCGAATAACTGTTTTACATGTGCATCGTATACTGTAACTTTAACTGTATCAGCCCATAATCGGCCATTGCTAAAAACGGGACTCCAGTACAAGCGAGAGATCAATTGAGAAGGCATAGGCCATAGTCCACCATGCAAGTCTAGATTGGTTAGCAGACTTCACATTATAAAGTGCTTAAACAGCATACTTTTACAAATAATACTGAGGTTGCGGATAGGTTGCTGAAAACGTTTCCGAAAATTTTAATTCTCCTATTTTAAATTAAAAAAAAAAGTACTTACATACAAATACATACCGTCCCATGATGGGATAATGGGCAAGCCTATCGCCATATCGGACACAAATTCCTGACTCCGGGCTGATAATAAACAAAAAAATCCAATACCATTTTTGCCCGACCTGGGATTCGAACCCGAGACCTCAGCTTTATAATTGTTTCGTAGTACAAATACGCCACCGAGGCAGTCTATCTGTAATAACCCGGTGTTTATCATTGGCAGTGATGTAAGCTGGCAATCCTCCAGCGACTGCATCATCAACTAACTGGAACTAAAGGCGGGATTGAAGGTTGAAATACCCTTTGACATTAAATCAAAGGAAATCGTAAATTATGTGTTTAACTAGCAGCTTGTTGGCCTTCACTCGCACTTTGCAGATGTTATTGACGGGGAAAACGTTTTCCCAACATTTTTCATTAATGCTCTGCTCCTAGTAGTCATAGCGTGATGGTATATAGCCTATAACATTCCTCGATAAACGGGCTATTAACACCAAAATTTGTGTTCAATTCAAACTAGTAGTCCCTGAGATTAGTGCGTTCAAACAAACACTTGAGTTAGTGGTAGGTCTCTTATATGTGAGAGGCCGCCTGGGTAGGTACCACCGCAATGTCTATTTCTCCGGCCAAACCGCAGTATAAATGCACTATTGTGTTCTAGTTTGAAAGACATTGTAGCCAGAGTAACTACTGAAGGGACTTACCTAACATCTTATGTCTCAGGATGGCGAGCGCAGTGGAATGTCAAGCATTGCTTTGTAATTCATGGTGTTTGATTTTGCTACTGTCCATGAGCGGTCGTATCGCTTACCATCAGGCGAACGGCATGCTCGTCGCATTAAATTAGGTAGGATAATAAATCTATACAAACCAGCAATTACATACATATATATTGCAAAATACTGATTGAATACGATTCTTAGTAGAAGATATTTTGGCACCTCGTGTATGAACTTTTAATACCAGGAAATGTGCATTCGAGCGGCCAAAGAAAGCTGGCTCGTCTCGAGACATTACTAGACAAAGTCAATGATCTCTCGCTAAATAGAAAACAAACAGATTTTAATAAGCCTTTTTAAATAGTTTTTAGGGATAAAAGTGATAGATACAACAGTCCTGAACACAGCAAGATATCATGCTTTTTGTCGTGGATTAGAAGTAACGAGTGACTAACAAACGACTTTTTGGTCCCCCTAATTCATATTTCCGACCTAAAACAAAATGATTAGTTTGTTACAACATTAGTCTGAGGGCGAGCATTGAACCTGCGGCCTTTGGTTTCATAGCCGGCTTCTTAACCTTCGACAGCCTCCGTGGCGCAGTTGATTAGACGCCGCCTGTGAAACGAGAGACCGCAGGTTCGATCCTGTACCGAGACAAATGTTTGTGAGAACCACAAGTATTTGTCTCGGGTCTGAGTGTTTGTGAGACCGTAAAGTCTCTCGTAGTTTCTGATACCCACAACACAAGACTCGATCTTAGTGTGGGGTCAGGACTATGTATGTGACTGTTGGGTGTATTTATTTATTTATTTAACCGATTACACCGTGGAGGATGTCATTGTTGAGTCTACAAAACGAGGTTGGCTCGGCTACCTATCAACGACCAATAACATGTCATCGGAAAACCTTTTTATTTTCTACAACTTCTACTATGGCAATAAATCCGAAATGCCTGTGTAAAAATATGTTTGCTATTTTTGGGTTATTTAGTAACATTTTTCTTCTTTTTTCTAAGGTTTTTTCTAAGAGCATTTTATGATGTCACCATTTAATTTGCAGCATTTAAAACGACACAGGTATCGCTTATTGTTATTGCTTCCAACGATACATATTATCTTTGTCCATTCTTTGCTGGTCGCAAAACCGCTACAATGCTGGTCGTAACTTTGAAAGTGGTCGCATTTTTACGCTTGGTTCTAATATGGGTGAAGGAAAGCGTGTTGTTAATCCGTGGTCACCATATGGCCGATTGTTATGGGCATACGAGACAACTTTCAATGAGCTAATAAATAAAAATATCCTATCGCCTTATATGATGAAAATCGATTGTCACTTGTGCTGCGGTGACGAGTGTAGTGATGGACAGTATCGATTTATAACGATTATTTTGTTTTAATCGATTAAGATTATGTGATGTGAGTGATTTCAAGGGCGTATTAAGACTATGTTGTTTTTTTCTATTAGGATTCTTCGGAGTGGTGGCAGATGGCAAGGAGGTATTAAAATAGAAAATTTATTTAATTTTTGTAGTTGTATTTTCAAGACGCACGCAGAAGCTTTCGCACTGTGTCTTTAAATTTAATTTTCAGGTATAAAAATATTTTTGATGTGATTTTTAAACAAAAGGAATATTAAAAGCCATATCGGTTTGCAATAAGAAACATTTCTGTTATAAAATCACGCGTTTTAATTAGCCACAACAAAATACTAAAAGTTTGCGATAGAAAAACTTCACAGCACATTCTTTATTATGGATTAACAAAGAATGTAGCACATTGTTTGAAAATAAACATTAAATTGCATCAAAAGGAGCCCGCGTTTGATGTTCTTTGCACACAATATGCAATGATTTAAATAACTACGAATACTTCAAAGGTGTTTAAAAACAAATTAACACATGTATATACCTTATGTAACACATATATAGGCTTTGTAACCTTAAAAGAATAAACCACATTTCGCTGAGCTTATTTTAAATGGACTTTCGGGCTTTCTTATTAGATTAATTAACCCGAAAACTTTGAACGTCACTGCATTGAAATCCCACTGTTGTATCCTTTACGATGCAAATTTATACCACCACGCAAACCTACTGACATTTGGTAGTATTGATTTAAATTTGACATAATTCTTCATAATTTTCTTCATGATTTAAATTTGACATAATTCTTCATAATTTTCTTCCTAATTTCTTTTTAAATCAGTCCATCTAATGGTTGTCTGGAAGAAATCGCTGTAAGCTATAAGACCGCCGATTGTCACCTTTATTTAAATTAGTTTTAATTCTTTTTTATTTTTTTATGTGTATGTGGTGTACAATAAAGAATTTATAAATATATAAATAAATAGATATAATTTTAGAAAAATTTACCCATTTATTACTTTACCTATACATACAGAGATAATAAATTAAGCTATCATTATATTTCAGTCACTGTTATTTAAATAAAAATGTTATTTAATTTATCGATACAACATCGATACTTCATTGACATCACTAAACCTTCCCAAGTGGGAACGGCAAAAAACTAAAAGAATGCCATACCGGGAGGTATCACGTCAGCTCCCATAATAGGAGAACGACAGTACTGGGTTAATTCAATGATAAGTTAGTCTATCAGGTCGAAAGCTTAGATATGTGTCTAGATGACCATGTCACACTTTTATTGTATTAATAATTGATGAAGGGTTAACTGAGTAATAATATTGATTTGTTTACGTTTCTAGCTACATCCGCCGATATCCGTCTCACTGCAGGGCACGGGCCTCCCCTACAATCGAGACTACGATTGAGAGAGGTCAGGCAACATAGTCTACCTTGCTGGCCTAGTGCGGGTTGGCGGACTTGACATACCGTAGAAATTCTTACAAATTGCTATGGCATACAAGTTTCCTCACGATGTTTTCCTTAAATCAACGATATTTTTAAGAAAATCTGTCAATCTGAAGTCAGCCCCTGGATCCGCCCTTGATCAGAACACCCACATTTCGGCTAGTATGTTCCGTCCCACGATGTGATAGGGGGCGAGCCTATACCTACAAACTAATGTTAATCATACGCAAAAAATATCAAGTTCCAGAAATGACGGAGAATAAACAATAACTGCCCTTTTTCAAGTCGGTGTAAACTAAACTCATAGTAAATGTTCTCAAATACCTCGGTTTATAAATGTCGCGCGCCGCGTCGCGCCGCGTCGTCTGCGCTCTGCAAGCTAAGTACACACGTCTGTGACAACACTGCATTCCTTAGCTAAAGGCCTTTATAATGAATTTGTCAGTGTGGCTATTCTGATGAATGTGTTGGGATTATGTTGGTGATTTATTGTAGATGTACGACCAATAATAATACACCGAACAATCGACATAGGTACCTACTAAATCTTGTGGTTTTTTTTGCGATGAATGTCATTCGTCTGCTGGTAAGCGATACGATGCTCATGGACAGTAGCAAAACCAAACACCATGAATAACAAAGCAATGCTTGGCATTCCACTGCGCTCGCCATCTGAGACATAAGATGTTAAGTCTCATTATGTCCAGTAGTTACTCTGGCTACAATGTCCTTCAAACCGGAAACAGTGTATTTACACTGCTGTTTGTTGGAGAAATAGACATTACGGTGGTACCTACCCAAGCGGCCTCTCGCACATGAGCGACCACCAGTATTTTCGTAATCGTAACTCGTAAAATCCCTCTTTATTCCTAGCTTTAACAACAAAAGTACTAACACCCATATTCTAAGACGTTTTCTCGACTCCACTTGACGTTACTAGAGGAAATCCGTATTCTTAGTAGAAAAAAATCTCCTCCACTCAACGTCACTCAAAAATTTTCCTGTCTCGAGGAAAGCAATCAACTGTCAAACTCAAGGTACGTCGCGACCTACCTTAAGGAAGAAATAAAAGAAATAATCCTACTTTAAAATTGTAATTAAAAGAGAGAAATAAAGTTTACCTTTTAAAATTCTTAAATACCTAAATATGGCAACAATTTTTTGAGGTGGGTGCCTCTACACGATTTACACGTTTTCCTAGTGAATGATACAAACATTACTCTTTATTTCATTTAATAAAAGATTTGTGGTTTGGAAACAGTGTTTATTATTTTAAACAAGTTATTAAAGATTTCCAACAGTTCCTGTAATACTTGTACGATACTCCGTACGAATATCCCGAACGACGATTCATCCATAAGAATATCCTTCGAAATTTCCGGGTTGGATGGTATGACCCTCCTCCTGTCTGCGTGCGTTTTTTTCTCCGACTCACTAGATATTTGTCTTCCAGTCACAATCCCGAAGATTTTGAGTTCAATAATTATATATTATTCTATGTAAACACTCTGACATGACATTTGACTGTCACTTTTCAAGTGATCATAGACTATTTTCAAAGGTTTTTTGATAAATCTCTACTTTATCTATACATCAATGACGTAATTAATGACGTTTTTCCTTGACTCAACCTCACTCGAAGAACCTTTAGTAAAGGTATATTTTTAACTAAGCATACCATTTTCGAGGGTCCCTCCAATTCATTTGTAAAGTCACCTCGACTAAAATAAGGTTGAGGAAGATTGGAGGACACGTCTTAGAATACGGGTGTAAGTCGTACTCATTAGGAACTCGACTCACGCCCGCCAGCGCTTAACATGTCTCTTTTATTATTTTTACTGCATTATTTACTAGTGTAGTATACTCGTACGCCGCGCAACCTAATGGTCATTTGTTTGTTTTTATACTTTTTGTATTATATTGTTTTGTTTATATTTGTGCCGTGAGTATAAGTAGATATTTGTTTCGTAAATGAGATTATTTGGCGCAGATTTGAGAAACTACTAACTTTATGAAGGGGTCGACAAAAAACCTTCAAAGGATTTGTGTCACTTAAAAATATTTTAGGCTCCACGATTGTAGACCTAATTTCTTAGGTCTTAACTTTTGTTTTTTGTTTCTTAAATCGTTCAAATTAAACACTATACCTACATGATATCAAAGAAAAAAATGAAGTTAAACAATTACAAAAATATACTTGGTTACCTACTAAATCTATTCAAGACCAAAGAATACAAAGAGTCAGAAAAAAAATGTTTTAAAAAAATATCAAACCATCTACACCCTATTAACCCTTCCAACTTTTGACCCTTAGTTCCTAGTCTCTATCTAAACCTATTTATTAAATCAGTTAAACCATTCAGTTTAATTAAACTGGACGCAGACGCATGCAGCCGTTTCCTTAGTACCTACATCACTTGGCTCGAAGCCAACGGTTTCTTAGAAATAGATGCATTGCAATTGTCGCCTTTCCGTCTTTATAAAACGCGTCAGCTTTAAATTTTGTCTTTATACTACAAAGGGACTATAATGCTTACAATGCATCAGAAACTACGAGAGACATTTAGGTCTCACAAACACCTAGACCCGAAACAAATGTTTGTGGTTCACACAAACATTTGTCTCAATGCGGGGATTGAACCCGCGGCCTCTCGTTTCACAGCCGGCGTTGAACTAACTGCGCCACGGAGGCTCTCAATAGCAATGATTACGATTTTACAATGGTCAATCCTAAACACCCGTTCTGCTATTATTTCAAGCGTCAAAATCACACACATACGCTTAGAAAGCGTAAAAATAATAATTACAGAATTTTGTTGTATGACTAATGATTACAAACAATAACTGGTATTTTACACCACAAAAATTACATTTAAACTACTAATTACCAAACATCCATTCAACTCTACACCTGGTAAGCCAACACCGGGTTAAGCTTTAATCCGTGATCACAGAGGGGCCTAATGGACCCGCGACACCTGCTACAGACGTACAATCAAACCCTCAAACGGCTCGCGGCGGCCATCTGTTTTGGTGCGGCACGTGCGCTTGTAACATTATACCATTAGTGACGGGATTTGTCGATAAACAACTGCCTCGGTAGCGTAGTTGTACGGCACGATTATAACGCTAAGGTCTCGGGTTCGAGTGCCTGGTCGGGTAAAGTGATGTTGGATTTTTCTGTGCATTATCAGCCCGGAGTTAGGAATTTGTGCTCGATATGGCGATAGCCTCACCTCCTATCACATCGGGGACATACACCTAAGGCGAAACGCAGATGTTCTGGTTGCACCTTTGCCTACCCGTACTGAAAAAAGAGATATAGCCTCGCGCCCTATTACATTTTGGGACGGAAATAACCTCGGCGTATTGCGGATGGAATTGGTGGCCTGTCTATACCCTTGGGAAAAAGGGTGCGAGTTTATATTTGTGATATTGTAAATAAGTTCACATTTATCGGCGTTAACACACCACAATAAGATTTGGGATTAACCGCACTCTTTGCGTTATGAAAAAATAACCTAAAAAGAAATGTCGATACAATTCAATCGACACGTCCCTACCGCCAGTCGGGCTTCCAACGAGCTCTTTATAGCCTTGAGTGGATCTCTCATATCTAACATGCACTCGCGAGCCCTTGTACAAGACTGTTTTGACATCCTGCTCGTGTCAATGATTTCCAAATGAATCAATAGTTATAGCCCATTTTACTATGAAACTTGGTGTCGGTGCGAGGATTTTAGTCCCTCGATGAAACCTACTTTTTTTGTAGGGAAAAATGTATGTTTTCAATAAAAGTAAACATAATTGCGACCCAGGCCCGGAGTTTTTGGAGAAATGAACTTAAAGTCCAGTCACTCTGGTAGCCCCATTTGTAGTAATGGCAGACGTGACGAAATGTGATGATAATTACTTTATTTTATAAAAATCTGTCGCTCGAGATAAAACTCGAGAAGGTTTAAGAACAAACCATAAATAATGCTTTAATGAATTTTAAGCAGTATCGGTATCGGGATCAACGATATTTTTTACCGATACCATGAATGGGCAATCTCCTTTCTGTAAAATATATTTCAAACAACATGTACCTTATTGACAGCCATCGTGGCGCAGTTGGTTAGACGCCGGCTGTGAAATGAGAGGCTGCGGATTCGATGCCTGCACCGAGACAAATGTTTCTGTGATCCACAGGCATTTGTTTCAGATCTGGGTGTTTGTGAGAAGTTTCTGATACACGAAACAAGACGCGATCTTAGTGTGAGGTCAGGACTATGTGTGTGACTGTTGGGTGTGTATTTATTAATTAAGTATTGTCGTAGGCATAGTCAGGCTAGCGTCGTTAAGAGACTCGCCTAGCTTCAGAACTCGGTGTGAATTCTTTGCGTGCTGATGATCCTGGCTAACAAGATTTGCAGTGGCGGGTGTATGAGTGAAGAATATCACCTGATTTTAATAATTACTACCGCGTACCTACCATCTAACACTTCGATCGTAGGGGTATAACTCGCCTATCTAGTTGAAAGGAAGAATGACGGTACGAGGAAAGACTTATTAGGCTTCGGCAAGCTTCGTGACCAATCGAAATCGAAAATAGCTTCACGAAACTTTAGACCACTTTGAAAAAATTAAATGAACATAATGTTCCGTCAATTTAATTCCATCAATTTTCTTTTAAGTTGAAATAGTCCTGTGTTCTTGGTAATCGTGAATGGCTGTGAGAAACTAGACTCCTTAAAAAACTATTTTGGATTTCAACTATTTACTGAGACGTCTACTCAAAAAAATGATAAGCCAAAAATCAATTCGATTACAGATTAGCAACCCCATCGTAAGGGATAATGACGGGTAGATTTAACCATAAATTATAATTGTGCAACCCCTATGCTTTCACACCTGGACACACTGGTACTAAACAAATGGGGTGTGAAATCGCAAATGTCACGGTTTGAACAGGGGTGGCGATCAGACTTCTTGTGGTTTCCAACGAGTGCTTGGAAAAATATATTGATTTATATCTTAAATTCTTTTGTATTTAGCAACTATTGAAATATTGATTTTTGAATTGTATTTCGGTGAATAGAGTGAAAAGAAAAAATAGTATTAAAAAGTAAAGTATCGATCGAAGTGAAGTTCCATAGTCTTCACCTGCCCCTATAGGATGCATGCGTGTATGAATCACGTACTTTATCGGTAAAGGAAAATATCATGAGGAAGTCTGCATACTATCCGACCCGGGAATCGAAGCCGAGATCTCAGAGTTATATCGCACCTTAAGTACAACTACGCCACCGAGGCAGACAATGAATATTCAATAAATACACCCAACAGTCACATACATAGTCCTGACCCCACACTAAGATCAATTAAGTCTTGTGTCGCAGGTATCAGAACTACGAGAGACTTTTCGGTCTCACAAACACCCAGACCCGAAATATTTGTGGGGCGCACAAACATATATCTTGGTGCGGGGATCGAACCCGTGGCCTCTCATTTCACAGCTGGCGTCTAACCAACTGCGCCACGGAGGCTGTCAAAATAATATACTCGTAGAAATACTATCCAAGAAGCATTTTCGAAAGCCATTTTAAACCCACAAATACCAGAATCAGGTGAAATCTGTTTACAAAAGTAATACTGTAATAGGCACAAGGTCGCCATGGAATGCCATTGAATCTATGTTGTTTTTGACAAGTCTAATAGATTGTTTCGTAACATCCCAAGAGATTATGAAACTTAAGGTGTTATGGAATCTGATTTAAAGTTGGTATTTGAAGTTGCCTCGGTGGCGTAGTTGTACTACGGTACGACTACAAAGCTGAGGTCTCGGGTTCGAATCCCGGGTCGGGCAGTCAAATTAGATTTTTCTATTAATTATCAGCTCGGAGTCAGGAATTTGTGCCCGATATGGCGATAGGCTCGCCCCCTATCACATCATGGGACGGAACATACAAGGCGAAATGTGGGTGCCCTGGTGGCGCCTCTGCCTACCCCTTCTGGGATAAAGGCGCGAGTTTATGTATGTATGTATGCTCTCACTTACGTTATAACTAGCTGCTTACAACTAAGTAGCTACAACGTAGCTATCACATAAAAAGCTTATTAATTATGTCCCAAAACCAGCGGTTCTTTCCACTGGTCAATATGGTCAGAAACTGAATCTAAAGATACAAATGACATCACAATATGTACAATAACACATGTCAGGCTATGTACACACTTTTGTGTAAATGTGGGAGTATTTGCTTTTCATTAGTAAGCATACAATGTTTCACAATATATTACATGCAATGAATCCATCACTAAGTAAGTATCTATTACTCGTAGGTACTGGTTGTAGGTCTCTCATATGTGAGAGGCCGCCTGGGTAGATACCACCACAATGTCTATTTCTCCCGCCAAACAGTGTAAATGCACTGTTGTGTTCCGGTTAGACGTAACATCTTATGTCTCAGGATGGCGAGTGCAGTAGAATTCCAAGCATTGCTTTGTGATTCATGGTGTTTGGTTTTTTTGCTATCCATGGTCGTATCGCTTACCATCAGAATGGCATGCTAGTCTCGCCATTCATTGGAATTATAAAAAAATATATTAATTTAAAATATCTCGTATGAATTATTTTTTGAAATAACATCCGTATGGGAAGTAATTGATAGTGTTCACTTAATGAAACCAGGTTTGCTTATTTTGTGCTTTTCTGGTATAAGAAAAGAGAGCTTTGTGCATCGAACTATGCATTATTAATCAACACTTTTAGTGTAAGTAGATATCCCAAACTGTGAATCGAATCCAAAACTGCACGAAGGATTTATACACGCTGCCTGTCATACAAAAAAGCAGCTGGTTCTGACACACAAATAATATTTACGTAAATGCAAAGTTCACGTTAAACGCCCACATTATTATCAAATACATTACAGAATGGTGGAAACATTCGAATGAATATCAAACCAGATGCCTGATACGTGCTTTTAAATAATATGGATAAAAATGTAATGGTATGTCTGTTTGTGGTAGGGTATGTGAAGCTCGCCACGACACACTAGATCAATGTGGGCTGTAGCCTAACCCTTCTCAATCGTACCCTCGATTGTGGAGTCCCGTGTTCAGCCGTGGTCGACAATGGGCTGATACAGTTCAGTAAAGTTCACCAACATTTGTTTCGATGCGGGGATCGAACCCGCGGCCTCTCGTTTCACAGCCGGCGTCTAACCAACTGCGCCACGGAGGCTGTCAGAATAAATACATCCGACAAAATAAATAAATACATCCGACTGTCACATACATACTAACCCCACACTAAGATTGAGTCTTGTGTCGTATATCAGGAACTACGAGAGACTTTTCGGTCTCACAAGCACCCAGACCCGAAATACTTGTGGTTCACCCATTATGTTGACCGGCAACGAGCCGCTCTACTCAATTTGGACTTTAGGTAGGTACTGAATTTACCATTTTCGTGTTTCAATCTATATTTATGTGTTACACTTTTCTTAGTTTTTAGAGAATGTTAGATATAAAATCTATCTACAAACGCAGACTCAACCGCTATTAAAAGGTAGTTTCATATAGCCATGTAAATATTTACGCGAAATATTTTACATCGTCGAAATTTTCGCAAATTGGGTTTTTGGGTTGAAATTCTGTTTATTTTAAAAGTAGGCCACTAAACACGCGGTTGCGTAATAAATTTGCTGGTTTTAAACACTATATATTATAAGGATTTACAGCTTTACTAAACGTGATACAGGATTACTGTGATTCGTGTAATTTAGATTTCTTTGAATTATTTCGGGGTTATTTAATCAAATGACTAATGATAATTTGCCGCCAGAAGATATTTTAGACTGCAATGTAATTACGGCCAGGTGCTATAATATATTTTTTCCAGGTTATTAGATATTAAAAAAAGCTTATGTAGGAAATAATATTTTTAAACATTTTTAAAATGGCGAATATCCTAAAGAGGAGGCGTGGAAAATCGACCTTCACCCATCTGATAACCAGATGATATATATTTTTTTATTAAATACATATTTGAAAGGGGAAGTCAAATTGTTTGATCTACAATAGTGATTTGTTTATCTAAGATAGCAAAAAAAGTATATAGATAATATAAATCTAGAATAATGTCGAAGGTAAAATTAAACGGTAAAAAAGTTTAAATAACTATTTCAAGATTTTATGTAAAACTTCCGCCTATTCATACACGCGCACTTTATGGCCCCACGAAATTGTGTAACTAATGTGCTCAAGTGACCCAAATAAGCTTTTATGAATGAGCTTTGTGCGTTACATGGCGAGCTTTGTAGTCGAGCTTAAAGCTCATATGCAGGTTAATTATGAAAGTTTAGCGGAAGTTATTACTCGTAGTTCTGTGCTTTATTATGTGTCATAAGCTTTTTATAAATATGAAAGGAAATAGGGTTGGTATTTTAATCTTGTGTCATATATTAGTCGATAATAGCCCAATGCTGGGCACGAAACTCTACAATCAAGAGTTCGGTTGAGAGGGCTTAAGCCAAAATACACCGTTAGCCTTAGTGCATAGTGATTGGCTTGGGTTTGGTTTTGGGTTCAAATCCCAGGACATGCCTCTTTCAGAGTTTTGTTCACAGTCAATTCTTAATCAATTACCACACCTTAATGGTGAAGGAAAATTTTAAAGAAATATAGGTACATAAATATATCTACAGTCATTTTGTTCGCAATTTCAGAATAAAACTATATCTATCAGCCTTGTAAGATATGACAGTTATTACTCTGATTAAACAAGGTCAGTGGGTCATGCATAATTTTCGTAAATGCTCCGGATGTGACGTCACCAGCTCATTAATTTTCGCAGTCCCTTTATGACTCGTGTAAACAAGGGCGAGTGTGAGAAACGCAAATACATTTGTTGACGAGGAGTGGTGGATATTCTATTTTTTGCACTGTTATTAATAGTAATAATCCAATAATAATACGTCTCACTCCAGGGGTTTTTTAAACAATCAGCAATTCGATTGAGAAGGGTTAGGCTATAGCCCACACTCCGCCACACACACTAGTGTAGATCGGCAGACTTTACGCACCATAGAAATTCGTGAAAATCAATCGTATGGAAAGTAAATGAATTTTGTAATTGTTTATTATTTAATGTGTGGCATGTTACGTGGTCCAATTGATAAGCATATCTCACTTTTGGTGATTTATAACGGTAAATAAATCATGCATGAAAAATTTGACGTAATATCAAAGATCAGGCACAATATCAAAGATTACAACTGGACTGAGCTTTTAAGCTCTATACATTCACACCTTTTTCCAAGAAGGGGTAGGCAGAGGCTACCAAGATACTTCGCCTTGTATGTTCCGTCCTATGATGTGATAGGGGACGAACCAATCGCCATATCAGGGAAAAATTCCTGCCTCTATACATATTTTCATTTATTGGTCGAATAATACGTTACATTTATTAAATATATAAAATACTTTAATTTTTTTAAAGTTAAGTGATGGCTGAAAATAGTAATCCAGACTGCTTTTTTCATCAATTAATTAGCTACCTAGTGAAGGTTACTGGAAGTCGCTGGATGCAGGCTTCCAACAGCTCGATGTGAAGATCCTTGGGGGCCGTTCATTAATTACGTGATGTTTTTTTAGCATTTTTTAACCCTCTCATCCCCCTTAAAGACACGTGGTGAGGTTTAAGACTAAGCCCCCAGACAAAAAAAAAACACCGTGTATTTTTTAGTACCTACAAAAATCTTTTTTTTTTCAGAATATTAGCATTCGTTCTAATTATTTCGGTGCCCGGCAACGGCGACTCAAGTTCACACTACACGCCGCTTTAAAAATCGCGCGTTGGACGAGAAAATAAACATGAGATATCTTACTACATATCCCTCCCCCTTGTGATATTTCGAGATTTTTGCCTCCCCTCATTTCGAACTTCACGTGATTAATGGAATGCCCTTTAAGGGAAGCCAATGTTCAGCAATGTACTTCCTGTGGCTGAAGAGAGAGAGGAAACGAAAGAGAGATTAAGAGAGAGAGAGTTACAAATAAGTGTGCCAAAGGTTAACAACATCTGTGCAGAGCTTTCAAACGCAACAGTTGGTGGTTAAATTGCTCACTTTACGTAATTGCAGTTTTTAAGCTGGGTTCGATTCCGCGCGAACATGTGTGGATATTAGCGAATTAGCACGAATTGGTAATGGTGTGGGTTCGTTTCCTGGTGTTACACTTCGAATCGGGAGTTTGTTTAAAGCTGGTAATTGAAAGCTGCAATGTATGAATAAGGTTACATATTGTTAAAGGATGAGGAAATTTTGCAAGCAAAACATATATAAAAATATTTTTCGGAAATCTGTTATTCATTCTAGCATAGCAGACCTTATAAAGTATTGATTTATCTCTCACAATTGGACGCCATTATCGAAGCAACTCAACATGCCAGATTTTAATTTATTTATTTATGTATAGGGGAGAGTCCTACAGTACCGTCACCTTAAGGTTTATCAACAAAAAAATCAAAGTTCTTAATGTTAAATATTCAATACCTCCTGATATATTTAAAAGAACTATTGTGCTATTAATAAAAATAACAAACAACCGAATCGTTTAGACAAAATCAGCTTTATTATTGCAATTCCAAGAATAAGAAAATACAGACTAAGAAAAATAGGCCTACAGTATCGGCCACTAAGAATGTAACCATTTAGGCAATACAATAATCGCAAATATACTGATCGGATAGCTCCGATATATTTGCCCAAGCCTCATGGACCCAAATTTTACAGTTTCCGCACCGTATCTAATCTTCTTCATGACATTCAGCACACAAAGGGCAAACTGTCTCTTCTTCAATCGGTCTATGAGTAGAAGGTAGGTTTTCGATTGTATTTTTTTTTGTTTTCTTACTGACATCTCTTGCTGACAGTAAAGTCTTACCTTTTCTATTACCACCTTTTCCTGAAACTGAAAACTATTTCTTTTTTTGTCTATTTTGTTTCCCTTCCAGCATCTTTTTGTACGGAAAACTCGTTATAATTTCACTTATTTCAGCTTTACGACTTCATGCAGTAACTCTTCATTTTCTCTTCACTAATTCTGTCATTCAGCGTTTTTCGGGGTATCTAATAGCTTTCTGCGGCTTGACGTGCACTCATCTTGTTATTCAGTACCTTTTCTACAGCTTTATGCATATCTGCCGGATTTCAGGCGCCCTTTTTTGCCTCGTCCGACCATCATTTGTATCATTTGGCATTTTCGTGTATTAAGTAGTAATTTTTGCAAGTAATGCAAACCTTTTAAACTAATTTAAGGAATGGCTGGTACTGCAGGACAGCGTACTGGCCGGCACTGGAGGAAACGGAAAAAATAAGAGTTTCGATTTCAGATGAAAACAAACGTACAAAGGCTGAAATAATATTCGGTTTTTAATAGCCATATAAGCATACTAAACTTACCAGGATATTTTTTTTTTAATTGAATCCCTGAACTTCGAAAATCACCTACAGAATTTTAATTACGTAGCATACATTCATCGCGCGCAACAGAAATCTTTACACTGACAGTAAACCGGTTGTGACAGGTAGACGCCGCGTGGGGCATATACTTGCACGAGGGTACCGCACTAAATAGCGTAAAACTGTCAGTGCCATCTATTATAGATTTAGAGAATTTGTAACTGGCCGGTACTGTATGCCGGCCGGTACTGTAGGACTTTCCCTTATATAAAAAACGCATATTATGTATTTACATCACATTAATATGTTTTTTTGTTGTTTCAGGTATGTTCACAATCACTGGAGATCAAAAAATTCAAGAGTATGGTTGGTATAACTATTAAACGGGTTTTTCGGTTACGAGAACCATAATTTACGTGAAAACCTTTTATATTGTTGCATAGTAACATAGATCCTGTCTCACTTTGATATAGAAATATTTTGTCGTGGGTATCAGGTACCTTAAGATCCGAAACGAAGTATGAATGTTCGACATCCGAAGTTATAAGTTTTCCACTTCTAAAATCAATACTATTCTCAATGACACCTATCATTCACTCCGAATTTAGTCTATGGTTGCGACGGTAGAGGGCTCGAACATTTTGTGGAGTACCTTGCATTCGTACAGTTTTACTTACGAAGTCCGAATATTCCAACTTTATCGGATCATAGAATAACCTCCCAGAAGTAAAGAGAAACTTTTCTTTCCCACAATACCCAATTTCGAAACAAATATTTTTTTATCATTTATTTTTCATTATGTTCGGCATGGTCTATAGTCGACTTCAATCATAAAATTTTTGTTTCTCGGGTGTAATGGCCTCTTGCTTAGAAAAGGAGAATGCCCATTTTACTATGAAACTTGGTATCGGTGCAAAGATTTTTGTCCCCCGATAAAACTTTTTTGTGTACAACACATAAACAAATTTCCTCACTTCCTGCAATACCATAGATAATTCGATAATGCCATAGACAAGACGCGGAGGAACGTAGACGAATTGCTATGCGTGCCTCGCTTTGATTTCACGCTAACATTTCCCAACGGTGGGCTTGTCCACCGAATATTAATTAATGCTCATTCATAGAGCCCTTTTTCATTATTCTAAAGATGTAACAATTTGCATAACCAGTTAAGCTTGACCCTTGGTATGTTAAATACGATTGATATTAAATTTATAACGACTACTTGGCGATATTTTTGGGCAATATTTATTAATTAATAATGTTCCATAATATTTGGTTGACATTTATAGAACATTCGTCTTTCTGCCGTCAATCTTTTACGAAAATTTTTGCCCATGTATGTTTTTTAAATTTTAAAATATCGCACAATTGAGTTATCTGACTGGAACGGAACACAATATTCTATGATTGCCAGCCCTTAAACATCCAAGTAAGGGACATGGAGTTAAAAAATAGTCCTAAAATATTGATGATGCAATATCTAAAATTTTATGATTAATGATATATTATATTACGTAGCAGATAAAAATATTATCAATATATTTTACCAATATTCTCGTATTAAAATGAGAGGCCTTGAAGATTTAAATAGTCGAATATACAATTCATCAATCAGTCATCAAATCAAACAGATCCCTTACATCTTCAGTCATACTCTACATGATAGCTCATTTAAAACTGGTCGTTAGCCCATTGATGATTACCAAATGAAGTTGACACGCACTTACGCAATAATTTTACTGACAGGAAGGCTTATTAATAATGGCTAATGTAACCAATTTACAAAGATACCTCAAGTAGAACATTATGTACTGCTTTAAAGTTCTTGTTATGTGGTAGTATTAACATAGATAGGAATCTCAGGTGCGACTACACTGGTTACTCATGATAGGCCCAAGGTCCCTATGAATGGATAGCTAATTGATATTCAATATTTGTTACACATTGTGGTTAAATAGATTTTCCTGTCATAAAGACAAAGATAATTAGGACCTATTCTTTCATGTGTCATTGATAAGTAGTCATTCATTAAATTACTTCTCTTGAAAAGTATGCTATTACTATTTTGTTTACATTTTTAATTTGTGACCATATTATATATAAATATTTTATTTGGTTTTGGACGTTTCGGTCGATTTTACCTGTTGAATATTGTTGTGAATATTTATTGGACAGCTTGGCTATATATTTAATGCTTAAACTTAATTCAAAACTACAGGCCATAAACGTAGTCAACAGAAAAACAATTACATCATAAAATTACTAGCCGTAACAAAAAATAAAAAAATAGACTGCACAATAAATATTTCGAGCGGCGCGGGCGTCACGTTCCAAATTCAAAATTTCCATTCCCATAGTGACGTGACGAATCCAAAATAAACACGCTCCCAGAATCGAGCATCTGTGAAATCAATTAAAATAATTGATACGAAACAAAAATACATGGCTTCCTTGCGGCGACGATTGACAACGTGATTTTGGTGTTTCCCGCCTTTATATGGTGTAACAAACTTAATTTCGTGTCAACGATTTTTTCTGTACAATCAATTATCGATTCTAAGTCCTGGGAATACGTAGTGTATTTATGAAACGATCATTCGGATGAAAATAAAGGTGTTTTTGCTAGAGGAGACGTGCACGACGCCCTTTGTTAGTGCGTTTAAAAATAAAATTGAATGGACGTATCGGAAGATATCGGTGTTTCGAGGTTGGTGTGTTTCTTATAAGTCGCATCTTTTTATAGGCGCCGCGTGTCCGGTTGGTTGCTGATAAAATAATCATTTCTCCTGAGGCATAAAAGAATATTGACATGCGTGAGTGAAATGGCAAAACAGAAAACAATGTTGTTCTAGATTCGTCGAATTGAGATCGGATCAATACGAATTGTTATTAAATTCAAAATGAATTTTAATGGGTTCAACTTTATCGATTTTGTAGATTGGTTATTAATCATACGAATACACATCCCTTAACTCAATATCAAATACACACAGAATTATTTGCCTTACCTGAGATTCGAACTCAGGACTTCACAATTCACACCCTAGTTACGTTGCCACTAGACCAATGTGGGGATAATTTTGTAATCATTAGTTTTAAATATAGAAAAAAAAAACATGGACGACATTAATGAATACAAATGTCGTAATAAAATATTCAAGCATTTCAACAGTTCAATAAACGAAAGTAAGGAACTTTTTTAAGCCAAAGATATTTTTGTAAAACAAAAACATTGGCAGAATGTCAATAATAACTGCGGGGCTATACTTTCTCCACATTAAGAGGGATTATGCCTCATTCCGCCACTTTGGTTTTATACGAAATATTATGCCATCATCAAAATTATCTTAGATCTTAAAAGTATGTAGATTTCTTTGCAATGTTTTATTTCATAGTCAAAACAAGCGTACAAAATAACCGAAACATAATATGTATATTATAATATTATTATCAAAAATGTGAAAATATATGTTCTCGGTTTGAATTTTCTACATTCGTATTAGAAGCACATTAATTCGCTTGCACCAAGCTTTCAATCAATTTTATATCAACCTCTAACGTCAAAATTAGGTCCTTATTAAACAGTCTCCATAATAGAATAAACAAATGAAGAATCGATCGATTTGATCAAATGAAGAACGACAGTCCCAGCCCTAGTAGGCGTTGGGTTAATAACCCCCAACTAAAACAATATGGGCGCGGGAATTCGGTAAATTGTTTCTATGCTACCGAATACACTGTACTTGTGACACAATGAGAGATACTTATTTTTTGCTTCGTGTACTATTTTTGGGAAGTATTTTTTTATTTATTTATTGGAGTATTGTAATTATTAGGAATTGATTTTTTTTTTAATTTTGTGTATGGTTATTATATTCATAATATGTTCGGTGTGTTATTATTATTATAAAGTTATACGGTATACGAAGATATTTTTAATAGTTATTAGTTATATTATATCAATAAATATTGTCATTAATTAAGTTAGTTCCCATTATGCCACATCTTAACTAATTTTAAATAACACGACTCCATTAATGAAATCGAACTTGGAATGTTTTTTTTTACTTCCTTCGTGACCGTGGCGCGGTCCAAACATCCTCTCGATTATACCGATTGTAGGTAATATCGATTAATTAACCCGATTTAAATTTACGAGATACGAACAAGAATTCGTAAATACGTAAACGCTAAGTTTGTTTGTGCGTCGAATACCAATTACAAAATCAATTTGTGGAGCGTAAATTTGTTTGTTTGTAGTATGATTTTAGCTGGAATAACTGTATTTCGTTTATGTTTCTGGTTAAATTTGAAGTTATGAGCGCTATTGAATGTTGTTTTATTCAAAATTGTATTTAATATAGCTTGATTATTTCCATAATGTTCAAGTTTTCTCTTAAAGATCAGAATTTCGTATTTACAACTAAAAGAAACAATGTTAATATAAATAACCAGGTGCTAGACAAATACACATAATCCAAACGCCCACAGTTCACTCATACATGTTCTGTCTCATAGATTTTAGAAACTACCTTATAGCCGGAATAACTATTGGACATAATGAGACTTAACATCTTATGTCTCAGGATGGCGAGCGCAGTGGAATGCCAAGCATTGCAATTCATGGTGTTGTTTGGTTTGCTTCTGTTAATGACCGGTCGTATCGCTTACCATCAGGCGAATGGCATGCTCGTCTCGCCATTCATTGCAATAAAAAATAATAACTAAATAACAAATATTAGGTCTTAGAAGGGACAATAATACGCAGATCTGAAAGAAACATGAATTGCGTCTACAATCTATTCGTTTACCACGCGGGCTTTAAACCTCTCATATTGCCTTTTCGACGGACCAAAACTCTCATTAGACTGTCAGATCTTCTTAAAAAAATAGTTCGAAACAAGCAAGGCAAGTCGCCCAATCCACCTTGCTAAGGTAAACGTCCCCTGCTTTCTAAAATCTAAATTATCTGAACAAAACATCTGAACTGCGTGTGGGTGGCACAATAGTATCTTAACCACACGAATCTGAATACTTGAAAGCGCTTTTTGTACTTTTTTTATCGGTTGCAAGTGAGACATTTACATTTTACGTCGGCCATTTTGAGGTTATGTTTGAGATGTAATTTTGAGGTTAGGTTGGTGATGAAACTATTGTAAAACGATACTTGTTTAAACTTAGCAATTTAAATAAAAATGCCGTAACTATATAATATGGATTGTAGTAATAAAAACTTTAACTATAGACAAATCATATTTTATCAATATTTTTTTCATAACATTACCTACAAGGTACGAAAAAGATTGCCGTACAAAACGGTTTCATACCACTGCTAATAATAAAATTATTCCCGAAAAACAGGAAACTGGAAAAAGCTCGTATAAGTTAATGGCGTGGAAGGCTTTGAAACCCTTTACGAGCTTAGGCATGCTTTCTACTTCAATACGTCCATAAAGCTAAGCATAGCAATTTAGCTAGCAAAAATAATATGACATTTTACTCGTCGCCAAATTCAAAATAGTAATTAGTTACTCAAAATTATATCTGAACAGCAATACCCTATGCAATATAGTTACTTGGTCGTATCAAATTTAAATTTTATTTTGGTCAATCAATTTTGTTTTTAAAGCCAGCAACGAGGTATTTCTCTGGTGTTGTGGGTGTTCATAGTTGATGGTAACTATCAGGCGGTCCGATTGGTTACCTATAAAAAACCCAATGTTCCATGAAGCCTTTTTATGTTTTTCTTGTAAATCGTCGCGTTATCTAAATAATTTCCGCCTGGATGCTTGATGAATTGCTGCGCCGATAGTGCCGAAGCTCTTAGAAACAATGGGTGAGAAATAGGGCGTGTACACATTTACACATATTGGAATTTTTTAACGCATTTAACACGTTTCGGAAACAATTTGGGCGCACGCGTGACGTTACGTCATTGTTTCAGTTTCCAAGATGCCGGAGTTGGGTTAAATGTCAATTTTATTTCGTATTGTGATTATCTAGCACTTGATTCATGCAGTGCCGTTTATATAAAGACGTCGAAGTTTACCCTAAAGTTAATGTTTTTTTTTACTTTCATTAGAAAATATATTTGCATTTGTCGGTAGCGGTTCATACCTAGCGTTGAGAGTGTTAGAAGTCAAAACTCTAAATGATATTACTGCCACAACTGTGTGGCAGTTATTGGCCGCACATTCAGTTTCTCTCACTCACTTCCACGTTAGATTACAATTTCATACATCCATGAATTTAACATTCACTCGCTTATTGCATAATCAACGCGTAATCGCCTACGTTTAATTTCAAGAAGTCACAAAGTCATTCATTAATTTTGGACGGCGGTAATCCCAAACCCGCATACATTCAGTAATTCCCATCACTTCACGCCAATTGAACGGGGTTCTTGACCCTCCAACAAAGCAAGGGATGAATTCTGACAATCGATTAATAAGCAACTGTCATTGGTGACGATTTATCGGTTCTATCGATTAGAGCACTGGCCGTTTTGATATAAAAAATATTGGTATTCCTTTTTTGAATTGGTTGTTACTTGTCATTTTGAGGCCAGTGGCTTTTTAGAATATTTTATATTTTATGTGATATGTAAGGCAAAGGTGTTAAATTAAATTGTCGAATAGTTATACTATTTTTATTGAGAGCTCAACAGATTAGCGACATCTGAGATAAAAATTAAGAATTCGACACATCATTTAGCTATGCGTGATTTCTTTGCAGTCTAGGTGTTTTCCAAACTTCACACGCTATGAAAAGATTTGTTCAGCGACTTTTTAATTTGTTTAATGATATGTTTCAAAAATTATTTTTAGAATCGCGCACGTGCTTTTATGCAAACTTAATATTGCGTAAATTAAACCTTTTTTCATAGCTCTAGTTCATCTCCGTTATATAACATTAAATAAACCAAAAAAGCAAATTAAACAGATGATAATATTTTTATTGTCTATATTCCACGACTTAGGCAGAATAATTTTATGTTCCTTGCTCTTTTCTGACACACTTCCTAGGTAGGTACTTAACAAAAACATTCAGCCGTGTGGCCAATGAAATCACAATAAAATCCACACATAGCCAGTGTGAAAAAAATACTGTTTACGATATGGTTTTGTAATAATTTTCGAGGTTAAAATTGAAATGGCGGGCATTCTCGAGTTCTATTTTAGCGCCATATTGGGGGCAACGACCCGTGGTTGGCGCGCGCGTTCCGTTTACGAAGCTCGCTGATACCGGACCGGGTTCTTGAGTTTTAGCATTTTGCATTTCGTATGCACATAATTTTGTATAGGACATGCTTTGTAAACTTATACTGAAAAACATCGGTTCAGATTCTGGTACTTGTAACCAAATTACTATAAATATTAGTACTACAAAAACAGCTATAAATTACTTGAATTGACCACCGAAGGTTTCCATTAGTAATATGAAATGGCTGAGGCTTTAAGCAAGAACGAATGTATGTAATTGCTAAATATTTACATGTAAGTTGCAAATACCTACCTCAAGCAGAACACTCGAAAATGCATTGAAAATGAAGTGTAAAACAGTTTTTTTTTGTTAATATCTAAAAATAATATTTATCAACCGAAAACACTTGTAGCTAATAATTACGTAATTTTATATTTCTACTGTCCTTTCATATTGATAGAACGGCATCATACCATCGTGTTGTCGATATTAAAGGGTAGATGAAATCATTTACCATTCAGTTTCGACTTGTGCAATAAATAAATAAAATATGAAAGAAGATATTAAAAAATTAAAGATTTCAAAATACATACCAAAATATAATCGACAGCTTATGGAATATTTTTTAATTCCCACGTGCAAGCGAATTATTTTCATAACAGCACGCAATGGCAGACAAACGGCCAACTGTTCAACACGTGTTTTAACTGGCCTCGTTAACTTTTTATATAAGTCCAACTGATGGTTAAAATAAAGTTTAATTGCTTTGATAAAGTTCATTCATCCGTTCAAGGTTAGGTTCCTTTGGCAATTGGAAATCCTGTTTGACATTGACGTTTCCAACTGTCAAAATATTACGGACTCAAACAGATTTTAATGCTGGCATGACTAATAACTATTTTTTTTGAGTCTTCATTTTCCTAATAAACCTACATTGTGCAAATGGAATCCGGAAAAAGATGAACATAAATTACGATTAAATAATCGTTAAGCTAAAGATTATATCGATTGCATTCATAATCGGTAAATACTAGTGCTTGTAATAAATTACTGTTTAGTTTCATAATGATAGTTATGAAAGTAAAATGGCAACATTACTAGATGTTTATCACACATTACAACCAGCTTTGTTTTGTAATTTGTTGGTAATTTAGTAAAGATTATTAGATTTTAGAGTTATAAGCTTTAATAATTGCGTAGTGGCCTTTTGGTAACGGATCAGACGCGACCGCCAACATGTTCACGGTGGTCGTGGGTTCAAATCCCAGGGCACACTTCTGACTTTTCGAAGTCATGTGTGTATTGATAGTCAAGCACCACGCACTATAACGGTGAAGGAAAACATCGTGAGGAAACCTGCATACCGTGGCGCTTTTAAAGAATTTCTACGGTATGTAAAGTCCGCCAACCCGCACTAGGCCAGCGTGGTGGACCACATGGCCTAACCACTCTCAATCGTATTTTCGATGGTAGAGGAGGTCCGTGCCGTTCAGGGGACGTATATGGGCTGATACAGATACAAATACAGGCGCCTTAATAATATAGTAATATTGAGATGAGCTTATGGGTCTAGTAATAACGTGTTATCGATAAATCATGAGGTCCAGACTTCAGTTACCATTTCGAGCAATAAATTTTATATACAAAAATTTAAAAAATCTTACAAGATTTGCCTAAAACTGAACTATACTGAGCAAACAACCGTTGATAATTATCAAACCTTTCAAAATATACTTTGGAATTCGAACCCGAAACTATCGACGAGTCAATCAGTCCTATCCTAATTGGGTTATAGCTTCAAACATCTTCGCCCTATTGTTAAAACATAATACAGTTTCATACGCCCATCGTGTAACGCATTTCGTCACTTCGAGATTACCATTTACCACATGTGGCATCAGATAAGATTCTAATTAGATTTTAATGATGGACTTATTTCATATTATATGAGCAGTAATTATGTTTAAAAAATATTGAAGCCGGATTTGGTTCTTCCGTTGTAGAATAGGCCCTTTGCCCTCTCTCTCTCTCCTTTTAAATCCATCCCATGATTGTCTGTAAGACATTACTGTAGAGCAACAAGACCGCCATTTGTACCTTTTTTATTATTATTTTTGTATAGTGTTTTTTTGTGTATATTTGTGTACAATAAAGATTTAAATAGGAATTAATGTATCAGGAAGTCGCTGAATGCACGTCGCTTCCAACACGTCGATGTAGAGATCTTGAAGACCTATGTTCAACAATGGGTTTCCCGGACTGAAGTAGATAGATTCAATGGCTGAAATTTAGTTCTTCATTACAGTTTAAATAGTACGGGAAGTGATCAGTATCAGTATCAGCCCATATACGTCCCACTGCTGGGCACGGCCTACTCTACAATCGAGAGAATCGATTGAGAGTGGTTAGGCCATATACAGGAATTTAACAGGAGAGCCAAATGACCAATAATAGATACTTAAAGATCACACTACAATTGTATAGTAAACCAAAACGGCGATAAAATCTCGATAACGTAAAATTGTAAGAAACCATTAAGTATATCCTACAGGAAGTCCACTGAATGTAAACTTTCTGCGGGAATTCCCACGCCGACTTATTGGAAGCGGTCTGCGAATTGCGGGTAATCAATGGATATTTAAGCCCGAAACCACATACCTTTAAGAAAAGAACCCACACTTTCCTTTGAGGCTACACACTGACAATTCCTCTGGTATTGAGAGTTCATGGCTGAACCTCGAAAGCGATTTCTTACCATCAGGTGGGCCGTTTGCTCGTTTATCCTTTATTCCACAATAATTTAATACATACATACATACATAAACTCACGCCTTTATCCCGGAAGGGGTAGGCAGAGGCGCCACTAGGACACCCACATTTCGCCTTGCATGCTCCGTCCCACGATGTGATAGGGGGCGAGCCTATCGCCATATCAGGCACAAATTCCTGACTCCGGGCTGATAATGAATAGAAAAATCCAATATCACTTTGCCCGACCCGGGATTCAAACCCGAGACCTCAGCTTTGTTTTTTGTCATCATATTACAGGACAAAGAATTTAACAAAATATCAGGAAAATGCGTTATAGCTCGATAAGGAAAGCCACAAACAATTCGAACAAAAACAATAAACAAACCGCGAAATTGTTAATCGAATGTAATCTTTGAACACACTGTTTCATTGTTTCTTAATCTCAAAGGTATTTTTGATATGGCTTAATCCTTATGAACTTTTCTCTCTCGTTCACTCTCACCCTCCTATAAGCAGTGAGAAAGGGACAAAAGATTTATACAACAAAGAAAAGGTTCATTCACGCAACTTACAGCCCCGCATTCTACAGTAGTGTTGTTCCGATGTCGATAAGTAATTAAGCTGTTAAGGCTTTTGTGGACGAGTAATTAAAGGCTTAAATTGGGTGCTAATGGACTGGTTTAAGCCGGTTTTAAGTGAGTTAATTTGGTTAAGTGTCAGTTAGAAAGTTAGGAATAATGGTCTTGAGAACGTCAACAATAATAGGTCGTTGGAGACAACTAAGAAAGTATGTGCATGGACTATGTGTAGAGATAAAATAAGCTTTTTTGAGAACACGGTTCACACTATCTTTGCTTCTATATGTGATTATTTTTGAAATAACCAATCAAGTTACAAATTTTGTCTTTCCTATACACATTAAAATAGCAAAGTTGATATTTCTGCCAGTATTGACTGTATTTTTAGGTGCAAAAATAATAAACACTGCATTTGTTCTAAATAATGCTCTTTTACGTATATTAATGCTGCAGTTTTTTCTGATATCAAATAAATAAATGTAACATTATATTTATCGACAAGTATCTCGTCCATCACTAGCCGACAGGATAGCGAACCGGTCAGTTCAATTGGCACAAACAGTTTTTGTTCAAACACTGATGCAGCGCTAACCAGTTTCATTCATAGTTTAGATTGAGACTTCATTGAAGATTTCGAGATTGCAAAAAACAATCAGGCTTCCACTTACAATGGTAAGACAAAAAAAACGGATGTATATTTTTTTCCTTATAATTCACAGCGTTTTTAAGAGCCGAGTGTTAAACAATTGATCGCGGATTTGGTTCTCGCATCTAGACAATTATTTGTACGATTCATAATGGTTTCGAGTCTGGTTGTTGTGAGACCGGAAAGTCTCCCGTAGTTTCTGTTTGACACAAGACTTCCAGACGACCCTAGAGTGGGGTCACAGCTATATGTGTGATTGTTAAATATCATTGTTTTATTGCTATATGTTTTAAGGTAGTGGTGGCGGTAAATTTTCTGGCTGAAATCGACAGTAACAGAAAGGGGCCATAAGATTATTTACTCCCCAACATCAACAACAACAAATAAGTTTTAGTTGAAATGTAATTTTGAAGATCACACGAAACGCGACTACAAATATATTATATTTCAAATTAACTGAAATGCTTTTAAAGATACATATTAATACAAAAAGTTGTGGGCCCCAGTTCCACAAACAAACTTTGCCCATAATTTTGACTTTTTAATGGCAATCCCATACATTAGCAATGTCAAATACGTCACAAATGTGTGGCGATGACATCGTCAAAAAGTTATGGTCAAGTTAGTTTGTGCAATTGCTCTTAGTCTTCTTGACAGTATAAAAAAAGAAAAACCAAACACGAGCAAAGATTAACTCCGATTTTTTACACCAATGGAACAACTACCTCAAAGCATATAATAATCTAAATTGCCTATACCACCTCACCACTTAAGGTTAAAACCATATGAAGTATGATTTAAAATTAACACCGCATGGGTCCTCTTAATAAAATCAAATAAGGCGAGACTACTTATCTATAAAAACGTGTTTTTTAAGTAAACATTACGTAAGCGGTAGTTTTTATGAATATTTAAGAGAATGGTACCGAAATACCGACCTCTAACTGGTTGGTAATCTTAACTTGATTGATTGTGGTATTCTGTGGTCATTATTATGGATAGAAGGAAAGTATCTGGTTTATTTTTATCCTTCAAAGGTTATTTAAGATCACAAGGGATTGGAGATATCGATATACTTTTCATTATACTAGCATAACTTACAGAGTGTAAGCATAGCAAGGACTACCACAACAGCCTGTTGAAATAACTCGGCATCTTGGATGTTCTTGTAACCTTTATTTTTGGAAGTAGGGCTTAAATTAATAATAACAAATAATTAATACTCCCAACAGTCCCATACATAGTCCTGACCCCACACTAAGATCGAGTCGTGTGTCGTGGGTATCATGAACTACGAGAGACCTTTCGGTCTCACAAACACCCAGACCCGAAAAAAATACCTGTGGTTCACACAAATCTTTGTTCGGTGCGGGGATCGAACCCGCGGCCTCTCTTTTCACAGCTGGTGTCTAACCAACTGCGCCACGGAGGCTGTCAAATTAACAAATATAATATTTATTCTTACTGTATTGTATCAGCCTATAATTGCCTACTGCTGAGTACGGGACTCTTCTATAATCGAGAATTCAATTGAGAGGGAATAGGCCACAGTTTAACCCGGGTTGGCTGACGTATATAACACACTAAATCTTGATAAGATGTCTACGGTATGCAGGTTTCCTCTCGATGTTTCCTTCACCGTAAAAGTTGTGACTGGCTATCAAATGTATGAAATGAAATGAAATGAAATGAAATGAAATTCGTTTATGAAATGAAATTCGTTTATTGGTCACGTAGGCAATTAAATAGCTCTTATGACAAGTCAATACACATAGTACTTATTTTCTATTTACAAGATATTCGTTGTAATTTTTATATTAATTTTATTATATTAAGTATTATATTACTTATTAGTATTTTATGGTAATTTTTTTTCCCTTAGGAAATACATTATTTACGATAATCGATGTCTAAGTGGACCATAAGTATTAAATTAAAGCGGTGCGTAGCGGTTTAATGTTACCACCGGATCTAACGCGGCCCTGGCTGAGAAGACCCGGCGAAACAAACTCAGTGGGCTTCCATTACCACTGGAAACTACGCGACGCGACCCAATTCTGAGTATATCCAGCGAATAGTACTCAGTGGGCTTCACTCCGAAAAGTCAGATGTGTGTCCTGGGATTCGAACTCGCGACCACCGTTTCAGCAGCGTTGGGTTAGTCACAGACCACCACCCAATAATAACTATAAATAAAATGAAACAAATAATGCATGTTTTCACTTCAAAAAATCTTAAAAACAAAATTGAGTTTTTAATGCGAGGAGAAATCTCGTGCGCGGTACAAAACGCTGGTTGTCTTGTATCTGTGTCCGCGTTATCTTGATGAAATGACCGTAAAACCCTCTCGCGTCGGGTTTATTGTGCGTAGTGATGGGACTCACAAGAGGAAGGACGAAAACTCTGATTAAATTCGTTTTAATATCAAATGTGTTTTTTAATGTACGTGCAATATTTTTTATTTTAGTCGTGGTACGTATATTTGTGAATTTAACATAAGTAAGTTCTATCAAATTTCGCTATATGAATCGAATTAATATTCCAAAAGCTTCCATTACAATCTACATTACAAGAAGTATCCTGCTGATTTTCTGTTTTGACAATACGACACAAGAGCTGATACCGCTCTGCATAATCTGCATAAATTTACCTGAATTGCCCTAAACTCATATAAATTTAGAGCCTTCAAAAAGTTTTAAATCGATTATGCTACTAGTAACCCGAAAATACAAAAAAAAAACAAAAGCTGTTTTATCGAAACCCGAAAACGTGCCCCATCACTAAAACAAAACATAATAAAATCCTTAGCAAGCACACGTGCCCGCACCAAGTAAATCCACCTAAATGTTTCTCCGACTGTTCCATTCAGTTGTGCATACATTGCTTTCTCAAAAGCTACCTTTTATTACAAACGCAGTGTTGACTTTCCAATGGATGACGTTTAAGGATTACATTCGTTTGGAGTCAACGACTTGCATCTTGTAAGAGATTCCATTCCATGTTCTTTCTTGATATTTTTGTTTCAATTTGCAATAAGTTGAGTCGGGAGGCTTTCATTCATGTTTATCGAGGAATTGTTGGGATGTGTTGATATTTTTATAAGTTAATCTGCCTACGTTTATCCTACATCTACGTGGGATTGGCAGACCAAGTCTTTTTATTACAATACGACAAAGTGACTACTATATTTGTAATAACAAAGTGCAGCGAGGGGTAGATGGAGCAGCTTTCGTCAGTCGAAACATTTACACAGGGTATCTAGATGAACACAGACTAGACCCAAAAATCGACATACTAGCGTAACTTGTTAAGTTTTCACTATTGTGAACAATAGTTTTCCCACTATTTATTCCTTTGTCGTCTAAGCCAGGAATAATTGATGACTCCGACTATTTAAATAACTCGGTTTAGTCTTTCAAATCTTAGACTTCGACTAGAATATCCTTTACTTGATATATTTTTGGTTCGAAACATTCCGGACGTCGTATCAACATCACAAACAACTCAACTCAAAAAACCTTGAATTAAAAACATCGATAAATATTAATGAGACATTATCAAGTGAAATCGACTGTTTCAGGACACTGAAGTATGTGTGTCAATATACTGTTGCATTAATTTGAGGGAAAGGGACAGAGAATATTCGCATAAGGCCAGAAAAGGACGGGAGATCGAAAAAAAACGAGTTTTTGGAGAGAATTAGCAAGTATTTGTAGTGAGTCACTTGAAGAAAGATTTTAAAGCAGATTTCTTAAGGAAAAATACTAAAATACACATAATATTAAGTATTAACAGTAAGCACTAGGCATATAGATAGCGTTTCAAACCAATAAGAATTTATAAGAATGTGAAGGCTAGTCCAACGCATTCATCTATTGCGGTTGGTATAATACATATACCTAGAAATTCTTATGGAAAAATATAATGTAGGTAAGTTGGGAATATTCCTTTCGCCGAGTAGAGGTCAGCTAAGAACGGATTTTACGAAATTCCACCCATAAGCGGTGTTGCGGGGGCGTTAACAATAAAAAAATCCCGTTTTTAAACAAAAGCTCCTACATGCTTCGTACTCAATTTAGAGCAAATATTTGTGTGATCCACAGGTATTTGTTTCAGGTCTAGGTGTTTGTGAGACCGAAAAGCCTCTCGTAGTTTCTGATACCCACGACACAAGACTCGATCTTAGTGTGGGGTCAGGACTATGTATGTGACTGTTGGGTGTATTTATTAATTATTTATTTATGGTTTTGTGAACCAATAAAAAAATACCATACCATACTTTGGTCGCTATTAACTTCTTTTTGCTTATAAAAAACTTCCCAAACAGACCATTTCCGGCCCACTTACAAATGATATCATGTCCATATGTTTGGGACATTCCGCCCCGCCCAGTATGGAAATCTCATAGGACCTGACACCACGGTAATGACGGAACGTCATTCCACTAGGGACTCGCGCTTCGAACTTTTTACCATTGAAAATATTTAATTGATAACCTAAATAACACTGTGGTTGATAAATAAGGTGTTAAATTCGGGTCTGGGTGTTTGTGAGACTGAAAAGTCTCTCGTACTTTCTGATACCCACGATACAAGACTCGATCTTAGTGTGGGGTCAGGGCCATGTGTGTGACTGTTGGGTATATTTAAGGAAAAATAAATGATACAAGAAAACATTTAGTACAAAGAAAGCTTGTATACAATATACGTAATTATCACAATTAGTAACAATTTCAATGATAGTCGCTTTTTTTGATGTTATGGGACTGAAAAGCCCATTGTAGTATGCAAAGATATAAAGCTTTTGTTTTTTTCGTAGTCTTGCTTTGTAAATCCGTTGGCTTATATCATACTGTATGTTTATATTCAGTAGTGTTCTAATGACACGCACTTATTGTAAGTTTATATTTACGTGTTTTCTTTTTTTCTCATTTATAGAGTGCTAAAATCACTTCGCCATCGCAATGTATTTTTATCTTATTTTATTTTTTCCACTGACACACCCTCCTTATCTTTTTGTTTTATGGTTTCAAGTATTTTTTTTCGGTCCGGCCCCTTTATTTCCCAAATCGCCCGCACCGCAGTTGCTTTAATTTTTGTTTCTGCCAATGACACACCCACTTTTCTTTTTATTTTACTCTTTTCTTGCAAATCACTACTTACTTTAATACAGAAGTGCTAAAATCATACTTTTTCTTTTTCATGTTTGCCGCTGACCAGTACGTTTATCTTACGTATTAGTCATGCATTATTCGTTTTTTTATCTGCTTGTTCCCGCTACTTACCTCCATGCAGAAGTGCTAAAATCAGTACTGTTTTTTGACATTTTTTTGTCTTTTGTGTTTCTTTTTCTTTACTTTTTTTGACATCCAGTACGTGCGCCTCGTGTTCGTTGAGTGACAAGCCAGTCTCAGTGTATGTAGCTGCTTATGTATAGACACATTACTGTTGACCCTAACATTTTTTTCTTTTTTCTGCCAGCCACTTAGGTACTGGTCCTTCCATGGAGAAGTTCTAAAATCTATATGTTTTTTTTTTACCCTTCTTCATGTTCTTTCCTTTTTTTTGGAAGTATGTGTTTCCTCGTGTCGATATAGTGACAATCTCGCGGGTCACAGCATAGCTTATGTAATGACGCATTACTGACTCACGGCCGGTGATGAGGCTCAATTGAAAAGCGCACCAACTCTCCGCTCGCTGCGTGACTCGGCGTACAATTTGTGATACGAGTTGTAAGAGACAGCGTGGTTTGAAAAATAATTTAGACAATATCACCACTTACTGAATAAAGGTTCGTTTTTGGTTATATGAGATGTAAAGCTGTATCTAAGCTGTATGATTATAATATATTATAATGTCCTTTTTCGAGATCAGTCAATTTCTATCCGGTTACGGAAAACTTTAAATAAATCTCATAAAATAATCTACAATTCTATCAGTCGAAGGAACTGTATTAGTATAAAAATACATCATCTAAAGATAATAATAAAAGTATGATTTCGTAAACATTACGCCTGAAAAGTTGTTTTTCTGCGTCGAAGGTTACAAGTGTCACTCCCGCACGGATATTTATTATTTAGTTTTACATATCTTACACATTTGTAAATATTAACAGACAGTTTTAAAACCTATTTCAGTTATCGAATGTTTTATCCCTTTCGAACGACTTTAGAATTCAATTTGAGCGAAGAAGAATAAATAAATAAATAAATACACCCAACAGTCACATACATAGTCCTGACCCCACATTAAGATCAATTAAGTCTTGTGTCGTGGGAATCAGAAACTACGAGAGACTTTTTCGGTCTCACAAACACCCAGACCCGAGACAAATATTTGTGGGCCTCACAAATATTTGTCTTGGTGCGGGGATCGAACCCACGGCCTCTCATTTCACACCCGGCGTTTATCCAACTGCACCACGGAGGCTGTCAAGAAAAAACATTCGATGACTAAAATAGGTTTTAAAGCTATCTATGAATAAGGCCGTTAAAGGCCTTTAAAATAATAAGTTTTAGCTATGCAAATTATAAACATAGATTAGTGTATATTAGTTTTAGTATAGTTAATAATTAGATGGAGTTAATATAATCTCTTATGCCTCGCCCCACAGCCAATGTCAGTCACGCATTGATAGTGAATCTTAAATTGTTTGAATAAAAGTGCATCAGGCTCGTTGGGGACACTTAAAGACGTCGCACCCAGTTGTCCATGATTCATATACCATATCTAAAACGCGACTTTGTCCGTGTTTATGTTGAAAATAAAATATGCCGAAATGATCATTTTAACAAATTCTGAAAGTGTGTTAAATTTTTCTATTTATTGGTTTTTGTACCGTGCTAACGCTTCTCATCATAATATGTATGGCCTTATAAATAAAGGAATGTAAATAAATTTTTCAAAGTATGTTTTTGTTAAGTTTAGTCACTGCAATATAATCGAAAAAAAAATATATCTTTAAGTTTTTACTTACATCGAAAATACATGGCTGCCTAATTTTCTAATAAGGACCAGAGGACCTAGAAAAGGCTTTTACGTTGATACAATAGAATAGAATAAGATAATCATTGTATGAGATTGACATTTGCCTTCGAAATGTAATTGGATTGCACATGTAGAATAGAAAATTATAAATACATAAGTTCGCTGTTTATGCATTGTTTTATATTTAATTGGTGGCCAAATGTCTAAATAATCTATTGGTTGAAACGAAACGCCATACTAGTACATTGCTCTTTATAGAAATGCCAGGACCCGAGATGTCAAGGGGCTTGGTGTGTTCCTCGTGAGATCCCGACGTCCCCTATTTGTGCTGAATGTGATCATGGGGTTTTTAGCCGCTAGAA
The DNA here is from genome assembly GCA_905220455.2 of Deilephila porcellus. NCBI lineage: Eukaryota > Metazoa > Arthropoda > Insecta > Lepidoptera > Sphingidae > Deilephila > Deilephila porcellus. Next base: position 1,893,161 of record LR999996.1, on the reverse strand, counting down.
ATCCGGCATATACTGTCTACTAACCCCAAGGTAAACAGGAATCAAAGAGGATTTTCCCCAGGAAAAAAAAAAGAACCGAGATGTCTAAGCTATGAAGCATTTAAAAAATTTGAATTTTATTTTGTATGTGTGTGCAATGTCCACTATTATTTTATTTATACATCATACAACATACTATTAGTCATTGCAATAAAACTCGCAATTAATTAATTGCTATTTTCCGGGTTAGTGAGATCATTTTTCAATCAATTGAGTCATAGCCATGACATTGTGAACTTGACTTTGCGGTTAATATTATTAATATTATATACGGTTACCTTTGTCTCAGTTTTTACTATTTAATAATAAAATATAATATATTTATGTTGCGGTTTGCACTATCGAAGTTTTTAAGTCATTATTATTGTAATATTAATTTGTTATATAATACATAGTTACTCATCCGGATAGCCTCTGTAATGGAGAGAAGTCGGCTGTGAAATAAAAGGCTGCGGGTTCGATCCTCGTAATGAGACAAATGTTTGTGTGACACATGAATATTTGTTTCGGGTCTGGTGAGGCTAAAAAGTTTATCATAGTTTATCAAATACATACAGGACTTGTATCTAAATGTGGTATTTTTATTGCGATGAATGGCGAGACGAGCATGCCATTCGCCTGATGGTAAACGCAACGACTGCTCATGGACAGTAGCAAAACCAAACAACACCATGAATTACAAGGCATTGCTTGGCAATCCACTGCGCTCGCTATCCTTATACATAAAATGTTAAGTCTCATTATGTCCAGTAGCTACTCTGGCTATGATGTCCTTCAAACCGGAACACAACAGTGCATTTACACTGCCATGCCGTTTGGAGTCAGAACTATGTATGTTATGTTGGGTATATTTATTTATTGAATCAACGAGTATTTTTCCACAATCACAAGCTAGTCAGGTGCGTATTGTGTTTGCTAATCGAAGTGTATTTATACGGGAACCTTATATGCATTAGCACGCAAAATATGCCACATTTTATTGCAGTTTATTTATAGTTTTCTAAGAAGTTTCCATTATTTTCCTATGTATTGTTAATTTTTTGTTCGTATTTTGTGCGCAGATTATGGTGGAAATCTTTCCATTATGTGAGGTGTTATTTTTGATAATAATGGTATGACATGACCGAATCGCAACTTCTCATTTCATAGCCCATTTTACAGCTCATATTCAACCAATAGGGTATTTGACTATCATCGAATGTTTGTATTATTTTGTAGAAACACAAGTGCCATTAAAACAAAACATTTTTGTGAAAACAGTATTAAAGTAGCTTGTAACATGAGGCAAATATTAGTATTTTAAATTAAAGAGTGGGGACGTAGTGGGGACATCTTACCGTCTCTTTCACACCCGCACACTATAATGCACAGTGACGTCACTAATTTTGTTTTGCATCCCTTTTCTATTACCCACACTACAAGATTTAAAACGTTTCTAACTTGTTTAATACTGAATGGATTTACAAAACTCTTTGCTTGCTAGATTTTGGATATGGATACTTTTTGATTAATACAATAAAAAAATGAGTCAAATATTGTGAAAAGAAGGTTGTCAAAAAAATATGATTTTATTGGTAAAAACACCACAAAATTTTACATAATAATATACACAGAATTAATCCGAAATACGTCAAAACAAGTGTCTCTAGTTACTTTTCCATTATAGCTCTATTTATAAAGCCCTATAATATATCCCTTATTTCCAAATCGCTGCCTACAATCTCAGCTTTTCCGCGGAGAAATATCAAGACATTCGCAGTGAAACCTTAAGATCCTTGCATAAAACATGTAAGCTTAGATAAGAGATCGGGCCCTAATATGGACAGTCTATCGTTTCTAATGCTGTATCGAACCTTATAAAGTTATGGCGCCGACAGGCTATAAATTCACTTGAATCACGGACTAGGTCAGGCGGGGATAGAATGAATGGGACTGGAAAAGCGCGAATAAGTATTTTAGCAATAATAAATAAATAAATACACCCAACAATCACACACATAGTCCTGACCCCACGCTAAGATCTTTTGTCGTGGGTATCAAAAAATACGAGAGATTTTCCGGTCATCGGATCACAAACACCCAGACCCGAAACAAATACCTGTGGCTCACACCAAACATTTGTCTTGGTGCGGGAATCGAACCCGCGGCGTCTCGTTTCACAGCCGGCGTCTAACTAACTGCGACGCGGAGGCTTTCATAATGTCTTGTACTACACTACGACTACAAAGCTGAGGTGTTGGGTTTGAATCCCGGCTCGGGCAAAGTGATATTGGATTTTTCTATTCATTATCAGCCCGGAGTCAGGAATTTGTGCCCATGGCAATAGGCTCGCCCCCTATCACATCATGGGACGGAGCATACAAGGCGAAAAGTGGGTGTCCTGGTAGCAACTCTGCCTACCCCTTCTGGGAAAAAGGCGTGAGTTTATGTATGTATTATTTCGCGATAGCTTTTAATCGTTGGCATTCATGCTAGGCCCGTTTCGTGACTAGCCATGGCTATCTCAGTTCCATATACAGAGATCCTAGCATGAAGTGAGTTGTCAGATTGTTCCAACTTAGATGCGATTGAAATTCAAATGGTGCGGGTTCGAATCGTGAAACCTTAAGATATCGAGCGATGGTTTTGCATCGGAATATTGCTATCGGTTTGTTAGTGTTGTAATTGTCTGTTTATCGTGGGATTGTGAATTAATGAATTAAATGCCTTGTTTTTTAAAGCTAAAACTTGGTTTTTGGTCGTCTAAAAATATTGTTAATATTTTTGTGTATATTATATTTACGTTTGCCTCAAATATGAACGATTTATCCTTCATTAAGCCACTCAATCATGTTTTTTAAAACGAAAACGCACTTTTCTCAACCTTGATATCTGGATTTTATAAAAATGCGATGATTAAATACAATGTTACTTATGTTTATATTATTTTGTTTCAGGTAAGAACAAACTTCTGCAACAATTCATTTACTTTCTACGCAAGGTATTATAAATACAGGTTTTCTGCAATTACAAGGTATAGTATTTTTATTAAATAACACACTTTCTTTGGCCATAATCAATTTAATCAATACAATAATTTAAATTAACTATGTCTATTGTCAAATCATAAGCTAATCTTTTAAAAATGTCATAAACAATGACACATTATTGTGTAGTAAATTTAAGAACACTTGATCATTCCAATATGAAGATTTATAATCTTACGAATGCCAGTCATTCTACTCAGCCCCCCTGTGGAGCTAGCGTGAATGCAATCGCTTGGGTGTAAATTGTTCTCAATCATATTAATAAAAACCGGTTTGTATACGGCCAAGTTATAAACAAGCTCTTTTGGATCGAGTTAAGTTTAATAATGATTAAAGAGCTTTGAAAAGTTAACTATACTTATTTTGCATTGTATGTTCAAGAAAATGTATGATAAAAATATAAATATGATGACCGATCATTATGACAGCCTCCGTGGTAAGGACAATGACACATACAAGGCGAAATGTGGGTGTGATGGTAGCACTTCTGCCTACCCCTTCTGGGAAAAAGGCGTTAGTTTATATACAGGGTATAACAAGACTGCGACCCAAAACGAAGCCAAGTGGTAGTATTAGTGAAATCAGACACAAAGCAAGTAAAATTTTTTTTGTTATTTTTTACTTATTGACGTTTTTGGGTGATAAATACATAGTTTTCCTAAAATAATGATGTAGACCTCTTTATTTTTATACACTCAATGGTACGTAAAGGTTTAAATTATGATTATGATGAACTAGGTATTTACCACCCAAACAAGACGATTATTAAAAACTACTAAAAAAATCTGCCACTGTTTTGATGAAATTTTTATTTGCATCGTGTCTGTAACCACTAAAACTACCACCTGGCTTCGTTTTCGGTCGCAGTTTTGATGTACCCGGTATGTATGTATGTAAGAGTGTCAGTTAAATCTATCAGGGACATCTTTCGAGTAAATCTGTGTGTAATAATTAAGATACTTTTGAGTCATTTTCAGCATCTGATTAATTTAACTCATAAAAATATTGAGGTTATCACTGTTTGTGCTATGAATGATTCCATTGAGTCATTAATTTTAACACACTTGGAGATTGTTGTTATAATGACGCCGTATTTGTTTATGGGTTATAATATTAAAAGATAATATTATATTAATAGATTATGTCACTGGTTTAATGGCATTGATGATGGACAGTTAAAGATTCGTTCGTGATTCGTCGTGTGATTTCCAGATAGGTTAAATATTTGCGCATTTTTATCACATTACTAAGCTACGGTTTAAAAAGATTAATGTATTTCTATTTACTCTGACCATTTTTTGTCTATCTGTTTCTATAAGACAGTGGTAGATCCAAATTATTCGTACTCTATCTTGAATGACGTACAGCGACAATCTACCAATGTAAATTTGAAGTAAATATAGAAACAAGCTATAAAAAAGCCACCAAGTCGTAACCAAACCTGTTATTATATGCTTTATGTATAGACATATAAAGGAATCTGTGACCTCTATCTCAATACTCTTCTAACCGATAATATAAGCCACTTATACTATAGGTATATACAGGGTATATCCAGACCGCGACCGAAAACGAAGCCAGGTGGTAGTTTTAGTGGTTACAGACACAATGCAACTAAAAATTTCGCCTGAAGAGTAGGCCTGTGCCCTGCAGTGGGACGTATACGAGCAGATACAATAAACAAGCATAGACAACAAACAATATATTATAGAACATAGTAAATTGTTTCGTTAGTACTTTATAACAACCAGTTCTAACAATAATGTTACTCCTTGTTTCGCAGTGGGGAAAGTCATTACATTGTCCCCCGTCGCGATGACGTCATTGCATAGTTTATTTGGTTAGGTCTCGAGAGTGACCTAGGGGATAATAGGGTTGGTCGTTTATTTTTATTATGAGGGTTGAAGTGTTTGTAGGGGAGGTTAGAGTATGGTCTGGAAATTATGTGTGTTGATAATGGTAGGTATGTTTCTATCTTTAAATAACATAATGCTGTAGAGTGAAATGTGAAACCGAAAAGTCCCGTAGCTTCTGAATTCTGATACCCACGACACAATCCTTGATTCAGGACTATGTATATGGCTGTTAGGTGTACTAATTACTTATTAAAATACATAAGGATTTATACATAATATTTGGACATATAAATACTGAATATTGTTTAAGATGTAACTAGTAACGTTCCGAAGCGGTGGTAGCAGAAATTAACGATTCAAAAGATCTTGTAAAAGACTACTTGAATAAAGAATATTTTGACTTTGACTTTGACTAGTCATTACATAATTTAAATAAATTCGTATTAATAAATGGATTTTATTACATTTTTATACTGGCATGACAAAGTGATATATTACTACCATAGTACAGATGTTAAGAACCTGTCATAATGACCCATGTAAGTGTCTTTTCAGATACACCTGTATATCCAGATACAATCAAGCCTTACAATTATGAGCAATTTATCTATTTCGTTGTTTTACTGGACAGTCTATACTACACAGCAATTAATCTTATTAATTTTAATTTTACCGTCCGAATCACCACGCACTATAACGGCGAAGGAAAACATCGTGAGGAAACCTGCATATTATAGCAATGTGCGAGAATTTCTATGGTAAGTCCGCCAATCCGCACTAAGTCAGAGTGGTGGACTATATGGCCTAACCCCTCTCAATCGTACTCTCGATTGTAGAGGAGGTCCGTGCCCTGCAGTGGGACGTATATGGGCTGATACAGTATAAAATGAATAAAAGTATCTGTACTCGCTAACCCTACATTAAAATATAGGTCACGAGCTAATGGATTGTTCATGTAAATACATGTTTACAGTATGACGTCAACATTTCAATTATGGGGGTATTATGTAGATGTTATGAAACTCTTTGTGTGTCCTTGGTCTATTAAATGTAGTGCTACATCTTTATTTATTTATTTATATATTCTTTATTGGAAAAAAGACAGAGATTATAACAAAACTTAACAATAAGTACAATCGGCGGCCTTATTGCACAAGGCAATCTCTTCCAGGCAACCTTAGAATGGACATAGAAGAAAGGAGAGAGAAAGGGCAGTTTAAGGTATATTTAAGTACTGCAAAAGATGCTTGAGATCTAGGCAGTGGCGGATTATCCCTAAGGCAAACCAAGCACGTGCCTAGAGGCGCGAGGTTACGAAGGAGCGAGCGATGATTTCGGATATCTTCGTTTCTATGCAAAACCATCTAATGTTATAATTATGTTACATACGAATCGCATTTGTTCGCTAAATGAACCATACATTCATGTAATGTCAGCATGTAATTTTGACAGCTTCCGTGGCGCAGTTGGTTAGACGCCGCCTGTGAAACGAGAGGTCGCGGGTTCGATCCCCGCACCGAAACAAATATTTGTGTGATCCACAGGTATTTGTTTCGGGTCTGGGTGTTTGTGAGACCGAAAAGTCTCTCGTAGTTTCTGATACCCACGACACAAGACTCGATTTAGTGTGGGGTCAGGACTATGTATGTGACTGTTGGGTGTATTTATTTATTATTATTTAATGTATGTATTCTTTTAAATATGGCTGCTAGGGCGCTCTCAACATTTAATCCGCCCCTGGATCTAGTAAACTATCTATTATCTAGATGTTAAACTGTTCTGACCTATTTTCATGCGTGAGTCATTTTACATCGTAAAGGATATTTTACAATACATATAAAAGCTATAAATCTTTCATTTACGACGGGCAACGGTTTTACGATGGATATTGCGTCACGGTTGTTATATTGACAATTTGAAAAAGTCTGTTCATTTTTATAGTAAATCTGTGGCTTTTATGATTCATACAAACAAAACCTGTCTTATATTTTGCTTCAATTTGAAAATTCGTAATTTCCATACATACATACATACATACATACATAGACTCACGCCTTTATCCCCGAAGGGGGTAGGCAGAGGCGCCGCCAGGACACCCACATTTCGCCTTGTATGTTCCGTCCCATGATGTGATAGGGGGCGAGCCTAGCGCCATATCGGACACAAATTCCTGACTCCGGGCTGATAATGAATAGAAAAATCCAATATCACTTTGCCCGACCCGGGACTCAAACCCGAGACCTCAGCTTTGTAACCGTACCGTAATACAACTACGCCACCGAGGCAATAATTTTCATAAAATAAATATCTTAATTGGTGTTTTAAATAGCCGACAGCATACTTGGAAGCGATCTCTCGCTTCCAATACCCAAGATATAGTTTTATTAAAGTGTCTTGCTAACACTTTACACACCTCTTGCTTCCCCTAATTTGATTATGATTTACTTTCGCATTGAAAATCAATTTAAAGAAAGAATCGTATTATACTGACAGCCTCCGTAGCGCAGTTGGTTAAACGCAGGCTGTGAAACGTGACGCCGCGGGTTCGATACCCGCACCAAAACAAATATTTGTGTGAACCACAGGTATTTGTTTCGGGTCTGGGTGTTTGTGAGTAATATATCACATTTAACACTCAAAAATGATGATTAAATACACAAAAACACCAAAGAAAATCATCAAAAATGATGATTAAATACACAAAAAACCCCGCCTTTTCAAAATCCAGTCACTGTAACCATTATAAATATCGGACAGCTATAAAACGAGTACAAAAACAGCTCTCGATTATGTAGAGTAATAAAATCTATTGTCGGACTGTGAGGGCATATGGAGACTTGAAAGAAGCTTATCCAATGACCGTGGACTACAGTACCAGGTAACTGATTTACTTGTTTTGATAGTTCTACTATCTATACAAATATACGAGGTATATCAAGACTGCGACCGTAATCGAAGCCGTAGTTTTAGTGACTTCAGACATAATGCAACTAAAAGTTTCGCAAAAAAAAATTGTCTAGAAAAACATTTGTGTAATCCGCAATAATATTTGCTTACGGTCCGGGTATCTATGACACTAAAACCTCTCTCATAGTTTGCCCGGGACACAAGACTTTTATCTTCGAGAAGGACAATGTGTGAGACTTTTGGGTGCATTAATTAATTGAAGTACTAAGCTGTGAATGAAAGCTAAGTACTTAAAATTCCAACCACGTTACTCTCACAATTGAATTTTGTAATTACTCCTACATATAGATGCTATCGGTACTACCTTCTGAAACAATGCGATTCGCGGGCGGATGCGCAATGTGTAGGCGATGACATTTACCTCCTAATCTTGTGGTATGACAGCCTCCGTGGCGCAGTTGGTAAGACACCGGCTGAGAAACGAGAGGCCGCGGGTTCGATCCCCGCACCAAGACAAATGTTTGTGAGGACCACAAGTATTTGTCTCGGGTCTGGGTGTTTGTGAGACCGAAAAGTTTCACTTAGCTTCTGATACCCACGACACAAGACTTAATTGATCTTAATGTGGGGTCAGGACTCAGGACTATGTATGTGACTGTTGGGTGCATTTATTTATTTACTATTTATTATACAATGTATATTAGATTTATAGTAGGCATCTTTATTTGTTTGAGGGTTGCAGTTGAATTTCGGGAATCGAACATGTTTTGGGGTAAAAAGGAATCTTGGCGTACGCGTATTAACTTAATTTCGAGCCTTGGTCTTCAATTCACCAGTCTGGCCTTATCCGAACAGTATCATTCATTCAACAATGAACTGTATTTTAAAAACCATTTACTACCCAATCTTGAGCATAGAGTTCCTCTACAGTCAAGAGATTCAAATAATGTAGGCTATAGTTCACCATGATGATGTCATTTTAAAATATTTATAAATTTATAGGTACTAAGGATTAGAGCTACCAATAACTCTGACAATGATGTTATTGACGATCGAAATGCCAATTCGTCCAGCATCCTTTTGCTACACACTTCGATCAACATGATCGAAGGCAACTCATAGTGTGATTGCTACTTGCTAAAATTTAACATTCATTTGTATAACAAACTGTAAGGAAAGTAGCAGCTGCCACATGTGAAATTTCGTTTTATCACTGTGTAATGTCACACGCCTTACGTCCCGTTGAGAGCCACTCAAAAAGATTAGCAAGTTAATAAACCAACACGCACTAAATCATAATAATTGACGCACTTGAAGCCACCGACTCTGAAAGCTTTAATTCATTGTACACATGGATGTATGGTGAGAAATATTATTACTAGAATGAGATGAATAGACTGCCATGCATATACTACGGTATGATTGCAAAGCTGAGGTCTCGGGTTCGAATGAGTGAATGTCAATCCCTGGTCGGACAACGTGATATCGGATTTTTCTATTCATTATCAGCCTGGAGTCAGGAATTTGTGCCCGATATGGGAATAGGTTCGCCCACTATCACATTGTGGGATGGAAAATACAGGGCGAAACGTGGGTGTCCTGGTTGCACCTCTGCCTACCTCTTCGGAGAAAAAAGGCGTGAGTTTATGTTTGTAGAATGAATAGCCCGGTTAAAAAGCCGGCTGTTAAATGAGAGGCTTCGGGCTTGAGCCCCCGCCTAGAAATTTTTTGATGTAAAATTGGTTTTCTGGATGTCGTGAGGCTAAAAAGTCTTTCGTAGTTTCTGATATGACAAAAGACTTAGTATCTCGTGGCGCAGTTGGTTAAAACTGCTGAGAGGCCGTGGGTTCGTTCCCCGCATCGAGACAAATGTTTGTGTGATCCACAAATATTTTCTTCGAGTGAGGGTGTAGTGGGATGAGATGGTGGTGAGTGGAGTGTGGTCTTCTTAGTTACTGATACGACTCAAGTCTTGATAACTTACTGTGGAATCAAGATTGTGAGTGACTTTCGATTGTATTCAATTAGCAGCCTTTGCGAGGATGACGAAAACGTCATCCTCGAAGATAAGTATACTAAATCAGGATTGCATAAATGAAAATAGGCTCTTATTATTTAAATACTAGATTCAAGAAGAAAAAATCTCGAACTGTTAACTCTAACACCCATATTCTAAGACGTTTTCTCGACTCCACTTGACGTTACTAGAGGAAATCCGTATTCTTAGTAGAAAAAAATCTCCTCCACTCAACGTCACTCAAAAATTTTCCTGTCTCGAGGAAAGGAATCAACTGTCAAACTCAAGGTACGTCGCGACCTACCTTAAGGAATAAATAAAAGAAATAATCCTACTTTAAAATTGTAATTAAAAGAGACAAATAAAGTTTACCTTTTAAAATTCTTAAATACCTAAATATGCCAACAATTTTTTGAGGTGGGTGCCTCTACACGATATACACGTTTTCCTAGTGAATGATACAAACATTACTCTTTATTTCATTTAATAAAAGATTTTTGGTTTGGAAACAGTGTTTATTATTTTAAACAAGTTATTAAAGATTTCCAACAGTTCCTGTAATACTTGTACGATACTCCGTACGAATATCCCGAACGACGATTCATCCATAAGAATATCCTTCGAAATTTCCGGGTTGGATGGTATGACCCTCCTCCTGTCTGCATGCGTTTTTTTCTCCGACTCACTAAATATTTGTCTTCCAGTCACAATCCCGAAGATTTTGAGTTCAACAATTATATATTATTCTATGTAAACACTCTGACATGACATTTGACTGTCACTTTTTAAGTGATCATAGACTATTTTCAAAGGTTTTTTGTTAAATCTCTACTTTATCTATACATCAATGACGTAATTAATGACGTTTTTCCTTGACTCAGCCTCACTCGAGGAACCTTTAGTAAAGGTATATTTTTAACTAAGCATACCATTTTCGAGGGTCCCTCCAATTCATTTGTAAAGTCACCTCGACTAAAATAAGGTTGAGGAAGATTGGAGGACACGACTTAGAATACGGGTGTAATTCTATTTTAATTACGTCTTCCTGTTGACTACGAATTCTTAGTAGTAATAAAATCTTTCGCGTGTTTAGAGGTTTCCGGTTAAATTCCGCTCATTACCGTGTATTACAAACATACATGATCGAGCATCCGTTCTATGATGTCATTTCCTACGTCGTTGATGACGTCATCGCTCTCTAAGTTTATGGCGCGTGGAGAATTTTGTAGCCTTGAGTGTTATGTCATTGTTTTAAATTATGTTATAAGCTCACGGCCATATTCTAGATGGGTGTAAGTGATGCAACTTACAATTTGTCGAAATTATTTGCGATCCAAGATGTTTTTTTACTGCGATGAATGGCGAGACGAGCATATAACTACTTCGTATCTTACACGACAATTTTCGAACTGAAAAACTCACACAAAGTGGATTGCCCGACCTGATGATGGAACTCTGTACTCCAAATTGTAAGGCTCTTATACAACATAACTCAAAACCAATGGGACACTATTCATTCGCAAAAAAACTCATCCACAAATTTTCAATTACAAACACATATAATATTTAATTAGACATTTACATTAAAACCCAGATATTAAAGTTCAACGGCACCATAACAAAAATCTTAAACCCACAGTTTTAATCACCGATATCAAATTCAACCGCAACAATTAAAAATTTCAGCTATATTCACCCAAATTCACGCATTCCGTAACTCTCCAATCAAAATAGGTCGACCCGAATAGCTTCACAGAAACCAAACGCCTCACGTTTCCTTCTGTTGCGTGTTATTTACGACCTTTTTATTCTGAAACGGTCTCGTGTTGCGGAATTTGAATTTCTAGGAATTATGAAATGTTTCTGTTATGAAGATATATTGTGGTGTTTTATTGTTTGTTTTATATGACCTAATTATTTTCTGGAAATTTCTTTTATTACATAATTGACCTGGTTGGTGCTGGTCTTCGATGAAATCGCATATTAAATATTATTAAGGGCCAAAATACGAGTATATGGCATGTCACTATAAGTAGATAAAAAGTATTAAACATGTATGTTTTAAAAAGATCATCACAATTTTTTAATACCGTAAATGTGTAATCCATATTTAATAAAAAAAATATTGTTTAAATTGTTTAATTAAAAAAAACGGGAAATGTTATATTCGAATTATTCAATTACAGTTTTAAGTTATGTAACCTAAAACTAAAGGACTTACTTTGATCGTTGCATCTTGCACATCTGAAACAAAATCCTAATTTGATTATTTAAATTTCGAATGGTATTATTAAGAAAAGTAAATCTAATCACATTCCATTTTTAAAACCACTAAATTTAAAATAAAACCTCTTTTTTACTTTATAAACTCAGCACAATTTATGGCTTTGCAGAAGTTCCTTAGTGTTTCATCACGCAACACGCTCACGGGTATGAACAGCCAGTGTAAATAAAGTATGTGTGTCAAGAACGAACTGGCAATGTTAACAATTGAAGTGGAACCGTTGAAGCCCACAACTGGGTTACAAAAGCAAATAGTTTTGGTGCACGATGTTTGGACGATATACACCTGTGGTCATTGCGATTGCGCTCAAGATAGAAGGTGTAGCGTTTTTTTGTTGGACGATTTTTTTTTTTAATTCTATTGAGTATTACCTAGAACTTGGAGAGCCTTTGGAAATTTAGAAATTAATTATTTTTGACCCTAATAAATATGAGGATTTAATAATTTAATAGCAGAACGTAAAAAATAATTATTTTCCTCTTACACATATTTGAACAGATAGAAAATAAATTCAGATTATTGATTCTATATGAGCCGCAACCAGACACATGATTTTGATCTAAATACATTTCAATAACTATTAAAATTCCTAATAATCCGACATAAATATAAGTCATTATACTACCTTGACAAATGTTTTCAATTTTCAAACATACATAAAAATTTCCGATCGCCCAATCCCATGCCTTGTTCTTTCAGAATTAAATAAGTAAATATTTAGACGCAAACAATCCGTTGGCAGTCGTGTTTCGGTAAAAGAGTCAAAGATTACCGATTTTTATTTCACCGGGCCGGGTTGTGTGAGGTTAGGATTGCCAAAGACAATGTTTACCTTTACCTGTTGAAAAAAAAAAAACGATTATTCACTCCGATACCTTTCGTAATCAACGGTTCGTTTACGCTAACCCTAGCGCAATTAATCTATGATTTCGTATTCGAATTCTAAATTTAAATCCGTTCGATTTTCAAATTGTTATTGAATTTAAATTTTCTCTCTATTTGTTCATTATTTAAATAAAAAATACATCGGTATTTAATAATAATTCGTCATTTATTCAGCTTTCATTATTCGCATACGCGTTTACAAACAGTTTGTATGCGAATTTGTACGAAATAAACAATAATTTCGATGCCAGTGTGTGGTCTAACTTATCTGTACAATTATTTCCGTAAATATCGTTAAGTAGACACTTGTAAGACACTTCAAGTTATAAATAAGTGACGGTCGATAACTCACACAGGAAACGCTTCAGAAATAGGATAGATGTCGAGAGGGTTGAATGGAATTGTTTGTGTTGAGATTTTTAACTGAAGTATGAGTTAGTGATAGGTTAATAAAGGTCGGGTTACAAGGAGGTAATGGTTTCGATAAGGTTACAATTTTTCGTGGGTAGCGTAAATAGACGATTTCATTTTCGCTGATGAAATAATATAACGTGATTAAATATTACTTTAGAAATATTTATAATAATTGCCAAGAAAGTGTGCAAAAATTTTGGGGTCGGATCTGGGTATCGTGGGATTAAAACATACTGTTATAACTAGTTTCTGACACCCATGATAGAATCACTTTGATATAAGGATGAAGCGGACATCACAACTTAAGAACAAGTTGGTATACATCAAAGGGATTTAAAAATATCTTAATCTAAGAATCATCATTTGAATAGCTAAAATACATACATACATAAACTCACGCCTTTTTCCCAGAAGGGGTAGGCAGAGGTGCAGGACACCCACGTTTCGCCTTGTATTTTCCGACCCACGATGTGATAGGGGGCGAGCCTATCGCCATATCGGGCACAAATTCCTGACTCCGGGCTGATAATGAATAGAAGAATCCAATATAACTTTGCCCGACCCGGGATTCGAAACCTCAACATTGCAATCACACCGTAATACAACTGCACCGAAAGCTAACATACAAAAATATTCACCAAATTTATTTTATTCCGTCACAATGTTAACACACTTTCTAATCCTAATGCTCTTACCCTCGCGACATAACGAATGTCTTTGTTACAGCGAGAATAATAAGCTAGCCAGGTTTGTTGAACTTGGGCTTATACGGAGCTAGTTGTGCGGTGCTCGCTAGCGAACGACATTCGAAAGGATATTTTTAAATATTTTCTGCGAATAAATACATAAATACATACATACATAAACTCACGCCTTTATCCCAGAGCGGCAGAGGTGCTACCAGGACACCCGCATTTCGCCTTACATAAATAAATAAATTAATAATATAATTGTTTTTGTAGATCTATATTATATTTCATGTTATGACATGTGAGTTTTCATCCACTTTGCAGACTAATAATTGTAGTCTCTTAACTCTCTTTGGTCCCGTTTGCTCGTTTGACATGAGTCCTTTTAAAAATAGACATTTTAGTATACAACGCTGGCGTATAGCCATTATAGCGTACAGCCATAACATTCTCTTGCGAGGAATTCTTGTGTAGGACGTGGTCGTTCACCGTCAAATCACTAATATGCTGGTGGTAGGTCTCTTATAAAAAGTGCGTGGTGTTTATGTTTGTTATTCTAGCCTTCTCCCAACGATTCACGCTTCAAATTCATTATAAAAGTCATAAAAATGTTACGTGTTACATTACATTTAGTTAGGTACATTTAGTTTATTTTATTTATCATTATCAGCCCGTTGCGGTCCACTGCTGTACATAGGCCTATCCCACGTACGCCACAGAACCCGGTTTGCTGCTTGACGCGGCTTTGCTGCTTGTGGCTGCCGGCCCTCTTGTGCAAGTCGTCCCGCCATCTGGCCAGAAGACGTCCCATACTACGTTTACCAATACGCGGTCTCCAAATTTCTTCCAAGTCTCAAATTCATCCCAAAGTTAAATTTAGAATAAGTTTGAAATCGTTTTCGAATGTCGACACGGAACATGGTACCTTATAAGCCCTGTTTATTAGCATCTCAAATGGACCGCGAGACAGGGCTTTATGCAGAGTACACCGACCAACATAACATGACCTTCCCATTGTTCGCTTTACTAATACAGGCTACATAAAAATATGAATTGTTTCTTTTATCTTTTAAGCATCTCAAAAGTGGAAATATTTGACATTGTTCCGGGTAAAATGACCACTGTTTTTATTACTAGAGCATGCAATATTTAAATAATATTTATTATAAAACTTATTAAGAATTTATCCTGATTCATAATGCTGATAATAATAACCCCTCCATAGAAACCAACTACCTTATTCATAAATAGATTTAAAACCTATTCTAGGTATCGAATGTTTTGTCTTCGTCGCTCAATCTGAATTCTAAATTCGTTCGAAAGGGACGAAACATTAAACTGAAATAGATTTAAAATCTGTCTATGCATAAGGCCGCTAGAATATTCTTACATGTTATTGCAAATTTACCTAAAGCCATTACAATTACTTCCTTAAGTGAATTTTATTCATTCTAAATGATGAAATTCATTAGGAAACTGTCTATTTTAAATAAGAAGTGTTATTAATGACAGAATTACCTCTTCCTCCTAGAATATTAATTACGAAATAGATGAATTAATTTCAGTTGGATTGTAGAGACGGATTTTTGAAACAAGAAATAAAAAATACAACTTGATCAATTTAAAAATAAGCTTTTTTGTCTTGTGTCATTTTAATTTAAATATTGTCAGGTTCAATTTTAATATTGTCAGGTTATAATTTGTTCGATAAGTAACTTTTATCTAACCGTCAAAATCGGGCTTAAAATAAATAAAAATACAGCAGAGATCAATTTACGCTGGACATCTGGTCATCCTATTCCGCTTAAGAAAGATTTATTCAAAGCTTATTCATGTTACGACACTTACAAATTGGCGCAACGCTAACCGCTGGGTTCAAGTTAAACCTTACAGTTAAGTTAGACCGTACAGTTAAGTTAAGTTAAGCTGTCCTGAATGACATCCTCTATAGAACAATCTGGTTAAATGCTTTGTGTTATGTAATACTTTGTCCTTAAATTTTTGTATTGGTTTACGTAAATGTTTTGTGATTTCCTGGCTCGTTTCATTATACGTAGATCAATTCAGTTTAAACGATATAAAATATTTGTTTAATACGAATTTACGCGAAAATATATGAAAATTATAATCGTTTTAGCGCTTTTTTGTATTACAATGAAATTTTTACGTAATAAAAGCCCAAAATTTATGTTGAGGATAATTTTAACTCAAAGCTGAAGATTTAAATTTTATGCTATAAATATGTAATTTTAACTGGAAGCTTAAAAAGTAATTGGCAAATGGTATGTATAATTTTTGTATTGTAAAATTACCACGACTTAAAACAAATTATAGTAAATTCCAGAAGTTGGATGTCCGTACAGAATTACGTTAAAAATAATTGAAAGCGAACAACATTGTAAAATGCATTCCGACAATTCTTAAAACATGCAATTATTTTGACATTAAAATAACTTTATTTACATAAGTAATTTACTCCAACTCATTAACCTTATAGAGAGTAAATTATTACTTGTAACGTCTCATTCAGTTTATTTTTTAATTTATACGTATATACTTATGTTTTTAATAAATATGTTTATCTCTGACTTTTTGAAGTTATGTGTATCTACAGTTGATTATTCCTTGTTTTAACGATGATGAATAACATCGATTGAAAAACATCTAACAGAGAACTTTAGATGACTTGAAATAATTTATCTCGTTTAATTTGTAATTGCACGTAAAATCTTAATTAAAATAATTGTGTTTAACCATTCATGTTTTATAGGCGTAGAATCAATTTCTGGCCGTGAACCATGATTTCTTGGGCTCAATTCCCAGGCCTGACAATATATGAAGATTCTCACTTCGAAAAATTTCAAAAGATTTGCCCAAAATGATACTTTCTAGACTTTCAGTAACACACACGCACACTTCTATTTAACCCATTTAAATTAGCTCACGTATTTAATTCTATGTCCCCAGTACATTACACAGGATATTTTCAAAGAAAACGTGCTAAAACATCACAATATCCATTTAATGTCTGATCACAGATTACCCATAAAGAGGCCATAAAATATTTTATGACGCCTTGGGGTCACTCCCTGCGTGACAGAATGCACGCCACGCGACTAACAGTGTTAGATCATTAGTTTATACAGGGTATATCAAGACTGCGACCGAAAACGAAGCCAGGTAGTAGTATTAGTGACTTCAGAAACACTGCAACGAAAAATTCCGCAAAATAAATCGTCATTTTTTTTTTGTATTTTTTTCTTATCGTCGTATTTGGGTGATAAATACATATTTTTTCAAAAATAATGATGTACACCTTTTTATTTTTAAAGACGCAATGATACGTAAGGGCTTAAATTACTATTTTCGCAAAAACGAAG
The DNA here is from genome assembly GCA_905220455.2 of Deilephila porcellus. Taxonomy (NCBI): domain Eukaryota; kingdom Metazoa; phylum Arthropoda; class Insecta; order Lepidoptera; family Sphingidae; genus Deilephila; species Deilephila porcellus. The sequence goes on along the minus strand of LR999996.1, from coordinate 1,875,664 downwards.
GATTTACCACCTAAAAACGAAGATTTTAAAATTTAAAAAAAAAACTCGCTTTTTTTGCGAAATTTTTCATTGCATTGTGTCTGTTACCACTAAAACTACCACCTGGCTTCGTTTTCAGTCTCAGTCTTAATATACCCGGTATGGTGGCGTGGTTGTACTGCGGTATGACTACAAAGCTGAGGTCTCGCGTTCGAATCCCGGGTCGGGCAAAGTGATATTGGATTTTTCTGTTCATTATCAGCCTGGAGTCAGGAATTTGTGCCCGATATGGCGATAGGCTCGCCCCCTATCACATCATGGGACGGAACATGCAAGGCGAAATGTGGGTGTCCTAGTGGCGCCTCTGCCTACCCCTTCGGGGATAAAGGCGTGAGTTTATGTATGTATGTATGTAAAGTAATTTACTGGAGGTAGGTCTCTCATAAGTGAGAGGCCGCCTGGGTAGGTACCACCGCAATGTCTACTTCTCCCGCCAAACAGCAGTGAAAAATATTTATTTTATTTATTTACTGTTGTGTTCCGGTTTGAAGGGCATTGTAGCCAGAATAACTACTGAATTCATTTTGTCTCAGGATAGCGAGCGCTGTAGAATGCCAAGCATTGCTTGTAATTTATGGTGTACCTACTGTCCATGAGCGGTCGTATTGCTTATCAGGCGAATGGCATACTCGTCTCGCCATTTATTGCAATAAAAAAATCAAAATATTCTATTATGACAACCTGATATACATAATCTTTACATAATTTTATTTACATTTAGTTTATATGAAAAAAGAAAGATTTTACAATTGCAATGCTTCTTTTCAGAGATCTTTAAGATAAACACTATTTCTTGCGATGTTTTTTTACACCAATGTTGTAATAATATACACATGACTCCAAAATGTGAGAAGTAAAAAAAAGGAAAGGTAAAAAAGAAAGCAGAAAGAGATCCAACTCCAAGATAGATTTGAACCCACGACCATCATTTCGGCAGTTCACGTCCATTCACCAGACTACCATGTATTTCTACCATTGCAATAAATTTGCCAAATTTCTCCATTTAGGTCGCGGCGAGCCCTGTTCTGAATACTATTTGACCGATATTGCCATTCTATTCTCGATTCATGTCTGGCCGCCATAAATATTTGTAATTTATGATCAATATAACCTATTAGCCAATATCGGTGTAATTATTTAGGAGCTATGGGAATTACGCATGGAATAAACCACACCTTGTTTTCAACGGTTATTGTATGTTTGTATTCCTTGAATAGGTACTTATTATCGACAGTGGTGCAGTGGGTTTGACGCTGGCTATCGCGAGGCAGTGGGTTTGATCCCCGCGCCGAGACAAATGTTTTTGATGCACAGATATATGTTTCGGGTCTGAGTGCTTGTGAGGCTGAACAGTCTCTCGTAGTTTCTGATACACGACACAAGACTCGATCTTAGTGTGGAGTCAGGACTATGTATGCGACTTTGGAGTGTAAAAAAATGACAATGTGTAAAACAACCCATAATGTTCTAGATGTGTCACTAGTTACTCCATTGTAGTCTCTATCGGGGCGGTGGAAAAAGGATGGGAAGATGGCAGCGTAGTTGTATTACGGTACAGTTACAAAGCTGTGGTCTCGGGTTCGAGTCCCGGGTCGGGCAAAGTGATATTGGATTTTTCTATTCAATATCAGCCCGGAGTCAGGAATTTGTGCTCGATATGGCGATAAGCTCGCCCCCTATCGCATCGTAGGACGGAACATACGAGGCGAAATGTGGGTGTCCTGGTGGCGCCTCTGCCTACCCCTTCGAGGATAAAGGCGTGAGTTTATGTATGTAAGATATAAGGACTAAGCTGTATTGAGCATCCGGCAATAAATATTGGAAAGTCTACTGAAGACTACATAATCTTTTCCAAGAACCATACCAGTGGAAACATCTAGATTCGTTCTATTTTCAGCGTGTAATTGGGACGAGGCTGAAATTCGTGCGGCCTTACTAATCATCATTAATTGTTCGCAAATTATTTCGCATCAGTACATGTGCCTTTGTTTAGGAAATACGGGATTAGGTCAAGGTTCTTTAATTTAGGGATGATTAAAGATTAAAGGACAATTGGATATTAATGTCTCGTATTTTGTTTTCTAAAGCGTATGAATGGTACCATAATCTGGATTGCTTTTTTATTGCGATGAATGGCGAGACGAGTATGCCATTCGCCTAATGGTAAGCGATACGACCGCTCATGGACAGTAGCAAAACTAAACAACGCCATTACAAAGCAATGATAGGCATTCCACTGCGCTCGCCATCTTGAGACATAAGATGTTAAGTATCATTATGTCCAGTAGTTACTCTGGCTACAATGTCCTTCAAACCGGAACACAACAGTGCATTTACACTGGTGTTCGTTGGAGAAATAGACATTGCGGTGGTACCTACCCACGCGGCCTCTCACATATGAGAGACCTACCAGCACCTATTAGAAAGTACATTAAAATCTAAATTGAATATCTATCAACGAGAGATCGAAACAATTAAATCGGCTTGATCAGAACCGGATATATTCACACAGGATGAAAACGAAAGGCGATACGCTTGATATGGATCATTATATGTAATTAGTTTTCCGTCAACGTATACGATGATCGCTATCTCGACGGATACCATTATCCTGCATCAATTACGGGGTCCCCAGTAAGCACAATCATTTAATAATAACCTCTCTATCGATTAGAAAAGAAATGTCTTAATAAAAGTACTTTGGCCACAAGCTCGGCACTCGTGTACCTACTCCCCAAACTTGACGAGAATGGTGTAGAAACATTTTATAAAAATAATTATGATAAGTACACCCAACAGTCACATACATAGTCCTGACCCCACAATAAGATCGAGTCTTGTGTCGTGGGTATCACGAACTACAAGACTTTTCGCCCTCGCAAACACCCAGACGAAATGTTCTTGTCTCACAGCATCTTTATACCAATCTAAGTTGTAAAACTATCAATAGATCCGTCGTTTGTGTGAAACTATTCCTCGTAAAAGCATAAACTCGTAAAGCTAGGAAGCATTTGTAATTGCATGAAACCGGGCCATATCAATTAACTGCAATTAATGTGACGGACGTCGCTTGCCGGGATAATAGGTCAGCTGAGTCATGGATTACACGCCTTTTTATATATTATGTAATGGGATCAATAGAAATGTTCTTACTACAATTCTGGGTCCTTCCGTCGTAGCGTGAAGAGGCATCTTCGCGGCATGATTGTATCAAACGGTATGATACTACCGTCTGATGCCATTCGATACTCTATCTGGACGGCATTAGCACTTACCGCCAAGTACAGTGCAGTCACTATGCCGTGCCAGATTAAAAAAATGCAAGCGATAAAAGTAAGCTTAACACCTACTCTCCAAGCAAGTCATACATTGCTTGTGCTAGGATGTTCATACCCGGATTCCGACATATTTTCCGATGAATGGCGAGATGAGCATGCCATTCGCCTGATGGTAAGCGATACGACCGCTCATAGATAGTAGCAAAACCATACAACACCGTGAATTACATGGCAATGCTTGGCATTCCACTGCGCTCGATATCCTGAGACATATGATGTTAAGTCTCATTATGTCTAGTAGTTACTATGGCTACAATGTCCTTTAAACCGGAACACAACAGCGCATTTACACTGCTGTTTGGCGGGAGAAATAGACATTGCGGTGGTACCTACCCAAGCGGCCTCTCCAATATGAAAAACCTACCACCAGACATTTTATTCAGTCCATAATTTCACAACCGGAAGCAGATATTAACCGTTTAGGAGTAGGACCTTTTAGCTTCCCAGGTATATCGTGTGAGTTTTACCTTCGCAACAAAAGCAAGTAATCCCAATAAAATTACATACATACATACTCTCGCCTTTATCCCAGAAGGGGTAGGCAGAGGCGCCACCAGGACACCCACATTTCGCCTTGTATGTTCCGTCCCATGATGTGATAGGAGGCGAGCCTATCGCCATATCGGGCACAAATTCCTGACTTCGGGCTGATAATGAATAGAAAAACCCAATATCACTTTGCCCGACCCAGGATTTGACCCCTAGACCTCAGCTTTGTAGTCGTACCGTAGTACAACTACGCCACCGAGGCAGTTAGAAAGAAAATTAGAAAACATAATTATTACCCATTCATATCAGTTCCATCAACTACACTAGCAAGATAGTCCCTTGTTAAGAACTATGTCATTCATTAGTGTTCATCAATTTGAGCTGTTCCTAAATTCCCCGTACACAATCCCATACATATTGTATAAGCTGTCCTCACGATGCGTTCCTCCGGGAACCACCGGGTGAATACCAATTCCCCGTGTACAGAAAGACTGCGTGTCGGTTAACCTTACGGCGATTGAATATTGATGGGCCGGCATTATAATTATTATGTAAATAAACTGGAAATGTTCGCAGCAACGTTGTTTTGTCGGTTTATTATTTATTGCCTCTTTTACTCTCTTTGACTGCCTCGGTGGCGTAGTTGTATTACGGTACGGTTACAAAGCTGAGGTCTCGGGTTCGAGTCCCGGGTCGGGCAAAGTGATATTGGATTTTTCTATTCATTATCAGTCCGGAGTCAGGAATTTGTGCCCGATATGGCGATAGGCTTGCCCCCTATCACATCGTGGGACGGAACATACAAGGCGAAATGTGGGTGTCCTGGTGACGCCTCTGCCTACCCCTTCGGGGATAAAGGCGTGAGTTTATATATATATATATATATATTTACTCTTACAGATTGAAGTGTATTTTATTTTTATTTATTTGTTTATTGAATTCTTTATTGTACACAATAAAAAGAATAACAGTTAATAGAGATTATACAAAACAACAAAGTACAAATGGCGGTCTTACCGCTCGCGCTCTCAGGAAATTTCTGCCAGACGACCATGGATCTATGTAAAGGAGAAAGAAAAAGGATAGAATTCTGCCCGGTATGGCTATAGGTTCACCCCGTTTGGGATAAAAGTTCAGCGAATGGTGGCAATAGTTCCATCACTATCTACCCCTTTGAAATTGCATTCGGCGTGAGCGTATGTGTACAAAAATAATAAATAAATACTATTAAGGTAAGAAAACTGTAAGGTCTCAGTAGTTAATTGATAGAACATTATTGGGCGAAAATTCAAGTACCGCGCAAATTATGTGAAATTGTCTTATAGGAACCAAACTAGGTTTTTAGTCTCGGAAAAATAAATAAATATATAAATAAATACACCCAACAGTCACATACTTAGTCCTGACCCCACACTAAGATCGAGTCTTGTGTTGTGGGTATCAGGAACTACGAAAGACTTTTCAGTATCACAAACACCCAGACCCGAAACAAATATCCGTGGATCACACAAACATTTGTTTTGGGGATCGAACCCGCGGCCCCTAGTTTCACAGGCGGCGTCTAACCTACTGCGCCACGGAGGCTCTCAATTGTAGAAATCCATTATGGTTTCTTAGGCTCAGTTGCACAAACTTTGATTTTGACAATGTCATCGCCATTTGTGACGTATTTGACATTGCTAATGTATGGGATTGACGTTTTCAAAGTCAAAGTTATGGGCAAAGTTAGTTTGTGCAACTGAGCATTAGGTTTACGCGAATGTTACCTGTGGTTACACATTAAAATAAAACTAACATTTACGGATTTAATCGCGGATAAAAAAGGAAGTTAAAAAATGTAAAAGGTAAAACAAATTAGCGATAAATTCCGCAAAAATACTTTTATTTCAATGTAGAATTCCCTTAAAAACACCTCGAGCATTACTGTAAGTATAAATACACATGACAGCACAGGATGGTGACCATATTAACAGTTGGTAAAGTGACATCACACGTTTCCGGAATAGCGTCGACAACATTAAAATTCACTACGAATTGCTAAAACTAAACGCTGACACCTATCGTACTAAATACCGTGAAATTATGAGTCATTTTCCACTTTAGTATTTCTGTATCAGCCCTTTACGTCCCACTGCACGAGCCTCCTCTACAATCGAGAGATTAACGGCTTCATTCATAGACAGTTTATAAACTTATTTTAGTTATCGAATGTTTTGTCCCTTTCGCACGACTTTTGAATTCTAGTTTGAGCGAAGAAGACAAAACATTCGATAAATAAATTGGTTTATAAACTGTCTATGAATAAGGCCATAAGAGATGTAAGGCCGTATGTTATGTCTTCTATGCTGGAATAGTGCGGGTTAGAGGACTTTACATAGCGTAGAACTTACATACGTACATAAACTCACGCCTTTACCCCAGAAGAGGTAGGCAGAGGCGCCACTAGGACACCCACATTTCGCCTTGTATGTTCCGTCCCATGATGTGATAGGACTCCGGGCTGATAATGAATGGAAACACCCAATATCACTTTGCCCGACCCGGGATTCGAATCCGAGACCTCAGCTTTGTAGTACCGTAGTACAACTACGCCACCGAGGCGTAGAACTTACAAATCGCTATTGTACGCAGGTTTCTTCACGATGTTTTCCTTCACCGTATTGTGCGTGGTGATCGACTATCAATACACACATGACTCCGAAAAGTCAGAAGTGCGCACTGGGATTTGAACCCGCTACCACCGTGAACGTCATAATTACTGCTCAATATTTATTCAGAACAAAAAATTAAACCAAAACTGTTCACAGCTACCAATGACTTGAAACACAAGTGCATTCGTTGTTTATTTGAACTAATGTATTGAAATTGGTTGTAATAAATTACGGCCATGATCGACAGGAGGGATTTATGGTTAATCCCATCTGAATAATCCCATTTATCATATCTTTGCAGTTGTTTGTTATAAGCTTATGTGGTACAGCAAACCGTAATGCGTAAGTTCGTGGGTTCGATCCCTATACTGAGAAAAATGTGGACATTTAGAAGTGAAATTAGGAACAATTAAAATCGTGTAAAACTATTCGTTATGAACTAAAATATTTAAGTTTATTATTTGATTTCTTTTTTGTCAAGGTTATTTAATATCAGTAGACATTATGTTTTGGAATATTTAGTCTTATAAATTAATTAATAAGTGTTTATTATACAACAATAAAATATTATGTAAAAATAAATTAATCCAAATTGTTTACAAAATATTGCTCATATCTCGAGATCCCGAATTCACTTCTTGGGTCAAAAAAATCAATTGTGTACAAAGAACACGATTTCTAAAATTTCAGTACAATTTAATATCAAATAATCTAATTTGAAAATGACGACAGCATATTGTAACCCTGTAAATTGAGACAAATGACAACACTTTTAAAACTCAAATCCTACGCCTAAATCCCCCGTGGGATGATGACCAAACAATCCCACACGCCTTGTAGGATACGTGTGAATCTCGTAGGCGGATGACTCAATAAAGCAATTTACATACGAGTAGATTTATTTGCCTTTAAGGCGGGAACACACGCGCGCGCGCATCAGTCATTTGAAACGTAGTAATGTAAACAGCGGGAATTGATGTGGACTCGGCTTAAGACATGACGTAATGGCGGGTTGATTTTTATTTTTAAAATGTTTTAGACAAGTTGATATTTAGATAAGTAAAAAATATTAATTATGGAAAGCCTCCGTGGCGCAGTTGGTTAGACGCCGGCTGTGAAACGAGAGGCTGCGGGTTCGATCCCCGCACCAAGCGAAATGTTTGTGCGGCCCACAAATATTTCTTTCGGGTCTGGGTGTTTGTGAGACCAAAAAGTCTCTCGTAGTTCTGATACCTGCGACACAAGACTTAATTGATCTTAATGTGGGGTGAGGACTATGTATGTGACGGCTGGGTGTATTTATTTGTATTTATTAATTATGTAGAGTCGAGTAAGCACTTTGTCTGAGTTTTTTGGTGTCAAATGTAATGGGTTGCCTAGATTTTGTGCCTGGGATGGCGAAAGGATTGGGATGTAACGAAACTCCGCCAAATGTTGGAACTTGAAGGCACTTGTGTCATATCTGTTTACCATAAAAACTTTAATGCCTAATTGCTTATTACGGAAGTAATAACTTACTTACAGTACAAACCTCGAGGAAATTATTTCATGCTCGTAAAGCCACCAACTTCAACAATGTGTTTTCCGCTAGTTATTAGAGTTTTGTGAAGAAGTTATAGAAGTAATATATTGTTTTTAAAGTACAATTGTTAACCTAAGATGTAAAACGAAGTTGCGTGTTCAATCCCTGTGACAAAACAAATATTTGTATCATCTTTTTTTATTGTTAGACCGAAGAGTCCCTCGTAGTCTAAGGTCAGCATTTGTGAAACAGTTATACATAAATATTGAAACTATGCAAATATTGCTATTCGGAATTCAGTACAATAGAACGGTGCGTGACAGAAACAAGCACACCTTTCGAAAATTAATGTGTTTCTAATACTTAATAGTACAATGATTCATAGCCTCTATTCTCTATTATGACTTGACACCGAATAATAAATAAATACACCCAACAGTCACATACATAGTCCTGACCCCACACTAAGATCGAGTCTGGTGTCGTGGGTATCAGGAACTACGAGAGACTTTTCGGTATCACAAACAAAGACCCGAAACAAATACCTGTGGATCACACAAATATTAGCCTCGGTGCGGGGATCGAACCACCGCGCCGGCCTCACGTGTCACAGCCGGCGTCTAACCAACTGCGCCACGGATTCTGTCAATCAGATATGCCTTTGAAATCTGTTAAATAGGTAATTATCTTTACAACAAGCGACATACCTGGGACGAAATTTTGAAAAACTAAGGGTATATTATGTCCTCGTTGATTTACTAAAATCATAATATGTTAGAGCGAACGACAATTTACTGTATAGTATATTTTTGTAAACATTGTAGATGATTTTAGGTTTGAAAAATCTTTTATAAGCTGCCCAGGACTGGAATTTGTACCTCGTGATACTTTCGTCAATTATCCGTGATAATTGACGAGGGGAAAAAACTTGGCGAACTCTTAGTTTCACTTCTGTCTACCCCTTTTGGAATACATGCGCCAGCTTATGTATATCTAAAAAATATTCTAAACAAGTTAGTTCTCAAATCGCCACCGCTTGTATTTTAAACCGAGCCCACCGTTTCGTGGGCCGTATTTAGTCGGTAATAGTTCTAAAATTGTTACCCAATTGAACTCTGATTCGTGTTTACACAACATTTAGCGTTGAATGCAACCCGCGGACTACATACTACAAGACTACATGTAGTGACTAATTTGTTTACCTTTATAATACATGGTGACTCTCTTGGACAAACAGCCTTATTCATAGACAGATTTAAAACCTATTTTAGCTATCGAATGTTATGTCTTCTTCACTCAAACTGAATTCTCAAGTTGTTCGAAAGAGATAAAACATTCGATAACTAAAATAGGTTTTAAATATGGGTATGAATAAGACCGAAACTATTTTAGCTACCTTTGTCGTAGTATTAAAAAACGCAGAGTCTATACTCGAAGTTAATCTGGTAATTGTACTTATAAAATAATTTTGTTTTGCAGGACACTCAATGCAGCGTCGCCAAGCTGATGAAGACATCAATTATGACGAATCTCAGATGGCAGACGAAGCTACGGACTACGAAGTACAAAATACAGGTAACTATTTATTTGTCTAGCGGCTTTATATGAACCGTGAAGTACTGGGTTCGAGGTTAAGGAAATTTAATAAATATTATCTTGTGGATTTGTACAATGATTATACATGTTTAGTTTGAGATAGTAATCTATGTATGTATAGATTTTAGTAAAACATATATACCTCTTCAAGGATGTGGGTGTAAGCTTATTTTGTTTATTTTTTTGGTTGCAATTATAATTTACTCACCCACCTTTTCTTATTTCACATGCTTTTTATTGGCAAAGAATGCCTCAGGCGTGAGAAACTAAAAACATTGCCAAATAGCTCGCTATGAAAATCTTTGAGGCACGTCTATATTTTACAGTGGACTTTCAGACGCTCAAGAGAGGGAGAAAGAGAGCAAATGATAGTTTAAATTGTAAATAAATAAACTTATTTTTCAGAGAACGACGAGCCAAACGTCTCCAAGATAACTGCTGTGATAGTGACGCAGCCAACCACATACAATATCACTGTGGGGAAGAATCTAAGACTGGAATGCAAAGTCAATCCGGACGGTACGTTATATATTACTTAACTGCCAGCCCCTGCGGAATAGGATTATATATGGAGCCTTGTAAAAATATTATTAGAATAATCTATTTTTCCAACACGGACTAGGCCAGCGTGGTGGACTATATGGCCTAACCCCTCTCAATCGTACTTAATTGTAGAGGAGGCCGATGCCCTGCAATAGGACGTATACGCTGATACAGTCTTCGGATTTTTAATTAAATATGTCGAGATTTAAATAAGAGACATGATAGAGTATAATATAGAATCTACCAGGATATCATAATCTTTAAGAACTTTTAAGAACAGCAACGTGAAGGAATATATGAATAGTTTTGCTGTTGTATTTTGTTAATTAGATAGCCGAAGATATAAAATATGATGATAAAATATTCGTATACACTCAGATAGAGACAATCTTACACTTTAAAATTTCTAAAATCGCAGAAACTCTACATTTCATTAACTTTAAATCAAATTGAAATAAAATAAAATTACAAATATTAAATTGATTTGTAAAATCAAATAGTTTTACAATTTATTTTAATTTGGGCAAATGACAGTGCCGTGCTCAGAATATTTTTACGCGAATCTCTTTTTCTTGTAATAATAATAAATCTACCAATATGCCTCACAGATGGCACATACAAAGATTGAAGTATTTATCCATTCCGTCACTCATCATACTTCCTAGTTCGTCTTTTATGTAGACTGGGCCGGATTTTATTATATCTTCGATGTTATATTCTATCCCACATATGTCTCACTGCTCGGCCTTTACAATCGAGAGTTCTATTGTGACGGATTAGGCCATTAATTTAGATTAATAAAACATTATTTTGCGATGAAGTTGTTAATGCCACACCAAAATTTTTTTTTTTTGTGAAAATATTATTTTGCAATTACAATAATATCCGACGGAAATATTTATTACTTAAATAAATATACATTTGACCTCAAAACATTTTATTACGTAGGATATTGATTCATGTGTAATAAAACTATAGTGTGAAAACAGCCGCGTTTCCGTTTGTGGCGCCTAAAACGCGCTTCCGTTTAACTGTATGGACCCGGCCCTTATACGGAAACTCTGTTCCGACTTACAAAGGAAATCAATATAGCAATTAGCATTTATATTAAAATAGATCGTAGCTGTGCATTTGCTGATCTAAAAGACAGTTAAAAAAGTCCACAGGGACTACGAGATTCTAGGTTCGATACCCAGGTAAACTGATATAACTTTTTTTATGAAATCCATATCATTATGTTTTCTTAGATTTACGCGTTTACACATTGAAATAAAACATTTTTTTACGCACCGCCTCGTGACCACTAAAGCTGTTAAATAATCGAAACGTCGGGAAAATAAAAATATGTAAAAATTGAAGCATAACTGCGATAAAATCCGTAAAAAATGGTTTTATTTCATCTGTGTTATTATTATTTCAGACAATACAGTCGTGCAGTGGTACAAAGACAACGTTACTTACTTCCTCGGAACTCTTAAGATCAATAATGAAGCTACCAGGTTTTCCATGTAAGTATAGAATTAATTAAATATAAATTGTATGTTTTAAATTCAATTTGTTGAAAAGAAATTAAAATTGGAATTTGAATTTCAATAAAATAAAATTACAGCTCTCCCGCCTCGATAAAAGAAACAATTAATATTTTCGTTTTATTACTTTAATTGAGATAATGTTCAATATTTGTTTTCAATTAGTGTTATATCTAGACCAATAAAAATATAATCATTTTATTTTACAAAAACGACACAATTCATGACCTACTTGAAATTATATGTTTTTATTTCATTTATATGGGTTTAATCGTATTTTTTTCTATTTCAGCACCGGCAAAGACATGCTGATCAAAGACGTGACACCTGAGGACAGCGGAGTGTATCGATGCGAGATCATGACGGGCAACCCCGTATCTGTTAGCCACACCGTCGTGGTCCTAGAGTCGCCTAGGATTCATAGTAAGTACTAATATAGACTTTCCCAATACTGCAACTCCAGCCAGGTTAACAGAAAAGAATTCACACTGAGAATTGAAGCTAGGCGAGACTCTTAGGGACACTAGCTCGAAATTGGTTAGGAAGAAAGAAAAAGTATAATTGTAACTGATGATTTGCGAAGGATCTTGCGTACCATGGATATTTACAAGAATTTCTTTGGTAAGTGAAGTCTGCGCTGGGGCAGCGTGTTGGACTATGATTTAAGCCATCTGAATTATAAAACAGGTCCATACCCGTCAGTGAGTCGTTTATGGATTTCATAATTATAAATCGCATTAGAATGTTGTTGATTGGATTTTTTGTAACTTCTTTATACATATCTACAATTCTTTGAATCGATTTATGGTCTAACACAATAAATATTTTTCAGGATTGTCAGCGACTAACAACGGGAGCGTTGTGGAGGGCTCCGACCTTCTCCTGACCTGTGACGTCAGCGGCCTACCCCCACCGCAGATTGTGTGGTCCAGGGAGGTAGACAATGGGGTAAGTAGCTCTTAGATTTAAAGATTGAGAAGAAGAAGGTGGTCATTATCCAGGCAGATAAATAATCACTAGTTGTAGGACCTCTGAAAATTCAGATTTATCGGTTATTTTAATGCAACATAATGATATTGCTGACTGCCTCGGTGGCGTAGTTATACTGCGATACGATTTCAATGCTGAGTCTCGGGTTTGTATCCCGGGTCGGGCAAAGTGACATTGGATTTTTCTATTCATTATCAGCCCGGAGTCAAGAATTTGTGCCCGATATAGAGTTAGGCTCGCCCCTATCACATCATGGGACGGAACATAGAAGGCGAAATGTGGGTGTCCTGGTAGCGCCTTATCCTACCCTTCTGGGATAAAGGCGTGAGTATATGTATGTATGTATTATATTGCTGGTGGAAGAAAACTCCTGTTAACTACTCGTAGGACAGCGACCATCATAAGACTTTTCATAATCCACATCGCACATCATGACTACAAGACCAATGTCAGCCGCCATATTCCTTTTGATTTTATGAATTATTGCAATAAGCAATCCCTTATCATTACTGTTGGCTATCTCCTCTTTTGAACAAACAAAGTGAAAATGATACAAATCATGTCAAACCAACCACTAATCAGGATCTATTTCTTCCAGAACCAACGCCTCAAGGAGTCGGACGGCGAGTTCTCATCCAACACAGTGTTCATAAAGAATGTGAGGAGGGACCACGGAGGAAAGTACTACTGCTACGCGTTCAACACCCAGGGACACAGCCAGGCCGAGATCCTTGTTACTGTCGCTGGTCAGTATCACATTGAAGTTCTTTTTATTGCAAGAAATGGCGAGACGAGCGTGTCATTCGCGTGATGGTAAGCGATACTACCGCTCATGGATAGTAGCAAAGCAAAAAATAATAATTATAAAGCTATGCTTGGAATTCCATTGCGCTCGCCGTCCTGAGACATAAGATTTTAATTTTCATTATGTCCAGTGTTTTCAAAATGGTTAATCGATAATATTATTTTCAGGGAAACCCCGTGTGCACGCTCACAAGACCGTGGTGAATACTGCTGTCAACGTAGAAGCCGTTCTTCAGTGCTCTGCTCATGAAGAAGCCAAGTAAGTGTTTTAACTGCTACAGTTATAGCTATATTTTCTATAGTTTTTGCCATCTTACCTCATCGTCAGTCTTGTTTTACTGTCATGGCTACTGATTTTTACTTTAACTAGAATGTTCCTTATGCTAAATGCAGGTCAGAAGCATCCATCGGCAAGAAATAATTACGCCATATAGACTATTACAGAAGCCAGTTGGTTTTCCTTTCGGTCTTGTGTCCACAAATCAAAACTCCGGCAATATAGCTCACGAAACGAAACGAAATACTGCAAATCCACTGCTCCAAGAACTCCCTCTATGTTTTATACTCAGCAATATTCAGCTTGATATATTTCATTCAATGAGTTCATTTTTACAGTCCCTTCTTGCTTTCGCATTAAAACCAACCATAACATTTTCATCAATGTCTCCATCTGTTTCAGCCTCCACATGCGCTGGTACAAGGACGGCAAGCTCATCGAGGACTCGTCCACCCAGTTCGTGGTCTCCACCAACGGCGCGCACTCCAACCTCACCGTCGTCCCCACTAATGACCAGGACTTCGGCACCTTCACTTGCGAGGTAAGCACGAAATCATGCGTTTATTTTTATACTCTTTATATGGGAGGCTTTTTAGAAAGGCTTTTTAATTTCGAAGTCATTCAGATATGAAGTAAAAAAGTGTCGATAGTGAATTTGGTGGTAAATACAGTGCAGATAAGGCATGTATCGACGCGACGTAGCTATCTCCCGGTTGCCAACACAATTAGGCCTGATCGCATCTGAATGTACACAGAATAAATTCGAAACTAGACATTATTATGTAGGCGGACCTTATTACCATCTACTGGGTTCTCCACCTATGCGAATACGAAAGCTTATACCCATGATGGATGGATGGATGATGGATGTCACCAACGCACTCCCACTTATTAATATTACCGCTCAAATTGCAAGGAATTTCAATTCTATTCAGACAGAAATAATTTTAACATATTATAAACAATGTATACAATTAAAAATGCTACACTGATAGACTAATCCTATAATAAAACTCCATGTTTTCTTTCAGGCTGAGAACGCCCACGGCAAACACAACAAGTCCATCGAGCTGGTACAAAGCCCGGTGCTGGAAGACCTGGAAGTAACTGGATCCAAGGTCTCTTGGACCGTGCACTCTCACCAGCCTCTTGAAGAGATCGAGATCCAGCTCAGGAAATTGAAGCTGGTACGCACTTTAGGATATCAAGTTATTTTGTTATTCGGATTGTGCCATATGGATTTGGAGATTGAGGTTCTAGGTCTGATTCCCGGTTGAAAACTGCATTTATAGTATTAAGAATTGAAAATGTCATAGTTTCTGAGACTGGGATTAGCAAAGCATTGAGCTCATTTAGGGAGGGACATGAGCTCGTTGAACTGTGAATGTCACTTATGATCCTCGTAGCTTTCTTTAGATGCTCAATTATTTAAACCGCACTTATGGATCGCAAATTGCAGCCATAAACAACTTTAGAAGAAGTGAGAAGTGTGTTCTAATTTTGTGTAACATATAGATTTTTTTACTCATTCGGCGTCAATTTTTTCAGGATGAAGATTACACCCGAGTGTCAGTGCCGTTGCCCAAGAACAAGAGTCATAAGTACGACATCATGTATGAGTTGACCAACCAAGAGCCTGGTAACTACGAAGCCATCGTTAAAGTTAAGAACAGCAATGGCTGGACCTCTACTGAACCCGTGCGGCTTGATATTGGTGAGCAAATATTCAAAAATTTAAAACAAACATATTAATATATTTTTTAAAAAGTATTTTTAATTTTTTAGATGTTGAATTTTTTACAATTAAAGAATTCGTATGAAAACGAATAGCTGAATTCATCTCACGAATTGGCTCCATGAGATGCTTTTGTACACATTATAAAACATTTCTTATCTTCTGTCATATTTTTTTACGTTTAAATTATTTTTTACATCAAATTTTGAAAACAAATTAAACAATTTAATCTCGTATAAAAGGGACTATAAGTATTTCCTTTTAAAATTATAATAAATATTTACAACCAGAAAATAATTGAATTAAATCATAAAATGATGTAAAAGATAATTGCTATTTAATTTTTATTTTGCGTACAATTAAGCATGTTTTGATTTGTGCTTCTTTTTTTAAAGTTTTAGACGCCCAGCCGTACATCCACACTGCATCAGGTAAAGTTTCGCTTTTTATTTTTAAATTATACAAAATATTGACATAATTTTTAAATATTTTTTTTGCATTTTTTTTTTTATTTGAAATTATTTTTTTTATTTCTAAATTGATAACTTTTAAGGATCTTTTCTAAAAATATTGTTTTGTTTTACAGTTTTAGGAGGTGACGCCCATTCCATCCGACCAACGTCGACTATTCTAGCAACGATCGCCTCATACCTTCTTATTCGAATGCTTTAAAGACACATTAGCCTAACTTATTTATTGTTAGTATCTATAAAGTATTCGTGTTTATAAGTAAAGATATGTAACATTTTTTTGCGCTGAATTCTATGAATTACTTACAAAATGCTTTCAATGTACAAGATTAGCGAAAGGAACGTAATTTTTTAATTTATTTTTCTGTTTTGTAAAGAAGGAGACATACGGCCTAGTTTTTTTTTTTGAAACAACGTTTTTTTCTAAACTAAAAGTACAAACGTCACAATATCCATATTTGTACCCGTTCCATATTTTTTCATTAAAATATTGTACAGAATTTTAAATAAGGGGTATATTTTTTATTTAGTTAAGTAAGAAAAAACGATTGGTACGCAAAGATACTTAAAATTAATCGTAAAATTAGTACAAGAAAAAATGTAGTTTTCTTATTTTCGAAATCAATGCATTTGGGAAGCAGCTTTTATTTTCTTCTAGCAGCTCGGATTGAACAGCTTAGTTTACCCGTCAACAGCTTGTGTAAATATTATAATTTTAAACTATTTAACATATTTGAGACCGATGAATACAATATTTTACAAATAGAAATCCAATATATGAAAATCTCCGATAACTGACTTCAAAGCATGGACAACAATTAAATCTTGCGTTAAATTTAAACCAAAAAACCTTGGAGAAGCTTATTTTTCCCTAAAAGCATTTTGATGCAAATTAAAACTCACATGTCGGTCTCAATACTGTTAAACGCAGAAGTGAAATTAGATTTAATAGATTTCATGTTAATTATATTCGATGTTATTATTAGACTATAGCTTCGTTTACCTGTAATATTAAAGTTAGAAACCTCTTTTCCAACGCTTTGCTAGTGTCAAAGTGACAGCTGCATAAGGCAGTTTGACAGTAGATTTCACTTTGACAGCCACTTTTTATAAGGCCTAACTTTTTTGTTAAAAATACTTTTTAAATTCACTAAATCCGCTTTTAACTTCAACTCTATCTATTAACGTAGATATTTTCTCATTTAGTTTTTAATAATAGGTTAATATTACCAAAGTGTAATTAAGAATCACATTATTTTAGTTTAAAAACAGTAATTTACTTAATAATAATTTGTGTTGCGTTAAATAAAATTTTATTTATTTTCAAAATTAAGAAAAAATACATAACAACAACAAAAAAGAAAAAAATATTCTTTTAATTCAAAATCACGATCTTGTCCATGTTCTAAATTTAAAAAATGTTACATAGAATTGAATTTAATGCAACGCAAAAACAAAAATGATGCTTATTAATTATAATAAAAAATATTTAAAATTTAGTTTAAAGTATTACCAATCGCTTTTTATTGAACATTCGTCGTGAATATTTTTGTAAAATGGAAAAATAGTACAGTAGAAATAGAACATTTTAAGTGGATGTGCCTCACATTAATGTTTTAATGAAATGGAAATATTATAGCAATCTCTATTTAAAAACATTACTGGTTTTACAATCTTTTCGAGTTATATAATAATTAGTTGATTCACAAGAGTTTCCATTTAAAAGTTGCTATAAAATGCAGATATTATTTTTTTAGAATATGACTACCAGATTATTGCGTGTACCATGAAAAAATACACGTCTAATGATTACAAATGTAAATTTGAACTTTATAGTCTACCTGCGCCGCCATTTTGAACTTAGCACTTTTTGAATATGCTACAATATTTTCATTTCAGAACTTAGCTGCCATAATAAAGTTTTTAAGATGTTTTTACCATAACGTAGACGTACAATGATGTGCCTGTATTTACAACGGTTCCATACATGAGGTGCTTAGTGTCTATCTTCCATTTTAAACTTTAGGAAAAAATATTACCTACTAGTCTTATTTATACTAGATCACGTGACTTCCCTCGCTTTGGTATAAGATTAATGTACAGTGTCAAAATGCCGAACTTTAACGACATTTTTGGAGCCTAAATTTCAAAATGGCTACCACAGTTTTAACCCACAAATAAGAGAAGTAAAATCTCTACGTCTTAAAGTAGGCATGATTTACAGTTTTAGTAAGCGAATATGAATTTTAAAGTTAATAGGTGCTTAAAAACCTAGTAACAACGGCTTAATTGGTTAAAACATTGATCAAGGCTTTAATATTTGGCCTCAAATAAGGTAAAAAAACGTAACACCTTGGGCTAGACTTAACGCTCCGGCCTGGTAATAAGAAAAGACAGGCCTAATTTACAAAAGACTAAAAATTTGTCTCTCGGACAAAATAAAATTCGAAATGTGTCTTAAATTTACAAAAATATTATAAAAGTTACATTGTCATAATATATTTACATTAAATTGAAACGCACTGTAGAATCACGAATTAAAAACAAATGTTTTCCATTAATAAAATCCACGAATTGTAATTATTTTGTTTAGAATATATTCATCGCAACAATGTTGGGTACAAATCAATTGTTAAATGAAATGCAATTAATTAATTAATTAATGCATTAAATAATTAATTAATTGACTAATTAATTAAACAGTTTATTAATTAATTATCACAGAGTGCCCGGTGTACACAATATGTGGTCATCTCATTAGTCCGTGCCTTCTTATATTAAACATTGTGAGAGAAGGTGATATTTTTGTCTTTAAATAAATGATTAATGTTTGTAAATATATTAAATGTCGACTTTTATTTATTTAACATACCCTTAACATTGTAGTATATTAGTCACAAATAAGTGATTGACTAACAAAACACTAAGCTAGAGGTTGGTTTTAACATTTGTTCAATGTGTGAATGGAAAATAGCATTTTTCCAACATTGATGCTAATTGCTAGCTATTATATTTTATAATTTCAAATGAGTGAAGTTGTAACAAAACTTACACTAAAGGCTGTCCAAATTTATCTATATCAGTATACATAATATTACTGTACTATGAAGGTGTGAGATGAAATAATAAATGGATACAGGAAGTTTTGGCTTGTGATATTACGACGGTTACTCGCCTGACCTCAAAAAATCTCGAGCAAATAACTTTTAAACAAAAAATTGAGAACCTAACCAAATAACCTAGGAGTTAAGCGCATGACCTTACGATTCACATCACATCTATTCAACTAAGGAGAGTTTATACAAATATTGACAGCAACAGTCATGCATCAATCAAAATATGATTTGAAACACATATTTTATTAAATTTTAAAATGTATTTTCATTAATTAAAATATCGTAAACAAATTTAATCATTGAGTTGAATAGCTATACCCAAGGATTTTCCTAATATTTTAATTAATAGGATATTTAATATATTTAATACATTACAGATATGCACGTAAGTATTGCTTTAAGAGTTGTTAAGTTTGAGAAAGAAATGCTTCGATTTGATGATGACGAAACGAATAAAGTTTTTTAGATATTTTTTTATTTCATAAAGCTCGATAAAGTGACCACAAACCTGATGGTAAGGGCAGTGAAAAAAAGAAGATTCACGATTTAAATAGAGCCAGTAACACATCCTAAGTGTATGCCGTGTTTCGAGATAATTGAGTCAACTGGCAAGATATAATGATACTCTCTGCACTATAGTAATTTTGGTCGTGCTACATAAGTAAACTCACGCTTTTATCCTAGAAGGGGTAGGTGGAGGCGCCACCAGGACACCCAT
Organism: Deilephila porcellus; assembly: GCA_905220455.2. Classification (NCBI taxonomy): domain Eukaryota; kingdom Metazoa; phylum Arthropoda; class Insecta; order Lepidoptera; family Sphingidae; genus Deilephila; species Deilephila porcellus. The sequence goes on along the minus strand of LR999996.1, from coordinate 1,855,847 downwards.
ATTTCGCGTGGTATCTTCCGTCCCACGATGTGATAGGGTGCGAGCCTATCGCCATATCGGGCACAAATTCCTGACTCCGTGCTGATAATTAATAGAACCCAATATCTTTGTGCCTTTGCCCGATCCGGAATTCAAACCCGAGACTTGAGCTTTGTATTACAACTACGCCACCGAGTCAGTCAGTCTGCACTATAGTAATTTTGTTGTATTAGTATAAAAACATCATTTCAGCCGGAAGACAGCAGTTTGGAGAATCTCCGCCGTACTGCTGTTAGTATATTTTCATTTTTGTAATAACAGTCAATATTATGTTTTTTTCATTTTTTGATATTGCTATGAATGGCGAGACGGTGGTGTCATTCGCCTGATGATGGTAATTGCAAAGCAAAATTACAAAGCAATACCTGGCAATCAATCAATTTGTGTTATTTTAAAGATAAGTTTCCAACGGGACAGCGTCGTGGTACCGCATATTTTCACGAAGTATCGACGCAAGGCTACAGTTGAGGAGGCCAAGAAATATGACTTTGTTGCAGCCAGACCACCAATAAGAACCGCAAGGTATGATGCTCTTATAAATAAATAAATACACCCAACAGTCACATACATAGTCCTGACCCCACACTAAGATCGAGTCTTGTGTCGGATATCAGGAACTACGAGACACTTTTCAGTCTCACAAACACCCAGACAAGAAATAAATACCTGTGGATAACACAAATATTTGTTTCGGTTTGTGGATCGAATCTGCGGCCTCTCGTTTCACGGGTGGCGTCTAACCAACTGCGCCACGGAGGCTGTTATAATAATAATACTTGACCAGAAGATCCGTTGTTATTGAACTGTTTTTAAAATAGGTTTGAATGTCCTCGATTTTTTCGAATACTATCGCTAAGATTTCGATGAGGCGTTCGTTATTTAAATGCATACTTTGCGCATATATTAGAAGAAGGGGTAGGCAGAGTTTCTACCAAGACGCCCACATTTCGCCTTGTATGTTCCGTCCCACGATGTGATAGGGGGCGAGCCTATCGGCATATCGGGCACAAATTCCTGACTACGGACTGATAACGAATAGAAAAATCCAATATCACATCTATAACAATAACATTTAACGCCTTTACTCCTAAAAAAAGGTGGAAATGGAAGAAAGGAAAATGCTTGGAAAGACGAAAGGAGTTTAGGGCCTCGGACAACCTCAATAACCGTTTATTACGTAGGTTTTCTATAACAATGGCACCTAGCCATCCATTCCTACTGCCGTCCAAGGTACAGCTCTACCTCTTAAATCATTATTTCTTTCAGCGTGGTAGAGTCAATAGGCTATCTAACTAAGAGCTGCCTCGGTGGAGGTGTCGTGGCCATACACGAGTCTTACAAAGATTGTGGCCTGTGGACCAGTTTGCTACTCAACATCATCATCAGCTTCTTTGTCACCTATGGCATGTATGTAAGTTTCAACTTATACCGGGTATATCAAGACTGCGACCGAAAACGAAGCCAGGTGGTAGTTTTAGTGGTTACAGACACGATGCAAATAAAAATTTCACCAAAACAGCGACAGATTTTTTTTTTATTTCTTAAAAATTGTCTTGTTTGGTTGGTAAATACTTAGTTTTTGCGAAAATAATAATTTAAACCCTTACGTACAATTGAGTGTTTAAAAATAAAGAGGTCTACATCATTATTTTAGGAAAACTATGTATTTCCCACCCAAATACGACGATAAGTAAAAAATTACGAAATAAAGTTGTCGAGCGAAATTTTTACTTGCATTGTGTCTAAAGCCACTAATACTACCACCTGGCTTCGTTTTCGGTCGCAGTCTTGATATACCCGGTATAATAAATAAATAAATAAATACACCCAACAGTCGCACACATAGTCCTGACCCCACACTAAGATCGAGTCTTGTGTCGTCAGTATCAGGAACTACGAGAGACTGTTTCGGTCTCACAAACACCCAGTCCCGAAACAAATATCTGTGGTTCACACACATATTTATTTCGGTGCGGGGATCGAACCCGCGGCCTCTCGTTTCACAGCCGGCGTCTAACCAACTGCGCCACGGAGGCTGTCGTTTTATTGCCACGTCGTATGTGTTGTCGCCACATATCTTTTTTTATAGCCTCTGGCAAACGAGCAAGCAGTGCACTGGCAGGTAAGTGGTCGCTGCAAACATGATCATCCACAACGCTCTGATCATGGATGTGTTGCCGGACCAGCAGATTTGGAGGGAACGGGAAAGGAAAAGATGAGAAGAGGAAATTATTTTGGAGATTTTTCCATGTAGGCATGTCTACCCCATAATCCCTTTTTACAGTGTAAATAAACACATTTATTATACACATAAACGTTAATTTAACTTATTTTTAATAACACGCGTCAATGCTAGACAATTCAGTCATAATTTTGAAGATTTAATTATAAAAAACGCATGCAAGTGTCATATTTGTTCATCTTTATTATACTTTTTTCTATAAAACAAATATTGAATAGTTGTACTTTCTTAAAAAAAAAACTAACACCCATATTCTAAGACGTTTTCTCGACTCCACTTGACGTTACTTGAGGAAATCCGTATTCTTAGTAGAAAAAAATCTCCTCCACTCAACGTCACTCAAAAAATTTCCTGTCACGAGGAAAGGAATCAACTGTCAAACTCAAGGTACGTCGCGACCTACCTTAAGGAAGAAATAAAAGAAATAATCCTACTTTAAAATTGTAATTTAAAAGAGAGAAATAAAGTTTACCTATTAAAATTCTTAAATACCTAAATATGCCAACAATTTTTTGAGGTGGGTGCCTCTACACGATTTACACGTTTTCCCAGTGAATGATACAAACATTACTCTTTATTTCATTTAATCAAAGATTTTTGGTTTGGAAACAGTGTTTATTATTTTAAACGAGTTATTAAAGATTTCCAACAGTTCCTGTAATACTTGTACAATACTCCGTACGAATATCCCGAACGACGATTCATCCATAAGAATATCCTTCGAAATTTCCGGGTTGGATGGTATGACCCTCCTCCTGTCTGCATGCGTTTTTTTCTCCGACTCACTAAATATTTGTCTTCCAGTCACAATCCCGAAGATTTTGAGGTCAATAATTATATATTATTCTATGTACTCTGACATGACATTTGACTGTCACTTTTCAAGTGATCATAGACAATTTTCAAAGGTTTTTTGTTAAATCTCTACTTTATCTATACATCAATGACGTAATTAATGACGTTTTTCCTTGACTCAACCTCACTCGAGGAACCTTTAGTAAAGGTATATTTTTAACTAAGCATACCATTTTCGAGGGTCCCTCCAATTCATTTGTAAAGTCACCTCGACTAAGATAAGGTTGAGGAAGATTGGAGGACACGTCTTAGAATACGGGTGTAAATCTATTTCAGACTCTGGCAAAATCAGCACAAAAAATATACGGGAGACTTCAGATACCGGCTCTGTCATATCCTGATCTGGCCCAAGCCACCTTGGAGATTGGGCCGTGGGTGCATTTGAAGCGGTTTAGCAGATGCTTTCGGTACACCGACCTGTTTTACACTTGGGTATTAGTAATTATTAGCTCACTTTACCTCAAAGCTTAGCGTAAAAAACCCTATTACTGTCAGAAATTTTAAACGTCATCCAACACTGTGGTAACATATTTTCATCAATCACAGTAGCATTAATTGGAAATAAATTAAATCCAGAGTCAAGAAAAAATCAGCTGTTGAGCAAATTGTATCAACAACACATAAATTACTCGTTGGATACTCAATTCCGTCTGCATTGTACTAAATATATGATGCATTGTAGTCTAACGCTAGTTCCATAAAATTCCATCCATTCTTCCATGAAGTCTCGCCTTTTTCCCAGAAAGGATAGGCAGAGGTGCTACCAGGACATCCACATTTCGCCTTGTATGTTCCGTCCCATGATGTGAAAGGGGCGAGCCTATCTCTATATCAAGCACAAATTTCTGACTCCGGGCTGATAATGAATAGAAAAATCCAATCTCACCTTGCCCGACCGACTCGAACCCAAGACCTCAGTTTTGTAACCGCACTACAACTACGCTCCTAAAGCAGTCGAAAAGTTCCAGAAAGTGCCAAAAAGTTTCTTCCAGATACACAGTCGAAGTTTTCCTGATAATCGATATATCGGGCTGCTGTTGCGCCTACCAGATCGTCATTGCTCGCGCCCTCAAACAGCTGGTGGAAGGCGGTGACGTCATCTCTGACGCCAGCGTCGGATCCAGCCCCTCCATCAGAGTCTACGTCATATCCCTGATGCTGCCCTGCGTGCTGATATGCATGATCACCAACTTGAAGTATTTGGCGCCGTTCTCAATCGTTGCTGATTTTTTTGTTGGTAATTTGTTTAAAGGTAATGTTAGGTGCTGTGTAAAGCAAGACAACTATGAAAATTTATTACAAAGCTGATCTCAAGTTGTAGGAAAGTAATTTAAAGTACTTTCATTTTCATAATATTGCTGATCCTCACGGTACAAGACTTGACATCTCAGTGTTACAGAACTATGTTTTGCCTGTTGGATGTCATGTTTATATACTTTTTTATTTTTTATTTATTGTTTATTTGGAAAACATACAATTGTCTATATGCATCCACTAGATCCTAAAATGTGTAGTGTTTAAATTACATCAGTACCCATATTTATATTTTCTTCAGTACTTAATAGAAGGGTTTATTATGTAAAAGCGAATTGGTTGATAAATAGAGGTTTAATATTCTAATTACAGTGAGCGTCGCCGCAGCAACAATACACTACGCAATACAATCATCAACCATAAGTCTTTTCGACATGGCATTCTTCAAATCCGTGCCAGGAATGTTTGAATTCATCGGCGTTTGCGGGTTCAGTGTGGACGCTATCGGAGTCACACTTACTATTGAGAATAGCATGACTGAACCTAAGAAGTTTCCAACTGTCCTTCTCATAGGTAAAGTTTATCTAAGTTATAGAATAGTAAGTGCGTGGTGGCCTGTTGGTAACGGAGCAGACGCGGCTGCAATCATTTACGGTGGTCGCGGCTATAAATACCAGGTCACACCTCTGACTTTTCGGAGTCATGTGTTTAACGTCTATTGGAATTCAAATGCACTTAACGGTGAAGGAAAACATCTTGAGGAAACCCGCATACCTACCATAGTGATTCTAAAGAATTTCTATTTAGTTGTTAGGTCTCTCATATGTGAGAGGCCGCCTGGGTAGGTTCCACCGCAATATCTATTTCTCCCGCCAAACAGCAGTGTAAATGCACAGCTGTGTTTAGGTTTGAAGGACATTGTAGCCAGAGTAACAAATGGACACATTAACACTTAACATTTTATGTCTCAGGATTGCGAGCGCAGTGGATTACAAAGCATGATGATTGGTTTTGCTACTGTCCATGAGCGGTCGTATCGCTTACCATCAGGCGAATGGCATGCTCGTCTCCCCATTCATCGCAATAATAAGAACTCCATATAGAACTAGAACAGCTTTCATTATTAATACACAGTTCGCTTACCACAGGTATGACTTTAGTAACAAGTCTCGTTACGACGGTGGGGTTCTTCGGGTACTGGGGGTTCGGAGAGATGACCACCACCCCTGTTACCATCAACTTCCCTTGGGAACCGTAAGTATACAATGGGGTATTTTACTATTAGAAAGATAAAATTTAAAAACTATAAATGTATATATTAAGCATTAAGCAATAAGTATATGTTAATTTCAGTTTTTATTTCCAAGGAATAAATTTTATAATTCGTTTTGAAAATTTCAATTTTTTTATCCGTCCTAAAAAGATGTGAAACGGCTGCCGCCATGATGGATAACGATTCTACGTCATACCGCGAGTAGAATACCCCTCCGGTGTCCAAGAGCTCATACTAACACAGGTTGTTTACTGGTTGAGTGACGTATCATTTTAAAGGAACATGGCGCCTAGCGTTTTCACATATTTGCGCGCATAAAGTTAAAATTTAAATTTTAAATGTATTTTTATTGGACTTGCCGAGCGAATAAAAATTTGATATTTTTTTAATAGTTTGTCTTAATCCTAGGGACAACTTAAAAGACTTTTTGAAAATGGGTAGAATACCCCATTACGATGTTTGAAAAAATCCCTGTTGTATGCTCACATGTTTGTGTCTATTTTAGCCCACGTGATTGACAATGATTACAAACAGTAATTACATAATGTAAATACATCCTTTTAGGATGTCAGATGTACTACAAAATTATAAAGATGTAGATTTTCATTCGACATCATCATCAACAGAATAGCCGACAAAGTGACACAACGCACCTACTTTTCAATAGGAAAGTCCTTAAGCTTCTTTCCTGAATGCCTCAGGAGTTATATCAGGAAGAATATCTCAGAGTTTCCAGCCTTCCAGCGCGCGGGAATTCTTTCCATATCTGGCAGAAACAGCACCTTAAAATAAAGTCACCGTCGTGACATCGCTCTCTCCCGCCAGTCAGTGATTATCTCACGTCAGTTTTACTTGATTACCTATCCCATGCTGGGGCGTAGTGGCCTGTTGGTAAACGGATCAGACGCGGCTGCCAACATGTTCATGGCGGTCGCGGGTTCAAATCCCAGGGCACACATCTGACTTTTCGGAGTCATGTGTGTATTGATAGTCAATCACCGCGCACTATAACGGTGAAGGAAAACATCGTTGGGAAACCTGCATACTATAGCGATTTGCAATAACTTCTGTGGTATGTAAAGTCCGCCAACCCGCACTAAGTTAGCATGATGGACTATATGGCCTAACCCCTCTCAATCGTACTATCGATTGTAGAGGAGGCTCGTGTCCTGCAGTGGGACGTATATGGGCTGATACAGAACCTATCCCATTCCAGGTTCCCAATAATCCTGAAAGTGTTCCTAGCCCTCATGATATACATAACCTTCGCGCTGAACTTCTGGCTGGCGTACGACATAGTGTGGTTCCATCTGAAGATGAGACATCAGCAGAGCAAGCACTGGATGTGGGAGCGAGTGTACAGAGCCATACATGTCGTGGTGATTACTGTGATAGCTGTCCTGTTCCCTAATGTCACTAAGTTTATTGGATTGGTGAGATATATATATATACTATAATGATTACCGTACTAGTGATGAAAGACTGCCTCCGTGGTGTAGTACTACGGTACGATTACAAAGCTGCGGTCTCGGGTTCGAATTCCGGGTCGGGCTGTGATATTGGATTTTTCTATTCATTATCAGCCCGGAGTTAGGAATTTGTGCCCGATATGGCGATAGGCTCGCCCTCTTTCACATCGTGGGACGGAACATACAAGGCGAAATGTGGGTGTCCTTGTGGCGCCTCTGCCTACCCCTTCTGGCAAAAAGGCGTGAGTTTATGTATGTATGTATGAAAAATGTTTGTTTGATCATATTTTTCCATAAAAGCCCAGGATCAATTAAGCACAGAATTCCTCTACCAAGAGATCGGCTTCGGCTTTGGCTTCGGCTTTCGACCGCAGTTCACCACGCTGAACTAGCGCGAGGCGGACTTTACTTACTATAGAAATTCTTGTATCTCTTTGGCAGGGTAATCAACAAATAAACAATAAACAACAAATAACAATATCAACGCTGCTTACCCTGTCTCGAATAAATAAATAAACACACCCAGCAGTCAAACACATACTTCTGACCTAAGATCGAGTCTTGTGTCGTGGGTATCAGAAACTACGAGAGACTCTTCGGTCTCACAGACACCGAGACCTGAAAGAAATACCTGTGGTTTACACAAGTATTTGTTTCGGTGCGGATATCGAACCCGCGGCCTCTCGTTTCACAGCCGGCGTCTAACCAACTGCGTCACGGAGGCTGTCATAGCCCTATAATAAGCTTTCATATGTTTAACTATACCAAAAAATATAACAATATCTTTTCACAGATCGGTTCATTCTGTCTATCCAACCTAGGCTTCATATACCCAGCGTTCATTGAGCTCTGTTTGGACTGGGAGGAGCCCGGGCCAGGGGTCTACCACTGGCGGTTGTGGAAGTTCATAGGAATGTTGGTCGTTGGGCTTGTGATGTTCATTGGAGGAACTTATATGAACGCCAAGGAGCTGATATCGAACGTTTTTTATAAAGATCTGTGATGGGGAATAAATGAGTTTTTTGTGAAGATTATTACTGACCTTTGTTCAATATTCCAAATGAGTAACGACACTGAACCCCTTGTTATGAGTTAGCGCAATTTTTTTTTTATTTACATACTTAATTATACACCACAATAAAAGGGAGTAACACAATAACAGTTAAATAACTTAAAACTAAACTCATGGTTACAATTGGCGGCCTTATCGCTACCTGCCATCTCTTCCAGGCAACCTTTGGGTGGATTAAACCATTATTATACAGGGTGTATCAAGACTGCCACCGAAAACGAAGCCAGGTGGTAGTATTAGTGACTTCAGACACAATGCAAGTAAAAATTTCGCAAAAAAAAATCGTCAATTATTTTTTTGTAATTTTTTACTTATCGTCGTTTTTGGATGATATATGCATAGTTTTCCTAAAATAATGATGTACACCTCTTTATTTTTAAACACGCAATGGCACGTAAGGGTTAAATTAGTATTTTCGCAAAAACTAGTAATTTACCACCCAGATTCGATGATTTTTAAAAAAATCTAAAAATATATCTGCCACTGTTTTGGCGAAATTTTTATTTGCATCGTGTTTGCAACCACTAAAACTACCACCAGGCTTCGTTTTCGGTCGCAGTCTTGATAAACCCGGGAAAGAATATGGGGTAGTACAACTGATTAAAAAAATATATGTTTATAATAATGTTAATAAGAGAGTAAAAAACGTAATTGAGATGTCAGTGGAGTGTGCAACAATGTCAGTGGAATGCCAAGCAATGCAATTCATGGTGTTGTTTGGTTTTCTTCTGTCCATGAGCGGTCGTATCGCTTACCATCAGGCGAACGGCATGCTCGTCTCGCCATTCAACGCAATAAAAAATACTTCAAAAATCACTAATACGCATTACAAGTGTTAACATTGAAAGTGGCTAAGACGATTCAAAAATTATTTATTATTCTGTGTGGTTTCTAATATTAACAACTATCTTCTTTTATTAAAGTGAATTTTTGTTACTGTTTGATGCCTTCACTATTGAACCGATTAACATGTAATTTTCAGACATTCCAGGGACACAGACAGGACATAAGAAAATGTTAGAAAGAGAATACTGTTTAAGTGGGATATAAAATTGACCTTTTTTTTTAAAAAAAAGTCCATTAATCGACCGCTAACGTAAACTGATTAATAACTACATTAATACAAGTGAAACCGAGAGGAACGCCTAGTTTTATCGTAAAATACTTACATTTATTTATTTTTATTTGACAATTTCCTCGAGTTAAAAAGCTATGAAAGCAGTGGGCCGCTTATAAAATAAAATAAAATATAAACCATAGAGAAATAACACAATTCAAAAGCAGAAAACTTACCTGTTTTCTCATGAAGCTAGTTGCTGGCTTAACAACACGAATTAGCATCACATTTACTAGATCCACTTTACACATATAACACTATATAAAAATAAAACTTTACTTAACAACTTTCGTGGTCACAGAGCGGACCCGAACTACCCAAGTTGTAAAGTATTCGAAACGTAAGGAAGTTAAAAGAGTCTTCAAACAAATCCGCGATTTTGCAAAGAATTGTTTTATTTCAATTTGTTTCACTACATTGTCCACGATATTATCGAAATTAGCGCGTTCGCGTTTACAGCGTGCGTGAGACTAAATTGACAACTCAGTTAACAATGGAGGGTAGTGTCTAATTATATTTACTATACAATAACATGACGTAACATTGCAGTGTGCTTTTAAAATACGGGGGCACTTTATTTCTTTGACGTGTCTCGTCTATCGGTAGAATATAAGTCAATGGTTATTAGTCTAGTTTTCTTAGCATGGACGTCTCACTTAAGAAGTAATTACCGCTTATAATTAACATTGGATTGGATTTACAATTAGATAGGTGCGTTGCCGGCGTCTGAAATGGAAGACTTGATTAATAATATGTTTATTAATCAAAGGGAAGTGAATATAAAGGGAACGATTGCAGGAAAAAATTGTGAAAGGAAGGATGTGGCATATTGTTATATAAATAATTACGTCTTGGGTTCAAATCCTGGGTAGATCAATCAACTTTTTAGTAGTTTTTAAATGCGAAAAATGATATATAAAATAATCGAGTCCGACAAGGCTAGGAGGTGTATTACTATACTCTATGGCTAGGAGCTCCGTATGTGACAGAAAAAAAACGCTTTAAATGGAATGTACACTGAAAGCGTATCACTCTACCCCTTGAGGGATGCAGGCCTGAGCTTGAGTTTATATAAAAATTAAGACAGAGAAAATAATTAAGTAGCTATAATAGTGCAATTGATTTTTCTAATTTTGTCTAAGATATATATTTTATTGCTGTATATAGCGCCATCTATTGACTTGCTTGTACAACTCAAGTATAATAATAATAATAATAAATTTATTTACCAAAGTATTTACAATGAAGTATTATCACAAAGTAACATTTATAAAACTAGTATTAGTCTACAGACATATCACTGCGGTACTGCACTAGGCTCTCGGCCTGTATCGCAGATACCAAAAAGAATTATCATAATAAACTTATTTCTGAAGTGACAACTGGTTAGGTTTACATCGATGCGTAAAATAACAAAATGTAGTTAATAATAAAAATAATTAGAAAATAATTTCAAACATAAATCTTATCCTAAGATATTGAGATCAAAAGTGGTTTATAAATCACAATAAAATGCATACAAATGTGTGTGTGTGTGAGTGTGTGTGTGTGTGTGTGGTGTGTGTGTATGCATGTAAGTGTGTATATGTGTGTATAAACGTAAATGTTGTGTGTGTATTTGTGTTTAGCTATGTTAAATTATTAATAATTATTTATTACAGCCATCAAGAATTTGTTCCGTATCATAGTAGTTTAGGGTTTTCAACCATTGTTCTAGAACTGATTTTGCTTTGTAAGTTTTTAATAGTTTTATGTTTAATTTTTTGCATATTTTATTGTAAATAAAGGAGTGCATGTATTGTGGTTGGCGTCTCGCAAAGGTTGAGCGAATGGTGGGAACGGGGATTTTATATACGCGTTGTGTAGTTAGAGTGGAGTATTTGTCTGATTGGATTGTGCGTTTGTGTACAGCAGTTATCACTCTTGAAATATATAGTTGGCGTACTCTTAGAACGCCACACTCTTCATACAATTTGTCGGTGGGGAATCTAAAAGGTTTGCGTAACATCACCTTTAAAACAGCACGTTGCGCTCTCTCTAATTCAAGAAGGGTAGATTTGGCCGCACTTCCCCATGCTGTTATGCAGTAAAGAAGGCTGGATTGACACATTGCTTTATATACTAATAGTAAGATGGACTTTTGTGCTGAGGTACGTAATGATTTCATAATAAAGATGGATTTTCTAACTTTGCCCGCTAGAGTGGATATATGTTTTTTGAAAGAAAGATTTTCATCCAGTATAACTCCTAAATATTTTATGGTGTCAGCGTATTCAATAGTTGGGCAGTCACAGGTGTGTGGATTTGAGAGAGATTCTGAATACGATTCACAGAAATGTATGGTAAAATTAAGGGGAAAGTGAGATCTTGAGGCACGAGTTTTGTAAAAGGTAATGTACTTAGTTTTCCTGTTGTTTAATGTTAATAAATTATCACTTAAGAGGTGAGCTAATTTCGCCATGCCTGATTCTGCGGTCTTTAAGACTGATTCCCAAGTTACGTCGTGGAAAAGAATAACTGTATCGTCTGCATAGCATATTATGTCGGCAGCCTGTAGAGAAGTGTTTAGGATGTCGTTCATGTAGATCAAGAACAATGTGGGACCAAGTATACTTCCTTGTGGAACCCCATAATTTATGGGAAGTTGGTGACTTAAAGTGAACCCTAATTTAGTGCATTGACGGCGATTAGTGAGATAACTGTTAAACCAATCATGGGCGAGACCTCTTACGCCCATATTAGTCAGCTTTTGAAGAAGGATTGGCACAGAAACCGTATCAGAGGCTTTGGTTAGATCTATAAAAACACCCAAGCAGCATTTATTTTGATCAAGCGCGGAGGTAACAAGGTTTGTTAACAAAAGTACGGCATCCTCTGTTGACTTTTTACGTCTAAAACCGAATTGGTTTGGCGATATTAGAGAGAGATCTTCAAGAAAATTTAGTCGTTTGCTAACTATTTTTTCCAGTATTTTGGAGAATATACTGAGTAGAGTTATTGGTCTATAATTGGTTGGCACAGACTTATTACCTTCTTTAAAAATTGGTGACACTACCCCTAGTTTCCATATCTCTGGAAAGGTCCCAGTAGCTAAACTTAAGTTATAAATGTGTGTTAGAGGTTTAATTATGGACGATTTTAAGATCTTTATAAAAAATGGAGAACATCGGTCAAATCCAGGGGCACTGCCTATTTTAAGCTCATCTATATTTTTACTAACTTCTTCATCGGTGGTGGGGAATAAGTATAACGAGTTGAGGGGTCCATTTGCAGTACTTATGTTCTTGGCAAGGGCGCTTTCGGTTTTTTCTAATTTGAGCAGGGTCTTTTTAGCTAGAAAAATACTTATTACAAGAATTAAGAGAGCTTATGGGATCATCGCTATTATTAATCAATTCCGTAGGATCGTTTTGGGGTTTGGAAAGACTGCAAATACTCTTAATAGTTTTCCACAGTTGTTTAGAATCTTTTAAATTCTCGGATAATTGACTACTTTGGTATTCGTGTTTGATCCTGAGAAGCAAATTATGTAAAAAATTTCGATATCGTTTATAAGAGGTTTGGAGTATGACATTATTTGGGTTTCGTTTAGCTTGGAGGTGAAGAAAATCCCGATGTTTCTGGCATCTCATGAGCCCTGGAGTGATCCAAGGCTTGAGATTGAATTTGGAACGCGGTACGACAGTCTCTATGGTGTTGTCTAAGATTGTTTTACGCAAAGTTTCAGAGAAAATGGATGCTGCTGTATCTACGTTATCGCTGTTGAGTACTTTGGCCCAGTCAGTAACTCTAATAATTTATGTAGCACTTATAACTAAGTACAGATTTTAACAAAATATCTTATTAAATTAAAGTGTTCATTTTATTAAAAAATAAAATTTTTACATAAACAAATGACAACAGGACGCAAATATATGAATAAATAAACTAGTAATAGAATAATTTCTAATTCGCCATCTGTTGACACATTTTGACAACTATTCTCAGTTCACTATTAGAAACATAGATGTCGCTACCTACGCAAGGCAAGAATAAATTTAAATAAAATATAAGAAATCATAAAACCTCTATTCTGATTGCATCAAACTAAAGTAAAAACTTCATATAAGAATACAACACGTTAAAATTTTTTATTATATAGCTGAAGAAACTTTAGTAAATATTCGTCGCGGTCCGTTGTCCACAACGGTACACTAAAGAACTTAAGCTACGGGACACAACTATCTTCAGTCCGCTCTGGCATTTCACAACGTAGACATGCAATTCATTCAAAAGTAATACGAGAAAAATGCCGTTTTGTGCTTTAAGAACGTGTAAAAATCACTCAAGAAAAAATAAGAAGGCGGAAGGCGTGTCTTTTCATCGGTAAGTAAAGCCGATTACAATGGAATTAACAGAGACGCGATCAAATAAATACAACGCGCCATTGTTGCTATCGCGTCCGACATTGCGGAATATCATAGATTATGAAAACTGTTACAAACAGATAGGACATTTTTATACATAATATTTACTTATTAGTTTAGCATATTTAACTTTGTTTATAATTGTTTATAATACATAGAATAATGTATGAGAACTGCTTTTCTTTTTAAGTGACATTTTAATTTACTGTATCATTAAAAATTTTCCAACTCCTCCTATTAATTTAACTTTTTGATTGATTTCGTTGCGGGTTAAAGACAAGTTAGACATTCCCGGAGACTCGCTGAGCTTCAATGCTCAGTGTCATTAAAATGCGTGCCACTGTTGATCCTGGCTTACAGAAGTTGCAATGGCGGGTGTGAGGGCGGGACAGTCTCCTGTATCATTAAATATATATATGTTTTTGCTTCAAACATAATTATGTGTAAAATTTGCAAATTTGCAAAATTTGTAAAAAGAGCGATTTTTAGTTTTATTTCAATCTGTAAATTTGAATTTCCACTATAAAAAATATATTAATATTTAAATGTAATAAAGTATTGTAATGTATACTTGTATATCGATAGAGGTAATACATGCTTAAATATGTTTCAGATTCCCTAAAAATGGTGTCAAAGAAAGAGAGGAATGGATCAAATTCGTTCAACGAGATCGTAAAGATGCCACGTGGCAACCTAATAGTCATGCAAACATATGTTCAATACATTTCCGTGATATTGATAAATACAAATCTAAGAATGGGCGATCGTTTCTGCATAAAGACGCAATACCATTCGACGATAACAATACCGAACCTCTTGTAGTAGAATTACCAGTAATGGTACCAGAAGTATCATACAAAACTCTTTATAACAGTTTTCGACTCAAAGTATTAAAAAGGACAGTATCAACGGATACCATAGATCTACTTGAGAAAAAAACGAAGATTGAAAGCGAAGTGACGTGCGTAAAATGGGAATCCTACAAATCAATTGTGAAAGAATTGAAAGAGAAATTCAGATTTGATGTACCAACCGAAAACGATTTGATGTGTAAAGCTGAATTCGCGGATTTCCACAATACAGTGACACTTAAACATAAGAATATACCTAATGTAGCATTACGAAAGTTTGCACTGAGCTTACATTTCTATTACCCAGATGTGTATAAATACGTTAGAGAAACTTATGACAAAGCTGTACCTGATATAAAAACAATCTGCAGATGGTATTCGAGATTCAACGCAGAACCCGGTTTTACAGCCGAGATTTTCAAATTACTGAAGCAGACTTGTGATCTGAGCAAGAAAACTCTGTTATGCTCCCTAATTTTGAACGAAATAACATTAAAGAAGGAAAAATTATTTAATAACGACCGAAAATTAGGCGTAATCAACTTTGGCGCGGGACCTGTGGACGGTGAAGAGAGAGATATTATAGCAACTCATGCTTTAGTTTTCCTGTTAGTTTCTTTGAATGAAAGCTGGAAACTACCTCTAGGATATTTTTTATTATCTGGTGTACACGCGGAAAGGAAGGCAAATCTTATTAATATGTGTTTAGAAAAATGTCATGATGCTGGCGTAGCCGTTGCATGTGTCACAGTTGACGGCTCTTCCGTCAATTTCAGGGTGGCAGAAATATTAGGATGTGAATTCAACGATGTAAATAATTTGAAGACACACTTTCCCCATCCAATTACCTCTGAAAAAGTCTGCATTTTTATCGATCCTAGCCATGTATTAAAATTAATCAGAAATGCGTTTGAATGCAGAAAGTTAATGTTTGACCAGAATGAGGATAAAATAAACTGGCAATATATAATCAATTTAAACAAACTTCAACAAAGCAGTAGTCTTGAATTTGCCAATATGTTAACAACACAGGGTATTTACCTCCGCGATAGACTCATGAAGGTAAAACTTGCCACACAGTTATTCAGCATGAGCCTGGCTAACACATTAAAGCTCTGCGACGATGTGCTAAATTCAAAGAATTTCAGAAACTCCTCAGCTACTGTAAACTTTATAACAGTAATGAACAACTTTTTCAAAATTATGAATTCAAAGAAATGTGACTTATACGGTATAAAACGACCAATAAGCAAGGAAAACAAAGCTGACATATTTTCCTACCTAAATATAGTAAAATCGTACATACTTCAGTTACAATATGAAATGAAATTACAAATAAAAATCAAAAAGCCAAATCAAAAGCCACGGATCTCATTCAAAATTACCAAGAAAAATATAGTCGAGTCACCCAATAAGAGAGGATTTGTCGGCGCGCTAATCTGCATTGAATCGATGATGACTCTATATAACTCTTTAGTGGAAGAAAAAAAAATTGTCGATCACTTAGCCATGCACCGCACGAGTCAGGATCATTTGGAATCATTGTTTGGGTTGATAAGGAAACACAGTGATTACAACCAAAACCCTAACGTCCTCAAATTTAGAGGGACGTACAAAGAAATGCTGAATCATCTCGATCTTGGATCCTCATTCAACGACAATTGCATCCCGTTAGACAACTGCCTTATCTTAAATTCATCATCTGTTAATGTTATTAATCATACATCTGTTTTATATAGACACAACGAAGAAACATTTCAAGTGTTGCAGTTAAACCAAATATTACACTCCGATTTAGAAACTGCAAGGAATTGTGAAATATTCTCGAATATTCTGGATCGTGAAAATGTTGAACAAGGTTCAAGACTTATAGTGGGCTATATATCAGGGTATGTTTCATATTTCCTTATAAAAAAATTGAAATGTGAAGAATGTATCGATAATTTAACCACGACGAATAAACTCCCACATCACAAATTAATAAATGTGAAAGACATGGGAGGTTTGTGTTACTCTTCCAAGGACGTTTTTAAAATTTGCTGCAATGCTGAGACGGTAATACGCCATTTTAAAAAACAGAATGGAGACAAAAATATATCGCCTAATTACGCGGCTACACAAATTATAGTCAATACACTGAAAAGTTTTATTGATATAGAAATATTTCCTTGTTTAGTTCCGCATGCGGTCCACCAGCCACCTTTATTCAATCATAGAACTCAACTTATTCGTGCTGTGGTTGAAATGTATGCCACAATACGTTTAAATAACGAACCAAAGATAAGAAATATGTGTAATCGTAAAGTGTCGAAACTTATATTATTTGAAGAATAATAAAGTAATTATTGTTATATTATATAATTTGACGATTTTTATTTCATTTTATAAATTAAAAATAAATGCACACACTACGAGAGACTGTTTTGTCTCACACACACCCAAACCCAAAAGGAAACCTGTGGATCACACAAAAATATGTTTCAGAGCGGGAATCGAACCCAACGCCTCTCTTTTTAAAGTCGGCTTCGAAACTCCTTTACAGAGGCTATCAAGTACACATACATATAGTTGTCCGACATGCGGATGTATGAAATGTCCTCTCTGTAAGCGTCGCATCAATGGCTTCATATTGGTCTCCCCCCGCTTCCCCGCACAGTCCCCCGGTGTCACCTCTGGGGCGCACAGATATTCTTCGTAGTGTCTATTGTGTTACATTGCGTCAATGTATTATTAGTTAAATCGTAACTTATCTCATTTGGTATAAAATATGAATTGACATGGCTATATGAATTTACGTTGAGATAAAGGTAATTTAGGTAATTAAATACTAAAATGTAATAAATATTATTGCGTTATTATCAATGGAAATATTTTTACGAATAATTAAATAGATGTCAATGTTGATAATTACCTAATAGCAATTTAAAAACAAATAAACAGGTAACAATGTGCGTTATCACATACATTATTTAATGAGTACATTATTTAATGAGTAAAACTAGCACTAGTAATAAATTGTGGCACTTCAAGTTTTTATACTTCTTACGCCATCTATTGGTTCGTTTCGTAATCTTTCTCAGAATATTTAAATAATAATAAATGTAAGATCTTTAGATTCCTTCCTTAACCTTTATTAGCAAACAGAAATCCACAAATTATAAGTGCTTTAGCTAAGTAGGAAGTGTAATGAAATACTGCAGGTGCTTTTAATAATTTGATGGCCTTTTGGTCTGTAGTATAAGCACCAGTACCAGCATAATATAACTAGATGTCGCTACTATCGCTAAATAAAAAATGATCTGTATCATATTTTCTTAGATTTACGCGAATATTACAAAGTGAAATAAAACGAAGCTATGAGACTGCAATTTAAATACTGTAAATAAAGGCTAAGTTAGTTTGTACAAGCCTAAGGGAGCCTAAGGGTAGTTAAATTGTAACAGTCACAGAGCGGATGACTAACACTTCGCCCCGTGACTACGAAAACTGTAAAGTTATCGTCGGGAAGTTAAAACATGTTAAAACTAAGCCAAATCCGCGATAAATCCGTAAAAAATAGTTTTATTTCAAAGTATCAATGAAATCAACAATCATGTACATACTCATAACGTCCCACTGCAGGGCCGTGCCATACCATGCCATAGAAATTCTTACAAATCACTACGGTATGCAGGTTTCCTCACGATGTTTTCCTTCACCGTTATAGTGCGTGGTGATTGACTATCAATACACACATGACTGAAAAGTCACAGGTGTGTCCCGTGTTTACCGCGACCATCGTCTTGGCTCCTTTAGGTCACCACGCAGTTATTTGTGACTGTTGGGTGTGTTACGGAAATTGCTATACACCGCTTTGCTCCCATTCCACCGCTTTTAGAACTCATACATACATACATAAACTCACGCCTTTATCCCCGAAGGGGTAGGCAGAGGTGCCACTAGGACACCACATTTCGCCTTGTATGTTCCGTCCCACGATGTGATAGGGGGCGAGCCTATCGCCATATCGGACACAAATTCCTGACTCCGGACTGATAATGAATAAAAAAATCCAATATCACTTTGCCCGAGCCGGGACTCGAACCCGAGACCCGAGCTTTGTAACCGTACCGTAATACAACTACGCCACCGAGGCAGTCCTTCAGTCAGTCAGGCTTTTAGAACTCCGCACCGAAATAAAAAAAAGGAACCCTTATTTGACGGCCTCCGTGACGCAGGTGGTTAGACACTGTGAAACGTGAGGCCGCGAGAAGATCCCTGCACCGAGACAAATGTTTGTGTGATCCATAGGTATTTGTTTCTAAAAGGCTCTAGTAGTTTCTGATACACGACACAAGACTCGATCTTAGTGTGGGGTCAGGACTATGTATGTGGCTGTGGGGTGTATTTATTTATTGATTTACCAACGAGTCCTCAACTACTATACAGGGTATATCAAGACTGCGACCGCAAACGAAGCCAGGTGGTAGTATTAGTGACTTCAGACACAAAGCAAGTAAAAATATAGCAAAATAATCGACAACTTTTATTTTGTAATTTTTTACTAGTCGTCGTATTTGGGTGATAAATACATAGTTTTCCTAAAATAATGATGTAGATCTCTTTATTTTTAAACACTCAATGGTATGGTTTAAATTATTATTTTCCCATAAACTAGGTATTTACCACACAAAAATAACGATTTTTAAAAAAATCTACAATAAAAAAATATATGTCGCTGTTTTGGTGAAATTTTTATTTGTATCGTGTCTGGAACCACTAATACTACCACCTGGCTTCGTTTTCGGTGGCAGTCTTGATATGCCCGGTATACAATGGTCCCTATCCAGATACTAACCTACCGGCAGGAATTCGAAATCCACGCGTCAAACCAGGATTTCTTACATCGAACAAGAAAACCTGTGCGATAAGTCAGAAGTGGAATAAACAGTTATGCTATACCGTTATCTTACCGATAATATAAGGATACAAGCTTCGGTTATCATTCTGTGACATACTGCCATACGGTAAGTTGCTACGCTTATCCTTATATTGTAGACGAAATACGACTGCTTCGTCCGCCCTGAAGTATGTTTTATCAATAACTGGTGGCAGGTATCTCATATGGGAGAGGCCGCCATCTCCTGATGGCGAGCGCAGTGAAATGTCAAACAGTGCTTTGTAATTCATGACCTTTTATAACTTGAATTATAAAGTTATAACCCAGATCCCTGTGATACACACTTAGAGCTTAGCTAAGAATATTTTCTGTCTAATAAAAAATGACGAGGATAACGAGGCGAGTTTCGCCTGATGGCAAGTATCACGGCACGATGTGAAGCATACGTACATAAATTCACGCATGCTTCCCTGAAAAGGTAGGCAGAAGTTGTAATGGTGCACTCCGGCGTTCGCTGTACTTATTTCTGTCCCAAGACGAGATAGAGCGAGCTTGTCACCAATATCAACTACAGCTACAAGAAGTCCACTACTTAGCATAGGTTTCCCGTAGCGATCTCCACATCGATCTGTTGGAAGCGACCTGCATCCAACGTCTGCCTGCAACCTTCACTAAATAAATAAATAAATAAATACACCCAACAGTCACATACATAGTCCTGACCCCACACTAAGATCGAGTCTTGTGTCGTGGGTATCAGAAACTACGAGAGACTTTTCGGCCTCACAAACACCCAGACCCGAAACAAATACCTGTGGATCACACAAATATTTGTTTCGGTGCGGGGATCGAACCCGCGGCCTCTCGTTTCACAGGCGGCGTCTAACCAACTGCGCCACGGAGGCTTCACTAGGTCGTCGATGCCTTATGGGTGTGCATGTGCTTGCCGTCACGTGGCCTCCACTCGAGAACCTTTCGGTTTCAACGGCCATTGTTTCTCCGCGCTATTTGCCCTGTCCACAGCCACTTCAAGTTGATAGTCCACTGGACTATGCCAGAACTTTTGTTTGAAGGATCTTTTCATTCTAACACAAACAATTTTACATTACAGAATCATGAAGCTGGTACTATTGGGGATCGCATTCCTTGCGGCGCTGTCAAAAGCAGCTCCTAGTATTTATGGCGTGGGTTTTACGGTGACAGCTTTCGAGACAGAAATGGAACATCAGTATTTGAGGGAACACGACGTCGTCAGCCTGACAGTACCGCTCAACGGAGTAAATTTCGAACATAGTGAATTATCGAACGAAAGCAATTGGAATGTCAGTGTGTTCTTCGTCGAAGCCGATGTAAAAGAAAACGGGGAAAGAGATTACAAAGGCCTATAACTTCTTAAAGGCAACGATACGACGAAAATTCTCGAAACTGGCACAGACTCGGCCGCAGATATGAGCAATTCTAAAGACGTTTACATAAGTGCTACTGATGGTCTTTATGTATACAATTCTGATACAGGAAAAGTCGAGAGATACGGCTCTGTCACCGACAACCTAATAAGTGTCGTGAAACCTAATTCCAGTGATGCATTGTATGTTTTAACAGCTGACAACGTTGTATACAAAGTAACAGACAACGGAGAAAATAAAGTGAAAGTTAATGATATTAAGGACGCCAAGCAATTTGTTTTGGACAACGCAGGCAATCTTTACTACTATGGCGCTGATAAGCAACCCTACGTGCTTACTGAAGATGGTGTAAAGAAGATTGAAGGCCTTCCTGCCAACCCTATATCTGTCTCTCTGACTAAACCTTCATTTATCCAAGATAAATTAGTCTCATTCATGTCCGATAACAAGATGTACTTCATCAAAGCTGATGGGACAAGTGCATTTCAAAGTGAAAGTAAAAGCGAAATGACACAAACTGCATCTGCAACGGAGGTATTCTTCATCCAATATTTCGCATACCAAAACATTATTGTCGACTTGACTTTTCCCAATCTAATCTCTGAAAGCAATGTGGATTTTCTAAAACTAGCGTTTAAAAGCAAAGCTGATAAAATTGACTCCATTGTATCTCGTCTCAGAAGAACTCGGCAACAATGAATGTTAGTTGCAACAAATCGTTTAGTTTTAAACATAATAATTATGAAAGACGGATGTACCCTATTTTTGTAATTGTGGGGAAGAAGTTAAGAAACTTGATAAATTGTTATTTGAAAATCACTTCGTTTAATGACCTTTCTGTTTCTAATTTCAATAAAAATGTGAATCTGCTAATTAAATGAATAATTCGGGTGAAAATAAGCTTACGTGGCGCTATTGGTTAGACTTATCAAATGAGGAGCGGTTTCGATTCCCGCATCGAGACAAATGTTTGTGTGATTTTTATTTTTGCGCCTGTATTTTATTACTGCCTCGGTGGCGTAGTTGTACTACGGTACGACTACAAAGCTGAAGTCTCGGGTTCGAATCCCGTGTCGGGCAAGGTGATATTGGGATTTTTTATTCATTATCAGCCCGGAGTCAGGAATTTGTGCCCGATATGGCGATAGGCTCGCCCCCTATCACATCATGGGACGGAACATACAAGGCGAAATGTGGGTGTCCTGGTGGCGCCTCTGCCTACCCCTTCTGGGATAAAGGCGTGAGTTTATGTATGTATGTATACAGTTAACAGTATGTATTTTATTATGTGGAGGTATTGATTGTTTCGCTGTTGGGTGTAATGTAGAGGTGTGTGGGGTGTTTTAACTGACAACAGGGAGAAACCTCGCTCTTTGATACGATGGTTCTCCCGTAAATGTTTGTGTGAATCACAAGTGTTTGTTTGAGGTCGAAAAGTCTCTTATGGTTTCTGATACACGACACAAGGCTTATGTATATGTTGGTACGGGATCAGTAGGCCAATTCACGTAATTAAATAAGTGCAGTTGCAGTTAAGTTTCGATCAAAACAGCCCTTTTTGTATTCTCGTAATTTAGACAACCGCTGTCAGATACGCTCGCGTCAAGTTCGCGTCACGCGAGCGCTTTAGCGTATTCTACGGCTGCGCGTTTAAACATGCGTGATTCAGATCGCAGCCTGATTGGTATTTACCTATTCATTTGACGTCTCCAATGACAGTTTAGTCCGACAAACGTGCAGCACATGCGCAGTTTATGTATATCTTACGCGCAGCTAAATAATTACAAGAATACTATTTTGACGTACGTACCATTAAGACGTAAACCTAATCGAAACTGCATCGAAACTTGATCGGCGCGTCAATAAATTACGTGAATTAGCCTACAGGGCTATTTCAGTGACTGGTGTGTATATTTATTATTTAATTTAGTACCTAGACAACTCGTAACTTTTCCCAATGCTAAAAAGTAACAATAATAAAATATATATAGTTTACAATGCTTTTTGTTGGAAGCCTTACATTAAATGCCTGCAATATCGAAAACATATATGTCACAAACAATTTAATTCAACAACTATTCTTTTGTAAGCATAAGCTTAAATAATGAAACGATAATATGAATGTACCACTATTGCTGATTCTGTCACTCTCACGCATTCACCATATCTTCCCTCTTGTTCTACTAATAGCGGTACATGCGTAATAATACATACATGGCTCCGAAAAGTCAGAGGTGTGCCCTGGGATTTGAACCCGCGACCACCATAACATGTTGGCGGCCGCGTCTGTTCCGTTACCACTAGACCACCATCCACTCAAAGACAAGACTTAAAAGACAATGTCATTAAATTATCTTATTATTTGTTGATCTTGTAAATAGCTATTTGAGAATAAAACAGTAATTTTATTAATATGTTTCAAGAGTTTTTCCAAAAATGTCTTTTTTTTGCGCCTTTAATATTCCCTTCAGAAAATATAGTTGTTTGTGCTTCCTCTACGCAATAATCGTTTAATGGTTCAATTTATTTTCATTTTCATTCTCCGTGGCGCACTTGGTTATACACCGGCTGTGATACGAGAGGCAGCGGGTTCGATCCCCGCACCAAGAGAAATGTTTGTGAGGCGCACAAATATTTCTTTCGGTTCTGGGTGTTTGTGAGACCGAAAAGTCTCTCGTAGTTCTGATACCTGCGACACGAGACTTAATTGATCTTAATGTGGGGTTAGGACTATGTATGTGACTGTTGGATGACTCACTCTACATTGATCACAGAGAAAACGTCTTTAAAATCTAATATGCGGTATATTCAGGTGTTCGCAAAAAAACTCATAATATGTTAACTTAAAATAATAACCTTTATTTATATTTAAAAAAATCATTATTTTTAACATATAAAAAATTCGTACATTCACGTAGTTTAAGGCAACATTATGAGTTGTCAACATTTTTTTTATAAAACTTTTCAAAAGCAAACTTTTGCGATAAAAGTCTTTCAAAAATGTCAAACATCAGCCATATTATGTTTGAGATTTTTGTGCAAAACATATAACCTCAATCTTAATTTAAAACTTTCGTATAAAAATAAAATTTGTACCTTGAAAATTCCTTAGTCAAAAATGTGATAATTTGGGCAATAATTTATTATCACATTTTTAGTCCGAATATTTAGAAAAGAAAATAATGAGCAGAAGTTTTTTTCGAGATTCTTATGGTAACACTGAAAATTTCGTGTCGCTTGTCAAATTTGGTGTGCACATTTTTAGTATAGTAACACTGTATATGTAACTATTGTCTTTAACATTCATTTAAAATTAATTGAGTTAGTAAATAATTTGCTATGTAAATATTAACATACTCACCAAATTCTCAAGAGTGGTACGATTCAAAACCTCGAAAAATCAAGTAATGTGAAATGAAATTTATTGTCTGTAAATTCAATAAATTATACTAAAAGTAACCTAAGGCAAGATTGGAACTAAATAAAAATGGATAAAAGCTGCGATTTTATTAACAACTAAGGCAGTTTTTAATGCTTCAGGCAGATTATCAATTATATGGACTATTTAAAATATTTAGAAAAAAATGCAATTATCAAAAGATGAACTTAAAAAATGGGTTTAAAAAAACCTGCCGCGCCATTGCTGTCTCTTTCACACTGCATTGGCAATTGCTACTCGACAAAATTAGGTTTTATTTTATTCAAGTCACACAATTCAGAATCTGCCTAAAGACTTCTCTAGAAATTATAAATTACAGTTTTGTTTCTACACATGAATAAATAACTGATAACTGATTTACAAATAGTTGCTATTAAATTAAAATATATAGAAATTACGCTATTATTGTCAAAATAATCTTAAACCATTTCGGTATATGTAAAAATTACAAAAAGAACAATAACCAAAACTTAACATTAACATAACACAATTTGTACACGGACATTCCTGGCATTCAGTTTGTAATTCTAATCGCGTTTCATTAAAAAATGACAAGTGAAGTGTTGCCAGTTTCGAAAAATAAGTCCTCCATGGTATATTTTTAACCATTTTCAAATAAAAAAATATAATAAAAATAAACTAATTTGCCATTATATATTATTGAAGTAGAGGTTTACGTAAAGAAATGCCAGGAAAGTCCTTTTTGAGGGTCACACGTCCTCATTTGGAATGAACCAGGTTGAGGAACTCCTCCCTTGTCTTGGGGTCATCACGGAATACGCCCAACATGGTGGAAGTCACAGTCTTACTGTTGATTTTTTGGACTCCGCGCATCACCATGCACATGTGCCTGTGAAAAAAGTAAATAATTGATAAATAAATAATTAATATTAATCCATAAGCTTAAAGTCGCTCAACGTGCTATGGAAAGAGCTATGCTCGGAGTTTCTCTGAAGGACAAAATTCGGAACGAGGATATCCGCCAGAGAACCTTGGTGACCGCCATAGCTCTAAAAGTTAGTAGGTTGAAATGGCAATGGGCTGGCCACATATGTCGCAGAACAGATAACCGCTGGAGTAAGCGTGTTCTGGAGTGGAGACCGCGTCTTGGAAAACGTAGCGTGAGACGTCCTCTGGCCAGATGGCGGGACGACTTGCATAAAAGGGCCGGAAGCGACTGGATGCGTAAAGCAGCAGACCGGGCTCTGTGGCGTACCTTGGGAGAGGCCTATGTCCAGCAATGGACTGCAACAGGCTGATGATGATGATGAATAAATAAATACACCGTGTCGTGGGTATCAGAAACTACGAGAAACTTTTCGCTCTCACAAAGACCCAGACCCGAAACAAATACCTGTGGATCACACGAATATTTGTTTCGGTGCGGGGATCAAACGCTCGACCTCTGGTTTCACAGGCGGCGTCTAACCAACTGCGCCACGGAGGCTGTCAATTAGATGAGTTATGACAGGCTCCATGCGTTGTTGGTCAGACGCCGGATGTGGAACGAAAGGCCGCTACAATACACAAAGATTTATGTTTGAGCGATCCATATTTTGAGGCTGGGTTTTTGTGATACTGAAAAGTTTTTCGTACTTCCTGTTACACAACACAAGGCTTGTCTTCTTAATTGGCATCTAATGTGGGGTCAGGAGCATGTATGCGATTGCTGGGTGATGTGGCGGGTGAATAGTGACTAAGGATCTATCTTTCGTGGAGATTGCCCCTTCTCTCCTCTCATATTTATCCTGTCCCCTCCCACATTGAAAAGCCACGCATACGATCCAATTATTGATCCGATGTCCATAGGCAGCGGTATTTACCATCAGACGTGCCATTTGCTTGAATTCCTGATGTGATTGAATACTTACACTCCTTCAATAACCACGGCGACACCAGCAGGTCTTACTGCTTGTGTGACTGCGATCGCTATTTGTTTTGTAAGGCGCTCCTGCACTTGCAAGCGACGAGAGAAGATCTCCACAATCCTGGAAAGAAATTATCAAATTAATAATAATATAACATTAATACACCCAACAGTCACATACATAGTACTGACCCCACACTAAGATCAAGTCTTGTGTCGTGGGTATCAGAAACTACGAGAGACTTTTCGGTCTCATAAACACCCAGACCCGAAACAAATACCTGTGGATCACACAAATATTTGTTTCGGTACAAAATTGTCAATAATCATTGAAAAGATAAAGTTTGCGAGTTTGGGTGTTCGTGGTGATCTCCGGAGCTACTAGTTCGAATTTAAATTTATTTTAGTGTTAGATAGCTCATTTATATAGGAAGGTTTAAGAGTGGATTATAGAAATATCTGCAGCTGGGCGAATTTGGGGCGCGCCGCTAGTAACCTATATTTCATTCGTAATAGCTTGTGAAGAGACAATAAGTGGGAATCAAATTGTGATACAAGTCGTTTCAGATCTCGGTGTTGACCGAAAAGTGTCTCGTAATTTCTGATACACGACACAAGACTATGTGTAGTGTAGACCCGTGTTGTGTCCAGACTATTACTGAGAAAACAATGGCTCTATATGTGAGACAATTGAGTCTAATTTATTTGCTATCGTTAATGGAGTTGTGATAGTATACAAATCAGTAGTTTGTACATTAAATCGCATTATTGGGTAAAAATTTCGACTGCAGTCTATTTTAAAATACATAATATCTTAAACACTACCCAATTAGGTTGAGTTAAAGAATATGCGTCCTCATTGAAGCACAACAAACCAACACCTAATGACGCCATATTAATTCCTTCAGTAAAAATTCTGTAAAAATGTTTGCCGTACCTGGCCAACTTGCTGAGTCCAAGGATCTTGCCCTGAGGCAGGTAGCCGATGGAGACCTTGCCGTAGAAGGGCACAAGATGGTGCTCGCACATAGAGAACATCTCAATATCCTTTACCACCACCATTTCATCGGTGTCCTCGTCAAAGATAGCATTGTTGAGCACCTCTGCAAATTATTAATTAGCTTTTAGTATTTTTTGATAATACTCCAAAAGACAAGAACGTGGACAGTTTGTTTGATATTACAATTATTCACAGTCAGTTTTAAAGTATTTTAGTTACCGAATAATTTGTCCCTTTCTAATGACTTTCGAATACACTTTGAGCGAAGAAGGCAAAACATTTGGTAACTAAAATACTTTAAAACCTATGAATAATAAGTTTAATGTAAAATCATGATTTTTGGCATAATCCAGTCGAACTATTTTCTTTGTATACTGTTGCAACTTACATGGGGTGAGTAGAAACATTTGGGTTACATTAATAATCATCTATCACAGTATAAAGTTCATGTAAAGTCTTTACCTTCCAAGCTCTGATCATAGCCTTTTGTGAAGAACAGCATGGCTTTTGCGGCACGTTCTGGAGTCTTCAACAGACCTTCCCTCTCAGGGTCCTCTCCCAGACCTGAAACGAAGAGATTTTACTCAAATTAATGTTCATTACCTGGAGAACATAGGTAGAAATAATCTTTTTATCCTTTCACCTTCCTGACAACAATTTAATTATCTTTATATCTTCTTGTGGCTGCGCTTAAAACTTATTTTTGGGTCCGAGTAACAGTGAGCAATGTTTCAGAACTTTTTGGCATTTAGTTTTAAGACCAGCGTCTTGCCTGAGATCATCATTATGAATAGTTACTTTGATTCTCCCATGATGGTCTATTGCGATTGCTAGACTTGATATATCTTCGAAAAGCTTTAATATTAGGTGTGCAGTTTAGAGAGTCATACTAATAGGTAATTAATTTTAAGTAATTATAAAGTTTCAAGCTTGCAAGATTCAAAATTAGATGATCTAATAAAGCATATATTATGAAAATGACAGCTATCTTCTATAGCCCATCTAGATGTTGGAAGCATCAAAGAGATAGAAGCAAGGATCTTTTTGGGAGATAAATAAATTATTATTTTAATGAATTATTACCTATTAATACTATAAAGTAACGAATAATATCTACTGCATTATGATTGTACACATTAAATAATTTACTTATTGATTAACCAATAATTTATATGTATTTAAAGCGTAATATTTTAAAGGCGGGACGCCAAGTACTTAACACGTTGAAGTTTAAGTAAATTTAACACGATTTAAAATTACGTATATGTACATCCTACTTCTCGCGCTTATTAATTTAAGTAAATATATAGGAACTTTATTAGAATTCCCCTTTTTTGTCATCGTTTAAAATCACCGGCACGGGTCTTGAGCGTTTGGTGACAGAGTGGGTATTGCTTTGCGCATAGTGTCGCGTGGTGAACCAATCACCGTCATGGACCCGTCCCCCGTCCTTCCTCATACCACTAAAGACACCCAAAAATCGACCTCTGCGCATGTAACAGCCACCGCTCAAGATCCGTGCCGTTTATTATACAATATTTTCATTTACCTGTGAGCAATAATCTGTAGGAGTTGGCCATGTCGGGAAGAAGGGCTTCCCTTGTGGGAGGTCTGTGGTCCAACTCCAAGTCGTGGTGGAAGGTGCAGTTCTCATGACCTGGGGACAAAGATAAACCTTCATTAGTCTTGGGAAAAAACATTATGGCAAAGAAATTGGCACTGATTTTTATGGCGAGTCCAGAGTGGATACATAGTTGAATGTTTTATATTTATTGCCTCTGCCGCAGTCGGTTAGACGCCGGCCGTGAAGCGAGCGGGCGCCACGATCCCCCACCGAGACAAATGTTTGTGTCATTTGCATCGATATCAATGTTACACTAGATAAGACATTCAGTACAAAAAATGTGTCCCACCTACTTGCGGTGCATGCACCACACATGAATCAGTTTGCTTCGTGACAGTGACAGTGCAGTACGCCTTATCGCATACGTTTAAAAGTAATAAATGAATGTTTCGCCGTCAAACCGAAAGCAAATCGTCTGAAGTTACAATATTTTAATTAAATACCAGGTAAGTGATGTAATATTGCAGTGTGCTTTTAAAATACGGGAGCACTTTATCTCTTTGACGTGTCTCGTCTATCGGTAGAATATAAGTCAATGGTCATTTTTGTTTTTTTGGTCTGGGTGTTTGTGAGATCGAATAGTCTCTCGCAGTGCCTTATACCCTATGTCACAAGATTGATCTAAATGTGTGTCAATCTTAGTATCGATTAGATGAATTAAAATACCAAAATCTATGTTTGTATGTTTCTCATGGACAGTAGCAAAACCAAACAACACCACGAATTACAAGGCAATGCTAGGCATTCTCCTGCGTTCGCCATTCGGAGTCATAATATTAATAAATGTTCAGTCTCATTATGTTCAATAGTTACGTAGGCAAAACCGTGATCAAAAGCTAATTAATTTTGTTTATTTGGGTAAATAAACAATTACGCTATAATAACTTGTTGCATGCATACATACATACATACATACATACATAAACTCACGCCTTTATCCCCGAAGGGGTAGGCAGAGGTGCCTCCAGGACACCCACATTTCGCCTTTCCGTCCAATGATATGATAGGGCGCGAGCCTATCGCCATATCAGGCACAAATTCCTGACTCCGGGCTGATAATGAATAGAAAACCCCAATATCACTTTGCCCGACCCGGGATTCGAACCCGAAACCTCAGCTTTGTAGTCGTACCGTAGTACAACTAGGCCACCGAGGCAGTCGCTCCAGTAGTCTAACTAGTTTTATATAAATATCTATACAAAACATTGGTACACATCATGTGTACTATCACATATCTATCTATACACATCATTATGTTAATAGTACATAATGTTTGTCCAGACACTCCAATTGTGTGACGTATCACCTCCATTATTTAGATGAATTATTAATATATCGCTTATGTTCACACAATAGCATCTGTGCTAATAAGAAATGAAATGAAATCATATTTTTCTGTAATTGATTAAAATGTCAACGACATCAGTGGCAATGAAAATGGTGAATTTAAAAAAATCGGAATGAGATATTCTTTCAATACTAAATGTATTCAGTTTTTTTAAAGATGTTCTATCAGTACTTTGGAAAGAATATTCGGAAGAAGTTTTAATAAAGTATGTTTTAAAACCAGACTTATTACCAACTTCATATTACATTGACGAAAATCTGTATACGTCCCACTGCAGGGCACGAGCCTCCTCTACAATCGAGAGTACGATTAAGAGGGGTTAGGTCATATAGTCCATAAAAAATCTAGGAACATACAAATTATTATAAGTACTTGAAATCAAAAGCTTTGCTGCAATTGATCAATTGATAGACGAATTATTGACGATCAGCGATGGTCAACAAACTACTTAGTGAATTCTTTTTTATACTTCATGTAGAGGAAATCATATTTTAGCCAGTTCTGGCTGTCAGTTCCTTTCTCTTTTTAGTTATAGGAAATCCACTAAACATAGAACCCTAAGGATTTTATCACCAACCTGAAATTTTAGTCATAAGTACAGCATTAAGTATTTTTTATTCTTAAAGAAATGCAACTTAAATCCTGCATTGATGTACTACTTAGCAATCTTAGTCTACGGATAGAAAATAGGAGAAACCACACAAAAAAGCACAGAATGTTACTAGATACAGATGCAGGCAGATTTCTAACATATCGCTTTGGACATCTTCCAGATAAACCTGTATTCAATGGACCTCCTATTGATGACGATACTGGCGGTATTCAAGATAAAGATGAACAAGATAATGACAAAGTAACAACCGATTTAAAGCGATCAGACATTAAATAATGAAAGATTGCCTCGTATTGAAATGTTTATTGCAGCAACAATGTAGATGTATTGTTTGTGCTAGTTTATCTTGTAATGACTGAGGCCAGAGACCTCCACGTGAGTCAAGGTATTGGGCCGAGATGCGAGGATAGGCTGGGTTAGTAACATACTTTGGACTAGTAAGATATTTTATACAATTCTTGAAAGATTTTGCTTGATAAGATAACCTCAATACACAATATTAACATGTTATAGGCATAGGGTATGCATAATGGTTTCTTAGATTTACGCGAATGTTACACATTGAAATAAAACTATTTTTTTACGGATTTTATCGCGATTTGGTTTAATTTTTACATTTTTTACATTTTTTAACTTCAGACCGCCCCGTGACCACGAAAGCTGTAAAGTAATCGAAACGTCGGGAAGTTAAAAAATGTAAAAATTAAACCAAATCGCGATAAAATCCGGAAAAAATAGTTTTATTTCAATATTATAGGGTAATCAAATAATGAATTAAGTGAAAATCTATAATTTGAGTTGATACATAAAAATCCGGCACGTGTCGGTCGCTCACCGATACCTAAAACTACAGCCGGCCGTTACAAGTACACCCTTCCCCCCGCCGCCCGCTCACGTGCGTAGCCATGCATCATTCAACGGGATAATTCATAGTAGGCACCGCGTGGGTTTTCATTATTATTTCGTATTTTATTCGAGCTTTTATATAATGGTTTCTTAGATTTACGATATAATTTTTACGGATTTTATCGAGATTTGGTTCAATTTTTACATTTTTTAACTTCCGGATGAGTCCGCCCCGTGACCACAAAAGCTAGAAAGCAATCGAAACGTGTCGGGAAGTTAAAAAATGTGAAAATTAAACCAAATCGCGATAAAATACGTAAACATTAGTTTTATTTAAATCTTTTATACTTTGTATATTCTCTGTGGCGTTGGTTAGACGCCGATTGTGAGACGTGAGGCCGAAGGTTCGAACACACCGAGACAAATATTTGTGTGATCCACAGGTATTTGTTTTGAGTCTGGGTATTTGAGAGACCCAAGTCTTTTGCAATTTCTGATACCCACGACAGAAGACTCGATCTTAGTGTGGAATCAGGACTATGTATATGACTGTTAGGTGTATTTATTTATTTAAAAACTAACGTTGTATAATGTTTTATATTTTAAACATTTGCGTTTATTGACCTCGGTGCTTAGTCCGTATACTGGTTTTGAACCAAAGCAAGGATAATGAAGGTTATAATAAAGGAAGTGAAGTGTTTAACCTCGGCTAAGTTCCAATAGCTCCTTTCACAAACTGTTAGCGATGCTTTAGACTTCGTATATTTATGGAATAGGGGAAAATGAGCTTGAAGACCACTTGATGGTAAGCAGTAACTATCGGCAAAAAAATAAAAATTCCTCGGTGGCGTAGTTTTACTACGGTACGACTCCAAAGCTGAGGTCTCGGATTCGAATCCCGGGTCGGGCAAAAGTGGTATTTGATTTTTCTATTCATTATCAGCCCGGAGTCAGGAATTTGTACCCGATGTGGCGATAGGCTCACCCCTATCACATCATGGGACGGAACATACAAGGCGAAATGTGGGTGTCCTGGTAGCACCTCTGGTAGCACCCTTCTGGAAAAAAGGCGTGAGTTTGTATGTAAAAATATAAATTGCCCATGAATTTACACCAGAGATATCGTCGGTGCCGTTACTGAAAATATAAGGTCTTTTTTGATGGTCCCTGAGTAAGCTATTTTGAATCCATTCAGGAGCGCCACCGAGGTTTAAGTAATATCAGCCCATATGCATCAGCTGGGCATGATACTCATACAATCGAGAGTTATTAACGCCCAGTTTCTAAAATCTATCTATCTTTAACACGAGATTTCGTTAGATATTTCGATGCATTTTATGGTTCAGTAAACAAAGATAGAAAGATATAGATATGGTGTATTTATTTGTAGATAGCTAGGTAAGATAAATATACATGTCCATCTTTGTTTATTGAAATATATCATTGTATCGACATAGTAATGGTAGCTATATTAAACTCTAGTTAAAGATAGATAAGATATAGAGACCGGCCGTAAGAAAGCTTGGACTATCCACTACTGTAAACATTGGTTGACGGATTTTACATACCATAGTATTGTTCTCTGTGGCATGTTGGTGAAAATATATTTATAACTTGTAGAGAATAAAATGTTCAATTAGCACCTATGAAAATCATAGTTTAATAACTGCATGATAAATTAAATCGATAAAACTATCATGCGACTAACTACTTGGTTCAAGTTAAATTACTTTGTAAAAATAAATCTTAATGCCTGATTAATTTCAAAGTCAATAGCCACTATTTAATAAAAATAGATGATATCCTTGAGTAAAATTGACATATAGTTTTAATAAAGCGTTTGATATATAATTTAAATAAAATGTTGCATTTCTAAGATTCAACATAATTTAACAATGGTTTATAATGATGGCATTAGTCACGCAGTTTCGTGAGAATATTCAAACAATGGAATTATTTTGCTTTTATTCCATTGTGTACGGGAAAAACGGTAGTTTTTTTGTTTTGTTTACATTTCCTCTGATTAACATAAATCGGAATATTTATTATTATTACAGTAATATTATAAAGTACAGTTATGTTAATATTACAAAAAAATACACAAGAATTAATTAGTAAATTATTCTATATAAAAAATCTAAAGAAATATTTCAAGGCAGTACGTGATAGTTTTGTTAGCGTTTTCATATTATTAAAATAGAAAACAACAAGCAAGAGGAAAACTCAAAAATAAATATAAATTGTTACATGTAAAAGTTTAGGCTGCACAAATTATTTTCGTTGGCCTCTTCCTGCTAGTAAAAATATAATTTCAAGAGGTCATATAACACTGTCAATTGACGTAATAGATAATATACTATACCTACTAATAAACTATACGTAATACATAATTTAATATACTTTTTTAAAAATTATACAGACCAGGAGTGGTGGAAGTCCGGGGCGTCATCGGCGTGCCAGGAACCTCGAGTTCACTTTCAGCGTCCGTCAAGTGAAAACTCTTCAGCGCTTCAGGCGCTTTTTTATATTTACTAACAAACGAGCCTTTTTGTACATTATCACCGTTTTCCTTCTCCTCCGATATTGAATTGCGAATGGAGCGCGAACTGACCCTACGTATCAGGGAAGATGGCGGCACGGCTTCCGAATTTAAATCTTTTCCGTTTACAGCCGCCATGTTTGTTTCATTCAAATCTGGAATTCGAATTAGTTTTTGAATTTGGAACGTATTGATCGCAATACACGTGCGTCGTGTGCGAATTGTGGTGACAGACTGATTCGACCGTTGCATTGGTAGAGCCAATTGACCCATTGATGAGGTTATCACGAGAACAAAGTTGTTCGAGATTCATTACGTTCGACATACGATAACCTAGCGTTTTATTTGTAATGATTTTCAATTATTCGACTGTTGAAGTTTATCTGCGTAACCGAATTTCAATTTGCGAAACCGTATCGGATAAAGTGTTTTTAAATTTATATTCGAAT
Source organism: Deilephila porcellus (assembly GCA_905220455.2). Lineage (NCBI taxonomy): Eukaryota > Metazoa > Arthropoda > Insecta > Lepidoptera > Sphingidae > Deilephila > Deilephila porcellus. The sequence continues at coordinate 1,821,259 of LR999996.1, read as the reverse complement.
ATAAGATTTTAAATCTTGCAAAAGAAAAAAAAACTTTGTATTTTTATTTTTAATTGGGTATTTTTCTTACATACTTCGAGATTAGAGACCGTTAAATTAATAAAGTAATTAAAACGAAAAATATACACGTTTGAAATATTTTTCTACTATAATAGTTTATTGAATTTATATGCCCCTTACGAAGATTTATGCTAGATCTTGAGTGGATTTAAATAGATGCCATTATTAGATATAAGAATATTGTTGGAATAATTTAAAATGTATAAATGAATTATGTAGTTTAGCATAAATAACATACGATTCTTGAAATAATAATATGTTACCAAATCTTTTTGATGTTTTTAGTTACAACATAAAGGTACTATAGTTAGATAAGCTACTATGCAGTTTTCCTCGCGGCTTTTCCTTAACTGTTAAAGCACGTGGTATTTGACTATAAATATGCATGACTACGAATAGGTGTGCCCAGGTATTTTAACCTACAACCATCTAAGCATGTCGGTTTGTTACCAACAAGCCACGCAGTTACAGAAATACATCGGAATATCGCCCATAAATTTTATAATAATCTTCAAAAATATGTAAATTGAACATATAAAAAAAGATTTTCAGTTAATATGGATGAATTATAACAAATCGGATTTTGTTCGTCGTCATAAAAAAAGGATTAATTTAGTTAATGTTGCGAAAGTATATCGTGTTACCCGGTAAACAATCGTAAACATTATTATTAAGGTTTAACTGTTACGAGTAAACCGGTGTTACAGACACAAACCGGTTATTTCGGAGTTCGGTAAGTCATATCATTAATATTTTGTTGGTATTTAGCCGATAATAATGAATAGTATTACTTATTTTTTTATTGATGTTGAATTATGCAAATGTTTTTTTCATTTTTGAGTTAGTCTGCCTCGGTGGCGTAGTTGTACTACGGTACGATTTAAAAACTGAGGTCTAAGTTCGAATCCCGGGTCAGGCAAGGTGATATTGGATTTTTCTATTCATTAACAGTCCGGAGTCAGGAATTTGTGCCCGATATGGCCCCTATCATATTGAGGAACGGAACATGCAAGGCGAAATGTGAGTATCGTGGCAGCACTTCTACCTACCCCTTCTGGGAAAAAGGCGTGAGATTATGTATGTATGATTTTGTAGTTGCCTGGAATTATGCACCAACCCGCACTAAGGCAGTGTGGTGGTACCGCTAAACCGCTTGCCGATACCCGTGAAACACAATCATACATATCTATACTATATAAAGTTGGCCTAACCCCTCTTAATCGTTCTCTCGGTCCTAGAGGAGGCCCGTGCCCTGCAATGGGACATATATGGGCTGATACATAATAGAAACATAGACTTATAAGTACCGTTGCAGATTATATAAATAATACGGAACCGTCAATCCTCGATATGATTCTTTAAAACCTTGATAATGAGTACTATGAAAGTTGAGGTTACGCGAGCAAGGTTCTCTTCCTGCTCGAGTATTTTTATTTACAGTAATATATGTAAATAAAAGCTTCCGTACAAACCAACGCTGTTATGTGTGGAACGAGAGGCCGTGGGTTCGATGTCCGCGCGAGACATATTTGGAGATCTAAAAATATTTTTTCTGGGTGTTGAGTTTTTTGTAATTCTAGTACGGGTATTCTAATGCATATTATGGTAAGTGAAATACAATACAGACTCTCGCCTATCATTATATTAGAATCTCTCGCCTAAACATTTATGCCGGCCTCATTATATCCACATATACCCATGAATTATACTCACTATGACGGGTTTTCCACTGCGCATTCTTTCGGATTCGAATACGCTACCTCCAGCAAACAAACTAAGCTAACTCGGTCACGATCGTGACATTGTAGAGGTGGTAATTCCGTATTTAATGGTTCCATTGCGAAATCAAAGTACAACTGGATTTTAATGGGTTTAGTTGAATATTTTTTTCAAATTACGGTCTAATAGGGTATTTGACTTCATATTAATTATATTTATCCATATTCAAAATCGAGTAAACAAAGAATTTATTAAATCCATTCAGAATTAAACAATTTCGAAACGTTTTAAATCTTGCAGTCGGAGTACAAGAAAAGGGATGCAAAACAAAACAAGTGACGTCACTTTATGCATTACAGTGTGCGTGAAAGAGACGGCTAGATATCCCCACTACGCTCCCTCTCTATCTTTGAAAATACTCATATTTGCCTCATGTTACAAGCTATTTAAATACTGTTTTGATAGAAATCTTTTATGATTATATGTGTGTTTGTATGCAAAATAAAAAAAAAAATCGATTATAGTTAAATACACTATGCCGTTGATTGAACCCGGAACACGACACTGAGATTCCTATGTGCGGTGCTCGTTATCCGGGCGGATGTGAATATCCTACAGCATTTGAGGTCCCTTCTATAATATCTCAATGCCAACTAATTATTTCAAAACAATACTAGCATTCCGCGTGTAGTTTGTTACGTAAAACGAAACCGCCGTCGCCTTGGGACGTGACTGATTTTAGATTAGCTACAAATGGAGCAATTTGTAGGAATTTTTGAGTCATACAAATTGTCCCGTTTGGGTCAAAATCAAAACTGTTATCGTCCAGAATTTTTTGACTTTTATTAATACTTTTTGTCACCACTTTTCGTCGTAGGTACGTCGTTCACATTCCACAGTTCTTTCTCGTTCCGTCCTACCACACTAGAACATCTTAGACATTCATTCTCTCTCTTTCCATTGTTAGTACTTTTATTCGTCATCTCTTTCACACCAACTACGATCATTACCTACCAGTGTAACCTAAACTGACCCTGAAGGGATAGGTATCAATAGGGCCATAGCTTGAAGAGCTTTTCTAAGAGAGCTTATTGCTTTCTCTTCCCTCAGCCACAGGAATGTATATACAAAGCGGAAGAGTTTGTTTGTTTGATCGCGATAATCTCAGGAACTACTCATTCGAGTTGGAAAAATATTTAATTGGAGGATAGCCCATTTATTGAGAAGGGCTGTAGGGTAAATAACATTATGCTATGACCGATAGGAGCGGAGCAGCAATGAAAAATGTTGCAAAAACGGGGAAATTTGTCCCTTTTGAGGGCTTTCCCAGCAAAAGTACATGCAATCTGGCGAAGCCAGGCCGCACCGCTATCATTTAAAAATCGCTTACTTTTGCTCGATTGCCAGAATTAAACGAAATAAATCTTTGGTTTTTAATTATTTTTCTAACCGAAAAGATCATTATAGTTCCGACCTATAAATTGATACTGGTACCTCGAGATTCTCACCTCAACCTGCACTAATACAACTACGTAACATGTAAAAAGCAAAAAGAACTATAAACTTAAGCAACGATACTGACAAATTACGTCATATTACTGTCATTGTTTACGCGATGACGTCAGCAGATTGAAGATGAAATCGTACGCGACAGGAAAGCAGGTGATCTACTTTGGAACTGTGGTTTCTATTCTTAACTAGCGGTATACCCCGGCTTAGCCTGAGTACAAGCAAAACTCGCAAGCGTATTGTATGGGAAGTGGATAATAATTTACATAATACAATAATTATTATCAGTGCGTGGTGGCCTGTTGGAAACGGACCAGACAACTAGACAACTTGTTTACGGTGGTCACGTGTTCAAATCCCAGGGCACTCCTCTGACTATTCGGAGTCATGTGTGTATTGATAGTCAATCACCACGCACTATAACGGTGAAGGAAAACATCGTGAGGAAACCACACAATAGTTATTCGGAAGAATTTCGATGGTATGTAAAATTCCGCCAACCCGCATTACGCCAGCCTAGACCCTCTCAATCGTTATCTCGATTGCAGAGGCCTGTACCCTGTGGGACGTATAGGCTGTTAAAATACAATACAAAAATAATTTATATTAATCCTTACTATTCATTTTTAACTCAAAAAAAAGTGTTCTGCTTTCTGAGGAGTCTAAAAGAATGGAACGATTATGATGCGGTTTTTTTTTGTTTGACACCTGACATGATAGGTACGGTTCATAAACTATTTAATTAATTTGACAGCCTCCGTGGCGCAGTTGGTTAGACGCCGCCTGTGAAACCAGAGGCCGCGGGTTCGATCCCCGCACCGAAACAAATATTTGTGTGATCCACAGGTATTTGTTTCGGGTCTAGGTGTTTGTGAGACCAAAAAGTCTCTCGTAGCTTCTGATACCCACGACACTAGACTCGATCTTAGTGTGGGGTGAGGACTATGTATGTGACTGTTGGGTGTATTTATTATTATAAAAATTTCGTTGCGACTTACAATTGAGATATCAACTCGATGATCTTTAGATTTATTTTATTACTATAGATTATCCTTAAACGAATTAACGTAATAACTCTAAACACAACCGTCGAATCATTCGGCACGAAATTTTGACAAATCGTTTTTCGGAAAAATACAGATTATAAAAACTGATTAAAATATCGTCTGAGCGGGTATTTATAAGTCATTAAAGTTATTTGAATTATTGTGATGAGTTTCTTTAGAAGCGATTAGGTTTTTTGCGAGTAAACAAGAAACCAGGCGTTTTTGTGATACTTTAAATGCTTGGTAATTATTATTGTTTATTTTGAAGTATCTTACTGATATATAAAAGGGTTTATTAAAGGCCATTCAAGTTGCAAAGTGGTACAAAAATTAATTTGAAATAATGATTTGTATACTGGCACGCCAAAATAACCACAATGTGATGGTAAGCGCGGGCAGTTTATATAGAGTATCCACCGACGTGAGATGTTCATTTCTCCAGACGATACAATACCTACCTGGTTGTACTTAAACAAAGAGGAACCCGAAACGCGACTCATTATGGATCAGTATGGGTTTATAACTATGGCAGTTATCTATACGCGTATAGAATCTTCATGAATTCCAGTCCGCATATAACTGACTAGCGGACAGACCCGGCTTTTTTACAATATTATTCATGGTTCCGCTCCTATTGGTCATTGCGTGATGTTACATAGCCTTTAACCTTCCTCGACAAATGGCCTATCCAACACAAAAATATATTTTCAATTCGAACCAGTGGTTTCTAAGATTAGCGCGTTCATACACAGTCTTTAGCTTTATCTGCATCAGCTCATATACGTCCCACTGCAGGGCACGGGCCAGCTCTAGAATCGAGAGTATCAGAGCTTAGGCCAGTTTTATTTGTATAGATATTGTATGATTCTGTATCTCACGCGTATCGGCAAGCGGTTTAGACACCGAGACCGCTAGTCAGCAAAAGGACATGCGTTCACTTTTAACACAAGGACAGTAAGTACTAGTTAATATTAAACCTGTTCAAACTACAACCGTATTATATTACCGTTTCAGTTTTAAATATAATGTAACTAATGCTCGCCCAGCTATCGGAATTCGATCCTAAAATATTAATTTCACAGAAATACGATCACAACGTAAAGTTCAAAATGGCGGGTACAATTACTCCTATTTCTTCCGATAACACTTACAATATACATTCATTTATGCCCATGGCACTGGCAATGAGGTGTGATTTAGAACAGAGACATTTGACTATGATTTTTTATTATTTTTAAATACAACATTTATGTGAAAACAGTATTAAAGTAGCTTGTAAAATTAGGCAATCAGAATTTAAAAAAAAGGGAGCGTAGTTGGGACATATTACCGTCTCTTTCACACCCGCACAATGTTATGCATATTAAGACTAGTGACGTCACTAGTTTTGTTTTGCATCCCTTTTCCTCTGCTCCCATTACAAGATTTAAAAAGTTTCTAACTTGTTTAATTCTTAGTGGATTAACAAAATTCTTTGTTTGCTAGATTTTGGATTTGGATACCTTTTGATGAATATCATAAAAAATGGAATCAAAAACCCAAGTATAATAGAAATATTGATAATAATTTATCCTTGGAAAATATTGGTTATGATGAATATTTTTTGCCTAATATTTTGACTGTGCGGTCGTGGTAAAGACTCATAATTAATTTATTATACCAATACATTTGTTATAAAATTATTATTAGATTTTTTATGTAAATCCTTGCTAATGTGTTCAAATTTAATGTTTCAAAAATTGGTTATAGCGTAACTAAATATTAATCTAATATTTTTTATCGTATTACATTTTTTTTATTTAAAATCTAGTTTATATTATTGCCTGCCTCAAAAAAAACATATTTTATGCAAGTTGCTTAAGATTGAAAATTTAATACCAATATTATACATACAAAAAAATCCCTGAAGGGGTAGACAGAAGTACTACCAGGACACCCGCGTTTTTCCTCGTGTGTGCTGTCCCACGATGTGATAGGAGCCTATCGCCATATCGGGGATAAATTCCTGACTCCAGGCCAATAATAAATAGAACATTCCAATATCACTTTGCCCGACCCCGGATTCGAACCCGGGACCTCAGCGTTGTATCGTACTGTAGTACAACAATGCCACTACCCTATCACATTTTGGGACGGAAGTATTATTGGTAGCCCAATGGAAATTTTAGCGTCTCTGCCTGTCCCTTAAAAGATAAGGAGTGAACTTACATGTCAGTTGTAAAAACTCCCACGCTTTGTTTAGCTATTAACGACTATCGAGGTCGTTGGTTCATTGCCGTTAGAAAAAACCTTGAATTACATACATACATACATACATAAACTCACGCCTTTATCCCCGAAGGGGTAGGCAGAGGCGCCACTAGGACACCCATATTTCGCCTTGTATGTTCAGTCCCACGATGTTATAGGGGGCGAGCCTATCGCCATATCGGGCACAAATTCCTGACTCCGGGCTGATAATGAATAGAAAAATCCAATATCACTTTGCCCGACCCGGGACTCGAACCCCAGACCTCAGCTTTGTAACCGTACCGTAATACAACTACGCCACCGAGGCAGACCTTGAATTAGTTACAAACAAAAAGTCAAAATCGGTTTAAAATTGGCAGAATACACCCATAAAAAATGAATTATATTGAAATCGAATTAAATGAATTTTTGTCAGCCCATATACGTCCCACTGCAGGGCACGGGCCTCCTCTACAATCGAGAGTACGATTGAGAGGGGCTACGCCATATAGTCCACCACGCTGGCCTAGTGCGGTTGGCATAAATTGAATGGCTTCTTTTTTTTAATCTGTGAAAAGTCTAAACTCTACTCTTATACATATAGGTTTAAAACCCATTTTAGTTATCGAATATGTTGTCCCTATCGAACGACTTTTGAATTCAGTTTGAGAGAAAAGGACAAAACATTCGGTAACTTAAATAGGTTTTGAAACTTTCTATGAATAAGGCCATTAATACACAGTTATTTCGAGTCAGTGGACTTCACATACAAGTGTTGAGATCTCTATGTTACGCAGATTTCTTCACGTTTTCATTCACTGATAAAACAAAAAAAAACTACTAGATGTATTTTTTTTTAATCAGAATCGAACTCACGACCTCTGATTTATCATCCCGTTTGCCTACCTACTAGGCTAATGCTCACTATCATTCTAATTTGCAAGCTTCATATGAGCCTTATCAAAATCGATACACCGATAAAAACGACAATAATAACGATATTTTATACACAAAAGTCAAACACAAGACAAAAGACTTCGCAGAAATTGTTGATTAATTTACCCTTTGAGCTAAACGTTTCCAAATCAACCCCTACCCTTAATATTAGTATGGCTTTTTTGTTGCGAAATTACAAAGAACAAAAAATACGAGTTCGAAGTCGTACAAAGTCATAAAGGTTTAATATTAGTAAAAAAACGTACAATTTGTATGTTGTTTTAGAATTAAATAAATGTAAAATCTGTTTTTATTTTACACCGAAAACTACTCTGTAACAGTGGTAAGGGCACACGCACAGATATTGTATCTTTCGTTCAAAGTCAAAGCACAGAATACTGTAGTATTCTGTGATCAAATGTTTAATATTAATAAAAAAAGGTACAATTTGTATGTTGCTTTAGAATTAATTATATGTAAAATCTGTTTTTATTTTTTCACCGAAAACTACTCTGTAACAGTGGTAAGGGCACACGCACATATATTGTATCTTTAATTTTGGTTTGTTTTTCTAAATATCTAAATGTAGACAGTTTTTTGGATTAACAAAAAAAAAAAAGATGTCGGTGTTTGGACATTTACTAAAACATTTCAGTATACATTACATTGAATTGTAATACGTAACATGATTATTAACCGACTTCAAACAAGGAAGAGGTTCTCAATTCGACTGTATGTTTTTTTTTGTTCCAATAATAATAAAACAAATCGTAATGATTTCAAATAAAAAAATACTAGTATTGAAGGCAATAATGCCAAGGCTTCGCACATAATTAGCACCAAAAATCAGTATTAATTTTTGCAAAACTAATTCGGTTATCGTAGGTCGGAACGCGGAAACGGAACAATCACTCGCGGTCTCACAATTCGCTCACGATGTTATTTAACTTACGGGACGCGATGTTTTTGAACATAAAAAAATAAAATGGACGTTTTAACACGACCGGTGTGAATGGCTGACTGACCGCGTCCGGTGCAACAGATGATATTTGTACAACCATTTTGGGGTTGTCAGGTAAGTTTCTTGTGAAAAATACGCGAGACCATTTCGCGTTTTGCAAAAAAAAATATTTTGTGACGTTATCGAACCTGTATTAAGGCGATTTTTATATATTAACTTAATAAATATATGGGGTATGTATATAGTATTGATACTGAGTATGAAATATTAGGAATTACGGGAGCATTTGTTATTGCACAAAACAGTAACAAAAGAGATATATATATATATATTTGTAAATTGCAAAAAAATGGGACCGTTGAACCTGCGGCTTTCCTTTTTGCAATCGATGTATTATTCATTTACGCTCTGTCAATCACAGGGGATGTCGCTAAAGAATAAATGACCCACAATACACATACTATAAAAGCTATAAATAGCTTAAACTTAAACATATATATCTATTCATATTGATGAGCAGCTAACCTTCTCTCGAAGCTCATTTCCATTTAAAGGATCGAAATTCGAAACAAATCATTTTGGTACTAACGCTACAGTAGTAGACAGTGGCAGAAAAAAAGGTTTGTATAAGGTATTATTTGTTTAATCATTTTGGTATTTTCCACAAAACTCCGGTAAATTACATTTACATTTGTGGCAACACCGATCGCGGCTTCACTGCGCCTGTGTGCCTGGAAATCGATATGACGCAAGTCACACGCAAGTACGAGACAGTACGCGAAGTGCGAAAAACTCCCGCGCTTTAACACGTCACATACGACAAAAATAAGGTAATACCCATTGATGAATTATTAGGATAGAATTCTGAAAAAACTTTACGTACAAATTTAGATACAAGATTTGCTTAGCTTAAATTTGTGAGCGAGATAGCTATAGGCTCCCTTTTTATGTGGAAATCCCGGATATTTAATGCCTTGGTGGCGTAGTTGTACAACGGTACGATTATAAAGCTGAGGTCTCGGGTTCGAATCCCTATTTGGATTTGGATTTTCTATTAATTATCAGCCCGGAGTCAGAAATTTGTGCCCGATATGGCGTTCGATCGCCCCCATCACATCGTGGAACGGAACATACAAGGCGAAATGTGGGTTTCCTGGTAGCACCTCTGCCTACCCCTTCTGGGATAAAGGCGTGAGTTTATGTATATATGTAATCCCGGATATTTATCCGCTAACCTTTGATTTCCAATCTACTTTGGGAGTACGCTTATTCGTCCAATAATTACCTAAAACACTTAGCAGGCTTCATAAACCTTTATAAATTCTTTAGAACTCCGTTATGCAAATTTCCTCTTGATGTTTCCCTTCGCCGAAGCGAGCGTTACCTATGGGCTTGTAATTAGGCCTGAATAGCCAGCTTACATAGGTATGAAACTACATGGTTATTTTAATTTGAGTGCACAAATAACAGAATGTTCAGAATAATGAATATAAGCCATAAGTATATTTTTTCACTGCTGCCTCGGTGGCGCAGGTGTACTACATACGATTGCAAAGCTGAGGTCTCGGGTTCGAATCCCGAATCGGGCAAAGTGATATTGGATTTCGCGATAGGCTCGCCCTCTATCACATTGTGGGACGGAAAACACAAGGCGAAACGTGGGTGCCCTGGTTGCTATCAGAGGAACCTCTGCCTACCCCTTCCGGGAAAAAGGCGTGAGTTAGAGACGCATACACGACACAAGAATTGTATCTTAGTGTGGGGTCAGGACTATGTATGTGACTGCAGACTGTCCCCCCTCACACCCGCCACTGCAACTCCTGTAAGCCAGGATCAACAGTGGCACGCATTTTAATACCGAGCATTGAAGCTCAGCGAGTCTCCGGGAATGTCTAACTTGTCTTTAACCCACAACGAAATCAATCATAAAGTTAAATTATTTAATAAGGAAATATTTTCTCCACTTCCCTCCGTAACAAAGCGGATGACAAAACAATGAACTAAATAAATACTTTTACAGCCAGAGAAGCCAGCTGTAAAGCACCACGGAACAAATAATTATTACATTTAAATGTGATCTATTCTTCTTCTTCTTCTTTTATGTGAGCTATATTTGATTCCAGTAATAGGATGGCAAAAAGGCCGGAAAGCACGGAAATTCTTCCTAGTTTCTACAAGATCCATGTAGTATACAACCCCAGATGATATTTGCATACTATGCATGGTTTATATGTTTGTGACTGTTGGGTGTATTTAATACTAATGGTCCACTCAGGCAAAGATTAAACGCAAATAATGTATTTCCTCGAATATTTTTTTCTTATAAATTATCCTCATAAAATAGTTATTAATAATAAACAAGACTATCGTAAACATCGATATCAATGTTAAGACATTCAGTACAAAAAATGTCCCACCTACTTGCGGTGCATGCACCGCACATGAATCAGTTTGCTTCGTGACAGTGACAGTGCAGTACGTCTTATCGCATACGTTTAAAAGTAATAAATGAAATGAAGCAAATCGTCTGAGTTTCAATATTTTAATAAAATACCAGGTAAGTGATGTAATATTGCAGTGTGCTTTTAAAATACGGGGGCACTTTATTTCTTTGGCGTGTCTCGTCTATCGGTAGAATATAAGTCAATGACCGTAAATCAAAAAAATAATATAAATATCTATTGTCTTATAAATAGAGAAACAATGTATTGACTTGTCATAAGAGCTGTTTAATTGCCTACATACATACATAAACTCATGCCTTTATCCCAGAACGGGTAGGCAGAGCCGCTACCAGGACACCCACGTTTCGCCTTGTATGTTCCGTCCCATGATGTGATAGGGGCGAGCCTATCGCCATAACAGGCACAAATTCCTGACTCCGGGCTGATAATGAATAGAAAACCTCAATATCACTTTGCCCCACCCGGGATTCGAACCCGAGACCTCAGCTTTGGAGTCGTACCGTAGTACAACTACGCCACCGAGGCAGTCAAATTTCATTTCATTTGTTTATCTCCACTGCACCTAATATTAGATGCATTGTACTTTACCAATTATCTCGACTTTTTGTGATTTTTATCAGGCCTGTTAACACGGTTTTAAGTTTAATTGTGCTTAACTATAGTCAAGTTAAGGTCATTCGTTTGGTGATTAATGCCTTGCGTTTCTTTGTTTGTATTTGGTCATTAAATGTTTTTGTTGTAGCAAACAAATTGCTGCTTTTTTGGAGGTAATTTTTTGAGTTTATATTTTTGGTGTCAATGTTCGAATAAGCTTTCTGGTCGTTTCTCGTTTTTGAATGTAAAAAAATATTTAATAAACACAACAAACAGCCGTACCACCACACTGAGACACAAATCTTGGGTCGTGAGAGATTTTTTGGTCTCCCAACATTAATATCCGAAACTTTAAGGATCACACAAATATTTGCATTGTGGGGACCGAAACCGCGCTCTCTTATTTTAAAAATGCTCAGAAAAAACTGCACTACAGAGATTTCCAAATTTGATTGCATCTAATTTAAACATTAATTACAATACATGCATTTACCACCTTTAAATATAATTTCATTTTTTATAACCATTAAGATAAAACCAGCTTTTTGTGTGAAGCAAAGTCATTTCGTACTGGGTCATTTAACTCATACTACATGGCTTAATTCACAAATTAAAACATAAAAGAAACAAAAATCTTATCTCACATTTATTTATAGATACAAAAAGGTTTTAATGGATCTTACTTAAACATTTAGCTTAGGATTTTACAAGATTAAGAGATAAAATTTTAATTTATCGTCCCATATAACTATTGACACTCCTGGCAGCCAAAATCAAAAGAATTGACACTAAGCATAAGCTTGGCAAGTCTCTTAGGAACACTAGCTTGTCTAACCCGCATCGAAATTAATAAAATACAATTTAGGAATAAATAAATGTAAAAGTAATCATTGAAAATTAATTGTACGTAATATTCATCCACGAATTGCGAGAAACAGCTTGTTAGTTCCCGTTAAGAATGGAAAATAAAGGAAAATACGTATAATTTCGATACATTATATTTTACCAAAACTTGTGTAATTGCTATCACACGCACGGAACAGTTTAAACCGGTTTTTAATTGATTTTAAAAACAGAAGATTACTGTGGCGTGTTCTGTTTATCAGCCCTTATACGTCCCACTGCAAGGCACGGGCCTTCTCCACAATCCAGAGTACGATTAACAGGGGTTAGGCCGTATAGTCACCACGCTGGACGCTCTAGGTTGGCTGACTTATTTTGATTGCCTGATAGAGATACATACATACATAAACTCACGCCTTTATCCCTGAAGGAGTAGGCAGAGGCGCCACCAGGACACCCACATTTCGCCTTGTATGTTCCGTTCCATGATGTGAAAGGGGGCAAGCCTATCGCCATATCGGGCACAAATTCCTGACTCCGGGCTGATAATGAATAGAAAAACCCAATATCACTTTGCCCGACCCGGGATTCGAACCCGAGACCTCAGCTTTGTAGTCGTACCGTAGTACAACTACGCCACCGAGGCAATCTGATTGAGATGTACTAGTAGTATTAATTAAATCGCTTACCTTATACGTGCCTAGATGGCGTTAGTTGAGTGGTACTGTCTAAAAATAATTAGCCTTCAAATGAAAATATACATTTTAATCAACGCTTTAAATACAATTTTATTTATACAGCTGCTGTTTTAAACTAGTAATTTTTATTTGATTCTATTAATTTTCATTTGACAGAAAAATCCGCCGTCATGTTATTTTTAAAATCTAGATACGCGAGTGAAAGCGAATATTCTGTCAGCAAAAGAATTGAACCAGGCTATATGGTCCTGGTCATAAAACTGAGCCAGTAAACCAATACAGCCAATACAAAATAATAATAATAAATAAATACACCCAACAGTCACATAAATAACCCTGACCCCACACTAAGATCCAGTCTTGTGTCATGTGCATCAAAAACGACAGACTTTTCGGTCTCACAAACACCCAAACCCGAAATGTGGATTACACGATTCGTCTGGGTGGGATCGAACCCGCGGCCTCACGTTTCACAGCCGTCTAACCAACTGTGCCAAAACGCCAAAAAAGCTACATGATGAAGTTATGAAGTACCAGGAACGCATGAAGTAGGGAGAGGTTTCAATAAGGTTAGTAAAACCTTTCTGGTACTACCCCGTTTCTGTCCTCACCGCACGCTACCGGGTATTTCCACAGACAACCCACCTACGTAAGTTCACTCAAATTACATTTACAAGTTTTCATTTTATTTTGTCCGCATCATTTTCCTTCGTGTAGTTTATCATCTCTGTTCTTTCCCTTATGATAGACATCTTAAGGAAACCTTTTAAGGTAGTAAACTGTTTTATAGAAAAATATTTCTGATAAAGTCCCGACTTTTTGAGACTTACAGAGTAAGTTTTGTCGGAATTAAATTTGGTATTTGATATTTATTGATAAAATTAATTTAAGCATGTAAAAAATACTTTTACAAGTGTACACACATTATCCCATAGAGATTGGTAGATTTTATGGATTGCTAGTTTCTGCCTATTGAAATTAAACTAATTTTTACGGTATTTATCGCGATTTGATTTAATTTTTAAATTTTTTTAACCACCCGACGGTTCGATTGCTTTACAGCTTTCGTGATCACGGGGCGGACCGCTCCGTTTTATTAGTTTTATTTCAATGTGTAACACTCGCGTAAATCTACAAAAGCAATATATACTACCTACTTCACTACTATTGTATACTGGTACCTAATGTCGACATGTCTTTTGCACTCTCTACAAATCCGACGGAAATGATGGTAAGCGATACGACCGCTCATTGACAGTAGCTAAACCAAACAACACCATGAATAACAAAGCAATGCTAGGTTATCCACTGCGCTCGCCATCCTGAGACATAAGATGTTAAGTCTCAATGTGTCTAGTAGTTACTCTGGCTACAATGTCCTTCAAACCGGAACATAACAGTGCATATAAACTGCTGTTTGTCGGGAGAAATAGACATTACTGATACTTACCCAGGCGGCCTCTCACATATGAGAGACTTACCACCAGTAACATTATTTGTAACTTTGTAATTCATGGTGTTGTTTAGTTTTAAGTTTTGCTACTGTCCATGAGCGGTCGTATCGCTTATCATCAGCGAATGGCATGCTCGTCTCGCTATCAATTGTAATTAACAAAAATCATTGACTTATATTCTACATTGATATCGATGACAAAAATAAGATTGCTGATTGTAAATTGTTCATCTCGATTAGTGACGTCACTAAAACTTTTTTGCTTTCTTCGTTTTGTAGCGCGTCATAGTACGTCACTGGGATGTAAAGTTAGAATTCTTAGTGTACATAACCGGTATAATTAGCTGGGGAAACCAGTCTTTTTCCTCTTTAAAGTTGTTCGGTCGTTGCTTCTTATAACTTGCACTCTACGTCATACAATAAGTAAATACGCGCATCAGGTGCTAATGTCAAAAACAAATGACGTTTAATGAGGTTTTGCAACTGGGAATTTAGGTTAGATTTCTAAATGACTTATGGTTGTCTAATTTAAGCTTTCAATAGAGCCAGCTGTGACTTGAGAGACAGCGGGTTCGATTCCCGCACCGAAATAAATTGATGGACTTAAATCTTAATTATTTTTTCAAGTTTGGTGGACACCCTTTTCCTCTTCGCATCTGTTTTTCCTTCACTCTCGCCTCCCTATTTGATGGGCCAGCAACACATCAATGATGATATGACCCAAGCGTTGTGGATTTTCATGGGCGGCAGTGATCACTTACCATTTGGTGACCTGTTTCCTCCTTTTCCCGACCTATAGTATAAAAAACCAACTCTCGATTGTAGAGATGTAGGTACTATTCTGGTGAACAGCGTATACCGATTCCACGTTCTGGGCGACTTCACTTACCTAACAGCCGTACAAAATCACTTGACCAATATTATATATATATCGTCTATATCAGCCCATATACGTCCCACTGCAGGGCACGGGCCTACTCTACAATCGAGGGAATCGATTGAGAGTGGTTAGGCCATATAGTCCACCACGCTGGCCTAGTGCGGGTTAGCGGACTTACATACCGTAGAAATTCTTTAAAATCGCTACCAATATTATTATTAATTAATTATTTATTATTCTAAATTATTTATGAACTGCACTGAATTCAACTGCGCTGCGACTCCTGTATAGTCACTGTATTGTAAACTTGGTTTGAAAAGAGCAACGCTAGAGTTCCTTACCCGTTCTTCTCTGGCGAAAACAGCCTTGTGAACCGGGTGGTAGTGGAAAAAAGTGACTGAATCTAAATAATGTATGACATTTCATGGGTTCAATAAAATATTTTCATTTAATTTCAGTGAATATAACACAGTAAAATAAATATACATATAAATACACCCAACAGTCACATACATAATCCTGACCCCACACTAAGATCGAGTCTTGTGTCGTGGGTATCAGGAACTACGAGAGACTTCGGTCTCACAAACACCCAGACCCGAAACAAATATTTGTGGTTCTCACAAACATTTGTCTCGGTGCGGGGATCGAACCCGCGGCCTCTCGTTTCACAGGCGGCGTCTAACCAACTGCGCCACGGAGGCTGTTAGTAAAAGTGATCACATGTTATGTAACAATAAAACTGAGTACAATACTCATTGCGGTTTCGGTTAACCGTAGTGCAATATTGACACTTCATGTGAAATTATATTACTAGTAATATTGGTTACTTGGTCTGCGTTCTAGATATGTTTGAGCGCGGAAATATTTTAAAATACCTACTAGAAAATCTTTATTTTCTAATTCATTTATTACTTTTAAACGTATGCGATAAGGCGTACTGCACTGTCACGAAGCGAACTGATCCATGTGTGGTGCATGCACCGCAAATAGGTGGGACACATTTTTTGTACTGAATGTCTTATCTAGTGTAACATTGATATCGATGTTTATTTTTAAATATAGTAATACTTATTATTTTGCAAGGCAGCGCATTCGGCGACAGAAGATGGTACATGATCTGTTTCACCATATCCGTTGTTTATAGATTGGAAAAGAAAATATAACATTAAATGTAATCACAAAATAAATTATAAGTAAAACCATTAAAAATATAATTATTTAATCATTAAAAAAAATTTGAAATAAATTCAAGGCCATAATTTTGTTACATGATAATTTTATATGATTATTAGCTTGTCGCTAAAATTAAGTATATCACGAATAGATATGTATAATTTTATGTATAAAGATACATATGTAAAATTATCATGCATATTCATTCATTTTTTTTATTATTTCATGTCTACATAACATTCTACATATGTATCAATTTGTGATAAGATATGTTCGTATGACAAGCTTTTTAATCTTACAAAATGGTATCATGCTAAAAAAATATGGGTTATATGAAATACACTCTTAATTTTCATATTGATTAAATAAAATTCAAATATCGGAAATCTTAATAGTTAATACTGTGATAGGTTTATCTTAATTTCTTGAAACAATTTCTAAATTATAAATTTATATTAATATTTTAAGTATGGTGAAATCAAGCAGCCTCACAGCCTCCGTGGCGCAGTTAGACGCCGACTGTGAAACGAGAGGCCGCGGATTCGATTCCCGCACCGAGGCAAATGTTTGTGTGAACCATAATTTTTTCTCGGATCTGGGTGTTTGTGAGACCGAAAAGTCTCTCGTAGTTTCTGATACACGACACAAGACTTAATTGATCTTAATGTGGGGTCAGGACTATGTGTGCAAATATTGGGTGTATTTATTTTATTTATTTATATCTCAGATAATTCGTTAAACAGATATTTTTTAAATTTTATTTGTAGTTCCAAATTTTGCTACACGGCAACATAAAATAGATGACTTATAACATATTAGTTATGAATTCGGTTACATAAATAAAAAATAACACCATAAACCACGCTTTAGCAAAAGACCCAAATCTATATATTTTAATTTTAGTAAAACGGATATCATATCCAAAAAAGGCAGATATACGCAAATTGCCCACTTTTAACATTAAAAAAAATGCAAATCCTAAATCCTGGTAAAGATTATGTCAAACATTTTAAATTATTTTATTGTCATCGGTCCTTGATCAGTGTGCAAAGATTCAAATAAATAAGTTTTGAAGTTCTCGAAAATATACTTCAACGATTCCGTTACATACTTACAGGCGCTATTAAAATCGTGTCAAAAAGGAAGAATTCTAAGGCTCAGTTGCATAAACAGCTTTGACCATTACTTTAACTTTGACAATATCATCGCCACACATTTGTGACCTATTTGACATTGCTAATGTATAGGTGACGTTTTGAAAGTCAAAGTTATGGGCAAAGTTAGTTTGTGCAACTGAGCCTAAGTAAATAAAAGGAAAAAGTACTTGTGAAATGAGGTCACAGAGGGATTTCAGTCCATTGGCCATTCGAAAGAGGTCGTATTGAATTACTAAGTTCAAATCCTTTGTGTAATGTGCTCGAGAAGATTTTTCCGAGCATCCGGGCTTTTAAAGTATAAAGATTATTTATTCCGAAGAATGGGTAGATTTTAGTATATCAATGCATGCTAGATTATATTTAATTTATTTTTATCGGTATATTAATATGAATAAACCTATCAATTGCTTGATAACCCCTTCATTTATTTCTTTTTTTTTATTGCAATGATAGTGGCGAGACGAGCATGCAATTCGCCTGATGGTCAGTGATACGATCGCTCATGGACAGTGGCAAAACCAAACAAAATCATAAATTACAAAGCAACTTCATTCAGCGTTTGATAAAGTATGTAAATGCTTGGATGATTGCATTGTTATAACAATAGATAAGTAATTAAAGGAATCGGGTGACCATAATTTAATTTTTATGATATTTCAAATAAAAACTGCTGCCTCGGTGGAGCATTTGTACTACGGTACGATTACAACGTTGAGGTTGTGGGTTCGTATCTTGGGTCGGGCAGTGTAATCTATAGTTGCCTGTTAACGGAGGAACATTTAACTTTGCTTTTATTTTTGCTTGTAATAATTATTGAGATTAATGTATCTTCTTTTGGTAATGCTAAAATAATAAAATAAAATATTGTTTTTTCTATTATCAGCCCGGAGTTAAGAATTTGTGCCCGATATGGCGATAGGCTCGCTTCCTATCTCAAAGGGGCGGTACACACAAGGCGAACGTGAGTGTCCTGGTAGCACCTCCACCTACCCTTCTGGAAAAAAGGTGTGATGTTTATGTATCAACCAAAAATATTATTTCGGTAGTTGGAATATTAGTCACTATTTTACATAATTTATTTTATATTCAAAATTATTTATCAGCAATCGAAAATTTATTAAAAAATTCATGTAAATTTAAAAATTCATAATAATTATATTGTTTTGACTCGGTTTGCCGATATAAGATGGCATTGATAACGGTCAGTAAAATCGATCAAGATTACAACTAAATATTTAGTACCTGTTAACGATTAACAGATGTCGCTGTTATTATTTTGTTTATTTACTTAGAAAGACGTTATACTTCTTTTTGAGATAAAAGTCATTTTATCACCAATTTTTACAGTAGCTATTAATTCACTACCATTAATTTAAATCACATACGCCCATGTACATTTGTGAATAAATATATTTTTTATCTCAACTGATTTTTAACACATGGTTATAAGTCTTCACGCAAATTTGACAGACAGTTAACAGCTAACTTCATCATGTCGCTGTTAAGCTGTCGTTCTCACGCGGATCGTAAAAAAAATAGTTATCCTTATATTCTTTTTCAAACGCGCTAAAAAAGTATATCTTCAAAAATATTCAAAGCATTATCCTATAAACTGGTTTCGTTTGGTCATTGTATTAGGATTTACGCTGAGTAATCGTTATTAGTCAATCTAGGCCTTGGTGCTAACCAGACCAGACCGTTATTAAATTTGCTTAACAAGCCAGAAAATGCATTAACTTGAGCTCGGTTATATAGTCAAAACTATACTGAGTATATCAAGACTGCGACCGAAAACAAAGCCGGGTGGTAGTTTTAGTGGTTACAGACACAATGCAAATAAAACTTTTGCAAAATAAGCGAGGGATTTCTTATTAAATTTTTTTAAAAATCTTTGTTATTGGGTAGTAAATACCTAGTTATTGCGAAAATAGTAATTTAAACGCTAACTTACCATTGCGTCTCAAAAATAAAAAGGTGTACATCGTTATTTTAGGAAAACTATGTATTTATCACCCAAATACGACGATAAGTAAAAAATTACCAAAAGAAAGGTGACGATTTTTTTTTTCGAAATTTTTGTTTGCATTGTGTCTGAAGTCACTAATACTACCACCTGGCTTCGTTTTCGGTCGCAGTCTTGATATACCCTGTACCTATAGGAGTTGTTAGTAATAAATGAAGATCGCGATGTATCTGTGAAAAGGCAGGCAGAGATACCACTTAGTCATAATTAAGTTTATTTTCACACAAAGATGTGATAAGCGAGCATATCGGTAAAATTAATTTAATGATAGTTAAATATTCGCCTACATTAAACAGCAGATCTCTCGTTGCTGCATATGATAATAAATGTCGTGATTTCTTTTTATTATACATATTTTACTTTAAAAGGAACAGCATAAAACCGGAACATAGGTTTATCAAAATATCCAATTGCTTTTGTTTCTATGTTTGACACAATTTATAAAACAGTTTCATAAAACTGTATAATAGATGGCGTTACTTTGTTTGCAAATAATAAAAACTTAGGATAATATTTAAAAATAACAATAGGTGTTCTATATTTGCATTCTGATTTAAATCAAATTCATCAGAGCCGCATAAGGGAGTTTATTTTATTTATGAGTTCAATAAAGAAAAATGTTATATGGGGAATTATTTTTTCTATTAAATATACAGTTATATTTTTTAAAATGTTCTAGAAAACTTAAAATGAATATTTTATGAGGCATTGATAATAATTATCGACGTATTAATTTTAGTTAATAGTAATTTAATATTATAATTCATCAGCCGATATTTTTTCTTACTCTAAGATATGGATACGAAAAATTAAGTGCGTGGTGGCCTGTTGGTAACGGACCAGACGCGGCTGCCTACATGTTTACGGTGGTCGCGGGTTCAAATCCCAGGGCACACCTCTGACTTTTCGGAATTATGTGTGTATTGATAGTCAATCACCACGCACTTTAACGGTGAAGGAAAACATCGTGAGGAAACCTGCATACCGTAGCGATTTTAAAGAATTTCTACGGTATGTAAGTCCGCCAACCCGCACTAGGCCAGCGTGGTGGACTATATGGCCTAACCACTCTCAATCGATTCCCTCGATTGTAGAGTAGGCCCGTGCCCTGCAGTGGGACGTATATGGGCTGATATAGAATAGATAGATAGATTCTTTTAAAAAAAATTCACAAAATGTGTAAGAGACAAAGTTAGAAATCTTTAAGCTTCACCGATGCTACTTTTGTAATTCAGGGTTGATTATACTAAATGTAACATCTAGTTTAGTAATTAATTAGATTCTAGAACCAACAATAAAATTATTACGCATATTATTTCATCCCAACTACGTCTTATGCACAACATAGTAAGCAAAATAATCCGAATCAGTGAACGCAGCGATTTAAATTAATCAATGCATTTGAATAAGACCTCGTGTGATAAGGGTTATCAGCGTTATCACACAGCTGGGTCATGAGGCAGACATTGAACTTATAACACGTGCAGTTGATGCGTACTTCCTGGGTGTATTAGAATCTTTTGGAAGTCTATGTTAGCCATAGGCCTCCTATAAGAATTTAGTGATCTGTTAAAAGCGGTCAGCATCTAACAACTTCCAACATTTTTTATTAGGTCAAACTTGTTTGTGGACGTCTAACGCTACGCATCGTAATGAAATACGGCCTTATTAAAAGACAGTTTTGAAACCTATTTTAGGTATCGAATGTTTGGTGTTCTTCGCTCAAACTGAATTCAAAAGTTCGAAAGGGATAAAACATTCGATAACTATAATAGGTTTTATAACTGTCTATGAATAGGGCCACTATACTGCAAGAAAAATAAATCATCGTATATATATATATATTATTATGTCCCATACCCAACCACGGGACACCTCCAAAGAATTCGATCGAGGGGCTGAGATTATAGTCCACTACGCTGGCTTATTGCAAGACATTTAGAAATTGACAGCCTCCGTGGCGCAGTTGGCTGTGAAACGAGAGGCCGCGGGCTCGATACATGTACAGAGAAAATTATTCTCCGCACCAAGACGTATGTTTGTGTGATCAACAGGTTTTTTCGGGTCTGAGTGTTTGTGAGACCGAAAAGTCTCTCGTAATTTCTGATACACGACACAAGACTCGATCTTCGTGTGGCAGGACTATGTATGTAACTGTTGGGTGATTCGTTCAGCTTTTTTTGTTTTTGAGCTGTATTTGCGACTCTCGAAACAAAATTATAATTAGTTTCGATTTAAGTAACACGTGTTTCCGATATGAATTAATAAGCGTGAAATAACACTAATTATTACATACAATACGTAATTACTAATTAAAACTGTATTGTTTAATAATATTACAATACAGAGCACGGATAATTATATTAATTAGAATTGCGTTGGTTCTATTTTTATAAATGACAGTATCTATATTAGAAGATATGGTTAGTGCACACATAAACACACGCCTTTTTCCCAGACGGGGTAGGCAGAGGTGCGACCAGGACACCCACGTTTCGACTTGTGTGTTCCTTTCGATGATTTGATAGGGGATAATCGCCATATCGGGCACTTCGTCACTCCGGGCTGATCATGAATATAAAAATTCAATATCATAGTAGTTTCTTAGATTTACGCGAATGTTACACATTGAAATAAAACTAATTTATCCGATTATTACATAAAATCCGATATTGATAAAATTCGTAAAAATTAGTTTTATTTCAATCCAATATCACTTCGCCCGACCCGGGATTCGAACCCGAGACCTCGACGTTATAATCTTTCTATAACTGCGCCACCGAGGCAATCAAAAGCCAAAACCTGATACGAACAATTCGGGTTAAATAGATCAATATATCTGGCCTAACAGACAAAGTTGCAACCACAGAATGACCTCGTGCGAATCTAGGATCCGGCTTAGACATTATCTCGCCGCAGGGGACATATCGATAACCTATAACTACCGTGATTTGGGTCGCGGGGGACTAATTAAATATTAAGATGTAGACGAAAAGATAATAAAAGAATGAAAAAAGACAAAGAAAGATAAAGAATACAGTTGTTGCTGAAATAATTTCTTGCTTGGTTTCTTTTTCAATATGTTAATTGGCCGAACTTATTACCACGCTCGACCAAATTCAAGAACCAGGTAACTGACCCATATTTCTTTAACCGAAAACTACAATACGACTTGAGAAGAAAGAGAGAAAAGAGAATTCAGTGCTTTACGGTTCTTGGCGGGATCACGCATTGGCCTGGCCTATAAGGCAGATTGCATAATGAAACTGAAAAAATATATACCGGGTATATCAAGACTGCGACCCAAAACGAAGCCGGGTGATAGTTTTAGTGGTTACAAACACAATGCAAATTAAAATTTCGCTAATTAAGCGACGGATTATTTTTTTCAATTTTTTAAAAATCCATGTGTTTCGGTAGTAAATACCTAGTTATTGCGAAAATAGTAATTTAAACCCTAACGTACCATTGCGTCTTATAAAATCAAAAAGTAATTTTGGAAAAACTATGTATTTATCACCCAAATATGATAAATAAAAAATTACAAAAAAAATGTTGACG
Source organism: Deilephila porcellus (assembly GCA_905220455.2). Classification (NCBI taxonomy): domain Eukaryota; kingdom Metazoa; phylum Arthropoda; class Insecta; order Lepidoptera; family Sphingidae; genus Deilephila; species Deilephila porcellus. The sequence goes on along the minus strand of LR999996.1, from coordinate 1,797,949 downwards.
ATTTTTTTTGCGAAATTTTTGGTTGCATTGTGTCTGAAGTCACTAATACTACCACCTGGCTTCGTTTTCGGTCGCAGTCTTAATATACCCTGTATTCATACATTCTAATTGTTAATATACTAATCTTTACTTATAGTCTAAGATAGATAGAATAAAGAGAGTAGAGAGCGGTCGTCAGAGGAAATAATATATATTAATATTATAAAGAGGAAAGATTTGATTGTTCGTTTGCATTGAACAGGTAACGAAACTAAAAAACCGATTTTAAAAAATCTTTCAATGTTGTAAAGGTCCACTATCTCCGGGTGATAAAGCATATATTATATTTTCAAAAAACATAGGGATCCTTACTAAAACTTCATGCAACCCAAGGTATAAAATCTTAAAATATTCTTTACATCGCGTGCAATGCGATAACTATATGTTGTTGATGCGGACTTGACTCAAAAACTATCTGCACCCAGGCGAAGCCGGGCTGTGCCGCTAGTCTCCGATACAAAGACGTACCTATACTACCGTAGACGTTACCCTATATTTGGTACAGGGATAGCCTAGACGTTGGGGAAGGACATAGGCCTTAATTAAGACAGAAGGCTTAAAGGGAATAAAATGGGGGATGAAATATTATACCGGGTTTATCAAGACTGCGACCGAAAACGAAGCCAGATGGTAGTTTCAGTGGTTACAAACACGATGCAAATAAAAATTTCGCCAAAACAGTGACAGATATTTTTTTAGATTTTTTTAAAAATCATCTTGTTTGGGTGCGAAATTTTTACTTGCATTGTGTCTGAAGTCACTAATACTACCACCTGGCTTCGTTTCGGTCGCGGTCTTGATATAACCTGTATAAATATTATTGGGAGGTTGCTATTATTGTTGGAGGGTAGCTGTGGCCCAGTTCGTGATTCTATAAAAGGCAGCGTGAGTTTGCAGCCGATACAGTTGTTCAACGGTTTTTGTAGACAACATTACTCTGTTCGGTTGATATTTAAGTTGTATCGTTTTCATATAACAATTGTTGATTAGCCTTTGAAATTGTTTTAATTTAGTTTCGTGAAATTTTGGTTATAATTAATAACTTTAATTTAGATTCGTATCCCTTCGTTGATTTGATTTTTAAAAATACCATCTTGGCCTCATAAACTCTGAAAATTATTAAAATACATACTTACCAATAAAAATTATTTAAATATGCTAATTATAGTGCAATAGTAGCGTATCCTTCGAAAATATACGATAATATTTAAAAAATCATCGGTCAAAAGTCGATTAAACGAAACTCATTGGTCAAAGCAGTCCAATCCATTTTGAATAAGTCTGACGCTCCCTTTTATAAATAGGTTTAAAAGATATTAAAACTTTTATTAATTTATAATAATATAAGTCAAATTAGAAGCTACTTTTAACATTTTTTTATTTTTTTGTTCAATTTCGGTGTAAAAGAAAATTACCAAACTGTTTTTGTAAAAGTTGTTGATTGGAACAATTGCTTTTTTAACCTACAAGGCGTCTTATCTTAGTGACAATGAAATAATTAACAGAATAATGACGAAGCAACTTTTTATCCTTTCTGATTTAATACATTTATTAAAATATTATCATATAACACCATCATCAGCCCATACACGTCCCACTGCAGGGCACGAGCCTCCTCTACAATCGAGAGTACGATTGAGAGGGGTTAGGCCATATAGTCCACCACACTGGCCTAGAGCGGGTTGGCGGAATTCACATACCATATAAATTTATAAAAATCGCTATGGTATGCAGATTTCCTCACGATGTTTTCCTTCACCTCAGATCCTTGCTTTGCCCGAATTAAACTGCAAAGATGGGGCAAACGGTTCACTACCCCTCCCCCTTAAATAAAAATGGTAGAGCCACCTATACTTGCACTAAAACCTTGCTACCTTGCACTAAAATACGAATGGGATCGACTGAGATACCACTGTCTTATAGGAAACCGACGGAATGCGACGACTTATCTCTCTGATTTAAACCAACTTGTAATTTTTGTAATTATCACTACATTGTAAACTGGTTGTGAAAAGAGCAACACCAGAGTTTCTTGCCCGTTCTTCTCTAGTGAAAACCGCTTTCCGAACCGGGTGGTAGTTCAAAAAATGACTGAATCTAAACAATGTTGAACATTTTAATGGATTCAATAAATTATTTTCATTTCATTTCATTTCATATCGTGTTTCGTTCTGTAAGATTATCAAAGACCCGATTTTCCCTCCCTCCGACCTTTTCCCCCACTTCGAAGAGCAAGCAACTATGATCTAAATATTATAGATGCCTTTTCATGCGCGGCAATTTCTTACCTCAAGTCACACCTCAAGTGAGCCGTTTGCACGTTTGCATGACTAATAAAAAAATTGGCAGTCTCAATGTCAAATACGTCTCAAACGTATGGCGATGACATTGTCAAAATTAAAGTTATCCTCAAAGACTTGGAAAAATTTAATTGTCATTTATAGGTAAATTGTCAAAAAATGTGTGAATTTGTCATAGACAATTCTAGGAATTTATAGAACCTTTGAACGCAGAAATGCCTAAAACCAGGAAAATGTTAACTGAAATTCTTGGAATGGTTGTGAGAGTCTCGCTAATTGTGATTATAATGCTTACGCGATACCTAACTGCACAAGGCTAGCATTTCAGTTACTAATAAATTACATTAAAAATCAAATAATTATGTAAACCATGTAATGGATGTATAAAAAATGACAAAAGTCAATTTAAACATTACCATTGAAGCGCAATAATTTTAAAATTCATATGTAATATTCATTTTTTAAATCAAGGAGTAAAGTCATATTAAAAACTACTTAGAAAATCATAAATATTATTTAAAAAATGTAACATCAAAATAAATTGCCACAACAAATTTAAACAATTTCTTTTTGGCGCACCTATCGCGTACTCGGTACTACAGTACATTTAAAACTAACATTATTACTATAATTAGTTGGTATAATTGTTGGGTGTATTTATTTATTTATTTATAATTATTAGTAATTACTATTCACTGGTGGCAGGTCTTTCATATGTAAGAGGCCGCCTGGGTAGGTACCACCGCAATGTCTACTTCTCCCGCCAAACAGCAGTGTAAATGCACTGTTGTGTTCCGGTTTGAAGGATATTGTAGTCAAAGTAACTACTGTACTTAATGAGACTTAAGGGCGAGCGCAGTGGAATGCCAAGCATTGCTTTGTAATTCATCGTGTTATTTGGTTTTGGTTTTGTATCGCTAACCATTAGGCGAATGGCATGCTCGTCTCGCCATTCATTGCAATAAAAAAAATAATGTATAAAGCGCATATTATTGTAGTATAGAACGCATAATAGCGATGTCGGTTTGTCTGGATAATAACTTTAATCAATGTTACAACAATGGTTATTTCATGATTTTTGTATGACAAGGTAAAGCCAACTTGAATTAATTTAACAACCGTTATGACATTAATTACAGCCAGTGTTCATTGATGTCCTTAATATTCTTTTTTTAAAAAGGTTTTTTATAACTCGTGTTTGTATTGGCAAAGGAAAACAGTTCACATTTAAATGTAATTAGCAATTAAAATTAAATTGTACGTCAAGTACAGCAGTAATAATATTACGGAATTCAATAAAATACATCAATTAATATCTTACTTCGAATATAATATGAGAAGCTCTTGGACACAATTCAATCTATATTTTTCTTTATTTTTATTCTCGATAAGATTTGTCAAAGTTTAATTTGGGTCTGAGTTCAAAAGAATCTTGATAAAATACGACTTGAAAATCAACGTTTATAGCTTTATACAGAATCCTCATAAATATTAATGTGTAATGTTAAATCAACAGTCCATTAGTTAAGTATTCTTATCATGAATACATAACCATTTTTATATCTTAGTAATTAAAAGTACATGAAATTAAAAATAACCTTGCACTATTATACGAAGCATACATCCTCTTTGCTGTGCTCTTACTAAGTTACATATAAATTAATATTAGTATAATTAAATCGGAATTCGCAACACAAAAGCATGCAACATGTTGCAATCATTGTTCAATACATCCAATTAAGAGAACAAAGTATTTTCAAACTATTCAATAATCACAACTTCCTGGTACATAATGGCATAGATAAAAAATACTTACTGTTTTCCGTTTTTTTCTTCACAATCATGTTTCCGTTCTTCTCTACGCACTGGCTGGAAGACACACCATTGAGCTCCTTCATTTTCACTAATTAATTTAAAAAAATAAACCGCGATTTATGCCCGTTTCGCGCGTTTTTCGCCGTCACTTTGACAGGGAGCGAATTTTAACGATTGGCAATGGTCGAAATTATTGGAGCGGGAAACCTGTTTTTACGTTTATGTTACGGCCAAGGTAAGCTTGGTCGATTAAAAAAATAGAGAACGGATTGATAAGACTAATTGAAAGGACCTTAGGTCTTTTAGTTATAGAGCACCGTTCCCGCCAACGACTACAGCACAAATGGTTCGGAATAACGCGTCGCCACTTATATTTATATACAAAAAATAAACATTGTATTGTATTGTGTAACACGTACTGTAAATTGTTAGCTAAATTGATAAAATCGTTAGCTGTTGGAAAAGTTGTGAATTACAAAATTATTTTTTATTATTGCGACATATTTGTGGTGCTATATTTTTTTGTCTATTACAAAAAACGCTATTGGCCTTTTGATCCATCAATGGAGCTGATAGTATAGAATAAAAACGAACTACTCGTGTAGACAAACGTGCTAGGGTCATGGATCTAATGCGTAAGTGAATGATAAAAACAAATGGAAACACGGAGGGCGCGGATGCAGGGTTTTTGTGTAAAATTATATATAAGCGAAGATTACGGAAATAAAAATATATTGTGAAATATTTTTTATCTACAACTCAATGAAGATATCTGGCATTGTATTATGTTTAATAAACAATTATTTATCAAGTGGGGTATATACGCCCGGATTTCAACCACCATATACGAAGGTAAATCATGTGGTACGTTTCGGGTTTACCTCTTTCCACTTTCAATCCCTTTTCCTTCCCGCTCCCCACCTAATTACATGGATCGGCAACACATCCATGATCCAAGCGTTGAGGATGTTCATGGTTGACAGTGGTCACTTACCATCAGGTTTGCTCGTCCTGGACCTGTTTGCTCGTTTGCCAGACCTATTACGTGTATCTGTATCAGCCCATATACGTCCCACTGCTGGGTACGGGCCTACTCTACAATCGAGAGAATCGATTGAGAGTGGTTAGGCCATATAGTCCACCACGCTGGCCTAGTGCGGGTTGGCGGACTTACGTACCGTAGAAATTCTTTAACATCGCTACAGTATGCAGGTTTCCTCACGATGTTTTCCTTCACCGTTAAAGTGCGTGGTGATTGACTATCAATACACACATAACTCCGAAAAGTCAGAGGTGTGCCCTGGGATTTGAACCCGCGACCCCCGTGAATATGTAGGCAGCCGCGTCTGGTCCGTTACCAACAGGCCACCACGCACTTTACGTGTATATCAGGTTTCAAATAGGGTGGTATAATTGTGGATACTGTATTCGGATTGTTTTTTTTTTTAATTATTTTTATTGCGATGAACGGCGAGAAAACATGCCATTCGCCTGCTGATAAGCGATACGACCGCTCATGGACAGTAGCAAACCAAAAAATACCATGAATTACAAAGCAATGCTTCGCATTCCACTGCGCTCGCCATCCTGAGACATAAGATGTTAAGTCTCGATATGTCCAGTAGTTACTCTGGCTACAATGTCCTTCAAACTGGAACACAATATTGCATCTACACTGCTGTTTGGCGGGAGAAATAGACATTGCGGTGGTACCTATCCAGTCAGCTTCTCACGTGTGAGAGATCTACCTAACTACCCACCTACCTCTTCTGTGATAATAAATATGTTTTCTTTCTTCCTTTCTTACCAGTAGTAGGAGACTGTCCCGCCCTCACACCCGCCACTGCAACTCCTGTAAGCCAGGATCAACAGTGGCACGCATTTTAATGACACTGAGCATTGAAGCTCGGCGAGTCTCCGGGAATGTCTAACTTGTCTTTAACCCGCAACGAAATCAATCAAAGTTCTTATTTATTATTATTTTATTTTATTTATTAATAACAAAAGAATAAACTTATAATCTACACAAGCGTCCTGCAAAACCATACAAACAGTTTGACTGCAGGATCAATTTATACATTTAATTAATCTTACCAGTAGTATTTATTTATCTAAAACGGAACCTAGTAGGTAATATAAAATATGTATTGCATTTGACTGCCCTGGTTAAAAACAGGTATTATTAATCCCAGAACGCGACATACTAGCCTAGCTATGATGGGTTTTTCACCTTGCACGGTGTTCGCTATCGGGCGGAAACGAATGTTCAAAACTGTTTGATCCTATTCATTGTATTGATCCTACTGGGTATTTTATTTGCTTATCAGAGGTCAAATAATGATCTAGAAACTTTAATAAAAATGAGAGTCCATGTTTTACAACATTGGTGGATGGGGGAAAAAATTGAAAATAAAATAGAGGAAATTAATAAATGAATACACCCAACAGTCACATAGTCCTGACCCCACACTAAGATCGAGTCTTGTATCGTGGGTGTCAGAAACTACGAGAGACTTTTCGGTCTCACAAACAATCAGACCCGAAATAAATACCTGTGGATCACACTAACATTTGTTTCGGTGAGGGGATCGAACCCGCGGCCTCTCGTTTCACAGCCAGCGTCTAACCAACTGCGCCACGGAAGCTGTCAATTTCATTATTTTAACACCATTTACAACACACTTGTCTAAACTTTCTTCCTTATCGACCTTCAAAGCCAAAGTAAATACTTTTATACATAATTTATATGACAGAGCACGTGTAAGAACAATGTTAGGACTATGAACGGCTAATTTGTTAAATGGAGCGTGAAAATCTATACATATAATAAATTCGTAACCAATCGATGTCTGTACATGGAAGATAGATGACAAAAAACTATATTTATAGGTATAATGTAAGGTCTTTCATTCCAATAAATGAACTAAAAAGATAAATAACCTCGGATAACGTTTGCAGCCAGAGAAGCCAGCGGTAAAGCACCTCGGATCAAATTATTATATTTTAATTATGCCAGATGACGGGATGACTTGCACAAGAGGGCCGGCAGCGACTGGATGCGTAAAGCAGCAAACCGGGCTCTGTGGCGTACCTTGGGAGAGGCCTATGTCCAGCAGTGGACTGCAACGGGCTGATGATGACCTAACCTATTATGTGAGCTGTTATATTTGATTCCAGGTGGTCGCCGGCTGAACATAGGCCTCTTCCATGGATCTTCATGCTGATGTGTAGTAAAGAAGCTGTATTTAGTGACTTCCTTTTAAGTTGTTTGTCCACCTTGCCCAAGCTGCGATGACCGGTACTTAAAAACATTTTAAATAAATAAATAAATACACCCAACAGTCACATACATAGTCCTGACCCCACACTAAGATCGAGTCTTGTATCGTGGGTATCAGAAACTACGAGAGACTTTTCGGTCTCACAAACACTCAGACCCGAAACAAATACCTGTGGATCACACAAATATTTGTTTCGGTGCGGGGATCGAACCCGCGGCCTCTCGTTTCACAGGCGGCGTCTAACCAACTGCGCCACAGAGGCTGAAATTATAAACTCAACACTAGCAATTCTCCGCGATAAAGATCCCGTCTTTATCTAGCCAATGCATCCAGGATCGGAACCACTAGATTTTCAAATTCACATCGTATCAATGAAAATCAAAGAAGTCGTTTCAAAGATAAATTGCGACATATCAAAACGATAGTGTGAAGATTATGGTTTTAGATATTATTTAACGCTTTTAACATGCTAATCTTAAATTCAATGATTTGTAAAAGTGCCGCCTTTTAAATAATGTATGACATCTTTTAAACAAGATCTTTTAATAGTTATGGGTCGTTCCGTGATTTCGTGCAAATTTCGTCGTTCTACGGAAGATAAAAAAATTACAAAAAATCAAGAATGTTATTCAATAAAACAAATCTAGCATTCTTTTTTAATGGTATTCAAAAGAAGGCACTTTTCTATCTTGTGTAGATTTATAGATATAGCTTATAGAAAGAGCTCAACGCGTACTGCTCGGAGCAGGTTTGCGGACCACGTACTCAATATGTTGTTGTTTTTGGATTACATATAATATGGCAACGGTTACAGTTAAGGCTTAAAACAATAAATTGTACATCAAATAGTAATTTGATAAGAAAATCATTCATTCACTTCCATAATCGTTCATTACCATCCACAAAAATAGGATGGTACGGATGGGGATGCAACGGAAATTAATGATAATTTGAAAGAACTTCTTAAATAACTGACTAATTATACATTATGACTAATTCATAATTAAATAGGATTATAGCCTATAGACAAGGCGTAACTTATAGAAATTATAGTAATATTAAGTGCTACTTCCCCTTTATAATTGAACGGAATGTAATGAACCAATATTAGGACAAAATACTTTCGAAGACACAAAGAACGTATATAATTTCATCAACCTGTAAGACACGGCCACGTTGTTTTGCCGACGCGGCTAACTGACCGATACGAGCAGATTGCGTCATGACTCACGAGTGAGGATTTACAAAGGCGCCTACGAATTGAACTATTCTAGCGATGGAAGGTAATGACATTTTTTGTGTGACAAAATTTTAGGACCTTTTTTTAATCGTTTATACTACGATTTTATTTTTAAAAATACTATTATTAAAATAATAATTAATTAAACTAACAGATTATCGAAGAATTTGAAGAAAATAATTGATCCAAAAAGAAATAAACAGAATCAATTCAATTTCGACACACTTTGGACACAGAGGGTAATGAGAATTTCAGGCGATAAACTACGATAAATCAAAACTTAACTAAAATATTGAAACTTTCAATGATACTAGTTTTAGGGAACTTGATATGAAGTATATTCGAAAAAAAGCTTTAAAAAAAAGGCATTGTTTCATGGTTTTATTTGGCTGGATATGTAATTTGCACGAAATCACGGAATGACCCTTATACATCGTCTCGGTAGTGCGAATATATTGTAGGCATGGTGACATATTTTACCAATAGTTCAAATATTCTAAAACTTAGAACGAACAACCTGTTTAATATTTTTTTTCGGTCAAGTCAACGTGGCTGCTGTTCTCTATACAGCTTTTTCCGTCCCGTCCCCTTACATCCCGGGCTGCCCCGTCTCATTCTGTTCCATGACTCAAGGCATCCCGATTCTATACGATTTCATACTCTCTATACTCTAGACCATCCCATCCCTTTGAGTTTGAAATATATTTGGAATCCTTGCTCATTCCTTGAGAACAGCTATAATTATTCGGGATAAAAAATAGCCTGTATGTTATTCCAGAGTGTCGGCTACCTCCATACGAAACTTGATCAAAATTGGTCCAGCCGTTTAATCGTGAAGAAGTGACAAACACACAAACTTTCGCCTTTACAATATTAGTAGGATTCTTTATTGTACACCAGGGTTAGATAAGAATTAGCGGTCTTAATTAGCGGTTTATTGCCCTAGACAATCTCTTACAGACAGCCTTTGGATGGAGATAAAAGTAAGACAAAAGAAAGAGTTATTTAAAAAGTATTTCGCTTTAAAATCTATTTCAAAATCAACATTTGTATCAGCCCATATAAGTCCCACTGCTGGGCACGGGCCTACTCTACAATCAAGAGAATCGATTGAGAGTGGTTGGGCCATATAGTCCACCACGCTGGCCTAGTTCGGGTTGGCGTACTAACATACCGTAGAAATTCTTTAAAATCGCTACGGTATGCAGGTTTCCTCACGATGTTTTCCTTCACCGCTAAAGTGCGTGGTGATTGACTATCAATACACACATAACTCACATAAAATCAATATTTGCAACATAAAAAGCCCGGTTCACCGCACTTAACTAACTCTATGGGAATTACTCGAAATTTTCCTTCAAGTGATGAATGTTTAGGGAAATAACCGCTTAATCGGAAATCTATTGTGGTAGGACTTTACAGTTTTCCTTTTATTGGTCAAACGTTTATTAATACAACGTTGACAGTATTTTCGCAGCAGAATATTTGTGTGATCCACATATATTTGTTTCGGATCTGGTTGTTTGTACCCGAGAAGTCTCTCATACCTTCTGATTACCACGACATGACTTTGTCTTAATGTAGGGTTGAGTATGTGTGTCCAGTTTATTTATTCATTTTATTTATTAATTCTTTAATGAACACCACATCCATAAAAAGTAATAAAAAAGAATATGTATTTACGATTATATGTTATGTATGTATATTATGCTTGTGAATTTATGTAATATGTTTAATTTCAATTATTTATTTGTTACACTGCCCTCTCTCTCTCCTTCTTTTAAATCCATCCCATGGTTGTCTGTAAGACATTGCTGTAGAGCGATAAGACCGCCATTTGTACTTTTTTTTCTTGTTTTTTCTGTATTGTGTATTTTAATTTGTAATTGTGTACAATAAAGATTTAAATAAATAAAAGAATTAAAACTAGTTTAAATAAAGGTGACAATCGGCGGTCTTATCACTTACAGCGATTTCTTCCAGACAACCATTAGATGGACTGAATTGCGAAGAAATTAGGAAGAAGAGGGTCACAACATAGTTTGTGAATTATATTTATTTAGCAGTGGAGTTTTTATAGCGTGGGTAACGGCAACCAGCAAACAGGTCACCTGATAGTAAAAAATCACTGCCGCCCATGAAAATCCACATCGCTTGGATCATAGATGCGTTGCTGTACGGAGGGGGGAGTGGGGAGGAACAAGGATGAGAAGAGGAGTACTGGGCATCCGACTATCTCCCTCACCGAACGAAACGCGACAGCATACCGTTGACGTCGATCTCCTGGGAGACAGTAGTACCACCCCGGACGAGCCTGCCCATGCATGCTGAGTCATGGCTGACAACAGCGTTCTATCTATCTATCTATATCAGCCCATATACGTCCCACTGCAGGGCATGTGCCTACTCTACAATCGATTGAGAGTGGTTAGGCCATATAGTCCACCACGCTGGCCTTGTGCGGATTGGTGCGTTGCTCTGCCACAATAAAGTTCCTGTACAGGAGTTCCTATTTGATTTATCATGACTCATGGTTTATGCGAATAGGTACAGGCTACTAAAATTAATAATATTAAAACCTTCACGATCGGGGTTTTTCGTATTTACTTGAATGTGTCACAACTTAGGTTTTGTTGGCAGAATTCTAAGAAAAGCTACGGAAGTTGTTAATTAATTACTTAATGATTACCTATATATCGTCGACGTGCATAATATTGTCATATGTAGAAACTATTATTGTTAAACGCCTCGTGTACAATTGAAAAAATATTTGTTTTTGTTTTATTCATTCATTGCTCGGGGCCGTTCGGTGCGTTCGATTTTCTTTGACTTTTCATTTGGAGAATTTGATCTTCGAGTGCATTATACTGGGTATATCAAGACTGCGACCGAAAAAGAAGCCAGGTGGTAGTTTTAGTGGTTACAACTTACAGATATTGCAACAATTTTTTTTTTTTTGCAAAAAAGGCGACATTTATTTTTGCAATTTTTTAAATATCGTCGTGTTTGGGTGGCGAATACCTAGTTTAAATAAAATAGTAATTTTAACTTTGCGTACCATTGCGTCTTTAAAAATAAAAAGGTTTACATTATAATTTTCGGAAAACAATGTATTTATTACCCAAATAAGTAAAAGATTAAAAATTTAATTGACTACTTTTTTGTGAAGTTTTTAGTTGCATTGTGTCTGAAGTCACTAATACTACCTGACTTCGTTTTCGGTCGCGGTCTTGATATACCCTTTATTATAAAAATAAAAAAGTATTTTAAAGGTCCTAGTAATTGCAGCACAGTAACCATTATGTCACATTATGCCACACATGACGATATAACTGTGCAAGTCTGAGTTTGCACCAGTATACTGGAACGTGTGTGGGCAAATAACTGCGCAAACTTTGTTCCAATTTTCGATTCGAGACTAGTGCAAACTCGCGTTTGCGCAAACGCACTTGAACGTGTGTGGCGGCCATAATATAATAGTTATTACCCGTCGGAAATATGTGTGAACCTGAATAATTGACGTCATTTTAACATAAGTTCAGCAAGTTCAAAATATAGATTAAACAAATTGAATTAAAATAGAAAAATGAATAAATAATAGAATTCGCATCCATCTCACAACGTTTTTAATGTAAAATAACATAGTAGATAGGGGAACACAAAAAAATTAAACGTGAATCGCATTCCAGCTAGGTTCACAGATATTTCCGACGAGTTATACTTACTAATGAAATGATTTTATTTGACATTTCTTATTTTTAATTCTTGTATTATTTAGAAAATATTTCATTTTCATCGGAATAAAATACGAACGATAAGATTACTTTGGCTTCATAACGCTAAACACATAGTCAACATAGAAAATAAATTTTAAAAATCAAACATCATAAAAATAGATTAGAATAAAAATATTAACAACTTAAAAATCCAAAGCTTGCTTATACGGAAATTTTTGTAATTTGTAATTGATTCATAGAAATGTTTATACCGCAGACATTCAACCGCAAAATAATATGTTAGCCACAGAACCATTTAAACGAGAAAAAAGTAAAAATATATATTTTTTTATCCTTATCATCTATATCAAATATACGAAGTACTGAACATAAAACATCTGAAGATCGCGGCGACAGCCACCGTGACACAGTTGGTTAGACACCGGCTGTGGAACGAGAGGCTGCGGGTTCGACCTCCGGGTAAGACAAATGTTTGTGAGGCCCTCAAATATTTGTTTCAGGTCTAGGTCTTATGAGCCTGCAAAGTCTGTCAAAGTTTCTATACCCGTGACTCAGGACTTGTATCTTAAATATCTTAATCGTAGTGTGGGGTCAGGACTATGTATGTGACTGTTGGGTGTATTTATTTTTTTATTTATATACTAGGGGCGGGCCCAGCCCCGCACAGACCAGTCCACATCAGCAACATATTATTTCCCGTTCTGTTTTATTTATGTTCAAACTCAGTACTGTCCCTTGTACTGCTTTCCCGTCCCGTTATATCCTGACCTGTCCCGTCTAATTCTCACTCAATGCATGTAATCCATCTATTTCGAGATTAAAAAGTAAAAAATATATTTGAATTTCTTGCTCATCGAACGGGAATTTTACATTTTAGGGTTATTGTAAAGTAGCCTGTTAATCCAGGGTGTCTTCATACCAAGTTTCAGTAAAATTGGTTCAGCTGTTTCTGAGATAAGCGTGCACAAAGACACCCAAACAGAAAAAAATTCTAAACATCATTGTTTTGGGTTCTATTACGTTAATACAGACATCCCATGTAAATTTTTCTCATTTATCTTCCATGTACAGACATCGATCGGCTGCAAATTTATTATATTTATACAAAGATAGAAATTTTACACTGGCTAAAATACATTTGACAATAACTGCAGTAACCAAACCACTGGTGACGCCCATACGACACAATAATCCTGACATCTTAATTACTTCATCACCATAATTTTGATATTTTGATAAAAACAATGAGTTTAAAAATAGAAGATAAAATAACACGGACCATTACTGACATGAATGTTGTTATACGGAAATTTTATTATTTTATAAGAAATGTGTAACGAAATGAATAATACCCAAAAAATATGTGTGATTGTGATTAAATTGAATTTATTAAATAGTTATAAGGCTTTTTTACACGTGTAAGCCGGGTGTTGAGTCATTTTTGTTTTTATTTTTTATTGCCTTACTTTTGGAACATTTGAAATGCAGTCGAGATAAAATATCACTGAAAACGGACAATTATCTTTTTCCAATCCACTTTTTATGCCAGCTTATGTCATCATCTCTCTCTTAATACTTCTTCACGTCTAAAATTAGCTGTAACCATCGATATCAATGTTACACTAGATTAGACATTCAGTACACAAAATGTGTCCCACCTACTTGCGGTGCGTGCACCACACATGAATCAGTTTGCTTCGTGACAGTGACATTGCAGTACGCCTTATCGCATACGTTTAAAAGTAATAAATGAATGTTTCGCCGTCAAACCGAAAGCAAATCGTCTGAAGTTACAATATTTTAATAAAATACCAGGTAAGTGATGTAATATTGCAGTGTTCTTTTAAAATACGGGGGCACTTTATTCCTTTGACGTGTCTCGTCTATCGGTAGAATATAAGTCAATGGCTGTAACTGTATTGGACCATATATGGCCCACTGATGATATATCGCAAAATGATCAGCTTGCTCCTAGCAACGTTTAATAACAGCATAATCTTATGAAGAATTGTTCTAAGTCATGACTCTATCCATCATTACCAAGAAAATGAAAAATTAAATAATATAGCCTTCGCTGTAGTGCCATAGCAGGTCAACAGACAGACAATACTATTATATAACTACTGACCGTGAAATGTTAACAATGCAGCGCAAAAAAGTGATTGTAAAAAAATTATACAATAAGATACGAATATCGGTCAAGCGCAATGTTCTGTATTAGGGTTGGGTGACGTAACACGTGGTTGAATAAAACGTTGTATTAATAGAAATAAAACTAATTTTTACCAATTTTATCACGGATTAGGATTAATTTTTATCGACGTTAAAATCCGTAAATATTAGTTTTATTTCAATGTGTAACATTCGCGTAAATCTAAGAAACTAAGCGTTGTATTAACTAGCGGCCCGGCCCGTCTTCACCTTTCGGAAATACTTTTTGGGCTCCGTTTTTGTAACATTTTTCAATGCTGCTCAGCTTCTATTGGTCATAGCGTGATGTTATATAGCCTATAACATTCCTTGATAAATAGGCTATCTAACAATAAAATATTTTTTCAATTCGAACCGGTAGTTTCTGAGATTAGTGCGGTCAAACAAAAAAAACAAACTCTTTTCCTGTATATATTATTGTTAGATATTTTTTATTGTTTATTTATTAGTACGGTTATACCAATTACACTAATTAACAACTTATTACGTCTACATAAATATTGCAATAAAAGAAGAAAGATATGGTATAAGACTACTATGTGGAGGAAAATAAATAAATAAATACACCCAACAGTCACATACATAGTCCTGACCCCACACTAAGATCGAGTCTTTGTCGTAGGTATCAGAAACTACGAAAGACTTTTTCGGTCTCACAAACACCCAGACCCGAAACAAATACCGAATCGAACCCGTGGCCTCTCGTTTCACAGCCGGCGTCTAACCAACTGCGCCACGTAGGTTAAAGTTTACCTTTTTGAATTATCGTATTTAAAATACCCTTGCGTATGCTGTTGTTTATGTTTTCAGCTTAGCATACCCTTCTATCTACCCCTAATCCTGTGTAATTACTGTTTAAAATTAGGTCTCCTTCTCTCTATTAGATCTTTTATCGTGACTTACCTTAACAATGCTAGAACATATCAAGCACATTTTCTGTACTAATTAAATTATTTCGCGCGAAACGTGGGTGTCCTGGTAGCATCTCTGCCTACCCCTTGCGGGAAAAAGGCGTGAGTTTATGTATGTGTGTCCTATTATTTTACCTGGCTATGACGAAACGATCCAGTAGGCAGTATTCCATAGTAATTTATACAATTTATATTTTTGCCTGATCCGTTCATAGCCCGGTCATATGCTACTTTGTAGTAATCATTTAACGAAAACTTTAATTTTGTTAAAATCACCGTCATACATTTGAAATTGCAAATGTAAGGGATTGATATTACGAAGTTGAAGTTATCTATTTCATTTCATTTCATTAAACGAATTCCATTTCATTTCATTTCAACCGGGCATAAAGAGAAAGCATTCTTATAAAAATAAGGGTCATCGACCGCCAAATATGACGTCATAATAAAAGTACAAATAACAGTATTTTAGAACTTGTCACAGAAATGAAATAAAGTATGGAGTTACATGGTAAAATTTAGTGTCACACGCAATAGGCTCGTTGGTCTAGGGGTATGATTCTCGCTTTGGGTGCGAGAGGTCCCGGGTTCAAATCCCGGACGAGCCCGATTAGTTTTTGTTGGTTTTGAGATAATGCAGTTTTCATTCATTTTATAAAGCATACGATTATTGACGTATTATGAATGTATGTAATTATTATATCTTTGATTATAAAATCAAAACTTGAAATTTTTATATTTGTGTTAAAAATATTATGCTGAGTGAAAATAGTTTGTTTATAAAAACATTTAATCTATGGTTCGTTATTATCAGTGTGAAAATCTTTTTTACAAAAATATTTTTTTGCCTTTTGAGATGAAGTCACACTAACACCCGTATTCTAAGACGTTTCCTCCAATCTTCCTCAACCTTATCTTAGTCGAGGTGACTTTACAAATGAATTGGAGGGATCCTCGAAAATGGTATGCTTAGTTAAAAATATACCTTTACTAAAGGTTCCTCGAGTGAGGTAGTGTCAAGGAAAAACGTCATCAATTACGTCATTGATGTATAGATAAAGTAGAGATTTAACAAAATATATTTGAAAATAGTCTATGATCCACAGACCTCATTGTTCTGTGCTATGATCACTTGAAAAGTGACAGTCAAATGTCATGTCACAGTGTTTACATAGAATAGTATATAATTATAACATAATTATTGAACTCAAAATCTTCGGGATTGTGACTGGAAGACAAATATTTAGTGAGTCGGAGTAAAAAACGCATGCAGACAGGAGGAGGGTCATACCATCCAACCCGGAAATTTCGAGGGATATTCTTATGGATGAATCGTCGTTCGGGATATTCGTACGGAGTATCGTAGAAGTATTACAGGAACTGTTGGAAATCTTTAATAACTTGTTTAAAATAATAAACACTGTTACCAAACCAAAAATCTTTTATTAAATGAAATAAAAAGTAATGTTTGTATCATTCACTAGGAAAACGTGTAAATCGTGTAGAGGCACCCACCTCAAAAAATTGTTGGCATATTTAGGTATTTAAGAATTTTAAAAGGTAAACTTTATTTCTCTCTGTTAAATTATAATTTTAAAGTAGGATTATTTCTTTTATTTCTTCCTTAAGGTAGGTCGCGACGTACCTTGAGTTTGACAGTTGATTCCTTTCCTCGAGACAGGAAATTTTTTGAGTGACGTTGAGTGGAGGAGATTTTTTTCAACTAAGAATACGGATTTCCTCTAGTAACGTCAAGTGGAGTCGAGAAAACGTCTTAGAATATGGGTGTAAGATAGAAAATTCAAAATCCACTTACACCCGTATTCTTAGACGTGTCCTCCAATCTTCCTCAACCTTATTTTAGTCGAGGTGACTTTACAAATGAATTGGAGGGACCCTCGAAAATGGTATGCTTAGTTAAAAATATACCTTTACTAAAGGTTCCTCGAGTGAGGTTGAGTCAAGGAAAAACGTCATTAATTACGTCATTGATGTATAGATAAAGTAGAGATTTAACAAAAAACCTTTGAAAATAGTCTATGATCACTTGAAAAGTGACAGTCAAATGTCATGTCAGAGTGTTTACATAGAATAATATATAATTATTGAACTCAAAATCTTCGGGATTGTGACTGGAAGACAAATATTTAGTGAGTCGGAGAAAAAAACGCATGCAGACAGGAGGAGGGTCATACCATCCAACCCGGAAATTTCGAAGGATATTCTTATGGATGAATCGTCGTTCGGGATATTCGTACGGAGTATTGTACAAGTATTACAGGAACTGTTGGAAACCTTTAATAACTTGTTTAAAATAATAAACACTGTTTCCAAACCACAAATCTTTTATTAAATGAAATAAAGAGTAATGTTTGTATCATTCACTAGGAAAACGTGTAAATCGTGTAGAGGCACCCACCTCAAAAAATTGTTGGCATATTTAGGTATTTAAAAATTTTAAAAGGTAAACTTTATTTCTCTCTTTTAATTACAATATTAAAGTAGGATTATTTCTTTTATTTCTTCCTTAAGGTAGGTCGCGACGTACCTTGAGTTTGACAGTTGATTCCTTTCCTCGAGACAGGAAAATTTTTGAGTGACGTTGAGTGGAGGAGATTTTTTTCTACTAAGAATACGGATTTCCTCTAGTAACGTCAAGTGGAGTCGAGAAAACGTCTTAGAATATGGGTGTTAGTTAATTTAAGATAATTGTAAAATAATATTCAACTTCGTGTTGCATTGTATTTATTAACAAGGAATCTTTCGAACTTGCGAAGCAATGCTCTCTCTCAGGTATTGTTATACTTAAAAGGAATGCTCCAAAAATGACAATTTGTATTAAGAAATTAAAAAAAGAATTTTTATTTATAAAAACTGGATTGACAGTTTTCAAGTTTAAAAGATGCGTTCATAGGGAGAGCGGGGAAGTGACTTTATTTAATGCTATTTACAAGTTTATTATTTCGTTTATTACAAGTTTATTGAACCTCAATTAACACATTATCCTGATTTTCATAACCCGCGCAGTGTGGTCGCATTGCAACCACAACTTGGTCGCCAGTTCTCTAATCCTATAGCTTTGGTAACAGTGTAACCGATAGCGTTGCAACAATATGCGAACTATCAGAATGAGTCATTGCGCCCAGTTGCCTAATCTACACTAATATACAGGGTACATATCAAAACTGCGACCGAATACGAAGCCAGCTGTTAGTATTAGTGCCTTCAGACACAATGCAACTGAAAATTTCGCAAAATAAAATGAAATATATATATTTTTGTAAGTTTTTACTTATCGTTATATTTGGGTGATAAATACAAAGTTTTCCTAAAGTAATAATGTACACCTTTTTATTTTTAAAGACGCAATGGTACATAAGGGTTAAAAGGGTAGATATCAAAACTGCGACCGAATACGACGCGAGGTGGTAGTATTAATGACTTCAGTCACAATGCAACTAAAAATTTCACGAAAAAATTTGAAATATTTTTTTGTAATATTTTATTTATCGTTATATTTGGGTTATAAATACAAAGTTTTCCTAAAATAATAATGTACACCTTTTTATTTTTAAAGACGCAATGGTACGTAAGGGTTTAAATTACTATTTTCGCAAAAACTAGCTATTTACCACCCAAACACGATGATGCAAAAACACATCTCGCATTTTTGTAAAAATTTTAGTAGCATTGTGTCTGTAACCACTAATACCATCTGGCTTCGTTTTCGGTCGCAGTCTTGATATACCCGGTATACAGAACCATTGAATAACATTTCGTGATATGTTTTTCTACGCTATTTAGTTTTACGTCCGATGCGTGATCTATACACGTCATATGTAAATTATTTCGTACTGCTACCATGGTCGCTTACTGTCAAGGTAACTTACCTTTTAATGGTTGCTACATACATACGTAAACGTCACGCCTGTATCCCATAGGGGTAGGCAAAGACTGTGGATCTCCAATTTGCTCGATTTTGAAATACTACTTTCGCTTCGTCTGCTTTCATAAATCTCTTCATGCATTCTCGTCGGTGCGGAGTACTGTAATGGTTGCTTTTATTTATTATTTCTAATCAAGTAATCATATTTATTATAGGGATAACTTTTTTTTTATTTTTTTATTGCATTGAATGACGAGACGAGCCTGCCATTCCCCTGATGGTAAGCGATACGACCGCTCATGGACAGTAGCAAAACCAAACAACACCATGAGTTACAAGGCAATGCTTGGCATTCCACTGCGCTCGCCATCCTGAGACATAAGATGTTAAGTCTCGATATGTCCAGTAGCTACTCTGGCTACAATGTCCTTCAAACCGGAACACAACAGTGCATTTACACTGCTGTTTGGCGGGAGAAATAGACATTGCATAACTAGACCTGGAGGTTTATTTTGGCTACATTTTAATATTATTCGACTGTCTTTCGCAGTTGGTTAGACGCCGGCTGTGAAATTAAAGGCCGCGGGTTCGAGCCCCACACCTAGACAAATGTTTGTGTGTATTTGTTTCGGGTCTATGTGTTTGTGAGACCGAAAAGTCTCTCGTAGTTCCTGGTACCCACGACATAAACTCGATATTAATGTGGGTTCAGGACTACGTATGTGACTGTTGGTGTATTTATTTATTATGTCAAACTCCTATAGATGACGTCGTCCGAAAAAAGACGGCTTTTCAACAGAACTACTCGATAGAACAACTCGGTTTTGTCGCTACAAATAAATTAAAACTTAAAGCCCATTTAAACGGGGAGAGTTTCTCGCCTCGAAGATACGATTATCGTAAGGATAAAAAAGTTGCATCGTGTAAACGTTGTCAGTGCCCCTAGCCGGAACATTTTGAAGTATCGTATAGTAATTCTCGTATAGTAAAGTAAACGTTTCCCGCTGTGAAATTTTAGTTCCAAATACGCTCACAATGGCGCTGTTTAAATTCCCATACAAAATTTTACTATTACTATTCTATTACGATACTGCAAAATATTCCGGCTCGGGCACAGAACACGATAATCTTATGACGGTTGTCATGCGATAATGGCATACGATTATCGCTACATCATCTCTCCCCGGGTAAATGGCGCTTGAATGCCTGCCTGACAGAAATATGGTGAATATTTAAAACTGTTCCTGCGATACAGATGTTGCAAATAGATAACAAACTGCGTTATAATAGTTGAAGGTCTGAGCAATGACCTCGTCTGAGTGAAAAAATTGCGCCTATACCGGAAGGCGGAAAGATTTCTTCGACCTTTGTTTATTTGACAGTCGAAACATATTGAAATAAAACTATTTTTTAGGGATTTTATCGCGATTTGGTTTAATTTTTACATTTTTTAACTTCCCGACGTTTGGATTACTTTACAGCTTTGGTGGTCACGGGGCGGACCGAAATATAGTTTTATTTCAATGTGTAACATTCGCGTACCTAAATCTAAGAAACCATTAGTCGAAACATAGTTAATATGTCTGTGGTTTACATTGCTGTCGTGGTTCGGCAAGACAATTCTTTGACTTTTAGAGTCATGACTTTGACAACCTCTGTCGCGCAGTTGGTTAAACGCCTGTGAATCGAAATCGCACCGAGATAAATGTTTGTGTATACCACAAGTATGTAAATAAATAAATACACCCAACAGTCACATACATAGTCCTGACCCCACACTAAGATCGAGTCTTGTGTCGTGGGTATCAGAAACTACGAGAGACTTTTCGGTCTCACAAACACCCAGACCCGAAACAAATACCTGTGGATCACACAAATATTTGTTTCGGAGCGGGGATCGAACCCGCGGCCTCTCGTGTCACAGGCGGCGTCTAACCAACTGCGCCACGGAGGCTGTCAAATAATAGCTTTAAAAAAATTGGCGATGCGGATTATTTAAAAAAAAAATTGAATAATTGCAATTTAAAGTAATAAATAATAACAGCAGCTAAACTTATTAAATAGGCCGACGATGAGAATTATTAAAATAATTCGAAAATTTTTGCGCTACATATTTTCGGTTACAAGTATAATGACATTTAACCCGTCGATAAAAATATTTTTTGCTCATTTAACCATTGGTAAAACAAAAATTACTTTATCAATGTACATTAGGGCAAAAACTGCCGTAATCTTTTTTTATTGATTATTTTGCATGTGACAAAAACATTTTATCTGAGCATTCAAAATTATGTTTTTTCCTTTAATTTTATCGTTAGGGTCCCGTACATAAAAAAGAACATAAAACCTTTATAACTGTTGTCTATTTTTGTTCATCTCTCTAAAATAAGTATTACGGAACTTTCCTATTTGCCTAGAATCACGAAATTATGAAGCAAAGTTTAAATAGTTTAATATCTACTCGTAGAGGTAAAAATCCAAAAATTCCAATTATAATTTATAGAAATTCGATTATAATAATGTTTTTTGCGATAAACGAACATATGCAATTGTACAGAATACTAAATGCGTGAGTCCAGCTTACGCTTGACCTTCATTTTTTGCATCAATATAATCTTTTTATAGCATTATTCTGAAAAACAAAGATCACGTACACGACAGTCAGACATGTAGATGTTATTCCACCACGCTGGCCTGATGCAGGTTAGTAGAATTTTCATACAATTATAATCCAAAAATCTATATTTTCTTTTTCTATACTTATAATAAATATGTAACCGATCGATGTCTGTACGTGGAAGATAATATGGGAAAGGCTGTATTAACGTAATAGAAACAAAAAATAAAATTTTTAGAATTTTGGTCTGTTTGTCTGTGCGGTTGTGCGCGATGAACTCAGAAACGGCTTAACAGATTTCGATGTATTTAGTATTAACAGTATTTTTTATTCCGAAAAATAATAAATACACCGCACAGCCACATACGTAGTCCAGACCCCACACTAAGATCGAGTCTTTTGTCGTGTATCCGAAAGTTCGAGACTTTTCGGTCCCACAAACACCCAGACCCGAAATACCTATGGATCGTGCCAACATTTGATCGAACCTGCGGCCTCTCGTTTCACAGTCGGCGTCCTAATAGTTGAGGTAATTGGGCTGTCAATATATGTGATATTACGTGCCCAGCGTAACTTAACCCTCATCTCTCTTAACTCCATCCTATAATTTTTAATTAATATGTATTAGCCCATAAGCGCTCACAACTACACAGAGTACAGACAGCCTCCGTGGCGCAGTTGGTTAGACATCAGCTGTGAAACGAGAGGCTGCCCGTTCGATCAAATATTTGTACGATCCACAGGTATTTGTTTCGGGTAGCTATTAATACACACAAATATTCATGTTTTAAAATTATTTAACAACAAAATTTTTAATTTATATTTTTTTGACAGTCGGCTTAACATTACCGCCTCTCAAGTATAGATCTTTTAGCTTAACGCATTTTGATCTAATTCTGTACAACACTCTCTCTCTCTCTCTCCTTCTTCCGCCACATGAACCCCACTGCTGGACATGGGCCTCCCCCAAATCTCCACATCGGCGTGTTGGAAGTGACCTGCAACCAGCGACTTCCTGCAACCTAAACCTCGACAGCGTCCGTGGCGCAGTTGGTTAGACGCCGCTTGTGAAACGAGGGGCCGCGGGTTCGATCCCCGCACCGAAACAAATATTTGTGTGATCCACAGGTATTTGTTTCGGGTCTGGGTGGTTGTGAGACCGAAAAGTCTCTCGTAGTTCCTGATACCCACGACACAAGACTCGACCTTAGTGTGGGGTCGGGACTATGTATGTGACTGTTGGGTGTATTTATTTATTTATTTAGTCGGCTTATCATTACCGTCTCTCAAGTACAGACTACAGATCTTTCAGCCTTACGCATTTTGATCTAATTCTGTATTACTCTGTCTCTCTCTCAGCTACAGGAACCCCACTGCTGGACATGGGCCTCCCCCAAATCTCCACATCGGCGTGTTGGAAGTGACCTGCAACCAGCGACTTCCTGCAACCATAACCACGTCGTCCGTCGACCTTCGGTGTAATTTTCCACATATTGAAAAATATATTCATTAATTACAATATTATGTAACAATATTTCACAATAGCAAAAAACATTGATAAATTAATAGCGTTGATAGATAAGTGTCTCCATTATCAAATTATCTATTATGTTGTTAGAAACCGATTAGGTTAAGTAAACAAAGAATTAATACTTTTTTAATAAATGACAAAAACAATTAAGACTTAATGTTATTAGAATTTATAATGTTGTGAAATATTTGGTAAGATATTGTGTATTGATAGTCAATCACCACGCACTATAACGGTGAAGGAAAACATCGTGAGGAAACCTGCATACCGTGGCGATCGTGAGGAAACCTGCATACCTATCGCCGTATATTAGTAAATAGGATGTTACATACATACATACATAAACTCACGCCTTTATCCCCGAAGGGGTAGGTAGAGGCGCCACCAGGACACCCACATTTCGCCTTGTATGTTCCGTCCCACGATGTGATAGGGGGCGGGCCTATCGCCATATCGGGCACAAATTCCTGACTCCGGGCTGATAATGATTAGAAAAATTCCAAGATCACTTTGCTCGAACCGCGATTCGAACCCGAGACCTCGGCGTTCTAATCGAATAGCACACATGTGCCATCGAGGCAGTCTCAAAGAAGAGTCATCTCCTTAATTATTTACTCTTTGCTAGGTTATGTCATGCTTATATTCATAGTCGTTGTCTTATTTGACAATATACTTTTTACAATATTTTGATCATTTAATTAAGATTTTTATAAAATATTTTGAACATAAAACATGTTTTCTGCCGAAGCGTCGTGTTCGGATTGTAAAATAGAATTAATCGAGAAGAAATGGACCGAAATATTAATTAAATGGGTATGATTTCATATATTATTCATAGCTGAGAACCATGCAAATTAAATTCATGCACCTGAAAAACATCTTATTATAGCGTTTTATTAGCATTTTCGGAACGAAGTGATCAACCAGAGGATGGTGACCGACATAGCTCTGAAACTTAATAGGTTGAAGTGACAATGGGCTGGCCACATATGTCGCAGAACAGATAACCGCTGGAGTAAGCGTGTTCTGGAGTGGAGACCGCTTCTTGGCAAACGTAGCGTGGGACGTCCTCTGGCCAGATGGCGGGACGACTTGCACAAGAGGGCCGGCAGCGACTGGATACGTAAAGCAGCAGACCGGGCTCTCCAGCGTACCTTGGGAAAGGCCTATGTCCAGCAGTGGACTGCACCGAGCTGATGATGAATAAATTAATAAGCATTAAACACGCTCCTTAGATTGCTTTTTTCATTGGGGTCGATATTTTCCTGGTCAAAGGTATCATTATTACTATCGTTGGTCTTCGTTTCGCAAGTGTTTCCCTACCAGTGTATACAGGTTCCTTCACGATGTTTTCCTTCACCGTTACTATGATGTATTTATTGGTAAACAGATCAACCTATGTGTGGCACCGCCGGTGAAAGTCAGACGACTCAACACTCTCGTTTTAGTTGAAATCATCAATAAATACAAAGACGATATATGCGCTGACGATATTGATAAAGCAATACTCTGCACCGATGACTTGGAGCCTTTTATTAAGTACAAATATCCTATATTGAGACTCAGGTAATGTTAATAAATGAATACACCCAACAGTCACACTCATAGGGGAGAGTCCTATAGTACCGTCACCTTAAGGTTTATCAACAAAAAAATCAAAGTTCTTAATGTTAAATATTCAATACCTCCTGATATATTTAAAAGAACTATTGTGCTATTAATAAAAATAACAAACAACCAAATCGTTTAGACAAAATCAGCTTTATTATTGCAATTCCAAGAATAAGAAAATACAGACTAAAAAAAATAGGCCTACAGTATCGGCCACTAAGAATGTAACCATTTAGGCAATACAATAATCGCAAATATACTGATCGGATAGCTCCGATATATTTGCACAAGCCTCATGGACCCAAATTTTACAGTTTCCGCACCGTATCCAATCTTCTTCATGACATTCAGCACACAAAGGGCAAACTGTCTGTCTCTTCTTCAATCGGTCTGTGAGTAGAAGGTAGGTTTTCGATTGTATTTTTTTTTGTTTTCTTACTGACATCTCTTGCTGACAGTGAAGTCTTACCTTTTCTATTACCACCTTTTCCTGAAACTGAAAACTATTTCTTTTTTTGTCTATTTTGTTTCCCTTCCAGCATCTTTTTGTACGGAAAACTCGTTATAATTTCACTTATTTCAGCTTTACGACTTCATGCAGTAACTCTTCATTTTCTCTTCACTAATTCTGTCATTCAGCGTTTTTCGGGGTATCTAATAGCTTTCTGCGGCTTGACGTGCACTCATCTTGTTATTCAGTACCTTTTCTACAGCTTTATGCATATCTGCCGGATCTCAGGCGCTCTTTTTTGCCTCGTCCGACCATCATTTGTATCATTTGGCATTTTCGTGTATTAAGTAGTAATTTTTGCAAGTAATGCAAACCTTTTAAACTAATTTAAGGAATGGCTGGTACTGCAGGACAGCGTACTGGCCGGCACTGGAGGAAACGGAAAAAATAAGAGTTTCGATTTCAGATGAAAACAAACGTACAAAGGCTTAAATATTATTCGGTTTTTAATAGCCATATAAGCATACTAAACTTACCAGGATATTTTTTTTTTAATTGAATCCCTGAACTTCGAAAATCACCTACAGAATTTTAATTACGTAGCATACATTCATCGCGCGCAACAGAAATCTTTACACTGACAGTAAACCGGTTGTGACAGGTAGACGCCGCGTGGGGCATATACTTGCACGAGGGTACCGCACTAAATAGCGTAAAACTGTCAGTGCCATCTATTATAGATATAGAGAATTTGTAACTGGCCGGTACTGTATGCCGGCCGGTACTGTAGGACTTTCCCTTAATCCTAATGTTAAAATTATTTCATCCGTGGTGCTTTACAGCTGCCTTCTCTGGCTGTAAGAGTCTTCATGCGAGATTATTTACCTCTTAAGTTCATGGTTTTGTCACCTGCTTTATTACGGAGGGAAGTGGACAATAATTTATTTCCAACTCCTCTTATTAATTTAACTTTGTGATTGATTTCGTTGCGGGTTAAAGACAAGCTAGAGATTCCTGGAGACTCGCTGAGCTTCAATGCTCAGTGTCATTTAAATGCGTGCCACTGTTGATCCTGGCTTACAGGAGTTGCAATGGCGAGCGTGAGGGCGAGACAGAGTCTCCTGACCCCAAACTACGATCTATTCTTGCGTCGTGGTTATCAGAAACTACGAGACTTTATGGTCTCACAAACACCCAGACTCGAAACAAATACTTGTGGTTCACACAAACATTTGTCTCGGTGCGGGGATCGAACCCGCGGCCTCTCGTTTCACAATAGGTGTCTAACCAAATGCGCCAGCCGCCACGGAAGCTGTCAAATTAATACAAATCTTCTTCAAAAATACCAGGAATCTATACGAATACAAAGACATTGAGAAGAAAGTGTACATAATGACGACGGTGTTGCTGTACCATTGCTGCTGTAACTCCATAGCCGGCCAGGTGGACGCTGACATATGCGACAAGCTAGACGAAATCGAACAAGAACTCATATTGAAGTTCTGCGAGAAGCTTACTGAGATGGAAGTCACTATTAATAACATTGATACTGCTATTAAAGGTGGTTAATTTTTTTTTACTCAAAATTCATTTTATTTTATAAGATAAGTACAATAACTAAAGCTAACATCACATACATTTGTATTCAAAGTAATAATAGCCCACAGCTTTTTACTGGAGGTAGGTCTCTCATATGTGAGAAGCCGCCTGGGTAGGTATCATCCCAATGAAAATTTCTCTCGCCAAACAGCAGTGTAGATGCACTGTTGTGTTCCAATTTGAAGGACATTTTAGCCAGAGTTCACCTGATGGTAAGTGAACACCGCTGCCCATGGACATCTGCAACACCATAGGGCATTGAGATGCGTTGCCGGCCTTTGAGGTGGGAATACGCTCGTTTTTTGAAGGTCGCCAGGTCGTATCTGTCCGGTAATGATGCCGCTGGCAACTGGTTCCACAGATTTGTAGTACGTGGGAGAAAGTGCCGGGAAAAACGTACTGTAGTAGATTTCCAACCTCCAAGGTGATTGGTTTTCTACTGTCCATGTTAAGTCTCAATATGTCCGGTAGCATGTGGTGTTTGGTTTTGCTACTGTCCATGAGCGGTCGTATCGCTTGCCATCAGGCGAATGGCATGCTCTTCTCGCCATAGCAATGATAAAAAAAACTTCAAAGGTGGAGGTAAATATTGCGAGGAAATCTGAATTAAAGGCATTTCAGAGGTCCTACCTATTCATATAAGGTATATACTGGGTATATCAAGACTGCGACCGAAAACGAAGCCAGGTGGTAGTTTTAGTGGTTACAAACACGATACAAATAAAAATTTAGCCAAAACAGTGACTGATATTTTTTAGAAATTTTTAGAAATCATCATGTTTAAAGGTTTAGGTTGTAAATACCTAGTTTTTGCAAAAATACTAATTTAAACCCTTACGTACCATTGCGTGTTTAAAAATAAAGAGGTCTACATCTTTATTTTAGGAAAATTATGTATTTATTACCCAAATACGAAGATAAGTAA
Source organism: Deilephila porcellus (assembly GCA_905220455.2). NCBI lineage: Eukaryota > Metazoa > Arthropoda > Insecta > Lepidoptera > Sphingidae > Deilephila > Deilephila porcellus. The sequence continues at coordinate 1,769,795 of LR999996.1, read as the reverse complement.
AAAATTAAAAAAAAAGGTGTCGATGTTTTTTGTGAAATTTTTACTTGCATTGTGTCTGAAGTCACTAATACTGCCACCCGGCTTCGTTTTCGGTCGCGGTCTTGATATACCTTGTATATCATGCTGCTCGAGGCCAACGTGCTGGACATCGGCCGTAGAGAAGGCCCATGCCCAGCTGGGCACACCAACTTTAACATAATGTACAATTATATGTATATGTACACAAGCAATAGAAATCAAACCATGTATTAATTATTTTATGAAGCCGTATGTTGAATACAAAACAAAATAATAATAAATAATAATAATAATAAAAACGTTTATTTGGTTTAGAGATAACACTTACAATGAAAATAAGAACAATAAGTAACAAAAGAATCAACTTAACAAATCTACTTACCAATAATATTGTTAACATGGCGAGAAACAAAAAACAAAAAATTAAATTAAATATATTCCCTAAACCAAAAAGGATCCAGCTCAGCTTAATGCCGCAGCCTGAGCTACGGCGCTGATTTTCAGCTGAATCCCAGATTTGTTTACTAAAAATTCTAACTTTTGCGTAATAACAAAATTTGTCCACATTGCACAATTTAAACAGTAAAAAAGAAAACATAAAGAGAATACAAAACCTTAAATTAAAAGAAGTACTTACAAAATTTGAGATACAATATATTATATGAACTATATTTAACGATAATTTCTCATTAAACGGTAAACTGTGAGGATGTGAAAATGAAACAAACTATACTAAAATTAGAGATATAATTTATGTGTAGGAGGTGTTAAATCTGTATACCTTCAATTTGCTGTTTAAGAAAATATTCTTTAATTTTTTGCCTAATTGTGGTAAGGGACACGGCAGCACAAAATGGTTCGGAGTAATAAACATATGTTTTTAACAAAAGGTACCGTTCATAATAACAAGTTTCCATATTTATTAATTTTGCAGTTTTACAATTGTATGATAACGACTGTTATACTGACGCAAAGAAGCCAGATACTTCACTGATATTAAGCGTCATTCCAGCCTATAAAGTGACACGAAATGTACTTATTACTTTAGCACTGAGCACTAGGATTGTCACCCGGAGATATTAGTCATTAGTCCTAAATGCCCAGATATAACATTAGCTTGAATTTTCAAACCGGATCAGAATAGACCTTGCATAATGTTGCTTGACGGTAAAGATGGCCAATTGATTGTTTTGGCTTCCCCACCAATTGGTAGTACTCGTTAGTACAAATAAAACAGCCTTAGTATAAAACCACATTATCATCACACATACATAAATACATAAACTCACGCCTTTTTCCCAGAAGGGGTAGGCAGAGGTGCTAATAGGACACCCACATTTCGCCTTGTATGTTCCGTCCCATAATGTGATAAAGGGCGAACCCATCGCCATATCGGGCACAAATTCCTGACTCCGGGCTGATAATGAATGGACAAACCCAATATCACTTTGCCCGACCCGGGATTCGAACCCGGGACCTCAGCTTTATAATCGTATCGTAGTACAACTACGCTACCGAGGCATTCATCATCAGCGTTATAAATACAACCAGATACAGCTTTATAATCGTTTTCAGAGGCTTTCGAACAAGTGGCAAAGATCAAAACCATCCCACCGCCACAACCAGAGAATAAACTAGAATACGACAGCTTTGACGACTCACAAACTGTAGAATCGTCAGCAAACCTGCTATCCTCCGACACAACACTAGCCACCAATATATCGTCAGTAAAGATACAGAATATACAATTCAAATCGTCAGTAACAGTTCTGCCGTCAGCAGTTACTGATACATCAACGTATTCTGAGGTGTCGGATCTAAATCATGCTAGATATGAGGGGATGAAGAAAGAACCCTTTGATAGTCAGGACCTAAATGTATTTCAAGTTGAAAAGGTTGATGATATGAAGAAGCAGTCCAGTGAAATGAGTAAAGGTAGGATATTTTTGTGCTTATTGTCAGCTGTTTGAATGATATTGCCATCATTTTCAGACACAGACATAATCCAGAGGAAACACGAGTTTGTCAACATTTTTTTTCGTATTTATCTAGGTAGCAGGTGTCCTATAGAATATCCTGTAGATGGTCCTCTTGTAAGCTATTGTAATAATAGTATTTCATGTTCATAATTCCAATCAAAGTTATTAGTAAAAGTTATGATTGTAATTATGAATTCAGTTGGTATTTTTATCCCGAGTAACAATCTCTCTACCACAAGATGTAAATCCAAATATGTTCCCTGCAAAATGTAACATTTTATAATTTTTGTATGTAATTACAAATTAGGCAAATGTGGTTTTGAGGCCGACTTCTTACGTGTCGATGCTGTATCTAATTAATAGTTAATAGATAGATAATAGATAATATCTAGTTATACATAATACCATCTACAACTTTCAGTAAATCATAAATTCCTTGTCTTAAATTGATGAATCGTCTGCAACCAGATACCTCTCGCAACCTTTATAAGTTTAGTTGATTGTCTTTAAATAATGTGAGCTATTCTCCACATCTGTTTAGAAGTCTCGGAGCCTCGTTGCCAGCCAGACTGCGCTTGCACTCGTTGCAGTGCTTCTGGAACATGCTGCGGTGATAATGGGAAATCCATGGACTCCTGCGACCAACCTAAGGAGAGGCGAAAAAAGTTTGTCATCAGTAGGGCTTTTGAATGATAATTATAGGATAATATATGAAGCTATCCGTAGTTTTGAGAGTGTAGAAACTTCTGGATTAATTTCCATAATTTTTCCAAATTGTATTCCTTAGGATGGTATAAATTGTATCATAATTCGTATTCCTTATTCCTACACCATTTCTTCTCGAGCAACAAAATTGTGCTGTCCTTCTCGAAATCGCATGTTCGCAGGATGAATCGGAATCGCGAAACATAATAACGTAGTTTAAAATGGTTACCATCCTAAATGGTACAAATATACAACAACTAGCATTTCTAACTTTAAATATGACGAAATCTAATTCTATATTTAATTTCCTTAGAACCGAATTTTTGTAAAAATTAGAGCATTGGTAAAATCCCAGTCAAAATGGTTAAGTTAAGTTCTAAATAGTTTCTTTTTAATGTGATGAATGGCGAGACGAGCATGACATTCGCCTGATGGTAAGCGATACGACCGCTCATGGACAGCAGCGAAACCAAACAACACCACGAATTACAAAGCACTGATTGCTTAATTAAAATTGTTATTTTGTTTTCACAGAAAGATGCTCCATTTCAACTGGATAGCGTATGCCGTCGCAGTTAGCTGCGTTATGCTGCTAATACTCATAGTTATTCTAGCAACTGCTTCTTACACTAAACCTAATGAGACTATAAATAAGAGAATTGATATGGAGAGGCTGGTTGCGGAAGTAAGGTGAGAATTATTTTTGAGATGGTTTTATGTAATTTCTTTCCTAGACCCACTAAAAAACGATAGGTTAGCTAATTAATACGAGAGTAAGGCACCACAGAATTTTAGATTTAAAGTATATCTGACTAATAAAGAAGAAACGGTGAAGAAGGCTGTTTATAATGTCTGAACAACTTTATATTTACCATAAGGTGCTTTGTCTATCGAACACACATAAACTCACGCCTTTTTCCCAAAAGGGGTAGGTAGAGAGATCACCAAAACACTCACGTTTCGCCTTGTGTGTTCCGCCCCACGATGTGATAGCAGGCGAGCCTATCGCCATATCGGGCACAAATTCTTACTTCGGGCAGATAATTTAAATAGAAAAATCCAATATCATTTTGCCCGACCCGGGATTCGAACCCGTAATCGTACCATTGTACAACTGCGCCACCGGCAGTTATTACAATGACATGTCAATACAAAAATGTACAAAAGCTTATGGAAGTAAAATCATTCGTATTGATGATTTTTTCAAATAATTATTCAATACTTCAATGTTTCTTGATTGATATTCTTTAGCATAATTTTAAGTGACAATTTCCAGAATATACAAGCCAAATTCCTGGCAGTGTGTAAACGGGTTATGTGAGAAATTGAACAAGCCAATCAACCAAGAAGAGATCTTCGAATCGCATAGTCGATGCGTTTTGATCTGCATGGGCCCTCAGCTCTGGCCTCATCCTATAGGCTACACAATCTACAGCAAAGCAATCACAGCTTTAGCCACCAACAAACTCGAATACAAGTTCCAATCAGTCCCATCAGAAACTGTCCATCAGTACTTAGCTGAAGCTTTCAAGATCTTCATATCAGACTTAGCTAAACTTGAAAAGATTGGAACTACTGAAAACGGGACCAAAGATTTGGTTGTTAAGAAAATGAATATTCAAATTGACGTAGAAAACGACCCTGATCCTAGATTGAGACTAGATACAGAAGAAGCTTACTCACTTAAAATTAACACAATAGATAATCAAGTAATAATTAAAATATCTTCGGCGTCTTTCTGCGGTGTAAGGCATGGATTGGAAACCCTAACACAATTAATAATGCTAGATCAGACTTCTGGTTTCTTGATAACTTTAACTAATGTTGTTATAAAAGACGCACCAAGTTACAAATACCGAGGCCTCATGATAGATACCGGAAGAAATTACATACCCATTAATGATCTGATGAGAACGATAGATGGTATGGCTTCTTGCAAGCTGAATACTTTCCATTGGCGTATATCAGATGTTACTAGTTTCCCTTTATACTTACCTAAACTACCCCAGCTGTTTGAATATGGGAGTTACAGCAGATCAAAGGTTTATAGGAAAGAAGACGTTAAAGCTTTGGTAAAAAGGGCTAAAATCAAAGGAATAAGAGTACTAATTGAAGTGGCATCTCCCGATCCCGTTGGAAGACCATGGTCTTGGTCATCTGACGTAAGCTGTCCCATCAGAAACGATAATCACACATGCGACAACCAACTATGCCTCAGAATGTCATTGACAGATTCAGTTATGGAAGCCTTACAAATAATTTACTCAGAGATTATTGATATGACTGACGTTGACGATATTTTCCATCTAAGTGACAGTCTTTTCTCAATAACCAATTGTTATTACCTGATAGAAGAACGTATAGGGTTCCTAGATAAGGCGTTGGAGAGACTTAAAATCGCGAATAAGGGATTTCTTCCCAAATTGCCTGTGATCTGGTACACGACGCATTTGACAAGGGACTTAGAGGCGAAGACATGGGACAGATTTGGGGTGCAGCTGAATGAATGGCTGCCAAACCCATCGGAGCAATATCTGAACAGATTCAAAGTGATACATTCTAGTAAATGGGATTTATCTTGTGAAATGAAGAAGCAGAGGTGCAGACGATACAGGTGGGTCCTAATTTCCAATGTTTAAAGAGCTTTTATATTTCTTTATTTAACGGAAAAACATAGAAAAAGTAAAAGTGCTATAAAAAGATTGTTAGTCAGGCAGGCATTCGGTTGTAAATTTAGAAGCTAAATAACATAAAAGTAATATTGCGCCGACCGAAACCAGCATAGGAACAATATTTAACAGAAATTCAAAACTACGTTTCCCACAATTATCGGCGTTACTATCTTAATAAAAATATTTTTAGATATGTAAAATATTGATTAAATTAAAAATGCATAAAATATTTTCATGTTATCAACAAATGGTCAAACTGCTGGCCTGCACTAATTATCAAGTATCTTATTTGGGTCTTATCTGCAATAGGTCAGGCAAACAGGTCACCTAATGGTAAGTAATCACTGCCACCCATGAATATCCATAACGCTGGATCATGGATGTGTTGTCAGATCATCAAATTGAAAGGGAAGCGGGAAAAAGAATGAGGAGGTAATTCATACATAGAGAACTACTACAAGAATACTATAGCATCAGTTTAGAAGTAAAATCCATATAATAAATGTGAAGAAATACATGCAACCGGATTATAAATCGCCAGCTGATTAATAACACATGATTGATCACAGAATAATTAAAATTCATATATAACGGATTGATAATGGCATAAATTCTAATTAGGATACCGGAATTATCCCTTCCGTAATACTAGTTATGCGCCTTGACCTTCATAGTATATCCGTTTGAACATAGAACAAATACAGTTAACATGCCATGATTTAACCCCAATTTTCTCTAAAACTACTAAACCGATTTTGATGAAATTTCTACTGTTATATTCGTCGACTCTCTAATTTTAATGTGTCTAAATTTCATCACGCTAGGATAAGTATTGGGGGAGATAGAGCAGTGATAACGGAATGATGAAATTCGCTTATATTGTCAGGTAGTAAACAGGTTTACACAAGGTTTCCGACAACTTGTGTGTGTTATATTATAAACTTGTCACTGTCTGGTCGATGTCGGGTCTAAATTTAGACATTTTGCTATATTTATAAGATACATCATGATAATAATATGTAAAAATAGAAATATCAACGAATTTTGTAAAGAACATCTGAACAACATATTATTTGTAATTTAAATAGAAAAATCACATAAAAGCGATAATATTATAGTTCGGGGAGTATCGGAATGATAATCGAAATTTGAGGGTTCCAATCCGCGGAGCAAAATTATTTTAAATACTGCACACGATTATAAAACCCCTTTTTGAAACAGTTTTAGGTTAGTGAAATAGTCCCACGTAATTAATAATTGTTATATTCTTGCCATGCATAGTTCACGTGTATTGGGAATTATTTAACTGGTGGTAGGTCTCTCATATGTGAGAGGCCGTCTGGGTAGGTAACACTAGGTAGGTCTATTTCTCCCGCCAAACAGCAGTGTAAATGCACTGTTGTGTTCCGGTTTGAAGGAATTTGTAGCCAGAGTAACTACTGGACATATCGAGACTTAACATCTTATGTCTCAGGATGGCGAGCGCAGTGGAATGCCAAGCATTGCCTTGTATCTCATGGTGTTGTTTGGTTTTGCTACTGTCCATGAGCGCTCGTATCGCTTACCATCAGGCGAATGGCAGGCTCGTCTCGTCATTCCATAGATTATACACTTAAAAAAAATCGTCATTCATTGCAATAAAAAAAAACTCCCTTCTTGCCAAACAATTCCACTACCAACTAAACTATCGGTCACTTCCAACAGTCACGTTACTGACAAGAATATTGAAAAACAAAAACATTAATATAATTTTAGGTTAAACAATCACTGCATACAAAAAAATACTTTAATTGATAAGAAAGAAAAAAATACTATACAATGTATCTTGATCATAATATCAGAACAACGCCATCTATGTTTATGAATAAGATTGTTTAGTTTAAAAAAACTCGTTAGATGGCAGCAGTTTGACAGTCTCCGTGGCGCACTTGGTTAGACGCCAGCTGTGAAATGACTCGCGGGTTCAATACCTGCACCGAATCAAAAGTTTGTGTGATCCAATATTTATTTCGAGTTTGGGTGTTTGTGAGACCGAAAAGTCTCTCGTAGTTTCTGATATCCACGACACAAGATTCGATCTTAGTGTGTGGTCAGGACTATGTGTGACTGTTGGGTGTATTTATTTATTTCATCTGTATCAGCCTATATACGTCCTTCAGTATGGCACGGGCCTTCTCTACAATCGAGAGTACGATTGAGAGAGGTCACGCTATACAGGGTATATCAAGACTGCGACCGAAAACGAAGCCAGGTGGTAGTATTAGTGACTTCAGACACAATGCAAGTAAAAATTTCGCATAAAAATCGACAACTTTATTTTTGTGATTTTTTCCTTATCGTCGTATTTGGGTGATAAATACATAGTTTTCCTAAAATAATGATGTAGACCTCTTTATTTCTATACACTCAATGGTACGTAAGGATTTAAATTATGATTTTTGCTAAAACTAGGTATTTACCACCCAAACAAGAAGATTTTTAAAAAAATCTAAAAAAAATATCTGTAACTGTTTTGGTGAAATTTTTATTTGCATCGTGTCTGTAATCACTAACACTACCACCTGGCTTCGTTTTCGGTCGCAATCTTGATATACCCGGTAAAGGCCACCACACTTAATTTATTTTATTCTCATCTATTCGCTATTTTTTTTAATATCTAGAACCTGGCAAGAGATGTACGGTTGGAAATCATGGCGCAACATAGAAGTGTTCACAATCGAAGGAGGAGAGGCAACGCTTTGGACCGATTTAGTTGACTCAAGTGCGTTCACTGTTCCATTGTTACGAAAACCTTGTAATTTGACCTTGTCTTTGTTTGAAGGCTGTGACTAATTTTGTTGATTCATCTGGGATGAGTATCAATTTTTTGGAGAAATTCTTCACCATGTTATTTAATGTGTACGGTTATTTTCCATTGTTTTGAGATTGATCCAACATACTCTTTTATTATCTTTTATCATCTTCAGGTGTACTGAATATAGGTATTCCTTATAAAGGGTTAGTCAGAAGGGTATATAAAGCCAAAAGGGGTATGCGACCAGCTACACTCATCATAATAAACAACTTTTGCTATACAAAAACAATTGAATTTGCAAAATGTATGGAACAGCTGATTTTTTTTCACGTTTTCAGGGTTGGACCAATAGCAAAAGTTGTTCATTATCATGAGTGTCGAAGCGATCTCAAATGCATGCCAATTTAAACGCCGTGTAGTAATTATGCTCTTACAAAAACGGGTACCTGTGTTTGCTCTAAGGTGACGCTTTGGCGACTGGACGCGCGCGCGCCCCGCAACTTCCCTTCCTCCGTGTCCGTCGGGTGTATGCGTTGGGGGTATAAAGCACCCATACATTGGCATGCATTTGAGATCGCTTCGACAATGAGTCTACTAGCATTCCCCTTACATCTTTATATACCCGTTCTAACTAACCCTGAATTTGGCGAATTCCCGCAATTTTAATTTGATCATACGACACATTGTGGGTTGACGTCCTACGTTGCGCTTGACGATACGTGGCCTCCACTATAGAATCTTTTAGCCCCATCAGTTCCCCGCCTGCTGTACCTGGCCACTGCAACTTCATCTTGCTCATCAACGTCGATAACTTTATTAAATCTTCTAGGAAGGCATCAGGCAAAGTGAATTTTTCTAATAATTATAATCAGCCCTAAGTCAGGAATTTGCGCCCGATATGGCTGTAGGCTCGTCGCCTATCATATCGTGGGACAGAGCACACAAGGAAATGTGGGGTTCCTGGAAACACTTCTGCCTACCCTTTCTGGAATAAAGGCTTGCTGTTTGTCTGTGTGTGTGTACCTCTCTCCGTAGCTCTTTAAGTGACTAAGGATATAATAGTGTTAATTGATATCTCATGGTAAGATCAGTGCCATTCAGACACGAGTATTATACGTGTTTGACAAAATTTGTCAAACTTCTCTAAATATACACACGGTGAACCAAGACTGACAAGATGACACGAAGACCGCCAATTGTACTTTCTATGAATGTTATTTTCATTTTATTTGTATTTTTTTGTGTGCAATTAACTGTATATAAATGAACCCGGAACGCGATGCGTGATTCACTATATAAGCTTTTCAATTTTCCACCATCAAAGGTATCATTAGTACTCGTACTATCGCCTGTATTCATTTTATTGTTATTAATATGATGTGAAATATATTGTGAATATAAAAACCCTCCATTCTTCCCCTGGCATCCGCAGGTAACCTGGACTATCACTTGTGGCCTCGCGCTGCCGCCGTGGCCGAAAGACTGTGGTCCGACATCGTCATTAATTCGTCTGCCAGCGGGCCTGTGTATGCCAGACTAGATCATCAGAGGTAACTCTAAAAGTATTATTATTTAACCCTTTATTGCACTATATGTTTAATTTCTTTTTTTTTTATACAGCCCTCTCTTTCTCCTTCTCTTAAATCCATCCTATGGTTGTCTGTAAGACATTGCTTTATGCGATAAGACCGCCATTTGTACTTTATTTTTCGTATATTATTTTACTGTGTACAATAAAGATTTAAATAAATAAATAATAAATATAATATGTCTAACTATGTATATTGACAACTTTCGTGGCGCAGTTGGTTAAACGCCGCCTGGGAAAAGTAAGGCTGCGGGTTCTATCCCCACCGAAACCAATATTTCTTATTAGCCAGCAAAGCACCTACAATTATTGCCTAATTATTATCGGAAATCCAAATTAAATGTATACATCAGCTGTTCTCAACTATATTTCCGAAGCTCTATAATGTTTTGACATGCCTAACATTTCTCTATTAGCAACCTAAACTATTAAATAAAACAATAGCAAAAAGCCAACATCACGCGGTGTTCCCAGGCGGTCACCCATCCAAGTACTGACCGCGCCCGACGTTGCTTGACTTCGGTGATCGGACGAGAACCGGTGTATTCAACGTGGTATGGACGTTGGCAATTACGCTGACGAATTTAATTATCTGTATCCGCTAAATGATGTTATTCATATATTAATAATTATATTTTTCGTATTCATAGATACAAGATAACGCTATAATTTTCCATGACGACATTTTGTTTCTAAATTATAGAATTTAATTTTACTGTTTACGTCGACAGATGGCGCATGCTACTACGTGGTGTAAAAGTGCAACCAATTTGGCCCGTTTGGTGCAGTTTCAACCCTGGATCATGTTTATTAAAGTTTAAATAAATATTTTATAATGTATTATATTTTACTTTTATAGAAACGAGTCGTGGCCAAAAACCTTATGTAATTCATCTTTTATTCTGCTACTTTTGTACCCATGTAGAAAGATTTTTCTTGTTACACTACTCCTAATTGTTCAATTATCATTTTTTAACAAGACAAATACACCAACGCTAATATTCTGATAGATAGTAACGCCATCTATGGCCACAAGGTGTAATCTTTAGTATTAAATCTCATTCACAGATAGCGCAGTTGCACATTCTATTCATTATAGTCCTTTATTTTATCTGAATTCTATTAACGTGTGGCGAAATTTGAAACTAAAAATAACGTTTAGAAATATCTATATAACCCATTCAAAGATATGTTTTCATAATATAATTGTTTATACTCGTTATCTAATAGTATTCACAAGACAGATGTATTAAAATGTGAAGAGAAAAAAAAAAGCGACAGATTAATTGTTTAAGACAGTCTGGTAGCACCTCTGCTTACCCCTTCTGAGAAAATGGCGTGATATGTGTGTTATTGTTGTGTTTTCCTTATACGTCACAAATTCTTGGGAAGTGCCTATCTCACTTGTATATATAATGTCTGGCACTTAGATAATTGGTGAACTTATTGAAGTTATTACTTCTTGATACTTGGATACAACAAACAAAGAAATACACTCAACAGTCACATACATAGTCCTGACCCCACAGTAAGATCGAGTCTTGTGTCGTGGGTATCAGGAACTACGAGAGACTTTTTCGGTCTCACAAACACCCAGACCTGAAACAAATACTTGGGGTTCACACAAAAATTTGTCTCGGTGCGGGGATCGAACCCACGGCCTCTCGTTTCACAGCCGGTGTCTAACCAACTGCGCCACGGATGCAACGAAACACCGGATTCCGACAGAAATTGCACTATTTATTTAATGTTAAGATACATAAAAAAAATACTATACAGTACATTTAAATCTCTGACACTTTCTTAAACGATGAATACAATTGTATAATTAAATTGGTGAAGCATTAGAGATAATCGAAACTAAAATAAAGTCAACAACAATAAAAATTCAAGTTATAAAAAACGTAAAAGTTCCACAAATCACAATAATTATGTGATTAACAAACACAATACTAATTATTGTATTTTTGAAATGAAAAACAAAAACAACCAAACTTAATTAAACTCCAAGGCAAACTTAAAATGAGATAAGCACTTAAAGATAAAAGCTGAATCATATGTATAGATTATTTATTCGTGTGAAGCTCGCAAACATTTGTTTCGGGTGTTTGTGAGACCGAAAAGTCTCTCGTAGTTTCTGATACACGACACAAGACATAAGTAATTGATCTTAATGTTGGGTCAGGACTATGTAAATGACTGTTGGGTGTATTTATTTATTAATTATATATTTTTGTGTATGAATTCATCTTAGAGGTGCATTTCTCGAGTTTACAATTTATGTGGATGTAAAATTAATTGTCCTTTACTGTCTTTTATATTTGTTCCGAGGTTATATTAAGGAGGTTATATGTATCAGCCCACATATGTCCCACTGCTGGGCACGGGCCTATTCTACAATCGAGAGAACTGATTGAGTGTGGTTAGGCCATATAGTCCACCACGCTGGCCTAGTGCGGGTTGTCTGACTTAAATACCGTAGAAATTCTTTAAAATCGCTACGGTATGCAGATTTCCTCACGATGTTTTCCTTCACCGTTATAGGAGGATTAAGGAGGTTAAGTATCTATTTTTAATCTTACCCGCATCATCGTCTTCCCAACATTACGAGAAATATACTGAAATGTCATCCACATCATGAAAGTTATCAAATAACTCTCGTAGTTCCTGATACCCACCAAGGGTGGACCCAGCTTTCAAGTCAGGGGGAGTCATATAATTCTAGTCAGAACATTGGACGTACTCAAATTCGATTAAAATTATACATTTAAAAGTAATTATTTAAAAGTTTGTTACATCTGTGATTAGGTCAAAGACAAGTTAGACATTCCCGGAGACTCGCTGAGCTTCAATGCTCAGTGTCATTAAAATGCGTGCCACTTTGATCCTGGCTTACAGGAGTTGCAGTGGCGGGTGTGAGGGCGGGGCAGTCTCCTACATCTGTGATTAGTGAATATGTTTACGATTTTTTAAGTGAAAATCAACTGTATATTTTGAAAATCAGTCAATCTTGACTCAGCCAAGACGGGGGGGTCATGACCCCCATGACCTCCCCCCTGGATCCGCCCTTGATAACCACCCACCCACGACACCCACGACGACGAAACCCACGACACAAGAATTGATCTTAGTATTCTGTGGTGTGGGGTCAGGACTATGTATGTGACTGCTGTGTGTTCATTTATTTATTTAGTTATGGGTATATGTGAGACCTAAAAGTCTCTCGTAATTATCTTAGTGCCAGGACTATGTTTATTTTGAGTTTATTATTATATTCTCACAGCTCTTGGTAATATTACGATGATATTCTTTTATCGGTATACGAAGAAAATCTCTTGACCTTGCTCTTATTTCGTTGTTTACATGTGATCAATGGTGGTATGAAAACAAACTATGACCTTTCATTAATGATGTTGTCCGTTAGTTTGTGACTGCTAATTAGAAATAAATTGTTTTAGACATTACATACACCAGTTGTCAGCCGGCTGAGAAACAAGAGGCCGTGGGTTCGAGTCCCACGTCGAATTATAGTATATATTCCAATTTATTTATTGTCCCTTTCGAACAACTTTTGAATTCAGTTTGAGCGAAGAAGACGAAACATTCAATTACTAAAATAGGTTTTAAAACTGTCTATGAATAAGGTCATAATTATACAGGGTATCTCAAGACCGCGACCGAAAACGAATCCAGGTGGTATTATAAGTGACTTCAAACACAATGCAACTAAAAAATGGGCAAAAAAATTCATCTTTTTTTGATATTATTTACTGATCATCGTATTAGGGTGAAAAATACATAATTTTACTATGTACACCTATGTATTTTTAAAGACGCAATGGTACGCAAAGGTTTAAATTACTATTTTCGCAAAAACTAGGTTTTGACCACCTAAACACGATGTTTAAAAAATTCCAAATAAAAACTGTCACTTTTTTTGCGTAATTTTTCATTGCATTGTGCCTGTTACCACTAAAACTTCCACCCGGCTTCGTTTTCGGTTGCAGTCTTGATATACCCGGTATAATATAGAAGAACAGTGTGATATTATTTTCTTGGTAGTCAAAGGTGAAATGTGTATCATCGTTTTCTTAATGACTGTACCGTTATCAGATATATTAATGTTATTTAAAGCGTACAAGCGTATGTCAGTCAGTCAGTGTTTTATTCTCCTACGGTAAGTTCCCAATACTTTAATATTATTTAATACTTTTAGATAATTGGCGTCTATTTCCATTTTCTATAAAAAATAGGTGCTGAGTTTCAGTTCTTCGTAAATATGTTTTAAGAGAGTTCAATTTTTTTATTATAAATTTGAAATACAAGTAATATAAAATAGGGCTAAGTCTGCAATCTGGAAGAGGTAGGCAGATATTGTTTTAATATTCGTTTTTTTACAAATTTTGGTGACCAATATATTAGAGTTTTTTCTAAGTTGCACTTTGCTAAAATTTATTCCATTAAAATTTGAAATTGATGCAATGGTGGCGACGTACTTTTTCATCTATTTCTGTTTCAATAAAATCATGTGCAAAATACAACAGTCTTAAATTATAAATTCAAAATATCGAATTATTCTTCATTTAGTAATGGTAGGGACACGATAACATTTATCGCATTCAATTAATAATAAACAATATCAAATTATGTCCAACGGTATCGCCAATGGATGCTTTAAACATAATATCTATAGAATTGTTAATATTTTTAATTAGTTTGTATTATAATTAAGATTTCTGAATTTTAATAGACACCTAATATAACAATATGAAAGGAATTTGAACAATGGCTATTTGTGTATAGTTAAATAACTTTATATTATTAAGTTGCATTGTAAGAGTACCCTGAATGTATCTTTAGGTCTTAAGCTGTCTCTGTGCAAAAAACTATTCATACATTACCCCGGGGCTACACTTATTTGTAATGTAACGTCTTTGAGAATTTGCCTATTGTTACGACGCCCACAAACTAGCCTTATATAGCCTAGCCCCCTCCCGCCCTCTTTAGGCAAAAATACCTAACGGATTAAATACTAGCCTAGCAACAGGCTATCAGAAATACTCGAATTTGACATAAATATTTGTTCTCAGAAAGTAAGACCAAAACCAAAAAAATAATATAGAAACGAAAAGATGTATGTATTTATTTTCCTTTTGGGTAATTGATAATGGGAAGAATGTGCTTGCTTTTCTGAGCATAACTTCCCAAAACCGGGCTCCAGTTTGACTCAACTCGGTCGAATCGACACACGACCCCTGGGACAATGTTTAATGGCTCCAGGTGGCCCCATAGTTTGGGAAGCCCTAGATTAGTCCATAAAAGTTAACAGACTAAGCTTCTTTCGCATTTGCAATCTATCCCTCGGTATTTTTCAGGATAAAAGGTAGCCTGTATCGTTGTCTGTATTCTGAAAACATACATACATACATACATAAACTCACGCCTTTATCCCCGAAGGGGTAGGCAGAGGTGCCACCAGGACACCAACATTTCGCCTTGTATGTTCCGTCCCACGATGTGATAGGGGGCGAGCCTATCGCCATATCGGACACAAATTCCTGACTCCGGGCTGATAATGAATAGAAAAATCCAATATCACTTTGCCCGACCCGGCACTCGAACCCGAGACCTCAGCTTTGTAACCGTACCGTAATACAACTACGCCACCGAGGCAGTAGTATCCTGAAAACGTGCATAAAAATTTCATGATCATCGATTCATTAGTTTAGGCGTGAAAACTTAACAAGCACACACACATTTATATTTAGTAGGATTTCATTAATAATAATAATCTCAATACTGTCAATAGTTTCTAAAAACCCACAAACAGACACAAAAAGTATCTTTCGGCCGTAATTATTTATAGATTAAAAACCTATTTTAGCTATCGATTGTTTTGTCTTCTTCGCTCAAACTGAATTCTAATGTCGTTCGAAAGGGACAAAACATTCGATAACTGAAATAGGTTTTTAATCTATCTATGAATAAGACCGATTGTGTTTATATAATAGACAAAAGATCCGTTGAAGTGAATACATACTCTTGAAGTCGCGCTGATAAACTTATGAACTTGACGGCACTTATCTCAAGTTTGTGTAACGCTGTGTCACCTTTATCTCAGTGTACAGCATTACATCTCAACGGAGAAGTTATAAAGAAATTATAACCAACAATTATAAGAGTTGTTACAACGCACCAGTCAAATATTTTCAGCCACACGAATCTCACTGCTGAACATAGCCTCTCTAAACAATTACGTCAGTGTCCAGAATCTAAGGACATTCTGCAAGATTTTCTGTCATCATAAAGCCTGTATTTTACAAAAGTAACGTTTGTATGTCCTCACTGTCACTTCGTACCATCGTACAGAAAGTCCAATTTACGGGGATGATTTCTTAGACTTGTAAGTCCAAGAATGACGTATCATCAAGCATCCGGATAATCCGAATAGTTAATTCTCGCGTGTAATATAAATTCATTTTTAAATTTCAGACATCATGAAGCTGGCATCGTTCTTGGGGATCGCGTTCCTTGCGGCGCTGACAACAGCCGCCCCTACCAGCGATGATGACGTCGTTCTTGTGACGTCATTGTTCTTCCCAGATGAGCTTGCAGTGTACACCAGTCAACACGACATTGTCAGCCTGACAGTACCCCTCAACAGTGTCAACTTCGAAGATGACGACGTCTTAAACGACAGCGATTCCGAAATCACCGTTTTCTTCACAGAAGCTGACGTAAAAGAAGACGGGGAAAAAGATTACAAAGGCGTCTCTGTCCTCAAGGGAAGAAAAACGACAAAAATCCTTGAAACTGGCACTGATTCAGCAGCAGACAACGGCGACACAAAATTAGTTTACATTAGCGCCACTGACGGTCTCTACGTGTACAATGCTGAAACAGGCAGAACCGAGAGATACGGCTCTGTCACCGACAACCTAATCAGCGTCCTGAAGGTTAACTCCAGCGATACTTTGTACGTTTTAACAGCTGACAACGTTGTATACAAAGTCACGGACAACGGAGAGAAGAAAGTAAAGGTTGATGATGTCAAGGACGCCAAGCAAATGGTCTTGGACTTCTCGGACAATCTCTACTACTATGGCGCTGATAAGCAACCCTACGTAGTTAGTGAAGATGGTGTTAAGAAGATCGAAGGCCTCCCCGCCAACCCTACAAATGTCGCCCTTATCAAACCCCCATTCGTGATTGACGATGGAGCTATTTTCCTGTCCGGTGACAGAACATACATCATTTACGCTAACGGAACATCAGAGTTCGGAGAATTTATACTGGAAACTAAGCCAACTGCTTACGCGATGGAAGGCACCTTGATTCAATATTACGCGTACAACAAGAAGATTTACGAGTACAATGTGCTGGCTTTAGTCCTTGGCACATTGCTGGATGAGCTCAAAACGTTCTTGGAAGACAAAACTGATGAGATTCAGTCTATTGCGAGCCGCTCCAGAAGTTTATTAAGAGCTTGAATCATAGATAGCTGTACAATAAACGAATAATGAATTATCTGAGATCTTTTATTCCATCGTAACTTTTAAATCCTAGACAGATATAAATGTATGGGTAGGATTCTAATGTGAATCCTCATCGTAAGCGAGATTGGCTATATATTTTATTTCAAAACTATTTATAAAGAACTAATGTACCTACTACTTTAATCTCTTTGTTTATTCATTGATTTGTATATTTTTTCATGTTCGATTCAATTAGTAACACAATTTCGATTGAATCTTTATTCATTATTGAAACATAGGGAAAATTCAATTAATAAAAAACATTTTCAAATTCTTTTACTTATTCATTTTGTTTAGTTTCGCCCACTCCTAAGTAAATGTTTGCGATGGCAGAATATTGGTATCTGCGCGTATGTTAAACCTGTGTTAAAACTGTCATAGCGACCCTGGCAAATATTTCTTATTCAGGATGATGTCAAAAATCACCCTAGGTTCGACGGGTAGAGAAAGCCTCAGGCATGAAGTCCATCCATACAATTTTTTTGTGTGTTTGTGAGACCGAATTGTCTCTCGTAGTTTCTGATACCCACGACCCAAGACTCGATCTTAGTGTAGGGCAGGACTATATATGTGACTCTTAGGTGTATTTATTTATTTATAAGTGTTAAAAATAAATAAATATATAAAAATAATTTTTAATAAAAAAATAAAAACCGACTTCAAAGTGCCACTACAAAGTAACAAATAATATATATTTCATCGTACTAGTACCCAATGATTAATGTTCTTATTGACTTGACTAGCTAACAAATCTTAAATACGTAATATTTTGAAGGCGGGTCGCTAAGAGCCGAACATGTACGCCTTACGCTTAACATTAATTTGTGTAAGTAATTATAGCGTAATACACGCAAGATTTACACGGAATTTTAATTTGTCTTATTATATCAGGCCGTAATCGTCCACTGTTGAGCATGGGACACAACATACCTTTTCTTGTACTTAAAGGCCTTTATGTCATGCAGGTTTTCTGACTATGATTGAAATATATCACTGTTAAAGAGTTTGGTAATTGAATATCATCAACACACAAGTGACTCCGATAATTCCGGAGGTGTATACCCTGGAATTATAACCGAGACGGTGGTCAACCGTGTCGTGGATCATATCTAGATAATTATCAACAGGCTACCACACACATGTAAGACACATAGAAATTCTATCAAAACTTCAATAAATTTACACGTAGGATTAGCACATTATATTCATTTGTGTTTAATTTACTTATGTGCCTTTCTGGGCCAACATTGCAGGATCTACATGTAATATCAAATGGTGTATAACATTTGCTTAAATTTATACGTGTTTGATATTTAGCGACCCGCCTTCAAAATATTACGTATTTAAGATTTGTTAGCTAGTCAAGTCAATAAGAACATTAATCATTGGGTACTAGTACGATGAAATATATATTATTTGTTACTTTGTAGTGGCACTTTGAAGTCGGTTTTTATTTTTTTATTAAAAATTATTTTATTTGTCCCTTTTTAGTTTTGATAGGCATCGTAATGATGAGAATGGTGATCATGATATAATCAAAACGATGTCTTTAAAATTTACGAATTCTTCAGACCAAACATGATATTATTGCTGTGAAATTATGAGAAGATTGTAAGTCATTATAATCATGATATCCGCTATTGTTAGACACTGACCAGGTCGGATTCTCTTAGTTTACGTCGGTAATTGACGTATCTATTTCTCTCACTCTCCCTCTTCTTCACCTACTGTTTATAGTAAAACGTTTATATTGAAAACTGAAATTAATTGTATCTACTATCTACCCCCCCCCCCCCTACACGCCTTTCTCCTTTTAACCCCCCCCCCCCCCTTTGTAGTAACACACTTATACCGAACCAGGTGCAAAAAGAATTATTGCTGTACCGTTCAATTTTGAGGAGTTCTGCTCTTCAAGTCCGAAGATATTCATCAGGTCTTCACCATTATTTAATGATACCAATCTAACATATCATACTTGTCGACAAAATAGTTTATTTTTAATCGTTTAAGTACTGCCAGAGATATTGAGTATTTACATTAGTATCTATTTTCTCCCCCCCCTACACCCCTTCCCCCTTTTAAGCCCCCCTTTGTAGTAATACGCTTATACTGAACCAGGTGCAAAAAGAATTATTGCTGTACCGTTCTATTTTGAGGAGTTCTGTTCTTCAGGACCGAAGATATTCATCAGGTCTTCACCAATTTTTTATGGGACCAACCTAGTATATCATGCTTTTCGACAAAAAAGAAATTTTTGAAATCGGTTCCCTAATACCAGCGTAATCGAGTAACAAACATACATAAAAAAAAAAAAATTCAGTCGAATTGATTACCTCCTCTTTTGAAGTCGGTCAAAAATAACAAACAATTTAGCTTTCGTAGTTTGATATACTGTCAGCAATATCGTTTTATTATTAAATAATTGTTGCTTACATCTCGTGTAATACAAGTTTTCCTCTTTTCACCTTTTATTTTATTTCATTGGACATATTAATACTATTCGATCACAAGTATAAATGCTCGTTGTATACATTATGAAAATTATGTGAAACTTCATAAATTACATATTTATAAAATTGTATTTGTAGTTCCTAATATCGCCACACGCGAACTTTTGGCAGATGCGGTTCACAATCGTAGTGCCTACTTTAATATCCTTAGCAATTATTCAGAACAGAGCAGAATTATTTATACAGTGCGACAAATTTTTGTTTTTTACTGAAATGGTAATTATCACGAATTTGGAATGTTCTAAACACAGATGTAGGTACTAACAAATTTTCTGTACGACATTAGATTTGTTCTACAGAAGAAAAAAGAGTTTATTTTATATTTTTAAGAAAAAAACATCAATTATTACGACAAAAGTATGTACATACATTACGCCATTTATAAAGAAATGATCAAATACAATAATTACCACGGGCCTATTTCTAGCGATATTTTTTATGTTGCTCGGGTTTTTTGTCTTTGTGCGGAATTGAACCCGCGGCATTTTAGGTCAGCAGTATGGCCCGCACTAAGGCAAGAAAGCGGTTATAAAAGTAGATGGGATCAATAAAAAGTCATTTTATCAAAATAATATTTATTCCACAATTTCTATCACTTACACTAATTTGACAGCCTCCGTGGCGTAGTTGGTTAGACGCCGGCTGTGAATCGAGAGGCCGATTAATCGATGTTCGGGTTCGATCCCCGCACTTAGACAAATGTTTGTTGGGTCCACAAGTATTTACTTTGGGTCTGGGATTTTGTGAGACCGAAAAATCTCTCGTAGTTTCTGATACACGACACAAGACTTAATTGATCTTAATGAGGGCTCAGGACTATATATGTGACTCTTGGGTATATTATGCATATAACGTTACTATGCTCATCGTCTTTTTTTACAAGCATTTTTCTTATTAACTTCAATATTATAGTCATCTCACAAACCCACCACTGGAACTCCTGTCAGCCAGGATCAACAGCACGCAAAGAACTCTCACTGAGCATTGAATCTCGGCGAGTCTTTTAGGGACACTTGCTTGGCTTGCTCTTTTTGTTTGTCCAAGAGGAAAAGCTATTAAGCTCCCCTTTCGGTACCCCGAGGGAGGCCGAAAGGGGTATGTCAGTGTCTCTGGTTTCCAGACCGGCACGCTGCGGATTGTGACCGGGCTGGGTCCCTAACAAACCTACGCCAGCATACTGACTAAAAACCCCTCGGTGACCGTCACACGCATTATGAGCGGCACCGGACATCCAAGGGCGAGAGGCGCCCCGATTTACGTCCGCGTAACCGCCCCGCGCAAAACCATTGCTGGTTCTTCTATTGCGGGGCTCTGAATGCCCCAACTTAACCATTGTTTTTGGACGCCCATTTGAGATGTTGTGGGCGTCCACGACAGAGACACTAGCCCATGCGCTCTATCGCACATCTCGGAGTCGTTATAAGTGTGGGCGCACTGCCCCCGCAGTTTGCAAAACGACCCCGATGGCCCCTTTAGGTCGCCTCTTACGACGGTCAGGGATACCGTGGCGGAATTCTTGCACCCCCGAACCACAGGACAAAGCTTGGCTTGCCCGTATCGAAGTTAATCAAAAAGAAAAATCAATTAGAGGGATAGAAACAAATAAGTACCAATAACTACAGTTTTTTATAATTGCGATGAATGGCATGCCATTCGCCTGATGGTAAGCGATATGACCGCTCATGGACAGTATTAAAACTAAACAACGCCGTGAATTATAAAGCTTGGCATTCCGCTGTGCTCGCCATCGCTCGCCATGCTAAGTCTCATTATGTCCAGTTACTCTGGCTACAATGTTCTGAAACCGGAGCACAACAGTGCATTTACACTGCTGTTTGGCGAGAGAAATAGACATTGTGGTGGTACCTACCCAGGCGGCCTCTCACATAATGTAATACACCTCCCACCACAATTATGAAAAGATTGAACATTTCTATGACTGCTTCGATGGCGTAGTTGTATAACTACGGTACGACTACAAAGCTGAGGTCTCGGGTTCGAGTCCCGGGTCGGGCAAAGTGATATTGGATTTTTCTATTCATTATCAGCCAGGAGTCGGGGATTTGTGCCCGATATGGCGATAGGCTCGCCTCCTATCACATCGTGGGACGCGGAACATACAAGGCGAAATGTGGGTGTCCTGGTGGCGCCTCTGCCTACCACTTCGGGGATAAAGGCGTGAGTTTATGAATGTATTAATTTATGTATGAACATTTGTATAATTATTATGGGGTAAGTGACTCCAACCATTTTTTTCTGGGGCTCATAGTCGTCTTTAATTTGGCCGTATCGACTATCGGTAGTTTGTGCCAATGGATATTAGGTTAATAAACTATAGTTAAGTAAGTAATCATACAAAAAACTGTGCCAACGACCGCCTATAATTCGCGCCGTATTATCAATTTGTTTTATTTGTATAGCGAGATAATTAAATTAGAATGATGACCGCGGCCTCTAATGAGGAAACTTGATTTAAATGTCATAATACTGTTCTAGGGATAAAATCATGAGTAATTGATTGTAAAAATTGTAAAGTAAAAAAATTAAGAAATAATATTTCGTCCTGTTTTTATAAATAAATAGATACCCCCAACAGTCACATACATAGTCGGGACCCCACACTAAGGTCGAGTCTTGTGTCGTGGGTGTCAGAAACTACGAGAGACCTTTCGATCTCACAAACACCCAGACCAGAAACAAATACCTGTGCACCACACAAACCATATTTACTAAATTAACTATATTTATATTGAGCAAGATACTTAATTTAACTTTTGTAGTTAGTAAATTTAACTTATGGAGTTAGAAAAGTTAAATAGCACAGTTATGCACCCGATATTTTATGTCAGTTCAATTTAATATTTTTTTAATTTACTTTAAATCTTTCAAATGAAGCCTTCACTTCATAAAATAGTACTAGGTCTTTGATTAAAAATAAATATTTGTCTTACTGCCACTCTCAGGAACATTTAATGTCAGTTAAACAGTGCCTTAGTTTAGTTTCCTTTTCTATACTAAATAACTATTTAGTTGACATCAAATATTTCTGAATGCACCAGTTAGTAGATCAATGTCATTATCCCAGATCCCATTTAAATAGATCGTACATCCTATCCTCATTATAACCTATCGCAGACATAATAATTTCAGTGACATCCTTAGGCCAATGGCTAGCAACGCCAAACATAGACTTGAAAAGCATATCCATTACATTAAACTCATAAATTTTACCATTCAAAGCCGTAACTAGATACAAAGCGGCATCCACACTGAAAGCTGAAGGTAGTTCGTCTATCACAAAATTCTTTCTTTCCCAAGTACCATTGGAATAAAGGACATACAAGTCACCATTGTCGAAAAAGGGAATACTCTTCTCCATCATAAAAGCGGGTCTTAGTAAAGTAACATTTCTAAAGTCCTCCTTAACTGCAATTGTTTTTGAATAATCAGATTCAACTATGTGAATGAAATCGTCTATACAAGACACGTAGTATATATTATCCGAAGTGTCCAACACGAACTGACTGGCACATATATTCATTTTGCTTTTGATCGTACCGTTCTTCTCGATCAAGTACAATTTGTTATCACTATTGAGTATGTAGATGGAATCAAAGCCATTCATTTTCTGTAGCTGTATAATGTCATCGTGAAATGGTCCGTATTTCTTTGCTGATAGGGTTTCAGCTTGGTAGACATACAACCCGTCTCTAGCACCGAAGTAAACATCTTTGTTAGAACTGTAATCTGATGTTGAATCCCTTCCACCTTCTAAAATTTCGAATGCAGCAAGTCCTTGTAGGACGTAAATACAGCTTCCTCCTTCAAGTTTAGGGTCATTAATTGTGAAGAATATCGACGGCATATCCGTAGGGTTCATGTGCATAGGTCTGTTGGTATCAGCTGGGACCAAGAGCTTGGTGATATTAAAATCCGATGAGAATATAATTTGCTCGTCCCTGAACATCGTGGACCGGTTGATGCGGATGGAAATTGTCAATGTTATTGAGGTGAGTATTACTTTCAACCACATCTGAAACAAATCATTGTATATTAAATAACAGATCCAAAACGTAACTCCAAAGATCAGCAGACCTTGTGTCTGGGAAATAATTAATAGAACAGCAAAAAAATCTAAGTTATCACTATTGGTATAACTGTCTCCCATCAGAGAATACAAGCATACAGTGTTATTAAGTCCGGCAAAAGAGCGAACTACTAAATTAATGATAAGTTACCGCCGGTCTTGAACAAATTTGGTTCGTAGGAGTCTTATGGGCATTTTAAATAGAAAGAGGAAAAAGGATATAACGAAGCAAGGGGCATTGGATGTCCAGTAATCTTCGGCTGCTTCCAACAGGTCGATGTGGAAATCCTTGAGGGAAACCTATGTTCAGGAGTGGAATTCCTGTGGCTGAATAGATAGATTGAATTTTCGGAAAGACAACAGCAAAGACATCGCATCACGTCAGCTTTCTGTGAGACAGTGGTACTAGTCCAATCTAGGCGGCTCATTCTTACAACAACTACAATATTCCTACCAATTTGGATTTTATTGATTTGTCTAAGAATGCCTTACAAATATGACCTATTATTTTCCGGAAAAGCATGATAATAGACATAAATAATAAATCCGTTCACGTAACATATAGTAGAGTATACATAGGCAATGTTACGCACAAACTCAACAACCGTTAAACCGATGCGGCGCGTCTCCATTCACACTGGCATGCGATGTTATTACTCCATAAATCACTTTCGCTTTTACTGGAGATGTTACTTTGTGCTGTTTTAGATTACAGAACCCTGTTTGGTTAGCATCGGTGGAAAATGGACTAGCGTCTAGCACTTCTCGAATGTCTATTTTTTCTTTTAATGGAAAAGTTTGGTAAATTAGTAAACTATCCACTGGACGGTAAGTGATTACCACTTGCATTGTATGTGCGTTTCTGGCAAGGCGGATCCAGGGGGTGACCTATGGGGACATGACCAGGTCTTAGGGGTCATAACCTCCTCCCCTGGGCTGACTCCAGATTGTCAGATTTTCTTAAATATTATGTCGTTGATTTTCACTTAAAAAAATCGTTATCATATTCACTAATCACAGGTGTAACTAACTTTTAAATAATTACTTTTAAATGCATAATTGTAATCGAATTCGAGTACGTCCAGTGTTCTGACTAGAATTGAATGACCCACCTGACTTGAAAGATGGATCCGCCCTTGGTTTCTGGCCTCTTAATATGGGAAGAGCAAGAACCTTCCTTTCTACGTATAGGGAAAAAGGAAGGGGGATAAAAGCTGTGGTTTCATAAAGTTGTTCTGTAAGGCAGCGGTACCGCGCTGGTTGAGTTTGTTTGAGTTGCACAAGTGATTACAGCGATTGTCCATAGTTGGATTCTAAAGTGGTTATAATGTGCCTTTACCACTCACAAAGAATGGAGGAAAAATAGCAGATCTGCTCAAAATACAAAGGCTGAACGCGAAACGGACACCAACGCATTATGTTCAACAATCCTTTAACAGTGGTCCAAGATACGAAAACCTACAACCATCATTGGAATAAATGAAAAAGTGGAGTGTAATGGAAACAGACCCGACATTCTTCCTTCCTTCCTTGACGAGATATATACTAGGCAACAGACTGTAAACACGGCATTAAACCACATACAATTAAACGTACATCATGCATTTTTTACAACTGGCAACAATCGAGTGCAGAATCGATAAATGAATCGATTAATCGCAATTGCCATGTACCCAACATTTGTTTGTTCGTTGTAAATTGTTATAAAACTGATATAGGATTTATCAACAGTGATAACTATTTAGTATTTATAATTTGTTTATGAAGTAGTGCGTTGTTAACTTCCAGCAGAGTTGCACGATAGTGAATTATTAACGTGAGTATTATTTGTATTTAAATAGGGTAAGACGAAAAAGTTCGATAATTTTCGCCTCTATTTTTAATACCTAGTCCGTTGAAAAGTTACATTTCGTGTTGCGTTTTCAGAGGTCGTAATTTTATTCTTTGATGTGTTTGTGGGTCACCACCCTTGTCGCATCTTTGAAAAAGGAGCGCAAAGGGATTTCGCGCGGTATCTTGTAAACTAGTAACTCTACAGAACTTACTTTATTTAATAAAACGGAAAATAAATTAGTTATAAACAAAAATAACGTATTTTTTTAATTATTTTTTTGGGCGTTATAACTTAATTTCCGGTCAATTTAAAAACAATGTACCATTTCAATGAACTAAAGATGTTCTATGGTGTTGTCATTATAAAAAAGCCGTGTGGTGTCATGGGACACCGGATAGGAACGAAGTTCCTTATTATAAAAATATTAATTTTAAGTTCTATTCGAGATATAAAAAAAATAATTATTGGGGTTTACATTTCTTATTATGATTTTTTTATTCAAAAAATAATACTACTTTACAAAGTTATCAAGTTTATTTTATTTACAATGATTTATAAAAAAATATATAATAACAGCAATCACGTAGATTATACATTAGACACTGTATAGCCATTATACAAAGATTATACATAAATAATAAAAAACACAACGAATTGATAACCTCCTCTGAAGTCGGTTAAAAACATAAAATAATAAGCAAAGAATTAAAAACAAAAAATAAGTTCCTAAAATAAATCTAAAATGTCAAACTCATTCGTGGAATAAAAACCTTACGTTACGGACGTTTTTCCCGGTTAGGGTACCCCTTCGCATCGTCCCATATGGAACTTCGTTCCAAAAATGTAGCCAATATATTAATTACTTTTTTTGTTGATCAGTTTGATGTTACTATTATTTAATTAATCATGGTTGACTTTCGACTACTAAGGGGTGTCTTTTTTTTATTTCATCGAATGGCGCGACGAACAAGCCGTTCGTCTGATGACAAGCGATACGACCGCTCATGGGCAGTAGCAAAACCAAACAACATCATGAATTACAAAGCAATGCTTGGCATTCCACTGCGCTCGCCATTCTAAGATAATATTCATATATATCATTCATAAGATGTTAAGTCTCATTATGTCCAGTAGTTACTCTGGCTACAATGTTCTTCAAACCGGAACACGACAGTGCATTAAACGCTCGTCACACGCTCATCTCACGCAGTCCTCACGCACATCTCACGCACATCACACGTAACTCGAACGTACATCTCACGCATTTCTCACGCACATAACACGCATATCCCAGTGACATACCAGGATCTGGGAATACATAATAATCTGTATCTGTATCAGCCCATATACGTCCCACTGCAGTGCACGGGCCTACTCTACAATCGAGAGAATCGATTATACTGCTGTTTGGCGGGAGAAATAGACATTGCGGTGGTACCTACCCAGGCGGCCTCTCACATATGAGAGACCAACATCCAGTAAATCGCCTTTCGCTTTAATTATTTGCCGTGTCGCGATTCTTGACCTAATTATCATAATTTTATTATTAATAAATTTACTTTAAGATAACGCACTAAAATATACAGGGGAAACCTATGTTTAAATACATAAGTATTGAATAATCTGGGTCAATACTACAATAGTGACTGACTCTAATGTGCATTTGTAAATTGTTTCTGATTAGTTATTAAGGCAAAAATTGTAACAGTTCAAAATTTAAAAAAATTTGAAAATTTTATTAAGTTTTATTAAAGTCCCTTTCATGGCGTCAGATGGCATAAGTATCAGTATGATGACCGTCAAGGGCAGGGTAAAATAAATAGAGTATCCACCGTCATTATAGTTATCTCTCACGATCGGCATAATTATGTCGTCCATGCCCATAGCCGGAACATTTTGCAGTATCGTAATAGAATAGTAATAGTAAAATTTTGTATGGGAATTTAAACAGCGCCATTGTGAGCGTATTTGGAACTAAAATTTCACAGCGGGAAACGTTTACTTTACTAAACGAGAATTACTATACGATACTTAATTTTATATTCGTCGACTGCCGTAATAACAGATTCAAATCATTACACCCCTTATTGCACAGATTACCTTATTGTTAAAATTATAATCAGCAACTAACATACATTTCTTTGGTTCCAGATTATGAAAATGATACCAATCATTTTATTGTTCATATCTGCTGTGTCATCGGAGAAGTGTCCTTATGAATATGACAATATACCATTAAGTAGAACAGCAGCTGTCACGATCAAAGGCCTGCCTACAAACTTAGTATACAATAAGTATAATAAAGATCTCCTCTTCACTCTTATCGATCTAGAATCTTTGCAAAACGATGATGTTCAAACTAAAATGGATCAGTACGTTTTATCCAATGAACGTCTTACTAAAGTAGACAATGTGAACGGCCAAGCTGCTGCGGTTGATTATGGCAATCAGTTACATTACAAAGTCTATATAGCCAGCGACGAAGGACTTGCTGTTCTAAACGATACCTATAAAGCGGAATTTGTCGGTATGAAAGGAGAAGATATTGTTCAACTGTTCAAACCCGAGCATACCCGTGATATGTACGTAGTAATGTTCCCTGACAATGAAGTATTTACAGTAAACGTAGACACTAAAGAGAAAAAGAAGGTTGATTTCGTCCCTTGCGCTTATTTTCTAGCGGTTGATGCTAATGATAATATATATTACGAATGCGATTCGAAGTATGTCAAAGTTTTACTGAAAGGTTTTCAAGAACCGATTGAGTTTGTCGGAATTAGCAAGAATTCTGCAAGAGCTATAGCGATTGATAATGGTAATATGGTCGTTTTGGCTACCAATGATGGGCTGTATGGTCTGAGGCCGGATAATGTGATACCAAAGAAGTTGATGGACTTAGATTATGTTCCATCTGGAATAGCGTTCGGTGACGGCAATCTTTACATAGCCACAAACGGTGTTATTTACAAATACGATATGAATTGTTATAACAGTCAGAAATAAATAATATCGATTCGATGCCTTTTGATTTTTTGAAGCATGCCCATTAGAATTCTACTATAATTGATATATTGTGTGCATATTATAATATTATATCAACTTACTTTTGTGGTATTTGTCATAATATATGATATAGAGATTTGTGTTTTTAAACTATCTACTACAAAATAGGAGATCTTCAATTTGGCTGTAACTTGGCAAGACGAAGAGACAGAACCTGATGGTTAATGCAGTTCAATCCGAATGGTGTATCCACACGTGAAAAATGATTATCTTAAACTGATGGATATTATTACGGTAATTGACGGCCATTCATGCGGTTGCGCGCAGTGAACCCAGAAACCAGTTAACGGATTTCGATGAAATTTGGTATGGAGGTAGCTGACACCCTAGATTAACACATAGGCTACTTTTTATCCCGAAAAATATATTGTTCCCGTGGGATGAGGAAGGAATTCTGCTTTGTTACTTTTTTATACTCAGAGGGATGGGATGGGACTGGATTATATGCCTTAAGTGAGAATGAAGCGGGATGGGCGGAATATAACGGGACGGGACGGGATGGGAAATAACAAATAAAGTTAATCACACAGACGAAGTGTGCGGGCGAAAGCTAGTTATAAATATGTGTATAGAATTAGACTCATTTGGTTTTATTTAAAGCATACTTGGAATATTACTTCTAAATTCCATATTAACGATCTACGTTAGATTCAAATCAAATGGCAAAAAAGCTTACCTTATAACACACAGACAGCCGTCGCCAATAAAACTCCCTCCAAAAATAAACTATCGGAACAAGCCCTAGAACAATAACATAACATTTGATATTATTTTATTAATAACTATCAAGACAATTGCAAAAATTACATCACTATTATTCCAGCAATTCTTGAATGGTTATACAGGGTGCGCCGTGTTTCAAATCTTTTTCAAATATTTATTGAAACTGATCAGCGATATTTTCATGCTTTAGTTTAAAAACTTTATCTACAATCTCACTGCGATTTAAGAAATACATTCTTTGTCATTTAATTGAAAAATTATATACATCCATAAACTCACG
This sequence comes from Deilephila porcellus, assembly GCA_905220455.2. NCBI lineage: Eukaryota > Metazoa > Arthropoda > Insecta > Lepidoptera > Sphingidae > Deilephila > Deilephila porcellus. Next base: position 1,740,007 of record LR999996.1, on the reverse strand, counting down.
CCTTTTTCTCAGAAGGAGTAGGCAGAGGTGCAGGACATCCACAATTCGCCTTGTTCGATCCGGCCAACGATGTGATAGGAAGCGAGCCTATCGTTATATCGGACACAAATTCCTAACTCCGGGCCGATCACGAACAAAAAAATACAATATTGATTGATTCATTGAAATAAAACTATTTTTTTACGGATTTCATCGCGATTTGGTTTAATTTTTACATTTTTTAACTTCCCGACGTTTCGATTACTTCGGTGTTTGACGTCAGCTATGTGTTCTTTTAGATCGGATCGCAAATACTACTTAACTTTTAAAATTAACTTTTTTAATTTAATATCTAATTGTAAATGAAGGGTAGTTCAATTGTAACAGTCACTGAGCGGATGACTAATACCTCAGTCCTCTTGATTTTACATACACAAATAATGAATAATACATTTATTTTTCAATCAGCCTGTACATATGCGTAGTATAAACACAGCACAAGTTTACAAACGAATTGTTCATATAAGAACGCTGTTATGTTTCGGTAAGAGAAATATCATCCGCTTTCTATGTCATAACGTTACTCAGCATTCGACTGATACCATCTACTGCAGGTAAGTTCTTTAATGACTTTCCAATTAATGAATTGGTGTCTTTTGTCAGTATTATTACAAGTATAATAATTTGCTCACAGTGTCGTTCGTATGCTTAAGTTAACTCTGAAACTAAGGTTTTATTCTAGATATCAGATAATCGTCGAATATAGCTCTCAGTATTTTTTCTGTATGGATCTCCTTATTTCTCTCATTCAGGTAATAAGTAACAATTTAGTGGTATTTACAACTATTGCCCAGTGTTCGTACCAATTCTTTAAGTTCATTACAAGTCTGGTAATCAAAGCTGGTAGTTAATTGTTTTTCTCTATATTCCTTTTTTTTTTATTTTTTGTTTTTATAAAATATTCCAATATTTTTATCCGGAGAATGTATTAATCCTACAGAAGTAAATATGCATTGATTAAATTCAGAAATTTCAGTTGATTGAAATTCTGCAAAATAAATTAATTTAAATTCTGAAAAGCGTTTGTTCAGTTCTTGTATTTTAACACAACTTTATTTAATTTTACTTCATTATAGTGTGTTGTTCCAATTTATGAACACAGGTCGACTGAAACGTCTCAATTATTCATCCGATTCTTAAACCTATCATTGCGAATTACCTATTTCTAAACCACGAACATTACCCAAATTCATTTTATTTTAATTTCAGAAGTCCTGTGATGACTCCACAATGTATCGGACCATTGTAATATTTATCGCGATAGCGTCCTCAACATCAGAAAAATGCGAACAATTAAAAATAGGCAACGAATTTTACAAACGACAGCTGATCGCCACAATAGACGGATATCCCACAGGACTGACGATAGACCCGAGGACAGAAAACCTTTTCTTCATCCTCCATAAAAGGAACTACACCAAAGGAATCCATATTTTAAAGCACGGGTCTTTGGGAGTAAAAGAGCTGCCTCTATCAGACGAAGTGACTGGACAATGCGTTAGTATTGATACTGTTAACAACCTTATATACATCGGGACTAATCAAGGTTTAGTTACGTACGACAATTCAAGATCTGAAATCACACTCGACAGGCCCATAGGAGATGATGATGTAAGGAACATCTTCATTGATAAAACTGATAACCAAATGTACATTGCAACTGGAACTAACCACGAAATATTCAAGTTCATGAACGGCACTGCCGCTGTGAAGAGATACGACAAAATACCGAAAGCGTACAACTTCATTTTGGACAGTAAAGGCAATGCTTTCTACGAATATGTTGATGGGAGGTTGTATTTCTTTTCTATAGATTTGTATGAGCCTGTGCAGTATAAAGGATTTACTAGGGAGCTAAAATATATACTGCAATTAAATAATAATGATGAAGCTATTGTTGCTGTTAAGGGCTCTCTCTTCCGTTTGTCTACTAAGAGTATTCTGCCTGTTAAAATAGGGCAGTTGGGTTTCCGCATAACTGGAATGGTTTACGATAATAAGAATAATATTCTGATTGGTACTAAGGGGAAAATTTATAGGTATAAGCCGACAGACGGTAATGATCCTTGCCCGTCCGACGATTATTTTATGTCTAGCATATAATATATTTCAAATTGTGTGTTTGGTTACAAATATAGATAGCACTAGCTTAGAAAAATGTTTGTTTTATTTTGGTATATTTCGGCGAATACGCATCGCGGATTTCAAATTGGAGACGCATTTATCGCGCTTAAGCTTTTTTATTATATTTTTTACCATATTTCTTGGCATATCTATTTAGTATTATTAATTTCATAACTATATAGTTAAATACTCGAAAATGACCGTATTTTAATTAAAGAATAAAAATTTAAAAATTAAAAATTCACTTAGTAGAGTTAATTTATTTGTATACCTTTAATTTTTAAAAATTAGGTTCAGTGTTGTGCTTTACTTATTATTTTGATACTTTATCGGTAACTTTCTTATACATTGTCCAATACTTCGTATAGTTTTTTTTATCTACATAAGTAGAGTTTGTACAATCATACTAATATTATTGTCGTAATCAGGTACATTCATATTATTCCTGAGAAAAAATATACTGTCAAGAAAAAACGAGTGTTAACCAATGTAAATACAGATTTTTTTATTTTATTAATGAAATTAAAATACGCTTTCTTTAAATGTTTTACTGATGCACTTTATCTTTTATAAATTGAATGTAAAAATCATTCAATCATGGATATTTTAAAATAATTGTTGATTAAAGGTTATCTCAGGCTATTTTATCACTTACCAGATATCTTGAGAAAATGCTTATAGCGACATCTAGTGTGCTTATATTAAGATTACTATTAAAATACGACAATTATTTGCTATTAACAACCTGGAAATTGACCGATCGAAGAAGAACATAACATTACATTTACATTGATTGAATTATTTTTCGAAACAACCCTTCGACAGTCTAGGAATATTACATTCTGTAACAAATCATGTAGAAGGTAATTTTTGTAGTGTACAAAGCGACATCTATAAACTTGTATTGATAAATCTCATATAGTTTGGTAATTTGGCGCTAGATGGCAGTATACTACAATTTATTGCTGCATCATATTCTCAATAATTATTTACAAACAAACAAAAAGTAAATGAAGATTAGTAGCAAACATAATATGGGAAAATATTACAAATAAATTTTGTTTTATTATATATACAAATATATACAATAATTATTTTTATTGAGATAAATTTATTTTATTAATTAACGTTTATTAAATTATTTATGAAATTAAATTAATATGATAGTTCAATATTGTATGCAAAAACATAACACCAGAATCGTAACTATGGCATTATAAAGAAAAAAAAAGAATTTGGGCTCGTCCGGGATTTGAACCCGGGACCTCTCGCACCCTAAGCGAAAATCATACCCCTAGACCAACGAGCCGGTGTGAGATTAGTCGAAATTTTAAATAACTCTGATACACATTTTATACTCTATTTCATTTTGTAAGTAATTTCCATTTTGAAATGCGTGATAGACTGTTGGTAACGGATCAGACACGACAGCCAACATGTTTCACTGTGGTCGTGGGTTCAAACCCCAAGGCACACACCTCTGACTTTTCGGAGTTATGTGTGTATTGATAGTCAATCACCACGCACTATAACGGCGAAGGAAACCAACGTGAGGAAACCTGCATACAGCGGCGATTTTGAAGAATTTCTACTGTATGTAACGTCCGCCAACCAGCACTAGGCCAGCGTGGCGGACAATATGGCCTAACCCATCTAAATCATGCTCTTGATTGTAAAGGAGGCCCGTGCCCTGCTGTGGGACGTATTTGGGCTGATACAGATACAGTACTTCCACTTTATAAATTTGCCGCTTTATTAAATTAATCTTATCTTTTGATATATTATTGAAAAGTTTTATAATCAATTCGCAAAATTTATTTATCCCAACGGCCTTCACTTCTCCGCACTGTGCCCAGACCATTGCTACTTCAACTAGCTCATCATATGGGCTATAGCGCTATCATTTGTTTAATTTTACAGACCTCTATAATTCTATCTCGAAGGAAAATACGGAGTTAATTATACACTGAGATTACTTAAATTTTTATTTTAGAACCAATTAAAACTGTATCAGCCCATATACGTCCCACTTCAGAGCACGGGCCTCATCTACAATTGAGAGTACGATTTAGAGGGGTTAGGCCATATAGCTATAACTCAGACTAAATTAGGTACTTAGTCTGAGAGCTATAAAGATTACCAAGAAAAATTGTTTTAATGTAAACATGTCCTCTTAAAACACATGTACAACAACTAAGGAAGTTCCATTCTTAAAAAATATGGATCGTAAAACAATATGGCGGACGCAATGTCCAACAGCTGATACAAAGATAATATACAATTAAAAAGTCCTTCACACATTCATGGCTAATATTAAATAAATAATTACGTAACATATTGTTAAGACAATGACTTCTCAACATCTAAGTTAATATAACCACTACTTGTGTTACTGGAAGTAAGTATAGCGAATAGTTAACGATAATGGTAATAGTTTCAAAAACTATACCCAAATACGACGTTATGTAAAAAAAATACAAGAGGAAAAGACACTTCAAAATAGTTGCATTGTGTCTGAAGTCGCTAATACTACCTGGATTCATTTTCGGTTGCAATCTGAATATACCTTATATGTAATTTCACGGGTCTGTTGTACACTGGGTTAACCTGTGAAACGGAAGGTAGTGGGTTCGATCCGTGGACGTTTTGTATAATACGTCCATGGTTCGATCTCACACCGTTTAGTAGTACCTAAAATATAAAGTTAAAAATACGAATTTGAACTCCCGTCAAGAATGAAAATAGTTATTTTTAATTTTTCGTTTTGCTTTTCGCATACACTATGTTAGGCACACAAAAGACCGTAAACAATTTTCACCCAAAAAAGTACTTTTCCGGAAGGACAGTAAAATAACTTTACGTTCTTATTACTGCGACAATTTATATTTAATTATATTTATTGTTATATTGATTGGCAGAACCAACATCAACGAGTGAGTTACGGGCAAAATCTAGTGGAAAATAAAGTTATACAAGCTTGGCGAGACAGAGCATACTGATTCTTCGTTATGGCTTTCTTTGTTTCTCTCAGCCATATTAAATATAAAGTAAACTTATTCGTATTAAAATATATCCTACTTGCAAATCATAACAAGTTATTAATGAACTGGTCAAATTCAATGTAATTTTTGTAATTATCACTACATTGTAAACTGGTTTTGAAAAGAGCAACACTAGAGTTTCTCGCCCGTTCTTCTCTAGTGAAAACCGCTTTCCGAACCGGGTGGTAGTTCAAAAAATGATTGAATCTAAATAATGTTTAACATTTTAATGGATTCAATAAATTATTTTCATATTCATAACAAATGGTAGCGGCGTGCGTCGCCATTGTATAAAAGTGAAAATACTTCCCATGAGGTGATTGCGATCGGGCGGCTCCACAGCCATTGTCTCCGCTCTCGGCTTGACGGGGCTAGTGGCAAGTCAAATATACAATATTTTATCCTTAGTCTTTTCCTACAAATAAAGAATGCAGCCTTAACGTGTAACGGCCTTATTCATTCAATTTCAAAACCTATTACAGTTAACGAATGTTTTGTCACTTTCGAACGACTTTTGAATTCAGTTTGAGCGAAGAAGACAAAACATTAAAGAAAAATAGGTTTAAAATCTGTCTATGAATAAAGCCGTAAGTATATGTCCCTAATGTCTATATTTAAAGTGCAGATAAGCCCGTCATGGTAAAGAATCAAACGGGAACCAAACGGTTTAGGATTTGAATCCCAATGAATTACTTTATTGCCCGTGATTCCGCTATCTCAGTTGCTCTTTCGTCAATTTAATATCTGTATCAGCCCATATACGTCCCACTGCAGGGCACGAGCCTCCTCTACAATCGATAATACGATTGAGAGGTGTTAGGCCATATAATCCACCACGCTGGCCTAGTGCGGGTTGGCGGACTTACATACCGTAGAAATTATTACAAATCGCTATGATATGCAGGTTTCCTCACGATGTTTTCCTTCACCGTTATACTCGTAGTATGTTATTTATTACTGTCCATGTGTGTTCGTGTGTATTTACGAGAAACCGCAACCTTTAACGTATAAAATTAATTGCTCAGCCGCTGCCACAATCGTCATATTACTGGCTAGTATATGTAAATGTATATATAAATGTAAAAGCCACATTCAAGCATAAATATTTTATTAATACTGCTGTCTTAACTAATTTTTGAACATAACACTCTCATACAGAATAAATATATATATAATAAATACATCCAAAAATCACATACATATTCCTGACCCCACATTAAGATCCATTAAGTCTGAACTCTGACTGCCTCGGTGGCGTAGTTGTATTACGGTACGGTTACAAAGCTGAGGTCTCGGGTTCGAGTACCGGGCAGTCGGAAGTTTTTCTATTCATTATCAGTCCGGAGTCAGGAATTTGTGCCCGATATGGCGATAGGCTCGCCCCCTATCACATTGTGGGACGGAACATACAAGGCGAAATGTGGGTGTCCTGGTGGCGACTCTGCCTACCCCTCTGGGGATAAAGGCGCGAGTTTATGTATGTATGTAAGTCTTGTGTTATGGGTCTCAGAAACAATAAGACTTTTTGGTCTCACAAATACCTAGACCGAGACAATTTTTTATGGGCCTCACAAACATTTGTCTCGGTGCGGGGTTCGAACCGGCCTATCATCGGCCTATCGCTTCACTCCTGGCGTCTAACCAACTGCACCACGGAGGCTGTCAATCTCTTTTGTATTTAAGTCCACCATGGCATGGTTGGTCAGACACCGGCTGTGAAACGAGAGGCCGCGGGTTCGATCCTCGCTCCGAGACAGATTAAGGTTAATTTAGGAAGCGGTAGGTAATACTTTTTAATCCATGCGGTTAATTCTGAATTTTAGTCGGTAAAGGAAAAATACCGAGAGAAACCTGCAGACTTGGGAGACTTTTAAAGCAACAAAATTCTTAAATGTAAATATATAATTTTGATAAATTGTGTGAGATTTTCCTTTCTTTGTCTTTTAATTCACAAAGTTTTAATGTTGTATTATTTAAATTCACATTTAAAAACAAAGTTTCTTTTTTTCTTTTAAAACGTCTTGGTAGAGATTTAAATAAACATATTATTTAATTTTACAAATTTTCTCACGTCTAAAAATCCTATTTCGACTACTATAAGTAAAGGTTTACTTATATTTTGAATCCGAAAATGTGTTTGTTTATTTTCAGTCTTTAACAATTTAACTAATCAAGCTATCGACATGACATTTCGAATACTCCTTTTCAAGAATACAAGGGGAGTTAGTCTATGGTCCGAAACGAAGTTCGAAAGTTATCAGTATCCACCAACCTGAATAAATTACAAATTGGCGCCTAAATAGAGATTTGTGGTATCTTACACAACAAAATGTTATTTAAAAATACTGTTAAACACGCAAACGAAGCCGTAAGCAAATATATATACAAGGTATATCAAGACTGCGACCGAAAACGAAGCCAGGTGGTAGTATTAGTGACTTTAGACACAATGCAAGTAAAAATTTCGCAAAAAATAATTTTCAACTTTTTTTTGGTAATTTTTTACTTATCGTCGTATTTGGGTGATAAATAAATAATTTCCCTAAAATAATGATGGTATATAGGTATATCTGGTTATTCCGGGTATATCAAGACTGTGACCGAAAACGAAGCCGGGTGGTAGTTTTAGTGGTTACAGACACAATGGAAATAAAAATTTCGCAATATAAGCGACAGTTTCTTTAATGCAATTTTTTTTAAATAATTGTGTTTGAGATGTAAATACCTAGTTATTGCAAAAATAGTAATTTAAACCCTATCGTACCATTGCGTCTTAAAAAACTAAAAGGTGTACATCATTATTTTAGGAAAACTATGTATTTATCACCCAAATACGAGGATAAGTAAAAAATGACCAAAAAAAGTTGACGCCATTTTTTGTGAAATTTTTAGTTGCGTTGTGTCTAAATACTCTAACCGCTAACGGCCTTATCCATAGACAGTTTTAAAACCTATTTTAGCTATCGAATGTTTTGTTTTCTTCGCTCAAACTGAATTCAAAAGTCGTTCGGAAGGAACAAACATTCGATAACTAAAATAGGTTTTAAAACTGTCCATGAATAAGGCAGTAAGAGATAATGATTACTAGAGAACGACAAACAGTATTATTCCTATTAATTCTAAAAATATACATGCATTACGAAAGCCTAAAATTAATTATGTATGACAACGCTTCCTCTGTGTCATAAATTCTCTAAGTCGAAAGCTTAATATATGCATCAATAATTTCAAATATGCAACATTAGGCCCAAAAACCAAAAATAAGTGTTAATTTAATAACTGGTTTAGTAAAACTGCTAATTTATCAGTGGCGCAGCCGGGCTTCGTTTGTATTTGATAACAATTTTCATAACAATCTCTTACAATTCTACGCATTCTACATCAAAATATACTAATTAGGTGCTTTTGACATATCTCAAGAATCCTCAATGGTATGGAGGCACGTACAGGCTATGGAACACGTAGCCCCTGGGTTCGATTCCTCGTCGGACAGTACATTTTATATGGATTCTCGGTTTGAAAAATCTCATGAATTACCTCATTGGCTCGCCATGTGGGTCGCCATTGGCACGCCAGTCCTATCTCTGCCTACCCCTTCAAAGATTGGCGTGAGCTTATGCATAGAAAAAAAGGATGTATATTTTGAAACAACTTTACGAAGTAAATTAAAGTAGAATTAATTTAGTTTTTAGCGGGGATCAAAGATTACTACAATCCATAATGTTCACAATTGCAACACAATTTAAAGGCAAAGATAATAATCTCACAGGCTGGTACAAAGTTATTTCGTCACCACCAAGCTATTTAATATCTTTGCTGTGGAATATAGACGCTAATTTAACACATATCGGCGGGTGTACATCATAAATCATTAAAACTAATTTACTCGCAATATCATCTTCTGAAATCGTCACATCCTCAGTGAATATGACTAACATTCACTTTTTTGTCGCATTTATATAACAAATCCATTAACTTTGGATAGAACAAAGAAACGTCAATTTGAACAAAAGCAGAATTTAAATGCGTGATTAGAATTTTGCTCTCTTAAAGCATTTGCAACAACAACTCAGATCCATTGCCGTATTCTCAAAAACATAGATGCTAACTTTCAAGGTGAAACAGCAATGGATGTTGATTATTTCGATATAGTAGACATTCAAATTTCGTTTATCACGCATTCTACTCGCGGCCACCACCACGCTCGGAGCAAACTGTTTAAAACTAAAAACGCTATCGTGCGGCCGGCCAGTCTTAGTAAACAAGGAGGCCGAGTTTTTTATTACGTAATTTTAAAAAGTTTGTGTAAACAAAACTCTAATTTTGAATTCAGAACGATATGTGAACCTGTGATGTACTAAGTTTATTTTATTTTATGACAAATTCCGATCAAAGTGGATTTTTTAAATTATGTGAGTTTCTTTTTTAATATTGCTATGATTTGATTGTTTATTTTCCCGCCATTTTACTATAAGTAAATAATATTGGTATTACAGATTACGAATATATTGTTTAGCGCGCATAAAATTTTATTTTGGTGAATCATAAATTAAGTATTGACATAAACATAAAAAATAATTAAAGTTAATTGAATCAAATTGTATATTGAGCAATAATTCTGATTTACATCTCTGACATTCGTGGTTATATAAACTTTTAGAAAAGGTCAAGCGCAACTTTACAAATTAATATGATACCGTTTATGTTTTAAATGTTTCAATTTTGTATTATTTTAAAAATATCTATAGATACATAAACCACTGTATAAATTTAATATGAATTCATAATTGTTATCTAAAGTTTGAGAGTTAAAGTAACTTGTTTCTATTTATGTTTCAATTGGATTTCCAACTTTAATGTCAATATTATAATTATTTATTTCTTACAAAGGTGCTTACTAAAGCTTTCTTTGGATGTTATTTACTTGGTTTGAACAACCACATTGGTAAAACAGCCCAGCAACTTATTCTTTAAGCCCTATTTCTACAAAATACTTGCTCTTTTGTATTAAAAGATTTTAATGTACCGAATTAAAATTAATGTATAACTAGGCCTCAAAACACAAAGCCCTGACCCTAAAAGTGACATAATTCGACCTAACCTCAAACCGCAGTAGGTGTCAAGCTGTCAGTTCATCTAACCGACACGGTCAATTAGTCCAACCAATTTCATACACTGTCAAGGGCACGAGGAAACATGAATTTTAGGAAACAAAACGTCATAAGCTTCAGTTACGTTTTGTTTTATAAAAAACCATCACGTTTCGTTTACGAGGTTTTTATGGATGGTTTAGAATATTTCGCGTGTTTATGGTTTTATGCATGCTGAGGTTATTTTTTTTTATTTTCGCCGCAAATGTAAAAGTTCAATAAACTTGATGAATGAATTGCCTATTGAAAAATGCCATTGCTTTTGTGCGTGTAGTAAAGGTGAATATTAACAATACTATCAGCCCATGTAAGTCGGAATGAAGGACAAGGGTGTCCTCTATGGTTAAGGAAGGTTAGGGTTATAACACACCACAATGACCTAGAATACGATGTAATTAAAAAAAATCCGAAATATTAATAAAAATAGTCACAATTAAATGTTTTTAATAATAATAAAAGCAAACAATTTACTAAACATAAAAAGTGAAATCGATAACCCTTGTTTAATTATGAATTTACATATTATGCAGGTTTGAAGATTTTTTGCCGGTTTTATACGCTTTTAAATATATGAATGTACAGGAAATTGAGTAAAAGTGATATTACACACGGAGGCTATATAACTAGTCCTTCCACACCTGAGTTTCATGTCCTCATTAGCAATGCGATGAACCCGCGTTTCGTAACTAACCTTTAGTTAACCTTTCCACCAGCAGTTACAAATATTTTGCATTTAAGATTTAGTAATATCTGATTTTTTAGACTGGTTTGACAAAATGACTGCATTTTAAAGTGGAGTAAGTATCAAACATCGAGAATTAGGAATTTCCATGTTCGTTACAATTATGTTGGCTTATCAGACTTAATCCGAAATTGGTCAAATCAGTATGTAGCATTTCCACCATCGTGGATGGTGGTCACCATCCGGATTGATTACCACCAACTTGCAACTCTCAATAGGAATTTTTAGCACAGTTTTGTCTTAAGATTTTGAGTGGAGTTTATTGAATTGAATAAATACATTTTAAAAAAGGTTAAGTCAAATAATAAATTACGCTAAGAAGAATTAATAAGACAAATTATTTTAATAATTTTCAGCATTAAAGTATGTTAAGGTCGCAATATCTATTGATACATGAAGGATTTCTAATAATAAAAAGAATATTCGTTCAAATGGTCTTTCGCAACATCCTTTGAATCGTGATTGCAATATACTGTATTTCCTATTAAAAATCGATGTCAAATTAAGTCTCTTAACTACTGCATTAATTTATCTACGACTGTGGATACTTTTATTTTATAATCGCACTATGTGGCCAGTAACAATATTGTTTGACAGCTGTCAAAACGTTGGCATTTTGGTGTTTCCTTTGCCGATAAAACAGTCCCACAGGAAAAAAACGTAAACTTATTTTTACTTAGCGTCCCTAGGAAACAAAATCCGTAACATTTATTTAACAGGCCAATGTCCTAGAGATAGGAATCGGTCAAGTGTGGCGCGCGGCGATGCGTGGCCAACGCAAATCAGATGGAGCGGTTATAATGAACTTTAAAATTACTTTCCTGTGCCTCGGAAGACAGGAAGACTGTAAATCATTTGTGTTTCATTTGACATTGTTGTATTGTTGTATCAGCCCATATACGTCCCACTGCAGGGCACGAGCCTCCTCTAAAATCGAGAGTACGATTGAGAGGGGTTAGGCCATATAGTCTACCACGCTGGCCTAGTGCGGGTTGGCAGACTTTACATACCATAGAAATTATTACAAATTCCTATGGTATGCAGGTTACCTCGCGATGTTTTCCTTCACCGTTATAGTGCGTGGTGATCAACTATCAATACACACATGACTCCGAAAAGTCAGAGGTGTGCCCTGGCATTTGAACCCGCGACCACCGTGAATATGTAGGCAGTTGCGTCTGGTCCGTTTACCACCAGGCCACCACGCATTTGACATTAGTTCCTGATTTTTTACCAATGTTATGAAAGATGCTTTAGGCAACAGTATAGTTGGGACTAGTAAGTCAACTTGGATTTTTTCTCTATTATGTCGTTTTTATCCGGGCGCTTAAGGAATAAGCACCCATCAAATTGACTCTTGTAAAATTGTCGCATTCCGGGATTCACCTAACGGGAATAAGCCGGTATAACTGTAAGATATAATCGTAAATGTTTTTCGCCGATACTTTGACCGCATTAAATTTACCATCAGATGTCAGACAGTGATATAGCCGTGCCAGTTTAAATAAGAACTTTCTCAAGTATGGACTGATTCATATCAACAGTAAAGTCGCAACCAGTAGTCGAACTTTACACTGCAATCACAATCTGAATAATTTCACAAATCCTTCCAAAAAAGGCAAGAATGTTTCGCACATATTTTGCCAAACAAGTTTACAACGATTAAGGTACATTAAAGTAATAATTTCGTACAATAAAGTTGCCAATGCTGGTGTGTTTGTAATCTTGGACCGTCTCGACCAAGGCCCACCGCTTTCATAGGTATTCCTTAAGGCCTGTTCATATAGAAGTAATTAATTATATTGGAAAAGGATTAAACACTTATTTAAAGTTTCATGTAGAAAATCTCGCTTTCTTGTAGCTATATTGACAACCTCCGTGGCGCAGTTGGTTAGACGCCGGCTGTGAAACGAGAGGCCGCGGGTTTGACCACCGCACCGTAACAAATATTTATGGGATCCACAGGTATTTTCGGGTCTGGGTGTTTGCGAGACTGAAATAGTCTCTCATAGTTCTGATACCCAAGACACAAGACTCGATCTTAGTGTGGGGTCAGGACTATGTATCTGACTGTTGGGTGTATTTATTTATAGTATCTCTCAATGACTGTAACAATTATGCCGGCCTAGTCTTATCCGGATAAACACAGACTGAACCTGATACATAACCTTCATGAATCACTATGACCATGGGCCATCTACCATTACATAGATACGATGGTCGCTATTCTCACGGATTCGAATATATCAAAAGATCACGTTTTCTTCATTATGGTTTTATTTTATATCAGTTATTACAATTAAATATAATTGTTAATTGTCTGACATTCGTATTGCCTTGGCTTATGAACGCAAGGATGCTCGCTGGACTCTCGGTCGTAAATTAAAAATGACATATTATGTCAAAATGTCATATGTAAATTTTTAAGACAGATCTATTTAAATATTTGGGTATAATGTAAAAAAATGCCCGTATTAACTTTAAAATATTTTAAATGTTAATTTTAATGTTTCCAATCAAGATACAATATTACTTTCAAGCGTGGCGATTATTGGCAAATCCCAAAAATTAAATCAAAAACAGCGGAGATTCTAATCCGTTAATTAAAAAAAAACCACCAATTACATATTACTTTCTTGATGCGATAAATAAGCCCAATATTTAATTGAATAATTAAACCCAGTTACCGGAAAAAGAAATGGTTTCTTCTCTCAAATCAAATTATATTTGCAAATATTTGATACCCGAAACGGAAAGTCCTTCGATTAAACCAAATCAAACACTCTACCCGCACTTTTACTGTGGGAGGAAGTATTTATTTCCTATAATTGTTTTGTAAAATGTATTAGATTATTTTTCCGACCCAAATATCGACCAATAGAATTGCACCATTCGACGTCACGTGGTACAACCTACATGGTATTATACTGATAATTTTTTGAAAATTTTCTCTGGTAGTTGCTATATATAAAAAACAAAACATGATCCAGTCAAATTAACCACACGTCAAACTGACAGGTTGAATTCAATTATGAAAATTGGAGATTTTGCATGAAAATGAGTCGATTTGGAGTTTGTTCTCTGTCCACCATCGATAAAAAAGTACATTTCGTCTCATGGTGCAATTCTATTGGCCGACATTTGGGACGGAAAAATAATCCCCCGAATACCACACGAGCTTCAAAATTATCTGGCATTTCCCTCAAGGTTAACCTCAAGGTTAACCTCAAATACCCGATAATTTTGAAGCTCTTGTGGTATTATAAGTGATAATTTTCTGCAACCTATTTTTTGACTGCCTCGGTGGCGTAGTTGTACTACGGTACGATAACAAAGTTGAGGTCTCGGGTTCGAATCCCGGGTCGAGCAAAGTGAGATTGGATTTTTCTATTCATTATCAGCCCGGAGTCAGGAATTTGTGCCCGATATGGCGATACGGAACATACAAGGCGAATGTGGGTGTCCTGGTGACGCCTTTGCCTACCCCTTCGGGGATAAAGGCGTGAGTTTATCATGTATGTATTTTTTTAACCTAGTGGTCTCTTTGTATTGGACCTGATGACTTTCGTAAGATAGCCACCTTGCGTCGGCAGATAATCTATCTGCATTGCTCTGCACTCGCCATATGGTGCATAACACATCCGTGCACTTACACTGCTGTTTGGCAAGAGAAATAGACATTGCGGTGGTACCTACCAAGGCGGCCTCTCACATTAAAGAGACCTACCACCAATAAAAAAAATTGTATGAAAAATCCGGCTAAAAAATAATACCTGCTCTAAACAAAGTGCACAATAAATAAATACACCCAACAGTCATATACATAGTCCTAATTCCCAACCCAACACAAATATACAAATTTGGTGTTGTGGGTACCAGAATCTTTGAGAGGCATTTCACTCTCACCACCACCCAGACACGAAACAAATACCTGACTAGGAGATCGAACCTTCGGCCTCTCATCGCAGACGGTTCACAACTGGGCCACAGAGGCTGTCCGATCATAACAGACAAAAGTAGTTGTGAGTTGTGACATTTACTGAAAAAAAAAACCAGTTCGATCAGGAAAATTATGTTTATAGTTCGTAGAAATGTAAAATAAAAATAACAATTACACCTAACAGTCACATATGTATATAGTCCTGACCCCACAATAAGATCGAGTCTTGTGTCGTGAGTATCAGAAACTACGAGAGACTTTTCCGTCTCCCATCACCCAGACCCGAAACACACAAATAGGTATTAGTTTCGGTGCGGGGATCGAACTCGCGGCCTCTCGTTTCACAACTGCGTCTAACCAACTGCGCCACGGAAGCTGTGAATAAAGTAATAAAACCCTTTCTAAAGGAAAACCTTTAGAAATTGTCGTCTGAAATACCTGGGGATTTTACCACCGACTTCGAAGTAAGGTTAAGGACATTTAATTACATTGTAGGTATGTCTGATGATTCAGATTCTATAATTCTTTACTAAAAAAATCAGCATATCAGTCTGGTTAAACCAACATATGAATTGCTGTCAATTTCTAGTTATGAAGCATTTCAATTTATTATGAGAAAAATTAGAGTTGCGCTCTGGGATTCCAACCCTCGATCACGATATCGGATGATCGTGTTCAGTTTGTTGTCAAACAGCCACAAGGCACTTACAGAATTAGGTGTCAGTATCGCTATAAAAACGCATTAATGATTGACAACACTTGTCTGTTTTTGTTTTTTCGAACCTGTTTTTAAGATCGAATAACTCAAGATACAATGTCAGAATAATTGCAGATAAAAAAGAATTTAAACAAGAGCACGTGCAAATGTTTTCAAATAAGTGAAACCGCCGGAAGTGGATCGCGCACGACGCAGTATTACGTCACATCCAGTTTACGTAACATGATGTTCGCACGCGAAACGGAACGTAATCGCCATTTTGAAATTCTTGACAATTGCCAAGTGTCATTGAATAAATCAATTGTTGTTTATGACCTCTCATGGACAGTAGCAAAACCAAACAGCACCATGAATTACAAAGCAATGCCTGGCATCCCACTGCGCTCGCCATCCTGAGACATAAGATGTTAAGTGTCATTATGTCCAGTAGTTACTCTGGCTACAATGTCCTTTAAACCGGAACACAACAGTGCATTTACACTAATATTTGGCGTGAGAAATAGACATTGCGGTGGTACCTACCCAGACAGCCTCGCACATATAAGATACCTACCACCAGCAAATATATCCATTAGTCACTTCATAATTGCATATTATATAACCTTAATAATATCAAGTAATTTCTATACAATCTACACTATTGAAAATTACAACATGATATGGCAAAATGAATGAGCAAAAACTGACACAGCAATCGATCGAACAATGTGTTGTAAAAAGATCACAATGCCGGAACCTCGGTGATTATTCATTATTATTCCCATAGTCGGTGATTGCCAATTGTACATAGGTTAATCTAGGTATAGTCTTTTCAGTTTTTTAGGTCTTGGGCACATAAAGGTAGAATAGAAGAAGATGAAATGCCGCCAAACCCATTTTACGAAAAATATAGTAGATTATTGACTGCCGCGGTGGCGTAGTTGTATTACGGTACGATTACAAAGCTGAGGTCTCGGGTTCGAGTCCCAGGTCGGGAAAAGTGATATTGGATTTTTCTATACATTATCAGCCCAGAGTCAGGAATTTGTGCCCGATATGGCGATAGGCTCGCGCCTCGCCCCCTTTAACATCGTGGGACTGTACATATTACAAGGCGAAATGTGGGTGTCCTGGTGGCGCCTCTGCCTACCCCTTCGGTGATAAAGGCGTGAGTTTATGTATAAAAAAATTTCTTTGTTTCCCAATTAATTTTAATTGTGAATCCGGTGCATAGGGTACATAGAAACAGAACTTTACCTTCGCCAGGGGCCTCATAAATAACTAAACGTACACGATTCAAGTCGTGCCCGTTCACTTCTAAAGGACAATGCTGAATGAGCCACAAATGTCTCGGTATTTTGAAATTACCTTGCTCCTCTCAAATTTATTGCTATCGATTACCAACTCAAACTCGAAGATTGCCAATATCTACACTAATATACAGGGTATAGCAAGACTGCGACCGAAAACGAAGCCAGGTGGTAATATTAGTGACTTCAGACACAATGCAACTAAAAATTTCACAATATTTTTTATTTTTTTTTTCTGGGCATTCCTTTTTCGTGATAAATACATAGTTTTGTAAATGAATAATGTAGGTACGCAATGTAAAGACGCAATGGTACGCAAGGGATAAATTACTATTTTCGCAAAAACTAGGCATTAACCAACACAACCCGACATAAAAAAAAATTGCAAAAAAAACTGTCGCTGTTTTGCGATTTTTTTAGTTGCAATGTCTCTGTAATTACTAAAACTACCACCTGGCTTCGTTTTCTATCGCTGTCTTGATATACCCGGTATAAAGCTGAAGAGTTTGTTTAAACGCGCTATTCTCAGAAACTACGGGTTCGAATTGAATTATAATTTTAGTGTTAGATTGTAAATTTATCGAGAAAGGATATGGGTACTTTTTTTTAAACTTCTCATCAGAAATGTATATAGTGGGACTTTTAGCGTGCGAAGCCGCGAACAATACTAGTAAATTAATACAGCTAACAGTCCAACCAAGTATTGCGTCTTGTTATCAGAAACTACTAGAGATTTTGTCCCGCAACACTCAAACCTGAAAGTTTAAACAATTATTTACGGCCTTATTCATAGACAGATTTAAAACTTATTTGAGTTATCGAATGTTTTGTCTTCTTCGCTCAAACTGAAGTCTATACTCGTTCGAAAGGGACAAAACATTCGATAACTAAAATAGGTTTTAAATCTGTCTATGAATGAGGCCGTTATAGTTTACACAATAGTTTGTCTTGGTGCGGGTATCACACCCGTACTCACTTGTTTTACTGTCGTATAACCAACTGCGCCACATAGGCTGTCAATTTAAGGTTTAAAGAAGGAACTTTCAAAATCGTTGAAAGCCCTGTGACAATTTAGGATTTCAAAATTGAGCATCGCTAGTGGCAATTTTCGATACCAAGTTAGCTATAGATTCTTCAGCTTATATTAAATATGTACTCACAGCCTTATTAATAGACAGATTTAAAACCTATTTTAGTTTTCGAATATTTTGTCTCCTTCGCTCAAGCTGAATTCTAAAGTCGTTCGAAAGGGACAAAACATACGATAACTCACAAAGTTTTAAATCTGTCTATGAATAAAGCTTGGCTATGCCATATTTCTAGCCACTGTAAGGCGTAGTTAAAACAACTAGGATATTATCAAAGTGCTAAATACATACACAGTTCGGGACCAACCCTGACACTATAATTAACCGTTTGTCATTTGTTGGGTAGCTTACAATGAAACCGGTTTGTATAATTCAATCATGGCATTGCAATTTATCATCTAACTTGTGAAGTTATAAGTTATAGAATATACAGAACGGGTATTCAGAATTGAATACCTTTTCTTAATTATGTTTTACTGTTTTGAGTACGGGACTTCTCTTCAGTTAAAGTCTCTTCTCTCCCCTCGGTACAGGCTTGCCTAGTGAGGGGACCACGTATGATTTACAATGTTTAATTCCAAAAATTACAAATGTCTTATCCGTTTTTTGTTTAATGTCAACATGCTAACATTCATGTTAGCATGTGATTTATAATAAATATTTTTCATTTTCATTTTCATTTCGAAAGTATTTTTCTTTGGAAGTAAAGCACACTGTTGTCAGCCATGACTCAGCATGAATGGGCAGGCTCGTCCGGGGCGGTACCACTGTTTCACATGATCTGTGCCCCCAGAACATTTTGTAGTATCGTGATAGAATAGTAATAGTAAAATTTTGTATGGGAATTTAAACAGCGCCATTGTGAGCGTATTTGGAACTAAAATTTCACAGCGGGAAACGTTCACTTTACTATACGAGAATTACTATACGATACTTCAAAATGTTCCGGCTAGGGGAACCGACGTGAAACGACAGCTTTACTGTCGAGTTTCGTTCGAAGAGTGAGATTGTCGGATGCCCAATGCCTTCTTCCCATCAATTTTCCTTCTCGCTCTCCTCCCGAATTGATGTGCCGGCAACGCATCCTTGTTCCAAGCGTTGCGGATGGTCATGGGCGACAGTGACCACTTACCATCAGTGATCAGGTGACCTGTTTGCTCGTTTGCTGAAACTATGAAATAATAAAACTATAGTCCAACACGCTAACTAAACCGCACACATGTACCTTAATTATTTTGTAGATAACTCTCTGGTAGGTATAAATAAATACACCCAACAGTCACATACATAGTCCTGACCCCACACTAAGATCGAGTCTTGCGTCGTGGGTATCAGAAACTACTAGAGACTTTTCGGTCTCACAAACACCCAGACCCGAAATACCTGTGGATCACACAAACATTTGTTTCGGTGCGGGGATCGAGCCCGCGGCCTCTCGTTTCACAGCCGGCGTCTAACCAACTGCGCCACGGAGGCTGTCAATATGAGGTATGCAGTTTTCCTTAACCTTTAAAGTAACCGATACTTTACAAAATAAAATTACATTTAAAATAAAAAAAACAAAAACCCTTTAAAAGGCGCTCTTAAACCTAATTACTATCGAACTTGGAATTTAAACTAGCAAATAAAAATGCACAAGCACGAATATTTGACCTCCCGACGCAATCACACAAGCATGACAAAAACTCCACTGAAAGTGACAACGTGTGAACGCTATTGTGGTTCTCCGGCATGTTGCCTTGAGAAAACTTTGATATGTGGGAACGTAATCACAAAGATGCCGTGTTATGGCTACAGCATCACTTTTTATACATATAATTTGCCACGCGTGTGGTTGTAAAATTATAATACAAAAAATAAGTAGTAGAGCCTTGATGTGGATCGTTAAAGTTTACACAAGCTGGCTTGCCAGAAGTAATGCTGTCTCCTTTACCTTAGACATTACGTAATAACTCAAAATGGTACACCTGATGATAAATGCCAAATAGGGATGATCTGGAATGGAATCTGGAATTAATTCCAGACAGAGAAGGAGAATAATAATCCATAAATGGTCATTCGACACGATTGTTCTGGACTGTTTAATTACGTCTCTACGTTAAGCTTAAGCGATCAATTTTTACAGAAAAAAGGATATGTCACAATATTTATGGAAAATTTGTCCTAAATTAACACTACACATAGATTATTATTTTCAAGTTCTTATACACCTATCCACTTTCCGGTATTAAACGGTAGTTCCCATACAAGTAGCTGTCTGTGTAGTCACCACGCTTTGTCTATTACTGTCAAGCAGCTGTGAGTAGGCACTATTGTGTTTCGGTTTGAAGGACATTGTTGTCTACAATATGATTACTGGACATTACAAGAGGGTTAACAACGAATTTTTTAAACTGACAAGCGCTGTGAAGTTACTATTATCAAGTTCTGAATGGTGTTGCTTCTATTTATGTGGGGGACTTTCATCAGTCAATTGACAAGCTCAGTGCTCGTCAATCTCGTTAAAAAACACGATTTTATTTATTTCCAATACAAAAAAAACTATTACCTGACTTCCAAGTTTGAATTCCTTAGAGACTTGTGTTTCAAAATGTGAACCCGTCGCCTATTAGCAAGAAATTGATTGCAATGACAACCATTGTATCGTTATGTTTCAATCGCCTTGTTCTCCTTTTAGGCTTTTTTTATTGCGGTGAATGGCGAGACGATACGGCCGCTCATGGACAGTAGCAAAACGAAACAAAACCATGAATATAAAGCAATGCTTGGCATTCCACTGCGTCGCCATCCTGAGACATAAGATGTTAAATCTCATTATGTCCAGTAGTTACTCTGGCTTCAATATCCTTCAAACCGGAACACAACAGTGCGTTTACACTGCATTTAGGTAAGCTTATTATTATACCGGGTATATCAAGACCGTGACCGAAAACGAAGCCGGGTGGTAGTTTTAGTGGAGTGGAGACAAAGTAAATTATGGGACATTTGGGAGTAAATTTTCGTACCTTGAATAAAAATTAGAGAAATTCTTGTTTTAATAACCTTATCATAATTACTAGTTTAGCGTATTTTTAGAAGAGACAAAGTAATTAGGCACTTGGCAACTAGCTTTTGAACAAAACTATTGAGAATTGTAAGACGTAGTTTCGCTGATGGCAAGGTGTGCGTATGAGTGCCCATGGACCACTCTGGCCACCCCTTAACTTACCATAGCATATTTTTGACGGTCATACGTTATACCGGGTATATCAAGACTGCGACCGAAAACGAAGCCAGGTGGTAGTTTTTGTGGTTACAAACACGATGCAAATAAAAATTTCGCCAAAAAAGTGATAGACATTTTTTTAGAATTTTTTGAAAATCGTCGTGTTTGGGTGGTAAATACCTAGTATTTGCGAAAATATTAATTTAATCCCTTAAGTACCATTGCGTGTTTAAAAATAAAGAGGTTTACATGTTTATTTTAGGAAAACTGTGTAAATATCACCGAAATACGACGATAAGTAAAAAATTACAAAAAAAAGTTGTCGATTTTTTTGCGAAGTTTTTACTTGCATTGTGTCTGAAGTCACTAATACCTGGCTTCGTTTTCGGTCGCGGACTTGATATACCCTGTATATTTGTGCCATATTTTTTCACATTACTAAAATAAATGTACCTATACATACACACAATTTAAAGTACTTTGTACGCAGTTAACGTAAATTACGGCGCCAGCTTCTTTGCAAGTCATGCGAAATCTTGTTGTCAGTGTGTAAAGATATATCTTGAGGGCAACAATACGGCGTTTGAATTTCAAAGTATGCCCGACTATCTCGTACTGCCTTGTTTGAAACCTAAATAGGTAGGATCGTTTATCTGGCAAGTATTATATTTACCAATAGGCGCAGGGTGAACAAATCAGTAAGAATAGTATCAAAAACTAAGAGGCACTTCTTGGTACAACTGCACAGACCCAAAAGGAATATTGAAAAAAAAAATCCTATTTTTCCTTCTCTTATATCCATCCCATGGTAGTTGTTAGAGATTGCCTCGAGCGATACGACCGCCTTATGTACTGCTATTTATTACATTGTTTTTTTGTTAAGTAAAAAAAAAAAGAATTTGTCGTATTAAAATAGTCCTGAATCCTCACTCAGATGCAAGTCTTGTGTCGAAACAAATATTTGTGTGATCCACAGGTATTTGTTTCGGATCTGGTTGTTTATGAGACTGAAAAGTCTCTCGTAGCTTCTGATACCCACGACACAAGACTGGATCTTAGTGTGGGGACAGGACTATGTACAGATTGGCAAAAAAATGTAAAAATAAATGGAGGCGCCACTGAGCTGTTTATATGGCATCCCTGTATAGTTCAGTTTTTAGTTTTGATACTAAGTTTAAAATAAGATAAAAACATTCAATTAAATATAATTCAGTCAAATTACATTATTTAATAGCGGATAATGAACTAAAATGTTAACTTGAATAGTCACTATAAAAACGTATAAAGATCGAACTCGATCGAAAATCGACTCTTGATTTTAATTTAAGACTGAATATTGGTAGGTTTATATAAAATGATTATATAAAATATTACTTTAATTATTTGGGTGTTATGTTTACAGTTTGTCATACGAGTTATGATAAAGGTGTGTTTGTCTTATAAAAAATTAAACCAAAATTTATTCATTTTGTTAGTTTATTTAGAACTTTAGTAAAAACATTGTAATTTCAAGATAAAACATTTCTCAGTGTGTCTTTTAGTCTGAGCAACTCTCCTAAATATTCGATATCCGAACAGATCGATTCAGAACTTTTCTCAGAATAAGTTTTCGACTTCCATTGAAATTCAGTTTGTCCCTTGCCACCGGATAAAAATCGCAATCTTAGAACCTGAAAATAAAGTAAATACTTAGTTATAGAAAATATTTATATGTATCCAACAACATAGCAATTGAATACAAAGTTATTATTCCTCTTTATTTTAAATCTTAGTTTTTTACATATTTTTATATTTAAAAAAACTAAGATTATAAAAACCAAATGCATATAAAAGATTTCTATGTATGTGACTGTTGGGTGTATTTACTATTATTAAGATAAAAACCTCCACTTTTAAAATCAGAAATAGTGTTCAAAGATATAACTAATTATTGGTGAATCAAGCAAAAAAGTATCAAGTTGTGGTAGTCAATCTCTAAACTGATTCTATCACTTGAATGTAAACATAACCTAAAGGCTTGTTAATAATATTGCTAATTATGAAAGAATACGTAGAACAAGAATTAAAAACCACTCTATATCCATAGAATAATATAAGATTGACTGAAATATAACAAAATAAACTTCCACTTACCAGTCATATCGGCGGTTCTTTGGTAAACATCATCGAGGTCCGATAAACTTGTTTTTGCTTAATATTCTGCAAGACAGCGTGGGTAAACTTTATAAATAATTTCCCTTGCGGAACTTCTAATAGTTTTATTCATTTTGAATCACTAGTCGCTTCAATTAAAGGTTCTCACTGCAAGTATTTGACTAAAAACGAAAACTTCAGCGCGGAATCCAATGAAAATTCACAAATGTCAAAGATGTTACAATGTAGCCAGGTGAAATAAAGGATTAGTTCCATTTTTGCACTTTCTTGCCAAGCTTTATGTGACTGTTGGGTGTATTTATTAGTTATTGTAAATCTGTCTATGTATAAGGCTGTTAGTTTAAACTTTAAAGATTACGGGTATCGTATTCACATAATTGTGGATTTATTTTCTGACGTCACGAATCTGCGACCTCTCATTCAAAAGCCGGTTTCTTTTTCAATATCTCACGGAAGTGTAACACCTGAATGTGCAGTTACAGTTTATGCGTAAGTCTCACGAATCGCCGGTAAAATTACCATAAAGTAACGACTACAGCGTGAGCGATCATGGCACGTTTAGAAACCGCTATACTATATTATACATGTGGCTTTGTCCGCCAATAAGTTAGAAATTATTTGATGTAGGATTATTTTTTTAATTAGAGCCTCCGTGGCGCAGTTTGTTAGACGCCGGCTGTGAAAAGAGAGGCCGCGGGTTCGATCCCCGCATCGAGAAATGTTAGTGTGAACTACAAGTATTTGTTTCGGGTCCGGGTGTTTGTGAGACCGAAAAGTCTCTCGTAGTTTCTGATACGACACAAGGCTTAATTGATCTCAATGTGGGGTCAAGAGTATGTGTGTGACTGTTGGGTGTATTTATTTATCTAGTCGTAGTATGTATGAGCTGTGAATGATCAGGTAATTGGTTTTCATTTCATTTCATTTTCATTTCATTCATGGATATGACGGAAACAAACTCTTTGGACATCAGATTTCCCTTGGGTATATTTTTATTATTTTAATATTTCTACATATTCTCAACCTACAAGTTTATTTTTCAATCTAATATTCTATCCTAGTCAATTGACTCCACTAAAAAATACGGCACTTTCGATCAGTCTAATAAGCTCAGTTTAAATCGGGAATGAAAGTGTCATGGCGGCTGAACCGTTTATGCCCATACGACGCACAGATGGACAGACGGACATGGAAACCCGTACGCCGTGCCAGTGAAAGTAATCATGGTCATTGAGCCCACAGTCGCGCGCTAAAGTGATTTATATTATAATAAAAAAATGACTGGGTAATTTGCAAAATTTTTTGTGAAGTTAGATAGAGGTTTAGCGGACGCGAGACTGCTTGTTATCAGTTGATATAATTATGGCAGCCTGTTTGTATCTGGATATTCATTAACATAATAAAATTCTACGTTGCCTTAATAATGTTTTTGTCAAATGACCAACATATTATGTATTTTTAAAAGCACTGAAGTATTGTACTTAATACATTATAATATTATGCATATCGTGTGTTGATTTCCCTATCAAACCGCATATGGGACAGGTTCCAAATTACAGTAAAAATTATATTAGATCTTGTCCTATGTAAATAAATAAATAAACCCCAAAATTATTTATTGCCATCAACATAATGTCTGTTTCATATCAGATGTACACACTACACAATCTGATTCAGTTGACAACCTCCGTGGCGCAGTTGGTTAAAACGCCGCCTGCGAAACGAGAGATCGCGGGTTCGATCCACGCACCGGAACCAATATTTGTGTGAACTACAGGTATTTGTTTCGGGTCTGGGTGTTTGTGAGACCGAAAAGTCTCTCGTAGTTCCTGATACCCACGACACAAGACTCGATCTTAGTGAGGTCAGGACTATGTATGTGATTGTTGGGTGTATTTATTTATTTTTATGATATTTGAACTCGACCTAGTAACCAAGGATCATTATGAGGAGTTTTACAAGTTCACAATAACTAGTTTCCGGGCGGAAACGGATACCACGCCAGCAAAAGGTTATTCAATAATAAGTCAATATAACAGAGGAATTCATATCCCCATGTGTGTTAAATAGTGAGATGTGTAGTTGATGATCTATCATATAAGTATTAGATATTAAATACATATTATAATAATGTAGTCTAAACTATAAACACATTGGTTTGTATAGATTGCTTATATTAATAAACTTTCAAGAGTGACTCAGTATCCAGACAAACCTGAAAAAGGTTTTTTGCGATACTTTATTATATGTACTAATAGTTTAACTTAAAATGACTAAATAAATTAAAAAAAAAAAAATGTATCGACATTTTCTTTGTTATTGTACTTATAATTGGTCATCATTGATAAGTTAATACATAAAGGCGTATACAAATAAAAAATAGAAAGAGCGTTTGTCCACGATTGTACTGTATAATAAACTTAGCATAATAAGAATGAATAATACAGTTTAAATGTTATTTAATTTTATATAACAAATTGAATAATTATGTTGCGTGACCTTACACCATATATTTACGAGTACATATTAGCATTAAAAAGCAGTTAGTTTTTTAACGATTCATTTTAAAAATACATAATAGTTTTATAGGCTTTTTTATGTAATAATAGAATGCTGACAGAGATACATAAAAGAATTAATGACAAAATTATGTTTATAGACCGCTTCATGTTAGTTATTCAAATTGGGATTACAAAAATATTTAAAATAAGTAGTTTATCAATGTAGCAACTTGTTTATACAAATACGAAAGAAATGTTTTAAGACGTAAATGCGCGCTTTTTTTTTATATTGATTTTAATGGGGGTCAGGACTATGTATGCGACTGTTGGGTGTTTATTATTTAATTAATTTATTTATTTGTGATAGAAATAACCTCTGGAAACCTTTACTACTTCTACCTACTTCTTTAGAGATAAAGGCATGAACATACGAATGTATGTTCATTTTTCTCTATACGGGAATCAAAACCTAGGTATGAACTACCAATATTTTAAATACCTGACTCAGAGATTATAATCAAAAGAAAAATCCAATATTTCTTTGTCCGACCCAAGCTGAGAGCGAACCCAAGACCTCAGCATTGTAATCGTACCGTAGTACGACTACGCCATCGAGGCAAACTTAAAAAACATCTTAGTTCTATCTACTGGTGTTAGGTCTCATCATAATAATGTAAGACGCCGCCTGGGTAGCTACCACCGCAATGTCTAATTTCTCCCGTCAAACAGCAGTGTAAATGCACTGTCGTGTTCCGGTTTGAAGGACTTGTAGCCCGAGTAACTACTGGACGTAATGAGACTTATGTCTATGTCTCAGGATGGCGAGCGCAGTGGAATGCCAAGGATTACTTTGTAATTCATGATGTTTGGTTTTGCTACTGTCCGTGCGCGGTCGTTTCGCTTACCATCGAACGGCATGCTTGTCTCGCCATTCACCACAATAAAACCACTTCCTAATACCACAAAAACACTTCCTAATAATGCCATTATACCTATGCTACGTGCTCGTCAACAATACTTAAAATAGCATCATCAGTAAACTCTTAAATAGAGAAAGTTTACGGCATGTCGTAACACTTATTCTGCAAGTAATGCTGTTGTAACTTTTAAGCAGAAAATATATAAGAATACGTGACTTTTGACTCACAATTATATTCACAAACTTTTCTATAGATAAACATCTGATATTGCTCAATAGTTAAAAAGTTTCGTTGGCTATAGTCGCGTTAAAACTGAAAATCACTTTAAGTAATAAGCAAAATAAACGGACGGAGTAAGATAAAAAGAATAACAATATTTAAATATGAAATACTTATGTAGGTGAACCACTTATTTATTTGTACTTAATTGTTACTTCAGATAAATATCTTTATGAATGTGTTTCTACATTTCTGGTTACCAAAATATTAACAGTAAAAATTAAAGGAATATGCATAATTACTACAGTAACCCTTGTATCATAATGAAATGCTAAATTAAATTCATGTATACTAATTTTATTTTTCTCTAATTCCAGACACAATGGCAAATCTGAAAACACAGGCGATCGTAGTCTTCCTAACATTCCAAGTAGCCGTTTCAAAGCCCGCAAAAACCACATCCAAACACGTTTACGAAGTCATAGAACCAACACGAACTGATGACAAGAAACCTCTTAACACGCCAGGAATACTTCCATATGGCAATCCACTTGCTGGAAACTCCTTACAAAACGCAAAACTACACGCACAAAACCAACAGGCGATGTTCAACGCAGAGAGGATACGACAACACAGAGCTCAGCTGCAAAGATGGACGAAAGCACCGCAGCAAGCCGACAGCTATATGAAAGCATACCACGAGTCTCAGGAGAGCCATCAACTTGCCTTAGAACAAGAACAAGCGAAGCTTAAAGAAAGAAAATCAAGTAGCAAGCGGCAAGAGAATTTGAAACACAGTAAAGGTCCGGACCCTATGAAGATTACGAAGGAAGACGCTGTTACTAAGACTGAGAATGTTAGGAATCATAGATCTTATGGTTCTGTGGAGTATCAACAGTATTTAGAGCCTAGGAGGTACAAAAGTGTTTTTGTATCTCCAGGACCGACGTATGACCAAGGGGTTACAATAAATCCTAATGGGATAACATTTTTAGAGCCTACTGAACCTAGTAAATTGTATACAGAGGCGATTGCAAGTAAAACACAGTATGTTTATCCAAAGCAGTATTCTCAAGCACACTACCAATCCTCGAATGATATAGCGGCATTAAACGCATTACTAAGTAAAACACCGCAAGAACAGCTCACAGAATTCAACGCTATGTTACAATCCAATTCAAAAATTAAAGATACAGAAGGAGCATTAAATCTATACTATTATTTAAAGGA
Source organism: Deilephila porcellus (assembly GCA_905220455.2). Classification (NCBI taxonomy): domain Eukaryota; kingdom Metazoa; phylum Arthropoda; class Insecta; order Lepidoptera; family Sphingidae; genus Deilephila; species Deilephila porcellus. The sequence goes on along the minus strand of LR999996.1, from coordinate 1,711,647 downwards.
GAAGAAAATTAATGAAATATTGGAACAGTACGCTCAAGTGCCTACTTATGCTACTTATACAAGTGAACATGAAGATAAAGAACCTACACCTATATCAGAAGTTACAGATGAGGATGAAGATTCTAATAAACAAACAACGCTTACATACATTGCACCTACAGCACAAACTTTCGTTAGCAATACAGGAAGCTATTTCACAGCAGGTGAAGCAATACAGCCAGAAATAATGGTTCAAGCAAAGCCAATTCATCAAGCAAAGCCAATTAATCAAGAAAAATCAATTAATCAAGCAAAGCCAATTCATCAAGCAAAGCCAATTCATCAAGCAAAGCCAATTAATCAAGCAAAGCCAATTAATCAAGCCTTAACGCAAGAAAAGCCTATTTACATGAGACCTACTTCAAAACCACCCACTATGGAGGTTTATTTACACCAAAACGCACAACCTACAGGCGTCCAGCATTTAAACCAAGATGGCGTAGGAGTTTCAGCGTACAGTGAAGATGACGTAAGTATAAACGTTAAAAGATCACGCAGGGCAACACTAGACACCCAACCTTTCATTACAAACACTGATATAAACAAATCTGATAATGAAACAGTCCCAACAGCAAATGAATTAAAAAGACGCAGGTATAGAACAAAACGGCCACAACACGACGATTTCGATGACTACGAAATTGACATGACTCATACTTACGGGCATGACAATAATTATCCTTATTACGACTATGGTAATGACGACGATTATGATACTATGAATACGGATGACGAATCTCCTAATTTTGCCTACAACACTCCTATCTACAAACAACCTAATACGTTTTCATATCCGCGCAGAGTTAAAGGTAACGATTTACAAACAAGTTATACTAAAAATTACAACCGTTATAATTTCTGGGACGATTCTCCATATTCGGGTAATGGCATAAAAGATTTGTCAACATCGTATGGGGTTCCTTTCAATGGATTCCGCGATTATGAGCCTCCTCAGCATTCTTATAATAATTACGGTGGTCATTCCGAACCAGTTTACGTTTTTACTGAGACACAACTCAAACGGCTTATTGGTCATCACAATTTGAATATTCAACACTTAGACGTGTTTCAATTAGGACAACAGAAGAAGAAACCCCACCGTCCCAGAAAGCATAAGAGGCGACCCCATCATATACCTCAAAATGTAAAGAAAAATATATTGAAATTAAATAAATTGACCAGGTTATGATATTTGTAATAATTATTAAATAAAAAAATGTAATTTATGTTGAGTAAGACTAAACCGGACAAGTAAAACAGATACACATAAAATGGAAGTCGATTCTTAAAGGTTATTTTTTTTTAAACAGTTTATTGACAAAATTAGTGCCATTTCTTGCCTTTTTTGTAATGAAAAGGATACGTTATTACTATTGTAAATATGAATACATATTACGATTGTTTCTATAAAGTTCCATCAATAATTGTCAAGCATCGTCAAGAATCATTTTTGAGATATTTTTGTATCGAGAGATACAAGAGCATGTTGAGATTTTACTTGTGTGTTAAAAATAAGATTAAATTATTTAGTACATGTAAGTAATTTATACTATTAATAAATTATTTTAATTACCTTTGTACCTATGTATGTATAAATAAATTATGGTATTTTATTTATTATATTATTCAGCCACACACATACAGGAAAAAAAAATTAAATTAGATATTATGTGCACAATATTCTTGAAATGTTACTTAATTACTTACAAGTAGAACACTGACAGATATCGAAAAATGTGCGTAGAAATCCAAAATCCCAAAAAAATTGCAACAGTTCTTTCGTTCTATTTATAACTGATTTTAGCTAATATTCTTAGGTTAACCTACTAGAAGAACAAACTGAATGAGAGAATTTTAGAATATTTCTCTATTTCTTTCTAATACAAGCAATTTAAAGAGTAATTTAAAAAAACCGACTGCCAAGATTGTCCACAAAAGCCTTGCTCAAAAATATGAGAGCTAATAATCTTAAAATCAATTGTAAAAGACCCACGCCCTTATTCATAGACAGTTTCAAAACCTATTTTAGCTGTCGAAAGTTTTGTCTTCTTCACTCAAATTAAATTCAAAAGTCGTTCGAAAAGGACAAAAGAATCGATAACTAAAAATGGTTTTAAAAATGTCTATGAAAATGGCTGCTTGTGAAATGACGAAAGTCCAGCAGGAAAGTGGACTTTGACATTAGGATAACGCTTGGTAGAACGACATAAAAGAAAAAGTTGTCAAAACAAACATGGATGTAGCGCCATGGCGTCAAGATCGTTACAACTAGGCCGATACAATAGCCGCGTGTGACTCATTGATTTAAAAACTATTTCATTCTTGTGACTAGAAATACATACAATCTTTCATTATGTAAAATGTAAATATTCATAAAGCATAGACATTGACAAAGTCTGTTATTGCATTCAGAATATGTTTGTATAACGATTGTCCTAAGATGTTCCTAAAGAAGACTTTAGAGCCATCTTGTGACAATAATAAGAGAAAACATCAGGGTATACATGAATATTTCTTAATAATCCTTTATAAATATTTAGTTGTTAACAATAAAATGAAAATAAAATATGAAGATAGAATAATAGTTTATTTTTTAAGTTTAACACACAGATATATCAATTTCAATTCAAGTTAGGGCCGGCATAGTCACATATTGACTAAGGCCCATAAAAATAAATATAATAAAAAAAATACAGGTTAATTAGTTAGCTACAAAGATTACAATAATAACCCATTAGAATAGTACTATTTACATAGAACAATATTAACTGTACTGAATATTTTACAAAATAATACAAAAGGTAAATAATAATTTGAAAAATACATATCTAATATATACATTAATACAGGTTGAATTTTTCATTCGGGCGTGGCTTAATACGATACTATGAGGAAAAGCGAAAAATGCTCAAAGAAATCACAAGCCCGAATTCGATTTAAACTACAATTGCATACTTTAAACATTAACTTTATAACATGGCATTGGCATTGGTAACTCTCCTCATAAATCTACATAAAGTATCAGGCAAAAAATATTGATGGGTGTAGCATAACCTGAATAAATATGTAAATAACTAAATACTACGCCCAAAGATGTTTTTTTGTTTGAGCCATGCCGTAGATAAATGCCGAGAGTGGTGTGATGACTGCTACCTAGGACCTTACGAATTATTTTTTTAGCTTCTAGCACATTATCTACATCATTACTAACTTTTTATTTTTCTATATATATTTTTTCAAAATCATCGAGTTCGATTCCTCGCTATACTGATTTTTCAAAAATATTCAATCACTGTTACATTGACCGTCAGCAGCAATATATTAACTTTGCAACAAAAACACAAACTTACCTTATTCCTATTGCCAACAGCTACAATACGCCGCCAACTACGAGTTTGGGTATCGAGTCCGGGACCAGCAAACAGGCAACGACTTCGGCCACCAAGAAGCGACGAAGGACGGCAAAACCAGAGGTCATTACCACGTGCTTCTGCCAGACGGCAGGATGCAGAAAGTGAAGTACTCAGCAGGTCCTAGCGGTTACCACGCTGATATATCTTATGACCATTTAGCGTAGGAACTAGGATCTCATATCAGTGGTGGGTTACACAGCAAAAATCTTATGACCATTTAGCGTAGGAACTAGGATCTGTGAGTGCTGGATTATATAGCAAAAGTAGCACCTACTAAATACTTGTAGGATCACCTAACTGTTCCTCTATCTATCTGCGAAGATGTGACAAACTAAAGCGAACATTGTGAAAATTTTAAGTGGGATACTTGGCAAGATAGTGCCTGCAAGAATGAGCAATGAAAATAATGCTACGGTTTATCCATTTTTGTTACAATTATTTTATATTATAGTAGGTACTCCCTACTGTGTAACTGTTTTTAAAAGAACTAGTTTTGACACAAATCGTAAGAGTGCGCGATATTTTTCGTAGTTATTCATTGACAATCTATATGCTGCAGGTCTCATGCTTAATCCAGCACTGAGTCATATTATTCCAGTGTTTCATAAGTATTTAAATTTGGCTGTTATTCACAGACACAACATGGAGTATGCATTTCTAATGTTGTTAATATATTATTCACAGAAACATTTTGGACATTCCGTGCTATGCCTATGTTATTAATTTATTTGTACAAATCTTGAACGGCCTTATTCATAGACAGATTTATTACCTATTTTAGTTATCGAATGTTTTGTCTTCTTCGCTCAAACTGTATTCAAAAGTCGTTCGAAAGGGACAAAGCATTCGATAACTAAAATAGGTTTCCAATCGGTCTATGAATAATGCCGGAAGTATCCGAACATAGTTTCAAGTAATATTCATATGTAAAAAATAGACTAATCTTTTGTAAATAGTCTTTAATGATATTGATTATTTCCTATGAAAGAAAACCGTAGTTTGTAAATAAATGTACTGTATTAGAGTGTAAGAAATGAAAAACAAAACGAATAAATAATTTATTGGTAACAAAACATGTTTTTATAACAAAACCACACATATCTATTACAACACAAAATACTTAACAATAATTTAATTAACACAGTTGTATCTCAACAATGTAACAGATTAAAATCAGTAGTAAACTACACGTTTAATTGTAAAAATTAAACTTAACCTTATAATGTTTTGGCGCCAAAATATTCTCTACGGTTGACCGCACATTTCCCCGTGTGAAATAGAAATGGCGTCTCGGAATAATCTCAGAATATTTATACCAAACGAGAGCTGTGGAACGACCTGTAAAGTGACAAAAAGTGAAAACAGAATGCAGCGTTATTTTACGACGTGTCATATACCATGAAAGGCGACATTCCGCTTCCTTGTTGCGCAAGATAATAAAATTACACGTAATTTAAGTTAAATTGCTAGTTTGTAATTTTATTAGAATGGAAGCAAGATGCTCGCAGATAGTGTAACATCCTTAGTCGTTATGTTGGAAAGTAAAAGCATGACTGTTTTCCTTCCATAATCAATAAAACTATTACTTGTGGTAAAGATTGTGGTAAAGTAATAGGTAATGCAATGCGCAGTTTTAAACAATCGTACATAATGTAAAAAATATTATGGAGACGTGGAAGATAGAGCAAATAACATTGCTCAATTTAAACATTTTTCTATACCTTACAATGTAACAATTAGGTGGAATAATAAACTCATTATTGTATTATTACCAACAATCTAGTATAACAATATGTATCTTAATGAAATGAAAATCATACGTTATACTCGTAATAACGGAAAATTTTAGGACTCACAATAATTCATATTAATAGTAGATACTGTTAGCGATAATTAAAATCATCGTGTTTTTAATAAATTGCGTTTATTCTCAATTCAACATTTTACAACGGAAGTGAATTATTTCATCCGGTATTGTACGTTAATGCAAAATATTATTAGGCTCAGAAACCTACAATATTTGACGAGAAAGTTCGCATTATTGTCAAGTTTATGTGTCTACAAATAGTATTTTAATTTGTAAGTATAGTAATTAGAACTAGACTCTACTTCAAATGCAGTGTCTTCGGAGTCTGTGGGCTATACTAATAGCCAATCTATAAATACATTTATTTATTTATTTATATTTATATATTCTTTATTGTACACCAGGAAAAACAAACAGAGATTATAACAAAATTTAACAATAAGTACAATCGGTGGCCTTATTGCGCAAGGCAATCTCTTCCAGGCAACCTTAGGATGGACATAGAAGTAAGGAGAGAGAAAGGGCAATCTAATGTGTATAGTGACATAAATATAAATAGATAAATAACAATAAAATAAAACACAAATATAAACTCATACAACAAACATACAAATTACATACATATACATATAATATTAAATATATATAGATATATACATAATAAATGTTAACATTTTGGAACTTAAAACGTTTTAACAGCCTACATCTCTGGTATCCACTGCTTAGATTCTCTTTTCTATAAACTACATACATAAGCTCACGCTCGCATTACCGAAAGGATAGGCAGAGGTGACTGAAATGGCCAGCTTCGCCATGGTAATTTCTAGCCCCAGATGTCATAGACGACGAGCCAATCGCCAAATCTAGCACAAATTCCAGTCAGTAGCAACTTACCGAAATTGGAGTGTCCAACCTGGAATTTGAACCCGTGACCCCAAAGGCTCACTTTCTAGACGCGTAATCAAAACGCACACACATTGCCTTAAAACCATTCTTCGACAAGATTTTTATGAATTTAATCTGTACTTTACTGTATCGGCCCATTAATAATCATAAAAATCGATTGAGAAGGCTTAGGCCAGATGAATTTACATACCACAAAATCTTGGTTACGATCTCTTCGGTACGCAGCTTTCCCCAAGGGCGGATCCAGCTTTCAAGTCAGGGAGGGGTCATATAGTTCTAGTCAGAACACTGGACGTACTCGAATTCGATTACAAGTATACATTTAAAAGTGATTATTAAAAGTTTGTTACACCTGTGATTAGTGAGTATGCTCACGATTTTTTAAAGTGAAATACAACAGTATATTTTAAAACATCTGTCAATTTGGAGTCAGCCCAAGGGGGGGGGGGTCATGACCCCCATGACCTTCCTCCTGGATCCACCCTTGTAGTCCAGTCATTATATACATTTAAAAGTGAAAATGAACCGAGAAAGCCAAATTTTGGATATCACGTGGGGGGTGGATAGAAAAGCTTAAGTTCAAATTGTCGACCAAAATAACCTTGTGCAATTTCCTTGTGCAAATTCATTTAGCCGCTCGCTCGGTTGTATCCACGCGTCAAAATGGATGGAAAATGGTTCAGGGAATTATTGCAATACAAAAAAAATTCATAAACCAGCCAAATTAGAAATCAAATACATGAAATTTATTGATGAAATAATTTTTATGCAGCAAACATAATGATTACAAGTGGTAATTTTTTCACACGTTTTTCGTCGTTTGGATGGTCCTGTCTGTTCAAGTTCCTCCTCCGTAGACTCTTCGAGTCGTGAAACCTCTTCAATCGCAGGAAATGATGTTGTGACGGTCGAAAAATCGTAATCATCGTCATCGTCGTGATCGTCGTTGAATAAAATTTCGACTCTGGCGACATTGTCACATGTCTGTCCACTGCAGTGCAGGCAAATAACGGAGCAATGGATTCCTGCTTTCCTGCAGCCACAAGCAGCTCCACACTTTCCTTTGCATTTGCACGAAATGAGTTTCAAAAGTTCAGGTGGAGCGGGTGCGGCTGTGGTGCAAATTGGTTCGAGCCCGTTATTTGTTTGTCGCCAACCCCATTCTTGAGGATCTTTAAAAATTCCGAGCCACGTTTGTACTTGTAAATATGTCCGGAAAACGTGTTGGCGGAGTGCACTTTCCGTTGGTGGGAGCAGTGAAAGATTATTCGTCTTGCTTGTCGTCATTGATTTTGCGAAGCGATGGAATCGCAAAATATCCATCGTCGTGTCCTCTTTACGACCACCATAAAGAGCGATAAGGAACAGCTTTCCCGCGCAAGCTAGCATCTCCGGATCGACCTTTTCTTGCTTGAATAATTCTACCGATGACCGGAGGTTCGGATTCTTCTCGAGGGTGCTGATGAACTTCGACTTTCCAATGTTATAAAAAGATGACGTGGTGACACAACCGCTGAAAGCATGGATGAAAAGAATGTTCTCAAGAACAAACTTATCATGCTTGAAACAAGTTTTATTTTAAACATTTTTCGATCTTTCACCAAAAAAAAGTAAATAGCGAAAAAAAAAAATTCTCCCCAAATTTTTGATATTTTTGATCGATATCTCGAAAACGACGATCGATACGTGAAAAATGCATGGGACCTTAATTGTAGATCGCGAGAAGAGGAACAAAAAAGTATTCTATAAAAAATTTCGTATCTCAACGGGGAACCAAGTTATGATGAAAAAACTGAATTTAACCCTTTTTTCAAGATGGCGGAAATTGCACAAGGTTATTTTGGTCGACAATTTGAACTTAAGCTTTTCTTGCCATCCCCCACGTAATATCCAAAATTTGGCTTTCTCGGTTCATTTTCATTTATTTCCCGATTTTTCCGACGTAATGACTGGACTATTGGCCTTCCCCACGATTTTCCTTTACCGTTGACAGCCTCCGTGCTGCTGTAAGTTTGACGCTGGCTGTCAAACGAGGGGCCGCGAGTTCACGACACAAGAATCGTAGGTGTATTTATTATTATTCTATATCTGTATTAGCTACAAAAACCTCCTACTGCACGGCATGGGCCTCCTCTACAATCGAGAATAATATTGAGACGGGTTAGAGGGCCATATAGTCCACCACGATGGACCGCGACCAAGTGACTACCGTGAACAAGTTGCATAGAGTAACTTGAATATAGGGTAACAAGTTGGTAGCCGCGTCTGGTCCGATACCAACAGACCACGCACATATTCATTTATTAATTTTACCGACGTATTAAAAAATAATTTTATTCAAATCCCGTAATTAATAATAAATAAAATGAAGTATCTATTTATACAGTTGATTAAAACAAAACTATAAATTTTGACATAACATAAAAATCCCTCGAGACATTTTTATAGAGTGATAACTAATCGTTTATCTGCCGACTACTGTTCTATCAAAACGGTTGTAAAAATAATTATGCAAGATCATTCATATTTGAATATAGAAATCTTGCTAGACTTTCCTTTCTAAATGGTCTAAAAATGCGAAATTGTATCATAAAAGGCATTTAAATTTCTGAATAACAATTAATGTTATTTGATTTTGAAACTAATAATGTTTATTTAATCTGTAAATTGTCTTAAATAACCTTTATATGGATTTTGTTACATAAGATTTGGATGAAAGTGGTATTTGACTTGTTTATTTTTTAATATTTTTCCAAGATTATTTTTATTGATACCACTGAATATAGCAAAGATATCAAATGTTAGGGGTAATGTTGCATTAAATAAAGTTTTGATAAATTATTCAGTTCAAAGAACACTTTGTAGCGTTTCTTTGTGGTTTTTAGAATCAAGATTACTATGTACTTTCTCTCTCTCCCTCTCTATCTCTTCAGCCACAGGAAGTCCACAGTTGAACATAGGCCTCCCCCAATGATTATCTTACTATAATACATAATGATCTATATCGTATATACTTATACCGGGTATATCAAGACTGCGACCGAAAACGAAGCCAGGTGGTAGTTTTAGTGGTTACAGACACGATGCAAATAAAAATTTCACCAAAACAGCGACAGATATTTTTTTAGAATTTTTTAAAATCATCTTGTTTGGGTGGTAAATACCTAGTTTTTGCGAAAATAAAATAATTTAAACCCTTAAGTACCATTGAGAGTTTAAAAATAAAGAGGTCTACATTATTATTTTAGGAAAACTATGTATTTATCACCCAAATACGACGATTAGTAAAAAATTACAAAAAAAAAGTTGTCGATTTCTTTTGCGAAATTTTTACTTGATTTGTGTCTGAAGTCACTAATACTACCACCTGGCTTCGTTTTCGGTCGCGGTCTTGATATACCCTGTATACTACGTTTTTCAAACCATGTAGGTAGGTACACCTAAGATTCAAATCATTAAAAAATATAATCGCAAGTATGTCTCCGTATCCTACCTTTAACCAATTTTGAGAGAAACCCTACCTCCGTCCTGAAAATGCTCGTAAAAATGAAACAAGGGTTTTATTCGTACATTTATTAATAAAAGAGTATTCATTATTAATACTTTTCAAAGTCTCGCAGTACAGTATTTACAGTGTATGTTTAGTCTGAACAGAATATAAAACCTATTATCAATCTTCTCAATAAATAATCCGAGTTTTTGACCTTGAAAATTTAATACAATAATGTGTGCAAAATTATTTAAGCGCATTGCTGAAACATTGCTGAACATCACACATGATATTTAAGAATTTTTGCCGCTGATTTACATCGACTAAAATGAGAGCAAAAGAAAGGAAAAGGTTTTATTAATCTGATCAAACTATACCTACAATTGGTGCATTTTCTTTGGACATGACAAACTATCTAAAAAGCAAAATATAATTCAAAAAAAAATGGACGTTTCGTGGCAAACAATGGCTATAATCACCATGATTTGTAATCGCTCGAACGAACACGCGATCATCGCATCGTATTGATTTGTCAAACTTACTCGGCCTCTATATTAACGATAATTAATCTTCGTGGCAAATCAATACCAATATTTATGCAATTCACAAAGATATCAAAAAATTCTCTAGAAATATGCCATAAGTAACTCATATCCTCGGCATAAGACACGTATCATAATGATCATAATTATTCATCATCATCATCTTATGAACCGCTGTACGTGGAACTCCAGGTTTTCAGAGCGACCTGATGGTATTGACTTTTTGAGTTCATGTGAGTTTTCCTTATTCGAATCGCGCGATCCCGTCGCATGACAAACAGTTATCGCGCGATCCCGTCGCATGACAAACAGTTATCGCGCGATCGTTAGGATCGCGTGATTGAATCGTCTATTCGTGCGAACGACAGACAATTTTAACGCCGGATAAGCTGATACCAGACAATGAAAAAAAAAGACGCAATGATTTTTCAATTAGACTATTATGCAACTAAATTATTTACTAAAGTACCTAATGAAAAAATGATATTATACAAATGCATTTATGAGAAATTGTAAACGATCTAGCGAATCGCTTGTGATAATATTCTACAGTTGACATAGGAAAAAAATCACGCATGTATAAATAATAATATGAAGTTTAAAGCCCATTTATACTGAAGTTTATTTTCTGTCGAATAAAATTAAGTAAATCATTGTAATAGGACAGTCTCCGTGGTGAGTTAGACGCCACGATCCCCCCACCGAAACAAATGTTTGTGTGAACCACAAATATTTGTTACGGGTCTGGGTGTTTGTGAGACCGAACAGTCTCTCGTAGTTTCTGATACCCACGACCAGGGCTTGTAAACGATACCAATTCACATTAAAAGTATCGGTAAATACCGGTATTTTCATAAAGATACCTGTGTATCGTTAAAATTAAGTAGCGGTATCATAACGAAACACAATCGTTATGATACCATAACGTTAACAATTATCGATATTTTTTTACGTCGATAACGTTAAAAATATCGGTAATTTCGTATCGTTACTTTATGCGACGTTGCTCGTAGTTTAAATTGTGAAGACTGCCCGTTATTTATTTGGTGCTTATTTAATCACAAACGCGTGCCGACTGCCGCCACGCTCTTCGCATGAAGGTGGTTGGTTGGCAAACGTTGCGAGTTGCCGGTAGCGAAGGTAACGAAATACACTCATAACGTTAAAAGTATCGGTAAGTTTGGCAGTACCGGTATTTATATTTAACGTTAAAATAACGTTAACTTGGGTATCGTTACTTATGAATTTAAACCTGCTTCTAGCTCCATTAACGATACCAAACTTTTACCGGTATTTCAAACCCTGTTTGAGGTACTTGCCTTAATCCGCCCCTGTACGTATATCAATTATTTTATTAACTTTATTGTATGCAACAGATAAAAATCAGTGTGAATGAGCTTTAATGTTTAATTTTACCACTGCATGGCACTTATCACCACTACAATGAGAGATTAGACTCTAGTTCCCCACGCTGGCCAAGTGCGGGTTGGAAGACGTTAAATACTTAACATTTTTCTATAGGGAACTTTTCGCTATGCAGGTTCTTATATGCTCCTTTATCATAAATAACTTTGTAAGTCAAGAAAATAATGAATACTTAAGGCAATTTTCCTAATATTCCTCTCATATAAGCTAAACTAAATAACAAATAATTCTATAATCAACTTTTAAAATGGCAAAAGAATGAAAAACTATTTAAGGAAAAATATACCAATATTGGATGTTTCGAGATTACTCTATCTCATAGACGTTAAGTTACGTTCTTAATTTGTAATGAATGTGAAAACTACAATACGCCAATGGTTTATATTAGTAGGATGAAATATATATTGTGAAAATATATATCTATAGTATTATATAACATTCTTTATTTTACCAAAATGCACATTGTTATATGGATTTGTTATTACTGCAACCATAGATGTAGTATAACATAGATCGGCAATGTGAAAGAGATAGAATGATTTATATCATACATTAAAGCGAGATGCATGATGCGACCGTGCGTTTACACGGAGAGCTAACTTTAGCGATTTGTGTGAAAATATGTCATTTAAGCGAACGACAAATTTCGCTTATTTTCTTGATTTATTTAATATTTCAGTACTGAGCTACTTTTATTAAATGTAATTTATTATGGTGAGTTGTCCAGTGCCTGGATGTGATTGATTTTAGTGTAAAAACCCGAATAATCATAGTTTTTCATAAGATCGTATCACTTTTTTCAATGTTGTTTAGTGACAATATTGTAGATTTGTAAGACAAACCTTGTATGTATATCGGTAGAACAGAATATCCTTATTCATTATTTAAATGCATAGAAAGTATCCATTGCCTATAAAAAATGATATCATATACGTGAATTTATAATAATTTCAACCAACATTTGCTAGAGATTGATTGACAGTTTCGATCAATAATATTATGTCGATAAAAATAGTCAATGACCATAGAGGTTTCACTTCATTTTATAATCTCGTAGTATAACATCAATTCTATAATAACAGTTATTACTTCACTTTATTTATTCACTATTGATATTTTGCTAAATATTAATTAATATTTCGTGTGCGTAATTTACCATTTCTGAGCCGGTTTCAAATTAACTGTGCCACGGAGGCTGTCATTTTAATAAAACAATAGAACATTAGATATTATTATAAGGAATGCTTTACAAAACTTGTCAAATAAAATTATTCTCAAATATGACGATTTATCTTTATTTACTTGTGTTTACGTATCTGTGTTGAAATAAACACAATCATTATTTTTCTGTTAAAATACCATGAAATGTCTCATATAATATATCTATAAAATTTAATTTTATTAGTTGGGCCGTTAGGTATATCGATATGATAGTATCGACAGTGCATGGCGCAGCATTATCTGTCACGCACACATGCAAACTTCACGCACACTATCATATTCTAGTTTTGGTTTCACTCAAAATGATACATTGCCGATCTATGTTATACTACATCTATGACTGCAACATACGGCCATGTTCGTTATTAAGAGACGTCATGTGATTGGTCAATTGTTTAATCTTGCTGTATTTCTATTGGTCGACACAAAAATGTTAGTGTATAGCTAAATTCGGACCATTTCAAAAACGACCGATTTTATTCATTTGTAAATGTTTCAAATAATTTACATTTTGGCAACAGAAAGAATGTCAAAATTATGTTATTTAACACTATATAATTTAATAGGTACATAATTCTAACTCCAATATAAGCAATACTAAATTTTACTTCACTTTAAAGCTGGTTACATATGGCGGAACATACAAATATCAGGTTAGACCTTTGAAATTAAATATTTTTTTTTATTTTCCGTCACAGGAAGTTACTGATCATAGGTCTCTTCTCTCTGTTTTTGTACCGGTATATAAAAATGACTACTGCACAGCCGTCCAAATCTCGGAATAACTTTGTCCTACTGCTTAAACTTGCAAATGTTTACTTCGAAATGTATTAAAATGTCCTCCATATTTAAATACCACGCAAAATATCTTAAATTTAAAGTAGGTAAATTATTTTTCAAAAATCAACTTGGTACGTAAAACGCCATATGAATCCAGCTTTAAAGCACAAATATACGAATTATTACTAGGCGGATTATAAGTTATCATTTAAAATTTTAAGAATACACGTACCTAAATTTAATCTTAAGAAGGCAGTAGATGTTTGCTTTGCCTTTAACATTTTTAAAATAAAAGGAGACACGCAATCGTAACAAACAAGATATTATTTTTTTTAGTAATAAAAGTCTGTAGGGTGTATTTATTTATTATTCGAAATAGAAAAATGACATAATTTAAATCAAAAATTATATTTGTATTGTATCAGCCCACACACGTCCCACTGCTGGGCACAGGCCTACTCTACAATCGAGGGTACGATTGAGAGTGGTTAGGCCATATAGTCCACCACGCCGGCCTGCACTTTACATACCATAGAAATTCATAAAAATCGCTACGGTATGCAGGTTTACTCACGATATTTTCCTTCACCGTTATAGTGGGTAAAAAAATCCCAAGTAATATTTCTATAAAAAAAATTGTGGTTTTTCATACCATATTTATTGTAGGCCTACTGTTTATAACATTTGTACTGATTTTTTTCGATATAGTTGGGATTTTAGTCATATTTTTTTTTAAACTCCTGTAAAAAAACATACTGCAATCAAGACAAGTTTGGTGTCTCCTTTTATATCCGACAGAACATATAGATCGATAATATTAGTTATTATGTTTTGTCTCTTTCTAGCCTATGATTAAAAATATAAGACTGATACAGACGTAAATCAATCCTTGTATGCTAATCATTATTAACTAATGATATAAATGTTAAGGATAGGGGTATAGGCATACCCAGTGACTTATAAGACAAAAGAAACATGAATTAATTCTTCCTTTAGTAAAATTCAATTTTGAACCAAATTTTACTACCTAGTTATTAAAGTAAGAAAAAGGTCAATGAATAAAAATATTTATAATTCCTATTTTTTTGTATCTAGTCGAATTCTGGGTACGCCCATAGATAGGGAAATATGGATCTTTCTACCTTATTTCTACTTGATTAAATATGACACACAGTAAATAAATTTGGATATTAATACTAAAACGGACATCGTGAATATGTCCGCAAAATGTACCAATGTAATCTATACCCTATCTACGAGTATATTACCAGGCGGGCTACTGCAAAAAAACAATATTCAATATACAGGGTATATCAAGACTGCGACCGAAAACAAAGCCAGGTGGTAGTATTAGTGACTCCAGACACAACGCAACTAAAAATTCCGCAATATAAATAGTCATTTATTTTTGGCAATTTTTTTACTTATCGTCGTATTTGGGTGATAAATACATATTTTTTCCAAAATAATGATGTACACCATTTAATTTTTAAAGACGCAATGATACGTAAGGGTTTAAATTACTATTTTCGCAAAAACTAAGGATTTACCACCTAAAAACTATGATTTTTAAAAAATAGCAAAAAATAATCTATCGCTTATTTTGCGAAATTTTTAGTTGCATTGTGTCTATAGCCACTAAAACTACCACCCGGCTTTGTTTTCGGTCGCGGTCTTGATATACCCGGTATTCTGGTGCGAGGTTCTACTGCCTCCGTTTTCACTCATATCGACTGTTGAACGATTCAACAGTGTTAAATGTCGCATAGAAAATATTTATCGACATAATAAAAACGAAGTCACTAGTTCCATACGAAGAATCGCGCGATACATCGAATATTGCGTCAAATAGTAGTCCCGCTGGAAAACAGAACGAGAGGGCAGATAAAGCTGCGTAAGAGTAACAAAGACAGCTACATTTAAAGCGGTAAGTACTGCTCTTTTTTATTCAATTTTTTCGCGATGTCCCTTTAGTGTGATACCTTAATAAGTAAAGACACGACATTCATTTGATGCTAATCATAGTAATATATTGAGAAAAATAGGAAAAAAATGAATTCGTTTAAATTTCACTGTTTAAAAGTATCCTTGTTATTATAAAGAAATGGTTTTCTGTATTAGAAAAATTGGACTGATCATGTGTATTTGAATTTTGGATAAGCTAACATCCGATTTAGGCGCTAGACAATTCTTGATGGGTAAAAACCACTATCTTAACCCTATCCCCTTCTATAAACCAATACAAGAGTTATTCTCTTTCAGTTCATACAAATAAAAATATTATAGTCCCGAGAGACATGAATACTAACTGAAAATCAGTGAGAAATGTAAAATATTTTTATCATTATACTATCAAAATAAGCTACGAATTTGTTTATTCAATGACACATTCACGAAATAGCACCAAGCATCAATTTTTATCCAAAGTCGATTCCAAATATCTTCAAAAGTTTTGGTATATTTTGAACATAATATAAAAATATTTTACAGTTAACTTTACACTTTAAATTATGCAATCATGAGCATAAAACGTGTCATACGATTATCTAAATAATCGATTTTAATTTTTAAGCTCTAAATTGTATCGATTGTTCGAATCGATAAAACTAAACCATGATATTTTAAATTACGGACAGATATGATGTACAATGTTAGACACATTTATGCACGCTGCATCAATAACAGATTTTACAATCGATCCCATTTTTTTGTTACAATAATCGATTCTATTCGCTATTCAAATCAATACTTTCAGAAAGGTTTTCATCAACAATCGATCTTAATCACATCGAATCGATTTTAAAATCGATTCTCAAAAAAGAACACAAAACAGAACTCAGACAGCGATAATCGATAAAACTAGTCGATTTTCTGCTTCTTGCTATCAGGGGCAGACTCAGACCTCAAACCCAGCGAGCGTTTGAGATTTGTCTCAAAATTCTTAGTGATGTTGTTAAGATGGCGGAGTTCTAATGTAAGATTCCGCATGCTCTTGGAGTAGGGTGATTTAGAAGTGGAAGGGGCGGCGTCATCGACCTTCTGGATTTTCGGGGGTGGTTCGGCATCCCCTTCGGAAAGGCTTGGTAGATTGATGAGTGGCTTGCGCGGCTTCATGTTTGTCGTCACTGAAGAAAATAAATACAATTATTAAATAACAAATAAATTTTAAGACTGCTTTGATGACAAATCAAGTTTAGTGTTTAAACAAACTATGTGTGATTTGAATAGTTTTTCAAATCAGATTTTTTTGCAAAAGATGGTACAGATCTTTACTGTATTTCAGACGATTAATTGCAATTAATTCATGCTTGTATACTGCGTTTTCAACGAATGACTCTTGAACAGTAATTTTCTTATCTCTGGGGTAAGTACTTGTTTTTCACAATAAAAGATACTCTGGGTTCTTTTCTATACTCCTGACAAGGTGTATGAGTATTTGACAGCCTCCGTGGCGCAGTTGGTAAGACGCCGGCTGTGAAACGAGAGGCCGCGGGTTCGATCCCCGCACCGAAAAAAATATTTGCGTGATCCACAGGCATTTGTTTCGGGTCTGGGTATTTGTGAGACCGAAAAGTCCCTCGTAGTTTCTGATACCCACGACACAAGACTCTTAGTGTGGGGTCAGGACTATGTTTGTGACTGTTGGGTGTATTTATCGGGTGTTTTATATTAACATATATGTTTTTATATACGTACGATTATTGTGGTTCCTCTTAGAAGTCCCGATGGGCATTACTGAGAGATCAAGCTTGATCTGGCTTGAGAAATGGCGCAACGGCTGTGTTGGTGGCGGAGAAACATCGGGAGATGCCACTGTTAACATTAAATAAGTATCTTAAATGCATGGAAATATATTAATGTTGTTGTGGAAATCCTTGGCCCTCTTCCACTTCCTTGAGCTACTATTGTAAGGTCTCTAATATGTGAGAGGCCGCCTGGGTAGGTTATAGGTACCACCGCAATGTCTATTTCTCCAACAAACAGCAGTGTAAATGCACTGTTGTGTTCCGGTTTGAAAGACATTGTAGTCAGAGTAACTACTGGACGTAATGAGAGTTAACATCTTATGTCTCAGAATGGCGAGCGCAGTGGAATACCAAGCTTTGCGTTGTAATTCATGTTGTTTGGTTTTGCTACTGTCCATGAGCGGTCGTGTCGCTTACCATCAGGCGAATGGCATGCTCGTCTTGCCATTCATCGCAATAATAAAAACTTCCTTTAGCTGAACATAAATAACATTACAATAAAAATACAAAGCTTACTTTCACACAGGGGTTAGCAGAGAAGCTACTTGTTACATTAAAAAATGCAGAATAAGTGGCTCAGCTATGAAAAAGCCAGGCACAATTACAGCACCGAGCATAGGTATTTTTAATGCAAAACTCTGATAAAAATTTGACTGCCTGATCTGGGATTCGAACAATCTTACTATTAACAGACCACCTGCCATTAGGCCAATAACAAGTCTGTATGCACATATTTTTGAATGTAAATAAATATGATCGACATATTTCTATGTATGTATATGCGATAAGTCCGCCATTTGTACTTTGTTGTCTTATCTCTAAATACTGTTAGTTGTGTACAATAAAGCATAAAAATAAAATACTTATGTCTGTAAAGTGCGTGGTGGCCTGTTGGTAACGGACATGTTCACAGTGGTCGCGGGTTCAAATCCCAGGGCCACACCTCTGACTTTTCGGAGTTGTGTGTATTGATAGTCAATCACCACGCACTTTAACGGTGAAGGAAAACATCGTGAGGAAACCTGCATACCGTAGTGATTTTAAAGGATTACTACGGTATGTAAGTCCGCCAACCCGCACTAGGCCAGCGTGGTGGACTATATGGCCTAACCCCTCTCAATCGATTCTCTCGATAGTAGAGTAGGCCCGTGCCCTGCAGTGGGACGTATATGGGCTGATACAAAAAAAAATACTTGTCTGTAGGCATGTAAATAAATGTAATTATTACCTGCGTTGGATTTACCTCCGCCAACTTGCTGGGTCAACTCGCTAAACTTGATGTCCAGCTCTTCTACACGCCTCTTCAAGTCGGCTGGGGAGGAAAACATTACATTATACATACATACATAAACTCACGCCTTTATCCCAGAGCGGGTAGGCAGAGGCGCCACCAAGACACCCACATTTCGCCTTGTGTGTTCCGTCCCACGATATAATATGGCCTATCGCCATATGAGGCACAATTTTATGTCTTCGGGCTGATAAATAGAAAAATCCAATATCACTTCGCCCGACCGGGATTCGAACCCGACACCTCAGCTTTGATTATACCGTAGAAGAACTACGCCACCGAGTCATGTGACTGTTATGCATACAATCAATATCCCAGTAAAATATTAAAGAAAATATTTGTATCAATTCATAGGTATATAAGTAAGGAAATAAACAGTTTACAAATACAAGGGAGAGAGGAGGGGGGTGCAAACTAACATTAATTTTTATATGAGGGTGATTTTTTTAAATTTAAAAGACTATATTTTCTTTTTATACTTGAGCGAAATTTCACTCGCCAATGTTGAAAATTAATAGGTTTATCGTATTGCAACTTTATGTTAAGTAATAACCACAATCACGCAAATTGTAAGACCTATTTTAGCATCTTACTTTGGCACAATTTTTCTTTGTATGTGGTAAATTGAAGTCAATGATATTATTAAATATAATACACACTAATTGCCGTGTCTTGTGTTTTCAGCTTCTTAGTGAGCAGCTTGATGGCCCGCTCGTGTTTCATGGCCAATTTCTTGTAGTTGATCATCTGAAAATTAAGGGGGACATAAAAACGACAAGCTTTGTCCTTTTGTGGAGTACTGTACTGTATCATCCCATATACGTCCCACTGCTGGGCACGGGCCTCTACAATCGATTGAGAGGGGTTAGGCCGTATTATTCACCACGGTGGCATAGTGCAGGTTGGCGGACTTTACATACCGTAGAAATTATTAGAAATCGCTTTGGCATGCAGGTTTCTTCACGATGTTTTCCTTCACCATTATATTACGTTTTCTTTTTAGTATATAAACCATCGAATATGCTCAAAGTTAGATGTTTTGTAGTTACTGTCCAGTTTATAATCATTATATCATATACTGATATTTATTATCATATACTGTGTATGTGGCAGTTGTATATAAGTACATATATTTGGGTGTATTCATATATAAGTATGATATTCTCACCCGTCCGTAGAACTTCTTGTATCGTGATGCGAGATAGAGCGACAGCTTAACGTTGAGAGTCGACCTCTTGCGAAGATGCAGCATCTCCTGACGCATCGCTAATGGTGCTAGTACCGCAGCTGAAATTATACATTACATAAATACAACAAAGTAAGCTTAGCTTTGCAAATATGAACCTTCAGGCAGAAAGATTAAAATTCAAATTGAAGCTCTGACTTTTTTAACTAGTATTGCTCACCGCTTCACCCGTGTAATTAAGTGCCGTTATATATTTCCCATGGATAAAAAGTACCCTATAGCTTTCCTTAATAAAAGGGCCATCTAACAACAAAAGAAAATTCAAATCCAACCAGTAGTTTCTGAGATTATCACGAACAAACAAACAAACTACTCAGGTTTATACATTTGTATAGATTGTTAGTTACCATGAGCCGGCCTGGCTACATTCTGCACAGCGCCCTCTTGTAGACGTTTCCTGAACTCCGGCGATATTTTATCATCGAAATGCTCTATGGCCATACTAGAGATGTCCCTCAACTCTTGTAACACTTCGTGGGCGCGCGGCGGAGTGGGCGATGTCTCTACTATGCTCAGGACGCGTTTGATTTCGTCTATCACCTGGAACAAAAGAATATGATAAAGTGCTTTGTTGTAGGTAGAACTACGGCATGTAATAGGCCGTATCGACTAGGGCACCACTGTATCACAGAAAACCTACGTGAAGTGTTAGCTAATAATACTTGTATAAGCGTTGTTGAGTGAAATAGCCGTGTGATAAGTGACCACTGGGCATTACAGTGGCAAACACCTAATAGTGGTCGATGCAAGTGGATAAACACCATTTACCGTCGGTAAATACTCTATGTGGAATGCTGTGCAGTTACCATCGTCCGCTTTTACATTGAAAGCTAGAATAAAAAGAAAATACCCTACCTTGGAAATCGAATCCATGGCATAATCGTTCACAAGCCATATGTAGTTTTGTTTCATAAATTAGACGATTTCTATCTGACTTGCAGAAGTACTTTTACCAGATTATCTCTACACAAGCTCTTACTACAGCTACTATTAAACTACTTTCAATATTTAAAGGTAGTTTTCCTTTTTTAATATTTACCTTCCCCGGTATGAAACAGCACAGCCCATTATCAATGAACTTGGAGTAGGTCATGTTGAGCATGGAGATGCGAGTCTCAATCGATGTCAGAATATCGCTGTGACGAGACAGAGGGTGGTATCTGCAAAAAACGTCCTATATTAATACCATACCATTAATCAAAACACGTAGAAGCATGTAAACATGACAAAGCCGACATAATTGTTTCGACTGGCAATAGATGCATCGGAAAAAAGTCTATCTGGACAGTACTGCTTACCACCAAGCGTTATCAGTTATCACTTTTCAATTGTACATTAAAAAGACAATATAACAAATTGATTTACTTATGTATACTGCCACAGACAACATGGACTGGATTTCGATTCAGGACCATCCAGTAAGTCGCATGCCAGCTGTGAAAAAGCCGATGTTTCAATAAGCTTAAATTGTTGACAAATATTTTCGGATTTTGTTGTTACGGGAAATGATTCTCGTAATTTCCAAATTCCAGAAATAAGAGACATGCATGTGACTGGATAAAAAAAAGATTATTTAAATTTAAATCTTTATTGTACACAATTAAGAACAAATATTAATTGTGTTCAAAAATTAATAAACAAAAAAACATTGTGTTTATCTCATAAATCCGTCCGTAATTCTATAAAACTTACAACTTGGCAAAAAAGAGTATGGATTTAATGAGGGCGCTTAGATCGAATTTGGTATTAATATGGCAACCCGATATACTACAACCTAAAATGTTTCTGATACTTGTTGAGTCCATCTCAACATCAATATATCAAACATGATACTTGTTATTATTAATTTCTTGATCTTAAAAGACTTTTTATTTAATTTAAATAACAAAACAAAAACCGTACAAAAATGTCTAGAAATACGTATAAAATTAATCAACGCACACAATGACGTTTCTAATAGTGTTGCCACAATTGTTTTTCTTTAATGCCAATTCTTTTTTGCCAAGTTAGACAAAAAGTTATTTACAGGCCGTTTGTGATCTTCGTCGCCGAAAGCGCTGTTGTCGAAATAATAAGAATAGTTTTTCTCCCTTTTGCCCAAAAAGAATATTCAATATAAGTGCTGCTAATGAAAGATATTTAACAGTCATAAATTTAACAAAACATATTTAAAATATTATATAATATGTTTCCAATATATTTTCTATTATAGATGCACCCGGACGAAGCTGGACCAGGCCGCTACCTATATTTTCTAATGTTACAAGGGCTGTTTGATAAGTCAGACACCGCATAAAAGTATGTATTTGTCCAAAAAATAATTTTATGTTTGAACATAATCTCATTTTAGAACGATGAAATTAGTCATGCGTATTACCATTTCTTTTTTCAAATAATAGGTATTTTTCGTTCCTAATTTTTCGATGCGTGAAAATACGTGCGTGGTGGCATGTTGGTAACGGACCAGACGCGGCTGCCTACATGTTCACGGTGGCCGCGGGTTCAAATCCCAGGGCACACCTCTGACTTTTCGGAGTTCTGTGTGTATTGATAGTCAATCACCACGCACTTTAACGGTGAAGGAAAAACATCGTGAGGAAACCTGCATACCGTAGCGATTTTAAAGAATTTCTACGGTATGTAAGTCCGCCAACCCGCACTAGGCCAGCGTTGTGGACTATATGGCCTAACCACTCTCAATCGATTCTCTCGATTGTAGAGTAGGCCCGTACCCTGCAGTGGGACGTATATGGGCTGATATAGATATATATATATATATATATAGACTATATAGAATGTTTCAATGAAACAGATGTATTTAGTTAATTTCAGTTTTTTGCAACACATCAATATCGAAACTGTCCAAAAGCTCTGAACAATATTAAACATTTGTTCCACCCTTTTTAAGGTATTCGATGAGAATAACCACATGCGTCCAGAAAATCTGTGGCCGCGACTTTTAAACGACAGAACCACCTTGCATCCTTGGTGCCCGTGCATACGAAGAAATCCCCTATTTTTATTGATCCTTGGTTTCTGGATTCTTGGTTGTATTTTACGGATTTATCTCAGTCCACGGTTACGTTACAGCTAAAGACCTCATTCGCTATCTGCTAATCATCGCCTAACACTCCTATACGTTTTCAAACGGTTTCGCTTATGGCAGAGTGTTAGCAAAGCGCGCATAGCTTTTTGATATCCACATTATAAAGAACGTTATTTATCTCATTGGAGATGCCTATGACCTCGGCCACCTCACTAATTTTAATTCTATGATCGTTCGATATAATTTTATAGGCGATTTTTGGCGTGACGACCCATTTGATCGATCTGAATGTTCGGCGTCATTTATGCCAGTGCTATTCTAACCACATTAAAGCACTTCTTAACTGAAGAATCTCCGTAGTATTTAATATTTATAAACCTTATCCTAACGAAACAAATATTCGTGTGATCCACAGATATTCGTTTCGGGTCTGGGTGTTTGTGAGACCGAAAAGTCCCTCGTAGTTTGGCATACACGACACAGGACTCGATCTTACGGTGGGGTCAGGACTATGAACTGCTGGGTGTATTTATTTATATTATTAAATACAAAGACTTATCAAACCGCCCTCGTACCTGCGTTCGGACTCCCGTCTCGGCAGTTGAGCCTTCACGTTCTTGAGGGCTAGAGTGTGACGCCTCTCAATCATGAGGAACCCTCTGTTCAGCATGCGCATGCAGATCTCATTGAATGCTTTTGATACCTGAAACAAATAAATGTTTATTTATACATGTATATAAACATCACGCCTTTTCCTAGAAGGTGTATACAGGGGTGCTACCAGGACACCCACGTTTTGCCTTGTGTATTCCACGATGTGATAGAAAAGCAAGCCTATTGACTATATCGGGCACAAATTCCAGATAATGAACAGAAAAATCCAATATCACTTTGCCCAACCCGGGAGTCGAACCCGTGACCTCAGCGCTGTAATCGTATCGTAGTACAACTACACTACCGAAGCAGTTTATTTACAATGATGGTATATTATCTGTCTAGATGGCGACCATCGAACATTGTGGTTAATGCTTAGTGACCCAAGTAAGTGTTGCGTTCGGGGTCCATCCAGACACATTTTTTTTTTGTCTCAGCCCATATGCGTCCCACTGCTGGGCCCGGGCCTACTCTTCAATCGAGAGAATCGATTGAGAGTGGTTAGGCCATATAGTCCACCACGCTGGCCTAGTGCGGGTTGGCGGACTTACATACCGCAGAAATTCTTTAAAATCGCTACGGTATGCAGGTTTCCTCACGATGTTTTCCTTCACCGTTAAAGTGCGTGGTGATTGACTATCAATACACACATAACTCCGAAAAGTCAGAGGTGTGCCCTGGGATTTGAACCCGCGACCACCGTGAACATGAAGGCAGCCGCGTCTGGTTCGTTACCAACAGGCCACCACGCACTTAACAGACACATAACGATATAACTGCAAGTCTGAGTTTGCACCAGTATACTGGAATGTGTGTGGACGAATAACTGCGCAAACTCCGTTCCAATATTCAATTGGAGACTGGTGCAAACTCGCGTTTGCACAAATGCACTTGAACGAGTGTGGCGGCCATAATACAATAAGGCCGGTATAATTCTATCGTTCGGCGAGACATTGGCATCTTACAACGGTGGATACTTTATCCAGATTAGTGTTAATCATCTGGTGCTTTGTGGTAACTTTGTCGTAACAAAATAAAAACAATAATTCGTGACAGTCAACATAATATTTATTAGATATATTTTGAGTTGAATAGTTCCTATAAGAACGTGAAAGAGCGCGGTGGCTTGATGAAGTAGACGTTTGACGGTTAGTTGGGGTTCGAAACCCAGGTTACACGACTACTTCATGACTTAGAATCTAAATGGACTATAAGGAGTTTTCTTCAATTTCATCCCTTAAATTGAATGGGGGATGAAAGTTGGTTTGGAAGTTTGTCTACCACTTCTATATTATAACCGAGAAGAATATACCCAGCAGTAGACATTTATGTTATTATAGGATTTCATTTTATAATTGTTTCTGACATCAATACTTCTTACATTACCTAGTAATAGACACCTAAAGATAAACATGTTTATATGTAAACTGATGCCTGTGTCACATTACAATAGGAAGTTAATTCAGAATCTAATGTAAACACATATCAGTTTTCTTAAACTACCATTAGGCATAAACCTTCGACAGCCTCCGTGGGGCAGTTGGTTGAACTCCGGCAGTGAAACGAGGGGCCGCGGGTTCGATCCCCGCCGACAGACAATTTAATGTTTCTAGGATATGAGCCTGGGTGTTTGTAAGACCGAAAAGTCTATCGTAGATTCTAATACCCAAGACACAAGACTTAAATGATGTTAATGTGGGATGGTTCGCGCCACAATCAATATGTAAAGTATTTAAGTAATGTAATTTGATCATAACAGGTACAAAGGTTTATTTCTCAACATTTTTGTTAACAAAGCTTATTTATAATTTATGCAAGCATGTTAAATGTAAACATAATATACACAAGGCAATCTTGTCAGTTTATTATAAAAACAATAATTTGCATACACAATAAGAATATGCATTACTCATGCAAATATTACATTATATGAAAGAATTTTTTTTGTCTTTAATTGTAACATATGACATTTAATACAAGAATATTATACTTTTATTTCAATAACGGAAACAAATATTTTGTATTTCAGTAAGCAACAAGATAATTATATTATTTAAGATAAAACAATGAAGATAGAATAACATTACACATTGTGTAAGCACAAGAATTACTGTATGCTAAGCTCATTTATGACCATTTGTAAATCATTTACTTTAATACCAGCTAAAAGAATGGGTAAGACAAAAATAAAAGTCACCATGAAAATAGTATACTCGCCAAATACATTATTTACATTATTAATTGATTCATTTACTAGCATTTTTGTGAATAACTTAAGTATAACATAAAAAAAAATCAGAAGGCTCAGGCACAAAGATTATGTCACATAAAATTTTCTGCATGGTAATTGTGACTGAAAATTAATTACAAACTCAACTCAAATGGAGTATGTTAGGTTTGTATGAAAATTGCATTTAATAATCATCATATTTATAGTCAAAGAAAATGTACCATTGAACTCGAAAACTCCATTTTAGATTTCCACAGCTACTCGTTTGAACTGTCTTGCATACAGATTTTCTGTGACCAGTATTATATTGTCCCTCCAATGTGAGTTGATGACTGATGCTTGCCAATATATTTATAAAACTCTAAATCACAATATATTTAAGTCTTAAATTATGTTCACTGGCTGCCGGCTAGTAACAATTAGGTCTCTTTGTAGTGTACTGTTACAGAATCATTGAAAATTTTAAAATATATTTGTACCATCAACCATGCAACTTCTTGTTTGTAGTTGTTCATGTCTACATCTAAAGTTTTAGTCATCATGACACAATAACTCCTATTAAATAGTTATGTATATGCCTGGATGAGTAATCACAATTTTATAGATTAATATTTCCAATAGCTACTTCGTTTAAACGTGATGTACTTAGAACCCTCCTGATAACACAATTAGAATAATTATTAATTAACTGTAACCCACCGGCTATAAATAGACAACACATAATACTGAGTACATGTACCAATTTATATTTGTTTCATTAATATATTTTATACACTCTACAATGATTACATCAGTATCAGTTACGGTTAAAACAATGAAAAATCTATAAATACATTTCATAAAATACATACCAATCGATTTTTAGCGATTTCATCGTAAGATAGATACGAGAATATATTCTCCACCATAACCACGGGTAGGCTTAAGAAGTCCATTGTGTACAAACGGGTCCCGGATTCAATTTGAGCACAAATTTAACACATGCACAAATCTAAATCAATATTAATTTAATGTTTACACATTTGAAAACAAAGTAGTCGCCTTTCCCGATGTTTCTTTGGACGCCATCGGGCATCGAACAAGCGCGTCTATCTCTGTTGCGATTATTGATTTCTCCTACGTTCGAGAGAAAAAAAAACAAAATGCACCGTTCAATAAAATGACTACATGCACGAACCAAACATTGCTTGTAATCAGCGACATCTATTATAAGAAAAGCACTAATACCAAAGTGTCCAATTTATAGAAAATATGTAAATTTATCATAGCGCATTGATTAATATAAGTAACGCTGCATTTTGACTATTATAAGATCACATGCAGACATAATTTTATTGGAAATTATCCTTTAATCAATGAATTTCCCAACATGCACCGAAATCAAACAAGTCCATAATTAATATAGAAAACAATTAAAAGATGGCGCTGCAGGCAGTAATAGATTCTCGGCAATGTTTTCCACTCAGTACCCATCCATCGAGAATTTTCCAATTTGTTACGTTTCCATTTTCCACGATTTTCCCATAAACTGGTACTAAACCAGTTTATGGGAAAATCGTTGATGTAACTGCTTTTGGCACACAGTCTGTGGTATAGAAAACATTTTGTATTAAAAATTAACCCCTGACAATTTATCCTCAACTTTTAATAGTCATCTGGTACAGAAAGCTCTTGCCGAATTTATTAGAAATAATGGAAACTGTATATAAGAATGCTCTAAGTTAACATGCTATAATAATTAATTTTAATCTGAATATTCCAGAATAATATTAGTTAAGTAATATATGTAGGTATATAATAGATCAATAATCATGGCTAGAGAAGGACATTGAAGCAGTGAATTTATCATTTCAAGTTCATACATACTTAGTACAATAAACACGTGACGACGAATAATGGCACACGTGTCTTTAATGCTTGTCATTATAATGTAACGTTACATAAAAAGTACAATACAATACATATGTTTGACCTCGGAATTGGTTGCCTGTGATAAAATAGAATTTCACTTAGGGAAACTAAGTAAATACTAATTCATTTGACTCTCCCTCATCTGCCACAGGAGTTCACTACTGAACAAAGACCTCTCCCAAGGATCTCCACATCCACCTATTGGAAGCGGCCTGCATCCGGCGCCTTCCAGCAACCGTGACCAGGTCGTCAGTCCATCTTGTAGGGGGGCGTACTGCGTCCGACACTTCGCGTGCCTGTACGTGACCTCCATAGACCATATAAAACCAAGTATTATAATCTAAGGCGAATATAGATACAGAGTTGAACCTATAGGTACACCGCAAACAAATTGTCGGAACATTGCGGTAGGGACCGTACCACTATATCTGCTTATGTCTGTCACTCCTACCCAGCTAAACCATCTTCTCTCTCCCTTCTTTGGGTTCCTGCGGTCCTGGTAAATGCGGCGAAATGCATACAGATTTTGTTCTTGACGCCTGCTTATGTAACAGTACCTCAATTGCTGCTCTAATGTTAACTTTACGTCCCGTGGCGCTTTTCACTCTTGCGATTTAGGAGAATCCTCATAAATTAAGACATAGTGTAAATTCTTATTATTCAACGTATTAAAACAGACCGACACATTGTTTATCATTATCGTACATACCCAAATTGTTTTATCGCTAACATTTTCCAGATAAACTATTTATAGATTATAATATAAATATCAAGCCTAATAAACGTAATGTGTAGGTACCTACCTATAAGTTGAGACGCGTGGTGTAAGATACAACATCCTCATTTTAAAAAGAAAATGTTACAGTATAAAAAAAGGCAAGTGGTCTCTGAGCTCCACTACAAAACTGCGATGCGACGTCGTATCATAAAAATCTACGAGCTCCTACAACGCATCGAAAAATCTTGCGAATTGATTCGCATCGCGCCTTTCTCCTTTTTGTTTGTTTTTTTCCTGAATTTCTTTAGCAATAAGCTTCACCCGAATCGGGAGGAAGACGCCTTATGCCCTGTGGTCCGGGGGTGCAAAAATTCCGCCACGGTATTCCCTGCCCGTCGTAAGAGGCGACCTAAAGGGGTCTTTGGTGTCGCTAGGCAGACTGCGGGGGAGGTGCGCCCTTACGTATAGCGCGCGTGTGACGGTTTTCGAGGAGATGAAGACATCTTGTCGCACGAAATCGCATCGTGCCGATTCGCAATTTTGTGTATGAGCCTTATAGAGGGCGCCTTAATACTTGCAACCAGGGAGTTCTCAACTTTGATAATATCTTTTGCAAACGTAAAAAATATTATAAACAGAGGAAAAATAGCCAAGATTGTTTTGGATGTTGGAATCAACTACAGATTAACTTTGGAATTACCTGAATTACAACTGAGACTTGGAAACGGCATGTTTTAGTGAACAATTTCACATTCGTCAGTCGGACGTGTCAATAAAATAATAACTATTAATGTCTCTAATTGCCCCTGCTTTTCTTACACTGGTCGATTTTAACCATAATATGGACTATTTTTCAGTTATAGCATTATCTACGACTATTAAAGAGCCGGCTGTGTGGCATGATGTTTTTTTTTTCAAGTATAAGTTTTTTAATAAATTAAAAAAAGAGAACGGTATACGTAACACCAAATAACTTTTATTAATTTATTAATAAAAAAACATACAATAATATTCAACTTGTGGGGAGATCACAGTGTTTTTTTCTAACATGAAAACGCAAAGACGTGTTATATTTAGTTGCGAACGGGCAAACTTCACATTTAAATCTCTTCTCTGAAGAGTGTTTATACTTATGCTGCACCAAATTTGCTGGAAGTATCGTAGCGTAGTCACATTGATCGCAAGTATACCTTTTACGACCCGTTGCGTGAGCTTCTTCATGATACTTCAAAATGTACTTATTCATACTCTGAAAAGGGCATTGTGTGCACTGGAACTTTACGCCTAAATCAGCATGTTTTCTTTTATGCTTCTCCATTGCCAGTTCGTAGAAAGTCTTGTACCTACATCCGTTGAAATCACAACGGAGGGTAGTCGCATTTTTATGCCTGAGAGTGTGCTGTGTTAAACTCAGTTTGGAGGTAGTTTTAAATTCACAGTACTTGCAGGCCATTTCGACTGTCTCGGTGTGTTTTGCTTTTATGTGCTTTTGTAATTCGGTGATCGGTATGATCTCACCGCACATTTGGCATTGGGACTCCTCTATAACATGGTGGTTTTGCTCATAGTGAAGTTTCAGTTGTGGCCAGGATATGTAGGCCTCAGAGCACTTTGTGCATTGGAAAGAGTCTTTAGAGTCAATCTCCTCCTTTTTGACTTCAAGCCATTCAGGATTAGGTTCTTCTGGTTCAGCATGCATTATATTAACATGGCGAGACAACTCAAATTCATCTTTAAACATTTCAGGGCATTTTTCACACTTCTGCAAGTGAGCACTGATGACTTTCTGCGTTGGATGCTTTATAATAATGTGCCTCCTATAACTCTCTTTCGCTTTAAATGTTTTATTACAATATTTACAACTATAAGACACCTTTAGGTGAACTTTCATTAAGTGAGGTTTAAGTTGCCGTTTCTCGTGGAATCCTTCGTTGCAAATGTTACAAAATACAGTCTTGGGTCTGTCTATTTTGTGCGTGCATCGTAAATGCTTGGCAAGACCGCCTTCGGAGGCGAAAATTAGACCACATATAGAACATTCTTTGATTACTTGTATGTGCGTGTGATTCATGTAATGCTCTCTAGTCTCAAACTGTTTGTTGCATATATTGCATTGCACCTTTCGGTCATGTTTTCTCCTTATATGTCGCTTTAAGCTTTCTAATTTATCGTAGGATAGGTTGCATATTCTGCATTTGAGCCGGAACGCCTCTTTGAGGGCATTGTGCTTCCGTCTCATGTGCAATTTTAAGTAATTTAATGACGTGAACATTAGTGGGCATTCTTTGCAAGTGATTTCTCCAGTTTGCTCGTTCCTGCACCCTTCTATCACTTCGGGTGCCGTATTTTCCGTCTTCACCGTCGGTTCTTCACTAACCTTATGTTTTCTTTGTATATGCCGTACATATGTCTCTCTCTTTGTGAACGCTTTAGGACAGAATGGACAGCTGAACCATTCGTTAGATTCTGGTTGTACTCCAGAATGTTTACGTTGTATGTGAACCACAAGACTCCTGTGTTTATCATACGTCAAGCCACATTCACTACACACATAGTTGAAGGAGTCTGCAAATGCTCCGTGCTTTCTTCTCATATGCATCCTTAATCTTGCAGCACCTTTAAACACTAGAGCACAAATATCACACGTATGTTCGTCTAAATCATCCGGCGGGGCATCCGGACCATGTTTCCTCTTAAAATGAGCTACTAGACTATTTTTCGTTTCATATGACATTCCACAACATTCACATACATGCTTGAATGACTTTCTAAACACTTTATGCTTTCTCTTCTGATGCATGTGAAGAGTTTTGTTAGATTTAAACACTAGATGGCATACTTTGCAGATGTGCGACTGGTACGGTTCGGGTTTCACTTCTGGGGCGGGGTAATTGAGCAATTTATTTTCGTTGATAACGTTTTCGAAGGTAAGTATCACTGCCTCGTGACTCTGGTCTTCCACTTTGATGGCTGGCTCGGGCTGACTGTCCTCGTGGGCTGCTTCCATCAACAGGCCTTGATTGTCGGCGAACTGGAACACAAGAAATATAAGAATGTAATGAATGTAAATATAGTAATGAATGGTTTTTTTATTGCATAGGTACGACAAACGAGCAAACAGTCCACCTGATAAGTGAACACTGCCACCGAAACGTTAATCACTAGAGAGTGTTAAATGTTTCCGGTTAATTCTGTGTATATCTGGATACTACCATGCCGGTAAAGTTATGTCGATCGGCAAGCTAAGATAGCTATTATTTTGCGTCGGTGGATACTCTATCACCTATCTGAATTGCAATCTACTTACCATGCTTTGCAATAAGAGCCAATAAGTCAATAAGTCGTGCCAGTTTAAATAAATATATAATAGAAGCAAAGGTCAATGTCAAACATGATAATTTACATAACATTATCGACGACTTTTACTATCTTGACGTAATTGGCACTCATTTAAATGGAAAGTAAAACATTGTGTGGAACTTGGCACTGGTGCCGGAATTAGCACTGTTGGCGTCTTATTGAAGTAATTTTAGGGCGCCTAGAGTTTCAGAGCACTAGAGTTGCAGAGGTATGTAACGGCTGTCCCAAAAATTGAGAGATTATGACCTAGCTTAGCTAATTTCTAGAGAAGGCGCATGTACAAAACTCAGCAGTGAGATGTAAAATGGAAACAGACAAATAAAACGGATATTGTGGTTGATAGATTGATTAATACCAAGTTAAATAGAAAAATACTCACATCATTAAAATTCAACTCCACCTCAATATCTTCTACTTTAATAGTAACCTCCGGGTCTAACGCTAACGTTGGCACAGCGGGAAAATGATTCCTTTCCAATTCTAAATCTTTGAAGGGGTCCTCTTGCTTTTTCTTCTTTTTTTTCTTTTTCTTTTTGAATTCGTATGACATCTCCTCTTCAGGTAGGAACGATGTGGGGTCTCTCCTTGCGATTTCATCTTCCTTCTTTATATCTTCGATTTTAATCGACATGGTTTATCTGTGGAAAAAAGTACAGACAATGTTATTCTTGGATTGGGTAACACACACACACAAATAATGCTAAGAAATGGCTTTCTGCATCTTAGGACACAGTGGGCAATGTCCAAAGTACTTTTTGAAAAAGCAGATAATAAGTACTAAGGACAATAACGGGCAGGTGTGATCACCTACCGGAGAAAGGCTCCTACAAGATGGTCCGATGCAGTGAGAAAGTTACTTGTAGGTGACAGACACCATGCAGTCTACACAGCATAATACCAAAGCCATTGAAGATGCTACAAAAATTTTTGAATTGATTTTAATTCAATTCATTTTGACAGCCTCCGTGGCGCAGTTGGTTAAACGCCGGCTGTGAAACGAGAGGCCGCGGGTTTGATCCCCGCACCAAAAAAAATATTTGTGTGAACCACAGGTATTTGTTTTGGGTCTGGGTGTTTGTGAGACCAAAAAGTCTCTCGTAGTTCCTAATACCTACGACACAAGACTCGATCTTAGTGTGGGATCTGGACTATGTATGTGACTGTTAGTTGCATTTTATTTTATTTTTATCAGTGTTTTGCACAAAAAACATTTTACTTATTTGAGACATAACTTATTTATTTAATAAAAAAACAATTTATTGGTCAAATAATGACAGTAAAATACAATAAAATCACGAAGAGTGTACCCAATTACTTTAAAACATGTCACATCAAAATGAGTACATTAATATTTTTTAAGTAACTTAATTAGAAAAATATCTATTTTATAGTAATCTAGGTATATAGAAGAAAATATCCAGTGTCTACAACTGAATATAAATTAATGATTTTAATATATGAATCGCTGGTGAGTAACTACTAACTGTGTGTGGTTTCATTTAACATTATTATAACTCTATCATCTGGTATTTTAATTTTGTTTTATCTATATAAAAATAAATAAGTACTAGCCAATATTTCTAATAGGAATAAAGGTGTTTTTTTACATGGTATTTTGTTTTTTGATGCCAAACAATTTTCTAAAATTACTTTTTTAGACATTCTAGTACATTTCTGTTACATTAGCCTTTTAATAACATTGTATGATGTATGTGACTGTTGCGAGTATTTATTACTTATTTTTATTTTCAGGTTTGATCATATCAACCAGAAAGAGATAACTATCTCTCTCTAATGGACACTCCATTTAGATTGTACTGAAATTAACAGATATATAGAAGTTTCTTTGATGTGCCTATGTAAAAAAAGTTGTAACAATGGCCAATATTTGGGGAACAGTTAAAATGAAAATTATGTATTCCAATAAGAGTTTAAGATATTATTAACATAGTTTAAATTTAGTTACTTAGAATCAAATAGTATAGTGTTGAATTATTGTGGATATACATTCTAATGGAATATCAATCCTTTAGTGAGTTGTCTCATGAAGTGAATGTTCAATATATTAATCTATCTCACATTTTAATTTGCATAGAATTATTAAAGTTATTAAGTAATAAAACTACACATGACAATTGTATGTCATAGATTAGTGTGAAGATAAGCTATTTTATGTATAAAATATCATACTCTATTTAAATCACGTTTTTATCTTTAACCAAATGTAAATATGTATCATTTGTTTACAATAACCATTCAAGTATTTAATGATAATAATGCATTTCCACCAATAGTAGCATCATAACACCGTACCACGAAGGCTGACACAAAGGTTACTTGATCTTGCAATGCATGTATTACTAATACACGTCATTTTATAATAAAACTTACCAATTTATCTAAAGCATACTGCACTATCACATAAACTCACAGATTAATATAATATGGCCGTATTTTCTAAGCATTAGACGTGTAAATTTGAGAAAACTAACTATACTTATACATCGTACATGTACAACCAACACCTTCGTGCTAAAAATCGATAAATTATTACTATTCATATAAAATGGTCGAAAATGGCCTTTTTAGTAATTATTGACGTTTTTAATAATCTGACAGTTATGTTTGGTGTTGCAAGTTCATAAAAATATATCAACAATGCGCAAACTAGAAGAGAAATGTAATGTATGTTTGTACAGCTTTTTATATGCAGAGATTTATAATAATACTAGCATTTGCCCGCAACTTCGTCTGCGTGTTTAAGATAATGTATACAAATTTAGATTATCGGAACTCAGATCGATTTTGAGACCAATCGGATCAATACATAAACGACCTTATTCATATACAGTTTCAAAACCTATTGTAGGTATCGAATGTTTGTTTTCTCGCTCAAACTGAATTGAAAAGTCGTTCGAATGGGACAAAAGTTAAATTTTCATACGAATAACTTCAGTAGTTTTGATTTCCATACAAACTTTTCAACCCTTATTTTTACTCCTTTAGGGTTAAATTTAACTAAACAGAGTACACATTTATTTTTGGTTTTAGATGAGTAATTATAGTGTCAAGTTTGAAATCTGCAACTTCAACGGTTGCGGTTTTCCATACAAAATTATTTTACCCTTTTCACCCCCTTAGGGGTTGAAATTCCAAAAATCCTTCCTTAGTGCTACCTTGCGTTATAAAAGAAATCCCTGTGTAAAATTTCAAGTTCCTAGCTTCAGTAGTTTCGGCTGCGCGTTGATCCGGCTGTTCGGTGCTACAAAACTTCAACCCTTATTTTCGTACCTTTAGGGTTAATTTTAGATAAACAAAATATGCAATTATTTTTGTCTTAGAATGAACAACTTAACTGCCAAGTTTGACAATTGTAACTTTAACGGTTAAAATTTTCCCTATATCAGTTTTTAACCCTTTACACCCCTTTAGGGGATGAATATCCAAAAATCCATCCTTAGTACTACCCTACGTCACAATAGGAACCCCTGTGTTAAATTTCAAGTTCCTAGCTTCAGTAGTTTCGGCTCTGCGTTGATCCGGCAGTTCGGTTTTACAATACTTCAACCCTTATTTTTACCCCTTTAGGGTTAATTATAAGAAAAGAGAGTATGCAGTTGTTCTTGTTTCTAGATGAGTAACTAAAAAGTAAATTTTGGTATCTGAAACTTCAACGGTTTCGGTTTTCCATACACCAGTATTTTACCCTTTTCACCCGCTTAGGGGTCGAATTTCCAAAAATCCTTCCTTAGTGCTACCCTACGTCACAATAGGAACCCCTATATACAATTTCACGTTTCTAGCTCCAGTAGATTCGGCTGTGCGTTGATCGGGTAGGAAGGAAATCACCCAGTTTCTAAACATTTCAACCCTTATTTTCACCCCTTTAATATTAATTTTTAGACAAATAAAGTATGCAATTATTTTTATTATTAAATGAGTTATTAAACTATCAAGTTTGAGAATTTTAACTTCAATGGTTTAGATTTTCCATACAACAGTTTTTAACCCTTTTCACCCCCTTAGGGGTAGAATTTCCCAAAATCCCTTCTTAGTGCTACCCTCCGTCACAATAGGAATCTCTGTATAAAATTTCAAGTTCCTAGGTCCAGTAGTTTCGGCTGTGCGTTGATAGGTCAGTCAGTCAGTCAGTCAATCAGGTTCCTCTTTTATATATATAGATAAAAATTATAACATGTTGTTTGCATTTCACCTTAACAACAAATTGAATGTTTGTAATTACTCACTTAAATTCCCGCTTAATTCACTTATTTACGTACTTCGTATGTACGACACATAGGTATGATCGCAAATCGTAATATAGTTAGATGAAGTAGTAGTTCTATCTAGCACATACTTCAAAAATATTTCATGAACTGGTGGACCTGCTAACATTACGCCCCAACGGCTATCTAGGCGCTCTCTCGTACCTGCAAACGTTGTTTAGTTTAGCTTTGCTTTATTATTCGGACCACGTGTTCTATTTGGATTGGCATCTTAAAATTAGGTGTACTTTAAATGTACTGTGATCTTTATTGCGCAAGTTTATAGCTATACAGCTTGTTATGGTTATTACATACAAACATAAACTCACGCCTTTTTCCCAGAAGGGGTACGCAGGGTGGATGATTTCCACTCAAACTTTTATTAAAGGATATTTACTGAATATACATTCAGTTACCTACGGAATTTATAGCAATTTGTTGTTAAATAATTAGAACTCCTTTTTCACTAATATTGCAGTGGTATCAACGTTCTTGAAGACCCAAATGTATGGCAGCGCTCACTTTATGTTATAAATACTCTAAGTGTGAATGGTTAACTCCGCACGGTCTTTGGCATCATTGGGATCGTTCTGCACAATTCCATTCCGCGAGAAGACAACTACATGAGGTGCCACGAGCTTTGACTTTCGGATAAGGAAGGAATCATGGTTAAGAAAGGGACGTCTACTTTAAATATTGTGCGAACATATCCGTCGTTCTCTTTCCAAATTCCTTGTGTGTGGTCAACACACTTTGGACTATTATTATAATGGACGTGGAGGAAATTCCTCTTTTCGCCAACCACCTCAGGTTTCTGACGCAGTAGCCATGCATCTACAGTTGTAAAGTATGTGTGGCCTGCCAAGTCTAAATAACTAAAGTGCTGTACAACCACAGACACGGTCTAGTACTGGAAGAAAATGTTACCGTAACTAATGATCCCACCAAAATAATTTTTAAGTAAAATGTTTTCAAGACGAGACCACATGACTCGCACTGTCAAAAAGTTATCAGATCTTAAGTGGAGCCAAGCTTCTTACTCTTCACGTCCTAACTTCACAAACTCTATACCTAAGTCATAATTTGTTGCTTGGTCAATTGACAACACATCCCGAGAATATTGTTTATCTAGTATAATCCAAATCCAAGTTACGAGTGTTCAAAATAACGACAAAACGCTTCGAGAAAAGGTAGATAGTGGATTTACGCTTACGCTTCGCTTTTACTCGTCTTGGCGGAGTCACTACCGTGCCCCCAGATCATCATCATCAGCCCTTCTGCGTCCACTGCTGGACATAGGCCTCTCCCATAACACGCCACTGGGCTTGATCTTCAGCCCATCGTCGCCAACCGCTACCAGCCACCCCACGAATATCTTCGCTCCACCTGGCTGGAGGGCGTCCTACACTACGATGCAACACTCGATTCATGTCAGTTAGTTGCCCGGTATTTTATTTTCTTTTTCAAATACAATTTTTTTTTTAGTTGAATCAGAATACCACGCCGCGTTTGAAATAGAATCTGTGAATCATTTGTTGACATTGTTAATTGTCAAATGCCATTGATACGCTGATTGAATTGATAATGTTTTAACCAAATAAACATATTTTCAGTACAATAGCATATGTAATTACATAATGTTTCAACTACTTAATAAGCACATACGAATCGCTAATAAATTAGCTGCTTTACGGAGTATAAATGTTCTACACACGAGGAGAATACACGTTACAACAAGTATGTTTGATTTAATTTTTTTATTTTTTGTAAGAAAAGGTTGAACTCAAAGTAAATTTTACTGTGTTTGCAGGTTTAAGGCATGGTGAATATGAATGGCAGGATCCAACATCAGAAGATGAAGTGTAAGTTGAGTTTGCAATACAAAAGTTTTCTTCTGAATACACCTTACGGTTTTACTACAGAGAATACCGGTATTAAAATTGTTAATGCTGCGACAAGGGATAGATTTATCTCGTAGTTGAATCACCATGATGCAATCTAATGTAATATACCTTGTTTTTGGATCACCTGTTAAAGTTATCAAATAACCATGTATTCAATAAGATTGATGAGGGAAGAAGAGCTATACAGTTTATTACTTACTCTAAGAAAATAAATCTAATATAATTTTTAACAAAATAATGAGAAGACAGGTTTTTTTTACAAGTGGTTTTTACTTTGTTGCTTCCAGTGTTGATTTGTAATAACATTTTGAACCTATGTTTGTTTTATTTCAGGGTGAATGTAGTATATGTAGATAAAGATGGAAACAAAACTCATGTAAGAGGAAAAATTGGAGACAATGTATTATACTTAGCACACAGATATAAAATTCCTATGGAAGGTACTGCTTAAATATTCCATTACTAGATTCTTGCCAAAGCATCTTTTTTTTTACCAATAACTACTAGCAGAGGTTAACAATGCTCATAATTAGTTTTAATGATTTAACACATTGACTGAGTTTTTATTAATGGATCTTCAATTAATTTATAGCCAGTTCATCGTTTGGTACTGTTCTTAAATAAATACACCCAATGGTCACATACATA
The DNA here is from genome assembly GCA_905220455.2 of Deilephila porcellus. Classification (NCBI taxonomy): domain Eukaryota; kingdom Metazoa; phylum Arthropoda; class Insecta; order Lepidoptera; family Sphingidae; genus Deilephila; species Deilephila porcellus. The sequence goes on along the minus strand of LR999996.1, from coordinate 1,673,005 downwards.
ATCCTAACCCCACATTAAGATTGAGTCTTGTGTTGTGGGTATCGGGAACTATGAGACTTTTTGGTCTCACAAACAACCAGAGCTAAACAAATGCCTGAAGATCACACAAATATTTGTTCCAATGCAGGGATCAAAGCCACATCCTCATGATTCACATCCGGTGTCTAACTAACTGCGCTGTGGAGGCTGTCAGTTATTGTAACCATTTATAATTTAAAACTGTTATTTTAGGTGCCTGTGAAGCATCATTAGCTTGTACAACTTGTCATGTGTATGTACCACATGATTACTTTGATAAGTTACCGCCATCAGAAGAAAAAGAAGATGATTTATTAGACATGGCACCATTTCTCAAAGAAAATTCTAGATTAGGTGAGTTTTCGGATAAATCTATGTATTTTTACAGGGCGGGGAAGTAAATAAAAAATGTTATGTTTTTAGTTTTTAAAATAAATCTTGGTATACACAAAATATGGGCTGATAAAATATTGTGTTTCCTATAAATTGAGATTGGTAGGCACTAGGCAGTAAGACATCTTGTACATTATAATGATCCACAGAAAAAGATGGGAGGTAGTATATTATGGATAGCATAGCTTACTGATGCTTGTTTTCAATCCCAGGGTGATTATTATTGAGGGGGTCTAATTTAAGCAGTAGATGGTAACAGAATTAGTTAGGTGCAGTAGTAGTCAACTTTTCTTTACGTATTATCAATTTGTATTTAAATAATATTTGTATTTATTTCAGGTTGTCAAATTACTTTAACAAAAGAATTAGAAGGGATAGAAATACAGTTACCGCAAGCTACCAGAAACTTCTATGTTGATGGACACAAACCGACACCTCACTGATATTATTGATACAATGAATCTGCTGTAGCATACAGTCTAGACTGAATGGTAATAAGCCTAAAAGTTAGATTATCATTTGACACAATTCATAAATGAGTTAAATACATTTTATTATTGATTAGTTCCAATAATAACCCCTCAATGCAGAGGTGAAACAATTGATTTCTCAAGCGAATATCCGAATCTGTAGCCCTAGTACAAATCCTAAAAGCATATATTACTATTGCAAAATTTGTATAAAAGTTCCTAAATTGCTATCAATATTTCAAGGACTTAGATTTACTGAATAAAGTATATACTTGAAAGATTGTTGTTAGTTTAATGTGCAATATCTTTTTTCATTGTTAAATATTTTACCATTGGTAGCTTCCTTTTAGATGTTATTTATTTTTTCATTAACTGGACCATGTTTTATTTAAAGTTTTTATGGAGTTAGTCTATTTAAAACCCAAAATAAACAGTAATATAAAGGTTGTCTGTGGAATGATTTATGAGGGTCAAAGTAGATATTATTTATTAGATTTAATAAGGAATCTCTGCCAGATGAGGCAAATAGAAATTAATAACAAACCAAAAATTTCATAAAATTTAGTTTAATATTATCATTGATAAAATATTTCTAGGAGATATAAATCATTCCACTAATCGAAAAGATGTTAAAGCAAAAAATTCTCAATTATAAGTACAGGAAGCATCAACAATTGTAAATAATGTTTTAAGATTGTTTTGTTCTGTTTGTATAAGTACAAAATGTGCAAGCAATTAAATATGTCTGAATCAAAACATATATTTTCATTAACCAGTACATCTCCATCAGAATACAATGATTTTTATTTTTATCTTTTCACAAACACAGACACACAACATATTAATATAATTACACATGGCAGTAGTGTCACGTCTGCCTACCCCTTCAGAGAGTTTATATATTGTAATTCACCAGCCAAATATTTTTTTATAAACAACTATTTGTACTGTCAAATCAAATATTTCAGCTATGAGTTTTATTGAATTCTATTAAATCTACATAATGGGAGAGTCAATTATGTGTCCAAAAAATTATGGGTAAATATTTTTTTCTTTTTTTTATTTTATACGGGCAACAAGCATATGGTTCATCTGATACAGCAATAATACTCGCCATCATTATGTAAAATTATCTGCCAATTGCATGAAACAGCTTTTATCTTAGACTAAATAATGTTAACATAATATCAGAATAGTCATGACTGGCAAAATGCCACATTGTATGCTAACATAAACCATCACATAAATATGACTTTATGGCATTATAAATAAATAAATAAATAAATACACCCAACAGTCACATACATAGTCCTGACCCCACACTAAGATCGAGTCTTGTGTCGTGGGTATCAGAAACTACGAGAGACTTTTCGGTCTCACAAACACCCAGACCCGAAACAAATACCTGTGGATCACACAAATATTTGTTTCGGTGCGGGGATCGAACCCGCGGCCTCTCGTTTCACAGGCGGCGTCTAACCAACTGCGCCACGGAGGCTGTCGAATAGAAATATGAAAGACATATCAATGCAATAAATAATTTTGATGTAGGTAAAGGTAAAACTATATCACTATGAACAGGAATTCAATTTGTTGTATTCTCCTTCTGTGCCCTAAAACATAGTCTATGTTAAATACCAAGGTAATTAACACAAAGCAGAAGATATAACCAATAGCGACCATAAATAAATAATTTAAGTAATAATGGCGGTGTCTTGATCATTCTATGCTTAGAGCATAGTAATACAGTATACACTGGGTAATTCTATGGCTGGAACGAGAGCATTGATCGAGTAATATGAACAATGGTCTTATTTCTTACCCCTTCTCAAAATCATCTCATCGTATTATTTTGATCGTTCGCGTAAGTATTATTTTTGGCGATTCGGTCCGTCTGAATCATGTGTATCATACCCCATTTTAATTTCGTTTCATCTTCCGCATCTTTTATCGAAATTCAATGTTTGTTTATTGTTTTTTCTATTCAACAGAAACACGCCGAAAATTACTTAGGAAAATTGACGTTTACTATTTGACAGGCGTCGGCACTTTTCATTGAACTAATAAAATTACATACTCTACCAAAATATCTCCCCTCGTATAAATTTAAATCTTAAATTTACCATGTGTAATAAAAATATAATTTATTAAAAAATATTATACTAAAATAGGATGGTAGTTTTTATCTGGTTCATGGCAAGGTAGATCTTTGCGCGTCTCAGTCCTTCGTTCATTCTCGAGTGATTCCCTTTCCGTTCATTCAATCAGTCTGCTCGCGGCTGCCGAGAGAGAAGGTATTCTCTTTTTCGTTTTCATCTAAACGCGTTACGGTGTGATTTGTGTTTTGTTTTGTGGTGCACGATGGCTTACAACGGTAGTGGTGGCAAGAGACTGTGTACAGGAACCGACCTGGACGTGGAAAGGGTGAGTACTCTATTTTGCACACAATGTCAAACCTATATCTACGTAGAGCCGATGAAAATGGCCGTGTTTTGTACATTTCCTGTTTGATGTTCGCGTTTCGGTCACGAAAGTCCAGTGTATTCCTTCCTGCAATCGCTTCGTTGCCGGTAATTGATGTTTGTTGATTACCGTTGCGCTTGGTTTACGCACTTGTCATAATCACGTTTCGTTGTTGATTTCCTGAATTTTGAGGTTACTTCTTGTTGACACACGACTAGTTTTCCATTAGAAAAAATAATTACACTTCCGAAAACTTTTCACATTTATTCTACACGTTGCGACATGCCGTTGGAAATTCTAAAATAGCATCCAAGAGCAGACGCTGTCAATTAATGTGATTGACATCGCTCGGTCATTAGGTTTAGGATGGTCTCTTGCTCGCGTGAAATTGTAGGTAGGTTTTACCTACAGCTATCTAGGTCGGGTTTATCTGGGCGAAAATAATAATAGAACGCTCTCTTTTGTTTAAAACGGTCCGTAATAGTTCGCTGTTTAGTTTTTATTAATTCCTGTTGACAATCTTATCGCTTCAAGTAAAGTTTAAAAATTACGCGGTGCGACGTTTTGTTTCTACGAAATATTACGAAAACTTTTTAAATTATTAAAATATCTTGGTAGTAGAATAATAAAAAGTGTAAACAATATTTTAAGGAAATCGGGATTGTGTGTAGAAATAATACCGTAGTTATCGTAGATTGATTAACACTTCGTTCTTCCTGCGCACGCGACGTTAAATCGTCTTTCTTTGTTGTCAACAATTGCTTAGTTAAGAATTTCAAATTGTACGTGTTAATTCGTTACTTTCCAATTTGAATTTTAAATATCGTTTATCTATTCATTTTATGGTCGGATGCATCGCATTTCGAAATTGCAGTCAACAACATTAATAAAACGCGTGATTAATCCAAAACATAAAATGCAATGGCACCAAGGTATTCAACGAAAAATGATAAATTCGATAAATTGAGTGCAAAGATCATTTAAACATATCTTTGTTGGTTTATTTTAAAATGTAGATAATACTTATATGTAGGTTACTAGAAACTGACAAAATGATGAAGTCCTTTTTCATTTAGGTTGTTCATGTTATTATTCATGTCAAGGTATGAAGATAACATTATAATCTGGATAATAATTTAAAATCTTGCAATTAATACATTTAAATAAGAAATATTTTTTGAAACATTATTTGTTATATAAACTTTTTCCATCATTGAAAGTGGCATTCGAAAATTTAAATAAATAATTATTGGCATACAGGTCAACATAATATTTTTTTTGTATTAAAATTGCATTAATTTGGTATTATACTTATATTTAAAACAAAACTGTATTTCAATGTACTTGAAAAGATAAACTAAGTTTAGTTCAAAACTAAAACTAAGCAAAACCATTGCAATAAACATAAAGCATGTGTATTTTAATCCTCTAAAAATATAAATAATGTTAAAAAAGCAAAAAGTGGCAAAGTTGAACTACCTATGTATTACTAAAATTATACCAATAATAGTCTTAAAATGTAAGAACTTATAAAATTATTATTTATTATTAAAAGTCAGTTAAACTGCTTCCAAAAAGCACACATCCAAAGGAATTTTGTACCATAAAATAATAATTCAGTCATTCAAAAGCAATAACTTCCATGTGAAAAGTTTATAACCGTGAAATTATTTCACATTTTGATACACATAACAATTTCCTATGAGTTGGCTGAGAAAGATATTTTACAGCTAAATAAATGTCACATGTGATGATTTGTGTAGCATCACATTATGTGAACTTCAAAGTCACTATTGAGTGGAATTAATTCTTTGATGCTGAATGAATATTGTGTGTTTGTCAGAAATTGGTGTGCATTCATGTCTGTGATGGTTTCCTATCTGTTTAGTTTAATATGTTTATGTTCACAAAATGATTTTGAAAGGGATGTTTTGTGTTGGTATAAATAATTTGCAAGTTAATTTTGTGTCATAAAATATGCAAGGAATGTAGTTGTTATATGTCGTAAAATGACGTAATTTATTATTGGTTGTTGGGTCATGTTTCGTCGCCATACTCTTTCGTTCTGGTGAAAGATATGTTTGAAATTTAAAATAATGATTTTATATGGCGATATGCTGAAGATAAGATTTTTACGGGTAAAATTGCGGAGGATACATATCCTTTAAAATATATACCCTGATAAATGAAGAATATAAATATCGAAACGGGGGTAATGTTTATAAAATATTATCCCGACTCGCGCGAAATAGGGTCTCGACTGATATCGGAATGCGACACACACCATGCGTATAGTGGTAATCCGTGATACAAAAATCACACAAGCAGTACGTGATTATACTTTCGAGCGAAATACAATGATGGACCATTTATTTTGTAAAGATATAATTTTATGAAAGCGAGGGAAAATGGCGCACAATGGGTCTCCTTATTATCGTACATAGCGGTCATATGCGAAGAAAATCTCATACGGACAATTTGATTAGCCGGACTCTGTGAGCATCCACGCGGCAAGATTTGCATGCCACGAAAACAACCTTGTATATTTATTGTATTCTGAATAACATATTGCTAATCATGTATATTTGGCGCAAATGTCAAACTAAACGTAATTTGAATCGTTGAATATGCCTTATTAGCACTTTTTTATATTTTTATGATCATTGATCGCGAATCCAAAAAATTACATCGAATATTGGTCGTTCATAATTTAAGACTGGCTAAAAACCGCATCCTATTTTTAAAAGAAATATTATTTATTTTCCTACGCCATGTTTGCTTCTACCAAATTGAAAATGCTGTATTAAAAGTACATTCAATATGCATATTGGATTATTTCTCCGCAACGAAAACAATGTTAAAACAGCGCATCGCAAAAACATTAAACTAAAGGGTTAAAAACGGATTTACGAAAATTCCGAATACTCGTAAATTACGATGAAATAAGAAAATACATTGATTTTCGAAACGGTTTATACAGAATGTTTTTTTTTGTATAGCCTTTTCTATACTAGTAAGACAAAGTGACGGCCTGGGGAGTTACTCCATCCTCCGTAACGAAGTTCGAATGTTCGAACGTTCGACGTCCATGACGATACGAATGTACCTACTTTACAAAATGTTCGAATCCTCTATTGTATATCGTAACCATAGATTAAGTTAGGAGGAAACGATAGGTGTCATAGAGAAAAGTATTGATTTTTATTTAGAATAAACAAAATACCTGATTAGACAAAAAACTTAGCGAATCTAAACTGTAAACGCCTTATTCATAGACAGTTTATAAACCTATTTTAGTTGTCGAATATTTGTCCGTTTCGAACGACTTTAAAATTTAGTTTCAGCGAAGAAGATAAAACATTCGATAGCTAAAATAGGTTTTAAAACTGTCTATGAATAAGGCCGTAAAACGATATGATGGGTTACTTATGAACTAGTCCTAAAAGAAACATGACTGGAAGTAATCAGCCGGGAGTCAGGAATTTCTACCCGATATGGCGATGGGCTCGCTCCCTAAACATGTGGGAGGGACCAAACAAGGCGAAATGTGGGTGTCCTGGTAGCACCTCTGCCCACCACTTCTGGGAAAAAGACGTGAGTTTATTTATGTATGTATGTATGTCAATGTCGAATAAAAACCATATGAATATGACAAAGTGGACTTCAGAAACAAACATTACTAGCCTTAAACATGGACAGATTTAAAACCTATTTTAGACATCGAATGTTTTGTCTTCTTCGCTTAAACTGAATTCAAAAGTCGTTCGAAAAGGACATAACATTCCATAACTAAAATAGGTTTTAAACCTGTCTATGAATAAAAACGTACAAATGAGCCCTTATTAATCGTACTGATTCATTAAATGTCATTACTACTTTAGTTATAGGAATGTGGTATCTTATCTACATCTGTGAAGGTATCATTAACAAAGACGTTGTTAACATCGCGTGTACATTTGTATCTATTTGAAATAGATAAGTGGTCGTTTATTATACTTCATTTGAAATAAATTATTTGCGTTATACTTGTTATCCCTTCTAGGGGACATTTATTGTGGTACTTTTTAAAGTGAAGCAAAATAATCTAGAAATCCTTTATGGAAAAGAAAACGCACTCTTTAGCGTTACGGGCATACATAAACATTACTTTTTTTTCCCAGAATGCGTAGGCATAGGTGCAACTAGGACACCCATTTGGCCTTGTGTTTTCAGTCCCATAATGTAATGGGGAGCGAGCCTATCGTCATATTGGACACAAATTCCTGACTCCAGGCTGATAATGAAGAGAAAAATCCAATATCACTTTGCCCGACCCGATATTCGAACTCCAGACCTCAGCGTTGTAATCGTACCGTACTGCGACACCGAGGCAGTCTGGAGTTACGGAATATATTGTAACATACTCATATTATGGTTTCCATGTTTAAGTAAAGGAGATCAAATTATTTCCCTTTAAAATAGTAGTGCATACAAAAACAGTATATTCATTGAACATGGTACAATAATAACATTTAATTATGCAATCATTAATTACTGCAAATAAGCATCGTTCGATCATCATACATTATTACGCATCCATTAAAAATGGCGGCGACACCGTTGTATTAAGTGAAGTATTTGCAATAAGTATTAAATTAAAAATAATTACAAAGTAGGAACTATTTGTCTGTTTGTTTGTGCGGTTGTGCGCGATGAAGTCAGAAATGGGGCTAACTGATTTCGATGAAATTTGGTGTGGAGGTAGCTGACACCCTAGATTAACATTTAGGCTACTTTTTATCTCAAAAAATGGTGTTCCCAAATGAGGAAGGAATTTGGATATAATTGTTACTTTTTAATACTCAAAGGGATGGGATGGGACTGGATAAAATGCCTTGAGTGAGAATGAGACGGGACAGAAGCTAGTATTTTACTATTTTCGTCTCGCATATTATTAAATTTAGTTTAGAAAATTGCAATATAAAACCCTTGTAAATCCTAAACGGTACTTGAAATCTTGCTTATCCATTTTTAATAATCTTCATACTTAATACTTGTATAGGTATTCCTCTTTATTTTAATAATTAGCCAAACACTAAAGTGGATACTTGTATGTTGCAATTTATAATTTTTTTACTATTCAATGATTTGGTGAAACAGTGTACTGATTCCGCGTTCTGGGCGACTTTACTTACCTTACTCAACCGTACAAAATCACTTGACCAATAACCCTATTCATCATTACTATTCTGAATTATCTATGAACTGCTCTGAATTTAACTGCGCTGCAACCTCTGTATAAATACTCTATTGTAAACTTGTTTTAGAGCGATGCTAGAGTTTCTTGCCCATTCTTCTCTGGCGAAAACAGCCTTGTGAACCGGGTGGTAGTGGAAAAAAGTGACTGAATCTAAATAATGTATGACATTTCATGAGTTTTATTTTATTTATTTACGGATCTCCAAGTTCAATAAAGATTTTCATTTCATTTCATTTATATCTATTTTAGTTCTTTTTATTTTATTTACGTGTTAAAGTCAAGTTAGCGCCCCGAGAGGTTTGTCGAAGTTGCTCCGTGCAATTTCAGTACGTGCCACTCGATCCTGGCTCACAGGAATTGCAGTGCTGAACTTGTGGTAGGAATAGTAATATATGTTGTTGAAGTAGATGTCGGGGTACTAGCATCCAGAAATGCATTTGAACTATAATTTATTTTACGAGATCTTTCATTATATGTCATGGTTATTAATGAAAACTAGTAAGTATTCGTTTATTTGGCCTCGGTGGCGCAGTTGGTTAGACGCCGGCTGCGAAACGAGAGGCCGCGGGTTCGATCCCCGCACCGAGACAAATGTTTTTGAGGTCCACAGATATTTGTCTCGGGTCTGGGTGTTTGTGACACCGAAAAATCTCTTGTAACTTCTTATACCCACGACACAAGACTTAATTGATCTTAATGTGGGGTCACTATGTATGTGACTGATGGGAATATTTATTTATTTATTATTTTATTTATTAACTAGACCTAATCTGGGGAAACAATATATTAGAAGAAACGATGACATATGTGACAAATTTATTACGAACAAATACAGATAGAATTAATTAAAAAAAGAAACCACATCTATGATCACGTACATAACATGAATGCGTTAATATTTCTACAATTATTATGTCACTTTGTTTTATGACAGGTAATAAATATTTAATTACCTACATATAAATGTGTACTAACATATTGTATTAACAGAAGTTATTTCCCTCCAACACCACGGCATTTTCTTGTTATTTGCACGATGCGATCGGAGCAGCTGTCAATTACACGGTACAAAAAGCCGATGTCGGATTGTTTATCTTTGCAGAACAATAAAAATATTCCGTTTGTATTGAGTTGAAAATAAATCACGTTATACACAAGAATGGAGATATTTGCGATTTAAAAAAAAAATCTTAGTTTATCATAAGGGACCATACCAGTTTTGAGTTTTATTTTTAGTGCTAAATCGCAGCTGCATAACCTGTTTTCATAAATTAATGCAATGATCAATATATTCTGGATTTATTAGATTTTAGTAGCGGTTATATTCATAAAGATTAATGTTTTTAATGTATCGTGCATGAATAGTTCAATTTTCCCATATAAAGCACCCTACGTCTTCTTCCGGACTTAGTTTATCTCTATGCAAAAGTCTATTGATTCTTTCCTTTTATAGCTATTTGAAGCATGAAATAGAAAAAATCGAAAAGCAAATTTCACATTTATATTCGTAATATAATTAAGACATCTCCATGTTATTGTGCAGAGTACCCATTACAAGGATAAATGTATTTCGTTGTAGGCCTGGTGCTATAAACTTCACACTATCATAGACCATAGGATTTCATACATAAACTCACGCCTTTATCCCAGATGGGGTAGGCAGAGGCGCCACTAGGACACCCACATTTCGCCTTGTATGTTCCGTCCCATGATGTGATAGGGGGCGAGCCTATCGCCATATCGGGCACAAATTCCTGACTCCGGGCTAATAATGAATAGAAAAACCCAATATCACTTTCCCAGATCCGGGATTCGAACCACAGACCTCAGCTTTGTAGTCATAATAGGTTTTTATACCAGTAATATTATTATTAGTAATTAAACCAACTAACACTATTGCATATTTGTCAATAAAAACAATTGATAGCGTAGTTTATGTAAATGTAAACGCACACGTCCGTTTTAAATAATCCCATAATCCCCGGCTATCCCATTCATTCCTCTAAAACAATACGTTGTTCAAAACGGTTATAAAAGCGAATGGCGGTGCGAGTGTCGTTGTGAATGTCCATTATTGGATTAATCAACGTATTATTCATTAAACGATTTCGTCGATGGAGCTGAATTTAAATATCGGTCTGCTCTGTGGCCCAGTTTCGGTGCACCTGCGTTGCTGAAATGGTTTTGTGGGATCGGATTTAGTTTTATTTGAATAGTAGCATCGCTTAATTGTCATGTAAGGATTTACGGGTGAAAATTGTGTGGTTTTGCATAGGTAGCATATTTTGCTACTTTCGTAATTACTTAATTGAGTCAGTTTTATCGATATAAAACCTCTGGCTGCTTAAGTCATCCTCGTATGTATGATCATAATCTGTAATAAAAATCCGATACTATTCATTCCCGTCTCATGAAATATGGAGAAAGTAAACAATATCAACAAATTAACATAGCCATTGGAATATCTCATACAATATAGAGAATCAAATTTCTATGTCTAGCGTTTTAATTTGACATGCTTTAGGTGTTAATTACTAATTGTAGGGAATAAAACTTTTGCTATTATCTTAGGATCGCTTCGTATCTCATTATGAGATGAAAATAACCTTAAAATATTTAAATTAATGACCGCTCTGTTTCTTGTTACGTTGGTATTTTCTTTTCATAAAAAATAATATAATATAAATCTCCTAATTATTCTTCCACTCTTCTTTCGCTCGTTCCGCATCGTCCTCCATTTGCATTCGATTATTGTCCTGTTCACATCATTGAGTTATAATGTCGGCCAATCCGATCGCTGTTGATACTGTGGACGCATTGTAAAAAATAATCCCTTTAATGCGATCTCTCTGTTATGTACGATCCGAATGTCGTCTACATTCGGATCGTACATAACGGCTGCCTCAAATAAATAAATAAATACACCCAACAGTCACATACATAGTCCTGACCCCACACTAAGATCGAGTCTTGTGTCGTGGGTATCAGGAACTACGAGAGACTTTCGGTCTCACAAACACCCAGACCCGAAACAAATACCTGTAGATCATACAAATATTTGTCTCTGTGCGGGGATCGAACCCCGCGGCCTCTCGTTTCACAGCCGGCCAATCAACTGCGCCACGGAGGCTGTCAAATAAACATGAAGGCGATGAAGTAAATTGCAATCTCATAGCAACGGACTGCACAGACCATTCACTCAAGTTTTATTGTCGAGGTGGTTTCCGGTTTGAGAATAGAATCGCGTCGTATTCGAGTGGTCGTCATAAAATTTAATCAAGACACAAAGTTGCAAGTTGGGTGGCTGTAAAATGTAGTCTCGGATCTTTAGCTAGGTAAAGACTAGGAACTAGTATTAAGAGGCACTTGGTAGCGGATGCTTCCTATCTGATAAGCGGTTTTGAAATATTTAATTACTTGAAGGGGTAATATCAACTTGTAAGTCTTTTTAACCGACTTCAAAAAAAGGAGGAGGTTCTCAATTCGACTGTATGTTGCTTTTTTTTTTTTATGTTTGTTACCTCATTTCTCTGTACTGGGTAAACCGATTTCGATAATTCTTTCTTTAATTGAAAGCTGGTGCTAGTCGTTTGGTCCCATAAAAATATGGTGACGATCTGATGAATATCTTCGGTCCTGAAGAACAGAACTCCTCAAAATAGAACGGTACAGCAATAATTCTTTTTGCACCTAGTTCAGTATAAGTGTATTACTACAAAGTGGGGCTTAAAAGGGGGAAAGAGTGTAGGGGGGGGGGGGGAGAAAATAGATACTAATGTAAATACTCAATATCTCTGGCAGTACTTAAACGATTAAAAATAAACTATTTTGTCGACAAGTATGATATGTTAGATTGGTGTCATTAAATAATGGTGAAGACCTGATGAATATCTTCGGACTTGAAGAGCAGAACTCCTCAAAATTGAACTGTACAGCAATAATTCTTTTTGCACCTGGTTCGGTATAAGTGTGTTACTACAAAGGGGGGGTTAAAAGGGGAAAGGCGTGTAGGGGGGGGGGGTTAGATAATAGATACAATTAATTTCAGTTTTCAATATAAAAGTTTTACTATAAACAGTAGGTGAAGAAGAGGGAGAGTGAGAGAAATAGATACGTAAATTACCGACGTAAACTAAGAGAATCCGACCTGGTCAGTGTCTAACAATAGCGGATATCATGATTATAATGACTTACAATCTTCTCATAATTTCACAGCAATAATATCATGTTTGGTCTGAAGAATTCGTAAATTTTAAAGACATCGTTTTGATTATATCATGATCACCTTTCTCATCATTACGATGCCTATCAAAACTAAAAAGGGACAAATAAAATAAGTTTTAATAAAAAAATAAAAACCGACTTCAAAGTGCCACTACAAAGTAACAAATAATATATATTTCATCGTACTAGTACCCAATTATTAATGTTCTTATTGACTTGACTAGCTAACAAATCTTAAATACGTTATATTTTGAAGGCGGGTCGCTAAATATCAAACACGTATAAATTTAAGCAAATGTTACACCATTTGATATTACATGTAGATCCTGCAATGTTGGCTCAGAAAGGCACATAAGTAAATTAAACACAAATTAATATAATCCTACGTGTAAATTTATTGAAGTTTTAATAGAATTTCTATGTGCCTTACATGTGTGTGGTAGCCTGTTGATAATTATGTAATATAAACATTCAACTGGCTTTTTGTCAATCAGCGTCATTTTTTTTCCTTTGACTAGATTCCTGATACTAAGGTTAATTTTTACTTTCAAAACTATATCTGTAATTATGATGATATGATCTCTCCCGTATTTCGTTAGTTTTCTTTTAGCAGCTATTTCACTCTAAAAATTAATAATGATGAATAATTTTAATAGAATATTGCGGGTGGATCGTCTTTCATCAGTAGATAGTCCGTCTGGAGGAAAATGCACTTAGCATCACGTACATTGTATTCACTTTTAAAAATATAGTGTTCATGTCTTAAAACAAGTGATTAATAACTGAATTAATAAGTGAAGTGAACAGGTGAGTGCAGGCTTGAAATAGAAGATGGTACATTTGAGAGCAAAAAATCGACCCACTCGTCGAGATTCGTTCACTTGTCGAGATCAAATCGAGAAGTAAGATTTAGTAGTTTAACTAAAAACAGCGTTATGCCATAGAAGTACAGTTATTTGTTTATTACAGAGTTTTAAAAAACATTAATCAGGGCGGGCAGTGTATCTTCCGCAAGTGGATAATCTCTTTGGATTGCATTTTACTTACCGTGAGTTTTTTGGTTTATTAAATTCCAAATATTGGTGGGTCGATTATTGTGCTGGCAAGTGTACTTTACACGTAGAAAATGTAAAATAATGTGTGTTGCCTTGTAACCGTTGTTGCTTGTTATGATGAAGATGTTTCGCGGTGTAAACAATGCCTTGGCATACACCACCGGCGCTGCGTAGCGTCAAACGATACATTGTTTGCAATAGCGAGGTACGGTTCATGAAAATATATTAATTGTATATCTATATTATATACATTTTATATACAGCCTCCGTGGCGCAGTTGGTTAGACGCCGGCTGTGAAACGTGAGGCCGCGGGTCCGATCCCCGCACCGAAACAATTATTTGTGTGATCGACAGGTATTTTTTTCGGGTCTGGGTGTTTGAGAGACCGAAAAGTCTCTCGTAGTTCCTGATACCCATGACACAAGACTCGATCTTAGTATGGGGTCAGGACTATGTATGTGGCTGTTGAGTGTATAAATTTATTTATTTATTTCTTTAATACACAGGGGTACATATATACTGTATCTGAAAAGTTAGATGGAGGTGAAAGTATTGCCCCAGGTATACTTTGTCAAGTCTACACGGGAATTAATAGGGGTGGTGAGCATTTCTGTTTGCCAGTAACATTGTAGGGGTAATCTATAACGGCCTTATTCATAGACAAATTTAAAACCTATTTTAGTTATCGAATGTTTCATCCCTTTCGACTTTAGAATTCAGTTTGAGCGAAGAAGACAAAACAATCGATAACTAAAATAGGTTTTAAATCTTTCTATGAATAAAGCCGTAAAGCTATTGAAGTAAGTATCTACAACAAATATTTTTTAATAAATGCAGGCCAAATCCGTGACAGTTTAATATAAACATAGTTTTTAATGAAGATGCAATATAGGACTTTATTATTATTGGAAAATGTTCCATGATGGATTTGTTAAACGACTGCAGTGTCATAAAAATATTTTGTTTGTGACATAATACGTGTCTAAGCAAATCCCAGCTTACATTTTGTGAGGCTAAAATGAACGAAACTTTGTGTTTAAATATATTCTATTCAAAAACTTTTTATAGATTTACGTGAATTAATGTCCAAAACTGGTTCCATGATTAACATTGTTAATAAAGAATTATTCGTTGAGGAATTCAGTACGTGCCTCGTGACAAATAACTGGAATAAAGTAGTGAATGTTTTTGCCTACATTAAACAAATAAATTCAGGTAACATTCTAATCATTTTTGTAATTTGTAACGTTCCTTGTAAACGCGCACACGTGCTTTACGCCAATAATTCGGCCATTTTCTACTTTCCCGCGCATTGTTAAAAAAATAACTTTTATGTTTTATTTCAATCGGCGTTGTAAAAATGTGTTAATTGTTTTCACTTGTGTAGTTATTAATATACATAGCAGCTTTACACGCGATTTCAGTTCAATGGCAGGCATATTTTTCATGTTCAGTGGCTTTATTCACTGCATTGTTAGTGATATCCTTTATTTTATAGAATACCTATGTTCTTTAAAATTTGAATTATATTGGACGGTTAAAAAGGTCCAAATATATCTATTTTTGACAATAAATACGGTGTAATTGGCTGATCCGCAGGTAATAAAATGTAAAAGATGATTAAATGCCCCCTTTGCTTAACAGGTCATAATTTTTTTTTGGATTATTTTTTTACTTTTATACAGTAATTGTCATACTACAATTAATTAGTGACTGTCTATATTTACTTCACTCCTATCCCTTCATTTCTCCATTTTTACAATGCGTCATACAGCAACATTGCCAGGAAATGTTGTTCAATGTCGTGTAAACATTTTAATAACAACGCGAGTCTAGTTTTTTGTTGTCGCAATCAGTCAATGCCCTTTTAACGACTTTTTTTATGTCTCGAAGTACTCGGACGGGTTTTTTTTCTCAATGGACCGTTGTCGCTCGCGTCGTGGCCTTGTGAGAACAGATGCGAATGAGTCGATCTTACTGCAACGGGAGCAATTAGTTCAAGGCCGTTTCTACGTGTTTCGATTTTTGTAGGCAAGGAGACTGGGATCGTATTTGTAGGTTAGTTTTGGGTGGAAAATGTGGGTTGAAAGGGGATTTGTCTTTGAGTGAAGAAGGGCTTATGTGTTAAATATTGGGCGGGATAGGCAGGTGAGATTGTTATTTGTAGGATGACAGAGGTGATACAAGTTACTAAGTATTATTACTTGGTAACAATATGAAATAGTTTAGACTGTTCTTTACTATAGAACTAATATGTATTATAATTGTAGTAGCGACGTGCGGTCGCCTCATGAATCAATATGTTCAGTTTTGTTAGAAAAATCACATTCTTTCTGTAGCTTCGTGAATATGTCGTATAGTGATTCATGTATTGTAGGCGACAATTGTCTTAATTAAATAACGATTAAAAACCATGTAAATCTACATACATAATCGTGTTATTTACTTATTCCGCTTACGTAAATATTGAACCGCATGCGATAGCTATTGTAATGACGTATCGAGGGTATCAGAATAATTTGGAGCGTGTGTATTAACACTTAACACACGTATTTATTTTGGCGATGAAAAATTATAATTTATTACTTTCCTAAAAAAATTATTTATATTTTATACAAGATATTTTGTAAATCAAAGTCAGTAATTCCAAGAAATTGTTTTTTAAGTCGGACGATTTATTGGTGATTTAATTTGCCCGTGCGTACTAAGTGTCCATTATTGGATACATCAGCTAACAACGTAAGACCCGGGCGCGTACAGCCAGTCCGTCAGACATTTCATCTCGGCAGCGGATCGGGGTTTATATACCGCATGCGGCGCGCGTGTGACATTTCCGAATGATTCATACAACAGCATGCCAAGGGAGGCGGGCCGGACTGTCTGTTGGCCAACCGACGCGTCTACACGATTGGCCATAGACAAATTTCGCTCTAGTTACGCCCTTTTTTGACGCGTGTTATGTCACGCGACCGAATTCGAATGGCGGGAAATTTAACTGTCAGTGATAGTTGCGGAACGCGGGTTCTGTTTTAGTCTATTTTTGACAGCTTATGCCGCTGGTGCTTAGACGCCGGCTGCGAGTCAAGATGCGGGTTCTATCCCCGTGCCGCGTCGTTGGAAATGTCGGGGCGATCCTCAAGTATTTGTTTCGGGTCTGGGAGTTTGAGACGGAAATGTTTCTTGTATTTTCTGATAAATGACACAAGACTTATGAGTGATAGATAAGGACAATGTATTTAGCTGCTGGGTTTATTCAATTAATGTTTTTGCTGATTAGTTAAATTAGATTTGTTTTATTGCCTTATGCCTTTTTCAACATAAATATGAAATTTTATGATAAGTTTCATCCGTATTAGACTAGTTTGTTGGTTTTGAATTGTAAATACATCTCATTCTGATTCATATATGTATTACTAATACATTATTCAAACTAAAATAGACTTTTTTGCTTTGTTAATAACTTATTAATTTAATAGAATTTTGTTAATCGGCCCCTTGTCGAAAATAATGTTAGCTTTCCAATAGATAAAATACAATAATTTATGCACAGACAGGACTTTCAAACAATTTTATAATTCCGATACGCACGCCGCCGCTTGCAAAGCCGAAAGAAAAATTTAAATCGATGTAATAAATGGATCCACGGCATCATATTAGAGAAATAAAAATAAATAAACTTGGTTTTATTGCGACAATAATTTCGCGGACACGGAAATTAGCATAGTTTTTTATTATTGAATGTTTTATTTATAAAATCGCGTAGGATATGCTTGCATCGCTGATTTCTTCGGAATAATGTTGTTTTTTTTTTCAATTATGTTTGTTTGGACTGCAATGACCTTTGAAGTTAAATTACACTGGAGTGGACATTTCGAACAAAATCTGTGCGCGCGTATCAGGGTTGCGGGAAGTCAGTGAAGCGAGAAGGAAGATACTGTGATTGCGTAAGAGTGAAAGAGATAGAATTACAAGTTGTAGTACAGTACCGCACTTTTTTTTAAATATTTTGTTTTTGATGTCTTACTTTTAGCATAATAAATGAAAATCAAAATTATAAGTGTAATTTTGATACCATGAATACAAATTGTGTTTCCGCTGAAACATCAAAGTATGAAAAAAATCAACATGCAGTTTTGTTTGACGATAAATATTGTTCGTATTGCACACACATTAGAAAAAACTGAACTAAAACGTCATCCCATGACGCATAAATAAACTAAAATGATATGTTTGATTCACAGATTTTATCCGTGTGTTACAAATGTAAACAAAGGAAAGGAGCGAAGTGTAATTGCACTATCCATCTAAAATTAAATGCTTGTAATACTGAACGTCATTTCGTATGTTGAAAGATGTATTAATGTTAGTTTTTTCCGCTTCGCCTCACGTGCTCCCGTTCCCGCTTGAATATGATGTATAACTGGTTGATAATTTCGTTTATCTTCTCAGCTAAGAAATATTCCTGTTTTTATTCGTTGGTTACGGTAAAACAAAAATACAATAAATATTTTTATAAATTCGACAATAGATGATGTCTAGTAAAAAAACGACCATAGAATATATTATACAGAGATCCCAAAGAAACTGACGCGGAAGTAAGAGGATAAAACATATGTACGGTCCGTAGTTTTCTGGCTTTATTGACAGCACTGTAGTATTGTTTCTTTCTAAATTTAATTCTGTTTTTCGGATTTTTCTTTTGTGGCATCGAAAATAATTAATTCAACACGCGGCTTTTTAATTGTTTAACTACATATTAGTGTGCAATGTCAAATAATTATCATTCCATTTTATAAATAGAAAACCATCAAAGACTTCACTAATGAATTAACAGCATAGGTAGTGAAAGAAAAATAAAACCAGTATTTTTTAATCCGTTACAATAGAATATTCTAAATTCGAAATGACTCATCGCGGTGCCAAATTGGCGCCAAAAGCTATTTTCTTTTTCTCGCATGCGAAGTGGGTGACAATCGGTCCGATGTCGACGGCGATTGCCAATGATCGTTGGATCGTATATTTGGAATGCATCCCAATTACTGAGTTATGTATGCTTTGAGCAATGATAATGAGAGTATTCCAATGTGACGGCAGTTAATTCTTTTCACACACCGATTTCGTTCTATTTACAAATAAAGCAAAAACTTTTTTGTGTCGTTCAAGAGCAAGCACGTGTCGAAATCAAAATCAAAACGTTTTTTAATGATTCCATGTAGGATATGAGCCGTTTTATTATTTAACGATGTATTTTATTTTGCCGCGTGACAAATGGGCTTAGTCACAGTTTTGTCGGACATACAAGACACATGGTTGTCTTAAAACGTCCTAGTGATGTTACAAATGTGTTGTTTCTCATGTTCGCTCGATTCTGCATGCCTTACTGAAATATTATTCATGAGTGGAATTTTGAATGTCATGTTAAAACATCTTTTTTGTTTTTTTTTTTGTGTGTCAGGATTTTATATACCGCAATGAATTTCTGTTTTGAGAGCAAACTGTGTGATTTTAATATGAGTATGCGTGTTTGATAACTTTTCATTCTGTCTCTGCGGTTTTTGAAATAGGTTTATTTCTATATTAATAAATAATTTTCTCTATTTCTAATAGTACAATACAAATATTGCACTAATCATTGCATTTGTGTCGGCAATACAAAAGAAATTAAGTACTTAAGTGTTTTACTTGGTTTGTGTTTTCAATAACTTTGTGAAGGTTTTGGCCGTTGGGAGAATCCAATTATGTGGCTAATTATGAAAATAAGATATAAATAAAAGTTCGATAGGAGCGACAATATTCGGACATCTTGTTAGGTCCTATGCATTTGGATGCTTAAGTTAAATACTATGTTTTCAATATCATCCATGATAACATTAGTCGATATTAATTTTAATCGACAATGATTTGGATATCACTATGTGTATGATTTGAATTTATATGTATTAAAGTGTATGATGCTTTCACATAAGATGATAAATGTTCCATAGTTAGATAGATAGTGTTGCATACTCTTCAGAGTTCGACTTTTTATAATTATATATTAAACAAAAAAGTTCAGGTTGAAACATAAAGAGTTATGCTAAATATTTCAGCATAGTAATGAACCTAAATTTGTCAGGAGCGAAAATTTTCGCATGCAACGATCCAGTTAACCGCCATATTATAATTTCCGTAAACGATTCGCCATGACCGTCTAGTTTCGGATGATTTCTAAAATCGTATTTTATTGCATTTCAACACGACATAATGCATGGAAGGTTGTTGACCTGAATACTGACGCCATTTTGTTATAAATATATTTTAGAAAGTGCAATTCTTAATTTGAATTTGTTTTTTTTTGCGGTTTGTGTAAATGTCAAATAAAATCCGCGTTCCTTAACTCACAGAAATGTGATACTTGTTTAGGCATAAATATGTATTTTTTTTTGATAAAAGTTTTTTCATATACGTGTGAAATTCGCAGTTATTTTTATTATGTCTGCAGTTTTTTACGTCTTAGGTGACGTGTTTTTATGTTGACTACACAAATAATTTGTTGATGGCATGGCATGATAGTGGGTATTTATGTTTCGAAGCTAGATTCATTACATTAGGCGTCGAGGTTTGGCGCAATCTGTATGTATTATGGTTGTTATGTTTTATATTACCTGGAGTATTGTTTGGAAGAGGCTAGGAGGAGTCTTGTTTTTTAACTAGTTAAAAAAAATGCTTGCATTATACCTCACCGTAAAGGGTAGGCAAAAAGGAGAAAGATTGACAGCTTTTTATGCGAAGGTCCGGCAAACGGGTAAACAACACTCTTAGTAAATTGTATGGCCTAGTAATATAAACCAGAACCATTCTGATTTATTATTAAACACCAAGTAAGCTAACTCACACCTATCCTACAAAATATAAATACGGCTTCACATCTAGTTATGTAGATGAATTTCGCGTAGGCCGTGGCATACTGTGATTTGTACCGTGGACCGTTCAATGTCAAGGTTGTAAAATTGATTTATAGGCCTTAGGTAATGGTATTTCATTGTAGGTTAGTTTGGCGTATTGATATTTAATACTGGAACGATATAAACCATAATGAACATGGTAATAAGTGTAGTATAACAAGGCAACCACATATTTCTTTATTAATTTATTTTATTCCTCCGCTCATAAAGCTGTTGTAGTTCAATAAGTAGGTACTATGCAGTACTATCTTCATTCCATATAACACACACTCTCAGAAAGAAAGTATGTATATTTTTACGCATATTATGACGAAATATGTTTGTAAAATATAAATAGGTGCAGATAAAAAGTAATAGTTGTACAAGTGACTGACGTACCACTTGAACAAATAACTTTTCCGTTTGTGCAACGTACATTTCGAGACAAATTCTAATACTGCGTGCACTTATGGTAATGCTGACAAATAATCTGTGAATTAATGTAGTTATTGCGAAAATACTAATTTAATTTTCCATATTAAAATGGCGTCGAACCAGCTGGTTTGTTTACTCTGCAAAAGTCTTACTGTACTTGGAAATATTTGAAATATTTTCCATACAATAAATAACGAACCCGAAAAAAAGGGGAAAAAGTAAAGAGAAACGTTAATTGGATACTGAAAGTACCAGGGCATTATAGATCGCGGGAGCTCGTTGTAATACTGAACTTGCATTGAGCGTTAATTGGTGCACGTTCGAAATTCAAAATGCGCTGCGAGCGCTGTTAATGAGACAGGAAGATGCGTTTGTTGAGAGAGAGGAAAAGGGACAGACAGACTGTTAAGTACGCAGCGCATCTGAAAATACAGAATTATAATTAATTTCTTGGGAAAGTGCACAATTTTTCGACGAATAAAGGCCAAGTAATTGAACTCTCGTCGATTCTATGTTATATTAACAGAAATTAATACATTATTAAAATGCCAACAATAATAATGTTAAAAGCAAAGGAAACAGCTAGTGGTTCGCAATTACCATTTAGGAGCTTAGCAATTTTACTACGATGAATACGATTAGAATTCATGAGAAGTATTTGTTGTATGGGCCCACAAAGGAACTGGATATACACCGGCCGATCTAGAAACAGGGCTCGGGGACCGAGTCACTTTAACGGGCTTAACAGTATTTATGTTTGATATAAGGGTAAAATTACACTAACTATAACGTTTCATAATCTCCTAGTACTTATCCCATTCATATAGATAGGTTAAGACAAATATTATACGAAATTATTGTTGGTTAAATCGGTTGTAACTCAGATGTCTGTACTAGAATGTTTGAAATAAAGAGCGTTAGGGAAATTATTATTCAGGATAGAAAACTTTTCAATTGTGTTTATTTATTTAGTACAAGAAATAAATGTACCCATGGCCTTTTTTGTTTGTTTCTCAAGATGATATTTCAACAAGATCTGTAAGATAAGTAAAAATAGGGATACATATTTAAAAATCATTTTTGCACCACAAAAGATGCGATTTTATCCTACTTGTATTTTTTTTTACACAAATACAACACGTCAAACAGGATCGTTGTACCAGGAGGACATAAATTACAATAATGTGATTTTGGAGCATGCACATCGTTAACGGCGGAGGTCCTTCACCTCGCCGTTTCGCACAGGGCCAGGCGCGCGGGAATCGAACCGGTTCCGCCGGGCATAAAGAGCGTCGTGTTTAGCATAATGTGTTTGTTATAATAAGGAGGCGACTAGCGCTAAGTAATAATAATTGTGGTTGGTTCCAAACTACCTAATATGTTAAACTAACTAGACTCTCTAGTTAATGAATGTGGGATAAGAGGACTTAACTATAGGATTGGTAATTACAGGGTTTATACATAAGTTTTAAACATAAGCGATGTCTAGAAACTTCCATTTTGCTAACAGGATAACTTTTAAATTGGTTATGAAGTGCTAAGCTTCAAAACTATATGAACCTATTATTTAGGCCTAAACAGCTTATTTAACACCACAATCATCAAGTTTAAACAGAACTGTGTTGGTAAAGCTTGCTGCATATCTAAAATATTATACAGACATGAAAACAAAAAAATGTTTTTATTTTATTTTTTCGTACCAGCAAACGGTTGATTACTGCTGTTGATGCACTTAAACAACTATATCTACTTATATCTATATCAGCCCATATACGTCCCACTGCAGGGCACGGGCCTACTCTACAATCGAGGGAATCGATTGAGAGTGGTTAGGCCATATAGTCCACCACGCTGGCCTAGTGCGGGTTGGCGGACTTACATACCGTAGAAATACATACTTAAACAACACTTGGGGGAAAAGGGCGCTGTATCACCGACAGTTTCACTTACCGACTAAGTTAAATTCTAGGCTTCACTGTGACTTCTCTGTTATGTGTGTTTGGATATGAGAAATGTACATGCACTTTACTGTTGAAGGAAATCATCGTGATACCGTGATTTTGATAAGATTGAACCACGGAATGTATCGGTAACATCCCGTATACGTCCCACAGCAGAGCTCGGGCCTCCTCTACAATCGAGAGTACGATTAAGATTAGGCAAAATAGTCCACCACGCTGGCCTAATGCGAAGGAATGTGAGATCTGCCAATTCGCGCAGGGTTGGCGTGGGTTATGGCCTAAGTCTTTTCAACCGAATTCTCGGTTGTAGAGGATGGGCGATACAAATTTGACTTGACAGTCTCCGTGGCGCAGTTGGTTAGGCGCCGCCTGTGAAACGAGAGGCCGCGGGTTCGATTCATGCACCGAAACAAATGCTTGTGTGATCCACAGGTATTTGTTTCAGGTCTGGGTGTTTGTGAGACTCAAGTTTCTCGTAGTTTCTGATACCCACGACACAAGACTCGATCTTAGTGTGGGGTCAGGACTATGTATGTGACTGTTGGGTGTGTTTACTAGTATAAAAAATAATGCACATTCGCGATGCTTTTGGCGTCGGCCAGAATTAAATATAGACTACGCGCGCCTTAATGAGTCATTACCCCTTGTGTTATGCGCAGATGGGATTCTGTGTCTGTTTATTTGTGTTGCTAAATACGTGTGTATGGTTGCTAACATTAAGCGAGGGTAAGGGACGCCGAGTGATTAATAGGGCTGGTTAATATCGAAAAGGATTTTTAAAAGTAACTGCCTCGGTGGCGTATTTGTACTACGGTAGGACTACAAAGCTGAGGACCCGGGTTCGAATCCCGGGTCGGGAAAAGTGATTTTGGATTTTTCTATCCATTATCAGCACGCAGTCAGGAATCTATGCCCGATATGGCGATAGGCTCGCCCCCTATCACATCATGGGACGGAACATACAAGGCGAAATGTGGGTGTCCTGGTGGCGCCTCTGCCTACCCCTTCTGGGATAAAGGCGTGAGTTTATGTATGTATGTAAGATTAATGTTATGTGTATTAGATTTTGTTTAGTAATTTTTAGTCGCCGACTAAAGTGTGACGGTCTTATTCATAGACAGATTAAAAACCTATTTTAGCTATCTATAAGAAAGACAAATGAAAGTAGATTGCGCTACCAAGATATAATATACATTTAACTTACGTGTTCACTATGTTTTGTGGTTTTAATAATAATATTTTTCGAAACTGATTTTACTAAGTAATGACACAAAGAAAAACTTCTTTTAATGTTTGGATCTGATCATTCAATCGTAACTTTTGTTAGCCCAAGGTTATTTTTCCGACCCACGTTTTCAGACTACGTATTAGGTATCAATCCATTTATTCGTCCGAGATAGCCCAATCCAATTAACGTAATGAGACTATACCAGCAAATTTAATAGTATTTTTAAGAAATACTCGATAAAATCTGAGATATTGAATTACAGCGAGCCATGACGACATGATGTTAATTGATTGCCGACATCCGATAATTTTTTTTTTTCGCAAGGATAATTATTGCCTCGATCGGTAATTGTGTTGTTAATTACCTATACTCTCATTATTGATTTATTAATATTGGATGTTCCTTTAGTATTGGTTTTGATTTATTTGCCAAGGAATAGTGTATTTAGATCATGGATTAAACTGGTGGGTCTCTCATATGAGAGAGGCCGCCTGGGTAGGTACCACGGCAATGTCTATTTCTCCCGCCAAACAACAGTGTAAATGCACTGTTGTGTTCCGGTTTGAAGGGCATTGTAGCCATAGTAACTAATGGACTTATTGAGACTTAACATCTTATGTCTCAGGATGGCGAGCGCAGTGGAATTCCAAGCATTGCTTTGTAATTCATAGTGTTGGTTTTGCTACTGTCCATGAGCGATCGTTTCGCTTCGATAATACGATCAGGCGAATGGCATGCTCGTCTCGCCATTCCTCGCAATAGAAGGAAAATGACGAAATAATTAAACCTGGATTAACCGATCTGGAATTCCTTTCTAGGACCCCACGATTCTCAACACAGAAACGCCCTCAGAAGACCGATACGGCGCGGCGTCTTAATAAACATTAAGTTTAAACACACATCTTAAAAACTATGAACTTACAAACCTATTCGATTTCAGGAAATACTTAACCGTCTACCGTCGTAAAAATCATGTCAAATAATAAGTACGTAAATCAAAAACGAATAAAAATGTTTTATTAACATTCATGCAAATTGTTTTATTGTGCCTGTCGGGTCGGGAACATCTGTGTTCTATTCTTGTCGATTTCTATAACGTCTATTTCGGTTAGGTTTAATGGCTTACGTTTTTGTCTAAATCATGTTTTACGCAGTGTTATGGGCTATTCGGTAGTGCTTTTTAATTTAGTGTGATGAGTTATGATTGTGTGACAACGGTGAGGTTTCGGGTTTAAATACCGGGTCGGGTAAAGTGATGTTGAACTTTTCTATTAATTAATTATCTACCTGGAGTCAGGAATTTGTGCTTGATTTGGCGATAGGCCTCCTATCACATCTAGGCCGGAACGCTCAAGGTGAAACGTGGGTGTCCTGGTAGCACTTCTGCCTACCCATTCTGACAATAGTAATTAAGAATAGAACTAAGTAAATAGGTTTCCATTCATGAAATTATCGCGTATCCCAGTTTAAACAATATTTTTACTTTAAAACTAAATCTACTTCCATTAACCACTCCATCAAAGTAAACTTAGAAACTAAGTTGGGAGGAAACAAAATTAATTTTTCATCTTGCTAACTTGCTGAAGCTTTTAGTTAATAGGTTTCTCGCAGATTTAAAAGTAATATGTTTTTAGTTTTAATGTTTGAATGGCTGTAAATATGTCAAGAGCAATCAACAGATGTTTAAAGTTTGTGTTAGACGTTTTAGAATGTTCCAAAGAAATGTTTGATATTTTTACTAATCTATCTTCAATATTCTATTAACTTTGCTTAACTTAAGGCTAATTGCACCAACTAACTTTGCCCATAACTTTGACTTTGAAAACGTCAATCCCATACATTAGCAATGTCAAATACGTCATAAATGTATTGCGATGATATTGTCAAAGTTAAAGTTATCGTCAAAGTTGGTTTATGCAACTGAGTCTTAACTTTTTACGGTTCGTGTGACCCACAGTACTCTTGTCCATCTTGTCTGGAATATCTTATTTAATTTATAGTTTATACACATTTCTGTCGCATCAAGCTGTCCAATTTGCGGGTCAACGTCCTTCCGCACTCACTAATAGAGCTGCACTTCTTTTATTTATCGACAGGATAGATATACTCGCAAGTGGCGTTCTAACAAAGACGTTAATAAATGTCACAATATTCATACCCGTGTATACACAATCAAATCCCCGTACAGAGACACCACTCCGCAATGAATTTCGTTCGTCTCGGTCGTGGATTTGCAAACTGGCCGCTTAACACTCCATTACGGTTATGACGTAACAATTTCGCTGAATAATACGGCGACGTTTATCGTCGTGCTGAGAGTGTCGCTGAGATGTCGTGATGATGTTAAGTTAGGCGTCTATTTGTTGTGTATTCAAAATAATTACGATCTTTTATAGTTATCAATAGTGACAGGATAACGGGCTTAGTGTAATAGGCCAATTTTCACCGTTGTTTCATGTTTTACCTAATAATTATGTAGGTTTCATGTGTTTGCTATAGGCAGGTAAACAAAGCCAAATGGCCACACAAATAAATATATCTGGATCCTCTTTTAAGACTGCTGGTACTAATAAGATCCTTTGATTTTGTAAATGAAGTGTTGTTCTTTATTATAGCTTCGAATAAATCTAAAACAAATTAGAAAATCTTAAGAAATGTTCGTTAACGGATTTGAATGGAATTCGGACGCTACTGAGGCATGTACAATGTAATCCGAATATATGTAGTATTTATCAGATATTCACTTCTCGCCGGTCAATAGAAAGAAAGACACATTTGTGCGTTTTTTTATTACAGGGTGTCTATCATGTTCGGTAGTCTCTGACACCAGTATTTACTTGTGGTGCGATATTATTATTATTACTTGATAATAATAAAAGTGATATTGAATGTTTTATCAGCCCGGAGTCAGGAATTAGTGCCCGATATGGCGATGGGCTCGCCACCTACGTCATGGGACGGAACATACAAGGCGAAATGTGGATGTCCTGGTAGCACCTCTGCCTACCCCTTCGGGGAAAAAGACGTGAGTTTATGCATATATTTGATAATAACTATATGTTAGTTCATTCAACATGCGCCTAGTGGGCGCTTAGCTTTGCAATAGCGTTTAATGTATTCTAAAATCGGACGGTAGCTTTGTCCAACGTAAATATTGCTTTTGAACGCGCACACGTTTAAATTTGTTTAGGATTTCAGTGTACTTGGCTATATTACTCTGACTTGGTTTTAGTGGTCGGGCGTGAGGTTAGAACGATTTTTTTAATGACCGGATAAAAAGATTACCTAATTTTGTTAATGTTTGTTTATAGTATCATTAGGTTAAACATGTTTTTGTGTGTGTTGTGGTCGTAAATCCTAATCCAGCGGATTGATTTCGATATTTATGGCTAAAAAAGTTGTATTACAATGCTGAGGTCTCGGGTTCGAGTCCCGGATCGGCCAAAGTGATATTGGATTTTTCTATTCATTATCAGCCCGGAGTCAGGAATTTGTGCCCGATATGGCGATAGGCCCGCCCCCTATCACATCGTGGGACGGAACATACAAGGCGAAATGTGGGTGTCCTGGTGGCGCCTCTGCCTACCCCTTCGGGGATAAAGGCGTGAGTTTATGTATGTATGTATGTAAAAAAGGGTTTCTAGCTAGATTTAAGTAAATTATTATTTATAACTTATATCACATTAGCTTTTAGTTGTTGTATGTACAAACTGACACGTGTTATAAATCTTAAAAAAATATCATTCATTAATTGATGGCGAAAGACTTATGATTGGTTAATTATCTGAAGTGGTAACCGATCATCGTTATAAGGATCACTACATTGTTTTCTTCATTATAAAACAGGGACGAACAAAACCTCTATTAATATACGTGTTTTGAACCTACCCTACTATCTATCTAGGCATCGTGCAGTAAATTGGAAAAATCTCTCTAATTCTAGGTTATAAATCTCTCAATTTTAATAACTTACGGCTTTATTCATAGACTGTTTTATAACCTATTTTAGTTATCGTATGTATTGTCCCTTTCGAACGACTTTTGAATTCAGTTTGAGCGAAGAAGACAAAACATTCGATAGATAAAATAGGTTTTAAAACTGACAATGAATAATGTCGTTATTCTAATCCAATATATTATGTGACCGCGAACGCTCATTACACAAACCATTACGTAGTGCATTGAATAAAAACCACCCAATTCAAAAACGTCATAAGTGTCACACCTCTTGCTCTAGTATTAACGCTCTTAATCCCTTGAATGAATAACACCCATTCTGCATGCATTAAACATTATGAATGAGATACGGGCGAGCGTTGTTTACGTCCAAGAATGCGTTTTATTAAACGCCGCTGAATCACGCCATGCTAAATCCGTGTTTTTTTGTCTTGGTAATGGATTTGTGAATGTACCCGACGTTGGCTTGAGATGTTAATTGATTTGGCGAATCTCTTGGAATGAAAGAAGGGGACAGGAATTTCCGGCCGGATATGAGTTTCAGAGGAAGATGAGCCAAGATGAAGATCGAGTTTAATGGTGGGTAATTGGAGACGCCTATATCATTCAGTGAATTGATGATGATGACTTGGGAGATCTTAAAAATACACTGAATATAGGTTATGTATCCCACAATTGTAGTATCCTATGGTTTTACAGGACTCCGCCTGGTTTTATTTACCATACTCTAAGTTACCATTAGTGCCGGCGTGAGGGTAGTGTTGGGCGACGGCCTAAGAGTGCCACTGCCCAAAGGGCGTCGGACGCCGGAATTCGCAGTAAATCATAGATAATGCACTGTTTTTCGCTTGGATTTGGATAGTACTTATAGAGCGATGAAATATCGCGCAGGGCGTCGGTAATCCTAAAACCGTTACTGTGACTTACCTAGTCTAGTATCACAACAGAAAGTAACCCTAATTCCACACCCGAATCAAATATTACTGTGATTCACAAATCCACCCAGATTTAACTCAGAATCCAGAGTAACCAACAACTAAATTCTGTGATATATCCTTGCAATACAATCAGCGATATTTACTTGGCCTTATTTTGTTTATATACTGTCCCCCAGCGTACATTAGTATGCACATAACGGGATTGGTATAAAAAAGGGGCAATTTATACCCCGAGCGCTCATAACTTACTTTATTATCCTTCTTCAAGACTCACAATGACAAGAATCCAAATGGATATAGCAACTTCAAATGCATGGACTTAGTTTCAGTATTTTGCTAAATGCTGCATTCGTACTCTCCATTGTAGAGACGGCCCGTGCCATGCAGTGCATGCAAATATCACAACAGTAAATTTGTGATAAAATTTTGTACGCGAATCCGATTTAAAGTTTAACTATGTATTTTTTATACCAACACAATTAAGCATATGATCCGCCTGATGGTAGGCAGTTGTCGTAATCTATGGACATATGCATTAGAGATATCACTCGCGCGTTGCGGAACCTGTACAAACTATTTCACTCCTCTTGAGTTATGGAGAGCCATTCGAAATAAATGTCGAAAAATGGGGCGCAATAAAGGAAAACATCGTTGAAGTAAACTTACTTTTTGGCAGTGGTAGAGCCACACTTTTGTCAGTCATGGCTCAGCATGAATGGGCAGGCTCGTCCGGGGCGGTACCGCTGTCTCACAGGAGATCGACGTGGAGTGACAGCTTTGCCGTCTCGTTTCGTTCGGTGAGCTAGATTGCCGTATACCCAATACCCTGTTCCTCTTTCCATCCTCTTTCCTTTCCGCTCCTCTCCCAATTTGATGGGCAGGCACACATCTATGATCCAAGCATTATGGAAGTTCAAGCAGCAGTGATCACTTACCATCCGATGACCTATTGAAAAAAAAACACGAACCTTTAGTTTCGGCATCTATGTAGATTCATGTCTGTTCGCAGAGGCTACACAACCCTCGCGTGCCGAGCAAAACTAACGAAATGAATTATTGTCCTATTCGACGAAAGAAAATGGCGTATTGTGAAGAAGGGCAAATGGCTGCTTTTGTCACGGATACCGATGTTACAATCTTTCAGCACGATAGCATAACTTTCGAAAATTGTTTGCCCTTTAATTGTATTTTCATGTTTCTTCTAACATGGGTTAGTTAGACCTCGATGCTGAATTAATGTGGCATTTTTAACAGCGACATTCGACAGCGAATTGACAATCGTAGGCGATTTTGGTGTGATTTTTGATTCAGGTTCCTGAAAACACATTTAATTAGAGTACAGTTTAAAACCAATCAAGCCGTTTAGCCTACAACGCTTCCCACGTAAACATAGTCCACTGTCAAACAGTCAGATAAAACATGATGATTAGATTTTCGTTGTACAAAGACAATTACTATGAGAGCATTTTTGTTCATTTAGACAACGTTTCGGCTGTTGATTGATCTGTTTAACAAGTTCTGTTGTTTGCTTTCCGTTTTACTTTGTTTATTCAACGCGAACTTGAGTACGGTGGCTGAAAGCCGCCTATTAAAGATAACAATGGAAGTGGTCGAGCAGTGAACACGCCTCGTAAGTAAGGCTATCGATTAGTAAAGGACGGTTTAATTGTTTAGAATCGATTGTGGGGTTATGATCAATCGATAATATTTAAAATCATGTGTAATATAAATTTTGTAAATAAGTATGGCAGTTAGTTTTACAAAGTAAGTGATCGTTAGTAATCGATTCTACGATTATGACTGAACGATTTTATATCGATGCAACGAGTCTTGGAATTAGATGTGTTCTGCTTTGAAAAGCAAGTCGATTAGTAATAAATATCTAGATTTATTATGCGTACTAACGCAAAGGTCTAAAATCGATTATACGATTGATGGATTCTATATCAATGTTTGGCCGGTTAGAAATGGATAAATATTTATTGAGGGTTGATGAGACTCATTCATCATAATGACTAATAACTACAAGGAAACTGTTCGTATAGTGATGCGAGTAGGATAGATGGAGGCATGTGCTGGTAATAATAATTTATTTCATTGCTTACGGAAAAACGAACGAAGGGAGGAATTATTATAAGAAAGAAGAAATGAACGTTATATTTGTCGCGGAAATAAATTTGCGTTATAGAAGGCAGGATATGGTATGGTATAAATGGCAAAAACTAATGTAACAATTTTTTTATTGTATTAACTATTTGACTTATGGTTTATCCATAGGAAATTTCGTGTTGAATTTATTATGTTTTTCACTTATTTTACACGAACTGCTAACAAACCATAAAAACAGCCAACATGAATCAATTGATCAAGAATCGATTCTCAACTAAATCGCTTTAAAATCGATTGCTAATATTTTCTATTGTCCTTTTTCAAAATTTCCGAGGTCGATTTAATTTTCTGCTCTTTTGTCTATCTGACGTTTGAATTAAGTGTTTTATTTGTTCAGCGAATGAAATGATAATTGCTTCAGACACTCATTGTCGGCACGAGTGGTTCCGCACATTTTACAGCTCGGCGTTGAGTGTTCCTTGTACCGGATAACTGGGTTTTGTTGAATATTCTCGATATCGGTCGGCTGAGTTCGGAGAAGTTCGGATAAGTTCGGAACGTGTATCGCGAAATTTGGAGTGAAATGCACATGAGAACACGTGGAATGAATTGGTAATTTCACTTAGTGTGTAGATGTAGTGATGAAACCTTCGTTAAGTTTGGTGAGTAAGTGTTGTAAGGCCAAAAATCATGATCTATCTTCATCATGACTCATTATAATTTCACCATACACTTATCCTCTACTTAAAAATAGATATTGTTTTCAACGCAACGTTTGTATGTCAGCCCTTTTAATATATATTTTAAATAACAAACTTGAATAGGTATGTTGTTTTAAACGTGGCTTGGTGTTGGAATAGTTTGTGTCCAATCATTGGACACAAATTATTCAATCCAATGGTTTGTTTTTCAATGGCAATAAAAGTTACTCGAAATTAGCATAAGTTTAACGACATAAATAAGAGGATTTCCTGACTGTAACCAGCGGTAGATGTTTTCCGGAGGTCAGTGTCTTCTCGTGCTGTTCGATAATAATAAATTAGGCTTTAAATGTAATAAATAAAGTATTTATTGACTATTTGTTTGTGTGTGACGGTGTGTTTAATATTTTATTTAAAAAAAATTATATTTACCGTAATATTATTAGTTAACAAGTTTGACGATGACTTTTGATTTTGTTTAGTTAGAAATGCCTTATACGTAACTTAACTTACGTATTCTTTTTAAATTCTGTACGGCATAGGAACAAGCTTGTTTGCCTAAGAGACTGCTCGTTTCAGTGTTCGGTGTCAATTCTTTGCTTTTGATCCTGACTGGACGACGTTGCAATGTGGGAGAGTCAAAAGGCCGCCACACACACGATATAACTGTGCAAATCTGAGTTTGCACTAGTATACAGGAACGTGTGTGGGCAAATAACTGCGCAAACTTCGTTCCAATTTTCGAGTCGAGACTGGTGCAAACTCGCGTTTGCGAAAACGCACTCGAACGTGTGTGGCGGCCATAATACTAATCCACATAAGGCGAAAACCTTCAAACAAGCCTTTTGAGTAAAATCGCAACGCACGCAGTTTATCGTATTAAAGGTTTCATTAAAACAGACGTGGGACGTGCGTCGTCATTGCGCTGAGTTGAGTCACTTAACTCAAATGGCGCACGGAATAACACATCGGGTAATGGTGATGATCTGGTGTAATTCTAGACCAGTTTTGTTTTGTGATTAACGCAATTTAAATTAAATTATTTGTGCTTGTACACTTTAACTTACAGGTTTGCCTTTTAAATTTTTTTGCTAAGTATATTAATCATTTTTTAAGAGTAAAGAAATGTTTTATGTAGATGTTATTGTAGTAATGGACAGTAAATAGTTTCAAACTATTTCCTGATACTTTAATTTTAGTTTGCCGTGTTTCAAATTCATATATATTAAATTAACAAAAATTATGTCGAAATACGGTCCGAATTTCTACTGTATGCAAGTCCGACAACCCGCACTAGGCCAGCATGGTGGACTATATGGCCTTACCACTCTCAATCGATTCTCTCGATTGTAGAGTAGGCCCGTGCCCAGCAGTGGGACGTATATGGGCTGATACAACAATACAACAATGCCGTAAGTATAGTTTTACTTTCGAAAACTTGAATAGTGTTACTAAGTAAGACAACAGGCGTGTTCAGTTTAAAATTTCTTACAAAATGTCAATTTTTTATATCTGTAGGTGTGCGTAGCTTGCCCTCTTTTAATTACAACAAAAAAATATTCATAATCACGCCTGCTGTGAAATGAAATGAAATGAAAATAATTTATTGAATCCATTAAAGTGTTCAACATTGTTTAGATTCAGTCATTTTTTGAACTACCACCCGGTTCGGAAAGCGGTTTTCACTAGAGAAGAACGGGCAAGAAACTCTAGTGTTGCTTTTTTCAAAACCAGTTTACAATGTAGTGATTATTACAAAAATTACAAGTTGGTTTAAATCAGAGCATTTCATTAATAACTTGTTATGATTTGCAAGTAGGATATATTTTAATACGAAACTAGAGACCGCGGGTTCGATCCCGGAATCGAGACAAATGTTAGTAGGAGTATAATCCATGAGTGTTTCTATCGGGTCTGGGTGTTTGAGAC
This sequence comes from Deilephila porcellus, assembly GCA_905220455.2. Lineage (NCBI taxonomy): Eukaryota > Metazoa > Arthropoda > Insecta > Lepidoptera > Sphingidae > Deilephila > Deilephila porcellus. Next base: position 1,638,961 of record LR999996.1, on the reverse strand, counting down.
CAAAAAGGATTTCGTAGCTTTTGATACCCACGACACAGGACTCTTATCTTATTGTGATATTACGATATCTGTAGCTCTTCTGTATATTTATTGCACACGCTACCTCCACTGTTTTCCAACAACAAACAATAATATACCTACATGTGTAAGCACAATGGAAACATTTTGTACGAGTGTTGAGGTGACACATAAATACGATGCGTTCTGCGAGATATGTATTTTTATTTTGGGCTCGATGAGTGTATTGTAAACAAAGTCGAAGTAGGATTAGTAATCCTTTTATTGCTAGGTTATTGTGTGATAAATATGTGTCAATTGTACATACATAAACCTAAGCCTTTTTCCCGGAAGGGGTAGGCAAAGATGCTACCAATACACCCACATTGCCCTGCACGTTCCGTCCCACGATGTGATAGGGGTCCACAAATTCCTAAAACCAGGCTGATAATGAATAGAAAAATCCAATATCACTTTGCCCGACCCGTGATTCGAACCCGAGACCTCAGTATGTTATCGAAACGTAGTACAACTACGCCACCGAGGCAGTCAACTCATTAAGATCTCTAAGATATGCAGGGTTCCTCACGATGTTTTCCTTCACCGTTAAAATGCGTGGTAATTGACTTTAGACTGACTTATGCAATAAATAAAATTGTACGAGAAATAAGGTGACATATAAATGCAATGTGTTCGTGCGTTTGTTGCATGTTTTTATTTTCGGCCTGATGAGTATTGTAAACAATGTCAAAGTCACTGGTCACGGTCGCGGCGAGATTTTTTTATGTAAGTGTTTCTCCGGTCGCGGTGCCGAGATAATTTCTTTATGTGGGTGTAATTTCGTGGAAAAGGGGTAATGTAATTTATAATGTGAGTTTCGCGGTTGAGCTTAAATTTATGATATTTTTTGTGGATGTAGCGAAAGTTATATGTCAAGATCCTGCAAAGTGGCAGTTCACAGTCTCTGCCCCCACAACTTTTTGTTACACTATCTATTCTATTTCAGCCCATATACGTCCCACTGCAGGGCACGGGCCTAATCTACAATCGAGAGAATCGATTGAGAGTGGTTAGGCCATATAGTCCACCACGCTGGCCTAGTGCGGGTTGGCGGACTTACATACCGTAGAAATTCTTTAAAATCGCTACGGTATGCAGGTTTCCTCACGATGTTTTCCTTCACCGTTAAAGTGCGTGGTGATTGACAATCAATTCACACATAACTCCGAAAAGTCAGAGGTGTGCCCTAGGATTTGAACCCTACCCCTTGTTACACTACGGTAAGATTTTTTTCCAAGTTCAAGAGCACAACGTCTGAAGGAATCTCATTGTTTGTTTATTTATTTTAATATATTGCTATACATTTTTTTTAAATATTAAACTATATAATAGGAACCATGAAATGGCGCAATTGTTAAGGGATTTGAATAAATTACACCGGTTTATGACCGCCATCATTATGTCGGCTTTACAATTAAGGGTATGTTAATTGGTGCTTATTGTTGTCAACGGTATTAACAAAGAAGCCAAGGGAAATGGTCGTGTAACTACAATTTACAATATTGATCAAATATACACATTTCTTTATTTTTGAGTTATTTTAATAACCAAGGACTTAAAAACTCTTCTCTGAATGTTTTGATGAGTGTTCCATTTGCTGGATAGCAAGAAAGAAAGCATTTATTTGTCATAAGCAATGGTATACACTTATATTTAAATTAACTTAAGTATATAGTATTGCTTGTCCCAAACGGCTCATGCTTAGCATGTGCTGGTAATAAAACCAACGCTGGTCTTCCGCAAGGCCGGTAAGATGTGGCTTTTAATAAGTCGCTAAACTATTGGGCGCGGTGTTCTTTTTATACTGATAGAGCAAAAATAATGCAGGTGATGGTAAGTGAAGTCCACAAGAGTTTCCTTCAACACTAGATGCCTGTCTTTCGACGGTCGATACAATTATGCCAATGAGATTTGTGTCTGGAAAACCCAGAATAATCCAAAATGCGACCCAGGTGACTGGTCCTTACGGTGGTTCGTATTCCGGGGGATACGAATATGCTTAAACCAATGCTAATTATAGTACACAGTGATGCGTCCAAAGCAGTGAACACATGCACAATATCGAATCTAATTCTGAACCAGTCAGATGCGTTAGTGTCTTTGATATCGTCTCGATGCCACTTATTGGCGTCCTGTTCATCTAAATATCTTCTTTCTTTTATTTAAAAGCGTATAGAAGGAAGAAACTACAAGATAATGGTTCTTGAATTCCAATCTTGGCATACAAATTTAACTTCTGACTTATCGAGCAAAATTAGATAGCACAACCTATTATTACAATTCGGATTTTCATCTAAGATCTATTTGTCTTCTTTAAGCATATTATCGTTGTATTATCTATCTATGGTCTATCTTAATAAATATACAATATGGTATTTTAAACATTGAACACATGCACAATCTCGAATCTAATTCTGAACAAGTCAGATGCATTAAAGTCTTTGATATCGTCTCGGTCGACTCGATTTATTTGCGTCCGGGTGATTTTAACGTCTTCATTACGAGCTTTGAGATGTATTAGTTCGCATTCATTGTATTTATTGTAATAAATTTTGTATTTAGTATGATTAGTGTCTGCATTATTTCCTATTGGAATGATATGTAAAGGTTCAATATCAATTTGTGTACTTGAGATTGAAATTTTGTTTCACTAAAGGACAAGAATAAAATTGACTTAAACTTTGACCCTTAATTAAGCTTTTAGTACATACTTAACTGCCTTATGGAATTATGCTGCAAAATTTGATGTTTCTCGACCAATCGGTTTAGATATCAGGTCTTAAACTTTTGTTTGTGCGTAGTCTGTCAGTCAATAAGGTTTTGTTAAGCGTTTCTTTGGAAGCTACTCAATCACGCTTCGATTTTAGTTTATGACTGGGCTGTTGAAACTTGAATACTTAGCGGTTAAGGACCTATTTTAATGACCCACGTAAGTGTATCGGTTTTTGGGTTCATTCACCGTGGCGCAGTCGGCTAGACGCCGGCTGTGAAACTTGAGGCCGCGGGTTCGATCCTCGCACCGAAACAAATATTTGTGTGATCTAGAGGTATTTGTTTCTGATCTGGGTGTTTGTGAGCCCGAAAAAGTCTCTCGTAGTCCCTGATACTCACGACACAAGACTCGATCTTAGTGTGGGGTCGAGACTATGTATGTGACTGATGGGTATATTTATTTATTTATAAATATGCGTTCTTCAATATCCTCATTGTAGTATCTAAGTAGGTCCTAAAGAATTACAATTTACAATGCAACTGAATGTCGTTGCAATTGAAACGAAGTGTTATTGCGGTGTATAAAACAAAAGGTAGAACTACACATTATGCGGTTTTTATTATCTTTGCTGATGCAATGGAGTGACGGCAGACTATTCTAGAAAGATATTGCAAGAAATTGACGTTGAAATTTACAATCTATTTAGTATGTTTATTGTATCGCAAGGACATAAATTATGAGATGATTTTTTTAAAGGTAAAGTTGTAATCCATTAATGTGCGCAAAAGACATAAAAATACAAGCACTTTAGTATGCATACTGAGGTATAAACCTCTCTCAGGCGATGAGAAAATATATTATCATCAATCGTTTGTTCAATCTTCAAAATTGGTGGGAAGGATGTAATAACAAGTTTAACCATTTTTTTAAATAACAAATTGATGTTTTTCTGGGCGGACCTGATTGATGATCTTTGCCATCTTTAAAAAACTCCAAAACCAACAATCCAAACCATCTAAAACAAAACCCCTTTCTGCGTTAAAACGTTTCATTTGAAATGGCCACTGAGGCGCATGACGCGGCGGTTTCAAACCCTCGGCTTAATTAGATCCTGAACAGATCATTCGACAACTGGGTCATCAAAACACGTGGTGCAGACTCAGGGTAGACAGTAGTGCAAGTCTGCTCAGTTGAATAGACGAGCTGTGAAACAAGAGACCGCGAGACAAATGTTTTGTGGTCCACAAGTATTTTTTTCTGGTCTGGGTGTTTGTAAAACCGAAAAGTCTTTCGTACTTTTTGATACACAATACAAGACCATGTAATCAATATTATTAAGAAACTTATGGGTGTATAATTATTGGTGATTTTAAAAAAACTGGGGCGACTATGGCATAGGCCCTTTTTATTAAGCTTGTAGATAAAAACTGAATAAAATAGTATTACAAAGAGTGCTTCAAATGGCCACCGAGGCGCATGACGCGGTGGTTTCAAACCCTCTGCTTAATTAGATCCTGAACAGATCATTCGACAACTGGGTCATCAAAACATCACGTGGTGTATACACAGGGTATATGGCAGTAGCGCAATGATAATTTATTTGTAAACTTTTGACTCGATTTACTAAACTCTGTAATTAGTAATTAGATTTGTATGAAACTATATTTTGCTTGCGATTTCTCTCGCTTTAATGTAGGCTTTACAATTTAAGTTGTCGAAAAGGAAGCATTAATCTAAAAACGAAAAGTTATTTAATTATGGACTTTATTGTATGTACACCTAAGTTTATGAAACTTATAAAACAGTTAAAACACTTACGGCCTTATTCATAGACAGTTTTAAAGCCCATTTTAGTTATGGAATGTTGTGTCCATTCCGAACGACTTTTGAATTCAATTTGACCGAAGAAGACAAAACATTCGATAAATTAAAATATGTTTTGAAACTGTCTAGATAGGCCGTTAGAATTAAAGGCACCGTTCCAATTAGTATTAGTTATTTTCCTATACATCGCGAACTTTTTTCTGAATACTATACCCCATATCATTTTCTGTATCCTTAGTAACGTTTACCCAAATTTTCACCATAATCATGTTTAGTAGTAAAGGGTGAAAGCATAACAAACTTGCACACATTTTCGTCATAAATTTTATTTAAACCGAATCACTTTCATAACATATTAAAAAAAACTTATATAAATTGTATGTTTGATGTGGGGTCAATTCGGGACGTTTGTCGTTTACATGCTGAGCTATATAAATTGATGAAACGATTACCCAATATCTTATTAAACTAGTCTTTTTTAATCTGTCATTCCAATTAAAACTCAAACTTCACACATAAATTAATTTAGTATCCAACATCACACTCAATTAATATTAAAAAGCTTGCTCCATTAAATGACAATTGAGTTAAAGCGAACAGAATACGTTGGCATTCTCGCGAATTTATAGTTTTGAGTTTACCAGCGCTTGGGTATAGCGGTTTGGAGAAATTCTTAAAATAATTAAAACTTGATTGCCTTGGTGGCGCAGTTGTACTACATACGATTCCAATGCTAAGGTCTCGGGTTCATATCCCGGGTCGAGCAAAGCGATATTGGATTTTTCTATTCATTATCAGCCCGAAGTCAGGAATTTGTGCCCGTTATGGCGATACACTCTCCTCCTATCACATCGTGTCACGGAACACTGAAAGCGAAACGTGGGTGTCTTGATAGCACCTCTGCCTACCCCTTCTGGAGAAAAGGCTTGAGTTTATGTAGTATGTAATTAAAACTTTCCACGGACTTAAAACACTGGCTTGTTGCAAACGAGTCTGCGATTGAATCTAGGTGTTTTTAGTTAAGTACTAGAGTTAGAAAGTGCTATCGATTACATTGATGTGCTCTCACATCACTCGCTGTGCATTGAACTTAGTATGTGTTGTCCATTTATGATGCCCTGGTACTTCGCGAGCTGATTGGCTTGATTGATTCGTCTCCTGAAGCAAAAATATCTTTTCTTTTTACTTCTGCAATTACGATTGTTAATTCTTGTTCTCCTGGTACTTTGTTCAACAAAATAAGATTGTTTGATATCGAGCGATTACGATTATAAATTGTGCATTAATTTATTCAATGTTAACTGTTTCTGTCCCAGTGGGTAATTTGTGTTTGTATCGCTTCTACCCACATTTTGTGACATTTAACAAAATTTTCTTAAGTTTTTTAAGTAAGAAACAAAAATAAAATTAGATATAATTTTAAATCCAATTACATTGAAATCAGCAATGCGAACGACCTCTAAGCAGCTGCATCGTCTAATGTGTATGGTAGTTACTTTGCTCTTAGAACCACTGTTAGCATTTCGATGAACATTATCACGTCCAAAGATTTGGAGAATCTTTATTTTATGCCAGTTTTTATTATACTCGTGCGATTTAGACAAGATTTGTGTTTCGCTCGAGACTTGGTGTTTATCGCAAATGGTCGGATTTTGCTTGAAAGGTAATGCTCTTGAAGTCGTTTAGTTTTTGAATGGTCTAAGGTTATTATAGATTTAATTTTGTGATGAATCAGCTTAAAGACAATATTATAGAATTTTGAAAAAATCATTAAGCCAGTGCCTCGGTGACGCTAATGTGCTACAGTATGATAACAACGCTGAGGGCAAAGTGATGTTGAATTTTTTTATTCACTATTAGCCTGGAGTCAGGGTCTTGTACGCGATATAGCGATAAAATCGCCCCTATCATCGTGGAACGGAACACACCAGGCGAAACGTGGGTTTCCTGGCAGCACCTGTGCCTACCTCTTCGGGGAATAAGGCATGAGTTGATGTATTAAATAAGTGTCAAGACAGAATTATATCGAATTGACGAGAATGCATGTAAAGATTTTTTGTTTTTTATTCGCGCCTATGTCGAGACGAGCATGCCATTCGCCTGATGGTAAGCGATACAACCGCTCATGGACAGTAGCAAAACAAACCAACGCCATGGATTACAAAGCAATGCTTGGCATTCCACTGCGCTCGCCATCCTGAGACATAAGATGTTAAGTCTCATTATGTCCAGTAGTTACTCTGGCTAGATTGATGAAAGTGAATGAGGCGAAAGTGATATTATGTCACGATCGAGTGGAGCTGTATAGTTTTTGCCTAATACTATGGGTTGGTGATGTGTGTATTATGCAGTATGTAAAAAAGTGATTGATCTTCCCTGAAGTGGCTTTATGATTAACTTTTTATACCTTTTAGTTAACACGCAGACTGAAATGAAAAGCTTAAGTTCGATATCCCTACCTAGACAAATGTTTGCGCGAGACAGAAAAGTCTCTCGTAGGCTCTGATATCCACGATATAAGACTATCTTATTGCGGTGTTTGATCATAGGTATATGTTACTATTGAGTAAATTTAAACAACCCTCGCTCGACCGTTCGATTGACGAACCTGTTAAGACTTTCCCTAGTTTAAAGATTTAATAGATTTAAAAACTGCATGGGGACAAACCTGTACTGAAAGTAAAAGATGAAATAACATTTGTTCCACTCAAATTAAAACCTCAAATACTGCAGTTATTTTTGAAATTTATGCGAATAAAAATTATTATTTTCTAAGTGCTAAGGAATTTTGCCCGATGATTTACGATGTTGAAAACTTAATGATTGATGTACTCCGACGGCCTGACGTGCCTGTCAAACAGAAAGAACGACGTTTTAATATGATGGTTTATTTCGGTATATTTTCTGTGAAGATCAGTGGAAACTGGCCTCTGTACCGTCGATAATATTTTCAATGTGCCATGAACATCTAGTAATCGATATTTTTATACTGATTGCTTATAATAATATAACTCTTTATTTCACAAGCAAATACAATAATAAAAACAAAAAACAGAAAACAGACATAAATATGGTGACATAATCGGCGCTCTTATTGCTTTGAGCGATCTCTTTGAGACAACCGAGACAATTAATTTTGTTTCTATGTATTATTTGACGGCGGAAATTAATAAACTATCGTAATCTTTATCTAAGGATTGATTCCGCAAAATACAACAATTGAAGGAAATATTTATTGACACATAAATATTTTATTTTCTTGTTGGTATATTTTTGGGTATCGATCTGTAGACAGCGATTAGATTGCTTACAAATTTCGACCATTACTTATTAAAAATAGGTTTATGGCCTAACCACTTTCAATCGTACCCTCGATTATAGAGTAGGCCCGTGCCCTGCAGTGGGACGTATATAGGCTGATACGATGCAGTTATTAAAATGGATAATTACATTTAAAACACTTCACTCCCATAATAAATAGACAGACGACAGAATAAAGATTATAAGAATATCTAGACAAATCACTTCAAACGGGTCACCTATAAAATCCTCGGCAGGCCTACATTCATAGGTAGACTTCCTGTAACTAAAATAATGAACTAGATTTTTTTCAAAGTATTCTGTAGTAGCTTCCAACTTGTCACTGTGGAGATTTTCTTGACAGGCCATACATTCAGCAGTGCACTTCCTGGCATTTGTTTAACTAAAGTACGTTTTTAAATATTCTGTTTATTGTTCTTACCTACCCTACCGCATTCCTATTTACTGTGGCCTGCCAGTAATTAATCAACTGGCTGACACGCTAAGCGTCGCGCCCCGTAATTACGAACGGGCGACGCTGGATTTTTGACAAATACGCGACATTTGCCTGTCTGGAGGGACGATACAAACTTAATGGTTAGGTAAGGTATGGTTATTAGGTTGAAGGGTAGACAGAGGTGGCATTAGACCATTGAATGCTAGCCTACGAAAGAGTGATAGGGTTCTATCGCTGTACCGAGCACGAATTTCTAGTCTCGGACAATTCATATGCAATTATTTGGATATTATTTTCGGATCTATCGAATTTACATCTTGTCTAGAGATTGACCAAGCTATTATAAGAAGTATACTTAATGAATTTTAAAACTTCAATCTCAATATTCTTTTACATTTTGTGAAATTTAGCAGTGGATATCTTATATTCGGTGAAGTTGATAATGGGATTCTTGTGTTTTTTATATCCTTATTACTCCCATTAGATGAGTAACATCGTTTTGTACACATCACATACTTTCGTCGCCTATCTATATTTTTCTCATTATTAATATTTTATTATCAAGCATCAAATAATTCCAGATTTACGCCCGAATACTCAATAACTACCCACGTAATACTTAATCAGTACATTTAAGCGGGACTTTAGTAGTTGAGTGTAACATAATATTTAAGTGGCGTTTGAGTATTCGGGCATTAGTCTTTAACCGAAGTCATGACAGTAATCAGCCTTAACTCTGTCCCTGATAAAATAAAAAAACGACTTATTTACAAATAATTACATTTAATTTCCACGATTGTTTCCAAGATCGATCAATAAGAAACAAAGACAGTTCCAAGAATTGATTATACGATTATGTAGGTTTTTTCCTCGTTTTATTAGTAAAGCAATAATGTCTGTTGCTTGTAGGATAAAATTACGGAAGCCTCTTTGTGTAGAGTAAATATTTGTCTCCAAAGGACCTTTTTGGCTGAATATTTGGGCGACACAAAGTGAGTTTGTGGTTCATGTTTGGGGTATTGAGGATTGAGGATTCTGCCTAGAGTATAGGTGTGATTGCATTTTAGGGATAAGAAAGAAAGAATACAAAGAAATAATTTATTGTTGGACAGTAATAAAAAATATAACAGAAAGAAGCATTATAAATTATACAAAAAATTAAATAAAAACCATAATACATGAAAAAAAATATAAAATAAAATACCAGCACTTAAAATAATTATTACTGCGTCAACAATGGATCTCGCATTCAGCCAAATGCTTTAGTACAGCCTATGCTGTACTGCAGCGCTGATTTTCAATGCGAGGGCCAAGTGACGTGATAAGAATAAACAATTATAAAGTAAGAGTTATAACGCGAACGGATGACCTAGTTAAGGTTGCCGGAAGTCGCTGGATGCAGGCCACTTCCACCAGGTCGATGTGGAGATCCATGGGGGAGGCCTGTGTTTAGCAGTGGACTTCCTGTGGCTGAAGAGAGAGATAAGACTGAAAGAGATAAAAAAGAAAGGTGGGATTATCTTTATTAATTTGGAAACATAGGTACATAAATGAGATTTGATCTTGCAGTGGGATCAATGACTAAGAAAGCCAAAAAAAATACTTGAGGATTTTAATTGACTATTAGTAATATAAATGAATGAATGAAAAAGAATCAATATTCGATTGATAGAATATAATGAGATGAGATAGTCGATACGATTTAAAGAATAATCCAGTCCATTGTAAGTTTTTAACAAGAAATGTTTAAAATAAAACATATTACAACCAGTTTGTAGATGTCAAAAAGGTCAACGTTTGTCCTCTTTTATTGTGACATTATTGATTTAATAACCCTATTAATAAACAAGTCTTTGTTGGAACTAGAATTGATTGATTTGAAAGTTATTTATTCCTTTTTTTAAATATAATATGAGCAAGACGGATTATTTGGACAAAAGAAAAGTGTATAATTAATAGCAGCATCTGTAGCGCAGTTTGTTAAAATGCCATTTGTGGAACGAAGGACAGTGGGTTCGATCCCCACACCGAGAGAAATATTTGGACATTACATCGTTTCGAATCGAAAATCAATTTTAATTAGTGATGCGACTCTAACACTGGATTACAAAAAAATTATCGAATACGCCAATAAATGTAAATAAAAAGGCATCGTAATCTATGATCTATAATAAGTTTTATTGTTCTTGCGAGATTATATAGTTGAAAAATATTTTATATTCTAACCAATATTTATCAACTACATACATGTCTTTTAATATATTCCACTAACAATATGATCGTAGGATTATTAAAATTGCAACATACATTTCCGTTCCAACGAGACCATTTAATCAAATCACAAATACCACCCAAACAAACCGCGCAATGCACTTCAAACTCAAACAACGGTCGTGAAAAGTAATTTTCATTGGGTAGAATCCAAGCGATCTCTTACTCGGCTCAACCCAACGACGGACCCCTGTAATCCCGACGTGATATGGGGATTTTGTTATTGAGCAGATTAACCCTCAAGCTGACTTATGAGCTCCACTATCGGACGTTTTAAATACTGTCGGGGGTTATTTGGACCGTATTGGTGAGGCGGACTTACGGGCTGAGGAGAACGGGGATGTGGTTAGCAGAGGTGAATTAATAGAATGCGTATAGTTCTAATACCATAGTATGATACAATGTTTTATGTCGTGGGTATCAGAAACTACGAGTTACTTTTCGGTGCGATAACATCTAGAACCGAAACATTTTTTTAATGTAACTGTAGTGTATGCGCGTACGAGGTTGGCGGACATTCGGCTGCCGACCGTGGCCGAGTGAACAGCTTAACCGTTGAGTGCGGATATACCTACACCTCATGAAGTATAAAGTGTGTTTCATTGATTCCTAAACTACTACAGTAACAAACGTTTGTCTTCGTGTGGGGATTGAGCTCGCGGGCTTTCGTTTTGCAGACGGCTGTAGGTAGAAATAGAATTATTAATATACCAATCTGTCTTTAATAATAATATACATCTTTTTTGACGCTTAGATATAACACTAACTGACTCAGACATTTAATGTCAATTAAATCATTACTTAGTGTAGATTTTGCAAAGAGAATCTATAATAAGGAACGATTTGACATTAAACGTCTTTGAGTGCGGCCGTAAGACTACTACTTGTATGTCCAACATTTATGATATGGTATAATAGTATAGCATCATATGAACATTTTATTATAATTTCGAAAGCCTCAACTAAAAATGTTAATTCTGTTACTTTCACCCCCAGTCTCCCCTACAGAAGTACTGGCGTGGGATGTAGTAATGGAATTGAATGAAGGTGTTAACCGGGACTTTCTTACGAGCTGGATTTTATTTAAGTAAGATATTGTCGCTTACCTAACAATATTGAACATTAAATCAGAGTTAGTACGCTATAAAAATAATTAAGCTGCGTCAATTATTTTTGGTATTTTTAGAGGTTTCGTTGTAGTTTATTAAAGAGATGGGTCGATTCGACCGAGGTGGTACGACTGTCACATAGAAAAGACGTGTTTGCCGTTGCGTTTCGTTTCGTGAGTGAGTTTGTCGGAGAACCTTTAACTCGTGGTAGGGTTTTAATATCCATCCTATACGTACCACCATCCCTTCTAGAAACACAGAATACAACTATTATAAATAGCTCGCTCTGACAGTTAGCGATCTTATGTAGACAATCATGAATTAAATATAAATAAGTTGCAATTATTCGCAAAGATATGCACGTGTATAAGATTTCATTTACCATCAAAAGTGGCTTACCCTAACCTATATTTCTTCCTCAACCCCAAATCCAAATGCCTACACACAAAGTCATAAATCTTGATTTTATTTCTCACCCCATAAGATCTTTTCCGTCCGCTATCGTCCCGCGCCAAACCTTATAATCTGATCCGAAGAAAAAACAACCAGCCCGGGTGTACTGAGGCGATAACAGCTCTTTACCGCTTTATGTACTTATAACTAAGGGCTGAGATGATAAACTGCGCGGTAGGTTGTACACCGAGACAGTTCGCAACGCCGTGAAATAAAAAATGTATTTTCTTTGCTGTATCATTTTTCATTGCAAATTATTGTGTGAAAGGTTTTTGCTATTTTTATGGGTGACCCTTGTTTGTGAAGTTTATTGGTAGTTTTAGGTTTATTGCGGTTGATGCTATTTATGTCTAGTACTAAAATAAACTTATGAGTTAATGTATTTGTATAACGATGTTAATTTATTTTAATAATAAGCGATAGAAGTTCATTGTAGCCACTGACTATTTCGGAAATCAATGGAAATGGCACCAATTATTAACAAAAATCTGTTAAGAAGTAACACTTTTATTACCAAATTCCTTTTAGAAACCATGATTGTTAGTGTCTGTAGTACCTACCTTTCCCCTACCTCATTATTGAGAGGAGATTGCAAAAGGAGATTTACATATATACAACTAAAATAAAATACAAAACTAGTCTAACTAACAAAGATTTGATTGTTTGTTTGCATTGAATAGTCTCTGAAACTACTGGACCTATTTCAAAAATTCTTTCACGATTAGAATTATACATTATCCCTGATAAACATAGGCGATAGAATATTTTCAAAAAATTGTATTTGCACTCGGGCGGTGCCGGGCCGGGCCGCTAGTAAGTAATATTCCGACTGTAAAAGAAATGCCTATTTCTCGTAGGCTTCCACGGCAAACTATTTATAAAAGTAATAGTTATTATAACTCCATTTAGAGAATTGTTTATGTCCTACAGTTTGCGCCATTACTGTAATTGGAATATAAATGATTGTTTACCTATAACGAATACGGCTTTTATGTATAAAAGTTATTGAATTTTTTTTATTGAAATTAATTAAGTAGTTTTTGCAAGAAATAAACGAATTACGCAAGTTTTATAGTCAATCGCCATGCACTTTAACGGTGAAGGAAAACATCGTGAGGAAACCTGCACACCGTAGCGTTTTTAAAGAATTTCTACGGTATGTAAGTCCGCCAACCCGCACTTGGCCAGCGTGGTGGACTATATGGCCTAACCACTCTCAATCGATTCTCTTGATTGTAGAGTAGACCCGTGCCCTGCAGTGGGACGTATATGGGCTGATATACTATACTACTATAGCCACACAGTTAGATACGTTTTTATAGTATAGTTACCGACGCCCCTGGACACCTGTAATTTGAGTCGTAGGCCTATCAGAATGGTAGGGGAACCACGGGAGGGGGAAAGCGGTATTGGATCTTTTGCAATTTTACTCATCGACCCAAGTACGACAAGCCGTTGTTATTCTGTGTACGTCTCTTATCGCGTGGCACCGAAACTAGAATCTCAATCATAATGGTTTCTTAGATTAACGCAAATGTTACACATTGAAATAAGGATTTTTGCGGATTTTATCGCGGTTTTGGTATCATTTTTACATTTTTTAACTTCCCGACGGTTCGATTGCTTTACAGTTTTCGTGATCACGGGGCAGACTGAGGTATTGGTAATCTCAACACTCAGTATCTTTAGTGAACACCATTATGATGTAATCTCACAACCTCAAAAAAGAAAGATTGTCTTTATCTTTTGTATTAAGAAGGTTGATCAGACTAGCAAATAAAAAAGAAATAAATCTAGTGACGATTTCTTATCGCCGTTCTTTGTATTGCGGCAACCTTCGTTAAAAAATATAGAAAAATAAGCATCCGTAAAGTGCGCAGTGGCCTGTTGGTAACGGACCAGACGCGGCTGCCTACATGATCATGGTGGTCGCGGGTTCAAATCCAGGTCACACCTCTGACTTTTCGGAGTTATGTGTGTATTGATAGTCAATCACCACGCACTTTAACGGTGAAGGAAAACATCGTGAGGAAACCTGCATACCGTAGCGATTTTAAAGAATTTCTACGGTATGTAAGTCCGCCAACCCGCACTAGGCCAGCGTGGTGGACTATATGGCCTAACCACTCTCAATCGATTCTCTCGATTGTAGAGTAGGCCCGTGCCCTGCAGTGGGACGTATATGGGCTGATATAGATATAGATAGATAGACAGGGTAGGTATGAGAGTGATACAGTAAGATAAAATTATGTTTTTTAAACACTGTTCAATCTTAAAAGAAACATATTTCTTAACATTTCTTTCATTAAAGAAACAGAATCCATCATTCAATGTTAAATAATCTTGTCGTATTTACAAAATAGACGCTGTTCAACGTTTAATTCATAAACAAAAGGTTTTATTTTCAACTCGACAAATGTAATTACGAATAACTCGGCACAAATTACAAATGGAATTTAATTTGCCTTCATTGTCGCATCAGTGTCCTTGGGTTATATTCTTTTTGAGGGATTAACTGGGGTGTTTGATGTGACAAACCTTATTTCTCGTATTATGGTCGTTTGTGACTAATTTTAAAATTGTATATTATACCGGGTATATCAAGAATGCGGCCGAAAGCGAAGCCAGGTGGTAGTTTTAGTGACTACAAACACAATGCTACTAAAAATTTCGCAAAAAAAGCGACTGCTTTTATTTTAAATCGTGTTTGGGGTGGTAAATACCAATTTTTATCGAAAATAATAATTTAAACTTTTGCGTACCATTGCGTCTTTAAAAATAAAAAGGTATACATCATTATTTTAGGAAAACTATGTATTTATCACCCAAATACGATAAGTAAAAAATTACAACAAAGAAATTGATGTTTTTTGTGAAATTTTTAGTGTTGTTGAAGTCACTAATACCACCACTTGGCTTCGTTGTCGGTCGCAGTCTGGATATACCCTGTATAAATGAGTCTGAAAAGGACGTTTTTAATTCGAACAGTTTGTGTGCCAAATTTTCGATAATAGGAATCTTTGTGGCCGCAAGTGTGTCAATATGGATTGATACGTGTTTATTTTTGACAGCCTCCGTGGCGCAGTTGGTTAAACGCCGGCTGTGAAACGAGAGGCCGCGGGTTCGATCCCCGCACCGAGACAAATGTTTGTGTGAACCACAAAAATTTTTAGATTATATTTTATAGTTTTAGCGTTACATTAATTTTATTGAGTTATAACTAATGAACCTTTCTTTATGTTTTCAGGTAAGTCGAACAAGCAGTCTCGTACATTCTGAAAGGCAAGCTATAAATTAGTAAGTACAACTGAGATTTTAATAGGAAATCTTACGCGGTAAATCTCCCATAGGATTATTTCATGTGACTCAATCTGTGACAGTTAGTATATTAGCGATGAATGGGCGGGATTAGCTCGGGAACGCGTCAAGGTCGAAAACTGATTCACTCATAATGAAGCAGATTTTATTCATGTGTATGTTTTTAGTCCAAAAATAGGAAAGTAGTCTTGCTATATGTTACTACATTATTTTTTCATTTTTATGAGATTTTGATAACGATTGCGTCATATTCGGAAGAAATAAGTTGGTATTGGAAATTACAATCTTTTTGGAAATGTAAAGTGCATACGCCAAATAGGAGAGCTCAGATTATTTCGTAGATGTTGCCGGAAACTTTATTGACCGAATATTCTTTATACCTTTCATTTTATTGACCAATTTTTTTGCTACTACAATTTAATTATGTATAACATTCGCGTAAATCTAAGAAACCATTATACTACAATTCCTCCACCTGACAATTCTGTACATATTACCCATCGGAAATATGTGTGGACCTGAATAATTAATTGACGTCATTGGAACACAAGTTCAGCAAATTCAAAATGTAGGTTAAACAAATTGAATTAAAATAGAAAAAGAGAATAAAAAGTAGTATTCGCATCCATCTCAAAACGTTTTTATTGTAAAATAACATAGTAGATAGTGGAACACAAAATAATGAAATGTGAACCGCATTCCAGATAGGTTCACAGATATTTCCGACACGTTATATCTAGTACATTTTTTGTGGTATGTTTCTTTGTCTTTTGTTTCTTTTCAATACACGTGGCCACTATGTGTCATGTTGACCGGGCAAAGCAACAGATTGTAGAATGCTATCGATTCATGCGGCCGTTATAAGGTCGGCCCGTTTTAGAGGGAACATTTGCGCTCGTTCGTCACGTTAATGTGCCCTCTTGAAGCTTGTCCATCTCCCGTCCGCCGTCGGGCCAAAAAGACGGCGAGTTGTTTTTTTAATTATTTTTTTAATCGTCGAAGGAAACTGCGTTGTGCCCCAATTGATTAAGTTTGGTATAAAGGCTTGATAAATAAAAGAAGATATCAGTTTTCATGTCGCAGTTCATTATTAACAGTTGAGCTGGTTGTGAAACGGAAGGGTAGCGGGTTTGATCTTCGCACATAGACACGTGTTTGTGTATCCCAATAAGTCTACTATACACAAGTTTCTCACCCATAAAACAACATATGTTTGGAGGTGTTTTTATAGATTAGTTTTCTATTTAAACTTGCGACTTCCATCTTGGCAATTCCTTCCGATCCCTATTAGTGAGATATTCGTCTATGAAAGTGAAATATTTATAATCTCCAATAGTGATAATGTCGCATTGTAATGTCCATATGGCACAAATCGCACATACCCTGGCTCCGATCGCAGACAAATGTGAGTTGAATTTATTGGCACGTCTCACTGGCCCGCCGGATGGCATACATCAGTTTTATTGAAGTTCGTTTCAAACGCATAATTACCGTTTGAATAATATTGAAGCGATACTTAGATTGAGTCACGTTTTTGCGGATTTTGTTAAGAAATAAATAAAAACACCTAACAGTTTCATACGTAGTCCTGACCCCACACCAAGATCGGATCTTGTGTCGTGGATATCAGGAACTACGAGAGACTTTTCGGTCTCACAAACACCCGAAACAAATACTTGTGGTTCACACAAACATTTGTCTTGGTGCGGGGATCGAACCCGCGGCCTCACGTTTCACAGCCGGTGTTCAACCAACTGCGCCACGGAGGCTGTAAGAAAGGAAGTAAGATGATAAAAATAAAGGGATGATACGCAGCATGATTCAGACAAATAAGCTATGGGTTCGTTTGTTGGCAAATGTACAAATAGACAAATGGACATTGTTATGATTTAAAAATGATAAAGGAATAAAGTAGAGAAGAGATGAAGATTGTGAGGCTTCTTTTTTCTTGCTTATAAATTGTGGATTTGATTAAAACACTTATAACACCACCAATCATAATCTTCAGACTCAGGGAAGCCGACTGCTAAACAGAAGCTTAATGGATGTTTACAACGACCTAATGGAAGTGGTTTTACTGGTTTAGAATTATTGTTAAAGGATTATATTATCAAAAGCTTGTTATTGACAACTCTCAATACAACTCGTATTTGTACAGGTGTCCCTTGCTCAGCAGTGGGCGATTTTCTGATACAGTTACAATTATATTAATTAAACCAAATAACCAGTAATTTCTGTTTACATTCCCTTTTCGTGGCCGCACGTTCGTGCTCAGCTGTCCCATACTACATTATGCGCGAGTGGGACGCTATCCCGTCCGATTTCGGATGTTCACGACACGCTACTTTTTGTACCGCTATAGTGACTTCCTAATTGCGCCACGTTAACATTTCTGTGACGTCTCCATTTAGCCGTGTATTAAATTACGAATGGGACGGCTGTTAGTACGGAGATTTTGGAAGGGAAATACCTTTTGGTGTGTAAGCGTAGGGATATGAATACAATGTTGCAATTTGTTTGGTTATTTAGTGATTTGTTTTGCGTTTTAATTGGTTAGCTTCCGTGTAAGTCTACTAGTAAATAGTTATTATGAATCCTCTATAAGAGACAAGATTTGTGTCGTGTATCAGAAATTAAGAGAGACATTTCAACCTTACTACAACCGTACCCGAAACAAATGTTTGTGGATCTGAAATATTTATGGCCCTTTGTATGTTTAAAAAGTCAAATTTTATTTTTGTATTCATATATTTCCTGGTCGAAATAACATAAAACTTTTTGCGCATAAGCATTCATGCGTCACCACAATTTTAAGCGTTGAATGCGAAATCTGAAGTAAAAAAGGCACTTGATCTGGCTATATAGGATAAATTACCCATAATTTATCTGCAACACGTACTTATTCACTTAATACCGTAAATTCACTTTCAAGCATCTTACGAACGTTTTTCTTTCATCCTGGCGCTGCGCGGCCGACTTCCAGTAAATTTAAAAATATAACACCAATAACAATAAACAACATATTCACAACACAAACTCGAGATAACTGTTGTTATGTATGATTAAAATCAAATAGGTAGGCCATATTTGGTATGCAGGTAGCGGACACCCTGGATTAACACTTAGGCTACTTTTATCCCGAAAAATATAGTGTTCCCGTGGGATATCCGATATATTTGTTACTTTTTATACTTAAAGGAATGGGATGGGACTGGATTACGTGGCTTGAGTGACAATGAGACTGTACAAGCGGGATTTAACGGGACGGGATGGGAAATTCCAAATATTTACAATATATTTAGAACACATAAAAGCTTCCTGAGATAAAAGTTAAAATGATACACATAAAATGAAGTAGACATCGACCAAATGAAAGTATGAGACACATAAACACCGGACGGAATAAATTCATGAAGATGGAAAAATAACAAACAATTTGTAACAGCTTTAACATTCGGTAATGGATACTTTGGTACGATGACTTGAATGAATCATTTATAATTTTGTATGTTTCAACTTTCATTTAAAAGAGTTGGTGAAAAGGAGAAGTAATTTTAAATTGAGCCATATGTTTATGTTTGATGCGTTTTTCAGGGAATTAATGGCCTGAATCACATAATTTTATTAATAATTTTGTTGTTTTGTATCAAGTTGCGTATGCATGCGGAAATGGGTATTAATGCGTACCTTCATGCAAAACCACAATTTTAATCGATAAATTGACAATCAATAATTATAGACGTGATACAGGTGCAAATGTTTCAAATATGTACGTCATAAAAACTTTTGAAGTTTTGTTCTAGTATAAAAAATACCATTAAATTACTTGCATAACAATAATTAATAATTTGCTCCAATTATGGATACCCTTTGAATATGCCTAGCACGACTTCTAGTCGCTAAACAAAAAGAAAATAAAATGATATTGATGATGCAGTAAAGACAATTACTCCCAAGGCAACCAACACCGCAACAATAAACCCTAAATGTGGATCCAATATCATTGACGCGATACATACAGTAATGTGTAACAATTAACACAGGTTAACCAAGCGACCTAACATAACATTATGTTAACAGCATGACGTGACACGTGTTATTAATAACCATTAAGTTATTTTGTATGAAGATGCGTATGCTTGCAGAAATGGGAATTGATGCTTAGAAATTAGCAATATTCAAAAGATAGATAAAATGCCACTGGAAGCTAACAAATGAGATTCAGGCCTATGTAGTCACATTTCAGCTCTTACAAGTTAGGTTTACTGATGTTATATTAACAGAAAGTCGCTAGTGTAGGTCGCTTTGAACTATTCCCTTTGGAAATCCTTGAGAATGATCCACGGCTAGCACTTAACTTCTTATGCCTGAAGAATTAGTAATGATAATGATGGACTTCCTGTGGGTGAACAAGAAGATGATGATAATATTGATGATGCAGTAAAGACAATTACTCCCAAGGCAAACGACACAGCAACAATAAACCCTAAACGTGAATCCAATATCATTGACGCCCTACATACAGTAATGTGTAACAATTAGCGGAGTTTAACGCGGCGCGACGTAACATTACATTCAGTTAACAGCGTGCTGACGTGTTATTAGACGTCTGCGATTGATTGCTAGTTGCTCTTGAATGGCGGCTTGATGTGTTGGATTACTCAATACAGTTGCAAATTGGGTTCATTTGGCTACTATTGTAAATGGCTTTCGATGAAAAGTGATGACGTGATGACGTTTTGTATGTCATCTTGATCATTCATGTTATGAATATCTTTTCTTCCGACTGTATCATCTTGCATCATTTTTAATTTAGCATAAATCATCGTCATTTCGTAGACATTAACTGCTGTTTTTATTCCAACTGTTTAGATCATAATTATTACGTCCTGGAAAATATTAAGATACTACGAATTGATTGTGGGATACTCTTGTCCATGCGGTGTGTCTGGAAATTGATTCGTTTTGTGTTACTTTTCATGGAAGATATTATGTTAGTTTGGAAATAAGGCATTATGATTCACTGTTGAACACATAGCTCCTCTAAGGTATTGTAGTTTTGGATTTATTGCCAATGCTTGAAAATCGCAACGCATCGCTTTTTATACTGATGATGCTGCTGCCCTTCATCATTTGTCAGCCTTAGATTTGAATACAATACACTCAAAGATAATTCTTGTGCAATTCGAATATAGTATTCACCAGTTAGAAATAAATCTGTTAAAGGCAGAATCCTTTCTTTGGCATCATAATATAATATTTGCCAGCGTTTCCCAAGCCCGACGTGTAACAGCGGGTGAAAATATAAACATCCATAAAACAATAAACAGATTATAAAGTATAAATTTAAATCTACGAAACGCCTACTTCCCGACACGTATGGAGAATGCTCTCAGAATTATCAAAATAAATATTGCTGTTGATTTATGTATGGGATAAAGGATTAGTGAACTTTGTGAGGTCGGGTGGTGTGGGTTTGGACCCTGAATATGAGGTGATTATGTAGGAGACCTGAGTATAGATAACTTGCTGCGTCTCTCGAAGAAAATATCAAAGAGGTGTCATGGATATTTTTGTTTTTCATTCTTCTTCTTCTTCACTCAAAGGATTCCACTACTGGATGTAGGACTTATCCAGGGATTTCTCTTTCAAAAAACTCTTCAGTGACCTGTTACATTTTAGCGGACAAATGTTTATGAAATCCACAAGTACTTTGGATCTGGGTGTTGTGAGACCGAAAAATCTCCTATAGTTTCCGATTCCACTTACATACTGTAAATTCAAGACTATGTGTAAAACTGTTGGGCGTATTTATTTATCAATGTCATGGCGCGATTCAAACACATGGCGTCTAAATTGAGATTGTGTGTTTGCGTGACTGTTAGCCGTATCTATTATTTATTTATCCATCATAATGTCTGTATTAAGAAAACTCTCTTACATCTGACAGACAGACGGTAATTAAACATTTCGATCGGTATAATAATAAATTTACCTGACCGCTCGGTCGATCGGGACGACTATAATGATTGACGTCACCCATTGAGAATTTTCCATGTGTACGAAGCTCGGGTATTGAATCGTATAAATCTTCGTGGATGTGCGTACTAGCGGCCGGAATTTTATGGTTAGGGATGGCGTTTACCGGGATTTTTTTTAGATGAATTTATTACTCATACGATCATAAGTCAGGATTTTCAGTAAGTAAATGGCGTCAAGTTTGACGTTGTTTGCAAAAGCGATGCATATTCTTAATGATACAATGTATGATTATTTATTTTAAGCTATATTTGTGTGTTGACACATACATATTATGCTTAGCCCTGTTTATCCTCCAAAGATAGAAAAGGTGCCTTCATTGTCACCCACAGTTCGTTGAGCTCATTTTCGTCCCAAGATAAGACGAGTCAGGGCGAACCTTTCGCCATTCTGGGCACGAAACCGCTTCATCGTGCAATGTATGTTTTAGATTTTGCCTTATTATGGTATCACCATTTACGAACAAAATAAAATGCTTTAATCCAAACACAAATCACCCTAATTAAACCCTATAATCATTAAAAACACCGGTATAAACAACCGGAAAGCACAATTCCGGTACCGCCAACCCTAAAGCGACCTTCGGACGAATCAGGTGTACGACCTGAACGCGATAAATTTACTTGTGTTTAAAAAACACACACACTCTCGCCTCCAATGCAATGTTTTGTGTATTTTGGCAATAGTCTGTCCGAATTAGCGGGTAGACTAAACTATACCGGGCGTGTATGTGTTAATGGTTGTCCGAAATCGGCCGGGTTATAATAATAAACTTTACGGGGCGCTTAGTTAAAGTGGTGAAATAACTATTTCTGGCTTTTGTTAGTTTTGGGTAGTCTACGCTGTTACCTTTCTCGTGGAAAGGAATGATTTGTTGTTTTATTTAAAAACATTGCTCTTTTTTGGGCGGTTGAAGAAATAGTGTATTAAAGAGAATGTTCGAGGGATTTTAACTTTTATGCTGGATAGGTAGAATATTGAGGTTTATAGGTTACGTGGTGCAGTTGAGTTTTTAGAGATTTTAGAGCCGCGCCTGGGAAGCGCGAGGCTGCAGGCTCAATCCCTGCACCGAGACAAATAGCCCACAAATATTCGGATTGGGCTTAGATGTTGGCAAAACAAAAGTCTTTAGTTTCTGATACATGAAATAGCATTACGTGTGTGAATGGTCTCTGGGTGATATAACGTGATTATGATCAATCGCAACCAGATTAATATGATCAAGACTGGCAGCAATAATCGTAAGTGCCTCCGTGTCACGATCAGTTGTCTGTATAATTACAACACTGACAAACTATACGTTATTGATAAACATGTAGTTAGAACGTTCTACCTACATAACGATATCTACCTGTAATTATTGAAGAGTTCTACCCGTGATGACATGAATTTTAGTAATCTACCCGCAGTTAAAAAACTTCCTAAGAATGTTAATATAATGTCGTCGATTCAGGCAGTTGGAAAGGAGGTTTTGGGGGTTTCGAAGAGGGGAAGTAATTCTTGTAAAGTGTTATGCGAGTTTTTACGATTTTATCTTTTACCGTGAAATTATTACTATATTAATTTCTAAAACATATTATTATGAATATACAAATGAAATCAAACAAACTGGCTTTAACATTATTACGATAGTTTTCATCGTATCGTATTCGTGTTTTAATATAATTTCTTTTCCCTTTGCTTTGTACGGTTCGCATTAGACGGATTGCCCCGGTCTGCCCATCGTATTCAATATTATTACTTGCAATGTTTGTCTGTACGTAGGGGCTGTGGTTTTAGGCTTTAAAACAAGCAATATATAACTTCTATGGTATGTAAAGTCAGCCAACCTGCACTAGGCCGTGGTGGACTATATGGTCTAACCCCTCTCAATCGTACTCTTGATTGTAGAGGAGGCTCGAGCCCTGCAGTGGGACGTATGTGCTGATACAGTTTAACAAAGCAAGCTAGGATATTCTTATCAGTCCGGATTGCGACCAATGTAAACAGTGGCTTATAATACCTGTCACGGTATATTGTTAAATATTTTTGTATATCATTAAATTGTTTGACAGCCTTCAGGCGCAGTTGGTTAGACGTCGCTTGTGAAACGTAAGGGTTCGATCCCCGGACCGAAACAAATGATTGTGTAATCCACAGGTATTTGTTTCGGATCTGGGTGTTTGTGAGACCGAAAAGTCTCTAGTAGTTTCTGATACTCACGACACAAGACTCGATCTTAGTGTGGAGTCAGGACTATGTATGTGTCTATTGGGTGTATTATATGTTATAGCATTGATATCAGGTGCATTGTAGTCATTTTGTTGGCCAGTATAATAATATCTATCAAAATCTTTAGAAGCCCGTCAATGAAGAAATCAGTCAATTAGTGGAAATACAGTGGTTGGTAATAACGTTCAGCAATGCATATTTTGTGCTGGAAATTATTTCAGCAATTCCCAGAATCCAGTAATTAAGTTTAAGGCATAATTTTGTTTCCTCCATCTTGTGCTCACAACATCCAATTGCCACATTAGTCGACAAGGGAAATAAATAAGTGATTATCTCAGTGTTGCAATTCGGTGCACAAGACTGTCTTAAAGTCTAGAATTCTAGACCAGCTGGGAAGTATGTTAATGTGATATCCTAAACATTGCGAAACGCCTCGGTATTTCTGTGTGAACGGGAGTTTTGAATAATTATGTTTCTTGGCGGTTTTGTGTGGTACATTTGCAGAATATATTGCTGTGCCATAATATCATATAATGATGTAACAACATATATTTTAAGTTTGTTTTTGTGGTCTTTGCTTCGGTCCTTTCGGAAGTTCGGTTTTTTTTAACTTTTCTTGATGGTAAATGCAGTTTTAAGCCGTCCAGAAAGAATAGATTCAACAGAAAAATACCTATTGCCATTGGATACATATATGCCGGCTCTATTTATGTCCTTCAAACCGGAAGTCAACAGTTCATTTACACTGCTGTTTGGCGGGAGAAATAGACATTGCGGTACCTACCCAGACAGCCTCTCACATAAGGGAGACCTACCTGTTAAAAATAATGACAATACAATGTTAATATTATTTTAACATAGATAAATGCGAGTGCGACTGCTAGTACCGAGCCATATCAGCAATGCATATTTGTCGGGAATGTTGTTTCAATTATTAGATTAGATCGACATGCAAATACTATTTGTACTACAGATGTTTAGTTTTCAATGTAAATGCTTACGATAATTTGTTATTTTATCTATAAGGATGGCCTACGTGAAAATCTGGGAGGCCGTGGTTTTGATGACTTTACGAAGACTTATGGTTTCTTAGATTTACGCGAATGTTACACGTTGAAATAAAACTAGGTAAATTGTAACAGTCACTGAGCGGATGACTAATACCTCAGTCCGCCCCGTGACCAAGAAAGCTGTAAAGCAATCGAAACGTCGGGAAGTTAAAGAATGTAAAAATTAAACCAAATCACGATAAAATCCGTAAAAGATAGTTTTGTTTGTGTTTGTCTCAACTAAACATCATGCAGACTTGCATCTGATATGAATGTTAATGTTGTAGAAAAAAGTTAAGGCTGAGTTACATGCCATAGAAAACTTGATCATAGTTTTTGATTCCGATAAAAGTAAGTAGGACATTGGAAGTCCAGACTTCAAAGATACGTATAAACAACATGATATTTCTAGAATCTTGATGACTTGTAAACTTTTTTAAATTTACTTGTAAACGACAAAGTGACGTCAATGCAACTGATGGTAAGTGTTATTATGATGAGTCTTTGACCATCATATATGTGGTTACCATCCAGATGGAAATGAATATCACCATCTATAGTCTTTGGTAGTTTTTTTTTACAATCGTAATATCTTGCTAAACTTGCTTAAATTTAAGAATATCTTGTTGATGCCTTTACTTATAGGGGGGAAAAACATTACTTTTTAGTTTTTACCACACAAGGGGTAGTAGAGTTAAAAAAACTAAGGTGAAGGCACGTCCACAAGCGTCTCGGGTCGTTTTATTAGATCGCGCGCGTGTGCGCCAAATTTAAAACAAGTTAGCGAACTTGCAGGGGTAAGTAAATATTGTAGGAAACTCGGTGTAATTCAGATATTATATCGTATGCCATGTTAATTCTTAGAATATGGGATGGGTAATTTGAAATGTCAATCGGAAGTATTTTGATAGGTAGTATAGGTTTTTTATTAAAAGGGATAGGAACGATATTTGTGATGCCTAAGTCTTGGATAGGGCTACGTTGAAAAAAATGTCGAGAAGGGTGTGTGTATGTTCCCACATTGCCTGTGGGATTTATGTGAATAATCTGCAAGAGACATAGAAAGGGGGAGAGAGAGAGAGAGGGAGAATTGGAAGGAAGACGATAAAGCGTTCTCCTGATGGTAAGTGCGGCAAAAATGTTCACTAAGGGTTTCTTACATTTACGCGAATTATTATTTTATCGCGTTTTTATCGTTGACTTTCGTTGTTCTCAGCCCTTTGACCACAGTAAAGCAATCGAAACGTCGGGAATTTAAAAAAATGAAAAAATTAAACCAAAT
Organism: Deilephila porcellus; assembly: GCA_905220455.2. NCBI lineage: Eukaryota > Metazoa > Arthropoda > Insecta > Lepidoptera > Sphingidae > Deilephila > Deilephila porcellus. The sequence continues at coordinate 1,612,878 of LR999996.1, read as the reverse complement.
CCGCGATAGAATCCTTAAAAATTAGTTTTATTTCAACAAGCGTAGACTGTTACAAAGCTACCATTGTTGCGATGACATGTTACAGTATAGAAAGACGCATTAGCTAAGGTTTCAGGAAGTCTCTGGATACAGACCCCTTCCAACAGGTCGATGTGGAAGTCCTTGGAGGCCTATGTTGTGAAGATAAATAGACTATATTCATAAGGGCGTAAAATTCATCTGTGTACTAAAAGTTTTACTGTTTTTTCTGTACTTGTGAAAATATATTTTAAGAGTAAATTTATTCATGAAAGCGTCGTGTGGGATATTAGACTTGATTGTGTTGGGGATGGAAGGATGTCGTGTTTGCTAAAAATATAATCTAAGAGACAAACTACTGGACAAAATGAGACTTAACATCTTATGTCTTAGGATGGCGAGCGCAGTGGAATGCTAAGCATTGCTTTGTAATTCATGGTGTTGTTTGGTTTTGCTACTGTCTATGAGCGGTCGTATCGCTTACCATCAGGCGAATGGCAAGCTCGTTTCGCCATTCATTGTAATAAAAAAATGCAAATACAATATATTGAAACTGCACCAACCATAATACCCGGCCGCCGCGCCGCTTTGATCTGAAACTAGTATAGATAAGTTATTCCCATCCGCGGACTTAAACAGGAATAGAGCGCGATCCATTTGTCTAGACGCTCTGAACCGGGTCACCGGCTATTTTCGAAGGGGTGGAAATGAGGGGTGGGGGTAACAGGTGACTGTAGTTCTGCTAGCTGTCTAGTGTTTTGTTATGAATTGTTGTTGGTGTTTTTATTGATGATGTTATTCAATATGTCTGGTGCAAATTGCAATGTGCGTTAGCAACGGTGATGCGAATATAGAGATCCTGTCACTTCATTTATATATTTCGTTTTGAAAATAAATGATTAGGTTGTCTGGTACTAGAATTTGTACTTGTCATGGTTATAAGCTCGCTTGAGTCGTTTCTTATTACATGGAATTATGCTTAGAGAAATATGGAAGACACCAGTGGCAAATCTTAATTTTCATCGAAAATAGAAGAGACTAGAGAGGCCTATGTATGCACATACATACATGATGAATGGAACAAACATTGAAGATAATAGATTTTTTATACACACATAAACTCACGCTTTTTTTCCAGAACGGGTAGGCAAAGATGCTACCAGGACACCCATGTTGGCCTTGTATGTTCCGTCCCATGATGTGATAGGGGGCGAGCCTATCGCCATATCGGCCACAATTTTGACTCCTTGCTGATTAGAAAAATCTAATACCACTTTGTAATCATACCGTAATACAACAACGCCACTATTAATTATGATGTCGTTATTCAGATCAGCCTCTGTACGAGCATTTTGATTACAAATACTTATTGAAATAAATAAATACACCCAACAGTCATATACATAGTCCTGACCCCACGCTAAGATCGAGTCTTATGTCGTGGGTATCAGAAACTACGAGAGATAAAACTATTTTTTACGGATTTCATCGCGATTTGGTTTAATTTTTACATTTTTTAACTTCCCGACGTTTCGATTACTTTACAGCTTTCGTGGTCACAGGGCGGACTGCTGAAAGTTTTATTTCAATGTGTAATATTCGCGTAAATCTAAGAAACCAGTATAGAAATACCTAAGTATTTATTTAAATAAAACTTTCACGTCATTTCCCGCTAATCATAACTGAGTCCAGGAACTGTATTGAAGTGGTATCCATCTCTTATACATGACGTCAGACGCCATATCATTGTTGCTCCGATGTGCGGTTTGAGGGGGTGTGGTAAGTTGTAGAAGGGGGGAGGGGTATTACCGCTGTCTATTTCGGCGCGGGAATTTCTTAATACTGGAATGGACTCAAACCGCAAATTGCTCTCTACTCATCCTAGTGTTTTTGTAACGTTTGATTGTAAACTTTATTACTTCAAGGATAAGGTTTTATTTTGTAGAGCATTTAATTACTCACGATTCATTCTAATTGTAGCATTTAATTTTAAACTTTATTACTGAGTGATTTAGGTAATAATTTATGATAAAAATGAATTCGTAATAGCAGTATTGTCTTATTTGTGGGTGATTATTATTATTGGGCATTGCAACGTTATCTAATTACTAAAGAATCATAATATAGAATTAAATTTGATGAAAAGAAATAAATAAAGAACTAAAATTTTTGAAAAAATATCTAAATATTTATCCTTGCGGTGATCGATCCCGAGAACTTCCAGCGTAGAGAACTAAATGCTTAACAAATATAAATGTACATATGTATTTATCTAATTCCTTACTTGCATAAGCATGATTTAATTGTTACGCCACATTAGTAAGCGGATTGTTATTTTGACGTCAAATTATTATTTTTCACACTATGAGTAATATCTGATAAGGATAAACCGTGTTTGATAACAATTATAATATTGAAATAAAATTGCAGTTTGGTTTTAGTACTGTTTCCACTGTTACTGGGCACCGGCTTGATCTTTGTGTAATTATATTCATTTTGGGAAACAACAGTGTTCCAAAATGTAGTTCATATTTTAAATTTATTTTTAGTTCAATTAAATGTGTATTTTTTATGTTTCGCCACAGTTGATAGTGGTACAGTAAATCAGCGTGAATAAGTCAAGGTGAATTTTATTTTATAATCTAATAATCTAATTAGTGCTGGATATAATTTGTTTTTCGCCCAGCAGTGGGACGTGTATGGGCTGATATAGATAGATAGATAATTTGTTTATATATATATAATATGGTAAGTGATTGTAATTTTGTTTTAATTTAGAGACTGACAGGTATATTGTTTGGTAACTATTATATGTACATGTGTAAATGTATATGTGCATATTTACATATTTATTTATTTTCCACTTATCAAATATATCATATCACAGGTTAAATTAAATGCAACTCGACACAATTATGCCGGCCCACTAAGATGCTAAAGTAGTATTTATATACTTATGATACTCTATAATTAACCCTAAATCCATTTTATAATCATAAATTGTTACTTTGAATTACGCAGAGACCCTTTACATTAAACACACAGGCACTAAGGAAATATTCTGTCGTTGGGATGTTTCTAGCGCCAAACAATCGCACAACGTATACGAACTGATATTACGCAGGAATTACTACAGAATATTGTTATATTATTGTAATTTGTAATACACGTGTAGCTTTGAAGTCGGTTGTATACTTGAATTATTTCCAGCAGTTAGTTCCGATTTCAAATAGTTTACTTATATTTTTATATTATAGTGAGCAAATGAGCATGCGGTTAGAATGAGAATTAAATGATTACGCCACTACCGGTGTATTGTTTGTGTCTTCCATTCATATTGTCTTACTGATACTGATTCAGCTACATTAAGGCGACTGCTGAACATAGGGTTCCCACAATGATTTTTACATCGATCTATTCGTGGCCTGCATCCAGCGACTTCCAGTAACTCTAACTTGGTCGTCCTTCCAAATGGAGAGACGGGCTACATATTCCATTACAATATTGTAAATCTCTGTATTATATGGGTTTCTTTACGATGTTTTAATTCAACATTGCGTGATCCACAGGTATTTGTTTTGGGTCTGGGTGCTTGTGAGACCGAAAAGTGTCGCGTAGTTTCTGGTACCCACGACACAAGACTCGATCTTAGTGTGGGGTCAGGACTATGTATGTGACTGTTGGGTGTCTTTATTTATTATTTATTTATAACGTCAAAGTGCGTAGTAATTGACTATCAATTCACACATGACTAAACCCAGAGGCGTGTTCTAAGATTCGAAACCGCGACCACCGTTTCGGCAGAGCACCAAGTGCGTATAATTAATTGTAAATAATAATAAATTCAACAGTCACATACATAGTCCTGACCCCACACTAAGATCGAGTCTTGTGTCGTGGGTATCAGGAACTACGAGAGACTTTTAGGTGTTATAAACACCCAGACACGAAACAAATACCTGTGGATCACACAAATATTTGCCTCGGTGCGTGATTAAACCCGCGGCGTCTCGTTTCATACCCTGCATCTCACCAACTACGCCACGGAGGCTGTCAATATAACATGTCTAATGCCACCCACGTTGTATTATTAGTGATATTGCACAGAAATTAATTGAGATTGTAATGCGCTCGAGTTTAAGTGGATTATCTGGGTGTTAGTAGATGATGGGAAACAGCCGCTTGTATTGACAGTTTAATGTATCACTCAGTGTATTATGTAGCCTTCTTTAGTTTGGTATGCAATTATTTTAAGCTTTTGTCTATGATTTGGAAATTGATGAGTCGAATTGAACAGACAATCCAATATAGGCGGAAAGACGCTGGTTGCATGCTATTCTAATTGTAGAGATCCTTGAAGGAGATCTATATTATGCGATTGATTTTCTGTAACTGAAAGAGGTGGTGATGATCTGTATTAGCCCAAATACGTCCTACTGCAGGACACATCAAACATAGCTGTAATATTTCAATGCTTACTCTTTTGTATACACTAGCGTTTTATCCCACGCACTACACTTTGTATTGCACAGCGCTTAATGCAAGAGATTATGGTAATGTGTTCGAAGCCGTGAGTGCTTCCATATCTTGCCGAGACAAGAAACAGGTATGCCCGATGTTTGCACTATTTCCTGATATGTGGGTGGAAATATGAGTGAGCTGATGGTGGAATTTTGAAGGGGTTAAATAGAGGTTTCTTAAGTGTTATAGACTGTGTGCACTGCTTATTATAATTGTCATAGTGTGAGAGCCTGAAGGCACCATAAAATTTCAGTCCTGGGTATATAACTTATTAATGATTATTACTAAATAAAAAATTCATAAAACGAATTGCTAGACCTAAATTCGTTTTCATGTTGAACTTGCCTTCAAGTTTTTTTTTAATGACAGTGTAAATAAAACATATTTCGAAAATGCTACAATTAAACGCAGAAACTTGTCGTACCGTTCTCCCCTACTCGCGGCGCCTACCTATCCTGTTGATTCGCGCTGGGAATAATTGCACGACGCCTCCCGCTCCCGAGCGCTTTCACTTTCGGGAAAAATTAATGCAAACTATTCCATTACCATCATCGTTGCAGTCCACTGCTGGACATAGGCCTCTCCTAAGATACGTCATAGAGCTCGGTCTGCCGCTTTACGCATGTGTTCTGGAGTGGAGACCGCATCTTGGCAAACGTAGCGTGGGACGTCCTCTGGCCAGATGGCGGGACGACTTGCACAAGAGGGCCGGCAGCGACTGGATGCGTAAAGCAGCGGACCGGGCAACTAGCAACAGCAACTACCTGATGTTGAAAACACCGTCGCACCGTTGGGCAAAGCTAGTGAGTCGCGTATCGTGTACAGTCTGTATACTAATATGTATCAGCCCATATACGTCCTCCTGCAGGGCACGGGCCTCCGCTACAATCGAAAGTAAGATTGAGAGGTTGGGCCATATAGTCCAACACGCAGGCTCAGTGCGCGTTCTCGGTACACTTATAGTAAATAATATTTATCTTTAAATAACCTCCATAAAACATGAAAATACGATAGATGAAAGTTCGTCGACCTACGAATATAATTGAAAACGAATATTGGGAAGCTAAACAGTAGTAATTATTCTGACATGTTTAGTTGCCAAAAACAAATTCGCTAACTTAAAACCTTGCAAATATTTTTAAATATGGCGCTTACTTTCAGCCAAGCGACTTGCGTGGCTCGTTAGTTTCCTCAATAATAGTGAACACCCAGACCCGAAACAGACGTGTGGGCGACACAACCATTTGTCTCAGTGTGGGAATCGCTGCGACCTCTCGTTTCACAGCCATCTAACCAACTGCGCCACGGAGGCATTAACACAATAATGAGACCAATCTCGCATGGTGCAGATCGGAAATTATTCAGCGCTGCAGCGGCCCATTCATCTGACGTAACGTAAACGACACGTGAAATTGCTATCGGCTCGAAACGCTATCAATCTCGACGGCATTGGGCTGATAAGATATTTAAGAAGAGATGAGAAGGTGCGGTTTTTCAAATGAGGATTATTTAATGTGGTTTTTTATCGACTTTTATCCTGTGTTTTATCTTTGTGCCCTATAGTGTTGCAGATGTGCAAGGGCGTTACTTGCCATCAGGTGAACCTTATGCTCATATGCCTCCGTATTGTATTTTTTTTCTTTATTGCCTAGGTCCGGCAAACGAGCAAACAGCTCACCTAATGGTAAGTAATCACTGCCACCTATAAACCATCCACAATACTGTCAGGTTGACTTGTATTTATGCAATTTTTATTATGGTTTGATACTGATTAAATTAACATTCGAGTGTCCAGCTATCTCAAAAATTAAAATAAGATAACTAGCGTTTTATATGAATCTTGAAAATTTCGCCCTCCAATGAAAATCTAAGCTCAAGATAAAACTGGTAAACTCAAAACTAATTATACAAATTAAACGATGTCTTAAAGCAAATTCTAGTTCGATTGAAATTTCTAACTTTCACATCCAGATAACATTTTGTTCGTAAGTTTATTCTCTCAGTCAAAGGGCGAAGCTTGAATAAATTATGTTTGTGGTGTTATCTTATAGTTAGTGTTATTAGGTATTATCTATGGACGAGAAGTGGGACAGAGAATAGAGTCGCTTAGCTATCGGAGTTAATCAATTATGCACAAGAAGTTCTTACAAATCGACGGGTAGATGTTAAATGAGTTGATTGTACAGTTTTCTTAATACATACATAACGGCCTACGTCCAAAAAATATATTACGTATTTTTTTCTCACGATAATTTTAAATTTAAGCATTTTAAATATGTAAAAAGTGTCGTATCTTTACCAATACTAATAATTTTTATACGAGTAAATAATTAAATCTCCTACGGCTTATGTCCTGTGTTAGTCGAGCAGGGGACTGACTACAACATTTTCATTGAGCAGGTTTAAGCGATAGTCGTTCTGACCTATAACTGTTTGACGGATGTCACATAATGATTATACTAACAATGATGTTATTGAAACCAATGGTTAGTCTAAATTATTATGCAATTATATATAGTGCCAAAGCTCAACACGACATACATCTTAGCAATGGAAACTTGTTTAGTTATTATTATTATTTTATTCAATTATATGACAGCCTCCGTGGCGCAGTTGGTTAGACGCCGCCTGTGAAACAAGAGGCCGCGGGTTCGATCCCCGCACCGAAACAAATATTTGTGTAATCCACAGGTATTTGTTTCGGGTCTGGGTGTTTGTGAGACCGAAAAGTCTCTCGTAGTTCCTGATACCCACGACACAAGACTCGATCTTAATGTGGGGTCAGGACTATGTATGTGACTGTTGGGTGTATTTATTTATTTATATTAACTAAAACGTTTTTACTACACTGTTAAAAAAGTTGTGTTTTCCACTAAAAATCTATGCACCACGTATCTACATTTTGTTAATATAAAATATATAAATACATAAATGTAGATAAAAATTAAAAAATATTAATACTTTGTCATTGAAATAAACCATTAGTTTATTGCCATTCACAGAGTTCCGTATCAGCCCATATCGTCCCACTGCAAGGCACGGGTCTCCCCTATAATCGAGAGTACGATCGAGAGGGGTTAGGCCATATTATAGAATATAGACAATTCACAGAGTAGCAAAAGCTACTAATATCTTTATAGTTTCTTGGGTCTTTGGTTTATTGTGTATCGAATGTAAACGGGGTGAAATATTTTTCGTATTCGCAAGTATATATGTTTGAATCAAAATATTCACACAAAGGATTCTTGTACCTTGTGATATCTAGGAGGAATTCCTTTGCTTTCGGAGGCTTTTACTATGTTTGTAACTGGAACGGAATTTATCATTATAAAGCCCATGTAAATACTTGTCTTTTTTTATTGCAATGAATGGCGAGACGAGCATGTCATTCACCTGATGGTAAGCGATACGACTGCTCCTGGGCCGTAGCAAAACCAAATAACACCACGTATTACAAAGTATTGCATGGCATTCCACTGCGCTTGCCATCATGCGACATAAGATGTTAAGTCTCATCATGTCCAGTAGTTACTCCGTCTACAATGTCCTCCAAACCGGAACACAACAGTGCATTTACACGGCTGTTTGTCGGAAGTACCATTACGGTGGTACCTAGACAGTCTCACATATGAGAGACCTACCACCAGTAAATTTGTTGCCTACTCTACCTATTATGTATGTTTTCTTTCTTATTTCGTTATCATATAAGAAATAAATCCCAGTATATCATACATTCAGACCCAAAATATCATACATTCAAGGACAGGTCATTAGAAATGTATCATTCGACTCAGGAAATATCACAACACATAAATATGCATTACCGTGAATTGAAGTACATCTGTCACCGTATGGGTGAATTCTGAGTGGGTATGGGCGAATCTTCCACGTATTTCACCCACGTTGTCCGAGGCACTCCCGACGTGGAGTAATCGTGAATCAACAGGATGGAGTGGTACAATATTGTGATGGGGCAGTAGGGCATGGTGGATTAGTTGTTAAAAGTTTTTAATGGGTCTTTAATAAAGACAAAATAAGAAAAAGAAATGCGTTTTACAAAAAAAAAATTGCTGCATGTAGTTGTGAAAAAATATTGAAAGGTGTGACTAATATTGTTAGTGTGTTGGCAGTTAATGTGCTGTTTACCAAAATATTTTTTAAATGGTTACTTTTCTTGCCAGTAACGACTTCATAAAACAACACTTAATATGACATTTTAAATGCAAAACTGCATTACAAAAACAATTTTAGACATCGTTAATCCCTTTAAATTCACACGTTCACATGCCGTAAAATTGGGTCGAAAACATCGCAATCCAAAATAAATAAATCGTTTTACACGTAAACATCGCGTGACGTCAGAATACTGTCAGTTGTCACAAAACCGCTGCGCGCACGTGCACTGATCCAACTTGATACGTTCTCTCAATGAAACAGGTTACTTTATTGTACATTTTGTCTGTGGCGACGTTTCTTTAACAAAGTGTGCGCAATATCAGCGTACTGGCTTAGCGCCAAGCCCGAGATTCACTCCCGTACGGCTCGCAAGCCGGGCTTTTTTCCTCGTGTCACGGGATTGACTGACGCACGCTTCACACCACTGTCTCGCCATTATTTTTGGTACGCCTTTGATTTTTTTTCTCTTTAATATTTGGACTTTGAGGTGTGCCTAAATTGAAATTCACGTCTATCCGTCGGTTGTCTTTCGTCGCTTTCCCGTTTGCGGGTGATTGATTGATTGCCAATTATTTTTTATTGTTGTTATATTCTACTGTGGATTTTTGGGTGGTTTCTATGCGATCTAATTTTCTTCTCTTGTGATTTTTATATCAAGACAATTTTAAATGTTGCTATGAAAGATTTTGTAGGATTTCTTTTAATCATAAGAGGGTTTTAAATTGAGTCTATAAAAGAAAATGTAAAATTAGGTAATAAAATAAGTTCTAAAAATAACGTTTCCACGTACCCACTCGAACTGGCAAAGTAGATCAAAAAGCAAGTTTCCACATAATGTCAAAAAACGGACTAAAAACTAGTTTGTAAGTTTCAAGAGGATATTTCGCCGGCATTAAAGTTGGATCCGTCGGATGCGAGGGTTTCCGGTGGCCTCACACAGCTACGAAACGAATTTGTCAGGAAATCTCGATGTGAACTATTGTAGAAAGTGGAGGAGGGGATAATGGAGCGAAAGTTGCTACTAACAACTATGTATGCTAAGCAATGCTGAGCTAACCTCTAATTTAAATACATTTAAGATCTTTTTTCTGCAAATATAAGTTTAAGTTTGGTTTATGTATTTAGTTGGTAAGCCGATTTATAAATAAATAAATAAATAAATAAATAAATAAATAAATAAATAAATAAGGATGCAGTGTTGCTAACAAGCTCACGGCTTGTCGCTCGCTCGCTATTTGTTGACCTCAGATTGTATTGGAATTGAGGATTTGTGGAATGGCTTTAAGGTCAAAGGTGAATGCAAATTAATGTAAGAAGATAATTTAATCGATAGTTGAATTGTAAAAGTTAAAGATAAGAATGATAACATTATAGATAAAACGAACAAATCTAATATCAATTCAAAATATAAAAATATAAGTGGACTGGAATTAATCGATTATCATAAATTGCAAAAATAGATGCTGAACGGAAATGATTGAATATTAGGTGATACTTAATAGTTGTATTACGGTACGGTTACAAAGCTGAAGTCTCGGGTTCGAGTCCCGGGTCGGGCAAAGTGATATTGGATTTTCTATTCATTATCAGTCCGGAGTCAGGAATTTGTGCCCGATATGGCGATAGTCTCGCCTCCTATCACATCGTGGGACGGAACATACAAGGCGAAATGTGGGTGTCCTAGTGGCACCTCTGCCTACCCCTTCGGGGATAAAGGCGTGAGTTTATGTATGTATGTATAACTATCCAAAGAACAAAAAAGATAACAAGGTATCCAAATATGATTAACCCAGTGATCCTGATAAAGATAAAATCCGAGTTAAAGGTGGAACGAATTCGCTCGTTGGACCTGTGGCTTCCGTTTCCGAGCTGAAGCAAATATTTACATGATTTATGATTGTTTGTGCACATTGTATGAGCTTCCGATTTAGCTCGGTGTCTGGTGCGTATTGTTCGATATCTGGTTTGGGTATCTCCACACTATGAAATAAATAGAACGTATCTGCGAAACGATCCGAGAAATATTTCATTCATATACATAGTTTTTATCAGTCGTTTATATAGATTTGCTATTGTCTTTAATTCTTTTGTTGTGAATACGTGAATGTATGTTTATTATTATATGGTAGTATGTTGACTTAAATCAACTCTTTTCAATTTCGTAACTGTGTTCAGTAGAATTATTTGTTTCTCTAAATCATCAGCGAGTCATATAATCAGATAATTCATACCTAGCTTGAGTGAAATGTAAATTGTAAGTGTTGATAATATTTTTTTAATAAAGAGATTAGGATCTCCAGTTAAAAACCGCTGTAGGAAGTCTCCGGATGTAGGTCTCTGACTAACGATAGAAATAAAAGGCAGCAGAAGACTTGGTTGCAGATGATAATAGTGATAATAAAAGACATTTGTTTATGTTTGTATACACTTTGTGTTGTTATGTACAGAATCTGTTTTGTTTATTTAGGCACAAAATAGAACAATCGAAAAATTATTAACACTGGTAGATATAACAGTACTCTGAAACGGTATTGTTTTCTTTTTTATCACCTTTTAAAAAATATTGTAAACAAATGGACATTTACGGAGACTCATTTCTAAATGGATTGTTTTACACTATTGTCTTTCTATTTTTAGGAAAAAGGGTTCCCTCCAAGTAAATATTTAATGATTTCTCGAAAGTTGTTATTTCTGGTTTGGATTTTACCAATATTAATATTTTATACGTCAATTTCATTACTTCTCTATAAACATACAACAGTATTTATGTGACGGTTGGGTGTATTTTTCTTTAAATAACGAAAAACATGTTATAAAGTTAATGTAATAAAGTCATTTTAGTTATTAATCAACATTTCGAGAAATACACCGTTGTTAATTCACAAGATTGTGTTAACACACCGTTGCTATGTAACCGGAATATCTCACAGTTCGACCAACATCTGACTACAAAACACTATCCATCTGCTGTTCCGCGAACCACAAAAAATATTTTACAGACTCCGCAGAGCGGTTCTTTTCTCTTTCATGATTGATTACTCATACGCTATGGTTCTTGTCACACCCGCACGGGCCCAGACAAAATTAATATTTTGTGCAATTAGCTCTGGACTCACGCCAACATTCCATCTGTCTGTATTATGTGTATGGGTAGTTTTTTTTTCGTACATTAGTCACCGAAAGGCGGTGTCGGATAGTGGGGCAGGTCCGATGACAGTTTCCGTGACGTCACTAAAATGGCAAGCGCCGTACTGTGCTTGTTGTACTGTGGATTTTTTGGGAGGTATTTGGAAGAGATAGTGATGCCAAAAAAATGTAGTAATGATTTTTCAAACATGGAAATATTTTAAAGGGTTATTATGGGTCAAATAAAAGTCTGCGGATATATAGTATTATAATTATTTTTATAAGTCATTTTAATCTACAGGACACCCACGTTTCGCTTTGTGTGTTCCGTCCCACAATAGTACCGGGCGAGCCTATCGCCATATTGGGCACAAATTCCCGACGCCGGGCTGATAATGGATTGAAAAATCCACTATCACATCACCCGACCCGGAGTTCGATCCTGAGACCTCAGCTTTTTAATCATGCCGTTGTACAACTGCGCAACCGAGGCAGTCTCTACCTTCCCCTTCTGGGAGAAAGACGCGAGTTTATGTATGTATGTATGTACAAATTTTGAATACAAATACGAAGTCGTGTAATTTACTCGCATCGGGATAATATATGGGTCTGTTGATGTATTTATTATTTTATTTAGTTCACCTCTTAAAGGTCGTCGATAAAAATCGATCGAGATCAAACAGCGTCCAAATATAACTGATATATTCCACAACCGTTTTGGCAAATTAAATGCAATTAATACGAGTTTGTTTACCGCCGCGTGAAGTCTTAACCGAAGTGAAACGAGAACGATTTGAAAGTCAAACTGTTTACGAGATTTGCTTCAATAACGTTTTTACATGTTCCGCGGTGTTTTATGTGTTGTGATAATGTTTAAATAGTGTCATGTTTAGTATGGTTGGGATTTTTGCGATGAATGGCGAGACGAGCATGCCATTCGCCTGATGGTAAGCGATACGAACGTAGGACAGTAGCAAAACTAAACACCATGAATTACAAAACAATGCTTGGCGTTCCACTGCGCTCGCCATCCTAGACATAAGATGTTAAGTCTCATTATGTCCAGTAGTTAGTAATTATTAGTTTTTATTGGAAATTAAATTCAATTGGAGGGTCCACCAGCGGGGTACTGTTGTTTATTGTGGGGAAATATGGGATACCGTTATTAACAGATATACACAGACTTGAAATTACACAATTGAATGGGTCACTATGACCAGTATTCCACCTTGGTGTGCGCCGTACGGTGGTCACTATCTGGATGAATAAAAGAAAAGTCTTGATTTGGTTGTGGTTAAAGATCTTTATTTACTCAAAATAAATTTAGTTTATACTTGATAAGTACAAAAATAACTCACCTGGATATTGTGCTGTACATATTAAGCAGAAATTCTTCAAATGAGGTCCCTTCGCGGTTCCATAGACGATGTTAATTACAATAATACAGTGTTTACAGCGCTGAATGCTGCTGTAAAAACACCAATGCAAAACACACTTGTTTTTATGTTATATATGCGATTCTTACGCGTCTTCATTCAAAATTGATTTCTATGAATAAAAACTGTAAAAACGTAATGCAACCGAATAAAAACGATTATATCACTATAGTGCAGAAGATATTGAAGGTGAAGTCGTGTCGCGTAGCTGGAAAGTGGATAAAAAAAGCGTTGGCGTATCAATGAAAAATGTGTTTCCGTCCACATACACGCGTAACACAGTGTTTCCCCATGTCACACGTACTAAATGATTTGTATGAAGTATTTTAACAAGACGCGTGCGTGTCGTGTAGTTGGAATACAGAGTGTCGGATTAAAAGACAAAAATATGATTCTAATTTAACGACTTTTGAACGCTCAAAGAAGTGGCTGCAAATTGCTTTTTATTGTTGTCATTAATTTTGATTTAATTTTTTAGGTTTATTTAGTTTTTGAGCACGTGTAAAGTGTTTCGAATAATCATTACAAATGTCGGTAAACGGTGGAAGATTGTTTGTAATTCATTAAAAAAATAATTCAAAATGGCGGTTACAATTATACCAATATTTTTTATTGATATCTCTTAAGCCTGGCTATAGTTGCTGAACAAAAAAATTAGTTAGGTTGAAAACAAAGAAGGAAATGATGTGTCTAGATTTTCATTAAAAAATCTGATAAATTCGAGTTACTTCACGATATTTGATTTTATTAAGAATTATAGATATACCAATAAAAACTACTGAATCGCCAAGCGATACGAACATCTCCATCACAGATTGTGTGTAATAAATTATAGATAATATTTTATCCGCCCGCGATGACGGGATGAGCGAACGGACCGTTCTCCCAATGATCTGAATGGAAGCAGTGAATAATTTCACGGCAATGATATAACAATTTTTATCATGAGTAATCGAGTATTTGTAGGAATTTTTTTGAAGTTTTTTTGAGGGGAAAATAGGGTCGTGGGAGGATATTTTTTTTCCTGATAGTGAGCATTATATCTTGACCACCATCATGATATTATGATGGTGACTATAAGCACTACATTACTATGTATATAAATAGAAAATACGGGACAGTGACTAGCCTAAATATATCACATTTTGAGATAGCTCGACAGAATTGTGTCAATGGAAACAAGTTTGTCGTGTTTTAGGTTCATATGTATATCCATCCGGTTTCAAATTGGCCGACACAATTGTGTCGACTGACTAAAAGATAACCTTTGCTTGTCGGAAGATAGTTGCTCTTTTTTATATTATAGGGGGCAAACGAGCAAACAGTTAAATTGCTTTAATTAAATTAATTTAATTTAATTGTTCTATATTGCATTGCATTGCAGTTACCATCAGGTGACTTGTATCATCGAGAAAAATGTTAATGTAAACCACAGGTATTTGTTTCGGGGCTAGGTGTTTGTGAGACTGAAGTGTCTCTAGTAGTTCCTGATACCCACGACACAAGACTCGATCTTAGTGTGGGGTTAGGACTGTTGGGTGTATTTATTTACTTTTAAGACAGTCATTATCATCATCTTTTATCCACAGGAAGTCCAGTCCAATATTCTCCTTAGTTCAAGCAGTTTGGCTAAAAATGGACTGTAATAAAAACAGTCTAGTAAATTTATTTCTAAAAAAGTTTATTCCGATCGGGCGAGCAATTAGGACGTCGGTTGATAATCAGGTCAGCAGTGTTTTTGTTCGTTTTGTTTCGATTCCCGGGCGGGGACGAGTGAGTGAAGATGAGCATTACAATTGTAACCGCTGCGCTATACATTATATGTATGTGCTTATATGGTTTAAGGTCGTGAATCGTGTAAGGTCTATGTAAATAATAAATAAATACACCCAACATTCACATACATAGTCCTGACCCCACATTAAGATCAATTAAGTCTTGTGTCGCAGGTATCAGAACTGCGAGAGACTTTTCGACCTCACAAACACCCAGACCCGAAAGAAATATTTGTGGGCCGCACAAACATCTTGGTGCGGGGATCAAACCCCCGGCCTCTCGTTTCACAGCCGGCATCTAACCAACTGCGCCACGGGGGCTGTCAAACAATGACGGGGTTTTAATACCTTTATCCGGTTGCCTGAATACATCTCGCCACCAGCATTCTGTAATGTAAACATCGCATTATAAACATCAGTAAGTGCAACGGTTAAATTTAACCGCGATGAGGTGAGCGGTTAATTAACTTTATGTGCTGTGGTGACGCGTCGGTCAGTGCAAGTTAACGCTCGGGGTGTGGGTTGAAATGTTGAAGGAATTTGTCACAGAAGTGTGATATGGGTTCGAATCTTTGTGAAAAATTTTGATGTAAGCGTGAGGGTCATATGATAGAAGGTCACTTATGGTAAGTTTTGCCATGTATATGGTAATGAGTGTTAACTATCTTTCAATAATTAAATAAACTAGAAATCGTTGGGTTTGTTAGGTAGTGGTGTACTACGTTACTATTACAAATCTGTGGTCTCGGGTTCGAATCCCGGGTCGGGCAAAGTGGTATTGGATTTTTATATTGATTATCAGCCCGGAGTTAGGAATTTGTGCCCGATATGGCGATAGGTTAGGAAAATACAAGGCGAAATGTGGATGTCGTGGTATCACCTCTACCTACCCCTTCTTGGGAAAAGGCGTGAGTTTATGTATGTAGTTGAGTAGGCCGACATAATTGAGTTGAGTGATGTGAGATGATGGTTTCTTTCTAATCATAATAACAAATTTCCTTTGTAATTATGCGTCTTAAGTTTGTTGCTCCTGTTTATAGGCAGGTGTGATTTACTATTAGCCGATCACATCGCTCGTCTCCTCATTCTCACTGACAAAACTTGAATTATTCTTTTTTCCTATGTTGTGACCACCCATTTCTTTCATGCTTCAGTTCATTTCAGTCCATCTTAAGGTTGTCTGGAAGAAATCGCCGACAGCGATAAGACCGCCGATTGTTACACATATTTATGCGCTTAATATTATTGTTTGTAATTTGTGTGGTTTTCAATAAAGTATTCATAAATCAATTAATTAATTAACCGAGTGAAGTTTAAATACTCATTACTGAGTAACATGTTATTAATTCCAACCGCTAGATGGCACCACGCACTATATAAATAAAGATAATTTAATTGTACACTAATGTAACACGAATCAACATTTCCATGCTGATCGTAAATATAACACCCAATGTCGTTAAATGTCGGGAATAATTTATGGAAGCGATGAAATGTTAATAATATGATATACGCTGTTTAATTGCATAAAGATCAAGAGTTGTAAAATTAATCTGTGATGATGTACATCTGTGATGTGTGAGACTGTGGGTTCGATTCCCAGTTGGTGTAAGTTGCGCGTGTTGAGATATGTCGTTGTCGACGTATATTGTTTGTTGATGTATAAAGCTTTGTAGTGATTAGAAATGGTGATTTTTGACTTTTGACTTAATAAGTAAATACTGCGGGTTCATTAATAACTTTCGTTATTGTAATTTTATTGTTTATTTATGGTTGAAGTCTAATGGTGAATAATAAGTACAGAAATTATGGATAAAATGAAAATGACAATATTATAATCATATAATGTAGTTAAAAACAGTGGTGAACATAAACGTAGATACACTAAATACGATTTTAATCTTCATTATACACATAATCAATTTACAATAAAACTCAATAAGATACTCATCACGTAAAATTAACTCGCATTTGATAAAATTTTGACGTTAAGTAAACCGAAATAACCAGCCAGAAATGTTAATATATACAAATTTAAACTTTATTACCGTACTGGTTAAGTACATATTAAACTGCGCGACAGTTCTGTCTCCGTCTTCGCAGTTACGCATCATCAAATTATTTTGTTTCATAACATGTTTATTATTGAACTATATTTTACTCGTGGTTTTGCTTGTCTGTTCAAAATAATTCGTGACTGCGTTTTTCTTGGTGGATTTTCGTTCAAGATACTATAGTGTGTACTAATATACCATTTTGGTGTCATTCAGTTTTTTTATCCTTCGGGAATTATATTTATTTTCGGGATGAAAGCACCTTATGTCCTAGTATGTATCCCTGATAACGTGTATACAATTTCATATTAATCGCTTGAGTAGTTGAGGCCTGAAAGCGTAATAAACATACACACTTTTGAATTTATATTACTAGCGGTCGTACCTGTCTTCGCCTGGTTCAGGTATTTTTCAGAAATAAAAAGTATCCTATCCTTTTTAGTGTGCTTTCCGTATCTACATCAAATTTCATCAAAATCGGTTCAGCAGTTTAAGCGTGAAAACGTAACAAACAGACAGAATTAGGTACTTTATTTTTGTGATATGTGTGTCTATATCAACCCATATACGTCCCACTGCAGGGCACGGGCCTACTCTACAATCGAGAGAATCGATTGAGAGTGGTTAGGCCATATAGTCCACCACGCTGGCCTAGTGCGGGTTGGCGGACTTACATACCGTAGAATTTCTTTAAAATCGCTACGGTATTCCTCACGATGTTTTCCTTTACCGTTAAAGTGCGTGGTGATTGACTATCAATACACACATAACTCCGAAAAGTCAGAGGTGTGCCCTGGGTTTGAACCCGCGACCACCGTGATCATGTAGGCAGCCGCGTCTGGTCCGTTACCAACAGGCCACCACGCACTTATATGAGAGTAGATTAAATTAAATTTTATAGTAGCTAGTAAATGTCAAGGTGTCTTGGCGTTTATTGAGTGGTTATTACGTGAACTGACCGGCGACTGTGAGGATTCTCCGGCTCATTTACGTTTCGCACCTATTTCCTGAGGTTTTATTGCACCCCTAACTTTTTTATGCCTTGTAAATAGGTGCAGAGGTGGTTTAAGTGGGTAATGTGATTTTGGCTTAGTATTTACGGTTTGTACGTCGTTGAGGATTATTTATGTTGCTATTGAGATATTCGTTGAGATATTTCTTACTGGTTGTGGGCCTCTTTATGTGAGAGGCCACCTAGGTAGATACCACCGCAATGTCCCCGCCAAACAGCAGTGTAAATGCACTGTTGTGTTCCGGTTTGAATAACATTGTAGCCAGAGTAACTACTGGACATATTAAGACTTAACATCATATGTGTAAGGATGGCGAGCGCAGTTGAATGCCAAGCATTGCCTTGTAATTCATGGTGTTGTTTTGTTGTGCTACTGTCCATGAGCGGTCGTATCGCTTACCATCAGGCGAAAGGCATGCTCGTCTCGCCATTCATCGCAATAAAAAAAGTCGGATAGATCTTTCTACTCTCAAGTTTTTTAAAGTTACTGATTCTATTTATTGCCTCGGTGGCGTAGTTGTAATACGGTACAACTACAACAAAGCTGAGGGTCTCGGGTTCGAATCCCGGGTCGGGCTAAGTGATATTGGATTTTTCTATTAATTATCAGCCCGGAGTCAGGAATTTGTGCCCGATAAGGCGATAGGCTCGCCCTCTATCACATCATGGGACGGAACATACAAGGCGAAATGTGGATTTCCTAGTAGCACGTCTGCCTACCCCTTCGGGGATAAAGGCGTGAGCTTATGTATGTATGTATGTAATTATAGTTTAAGGAAACTGGTCTAACCAATTGCGCCATGCAGGCTAGAGACTCAAAATACATGTTTTATTATTTCTTGTGTATCAGTAACTACGAGAGACTTCGTCACGGAGGCTGTCATGACTCACAATATACCCATCTTTAGAAAAGTTGTTATCGTGCTATTGCTATCATTGAAATTAATTTAATATTGTTTAATAACGAACAGACGGCGCCGGCTGTTCTTTGTTTCCGTTAAACTTGTTCATTTGTCTTGTTTCCTCGTATAATGTGCTTCAAGTGAGAAGCGGAAGCGTTCACATTGTATGTAAATATGAAATTTTACTTGGCAGGTCTCTCATATCAACGCAATGTCTATTTCTTCCGCCAACACCAGTGTAAATACACTGTTGTGTTCCGGTTTGAAGGACATTGTAGCCTGAGTAACTACTGGATATAATAACATTTAAATTCTTATGTCTCAAGATGGCCACTAAATGTGTCGTATTTCAAGTTCATTCTCTGTACCTGTATCTATATCAGCCCATATACATACGCAATCGAGAGTATGATTGAGAGCGGTTAGGCAACAGTCCATTCTGTGTATACCCGAGAATATTCGTAAGCTATCAGCTAATGTATATTAGAAAGTGACGTCATTGGAGACCACAGCATCCCGCCAACAAACTGGTTGTTACCATTGCGGTCTGCACCCACACATCTAGATTCTAGATGACTAGATGACTCGGCGCCATCTATAAAACCCAGCTGGTATATCAAACGTCCGAAATTGTTTTTGATGTGTTGCGGAAGTTGTAAAAGATTTAAAGGAGGTGTAAGTAAAACAGTTTCGTAAAATAGGTAAGGTAAATTCAGATTCAAATCGGCACAGTAAATGTTTGTTTCATGTTTTTTTTTAAACATAATACAATCATCATTTTTGAGTGAAGTATGTATCCAGCGTATAATAGAAAGTTGTGACGCAGAAATTAGTCGAAACGTGAGAGAAACGTAATTTTTAACGATCGATCTCAAAAATAATACAATCAGGGCAAATATTTAGCAACAAGTCCACATTCGACTCATCGTGATTGGTTTATTTTTCGATTCAATGATTATTTTTGCTTGATACGTTCATACCACGATCATAATCCTTCCCATCCTTTTTTCTTCCCGCTCTCTTCCCAATATGATGGGCCGGCAACACATCCGTGATCCAGCGATGTGGATGTTAATGGGCGGGAGTGATCACATACCATCCGACGACCTGCTTGCTTGTTTGCCGGACCTATGCAATACAAAAAAATTATACTATACTGTGTAGTGAGCAGATAGTCTAAATATTATTTTTCCAACGAAAGCCGCGTTCAATCTAAAATGTGTTTCAATCTCTCTCTCTCTCTCTCTCCCCCTCTCTCTATTTCTCTCTCTCTCTCTCTCTCTCTCTCTCTCTCTGTCTCTGTGTTCAGCCACAGAAAGTCCACTGCTGAACATAGGCCTCCCCATGGATCGCCACATAGATCTGTTGGAAGCATAAATGTGTTTTTGCATAAAAAATAATTTTATATAGATTTTACTGCGTTTGTATTGTGCAATATAATTCGCGTACATATACTAATTAACGAATGGTCGGATTAAATAGTATTTATACGAAGTGTAAATTTAATTTCAACGCTAGGAGTTAGTTACGGCGGGTCGTAAAATGCCGGCTATTTATGTTCCGTTCGAGGTCTTCGCAATGATTTCATATTATCGGAGAATACGATTGTAAATTAAACGGGATAATGAGATGAAATAATGTAAGGTTTATTAATTTTGACAGAGAATGGTGCGTCTGCTAGTGTTTTGAGTCGTGGTTGATGTGTTTTTGTTTGGGTAATGTTTATGTTGTCATGTCTAAGAATGTTGACGATGGATTAGGCATTATTTTAAATCTCAGTGGGTTTAGGTCTGTATTTTATCGTGAGATTTATATTTATTAATTCACTATGGACTACCCAATGAATCGCTCAATCATGGTTGCCATATAATAAAAAAATACTTTACGGATTGACCAATTTGGGAATATAATTTTAGACCCTACGGAATAAAATGCATTTTCGCTTCAGCTACTGTATAGCCAAAGCGATAATCATCAAGCAATCAGTTCAATAAATACATTAATGAAAAGAGAACGGTTACGGAACGCGACCCATTTCACACCAATTAAACCTGTGCGCAGAAAAATGAGTCGAACAAATACTTGTACGGCTTCTTTCCATTCACCCGTTCATTCCGTTCGTTCTTTCATTCGTTCTTTTAAATGAGTCGCACCGCTGCATTGGAAAGTTGGAAAACTTCTTGAATCTTATTGTTCTTTCGATATGGCTCGGATATATTTGTCGTCTTTATCACTTCTGAATGTTTTGTTCAATTACCCCTTTGGTATTTAATTTTGTGGTAATCTATTTTGTTAAAGAATCTCGTTATGTGAGGTTTCGGGGCTACGTTACAATTATATCTTTACAGCTACATTGACAGCTGATTAAGAAGACTGCTGTGTCTCTTTGGCTTCAACATCAAAAAATTTCGACTGTTTCAGTTTTTATCTAAATTAGGCACGAGACACTTTTGGGTATGTTTTTCTGTTCATCGTTCAGAACTTAAAAATCTTAAAAATCCACACACACTTAAAAAATCTATCTTTATATTAATTTCTTGGTTATATTTTATATACAATCCATAACTGAATTTCGTTCTAGAAGGGTGTTTATTAAACATTTGGATATTAAAGTTGGCGTCGGTTTTGTTGAAGTTTCGCCGCGGTTTCTGATTGAAACTTGCCTCGTGTAAAGGGTAAGCGGGATTGACTAGGTTCGTTTGATCTTATTATTATCTGCTGTACTTAACTATAGTTTATTTGTTTTCGAACGGAAATTAGTTTGTGATTAAACTGATGAAAAACAATAAATGCCAATGTAAAGTAAGACTGCCTCGGTGGCGTAGTTGTATTACGGTACGATTACAAGGTGAGGTTCGAATCACGGATCGGGCATAGTGATTTTGGATTTTTCTATTCATTCTCGGCCCGGAGTCGGGAATTTGTGCCCCATATGGCCATAGGCTCGCCCCCTATCACATCGCGGGACGGAACATTTAAGGCGAAACGTGGATGTCCTGGTAGCATCTCTGCCTGTCCCTTCTGGGAAAAAGGCGTGAGTTTATGTACTCATATGTATGTATAGTGAGGTAAAGTGGTCCTTGAGTGTATTTGTTATGATTGGTAGACTATTTTACTTCAATCCTTTGGCTAATAAGCATTATTTTACATCCCTTTTAGGAATAATGCCAATAGGCCTCGTGTATTACGTTGTTCTAATGCTGAAAATGTATCAAAAGAAATTGTATAGTTAGCCTAAAGGTGCAGGTTTTCTCGCAATATTTTCCCCCGTTAATAAAACAAGCTAGAATTGAAAATAGAATGCTATTTATGAACAAGAACTTCTAAAAGACAGTTACGTCCCAAAAGCACGAAACAGTCGGGCTATTTCCCGCCAACTAATCTATATCGCTCCACTACCCTCGATATCAAATGAAAACACAAATTTACCGCCCCATTTACCTGTTTACGGTTTTAAAATATCGTAAACGCAAAACTATAACCATCAATTACCACGGAGAAACTAATAAAAAGCACTTTGAGAAACCATTTTATGCCCCGTTTAAGCGCACACAAGAGAGGACATACAAGATGGCGGTCGCTCGGTAAATTTTGAAATAGCGCCCTCTGGTGAACGAGTGTCGTTTGCCGTTTGGTCGAGCGTTTAGTACTGGATGCGGGTAGTTGGGTTTTATTTTTAGTTAATGTGATGTTTTGTATAGAATGTTGTTGAAATTATATTGTATAATAGAATGATTAAGCAACAATGCAGTCGATGGCAAGTGTACTGAAATTCAACGAAACATTTTTGCCGGCTTGTTCGAAATTAGTTATTATTAACCAGGTTGAACCTAAAAAGCGAAATAATTACGAGTCACTAAGATTTTCCACTGTCATGTAGAGCGGTCATTATCTCGACAGTCGTAAATTATATCCCATTTGTATTTCAGACTTTGGCCACCGAAAAATAATAAAAAAATATGTGTTTCTTCCGAGGTTATGCACTAAAATCAAATATCCACAAAAAATGTATCCCTGTTTAGACCTCAAAGCAATTTCGTTTTTCTTACGCGTCTGCTACGGCGTACGGTGTAAGCTAAAATTTTTAATCAAACGTTACATATTTTTTTGTTGATATAAAACATATAAGGCTTGTACACAAAACTGCGATGCGACGTCGCATCATAAAAATCGACGAGCTCCCACGACGCATCGCAAGAACTTGCGAATTGATTGTCTTCTGCTATCTGCTTCTTTGTTTATTTTTTTTCTGTATTTTGTTACTGTTAGTACGGCACGGACA
The DNA here is from genome assembly GCA_905220455.2 of Deilephila porcellus. Classification (NCBI taxonomy): domain Eukaryota; kingdom Metazoa; phylum Arthropoda; class Insecta; order Lepidoptera; family Sphingidae; genus Deilephila; species Deilephila porcellus. The sequence goes on along the minus strand of LR999996.1, from coordinate 1,589,576 downwards.
CCAGTGAAATGCAAGCGTGCTATAGACCAACAGTTTAATAGACAAACGAAAGGCAGGGGCGCAGCCGAGTATAGCCTACATACCTAAAAAATATACATACATAACAGTTATCATAAAGCGTCGAGGGAATGGTCACCTGAATCGTAGAAAGGAGATTCCTTGCCGCAAGAATTCATGGCGCAGTTTTCGGCGTTTCGAATTCGCATTGCTCCGATTCGCAGTTTTATGTACAATACATATGTTGAATATATATTTCTATTTTATATTATAGAGACTTTCCCGGCCACACAACCACCACTGGAACTCCTGTCAGCCAGGATCAACAGTGGCACGCGACGAATTGGCGCCGAGCTCCGGAGCTCGCCGAATCTCTTAGGGCCACTAGCTTGTTGAAATAAAACTAATATTTACGGATTTTAACGCGAATTGGTTTAATTCTTATTTTTTTTAATTTCCCGACGTTTCGACTGCTTTACAGCTTTCGTGGTCACTGAGCGGGTCTAAGAAACCATTAGACACTTTCACGTATCGAAATTAATTAGAAAGAAAAATCAAATAGGAGGGTTTATATTTTATATATTGTAGATGTGTTTATTTTATCTCAGTAATTCATAACGCCAGTTTATAGTGATCAGAATTTGATTAAAGGGAAAGGGAAAGGGTGATTGATACGGAAATCGAACTCCGAACTTAGTACACAATCATTACACTCCCACTATATTAATAAAAGAACATTGTATACTTATTTTATCTCTTTTCATAAAGTTAATTTTTATCTTTTTATTTCAGGTAAGTACCTGACAAAATTGCAAAAGGAAAAAGGAAACATCAAGCAACTTGGAGCAGTCATCCGAGCACAAAGTAATACATAACCCCTTTCAGCAGCGGGGTAAAAAGGGCCCATAAATCCACGTCCAACAGAATAACTCAGCATGGAAATATTGTCCCCTGCGTACGATATGACAATCCGAGATGGGCCGATACGAACCGCGCCGTATTCCGGGTTAAACTGTTTGAATAATACATATGTAAGTTTGGAAGAAACTTTATTTTGTTTTGAGTAAGGTGGGTTGTAAAATGTTTTTACTTGGAATTGTTCAGGTACAATGGTTAAAATTTTAATAAAACTGGCTCTCGGTTTCCCTCCTTCTCTCACCCTCCCTCCCTCTGTGTGAAGTTTTTCCAAATCTCAATGTTTGCTCGGAACTGGAATGTGTTTGGAATATAGAATTTTAGAAAATTATGGGTGGTACAAGTGGTATTTTTGTCTATACCTTTGAGGATATCTGTTAGTGATGGAGCAGCGGTTCTTTCGAACAGAAATCCCTATACCAATTTTCACCTAAATATATCAAAATATTTGCACAAAGATTTGTTGATTTAGTCAACGTCAACAGGAGATAGTACTTAAGGCTTCCAACTTAAGGTTCAATTTTACAATATCCTCAAGAAACAACTGAAACAAGTTACTCACAAATACAATAAAGCATTCTCTTTCCACTTTGAAATCTCGCAATTAACTAAAATATTTAATATACGAAACCAACATCTAAACTAATTACGACGAAGCTCTAAGAAAACAATGTAAATTATATCTGAGATAGAGCCGGCGTGTGCCGACGCTGGCCGGGCCGGCAAAATAATTAGTTATAACTACCGACGACATCTGGTTCGCGTCGTGTTTAAATCTTGCTGGCTTGTTTTATCGCCGTTTGGTTTGTTTCAAATTTTACATTTTTTGTGGGTTGAACCTAAGGTGAAGGTTTCTGGCTCTTTTGAGTTTTTTTTTGTGTTGATAGTAATTGCAAGGGCGAGCCAGAAACCTCTTGAACGGCGGAGGAAAGTATCAAAAGTATCGTATAATTATTGATGTGAAGTTCTGTCAGCCCATATACGTCCTTCCCGGAAATCCGGAATCCCGGTTCGAGCAAAGTGATATTGGATTTTTTAATTCAGTATCAGCTCGGAGTCAGGAATTTGTGCCCGATATGGCGATAGTCTCGCCTCATATCACACCGTAGGGCGGAACACACAAGCCTATCATGAGTCTCGTGGTAGCACCTTTGCCTACCCATTCTAGGAATAAAGCTTGGATTGTATGTTTCTTAATCCCGCGTAGTTAATTTGAATCATATGTGTCATTCTAGTATGTTTAGCAATTGCTGGTATTAACACAACAGTTTTCAAGTGACAACGGTAATATTTAGATTCTGGATTAGTTTAAATGTAATTGTCGTGGAATAACGTATGTAAATTAAGGCATAAATGTATTTCACAGGTATAAAGGTTTAGTTCAGGATTTATTACTGGCCCTTTACCTGATATAAGTCATGGTAAATGTAACTTTGGTGCGGATTGTTTAATGTTGGGATTTAACTTGCTTAATTATTTTGATTTATTTATTTAAATCTTTATTGTACACAGAAACAGAAAAACAAAACAAATTACAAATGGCGGTCTTATCGCATAAAGCAATATCTTACAGACAACCATGGGATGGATTTAAAAGAAGGAGAAAGAGATTTTTTTTCATGCGATACCTTGAATAGATTTTGATAATGTCGGAGGAAAATGGATACCAATTACCATTATTTTTCACTGTAATGACGATACGTAACTTAATGTCGTTTAAAGATTATTTTTAAGAAAGAAAGAAAGAAAGAAAGAAAATATACAAGGTATATCAAGATTGCTACCAAAAACGAAGCCAGGTGGTAGCGTTAGTGAATTCAGTGACACTCAATGGTACCCAAGAGCTTAAATTACTATTTTCTCAAAAACTAGGTATTCACCACCCAAACGCGATGCTATATAAAAATTGCAAAAAAAATCAGTCGAATTTTTTGCGACAAATTTAGTTGCATTGTGTCTAACCACTAAATTATAACCAAGTCTTGATACACCCGGTATTTATGACGCATGTATTAATTTTTAAGAGTTCGCTTAACATTCTGTTGCTAGGTTACAAGATTATTCACACAAGTCACCTATTTTATCATTTACTGAAGCAGTTTTCACAATCACTCTCGAATGCGCGTCGTAAGAATGCGCACCGATTCCCGGATCGCCTCCCTCGGGAATCGAACGGATTGATTCGAGAACTCCCGCGGGACGCGCTGGGATCACAATCATTCGATGTGTTTTTATGCGGGAATGAGTGACATATTTTTATTTTTTACACTCCATTTACTATTTTTTTATGAATTTTACACTTCATTTAATAATATTTTGATCTGAGCGATTAGTAATCAGTTGATTGGTGTTGCGGCTTTGATGAGTCAATTGGTATTTTATATTAATAATAATACACCCATAAATACACCCATACATAGTCCTGACCCTACACTACGATCTAGTCTTGTGTCGTGGGTATCACTACAAGAAACTTTGGTCTAACAGCCAGATCCGAAACAAATACCTGTTGTTCACACAAACATTTGTCTTGGTGTGGGAATCGAACCCGCGGCCTCTAGTTCCACAGCCGGCGTCAACTGCGCCACGGAGGCTGTCTAATAAACTTTTAATTTATTTTTCCAATACTGTTTAAATATTTCGTACTAATCAGCGCTAACAAGACGCGCAGTTTAACGCCGCTGTAAAGCGATAAAAACGCTGCGTTTGTTGTTTTAATCTCAGTTTTACAGCCGCCATTCAAGAGTTGCGGTTAATGTACGTAGCACAGTGATTGGAGCATAGCTTTACAATAGCGTTGTGCGATGTTGGTCGCTTTCTGTCACCTCGATTTTGAGTATCTTATCATTAAAAATCAAAACTTATATGGATATGTTATATTTAGTCAAAGTCAATTGATAAGGAGTAAGCGTGTTCTGGAGTGGAGACCGCGTCTTGGAAAACGTAGCGTGGGACGTCCTCTGGCCAGATGGCGGGACGACTTGCACAAGAGGGCCGGCAGCGACTGCATGCGTGGAGCAGCAGACCGGGCTCTGTGGCGTACCTTGGGAGAGGCCTATGTCCAGCAGTGGACTGCAACGGGCTGATGATGATGAATTGATAATGGTTTCTTAGATTTACGCGAATGGTACACATAAATAAAACTAATTTTACGGATTTTATCCCGGATTCGGTTAAATTTTTACATTTTTTACATAATGCATCGAAGCGGTACAGCTGTGAAAATTTTTGTCCAAGAAATTTACCAAATGTACATATTTCGCACATATTTATATAGTTCGATGCTACATGGGTTCTTAAAAATCCGTAGTTTATCCTAGTAATACGAGGTGCTTCAGGATGAAAATGTAATAACATTATAAAGACGAAATGAAGGGGATCTAAAATGTTGTGTGTAGATTTTATTGATTCCTGCAGCATATAAATGTTTACTCCATAATTTCCAAATCCATTTTCAATAAATACAATGTAACATGAACTCCAATACTGTCTATAAAACAGTTTCAAATCCAAACATTCCTCACAATATAGACGCTATAAAATCGGTGGGGGATTTTTAAGCGTTCCAAGCGCTCGTTCGATTATACATTCGCTCGTAACAAGCGCTTTACGACGCTGAGCTAAGCGCTTCTCTTAAAAACTTTACGCTTTTATTTATTGTGTTGTTTTAAGGCCCGATATGGGGCTTAGTGAGCATGTCTTGAGTATTTAGTGTTTGTGTGGGTAGTTTTTTAAATTAGTGTTAGTCCAAATGTTTATAATATGCTAATACAGCTACTGCAGGTTCTGTAAGCTAGAATTGAACACGCAGAGGTTACGTTACTTATAGAAGCTAAGGAGTTTAGAGACTGGCTTGATGTAACATCCAAGAAGTCGCTGGATGCAGGCCGCTTCCAACAGCTCGATGTGGAGAACCTTGGGGGAGGCCTATGTTCAGCAGTGGACTTCCTGGGGCTGAATACATAGATAGATATATAGACTGATGTAACGTTATATGCAGTCTAAATAGAGAATCCATCGACGAGAGATGGTTCTTTCTCACCGTACGATACAATAATGCCGGCTGAAAATTTACTTGAAAACTGCTCTCGTTGGTGAAGATAAAAAGCTTAAACATAAAACATATTTAAGAGTTTTACAGACTACTGATTTGCCCCTAATAATCCCTTACATTAACTATATATATACTACAAAAAAAAGACAGTTCGTGTTGTTGAGGGAGTTTCTTTCTCCTTCACAGCTACAACACGTTCCGAAGCGGTGGTAGCAGAAATTAACGATTCAAAAGATCTTGTAAAAGACTACTTGAATAAAGAATATTTTGATTTGATTTGATATGACATAATATACAATTACATTGAACACTGTAGTCCTTCAGTACTCAGTTATTAAAACAACGATCGATAGAAGATTTCTACTTACAATAACTTCGCTTTCAAAACCTTACCTACATACACAGTACTACTCGTGTTTCTGTCCTCACTGACTCGACGACAGTGTTGTAAAAGTGAAAAATACCCTCCGTTATTAAATTCCGAGCGGTTGAAATATCGTCTTGTGCAGTACACTGCGGTATTGAAGCCACGTGCCGTGTCAACCAGGCGTGGTTACAATTGTTTTAAAAGTATCGACATGTTTTGAGATACGTTGGGAAAGTGATAATGATTACGTTAAGATATGCATATTCTCTACTTATAAGCAGGTAATCCAAAGGGTATCATTGGTGAACTAGACAAGATTTCAAAAATTTCAAAGCTTGTTGGGGCTAATGGCTGAAGATGATGATAAATGGAAAAGGCTTTAATGCCAATTGAAGATACAGATGGAAAAAAAAACGAACCTTCAACCTTGAGAAATCGTAGCTGTATTGATGACGTATAAATAGGGAGAGTTATTTAATGCAAAAAAAAAGTGAAAGATCTCTTTCCCTTACTTCATAGATAACGAAAGAAGTATGCTGGTGTCACTAACCTTATAACCCAAGCCATTTAAGCTTATGCCCCACCCTTGTGTCTATAACCCAGGCAAGCGTTCGGATGTTGTGATAGGGCTGGGTTCTTAGCAATTCCTCCTCTTATCAGCTACAACCTCTCGATGGTTATCACACGCATAATTAGTAGTACTAAATATCCCAACGCACGCATAAAATGATAAGGATTTCGCCACAATCAACACCTTATACTATTACTCCACCTGAATTATTTTCAAGAAATTTACCACTCATTCATAGTCCACAGCAGCTAGGAAATGATAATAAATCTCGTGCTCGCATTGAAGCTGTTAAATAAAATAGTTTCCTCGTCTCGGATAATGCTTAGTTTTTGTCTGCACTTCAGTTGAGTATTTTATTTCTCGCAATGTTGGAGATTTTACGGTGATAATTTTGTGTTGTAGATTTATGTCTGTCTAGAAATATTTTATCCATAAGGTGGTATTTTGTGGTGAAATAATTAATATTGTGGTGAAATTGATGTTTAAAGTACCATTTTTAGGATTATTCTTATCTAATGTGGTAGCTTGGTAGGGATCGAATCACACTATGGAATAGGAGGGTAATGGTTCCAGTACATAGCCCGCTCGTTTAATTTAATGATCAAGAAAAACATCGCTTGGACTGCAGATCTGAAAGTGTTACACGAAAATATAAAAATTTGTAAAATTCGTTAAGTGTAGTGAAATAAGTTGTAATTCCTATTTAATTGTTGTCAGTTTGTACACCAAATAAATGGAAATAGGTATTAATAAATCCGTAACAAATTTCTTTTTTTTTGATATTTGGTTTATTAAATCAAAAATGTAATAAACCAAATATCAAAGTCAAAAATGTTCACAAACAGAATATTATCCCAAAACCGCTCGCATAATGAGATTTCGGTATTCTGTAAACAGAGTTTGCAAGTTGGGCCGGTAGGTGGCGTTCGCGTCTACATCGTAATTACTTTGGCGGAGTTTTAATAAAATAAACAGCGTTTTATATTTAACTCGGTCGGTAATTAGTTCTCGCGGCGTGATTGGAATGAGATTGTGGATTCTGTTTTGAGGTGTTATGGAATGTAGATTTATATGGAGATTGTGTCAGATTTATTATGGTAAAATTCTTAATGAAATAATAACTAATAATAAATAAATTCACCCAACAGTCGCACATATAGTCCTGACCCCACACTAAAATTGAGTCTTGTATCGTGGGTATCACAAACTGCGAGAGACTTTTCGATCTCACCAACGCCCAGACCCGAAAATACCTGTGGATTACACAAATATTTGTTTCGTGGCGAGGATCGAACCCGCGGCCTTTCGTTTCACAGCTGGCGTTCAACCAACTGCGCCACGGAGTTTGTCCATAGAATAGTAATACACAAGTTCATTTTTACCTTTACATCATTGAGGAAATATTTTTAAACTTTACATGGGTTATATTGTTTTCAGTAGCGAACTTTCAATTCTAAATCGTATTGCTGATTTCGCCACCCCGTTGGTCTAACGGCGTGATAAAGGAGTGTGAAATGGATGACCCTGGGTTGTACCATGCTGTTGGGTACTTCACTTTGTGTGAATTTATCTCGATATTGGTAATTGTTCTCGACTTAGCTTTAGTTTTATTCTTTGTTACTTGTCAACCTGTTATTATAACTAATAGAACTTTTATATATTTCTTCTGAGGGACTTTATTATGTATGTATGAAAATCAAGTTCCCATGCTGTCTCCTTCAACTTCTTAAAGATTTCCTTCAAAGTCACAATCACTGTAGTTAATTTAACCTGTGACGAGCCAGTGGTCAGCAAGGGTCGTTTGTCTAACGCGCCCCCGGGGTAGCGCCGTTTTTACCCCGGCCGGCGAATTGGACCCGCTCCAAACGATGCACTCAATTTAGGGGATGCGATGGGGGTTGGTAAAAATTAATTAAGCTTGGTTTATCTGGCTTAGAAAGTAGTGGAGACGTGTGCTGTTTTTATCTAATTAAATATTGGCTTAGAAGCTGCGCAAAAGATTAGGTAAAGGTTGTAAGAATTTGGTGAAATCAAGCCAATTTTAATTGTTTGGAGTAAGTTGATTTATTAGCTAAATAATCGTTCATTTATAGAAATCGTTCTGTAACAAGCATAAGAGATTTTTCAAAGATGCATACATACATAAACTCACGCCTTTATCCTAGAAGGGGTAGGCAGAGGCGCCACTAGGACACCCACATTTCGCCTTGTATGTTCCGTCCCATGATGTGATAGGGGGCGAGCCTATCGCCATATCGGGCACAAATCCCTAACTTCGGGCTGATATTGAATAGAAAAATCCAATACCACTTTGCCCGACCCGGGATTCGAACCCGAGACCTCAGCTTTGTAGTCGTACCGTATACAACTACGCCACCGAGGCAGTTTTTTCGTACCTAAAAATTTACATAAAGTCGATTGTCCGACCTACATAGCTATCGACCCTAGACCTTCATGCCCATACGTGCTGCCCTTACCCCGAGCTTCGTTTTATCCCAATACATAATGTGGAGTGAGTCTGTCACCAAGTCAAACTCAAATGCCAGCACTGAATCTGAACTGGGAATCGAACCCAGAATCTTCTCGCATAAGGGCCATACTTTCTGCCATTAGACAAAAAGACGACGAATCAGATAAGATAGTCAAAATGGAACAAATCAACATGTAAGTTATAAATACACGGAGGCATTGACTTATATTCTACTGATAGACGAGACACGTCAAATAAATAAAGTGCCCCAGTATTTTAAAAGCACACTGCAACATTACATCACTTACCTGGTATTTTATTGAAATATTGCAACTTCAGACGATTTGCTTTCGGTTTGACGGCGAAACATTCATTTATTACTTTTAAACGTATGCGATAAGGCGTACTGCACCGTCACAGTCACGAAGCAAACTGATTCATGTGTGGTGCATGCACCGCAAGTAAGTGGGACACATTTTTTGTACTGAATGTCTTATCTAGTGTAACATTGATATCGATGCACGGAGGCGTATCTATTGCGAGCTAATGTCGAAATTACGGTAAGAGTGTAATTAAATGAATTACAGTTATTATGTCGGCCGGGGCGCTACAGCGGAACTGATAAGGACGGGGGAGAGATGAAGATTTTAACACCTATTTGTGTCATTATTTTATTTTATTAGGGGTTATTTTAATTAAGGGTGGTTTTGGATGTATTTAGCTGTTAGAATATTATGGTTGCAGTTATGGGTTAAGATTGCGTCTTTGATTTTGTGATAGGGTTTTATTTATTCAATTGAATGTAGGTATTCTGTATCAGCCCATATACGTCTCACTGCTGGGCACGGGCCTACTTTACAATCGAGAGAATCGATTGAGAGTGGTTAGGCCATATAGTCCACCACGCTGGCCTAGTGCGGGTTGGCGGACTTACGTACCGTAGAAATTCTTTAAAATCGCTACGGTATGCAGGTTTCCTCACGATGTTTTCCTTCACCGTTAAAGAGAGATTGTAGGTATTATCTTGTTCTTATATTAAAGTGAAAGACGTGAATTAAAAATTTGCTTCTGCTATAATATCGTGTCGGGTATTAGCAACTAGTCTTGTGTCGGGTATTAGCAACTACGAGAGACTTATCGGTCTCACAAATATCCAGACCCGATTCAAATACTTATGGTTCACACAAATATTTGTTTTGGTGCCGGGATCGAACCCGCGGCCTCTCGTTTCACAGCCGGTGTCTAACCAACTGCGCAACTCAAACTATGAAAAAAAAAACAACAGAAACAGCTTAAATACAATGTTGAGTTCCGGTTTGAAGAATATTGTAGCCAGAATAACTACTGGATATAATAAAACTTAATATTTTATGTGTCAGGATGGCGAGCGCAGTGGAATGCCAAGCATTTCTTTGTAATTCATGGTGTTGTTTGGTTTTACTACCGTCCATGCGCGATTGTATCGCTGACCATTAGGAGAATGGCATGCTCGTCTCGCCATTCAGTGCAATCAAAAAAATATTCACATGATACAATTTCTCTATCCCTCAAAATGCTTTATTATTCGCCCTCACAGAACTCGGCTACAATATTTACAAGAGTTTTATTAGCTAATCAAATGTTAGGGAGGTTTGTAAGGGCGGCCGCGTCCCTAGGGAACCCGCGGACTCGTATCTGGGACGTCGGGCCGTAACAAACAACAATCCCTTAGCGAGTGGTTTTGTATGTGTAGGTGTATTGGTTTTTGATGTTATTTTTAGGTCGATAGGAAGTAATAATAAATACAATAAAGCGCTCTACTTACCAAAGCCGCCGACTTACCAATCCGGCGACACTCAACAACGTAAAAATGCTCCTAATGTCATGTCGAGTCACTGACGTGTCGTCGACAGAGATTTCCGACTTGCAAACAACACCATGAATTACAAAGCAATGCTTTGCATTCCACTGCGCTCGCCATCCTGAGACATAAGATGTTAAGTCTCAATATTTCCAGTAGTTACTCTGGCTACAATGTCCTTCAAACCGGAACACAACGATGTATTTACACTGCTGTTTGTCGGGAGAAATAGACATTGCGCTGGTACCTACCCAGGCGGCCTCTCACATATGAGAGACCTACCACCAGTGGATCACAGATTGTATATATGCATATATAAAGCTGCGCTTGTATCCCATGGGCTTAAGAAGATACTACAATCTCCACTTTGCCTAATTCTAACATACCTAAGAACTAATAATTCTTCAAATAGAATAAAGACCAGGAAATGCAAGACGTGTCTAAAAAGGTTATCGATATTTTTTCACAGCAGGAGTGAACGATCTCGGTTCTTATCTTATCAGCCGAGTGTGTTGAACCGTCATGCATCACGCTTATAACTTACTAGTAATAATGTTTTGTTACCGAGTGGATTTAGCCTTGGTATGGTGAAAATAACATGAGAAATCATACGTAACAAAAAATGTAAAACAAATATTTATGCGATCCACAGGTAGTTGTTTCGGGTCTGGTTTGTGAGACCGAAAAGTTTCTTAGTTTCTGATACTCGTGAAACAAGATTATCATAGTGAGGGTCGGGAGTCAGGCCTGTGTATGTGGCTGTTGGGTGTATTTAATTATTTATATTTGTTTTAGTTAGTTTAGAAGGCAATTTACGCTGTAGAAAGACGGACAAGAAACTCTAGTGTTGTTATTTTCGAATCCAGTTTACAATACAGTCTTTTCAGCTAAACTCATTGAAAATAGTTCACACTCAAGGATTTTCATTGCGATATAATTGAACCGACCTGCATCCAGTGACTTCCTACCTTTATATTGCAATTATTATATATTTGACAATAAATTGTCGCGCCATAAACACACCGTCACAACAAATCCTTAATAATTGCCATTATAATGATGATATTAATGTCCAATCGAAAGGGCCGAGCCGCAATAATCGCCTCCATTTGGCAACGGTTCGTTAGGGTGACGTCGCGTGGCGCGCTTGCATTGCGAACTAAACACTGGTATATTTAGATTACGATGCAGGGCTTATTGGGTGAGATAGCGGGATAGTAAAATATTTTAAACATGTACTGGAAAGATAAAATTAAATACATCCAACAATCACATACATAGACCTGACCCCACACTAAAATCGAGTCTTGTGTCATGGGTATCAGGAACTACGAAAGACTTTTCGGTTTCACGAAACAATTGGGCCACACAAAACATTTGTCTGCGCGAGAACCATCTGCGCCACGAAGACAGTTAATAAAATTCATGTATTTTATATTTTTGACTTGAAATGAAGTAAAGATCCATGTTAAGCAATAGTTTAATTATAATTTTTTTGTTTCAGCTCAGATATAAAAAGTAACCGTGATTTTTACGTCCTAATTATTCCTTGCATTTGATGTTTTGTATTTTATTTGAAATACTTCTCATTATCCTCCACAAAGTCAATATAATTCCGGCATTAATTATAAGTCTGAAGGATCCCTCGTCCTCACGTTTCCCTCTCAAAATTACTTTTAATTACCTCCATGGACAAAGGACTTGGAATGTCCCAATAGACGTTTTTAATATGATTCCAGATATATATCATTCATTTGTCATTGTATTTGGATTGTTTCCTTTTTATTAAAATGTCGCGTTATTTTATTCTCATTGTTACCGGATTTTGATATTACGGTATAAAGCTGATTTTTTAATGTTTTTTTTATTGCGTTGAATCGCGAGACGAGCAATGCCATTTACCTGATGGTAAGCGATACGACCGCTCACGGACAGTAGCAAAACCAAACAACACCATGAATTACAAAGCAATGCTTTGCAGTCCACTGCGCTCGCCATCCTGACACATAAGATGTTATGTCTTAATATGTCCAGTAGTTACTCTGGCTGCAATTCAAACCGGACCACAACAGTCCATTTACACTGCTGTTTGGCGGGAGAAATAGACATTACGGTGGTACTCTCATATATGAAAGACCTAACCAGTGAAAGATTTTCAAAAACATAGTTATATTCACAGAGCCATATCAATACAGATACATCAGAATAAGCGTCTATATCTTGAGAGTAACGACCGTGAGGCAATAAATAAGATTTTAGCTGATATATTGTCAATTGCAATAAAAATCCTATTATCCTTTTTTTATAGCTTTGCACCGATAGTGTAGCGTTTTTCAATCGCTTTTATGTTTTTATTGGTTGTAAAAATAAAGTTAATTATTACAGCATCAATTGGTCAGTGGTTAAGAAAGCCGTTTGTGAAACTAAGAACGGTAGGTTCAATTTTTCAAATTATTCTAAATAAAATTAAACGAAAATCTATTAGTGGTTCTCTTACTCTCGACTAGGTTAAACAATTAATATGTATAAACACTGCTGTTATTAAAACCTGTCTCGTATAAAACCTAAACAGATTCACTCAAACATTTTACGATATTACTATAATAAGATAATGAAATGCTCGTATATGGAAGCCATTGGATAATTTCCACGAACGAACCAATAATAAATACATTATGCATGCATCATTTGCATATAGATTTCGCGTCGACGCGTCGCAAATAATATCTTGTGTACAAAATAATCATAAATACAAATTGCTTTGGGAACCTGGTTTATGGTAAAATACTTGTATTTTATGGAGGTAGATGGTTTTAAATCAAACTTATTACAGGACGCGGTCTTCCGGGTTGTAATGAGAAGTTAAGTTCCAGGTTTAGTTTGTGTATATCATCCAGTTTTAAGCAAGCTGTTATTGGAGGCTGTCCCGTCTTCACACCCGCCACTGCAACTCCTGTAAGCCAGGATCAACAGTGCCACGCATTCAAATGACGCCGAGCATTGAAGCTCAGCGAGTCTCCGGGATGTCTAACTAGTCTTTAACCCGCAACGAAATCAATCATAAAGTTAAATTAATAGGAGGAGTTGGAAATATTTCCGGGTTTAGCTTGTGTGTACAGGGTTTGGTATTAGCCGCATATATTTGTTTATTTTGCAGTTGGTTAGACGCCAGCTATGAAACGAGAGGCGGCGGGGTTCAATCCTCGCACCGGAACATATATTTGTGTGATTCACAGGTATTTATTTCGGGTCTGGGTGTTTGTGAGACCGAAGAGTCATCTTCAACTTCTGATTCTCATGACACAAGACTCGATCTTAGTGTGGGGTCAGGACTATGTATGTGACTGTTGTGTGTATTTATTTATTTGTGTCGACTGGTTGATAAGATCATCTTTATGGTAGATATTTTGCTGATTTCCCCAGCATTTTAATTTGGGATATAATAGAGACATGCTTTCGGTTTTATTGGCTGCTGTGAGTATGGGCCAGCTCGTCTGGAGTGTTACCATTGTCTTACAGTATATTGACGTCTGATTTTCTGTCCCGTTTCGTTGTTTTTCTTTTTATATTTATAAATTTAGAGGCTTTTAATCTGTCCTGTTTCGTATGGTGACTAAAATTGCAGAAGGCGTAATACTCTTTTCATCTTCCCATCCTTTTTCATTCGCTTTTTCTTCCCATTTTGAAAGACTGGCAACGTATCTTGTCACCAAATATTATAATAGATTTGTGGATGACAGTAATTATAATTATTTATCATTAAGCGAGTCGTTTGCCGGATTTATTTAATAAAAAATGAGGGATTTTGGAGCAACACATAATTATAAAATTTATTACACATAATTTTAACGCTTAAACAACCGCTCCGCTTATGAAACATGTTCCACATTGAGTCATAATGTTATTGTTTTTTTCGCGTGTAGTCGTAAATACACTGCTCTGAGAGTACATCGACGCGGTCTTCTGATGTCTAATGCGGGAGTAATGCATTGATACGGCACATTAGAACATAAATTATTACCTACTGTATAATGCATTGGTATGAATGTAATGGAGATTGTATTGGCTGAGGATTTGAAGATTTTTGGATTGGTATCTTGAAGTGACTGGTGGAAGGTCCCTCATATGTGAGAGGTCGCCTGGGTAGGTACCACCGTGATGTCTATTTTTCCCGCCAAACAGCAGTGTAAATGCACTGTTTTGTTCCGGTTTAAAGGACATTGTAGGCAGGGATTTAATATCTTATGTGTCAGGATGGCGAGCGCGGTGGAATGCCAAGCATCACCTTGTAATTCATGGTGTTTTTTGGTTTTATACTGTCCATGAGCGGTCGTATCGCTTACCATCAGGCAAATGGCATGCTCGTCTCGCCGTGCAATGCAATAAAAAAAAAGTAGAAATGTTGGTTAAGTGGTTAATGTTGGTTGGTTATTGGCAATGTGATTTGAGAGTATTAAAATACAATTTGATTATGGTGTAGTTGGTCATAAACATATTGTGAAACGGGAGGTCGCGGGTTCAAGTCATTTTCCTGCCGAAAAGTCCCTTAGTTTTTGATATAATACAAAACTTATATTTCAATATGCAGTCAGGAATATGTATAAGACCTTTATATATATTTATGTATCAATTATCACAGGGTTTTGTAGCTTGTTATCACATTATCCAACGACCCAATTAGTCTCGAAACCAGACTTGTTCTCAAAAGTCAACGTGCTAATTCAGTTTTAATCTTAATAATTAACTGCGAGATATAAAAGCGATGTGTCTGCGACAAAACAGTTTGTATCGTCGAGAGTGCACGCGACGCTTATTCCGAAATATTAAGATGATGTCTCGAGACTTGTTATTAAAAACGGACGAGTTTTAGTTAATTTTGTAGCGTTAGTTTTGTTAATTATCACTTTAGTTTTAGAATGGGATGGTTTGTGATGGTTTTTCTCGCGGCCATATTTCATTAATCGATTTCTTCCTGCAATATAATGTTTCTGGCATGTTCCCCTCAGTCCCTAAGGTGTAGAACATAAAACGTGTGATAAAACGGTACCCAGGTGCGTTCCCGGTGCGGGCACTTTGTTTACGAGCGTGTTATTGAATCTTCGCGACTGCATGTTGGAATTTAGGACTGCTACGGGAATGTAGGGATGTGTGGGGGAAATAATGTGAGTAGATGTTTTTACGATGCATTTTCGTATTGGTATGAAAATGTGATTACAAACTACAATGCAACTCGTGGTAAGTGCATTGTAATTCAAAAATATTATACAACAACGAGAGATTGTCTCTCATTCCTCGTCACAATTATTTAGTAGATTATTTCGATATTCAGATCCAACCACACAGCTGTCCCCGTACTCGATGATGGAAAATCCTTCATAATAATACACAAGTGTGTCACTGGTTCTACGTGTGAATACCCGTTTCACAAGGCCAGCAAAATTGTTTTACCCGGTGAGAGATGGTTACTACCTTGAGATAACAATAAAAAATAAATTCAACAATTTATCGATAAAATCTTCACACAACCCTAAATGTAAGAAACGCATAAAACCTGAGCATGACGGGTATGCGCGGGGGTGGGGGGTGTGAGACGCGGGGGTGTAACACGTGCCCACGACTATGATAACATTGTGCACTCAATTTACCTAATCCGGTGCATTTTATACACTGAAGTTCCGAATGAAGGTGAGAAATATACTCTTTAATAGGATCTCTGCTCGTCATATTGTCGTATAGGTGATAGTAATAAGGATGTATCAAGCAATAAATATGTATGAATTACTTTAGAACGGCTGTACTGATTGAATTGCCTATAAAGCAGCGTTTTGTAGTAATTTACTGGTGGTAGGTCTCTCATATTTGAGATGATTTCAAATTTAGTAGTAAAGTAATATTAAATATTGATTCTTCTTACATATTTTCCTCTAGTTTACTTTCAACAAGGCGTATGAATTTATAGTCTAATTTCTTGCGGAAATCCTATGTTTATAATCAAGACTTATATATTTTGGACGCCCAGCCCCGGCTGGGCGTCCAAAAATACGAGTATTATCATAGGGAGGGCATTATTATTCATTCGACCGTTGTAGGGTGGATATGTATGCTTGTGTTTCCCAAATTTCCCTAGTTTTATAATATATTATAATGGTTTTAGTATTCTTGTGCATTATTTTGAAATAAAATAAGTAAATGAGAAATGTTATGGTGTAGACTGTAATGGTCACTATTTATGATATGTGCAATGTTTATACAAAACATTATTATTTATAATATCGGCTCGTTTCTTCGCACCGTTCCCGCCATTCGTATATTGTGTTCTCTTTTACCCCCGGTTTGCGTTGTGTCAAGTTCGAGACGACAGATGCACAGAGTATAAATATATCCATACACTACATAGACCAAAAGATCTTGTCTTAGGGTCAGTTGAAATTGAGACGTTTTCGAAAATTAACAATTTTGAAACTTTGCTTAAATACCTCGTGTTTTACCTGTGACAGCCTCCGTGGCGCAGTTGGTTAGACGCCTGTAAAACGAGAGGCCGCGGGCTTGATCCCCGCACCGTAACAAATATTTGTGTGATCCACAGGTATTTGTTTCGGGTCTGGGTGTTTGTGAGACCGAAAAGTCTCTCGTAGTTTCTGATACCCACGACACAAGATTCGATCTTAGTGTGGGGTCAGGACTATGTATGTCACTGTTGGGTGTATTTATTTATTTAAACTATTATTTCTTAATGTAGTTCACTAAATAATTGGACGTTTTGAGACGGATACTCCATGATTTGATAGAAAATTCCTAAGATAAAGACATTATTTTATCCGAGTTTATCCCAGTTTATGGTGACCTTATCCAGTCGTGTCCGCGAGACGCAGATGTTCCCCCGCCCGTATTCTTTTACGCCCCGCTTAGTAAATTGAGGAGTCCATTTTGTCATTACCCTCGTTTGCCTAGCTTTCTTTTAAATCGCTTTGTTATTATTTCGGGCTACATTGTGTGCTCTACTCGTAATGGAGGGTAGAGGTTAAATAAGATATGGAAGATTGTTTGAGAAATTGTGGATTTTTTGGTCTTTATTTTTTTTGTGCCTCACTACCTCGGTGGCGCAGTTTTACTACGGTATGATTGTAAAGCTCAGGTCACGGGTTCGGGTCCCAGGTCAAGCAAAGTGATTTTGGATTTTTCTATTTATTATCTGGCGTTATTGATAGGCTCGCCCTCTCACATCTTGGGACGGCATATATTAGGCGAAACGTGGGTGTCCTGGTTGCACCTCTACCTAGCCCTTCTGGGAATAAGGCGGGAGTTTATGTATGTATGATTCTATTGGTGATGGATTAGATTAGTCTGGTTCTTTTAAGATAGTTTATGGTGTAAAGCTGCATGTTTTTTAGATTGAAAGTGGAAGAATTTTAGTTATATTATTAATGGTTCGAACGCTACTGCCTCACTATAAACCAATATTAACAGCTTTACTGTTGCGTACCTGTTTAATGTTTTCGGAGACCACAAATATTTTATCTACACCTTGGATTTTCTAATCAGATGCTGGCCATATCTAGTTAGGAACCTATCGTGCTTTAAATATCGTCTGTGTTTATGGGCTGCCGTAATTGCTTGCCTTTAGAAATTGAAATTGTGATTCTATACTGAACATCGTAATTGTGGTACATGGTCTATATATTAATTTATCAAGGCATTTCTTTTTTCGGAATCAGAAATCATTTATTTGCGCAAAATGTAGGTACAATCATAAGGTGTTAAATAATGTATAAATATGTAGTTCCAGTACGTTTTTCCATGTGATGTGCAAAAGTTATTTCCTGAACTTAAAAAGAAATAACAGACAGACATACGACTTTGTTTAAAGGACTAAGTACTTGAAACAAGGTCATTAGAAATTACAGCTCTTACGCAATCTCTTCCAAACTCAATCGTCAGGCACTACATCGACCGCACTTGAGTTTCGACCACGTTTCCTCAAACGTCTGTACACTGATGTTTCGGTTGCCAAATAAAAACTCGGTACATGCCCAAGGGGTTCTAAGAGCTTGTGTGATGTGTTGCCAGGAAATTGTGGGAAATTTAGCCCAGCGATTATGGTAAATTTAAGTACATAGGGAATATTTATTAAAACATGGGGAAGTATTTCGTCTGTGGTGGATAGTACGTATAAATATGGTTAGAAACTGCAGGAAACAATGATTTATAAGTGGTTTCTGCGTATGTTATAATTTGAACGATATAATAAATATATTTCGCTCTGACGTATTAGCTATAAGACTGTAAAATATCATAAAAATCCAACAGCGCTAAGTGCAAAAGAGCAACACATGTACTTCACATTTATAAGGATTTTCAATTCAAACTGCGTATTATAATAAATTTACGAAAATCCGCCACCTGGCAACACAGAGCCGTCGCAGGTTTGTTGACTCAGGACCCCCCGTTGATGGGGGATGGTGGTTGACCCACCTCTCGTCTGTCGTGCGGAATAATCTGCTCTTTTATCTAAATGCTTTCGGCCAGTGTGTTTCCACTATGTTTGTTTAAAAGAGTGCTTCTATGTGAAGACGAAGTGTTGGTGTAAGGAATAAATCGACTTGGGATGGTAATGTCAGGAAAGTTTGTAAAGGTGAGGGTAGTTGGTGATTTTGCGAGTGATAAGGTAATTCCTTTGTTTTTATACGCTTTTGAGTTCGGAGCAGTGTGACATTTTATAGTAATATATTCAATTAAGTTTAGGTGTTTCGGGGCATTGTAGGCAAGAAGATTGTAAAATGACAGGCAGATAGTTCGACTATCGCATTACGAGAAATATTTGTTCCGACTGGGAAAAGTTCCGTGTAGTATTCTTATGACACAAAAAAACTTAATGAAATGAAATTATTTATTGAACCCATAAAATGTCATACATTATTTAGATTCAGTCACTTTTTCTTTTTTCACTACCACCCGGTTAACAAGGCTGGTTTTACCAGAGAAGAACAGGCAAGAAACTCCAGCGTTGCTCTTTTCAAAAGAAGTTTACTGAAGTTATACAGGAGTCATCTTAGTTGAATTCAGAGCAGTTCATTATATAATTGATGATAATGATTGATTAATGATTATATTGACTGTTATTTTGTACGGCTGAGTTAAGTCGCCCAGAACTGGGAATCGGTATGAATCTAATATCTTACTACGAATTACGCCTCCAAGAATATCCATACCGATCTGTAAATTCGAGTATTGTAATTTTCAAGCTTTATTTTAAAATATTCTATACTGTCCATATGAAGTGACAGCAAGGCATATTGGTGTACAAATATGGTTTCCATAAGCAAGATATATTTATAAAATATTTCCAATAAAACACAGCAACATCTCAGCCAAAAATCCGAGATGTAAACGCGCACGAGTGGTCGGTTTATACCATCAGCGTACAATGAACGTCTAAACCCTCTGGAGGGCCTGAGCACTCTTGAAAGGCCTCTGCGGAGTGCCGCGGGCAGCGTTAATTTAACAAGTGTGTGTTGCCAGCGAAAAATATCAATTTATATTGATAATAATAAAAATTGAGAGAATATTTCCCTTAGGCATTAAGTTCGCCTTTACTATTTAATTTTACAAAGTGTTAAAGAAATAAATACATTATTTAAATTGTCAATTTTGAGATATACATTTTAAAGCATGGTAACATATTTTTGGTTCTAGAATAATGTGATAGTCTTATATTATTGGATATCAAATAGTAAAGGCCATAAGATGGTACATTGTACGTATTATGGTATTTAAAGTTGACCCTCACGAAGTCAGGTCATAAGTATGGGGTGCCTCGAAAGAATTTTCGCTCTTACGAGTATAACTTTAAGAAGATTAGTTTACAAATTGGATAAGTATATTTAATGTCGTATTTTATGGCATACTCAATGTGCTGTCTAGTTTTCAAATAATTTGACTAACAATGCTGACCTGTCATGATGCATTTGTGAAATTTTAGAATAGGGGAAGTGTAGGGATTATGAACCTTCCAAAAACTACGTATTCATCATCATCAATAACTAAATAAGTCACAATTAATAAGTCAATAATCTTAGAAAACTCCACTAATTTCGGCAAAATGTAATTCCTGGCAACACAAAGCCGTGGTTCTCAAGTGACTCGCAGTACTGTAAATAAATATTAAGTCCATTGAGGGCGGATTGGAAAGATTCATAATATTTGTAGCCTTTGTGGTGTTGTCGACGCCGTCTTGTGAAGAGAATTATTTGCATTGATTTATTAGTGGAATTTAAGGTTTCATTCGGTAGGTTGGTAGATGAAAGGAAATTTATGGATTTTCGATGGATTTTAAGAGGATGAGTGTGGGAGGAGTCGTATCTTTGAAATTTGAATTAGTTAGATATTTACGGCCTTTTTCAAAGACAGTTTTAAAACTTTTTCTAGTTATCGAATGTTTTGTCCCTTTCAAACGACTTTTGAATTCAGCTTGAGCGAAGGAGACGAAACATTCGATAACTAAAATAGGTTTTAAAACTCTATAAATAAGACCGATAGAGATCAATAAATAATGTTACTAGTAAATATTGCGATGTTTAAGCCTTTTTTAATTGGTTTGTTTGGTTTGTTTGTTTGTGAAAAATCTCGTGGGTGATAATTGGAATAAAATAAACATATTCAACAGTTCACGTTGAAGTCGATCCCAGATTAAGGTACTAGTTTCGTTTTGAGCATCTTGAGGACTAGAGATTTTACGGGCCCACAATTCGTAGGTTCATAATAAATTGTTGATAAAATAAACATTTGTCTCTGTCCGAGCATGGAACCCATTTCATAGCCTTCTTTTTGCTTAGTCCACTACGGATGCTGTCAGTTAAATCTCCGTTTTATATTATGAGATGAGGGTCCAATTAAAACTTTTAATTTGGTAATTAACCCTCCATTATATTAATTAACGTTAACATAATCATGAATTAATATGAATTAAAATTCTAAAATAATATTTGGAATAAATAAGGTGCCATAACTTATTTTACAGTATACTTTAGTATTAATTGTAAGGGTGTTTTATAAGTCATATTTTATTAAGAAAGTTCAATATTGATAAAGTTGAAGAGTTTGGAGGCGTCGATCTCACCACCACTACCACTGTTTTACAGAAAACTTGAAGCAACCAAGCCCAATAACCCTGTTCTCGCTTTTTCCCTTCCATTTTGAGAAAGTGGTAACACATCTATGATCCAAGTTCTATATATGTTCATGGTTCGTGAACTCATCTGCCGGATCCATGCAATATCTTTCCCATCTTTTTTCTCTCGACAAAAAAAAAAAAACAAAAAACCGCCAGCGTTTCGCGCAACGGTTTCCCGAAGCGGCTATATAGGTCAATGGAGCGACGTAAGCCGC
Organism: Deilephila porcellus; assembly: GCA_905220455.2. Classification (NCBI taxonomy): domain Eukaryota; kingdom Metazoa; phylum Arthropoda; class Insecta; order Lepidoptera; family Sphingidae; genus Deilephila; species Deilephila porcellus. Next base: position 1,567,977 of record LR999996.1, on the reverse strand, counting down.
GCATTACAATGTCGACATGTCAACATTCCGCGATATCATAAAAGGCCAACTTGCATATGTTATATTAAATTCTTGCTCTTACCGCCCAGATGAGTGTGCATAAGACGCTCCCTACACTTGAGGCCCTCTTGGCCCCCGTCTCCTCGTGGGGTGGCAAGGTTTTGTGGGAAAATTGCGATATTTTAACAAAGACTGTGATCAATCGGTTTGCAAGTGTGCGTAAATATATAATATACCACATCCATGATTAGACGAAAAATGTAATGAAATACCTGCCTAAGTTTGAATTTTTATCAGTATTGTATTCTGGCTTATGGATAGAACAGAACAAAATATTAATTGAAATACCTCCATTCTTCGCGAACGTTTTATTTTTGGTAACGGACCAGACGCGGCTGCCTACATGTTCACGGTGGTCGCGGGTTCAAATCCCAGGACACACCTCTGACTTTTTGGAGTTATGTGTGTATTGATAGTCAATCACCACGCACTTTATCGGTGAAGGAAAACATCGTGAGGAAACCTGCATACCGTAGCGATTTTAAAGAATTTCTACGGTATGTAAGTCCGCCAACCCGCACTAGGCCAGCGTGGTGGACTATATGGCCTAACCACTCTCAATCGATTCTCTTGATTGTAGAGTAGGCCCGTGCACTGCAGTGGGACGTATATGGGCTGATATAGATAGTGGTTGCAACTGACAAAATGAGTGATGTAATTTGATCCATAATTAATAATTAGTTTTTCGTAAGTTTATATTTGCTTTAACTTTTTTTTACTAAACCCAGTACCAAGCCCCGTCGTCGTATGTTATCAGAAATCAAAACCAAAATAATAAGTTGTCAAAACACAGGACAGTCGCAGCAAAATCATGTCTATTTCTCCCGCCAAACAGCAGTGTAAATGCACTGTTGTGTTCCGGTTTGAAGGACATTGTAGCCAGAGTAACTACTGGACATATCGAGACTTAACATCTTATGTCTCAGGATGGCGAGCGCAGTGGAATGCCAAGCAATGCCTTGTAACTCATGGTGTTGTTTGGTTTTGCTACTGTCAATGAGCGGTCGTATCGCTTTCCATCAGGCGAATGGCAGGCTCGTCTCGTCATTCATAGCAATAAAAAAAAAAAAAAAAAAAAAAATGACGAGTGGCAACCCTACCATTCTCAACCCGTAGCATTACCAGCTGGTTACAAATGTTCGTACCCAAGCTCACCGGATGATATTGTCCCGAATATTGTCTGCATAGATTACGTCAAGATTGTATAGTTTACGGGAATTAATTAGTGCGCACCGGTTATGGAGGTGGGAAAGGGTAAATTTTGCGGAGTGGTGGGATTGGTATGTATGTGGACGGTGGTGAAATTTGGAACGAATTGGTGCGGTAGTTTTGGTGAGGTGGTTGATTGGAGTTTTATATGTTTCGTAGATGTAGAGTAGATGCAAGAAATATTTTGTCGTGTCGTGTGTTAAGTATTGCTTAGTTATTTGACAGTGACTTTGGCTCAGTGCGTGTAACGCTGGATATAAATTGAGAGGTCATTGGTATGTTCGTCACATTTCAATCACATTGATTAAATTTTTGCATCTGAAAAGTTATTCAGGCTTTCCGATATGGCTCACAAAAGCCATATATGTGGAATACGGATCTTTTTCATTTTCATCACATCTTACAGTTTTAATTACCTCAAATTACTCTATTTGCCAAATAATATTTGAGGAATTCATAACGTAGAAGCTTTTGTGTAAATTCCCCGAAACGGAACGTCTCGTGTCGTGACTTTTCGGAAAACATTGGCAATTGAGTCAGAGCGCGAGTGGTAATGTGCACTCGTTTACAAACGCCGCCGACGCGCCGCCACGTGGACGCGTTGGCTGGTAGGGTTGGCACGCAGCAGTTTTATAGAAAGAAAAAAAAATTGAGATGTTCATGATATGGAGAGATTGTGGAAGCGTGAGTAAGATGGCTTGTTGGGGATTGGAGGCCTTGAGGTTTGAGCTTCGATATTTTCAATGATTGTAGTAATGGATGGATAGATATAATGAAAATTTGCATTAACTAAATGTTTCCAAAATTAATTTAAGCGAATTTCAATGTATATTGTTGACGGATAAATGCATGGTGATTGAATTTTTGTATTAGTTTAATTACGTTTCATCGATGTATCGTCATGAAATATGCTTACTCGCGGTTATCTCTGGATATCAAAAATTATAAACATTTTTAGCTATATCCGTTGAAATGTAATCCCATATATTTCACGATTTTTTTGATTGAATCATAAAATTGAAATTATCAAACCTTTTGAAATATTGCAACGTTTTGCCAACCCTACTGCAGTTGAAAACAGCTCCGATGAAGTGTGCAGCGCTTGGCATCGGCGTCACCAACATAAACATGTAAAAATGTATTTATTACGCGGCGCAGTTGCGGCCAATTCTCCTCGATTTATATCGAGAGCGACAAACTTTGAGACTCACTGTGATCGGTCCGTCCTTTATTTTGTCTTGTGGAAAAAATCAATGCTTGTGTTGGTTTTTTTTTTATTGAGACCGGTAAGAATGTCCGTGGAATTAGATTTAATTTGTACTTTTACTTGCAAACTATTTGCTTATTCTTTGGAGTCAACGGCTCAAAAAAGGTTATGTGCGACAATATTTATTGCGACTGAAAATCTTTCGCGATTTGTAGCACCCAACCTGGAATTCGAACGCTGGATCGTACGGTTTACTACCTGTATATACCGTCACTGTAATAATGAATAAACTTATTATGACTGTTAATGAAAGTTGTGTAATTACTTCAGCTTCCACTTTTCAATTAAAATATGTATTTTAGTAAAACCCCAACTACACAATAAATATAAAAATGATTTCATTTCGCCACTACATTGCTCGCTCAGTATCAGTCGATAGCTAATTTGTACCATATTCCGCAGGCGATGAAATATGCAAATTGAACAAGATCTCATCGGCACTCGGTGCATTAGCGCAAAAACTGCAAGGCGGGCGTTCGCAGCTGCGCACCGAACATTTATCATTTCTAAAGGGAAATATTAAAATAGTATTTTGTATTTTCGTAGTATACGTGGGGGATTGTTGATGAGGCTCTGGAAGGGTATTGCTAATATAGGGGTTTGAATTTCAGGGTATATATTTTTATGTTTCCAAGATTATTTGTGTTTAATAAATGGTCAGCGAGTTTAAAGGTCATGAAAAATTATGTGTAGTGTTTTGTAAAATAGAAAAATTGTATATGAAGTCCGTCAAGCCGTAATAGGCAAGTGTGATGACTGATGTTTATGTATGTGACTGGCCTAAGCCTTATAAATCGTACCCTCGTTTGTAGGTAAATCTTGCGCTTAAAACTAGACGTATATGGGCTGATATCGAACCAGCGACATTGTGGTCGCTCGACTGTTCGCATTCCGCTCTTTGTCAATTTCAATATCTACATCAATCGAGACATGAAGGCTACGTCAGATTTCGCAACCGTGACCTCTCGTTTCTCATCAATTATACTCAACATACCCCCTCCCCCTGAATTCCAGTCGCAGAATATTGTGAGGTCATAACAGGTAGGCAAGTGCCACGGTAATTTGGGCGCGGTAATTTGGCCCGAGGTGATGACGTCACCGCTACGTCACGGCCCATCCAATTTGGGCGACGGAGGTAAACGACAATCGTTGTTATACATGTATGTTTAAATAATTTTGTGTATAATTTGAATATTACAGACCCCGTGACGCAGTTCGTTAGTAGGCTGTGAAACTATAGGCCTCGGGTTCGATTCTCGCACCTAGAATAATGTTTGTTTGAAGCATTAATATTTGATACAGGTCTGGGTGTTACTGAGACCGAAAAGTCACTCGTAGTTCTTGAAATCCACGACACAAGACTTTTATCTTAGTTGGGTATATTTATTTATTACTATTTTAATATTCCAGAAAGATGTTGAGTTCTATGTCTTGTTTGGGATTTGTGTGATAAATTTTTAAGGCAATTTTAATACCAATATTAAGCAACTCTTTTGTATCCTCTCAATCGCACTCTCGATTGTAGGGGAGGCCCGTGCTCTGCAGTGGGACGTAATGGGCTCATACAGACACATATTAAGCAATTGGCAATAAGTAACTGGTAAAGGTTACGAGGCCAGTTTTGAAAAATACGTGTGTCTAAAATTTGTTTGAAAGATTTTTTTATAATAATGACTGGACATTATAACTAGTATTTTGTTCTAAAGTTCATATAAATATTTTCCATGTAATAAAGTAATAATTTTACATTGGACAAAATATGGTAAGTAATCTGTACGAACGAGCCAAAATAAAATAATTCAAACGTCCAACCTAAAAAATAAAAGTATTTGTAACTTTCTCCTCGCCACCTTAATTATTTCACATTGAGCGTCGAAAAGAGACATTCGGTCGGGCGGCCGTCCGTTCTATTCAGCCGGTGTAAACAGTGCTTTAGGGGCCTCTCGGGCGCCCACTAATTAGTGGACCCTTATGGACGCCTGATTGGATCCCCTGTCGTGTTACAAATTATTACGACACGTAAATACATAGTTGTGTATAGCACCTAAGTAGAAAAATAGCTTTGGTTTTATCCAGGACGTAGATTTAGTATTTCGTTTAAATAAAATTTTCTTTCCATGACATAGAGAGTGAATTACGCAAAGATTGTTTTATTTGTAAGATTCGTGGTTTAAATTATTTTCATGTTCACGATATTCCACTGTTTGCTGAATGTAAATGTAGTGTTAGAAGTAATTAAAGTTCACACGAGCTCTGTGTTATTTTAGAAAAGACTAAGGTGCCCGTAATTTTGACATTTAGCATTTTTATCTGTATCTAATATAGAATACGTTGTACTCGTAAATACAATATTTAACGAATGCATTTAATTTTGATTTATAATATTAAGAACTTTTGTTTCTATGATAGCTAAAGTCATTTCATTTTATCCGCCTTTGCCCCTTTAGATTTTCCTTACGCCCCTAATTTTCCTCACATACCTACGTGGGGGCGTCACACTTCTAGAAACATAGGTTTCAGTGAACCACAGACAGTATTTAGTATAATTAAAGTAGAATGTATTTCTGTAAAGCTAGTATTTATTGCGCCATGTCTTGATTTAGCGGTGCATTGGTTAGATATACGAGGTAAGGGCGTAGTATATTGGGGAATGTTGTTGGGAATTTGATAAATTATTGACAGCCTCCGTGGCGCAGTTGGTTAGACGCCGGCTGTGAAACAAGAGGCCTCGGGTTCGATACTAGCGTCGAAACAAATCTTTGTGTGATCCACAGGTATTTGTTTCGGGTCTGGGTGTTTGTGAGTCCGAAAAGTCTGTCGTAGTTTCTGATACACGACACAAGACTCGATCTTAGTGTGGGGTCAGGACTATGTATGTGACTGTTGGGTGTATCTATTATTTATTATTGCTTGGTTGGTGAATTTGGAAATTATTTAGTTGTATTTTGAAGTTGGTATAAATTTTTACGAGCATGGACTTGTCATTTTCTTTTTTTTTACACCGAACAGTCGCAAACCTAATTTAGTTTTACATTATTAAGTAATATCTTTGAACAGGAGTGAGGAATTTGACTGCTAATCAGGGAGCCATAGGTTCGATCCTCATATTAGGAATTTTTTGCTCCATAATAGTTGTATGAAGTGTAATTATTTTAGTACAGAAATTTCATTTATAATTTCTTATATCTCTGAAATCAATCTATATTACAGGCAAAAGACTATGCATGACTGCTGGGTATATTAATATGTAATAATCTGTTGGCTCTATTTCTACAGCTCTCCATAATGTGCTTTAATGTCCCTCTGTTAATGTCTCATTTGCGTGTTCAAACGTAACATCCGTGCGAATGTATTAAAAATTATTTTTTTTCCTCCACAGGTAAGCGACCGTCTATAATTATCGCACGCTAACGTACAGTATCAACACGCTGCGGTTTATGAGGTAGGCAGTATGTTCAAACCATAAAGTTGGAAGAGAAAAATCGTTTCGTTTGGATTGTAATTATTGTTTTATTCGTTTCTCCGTATGTTTGTATAAATATTACTTGTCTCACTATACTATGACGAGGTTTTCAATATAGTTTATCTGGCAGGTACAAATACATGAACCACCAGCAATATAAAATCAGTCTAGATATAAAATTGTTACATATTCAGTATGTAGTATTACGCTACATATATGTACATACATCTTGGATTTTGTTATAAAACTTTCACAAATTCAAATGTTTCGCTACATATCAAACTTGGTATACACATGGTTGATGTAAGGTCCTCCAAGATCGTCTAGGGGTCATCCGTAACGAATAGTTCCCACGGGCCTCGTTCCTGAGTCCTGACCATAGTGGTTTGTTTAGGATGAGGCCAGGAATAGACGTGGTGTTCAATATATTTCTTTATTGCGCAAACGTGAGTTTGCATCAGTCTCGAGTACAAAATTTAACGAAGTTTGCGCATTATTTGTCCACACACGTTCCAGTATACTGGTGCAAACTCAGACTTGCACAGTTATATCGAAACGTGTGTGGCGGACATAAGGTTATAATTGTCTTTTGCTGAGAACGACACTCTATAATCGAGAGGTCGATTAAAAGTGCTTAGAACATAGTCCACCACACTGGCCTATCGCAAGATGCGTGACTTGGTATCATAGGAATAATAGGATATCCATAGAATAAAGATAACAGGTGTTCCCGAAATGGTGTATGTCGCCATTAAAGTGCGCGGTATGTACTGATCTCCGGCACTATCAATACGAATAATTGTATAAGCATAAAAATAGTGATCCCATTCTTTTGGAAAATTGAATGTTACCTAGAGAAAAAATAAAACCCGAAGTACCCACTTAAAACAATTTCAATGCACAAGTGTTCGACTGTCAAGAGCCATTAAGTTTTTGGTTTTCGAAGCCATTGTCTGTTTCCACAAATTCTGTCTTTGCCGAATATTCGTCGGACAAAGCCCTAGTACGATGAAAAGGCCGACCGGTGTCCGAATTATAGGTATTTTCTTCGGCAATTCAGCGTTTTTTCGACATGGGATTTGGCGACGTCCGTCGCGCGATCGGACAATGAATTTCGCTCACCTGTGACGCCATGTTTTTTCATCAGCACGCGTCCGGCTCGAAGGATCATTTTTTCAATTACGCTTGACGCTTTTTATGCGTCGCTTTTTGGGTTTTATGGCGCTGGTGGACGAGTTTTAATTGTTTTTACTGGTGTTTTGTGGAGCTATTATATGAGTGGTAATATTTATTTCTTTTAAGATATTAATTTAATTATGTGTGTTGAATTTTGTGTACTCCTGTAGAGCCTATTATAGCTTAATATACTTAATAGTTTTAATTAACTTTCGTGAAATTCTGAGCTTCATCGCAACTACTTTTCATGTGAAATTCCACATATGCTTTGACCTAACCATCAAATTGTATACTTAATAGGTAATGTATACTTTCTAAGTAAGAAATTGTGTTTTCTAAAACATCGAAGCAAAATTTCTTGCAAAATATTCTATACTCTGTACTTTCCATAGTGCTGGAAAAACACCGTTCAATACGGAATTTTCGTATCCCGTTTGACATATCAGCTTTTTATTAACAAGGGATTGAGTGTCGGCGAGCGCTCGACGGCGAATCCATTTTGAAAACACCTGTGACACTGTGCCATCGCGAGAATCGCGTCATTTCTCCCTTTGGCTCAGTTGTATGATTTTTTTTCTTTTTTTTGGTTCTATAGTGAAAGTGTAAGTATGGATGATTGTGGGAATAGTTTGTTTTTGACTGTTTGTCAAGGAAGACGGTAGGGTGTTTAACATTGATTTAGAATTATGTTTTGTAAAAAGTAACGATTCATAATATAAGTAGCTAATGGAATTATTCAAAAAATAATTGTTTTAATGAATCTTAATTATTTTGGCGATTAAAACCTGATGCATGTATTTTTATGGCATAGAATAATATAATATTGTACGGAACTCAAGATGCGAGAGTCAGACTCGCACTAGGCCAATTCTTTTTGTTGAAGACTCGTCTGCTATTTAAATAAATACGAAGGTGACAGCGAGTATTGTTTGAAGCCGTTTTGCAAGTATGATTTGTTTGTGCTTTCGGTAGTTACTCCGTTTTTTGAACGTTGTATTTTTCCAGTTAGCAATTTATTGTATCTGTAATTTCTGAGAGCGTGTATTTTCTTTCTTTCTACCGAGCGTTATCGACTATTGCTAGGATTGCTTTTTTTGTCTGCTTATTGTCATTTCATCTAGTCTGGAAGACTTCAGGTGATCTGACTTTGTAAGTTACACTCACAAGCTATGTAAATTATAGGTTATTATTCAATACCTAATAGTAGACTGCCCCACCTACACTTGCTCCTCCAACGAGTGTTGTTCTATTATGGATTGATATAGCTTTATGCCAAAACTATTGATGTATAAGAGTTAATGTAGATGCCTTAACGAACCCACGCCACCTATTTCCCAATATTCAAAAATAACTCGATCGCGGTGACATTTCCCCACTGTACCTCGTTAGCGAATCTTCCGCATCGGTGCTCGCGAGTGGCAATGAAAATGGCGGCACACGCACTCCTCCACATAATCTCCTAGTGTGCTGGGTTGGAAGGCTAGTAGCATACCCTTACATAGCCTCCCCCGAGGTACCGGAAAGAGAGCTGAACAGCTTTCCTCTCGACACAAAAGAATAAATGAAAAAGTTGCGTCAAATGTACGAAAATTAAGCGTGTTAGTTTGTTGCCATTTACTGTGGCATCACAGTAGGTTTAGTCTAGATATTCAATGTATGCGTGAAACTTGAAATTTGTGCTTTGATGAACCTGATGTTTGGAGCGCAATCGAATAAATTTCAATAAACGGTGGAGCGTGATTATATTCAAAATCATATTAAACGTATTAAACATCTCCATGCTCTATAGTGTTGCAGATGTTAATGGGCGGCGGTGAATACTTACCATCATGTGTACTGATTGCTCGTTTCCCTATAATATATAAAAAAAACATCGCCTGGTTGAAATAAGTAAACCAACCTTACTTTGGAAACGAAGCGTATCCCTGCTCATCCATTTAGATCTATGTCAGTGGTTATAAATCTTGAAGGCATTCCCTGAGCGTAAAATCTAACAATAACCATCGAGATGGAATCTCTCGCAAGCGTTTTATTAGCAACGATGCGTCCTTCGGTTTGAGCGGGTAAACATACTGGATGATGGGGATTAGTTAGTGTCGACGATACGATGTCGGATTGAGTGACGCTACGGTGTTCAGCACGATATCGTATCGAGATATTAATAAATTCGTGCTAGCATGTTTATGTTTGGGTAGGATGTGGTATGTGGAATGTGGATATAAAACACCTTATTCGAGTTTTCAACCATTTCTAATCAACTCATGAGAGGGTATCGATTACAATTGCTCCTTATCTCATCACTTCTTACATCAATGCGGCAATTTTATACTCGGACTGTAAAGTAACAATACAGTTAAGTCTGGTTATTCAAACCAGCTTTCGACTCTTTGAGTGTCCGTTGCTGCGTTCATTGAATACTACCTTGCCATAAGTAAGCTTTTAGTAACAGTTTCGATCACTATATTTTTGAGTAGAAACATATTTTTTCAAAATATTCTCTCTGTACCGAAGTATTATAAGTAATTTCTGAATTCACATACGATATATCGACCGTTGTAAACAAACTCTGCAAATATAACCCTTACAATTCGCATTACATTGAAGAAACTGAGTGTGGGCGCGCGGCCGGGCATCACTTAACTGTTTACTCACAGGGTCGTATCATCCCTCACGAATCACGATATATAATAACCCTTTTCCTCGCAAGTTTGCCAGATCATATCTCCCATGGTAATCTTGGGATCAAGTTTCTTACAATTTGATTTATGAATCTTTTTTGCGAATTAGTATTTTTATTGCGATTAATAATTCTGTTTTTGATAGATTTCTTGCGGCATTGGATAAGTAATGTATCCTGAAAAAAGTAAGGGTCGTTAACCATTTACTCACGGGTCCCATCGGCCCTCACGATGTATTATAACCCTTTACTGTATCTCCCGTGATGTTTACATGGATTAGTAGAATAATCCTTCTTGGTGTCTTGTTCCTTACAATTGGATTTATGATTATTTTTTGGGTAGTATTGAATATTTTCTTTTGGTCAATTTCTTGTGTTGGTTGTGAAGTGGCTTTGAAGTTTGAGGTCCTGGGTTCAATAAGCGGACTTTGGATATCTCGATGATGTTGCTGTTAGCTTTAAGTACAGTGCAGTAATTATCATGGTTAGTGAGCAAAAACTTTGAGTTCAAGCCCGGTATTAACATTTGTCTGTGTTTCGACATTTATATGGGAGTATTTTATGTAAGAAAAATAGTTTTGTTTTTCTTTATTTGATTCCCATGCTTAATAGTAATAATAGTCCATATCCTGTGCTTCTTAAAAATTCGACTAAAAAGAGATTATTTTTATTATTTTTTTAAATAAAATATCGTATAATATAAAAATGGCTTTCAATACAAGTAACTCGCATGCGATTTATATTAAACATGAGACGCGAGGCGTAACATTATTCAGCCTTTTGCGTGGAGTGCTATCACTCCTGTAGCCGAGTATCATTACTTACCCTTTACCTAGGGGGGATGAAGTTCTAGGTATTGTAATTGTGTATTGTGAGGGTGGTAATAGTAATGTAAGATTATTGTCTAATGCACGGTCCTTCTTTACGATGTAAAGCTGTGTAGTCCTTTTTTATTTATTTATGTTTTATATACATAGTTTGTAGGCGGACTTTATCCACATTGGGCTAGAAGCTATGTGCGGCTTCATACACAGTTTAAACTCATGTGAAAAATACATAAGTGTGCAATGTTTTTCTTTACATTCCAAAATCACTCTCGTAGATTGCTCTGTTTGTTACTAAAGGCCAACAAAACTTCACGCAATCACAAAATTGATATAACGTTTAGTTAAAAAAAATACGAGTGCTATAATATTTTGTTTATCTGTTCAGAATTTTGAGCAATAGGGGTATCTCAACGTACATACACACCTTTTCCTAGAAGGGGTAGGCAGAGGTTCTACCAGGACACCAATATTTAGTGTGTTCCGTCCCATGATGTGATAGGGGGCAAGCCTATCGCCATATCAATATTTTCAATATAAATAGTTGTATGTGTAGTGATTACAACAAGCTTAGTGAAATGAGGACGATTATTGTCAATTAAGTCCGCGGGAGCGTCACGCGCGCTCCTAATGGTACAATTAGAACGCGGCGCCGCAGGCTAATTTCGCGCCCCTAACATCATCGGCGTAATGAAAATGCCGGCCGTGAGCCAAAAATATAATAAATACCCTCAACAGTCACACATAACCCTGAGTCACTAAGATCAAAGTCTTTTGTTGTGGGTATCAGAGCACATACGAGAGACATACAGTGTCAGTACACTCATATCTGAAATAAACATTTGCAGTTTGCACAAATATTAGTATCGGTGCGAGGATCGAACCCTTGGCCCCTAGTTTTGCATACATAAACTCACGCCTTTATCCCAGACGGGGTAGGCAGAGGCGCCACCAGGACACCCACATTTCGCCTTGTATGTTTCCGTCCGACTATGTGATAAGGGGCGAGCCTATCGCCATATCGGGCACAAATTCCTGACTCCGGCAGTCAGTTTTACAGAGGCAGTCTAGTTTTACAGCCAGTTCTTAATCAACTGCGCCAGGAAGGCTATACGACTAGTGATAAGGACATTAAAAGTCATGTATATAGTCCCGACCCCACACTATGATACAAGTGTTGGTGCATCAGGCACTTCGAGAGACTTTCGGTCTCAACAGCCAGACCTGAGACAAGTATTAGTGGGTCACATCAACAACTATCTCAGGGCGGGGATTGAACCCACGGCCTCTTATATACACCCGGCTGTCAATATAAATAGATATGTGATTACTACAAGCTTAGTGAAATGAGAAGCATTATTGTTAATAAAGGCTAATAGGACAATTACAACGTCGCGCCGCAAGCTAATTTTGCGACCTTACGCCACTGGGGGTAATGAAAACTCACGCCGCGCCGAACCGCGAAAATATAATAAAATGAATTTTGTTTATTTATTGTTTTGACGGATTTTTTTGTGCATATTTTGTCTATTAAAAAGCAACACTACCTGGCGTTTTCTTTTCCACGAGGAAACAGAATTCATGAAATGAAATAAACTAAATTAATTTCAAATTAATCAATGACAAAATGATTTCACTGTTGATCCACGGACATATAGATATAGAAATGATGAAAGTCTTTCGAAAAACATGTTTCATTAACCTGCCATATTGTCACATTTCGGATTAGACTTCGTTCTCAACACTAATTCGTGCCAACACATATCACATAAATAACCAGCACTAAACTCGTTTACTTTTCTTCCACATATAAAACAAAATGTGCAATTTATACAAGTGTGTGGCAACACCGTATTACTGTCAGCGCGAAGTAACTCGATATCTGATGCGGAATGCGCTTGTATTTCTTTGCATGTTTTCGCGGAGCACACACCGAGACCCCGGGAAATGGGTTAAAAGGATATTATAGTGCATTCAACGCCGCCGCGTCCCGTGGGAGGGTCGGTGTTGCCAGATGTGATTTACCCGAGATTTGTGGATAGTTACGAATTTCTGTAAAGGTTATGCTAGTGAGATGAATGCATGTGTAGTAGATTTTTGTGTTTAAATCTTTGTGTTCAACAAAACTGTGTTTATTGTTTGGGATTATGATTTCTCTTGTGAGATTTTATACCAATATTTGGTCTCAACGTGGGTTTCAAATTATGCACATGTTGCGTATATTTATTTATTATGGTTTGAATCTATAGAGACAATATTGGCATTGTGATATTACTTCTTGTTTTGGTGTTTTGGAATGGCATTTTTACTAATAAAAGTATTAAAATTAAATATTTGCGAATTTTATTATTTGCGAATGCTCGAGCGCTCGTTAACTATATTGAAGTTTTATAAACTTTTGTACTTATTATCTTTTTTATTACGGAAAGCCTTTGTGGCGCAGTTGGTTAGACGCCGGCTGCGCATCGAGAAGCAGCGGATTCGATTCACGCATGGAGACAAATGTTTATGTGAACCACAGGTATTTGTTTGTGGACCGGGTGTTTTGTGAGACCGAAAAGTTTCTCGTAGTTTCTGATACTCACAAAACTCGATTTAAGTGTGGGGTCAGGACTAAGTATGTGACTGTTGAGTGTATTTATTGATTTATTTGTCTATTTCGTAGTCGGAACAAATTGATTATAATCTCTATTGATAAAGTATTTACTGATGATCTTCTACGTTGAATTTACCTTTAGCCCTGGTCTGGCTTATCCAATGCTGATATCTATCTATCTATTCAACCACAGCAAGTTCATTGCTGAACATAGGTGTCCCTCAAGGACCTCAACATCGTCCTGTTGGAAGCGGCCTGCATCCAGCGACTTCCTGCAACCTTCACCAGGTCGTCCGACCACCTTGTAGGCGGGCGTCCGACGCTTCGCCTGTACGTGGCCTCGACTCCAGAACCTTCTGGCCCCAGCGGCTATCAGTTCTTCGCGCTATGTGCACGGCCCACTGCCACTTCACTTCATCCAATGCTGATATCTATATCAGCCCATATACGTCCCACTGCAGGGCACGTGCCTACTCTACAATCGAGGGAATCGATTGAGAGTGGTTAGGTCGTATAGTCCACCACGCTGGTCTAGTGCGGGTTGGCGGACTTACATACCGTAGAAATTCTTTAAAATCGCTACGGTATGCAGGTTTCCTCACGATGTTTTCCTTCACCGTTTAAGTGCGTGGTGATTGACTATCAATACACACATAACTCCGAAAAGTCTGAGGTGTGCCCTGGGATTTGAACCCGCGACCACCGTGGACATGTAGGCAGCCGCGTCTGGTCCGTTACCAACAGGCCACCACGCACTTTATGCAATGCTGATAACCCCTAGATAATTCAAAAATGCGCTCTGCTTACCACCAGATGCCTTGTATTTAGTATAAAATATATTTTACGGAAAATAACCCAAGGGAAAGATTATACTTTCACTAAGAAATAAATGTTAAAAAAAATATACTTTAACATAATGCAGATTCAACAAAAAACACTGTTTAGATAAAAGATATTAAGCGAGTTATCATAAACATTTCATCAAATGGAATCTTAAATAGATCTCGGAATATGGTAATCTGGATACAACAGTGCTACTTTTCTCGAGAATACACGTTTTTTGTTCTAAATATAATATTCTTGGTGTAAGAGGGTGGGGAATAAGAGGGTATTATCTATAATATAATAATTTTATGTAAGTTTGTCCTTGTTATTGTAAATATAGTTTGTCTAAAAGCTACTTAACTGCCTTTATGAATGCTAAACGAACTTTATCAAATTACATGCCTTACTTTACTCTAAAATTTAGAGTCTAAATTGTAATTTTTTCTTTTATTTATTTATTTTTTTATTTATAAATACTTTATTGCACACCACACAAATTATTACATACAAAAAATGTAAAGCGCATAAATATGTGTAACAATCGGCGGTCTTATCGCTGTCGGCGATTTCTTCCAGACAACCTTAAGATGGACTGAAATGAACGGAAGCACGGAAGAAATGGGTGGTCACAACATAGGAAAAAAAAATACAAAAATGTAATAGTGATAAGAAGAAAGAAAAAACATATTATTAATAAACATAAATAGAATACATAAAATATCAATACATATATATAATATAATATAATAATATACTACATTAACTTTAATACATACAATATATAATATATTAATGTAGGAGAAAAAGAAATCAAAGTGATAAGTAATGTGATCTCAGACACTTTTTAAATATGGGTAGAGATTTAGCTTTCCTTATTGTAAGTGGCAGATCGTTCCATAGGCGAGCAGCATGGACCGTAAACGAGTGATCCAGAAAAGCACTACTATGCTCGGGAATAGCCAGTGTCAAATTCTCTGAGGACCTAAGTGAACGTTCGTGTGTGCTACTGAGAAATTTAAAACGCTCTTTAAGGTAGAGGGGAGTTGTGGGATGGAAAAGAATGGTATACAAAAGTGAAAGAATACGAGTATTTCGGCGAAGGCGTATTGATAGCCACTTGAGCTTTGTACGAAACTCAGACACATGGTCATATTTACGAAGTCCAAATATGAACCGGATACAAAAAAATTTAAATAAATTATAATAAAGTGTATTGCGCGGGGTGGATGAAAGTTGCGTTGTTGTAAATTAACTGGAACACACATTTTACATTATTATATTATATTGATGTACATGAATGTGAAACTATAGCATTTCAAAATTATTCACCACCAATAACAATACGAGATGATTGTATTCGTGATTACTACCGTTAAGCGGTGGTGACCACTGGCAGTATCATACGCGTGGTCACCACTAATTGATATTGCAGGAGATTAACGTAATTACCATCGTTTTGCGACAATTATGCACGCCGCATTGTTCATCTGTGGTGTAGATTTGATTGTGCTTGGACTTTATTTGGTAGGTATAGTGAACAGTATTTTATGGTTAGTGAAATGAATATGGAGTCAAATTGGCCACCGAAAAATATCTTGATAAATGACGGGCAAGTTATTTCGAGAAGGTAAGCTTTTTGAGGCCGCAAATAGTTGTATGAGTTTTGAAAAATGTGTTGATAATTATTGGTCTTTATAATGTCCTAAAAATATGATTTTATAACAGGCTATATATGCCGCCTGCCGAGTACGGGACTCTTTTACTATGGAAATTTCCATTGAAAGGTTTTAAACCATAGTCCAACACACTAGCTTATGCGTTAGCGAACTTCACATACCCTAGAAATTGTTTTAAGATCTTTATGGTATGCAGCTTTTTAGGTAATTAAGCATAATTATCATTATTTTTCTACATCTATAACAGGATATAATATCGTATCATAAACATAAAATAATTAACACATCGTTGCGGCCACATTGAACGCTGAAATCTATTTTACGATCGGTTTACGATCGATAAACGAAGTTTTACGAATCAAAGTAATCAATTGCTTTTAGTCGGTTGGCGTGTGACATAATTATTTGTACGGGGAAAAGTTTTTCGAAGCTCGCCTACGAATACTCAGAATTTTCTGTATAGATTTGTATACATACTGTAATTTGTACATATTGGGCTGGTTTTATTTATACATAAACAACCATTTGGAATATATCACGCCTTTTTCACAGAAGGGGTAGGCAGAGGCGCTTCCAGGACACCTACATTCTAGTGCGTTCTGTTCCAC
This sequence comes from Deilephila porcellus, assembly GCA_905220455.2. Lineage (NCBI taxonomy): Eukaryota > Metazoa > Arthropoda > Insecta > Lepidoptera > Sphingidae > Deilephila > Deilephila porcellus. The sequence goes on along the minus strand of LR999996.1, from coordinate 1,551,596 downwards.
GATGTGATAGGGGGCGAGGCTATCGCCATATCGGGTACAAATTCCCAGCTCCGGGCTGATAATGAATAGAAAATCTAATATCACTTTGCCCGACCCGGCATTCGAACCCGAGACCTCAGCTTTGCAATCGTACCGTAGTACAACTACACCCCGAGGAATTTATTTACTCGAGTGTAAGACGGTATTGTTATTTCTTAAATGTCGTTTTCATTATAAGAAATTCTTCCAAGTAAGTAAGTTGAACCGGAAAATAAATTAATTACATTCTGGGCATTTCGCCATTTTTTTGAATATTACTGTTGATAATACAAAATCAGCAGTAATGACTGTTTTTATTCTCCCCCTATCCTTTATCGTAAGATTTCGGATTCATACCAGGTCTATTCCGGAAAACCTTGCAAAAACCTATACTTGCGTTTCCCGATTATCTATCTAATCGGAAAGTATAATTAATTGAAACAAGATAACGAAGACGCACGCGTCGGCGCTTTTAATAGACCCTAACAATGGACCGGGACGGCGATAGGGTATGTCCACACTTTGCTAATAATTCCGGTTCTGTTAGCTCTACCGGAGAAATAATCGATACAATCTTTCCGGTTATAAGTCGATGAGTTTCATTAGTAATGGCGGTTTTAAGCTTTCTTTACAGTTAAAATCGTTTCCGGATAAACCGGTTATACTGGAACATTTTGATTGGTGTAGATATGTATGTATTTCCGGATGACATGTACTAGTTTTTTTGCCAACTGTTCTTCATATTTAACTGTTTATTCCCCTCGCTCGATCTTTCTATATTTTAATAAAAACCCGAGGCACCACAAATTTGTACTTGCGAGTTTCGATCATTATTCTTATCGGAAAGTACCATTCATAAATATAAACCCCATACAATATGAAACCATTTTTATATACTAAAAATATCTTACGGTAGGAAACTCGGACCGGAAATTAAAATTTACTAGTGTGCACTGAACCTTATCGGTCTATTTTTGGTCGGACGAATTCTCACTGATTGTCCGATTGTCTACTAAAAGATGAGGCAGTTTTTATGCCTTTTTTGCGTGGGGGGATCCTTGATGGGATTTTCAATACCAGGGGATATTTGGGGTAAGGTACTATGTGCGTTATTCAGGAGTTTGATAGTATTGGTAGTCTGTTAATTGTCACTGTGGAACAAAGAAAATTACATATTTGACAGAGATATTTTATATTTTAATTTTGTTTGAGGTTTGGATGTTGTGGGACCAAAAATTTCCTTTCCGACATGACAAATTTAGGTAATATTTCAACGTGTGGTATGGACCGATTATGATTTCCATATGATGCTTTCCTTAACCGTCACTGGGGTTTGAAACTCTTACATTATAATTTGTTAGTTTGGCCCGCTGCTAAATAGGGTATCACGCACCGTTATCATTTATTTACTTTTTTAAGACTCAATATTTTTTTACATCAAATTTTATTGTTGACCGGAGTAATCATTTCACGGTTGTTAAAAACACATTTAACAAAACTGTGAATAACGATGAAAGATTTGAAAACCAACGGACAGGAAAAACTCTCATTACAAAAACAAACAAGTCGCCTAAATAAGGAAACGTCACGTTTGGGTGATTTTTGCGGTTTTTCGCTGTGATCCTGGGAATCACGTCATTAGATTTTATTATGAGCCTCATTACGTCTCTGGCGGGGGGTTGTGTGGTCCTGACACCCCGCGCGCAGGGCCGCATTAATATGCCGCAAATGGAGGTCTAATTTTTGCAGTTATTTTTGTTTTGTTTTCGTGTTGTGATGGTTATGTTATGGTAAACAAGCGGATGATTGTTTGGGTTTCAGTGTAATTTATTTGAAATTGTCATTTCACTGTTAATTGTGGTCACTGTTACATAGTTTCACGCGTATGTCCACGAGAGGGTAGATAAGATCCCATAATGACACCCGCAGCTGCCGAGTTTTTTTTCCTCCCAAGATTTGAACTGAGGCAAGTCTATACCGGGAACAAATCATGGCTAACTCATATGAGATTTATCAAACCGAAAAACTTTAATATAACTTTTGCGACCCAGGTTCTCACTATTACATTATATTGTACTCACTTTCCTCATGAATGCCCAAAAATCTCGTTGCCATGACAACCAAACTGCCTTTCAGGAAAAATCACATGGAAGTTTTTGACCGTACGTATTCGGCCGCAGTAAAATTGGTTGACTTATCTTTACAACGCTTCGGCCCCGAACGCAGCGCATAAAACGAATAAATGTTTTACGTTCGTCGTATTTTATTTTTGTTTTTTAAAGCTTCAAGTTGAAATTCGCTGAAGCTATGTGTGTGGATATCTTGTCCCGTTTTTTTATTGCGGTGAATGCTGAGATGAGCGTGCCATTAAGCTGATGTTAAGCGATACGATCGCTCATGGACAGTAGCAAAGCCAAACGATACCATGAATTACAAAGCAATGCTTGGCATTCCACTGCGCTCGCCATCCTGAGACATAAGATGTTAAGTCTCATTATGTCCAGTAGTTACTCTGGCTACAATGTCCTTCAAACCGGAACACAAAAGCGCATTTATACTGCTGTATGGCGGGAGAAATAGTCATTGCGGTGGTACCTACCCAGGCAGCCTCTCACATATGAGAGACCTACAACCAGTACCACCCTTTCACCCACAACTTTGATGCTGTAAGGTAGAAATAGTCACGCAAAGGTTTGATTTCTAGCACTGAGGTAAGATGTCTCTTGGGGGTACTGCCTCCTGTTAAACCTGCAAGGAAAATATTTAGAATGAAAATAATATTGATAGTTAAGTAATATTTCGCCACTATCCTTTAGAATATTTATGCATCACTACATTGCATCTGATACAAGTACAATGCAGTGCAGGTTGATTATTTGCCAACGGAAGGTTTAAATAATCTCTAAACTAAATCATATGGCTGCATGCTCGAATCTATACTCTATGTGCCTGGTTATAAGTACATTTAAGTCAGACTTTAAGGGGCTTAGACTGTTTTTCATGTAGTCTGCTAAACATAAAAATCGGCAAATTCCTTTTATGTTGAATTTAATTTCATAAATCACAATTTAAACAAAATAAAATGACATAAAACCATTCTAATTCATGATAAATCATAATCTTAAACACATGATATGACATAAATAACTAATGCGTTCAAAAACTCGACAGCACCCGTGAGACACGTATTCAGGGGGCGGGGGGTTGGCCCCCCGTGCGATACGGTCACGCGTGAGGTCGTGACCCACTATAGTCTAAGAGGTAGCAACGTTTTTGAGAGAGAATTTCAGGTAGGCCAGTTTTTAGATATGCTATCTCTCTCACTCTCCCGGACGTCATACAGGCTATCTGGCTGGCGGTAGTGGTTGCGTTCGTCAGTGCGCAGCCTACCTATACAGGTAAAATATCGAATTTTAAAATCATTTTAAGAAGCTTTTTTCCTTTATTATTATTTTTATTGAACTTTTTGCAACATGAATCTATTATTGCCAGATATTTCTATTGTTGTTTAAACTGTGCCAGACGCTAATTTTGAATTAAAAAAATATTATTTTTCAAAGTATTTCAGTATGGCTGTAATTTTTATATGATGTTATTTAAGTATCTAAAAACCTAAATTTAATTTGCCAGACAATAATTCGATTGTTATACCTTCAGCCAGACCGATCTAAAAGTGAAAAGTGATTGGGCATGTTGAAAGAGTACAGACATTCACGTGTTATTTTTAATGTGTATTAACAAAATTGTATTACAATGGCTAGCGAAAAATTAAAATGTGGTTTTTGTAAAGACAGAAATGGAAAAATAATAACTTTTGTTGAAGATACATTAAAAAAGTGTAAAGAAGTTCTGCAAATACGTGTAAATTTTAAACTGAAATACAGGGTATATCAAGACCGCGACCGAAAACGAAACCAGGTGGTAGTATTAGTGACTTCAGACACAAAGCAAGTAAAAATTTCGCAAAAAAAATCGTCAACTTTTTTTTGTAATTTTTTACTAATCGTCGTATTTGGGTGATAAAAACATAATTTTCCTAAAATAAAGATGTAGACCTCTTTATTTTTAAACACGCAATGGTACATAAGGGTTTAAATTAGTATTTTCGCAAAAAATAGGTATTTTCCAACAAAACACGATGATTTTAAAAAATATATAAAAAAATATCTATCACTGTTTTGGCGAAATTTTTATTTGCATCGTGTTTGGAGCCACTAAAACTACAACCTGGCTTCGTTTTCGGTCGCAGTCTTGATATACCCGGTATAATAGTGTACAGTTACCGGAGCAAGTTAATGACACTGATGGATATCACAGAAATTGTTACAGCAGTTTTACAGCTCTTATGACAAAATATCGTAATTTATCTGAAATTAATTTCTCGTCAACAGTAGATCTTCCCAGCACATCTAGTTCAACTTCGTTATCAAATACTGCAGTAGATGTTAGCGAAACCCTGCCAGATAATACGTCTCAGAATTCACATACAGAAGTTAATATCCAAGAAATTGACACTTCTAATGCAATTAACAAGTGCTTTTCATACCGGGTTGAAAGTAATAAGGTTATTAAAACTGTTGAAGATGTACTGTCTTGCGAAGAACAAGAAGAAGCCGATTCTCAAATAATAATATATCACATTTGTCAAATAAATGTCGATGGCGAAGTTGTGATACGCTGCTCAGACACAGATATTTTAATAATACTTCTTGGTAACATGGAGCATTTGAATGCATCACTAAAATCTGGGTAAATTTGGGCGTGGGGAATTATGAGCGATTTATAAGCGTCATCAAGTACACGAAATTCTAGAGAATTCTTTATCGAAAGCTCTACCGTGCTTTTATGCACTCACTGGATGCGACTACACACCAGGTTTTTTCCGGAAAGGCAAACTTCGATCTTTAAACTGTTAGAGCAATCAGAAGAGTATCAATTAGCCTGTCAAAATATTATAACTGATGATGAAGAATTGCTGGATGAGACATTTAAGATCTTAGAAAAGTTAATTTGTCATATTTACGGAGCTCGGGATTCATGGAACGTCAATGAAGTTCGGTGTCATCTGTTTTCAAACACATATCGGTCTACAAAATCAGATGATATTTTTGAAAAAAACAAAATCGTAATTTTGATCCATCAAGCCTACCACCATGCAAAGCTGAATTTTATCAGCATTTACTACGAGTTCTCCAACATCTCTATCACCTCAAGTTTCCGGCTGGACCATAAATATGATTTTATCTGGTTTGTTGGAGAGCAATTGCCATCATTAGTTGCCGACATTATCATTAAAGGTAAAAATTAAAAATAAAATACTAATAAATTTATTTGCCGATAGATTATAAAATGTTTCATTCTTTTACAGATAATAACTTATTACAAGACGATGACATTTCAAAAGACGACGATGACAATAAAAATGACAACAGTGCTGAAGATGATGATGATGATGATAATTATCAAGATGCCTCCGTTTTTTTTGTGATAAAATTATGGATTGAAAAATATAATTTTTGGTTATTTTCATCCTTGAGATTGATTATTATCTTATTTTGTACAACGATAAATAGTTATTTTGATACTATATTAATCCACACATTAATTCAATAGTTTTTAATTAGTTCTATGTAATTTATTCGACAACTATTCCTAGATCAAGCAAAATGATACCACATTACTTTTCACTTTTAGGTCGGTCTGGCTGAAGGTTTAACAATCGAATTAATGTCTGGCAAATTAAATTTAGGTTTTCAGATACTTAAATAACATCATATAAAAATTACAGCCATACTGAAATACTTTGAAAAATAATATTTTTTTAATTCAAAATTAGCGTCTGGCATAGTTTAAACAACAATAGAAATATCTGGCAATAATAGATTCATGTTGCAAAAAGTTCAATAAAAATAATAATAAAGGAAAAAAGCTTCTTAAAATGATTTTAAAATTCGATATTTTACCTGTATAGGTAGGCTGCGCACTGACGAACGCAACCACTACCGCCAGCCAGATAGCCTGTATGACGTCCGGGAGAGTGAGAGAGATAGCATATCTAAAAACTGGCCTACCTGAAATGCTTGTTTTCCAGACGTTGCTAGCTCCCGTACTACTACCTACGTACGTGACGGGATCTGTGCGGTCGGAGTCGACTTGTAATGTGAATTGATATTTGATTAAATATGGGGTATGGATTTAGTTCATGGGGGTAGGGGGGTAATTGTGAGATACTGGGTTCTATTTTCAGGTGGAACTATTTTGTTAATTTTGCAATAGCGAAATGTGATGTTTTTGCCTGGAAGAGATCGCCCGAGCGATAAGGCCGCCATTGTATACTATTTTACTTTTTGTTCATTTTTGTTAATTTCTTTTTTTTTTGTTCACTGGTGTACAATAAGTTTTTAAATAAATAAATAAATAATTTCTATGGGTTGTTTTTGGGCGTTATGACGGTTAACATTAAAATCACATCGCCTCAAGTAACTATTAAGTGTATGAACTCTTATAACTTCTTTTGGCTATCTTTCATTCGTCTGATTGCCTTATATCAGATCGCGGTACATTTCATAGTCTTCGATTTTTTACGCAGTATTTATTAGAACTTTCCAGGTCCTCTCCCAATGTTTTCATTTACCCTTAAACCAAAAAATAATTAGCTAAAAATACCACGCCAAAGTTAGAAGATATCCAAATTATTATATTCAAAACTACAGTTATTACATCACAAATAAAACTACTAATCTAAAACCCATTATAACTAGAATAAGTAATAACCAGACCATTCAAGATAGTAATAGCGGTCTGACCTAGAAAAGGTAACCCTTAAGCTGCGTTTTAATAATTTTATTACGCGGCCCCCAGCGGCTTAGACCCGGGTACAAGAGGCCCCGCGAGGTTTTGTTGCCATATTATGTCTTTGATGTGAGGGTTAAATTATTTGATGCGTTGGCAGATCGCAATTTTATTATTAATATAATAATTGAAGACTGTGATTTCGATTTTTTAAGGACTCTGGACTCGTATATGTGTATAAAAATTTAATAACTTCATATTTTACGAAGATGTGATATTTACTAAATAATACTTGTTTATTGTTTATGCTTACTTATGCTTTAGTCCTCAGCAATGTTATAAGATATTTTCCAAAGCGAAAAACTAAAAAAAGAAAAGGAAAGCTAAAGCTGATTTCCTAACTTGGGATGCGAACCCAGGACAATAATATAATTCTTATCTTATGCACTGCCACTAAGAGGTTAAATTCACAAAACAGAAACTCCTTTTTTAATTTTCAACGAAAGTGGCGAATGCAAGTCATTTGTTTAAAATATAAATTACTCGTTGAAATAAAATAATTAACGAAGACAATATTCTCTGCATAATTGTCAGTGAAAAACATAAGTTGGTAAGAAAAGTCGCTAATATAACGAGGTGATATTTTTCATCCCCCACCCCATTTGTAAGGGTGAAATTGTTCGCGAGAGGATCTAAGGAGATGCATTTGTATTGCACAAATTGCCTCTTTTTTGTGTACTTATTCTGGATGGGAGTTTTTGTTTAACCGGTATCAGGGGTAAAAAAGGGGATGAAAGGTCGCGATGGAGCAATCTGTTTTTTTTTTGTGACATAATGCATTAGGCGATTTTGTTTTTTTCCTATGGCATAAAATTAAAAGTTAATGCAGTATTATGACAAGAATTCGCAGTCGCAGAGCTGGCTGTGATAAAAGTAGGATTGGATTTGATTCCTGAACAATCTTCCAATTTAATGATTGGCTATGTCTTATAGTGATGATTCATATTATTTTGAAATTGAAGCTATATTGCCGTTTCATATAATGTAAGAAAATTTCAATTTAAATATGTTTACGCAAGGATTGAACGTTTCTTTAAGTAAAAAATAAATATCGTAGGTTTCAATCATCCTTTCAACCCTTTTTCTCTTTGAATTCGCGAAATTACTTTCTTTGCACGTTAATATTGATTCGGCTTTAATGTCGTCTAGGGTTTATAAAACGATATAAACAAATTGCGAAACAGCTTCTTACTTTGAAGTCGGTTGGAAACGTTCGCGTAAATATAAGTAATCTGTTAAAGCAGTTTAAAAGACTGTACTTATTTCGTAAGCGCGGGCAGTTCGTATAGACCATAGAGTATCCACCGACGTTTTATGTTCATCCCTCGCCGGTCGACACAGTTATGCCGGCCTGATTGTATTCGGATATACACAGGATGAACCAGTGATACATATGCTGTGATTGTTGTGGTAGAGCCACGCTTTTATTAAAATCATATGCTTGGGTCACTATGACGAGTTCTCAAATCACTGAATGCGGTAGTCGCTATCCGGACGGATACAAATATTCTAATTCCCACCACTATAATGCATACATACATACATAAACTCACGCCTTTACCCCCGTAGGGGTAGGCAGAGGCGCCACAAGGACACCCACATTTCGCCTTGTATGTTCCGTCCAACAATGTGATAGGGGCGAGCCTATCGCCATATCGGGCACAAATTCATGACTCCGGGCTGATAATGAATAGAAAAACCCAATATCACTTTGCCCGACCCGGGATTCGAACCCGAGACCTCTGCTTTGTAGTTGTATCGTAGTACAACTACGCCACCGAGGCAGTCAAACAAATATATGAATAAGTTATATAAGAGTTACATAACATTCAGCAGGACTTACTCGGCTAATTAAATATTAAACTTTCTAATTAGTATTTTTGTTTGTTACATTTTGTTCGTCGTAAATTGTTTGAAATTATGTTATGAATAATTCAAAATTTTAATTTGAATGCTTTGTTACAAACACATTTTGAACATACACACATTTTAAATGATACAATATTTAGTTTTAATAAAATATTCAATAGAATGCATCTGGAATTCGCTGGATGCGTATATTCAGTTATTATTGCAGCTGTATTAGCCCATATACCTCCCAATGCAAGGCACGGGCCCCGTCTACAATGAAGAGTACGATTGAGAGGAGTTAGGTCATATAGTGAACGCTGTTAATACTAGACCGTAATAATGATGTCGACCGACGAGGAATCATTATTTAATATTTCGCAGTTGGGTGATCTTTTTGAATTAAAATTAATAAATACGCCCAACCGACACCTAATATGTAAATAGTCCTGACCCCACGCTAAGTTCGAATCTTGTGTGGGAGTATCAGAAACTACGGCAGACTTTTCGGTCTCACAACACCCATACCCGAAACAAATACCTGCGGTTCACACAAACATTTGTCTCGGTACGTAAATCGAACACAGCCTCGTTTCGCGGCCGGTGTTTCAATTGCACAGGACATTTTATTTTATTTTATTTGTTATTTGGGAAATAAACAGAGAATATCACATATTAATAACAGAAGAATGTGTTACAGAATCCATACTGTCTTACTCAGACACTGTCTTTATTGTAGTAACCATAGTTTGCTATTTCGCACGTTTCATAAGAGCAGGCGTAAATTTAGTTAAAACAATTTATTCTAATTTTCGATAATTTTTTATAAAACATGTTTTTTAATTAAGTGTACGCAATGAGAAAAACATTGTCTACACATCTTATGTCATCTTACTGTCTTGCAAAATTATCAGTAAATTATTATGTATTGTCTGTGGTTGCTGATTGAAATGTGTAATGTTGAAATGTGGAATGTTAAAATGAATGTGTTATTTTAAATTGTACATTCATTTAAAATTTTATGTCTGTTGGTGGTAATATTATGAACAGTATTAGTAATTATGGTAATAGGTCTTTTAGGGAAGAAATAGTCAGGATAATTAATTAATATAACTATTGAACTCTGTAGCATTATATGATATGAGGAAAACCAACGCAAGAGTTCCCCTCTTAAGCTATTGAATGCTAACTTGTTCCAGAAAAAAGTCTGTGTTAATAGCATCAGTTTGGTAACCTTAGTCAGTTCAATCATAATTAATTTATAATCAATAAAAATACATTAATATTTTACACAATTTACACAAATATTTTAATATAATATCAATAAAATAATTATATCCATAAACCTTTGTATCAATAAATCTTTCTGTGTATGGCAAGTTCCGTCCACATTACTGCGCGCAGCTTTACTTCCGTGAAAACGTGTTGGATTCCCAGAAACTCGCACTTGTACTTCGCAGTGGCCGCTGGAACTACGTATTCGTGTTGTGAAATGTTGAATTGAATTATAGGTATACTGATACTGTGATAAACTGATATAGACTTGAGTTATTGGTGAAATAAATTATATATTATCGCAATGTATGTAACTTGTCACTTATGACCCTTCATTTGGCCTACCCGATCTTATTTTGCTCCAATATAACTCCATTCAATATGAAGTCGTTTCGTTTCACAGTAAAACACCAAATTTCGATTCTAATCCGAACCAATTATCCTATATTTCAAATGAATCAATTTAAAATTCGGTTGATGTCATTTGACCAAAAATATATGAAATTCTAATGAAGTGAACTGGACCTGTAGGACAACCGGCAGCCAACCTCGAGACAACAACGAAAGGAACATCATCAACCTACCATTCGTTCAAAAGAAAAATTGATCTTGTAAAACTATCTATATCTATATCAGCCCATATACGTCCCACTGCAGGGTACGGGCCTACTGTACAATGGAGAGAATCGATTGAGAGTGGTTAGGCCATATAGTCCACCACGCTGGCCTAGTGCGGGTTGGCGGACTTACATACCGTAGAAATTCTTTAAAATCGCTACAATATGCAGGATTCCTCACGATGTTTTCCTTCACCGTTAAAGTGCGTGGTGATTGACTATCAATACACACATAACTCCGAAAAGCCAGAGGTGTGCCCTGGCATTTGAACCCGCGACCACCGTGAACATGTAGGCAGCCGCGTCTGGTCTGTTACCAACTGGCCATCACGCACTTGTAACACATTTAATTATTATGCTTAAATATTATGAAGACATGAATCCCGTCTCCTTCCCGTCCTTAAATATCGCGGCAAGGATAAACCCATTCATTTGTCAACACACAAACTTAAACACATATTTAATTAAGACATGAATAACGGAGGCTCGTGTCATTAAGCACCCATTACAAATTCAAGTAAACTGAAGTAAATAACAGTTAATTAACATAAATATTCAAATAATTACATACACATTCAGCCGTATCTGCTAATGTCTTCATGTAGTCGTATCTTCGAGTGATTTCCCCTGTAACTTGTGTAATAAACGAACATCTCTGCCTACCCTCGTACGCACGTTTGTTTAACTACCCTCTGAATGGGTATTGCGGGTACTGGGTAGTAGGTAATTCGGATTCGGGTATCGCGTTGTATGAGATTTGAAGGGCACGGCTTGCGAATAATTGAGTCTTTGGTATTAATCGCATAAATTTCTGTTGTTAGGTTTTCACGTTGTTGGCTCAATGGTTATGTACTTGGGCGAAATAATATGAAGGACGGGTTTATAGAAACTATTGTTTTAGTGAAAAATATATTTAAAAAAGAAATCTATGAACTTTCGCATCTACCTATAAGAAGTTTAATATGAATAGTTAAAGGTCATAATTTCTATAGTACTTAAATCGTTATCGTTATCGATATAGGGTTGTTTTAATATGATACATAAAATCACTGTTTTTTGTAAATGTATAACCTGAAAGATCCCATAGTCTGTTAAGCGTCCAAAAAAACACGAATAAGATTTTACCAATAATTCGTGCATGTATTTTGCTCTGATAACACTGGCGCACCGTTGTCATTTCACACTCCGCGCGACGCGTGCTAATTTGCCAACAGGCGCGTGTGCGCGGCCACGCATGATGTTTACCTCGCGAACAGGGTTGCTAGACTAGAAATTAAAAATACCAGGGTAGAGTTAAAAAAATGTAGGCGATGTGTTCTTTTTTAGGAATTTGTTTGTTAGTTGTTGCAAGTTTCGTTTTAAGGGCATGGATTTTGAAATACCAGTATATTTGACGACGATGTTGTTAAGTTTTGCATCACGTCCTATTCGCAACTGTCAGTTTTTTAATGGTCCAAACTGCAATTTTCAGTCATGGAATTTTTCTAAACTCGCTTTAATCGGTCGCCTTACCTGAGATTTCTACCCAGGATCTCGTGCTTGGGAACTCATACATCCTGCCACTAGAATAATGAGGAGACAACATTATTTCATACGCATAATAACGACTACTGATAGAGATTGTTAGATATCAGATAATTGTTTTCCCAATTCACGTTACCCAGCAACCCTATCGAGTTATATCCCCCCCTCCAATCGTTCCCGTTTTAGCCCCGGCTCGAAAGGCAGCCGTGTGCCTAATTAGGCGGCCGATTTGAATACACTGCCGATCGTTTGCAGTTCTGTTTGTTCTGGGTAAACTGGTAACGTAGCGGGGTGTTTAAGGTTTGTTGATCATATAGGTATTCTGATTTGGGTATGATTGCCTTTTAATAAATTTTTTAACCAGTTTTTATCAGTAATTGAGAGCCTCCGTGGCGCAGTTGGTTAGACGCCGGCCGTGAAAGAGAGGCCGCGGGTTCGATCTCCGTACCGAGACAAATGTTTGTGTGAACTTCAAGTATTTGTTTCGGGTCTGGGTGTTTGTGAGACTCTCGTAGTTTCTTACACCCACGTCACAACCCGATCTTAGTGTGGGGTCAGGACTATGTATGTGACTGTTGGGTGTATTTATTTGATTGAAGTCCACTGCTGAACGTAGGTCTCCCCCAAGGATTCTCACTGCGACCCGTTGAAAGCGGCCTGCATCCAGCGACTTCCTACAACCTTCATTAGGTCGTAAAATGCCTTTATATGCAGGAAAAATAGTCTTTCGTCTACGATAGTCCAAATGGACAAAGCCTTGTATGACAAAGTTGGTGTAATGAGGATTAGTAGACTTAACCAACTTATGAATTTTATATAAAGGACGTTACGAGACACGTATTTTTCTTCGTGATACTTTCCTTTCTTGTCAAGTTGAGTAACAAAGCAACAAATGAAAAAGTAAATGTGTAAACGAAGCTATGAACGTAACGGATCATAATGCAAAGTTTATTATGGCTTAAAAGCCAAATGGTCATACAATCCTTCTGGTGGTAAATCGTCATCTTAACCTATAAACATCAACTCCAAGGGAATAAATAGAAGAAGTGCTATTTATTGAATAATCACAGAGAAACATTGTCATACACGATGCATCACCAACAATAGAGCTCGTAATACATTTGCACTATAAACATCACATCCATCAGTTATGACCGGTTGTAAATTTAAACTTTACAGCGGCCCCTAAATTCGAGCGTGACGTTTGCGTTCCGTTTTACGCAGCACACGTCACATTGTGAGGAATCACTGATGTAATGATGGGAATTGAATATGACTTATTTGATTTGTGGGATGGGTCAGAATTGTAAGGTATTGGGTTTGATTTCCATGTCGGGAAATTGAATTTGTACGTTTTTGGATTTTATAAATTGTTGTGAATTTCCCGAGACTGGAATTCGTGTAGCTGTCTTGATTATGGCTAGATTTCCTATGAATGTGTTGGCACTCCTGTGAAATGCTTATTAAAACGAAATTACTTTGCGTTAAAGGAAAATTATACCAATTACCAAATCATTTGAATTACATCTCAAAATGAATTTGATTGAATCATTTTACTTAAAGTATTCTATACGTCTATTTTATTACTCTCTTGGCTGTTAAAACCGCTAGGGGCCTAAATGTTTTAGTATAAATGTAAAACATAAACGACAAATTGTTTTAAAATTACATTTTTATAAACAAATATTAAAAACAAATGTGCCTCATAATAGCCAGCCATCTTAAACGTCAAAATAAATTTCACGTTCCGTTTCACGCACTCAACGTCGCGATGTTCGAGCTCATAATTCATAACCAACAAAATGTTTTAATGTCTTCAAATAAACCCGCAACCGCACTCTCTCAGTAATCCTTTTTCAACGAGCTCTGTACTTATTCATACATAACAGGACAATGTAAACAAAACTCTATGTACTACGCAATTGATTTGAAATTGAAACGTGTCCTTTACTACTAACAATTTCGTAAACGCTTCATTAGATTCTCGGACTTAACGTGATAAACATACGGTTGAATTCACTTAGTTGTTGATTACAGTGCAAAGCGCCAGTCGGGCGCGAAATTCAAATAAGGCACACGTTTAAAGTAGCCTTGTTAAAGGGAAGTTGCTTGAAACTTGGATCGGTTAGTTCCTGAGGCAATTATGCCTTCCCTTTGCAGTTTAGAGCTTCGGATTTAAATTCAAATTTAGAATCGATACGGATTCGATTCCGTTTGGATTCGTTTCGTAATCAGCCGGATGTTTCTGTAATTGGTTGCGTTTGTTTTGTTTTTTTTTTGCGTTTTGGTTTTGCAATTGTAAAGAGGTTGTATATTTTTACAAACTGTATTAAAAACTACGTGGTGGTGGACTATATGGCCTAACCACTCTCAATCGATTCTCTTGATTGTAGAGAGGCCCGTGCCCAGCAGTGGGACGTATGTATATGGGCTGATACAGATACAGTTACAGATACAGTATTAAAAAAATAAATTTCGTGTATTTAGTAATACAAGAAAGTACATACAATAAATTATGATAGTTTATGAAGTATCAGCTTTCTATTTTATGGTACAATAATATAAGGAACAAAGTTGATAATGGACATAAAAAGCAATTATAAATATTCCGTTTTAGTAAAAAGTTTTGCTGACAGGTCATATGGAAAGTCATATTATAAGCCTTCCACAGTTAAATTACAATATATTCTTCATTATTAAATTAAATATAACACTTAAAATCGTATAAATAACTTCATCCTTCGTCATCCTACCAAATATAATTGTAATTACAGAAAATAGAAACGGCCCAATGCGAAATCCCGATGAGCCGGCAAAATCCGTTTGTCGCTTACTGAGCAGGTACAAGACGAAATTAAGGTTTAAACTAAATCTGATCGCAACCCCGTCTCTCGTTTACTTGCCGATTATATCGCGTTCGCGGGGCCAGTGGTATAGTGCACAGGCGGTAGCGGATTTACTGTTTGCAGTTGTAAGTGTTGCGTTTGCAAGTTATTGGTGTAAAAATTTTAAAACTCCGGGTCGGATTCATCGTCATCGTTGTTGAAACTAGTGTGTCGCAACTCGCAAGTCCATTTTTGGTTGTTGGTTTCAGTTCTTATCCTGTTTTTCTAGTGTTTAAATGTAAGTAAAATTTTATCATCCAATTCGATTGGTGATTGCTAATATCTCTCAGTTGTCAAAACTGTTTTTGACTACATAATGATGATTGACTGTCACTTCCAAAAACATTTGCGACAAATCAGTAGGCCAATTCACGTAATTAAATAAGTTCAGTTGCAGTGCAGTTGCAGTTAAGTTTCGATCAAAACAGCCCTTTTCGTATTCTCGTAATTCAGAATAACCGCTGTCAGATACGCTCGCGTCAAGTTCGCGTCACGTGATCGCTTTAGCGTATTCTACGGCTGCGCGTTTTATACATGCGTGATTCAGATCGCAACCTGATTGGTATTTACCTATTCATTTGACGTCTCCAATGACAGTTTAGTCCCACCAACGTGCAGCACATGCGCAGTTTATGCATATCTTACGCGCAGCTAAACAATGCTACAAGAATACCATTTTGACGTACGTACGATAAAGACGTAAACCTAATCGAAACTGCATCGAAACTTGATCGGCGCGTCAATAAATTACGTGAATTAGCCTACAGAAACATTACGTATTATTTTTCTTCTATCACACTGACAGAAAACAAATGACCAGAGAATACAGGTATCACACGTACATCTACAAGAACTAACGACGCGAAAATCGCCCGAACTGATTAATAGCCAGAGATCATCAACAATTTCTCCAGGGCCGCGCGAAGGAAGCGGTGGGCATTTGTTGAAACGCTCGTTATATACAAATTATTTAGTCCGAACCCAGGAGTGTGAGTTCAACACGGACGTAAATCAACTAGAGCGATTTATTACATGTTTATTTTTATAGTTTCTTTTGAGCAGTGGATTGAGTTGTATGATTTACTTTATGTTTTAGTCGCGTTGCTTTATGGGAGTTTGTGATGTGAAACGTAAGGTCTTGTGTTTGATTCCAGAGTGGGATCGTTTGATTTATGTAAGATTTTCAGTGAAAATTTTTGAGTAGGAACTTGGGGAACTATGTGTGGCCCTAAAGCGTCCTGCTTACCCCTTAAAAGATACAGGCTCACACCCACATATATAACTTTTATTGTTCGTATCCGCTACATCCTCTTTATCCGCCTTCCGCTCCCTCCCATCACTTGCACAACGAACCCCGCGTTGTTTTGGACTCATGTTGATGAATATTCATACTTCGTTGTCTTATTGCGTTTGTTTAGCGTTTATAGCGAGGTTGTTTGTGCCGATTAATTCCGTCGCCTGCCGTTGAGCCCTAAACATTGGCCCCCGCCCCCGTCCTTTAATTTCGTCTTGGAGCCTAATGCGGCCCTGAGTCCGAATTTAGTTGAGACGTTTGGTACCTTATGTGTGAGTAAAGAGAGATTTAAATCTGGGGTAGATTGAATATTAATTGTTTTAATTTTTGATAGATAATTTAATGCTCGAAACGTAAATAAAACAAAACGTCAGATAAACGAAAAAAAAAGTTAAAAGTTACAAAATAAAACGTAATAGTATTTTTTTTGCCACAGATAATTTAATTTATATAATATCTACAATGATCTGAAAGAAATCTTCCACTTATGTACATATTTTCTTGACCTGTTTCCTTTTCCCTAATTGGAACTTAATAGCTTTCGTTTAAAAATAAAGAAACGAATTCAGTATCACTATCGAAAATACAAGTATACACACAAATTATGCTGAAAATGAACAAAAAATAATAATTTAGGAAGTATTGTTTGTTACACGATAAATCCTTAAAACCTTTAAAGCATTACAAAATTATTATTAAGGGCAAAATTATTATCTCATCAAAATACTTTTTTAAGTTATCAGCGTTCACCTTGATATTTTTATTGTCGGATATCACGGAAGCTCCTCGAAGCTCGCTGAAGCACAACAGCTCATTAAGCTGTCTGAGTCGGTTGTTAAGCCAGCACGAACATAAAGCTTGAAAAATTCCAGCATTAGCTTGACATTTTCTAGCGGATTTTAGTTTTGAAAAGTTGGAATTGAATGGGTTTTGAAAGAAATATTAGTTGTGTATTAGTTTAATGCTAAATACAGAAATTCTTAAATTTACTGCGACCTTAAAATACGAATGTAAATACGAATGACTTCATATTTTTTATATTATTATTATTAAACACAAATATTGTGCCTTGTTATTCACAAAATATTGGTCCGATTTAAACTATTTCGTTGTTTTGGTATTGATGTACGTTACTTGGCTAAGTTTTAGTTTTTAGAATACATTTAATCATGATACGATACTTTTTTCTTCGCGTTGTGCTAGGTAAATTAACTGTGCGGTGATTTTTATACAATATAAAGTATTTTATGCTTGTTTAATATCTAATTTGTTTTCTTAACCATCGATTATCATATTGACTGTAGCATGATCATCAACAGATTACACCTCAAAAACCCTCAATGTGTTACTTTTCTGTGTCCTCATAGACTCAAACCCCGCTGATTTATATATTTATGTCCCCGTGACAGTTTACCGCCTCAGACGTCAGTGATATGATAAATAGCTGCAGACGCCATAATTTCAGCGACACCGCCTCTCGCCCGGTAATTGGCACTAAATTCAACAACCTGCAGTATTTATTTTGACAAAGTATTATTGGTTGAAACATACTTACACACATAAACTAACGCCTGTAGAGGTGCTACCAGGACACCCACGTTTCGCCTAGTGTGTTCCGTCACACGATGTGTAGGGGTCGAGCCTGAAGCCATATCGGGCACAAATTCCTGAATCCAAGTGATAGTGAATTAAAAATCTAATATTACTTTTCCGGACTCGGGATTCGAATCCGAGAACTTAGCGTTGTATTCGTACCGTAGTACAACTGCACCATCAAGGCAGGGTAGAACATTGTACCTACCCTAAATACACCAGTTATTTAGGTGTCATTCTCGAATCGCAATAATATCTATGCGTATGTAACAACCAGACGGAAACAGTGGAATGAGTAGGAAAATAGTGTAACTGCTTTTGTGTTTCCTTAGCACTATGACTTGTCCTTTAAGTGAGGCTTATAGAGGCTCTCCATACGGTAGGCTGGTTTTGCTGGAATTTCCATGAGCATTCCCTGGCACTGCGAATTTCCATGAGCGGCGGTGAGCGCTTCCCATCAGGCGGACCAGATGCTCGTATGCCTTCGAAGGCAAGAAAAAACTACAAGTGTGAGATATTCCACACTGCGCTTAATGTATGTATGTGGTCTTCTCTCTGGCGCCTTAAACTAAACTCATATGTGATCATTTTGATGACAGATGCCATATGGTCCATTGCCAATTAAACTTGCATATCCTGTACAATATGTCGGTTGCTCAATTTTTCTAGCCGATCACCTCCGTATTAATACATCTGCTTATATTTATGTTTGTTTGTCCCACAGAGTAATGGCAACAACTACATGTCAGGCGAGCCGCGGCGCAAGCGCGAGCTGCCAGCGCGGCCTAACCACATTCTGCTCTACACCATCATCAACCCGGCCTATCCCATCACTGTGGTGAGTACACATACACTTAATTTGCACTTGATTTGTACCGATTGTGTACGGGTTAATGTCGCTTCTGTCACTGTGATGACTATTGAGTACACGCGTACTTAGATTGCACTTGATTTGTACCGATTGTGTACGGGTTAATGTTGCCTCCGTCACTGTGATGACTACTGAGTACACGCGTACTTAGATTGCACTTGATTTGTACCGATTGTGTACGGGTTAATGTTGCCTCCGTCACTGTGATGACTACTGAGTACACGCGTACTTAGATTGCACTTGATTTGTACCGATTGTGTACGGGTTAATGTTGCCTCCGTCACTGTGATGACTACTGAGTACACGCGTACTTAGATTGCACTTGATTTGTACCGATTGTGTACGGGTTAATGTTGCCTCCGTCACTGTGATGACTACTGAGTACACGCGTACTTAGATTGCACTTGATTTGTACCGATTGTGTACGGGTTAATGTTGCCTCCGTCACTGTGATGACTACTGAGTACACGCGTACTTAGATTGCACTTGATTTGTACCGATTGTGTACGGGTTAATGTTGCCCCCGTCACTGTGATGACTACTGAGTACACGCGCACTTAGATTGTACTTGATTTGTACCGATTGTATACGGAATAATGTCGCCTCCGTCACTGTGATGACTACTGAGTACACGCGTACTTAGATTGCACTTGATTTGTACCGATTGTGTACGGGTTAATGTTGCCCCCGTCACTGTGATGACTACTGAGTACACGCGCACTTAGATTGTACTTGATTTGTACCGATTGTATACGGAATAATGTCGCCTCCGTCACTGTGATGACTACTGAGTACACGCGTACTTAGATTGCACTTGATTTGTACCGATTGTGCACGAGTTAATGTCGCCTCCGTCACTGTGATGACTACTGAGTACACGCGTACTTAGATTGCACTTGATTTGTACCGATTGTGTACGGGTTAATGTTGCCCCCGTCACTGTGATGACTACTGAGTACACGCGCACTTAGATTGTACTTGATTTGTACCGATTGTATACGGAATAATGTCGCCTCCGTCACTGTGATGACTACTGAGTACACGCGTACTTAGATTGCACTTGATTTGTACCGATTGTGTACGGGTTAATGTTGCCCCCGTCACTGTGATGACTACTGAGTACACGCGCACTTAGATTGTACTTGATTTGTACCGATTGTATACGGAATAATGTCGCCTCCGTCACTGTGATGACTACTGAGTACACGCGTACTTAGATTGCACTTGATTTGTACCGATTGTGTACGGGTTAATGTTGCCCCCGTCACTGTGATGACTACTGAGTACACGCGCACTTAGATTGTACTTGATTTGTACCGATTGTATACGGAATAATGTCGCCTCCGTCACTGTGATGACTACTGAGTACACGCGTACTTAGATTGCACTTGATTTGTACCGATTGTGCACGAGTTAATGTCGCCTCCGTCACTGTGATGGCTACTGAGTACACGCATACTTAGATTGCACTTGATTTGTACCGATTGTGTACGGGTTAATGTTGCCCCCGTCACTGTGATGACTACTGAGTACACGCGCACTTAGATTGTACTTGATTTGTACCGATTGTATACGGAATAATGTCGCCTCCGTCACTGTGATGGCTACTGAGTACACGCGCACTTAGATTGTACTTGATTTGTACCGATTGTATACGGAATAATGTCGCCTCAATCAGTGAGGTGACTATTGAGTACACGCATACTTAGATTGCACCTATTTTGCCCTTGATTTGTAATGTACCTATACTACCAGACAAGGAATCGAGCTCTTATATTACTACCTGGAATTTCACTTTAGAATATTGCAATAGCATGATTCTGTTGTTGCTGTGTAATGTGTATTCGAATCTAAAATGAGGGAAGAATGTATCATTGGTTTTTTTTTCAATCGTTTTTATTCGGTCTCAGATTAGTGCGCGGCGGAAATTACCGATATAACTTAATGTTAGGTATACTAAACCCTTAATCAATACACCAACTTACAAATCGTTCAATTGGCAGTCGACCGGTTAAATTAGTCTCAAGCGGGCTCAAAAGCGGGCTCAATGCGGTGAATACGCTGCGATCTGGCCGCATCTAGACTCAAGTGCCTCCGAAACGGGACGTAATGAGTCGCGCCGGCAACAGGTCTGTAGGTGTACTGAGGTTATATGGGATGATGTATTACGTGAATCATCTAGGCCTTGGCAGTAAGATCTCGAATGCCGTGATTCCCCCACTAAAGCCGCGTTTGTAAATGCACATATAACATATAATAGTATTAGCTCAGAACATCGTATTTAGAAAATATATTCATTATTTGCGTTAACTACCTAAGCGTATCCTTTACGCAAATAAAAAACTTGAGATTCGTCAAGCCTTTGTGACGACAAATCCTTCAAAAAACGTGCCCGAACTCAGCCAAAGAAAAATATAATTTCACAACCCGAAAACAAACTTTACGAATCCACACGAATAAATTCGCAAAGATCTGAAATCCGACAATCGTCACGTAAAATTTGATAGGTCCACCGAACTTACAGCCACTTATACGAAACATCAAACGTTACGCCGACGACGTTCGGATATATACGCCGATAACCGCAGATCCGCATAAAAGGCGATTACGGTAACGATTCAACTTCAAAGGGAGGAGGTTGTGGAGACAGGGGAGGGAGTATATCTGTCGAAGCGTCAAGCCACCCCATTCGATATTAAGGGTAAAGTTTACAAATAGGCTTAGGTGAGATAACTAGGTGAAAAGTCACTTTTTTGTGATAATTATGTCTGATAAAAGTGACTTTTGACTACATACAGGATTTATCAAAAGCCTTGTTATTTGTTTGAAACTTTAATGGTAATAATGTGTTGGCGATTAACAGCTGAATGATGTCGTGGGTGAATGACCTGTGATAACTCTCGCTTTTCAAGGGCTCATGAATACAATTCAAAGTAAAATTACTTCCGCACTCAAATTAAGAGATTTCTATACGATTTTTGAAAGTTAGGTGAAGTTTACCAATTTTTTTTATGCAACGTATTGTCACTGAAGACTTGTTAATGAAAGGGTTGTATTAAGGCGGTGTATTCTTAAATCGTAAGTCAAATATCAGTATGATCTTTTATTTTTTGTTTTCTTAAAGATGAGGTTGACTGATTTTACAGTAATACTATAATTCTTTATGTGTACCTAATTCTAAGATTAGTACGCCAAGATACAGGCTGTGCCTAGTTTCGAAACCTCTGGTACCACTAGAATTTTAAGATCTCATTATATTTAGATACAAGTAGATTTACGTCTCTGTTTATTATTACTGTACCAGTGCTTCAAAAGGTAACTTTGTATTCTTAGTCAAAATCTCTCCACACAAAGCCATAACAAATGCATCGCAAACCTAATACAACTTTGACCATCCAACGTGTGGCGGAACGCGGGAAGTTTTATCGCGCGCGCCATCCACTGAAGTTTCATTGCGCGTGAAATTTGACCGAGCTCTCACACACGCCGCAATGTATACGTCCCGATGTGTTTATTTACTAATACTTGTCTGAGAGCTGGGTGAGGGGTGCCTTTTTGTTTGTAGATATGTAAAAGGAATGTTAAGGTTAGGTTGAAGGTTTAGAATGTAGTATCCTATGAAAAAGAGAATTGTAGGTCGTTTGTTAAGACGCTGGCTGTGAAACGAGAGTTTTAATCACGGATGAAGACAAAACATTATGTGATACGTAAATTTTAGTTTCGGATATGGATGTCGGAAGTTTGAAGTCTCTCGAGATTCGTGACATCCTTCATAAAAGACTTGTGTATTATTTGGGTGACGATAGCTGATAATCCCAGGTAGGGCTATTTTACTATAAGTTTACAATTGGAAACATCTTAAATGACTTGTCCAGGTTTGTAATTTGTAGCTGACATCTCAATGGGCTCCTCTCCTATAACATTTTAAGAACGAAAATAAACTCTACAAAGTAATAGAAATTGTGATTAATTACCAAACCGCATTTACAAATTACCATATAAACTTAAAATAATAATGCAAATATGCAAAACCTCATGCACGTATTGCACTCGAGAAACTTCCACGCCGCAACTCCCCAACTAGGAACATTTTGAAAGTCTTGCGCAAGTCTTAAAACCTTTAATTGATGGAGTGCACGGTGCGACACCGAAAGGCCGATCTGTCATGCAAGAAGTTTTGGGGGGGGGGGGGGGGCGAAATTACCTCCCCTTTTCCCATCCCCTTCCCCCTGTGTTAATAGCGTAGTGCTAATCGATCATCTACATTCTAGTGACTCGCGATGCGTGGGTAGATGGTGATTTTTAAGCGTGTGATGTTTGCGTCAATGTACTGAATCAATCATTGCTCAGTGATCAGGGTGGGATGCAAAATGTGCGGTGTTAGTGTGGTTAAAGATTAATAACAAAAAAACATATTTATTAATTTTAAATAATAATTACACGATCGAAATCGCACAAATCATTGAATAATGTTAGAAGACAATTAATTATTAAGCAGATTTAAAAAAATAGTTAATATCGTTGCTCTAGAGAAATGAATTGAGTCGAATACAGCCCATATTTTTTGTCACTTTTATATGTGAACAACTTTTTGTTTGGATGATGAAAAGTTGTTCATACTTATAATTTCCCTTCTTATACTCTCCGATAATTCTGTCAAATTAAAAATATACATTAACTTATTACGGAATATCCTAATTTATACTAATAAATCAATGTAATATGTTTTTAACTCAAATCAAAAGTCGACAAAACTCCAAAAACATAAAATAAAGGCGTGAAATAAGAAAGTTACCAAATCAAAAGCATTACTAAGCTAATACGAGTTTGAGCGAGCAGTCACATCGCTTCACAGATCCGTCGACATAATCTCATCGAGTATTCATAAAAGAAACATATTTTACTTGAAGCTTCGAAAAGCTGCGAATGCCATCGTAATTTTATACGAAAGAAAGATGTTTTATGCGATCTGGTCCACCATATTTAATACGAAAGTGAGGTGGTCTGAATGACAATTTCTTACCTTAATATGCTGTTTTGTGTAAGAACGCCAATAAAAAACCATTTACTAATTAAAACAAAAAAGAAGTATAAAAGAAAGAAATAACATTTATTATCGCATTGCCAACACATGACAAAAAAAAACATATTGACTTAAGCGCCCCATTTTAAAAATGAGATGATATTTTTCTTAAATTAAGGGAAATAATTTATAGTTTACTAGCTTCTGCCCGCAAACTTCGTCTGCGTGGTTAACTTTATTTGAAATCTCCCATGCCGTCCCGTCCTGTCCCGTTATATCCCGCCCGCCCAGTCTCATTCTAACTCATGGAATGTAATCCAGCCCCATCCCATTCTTTTGAGTATAAAAAAGTAGCAAATATATCGGAATTCCTTTTTCATCCCACGGGAACAGTAAACTTATTGGGGATAAAAAGTAGCCTATGTTACTTCTAATACCTCCAAGAATATGTGTACAAAGTTT
The DNA here is from genome assembly GCA_905220455.2 of Deilephila porcellus. Taxonomy (NCBI): domain Eukaryota; kingdom Metazoa; phylum Arthropoda; class Insecta; order Lepidoptera; family Sphingidae; genus Deilephila; species Deilephila porcellus. The sequence goes on along the minus strand of LR999996.1, from coordinate 1,527,334 downwards.
CATGATGATCGTTTGAGTAGTTTTCGCGTGAAAGCGTAACATTTATAATATTAGTAGGGATAGGGATTACCTTGTACCCCACCATTGCAACTCGTGTATGCCAGAATTAAAAGTAAGCACTTTAATAATACTAACTGTAGCTCAGGGAGTTTCTAGAAATGTCTCACTTATCTATAACCCACAAGCAAATGTATTAAATACCAAAAATTAATAGGAGAAATTTAAATCGAGAAATTAAACAAATAACACATAGTACTTGGAGCTTGGAAGTATATTATTTTTCTTTCTCTTCAATAAAAAAGCGAGAGACGAAAATACGAAACGAATAATATATGTATGTATAACACGAAAAGCGCATAGATGCAGCGTTATTACAAAGTGTTCGCGGAAACTCAATATGTTAAGTTAATCTTTTGTCAGCATCCATTCCCGAGTTACATGTTACTTTTTACTCAGTCGCGAGTCTTGCAAACAACTGCTTTAAACAGGGGTGGATTGAGGACAAAATGTATATGTGGGGGATTGGATTATGGTGTAAAGAAAATGACTATCGTTTGACGTTAGTCTTTGCTAATTTCTCAATGGATTGCATGATTGCGAATTAGTTGACTTATCATAGTTCCAAAATCTTCTATTGGCGAAAACATATATATTATGGGAAATATGTAAAATTTGTTTTCCGTATTGTCATCATATTCCGCTGTCGGATGTTTGTATTTTGCCTTCTAATTCATTATTTGCCTTTTGATATTAGCGAAGGATTGAACTACATAAACGCGCATTGAATCATTAAAATTGTAAAATAATTACGAAATCATTATTATACCTTAAATACGTTAAATTGCAAACCGGGGGTCGCAGCCCCACAAACCCCTACCTAAATCCGTCCCTGCCTCTCGCTAGGTGAAACTTTTATAGAGCCGGGCGGCGTCTTGGCAGATTCATTTGATTTGTTCCCAAGTGTTCGCAGTGGGACCTAACAAATGATAGCTTACGTGTAAGTACATGTTTTTAGATACAGTTTGTTGTTAAGCTTTGGACTTGTGAGTGGGTTGAAGTAAATAATTCGAATTTGGGTTTATTTTTAAGGAAATTTAAAGTATGATTTAAATGTATAATGGTTTCTTAAATTTACGCGAATATTACACATGGAAATAAAAGTAATTGTACGGAGTTGGTGTAATTTTTACATTTTTTAACTTCCCGACGCACGTTTCGATTACTTTAAAGGTTTCGTGGTCACGGAGCGGAGCCAACCAGTCCGTCCAGTTTCATTTCAATGTGATTTTAATATTTTTTAAGCATCTTAACGGCTTGTTATTGTAGTGGCAAATCGCTTCCGTTTGGAATCAATATATTCTGGTTTTATTTCCGAGGTGAGGCAATCCTCTTTGTGTAGGTTTTAAATTAAAATATCATAGTATGTATTTCGCAAAAACCATAACTTTCTCTACCAGCGAATGTTTTACACAAATTTAGGATAAAGACAAAGGAGATAGAAAGAGAGGAGAGGGAGAGAGGAATAATAATCTGAATCACGTTTATTAGCATTGATTTGTAATTTACCTATTGATTATTTTTTGTATTAAGTCACGCATGTGGAAATGAATATGCGTTCTCATGTTCATTGATGTAAATGATGAATCCAGATAGCGTTAGAATTCTTTACACTGACCACACAACAATAAATATAAAACACAAAACATGTCCAAGAAAATACTTAACACTAGTAAAACCATCGATATCAATGTTACACTAGATAAGACATTCAGTACAAAAAATTTGTCCCACCTACTTGCGGTGCATGCACCACACATGAATCAGTTGGCTTCGTGACAGTGCAGTACGCCTTATCGCATACGTTTAAAAGTAATAAATGAATGTTTCGCCATCAAACCGAAAGCAAATCGTCTGAAGTTATAATATTTTAATAAAATACCAGGTACGTGATGTAATATTGCAGTGTGCTTTTAAAAAACGGGGCACTTTATTTCTTTGACGTGTCTCGTCTATCGATGGAATATAAGTCAATGAGTAAAACCCGACAGGGCGCGGAACAAAAGCTACTGTCGCGTTGTCGACGACATGTTCCCTACATGTGACATGTTGCTAGGGTATTTTCTCAATATATTATTATTAATTGCAATTAGCTTGATTAGGGATGGAGGAAAGAATGTAGGGAAAATCGTATTTATGCGAGCTATTTGTTGCTTGTTATTAATAGTCGTAGGTAGTAATATAATAAATAAATGAATACACCCAACAGTTACATACATAGTCCAGAACTCACACTAAGATCGAGTCTTGTGTCGTGGGTATCAGAGACTATGAGACTTTTCGGTTTCACAAACACCCGACACAAATACTTGTGGTTCACACAAACAATTGTCTCGGTGCGAGATCGAACCCGCGGCCTCTCGTTTCACAGCCGGCGTCTAACCAACTGCGCCACGGTGGATGTCAATATGTTGGCAGAGATGGAAATTACGTAAAGAGGTGTGAAGATCGGTTGGTGAAATTAGTGGTCTAGGATTTAAACCTAGGAACTATCACAAACTTTTCGAAGTAACGTGTACATATTCTTTGTTAATGATAACCTTCTTGATGATAAATGAAAAGCTAATGAGGTAATTTGCACACTTGAAAGTTTTTCAGGAGAACTTGAAAGGTGTGTGACGTCTACCATTGCGACAGACTAAAATGCCTACACTGGAAAGGGTTGAAATTAATCAGATAATAGCTTGGAAAATTAAAAATAGTCTAATCTGCCACATAGCTGAATACTCACGTTGGAATAATGGTGTAGAAGGCCGAAGAATATAAATAACCCGTAAAACAAACTCATTGCTCAACCTGGCTCTCTCAAGTTCTAGAATTTTAGTTTACAGCTTATAGAAGCCATTGCGCCAACGAGACTAAATAATAAAGAACACATAAAAATAAAAGCGTTCCGAATGTATGCCAATTTAAAATCCTCTTAAATAGGAAACAAAGCGCGTTTATCTGATACTGAGAGATAAGACGCAAGAACATGTCATTGTCTTTGTTCTGTGTCGTTGCCAAGTAGTAAAATATCACTAGCGTAGATGTGTGCCATTGCAGGGATTAAACAATTAGTTCGTATACGAGGGTTTTGTTCGTCGAATTTCCTTGTATTTCTAAAAGTCCTAGACTTTCCAGATATAGTACAGTCTCAATTGTATATTATTTTTGGAGCGGTATACGTATGTGGTGCCCTCAATAGAATAACTAGAAATAGTTTTGTGCTGGGCAATCACATGGAAGAAATTTGAGGCGATACTCGCTCTCGAAAATAGGGTTGCTTCCTATATTTCGCGTTCTGACCACTGAGCTGTTTTAGTCGCTATGCTTTTATAGGATTTGTTAGTTTCCACACACGATTACAATATAGATACAAGCGTATTTAGTAGAATTGCCAGTGACATATTACTTTGGCTTGACGGGAAGAGGACCTTGAACACTTCCTTTTCGTGGGTAGGAAAGAACAAGAGGTTATTCTTCCAATTGGAACACCTTTATACTCTTCAATTTCTATACGATTCTTCATTTTACCCAATGACATTTTAGTCGCATTTTCAGACTGCACTGCAACTAAAATATATTATTATAGTAATACTCCTGACCCAGATTAAACGAGCCACACACGATCTTCAAAATTTCCAACATCTAGTATCAGTTTCGTGGGAATGTTGCCATATTCCTTGTAAATGCGACCCATATTATAAGGTTTATGGCTGTATGTTTTTAACGAATACTCGCAGTTGAGCTTAATACCGAAAACACTTTATATCAGGAAATAAATTTCAAAAAGAAGGCAACACGCCAACTTTTGTTTTGTACGTTTTGCGAATTTCGTCTGGATTTGGATTCAAAATGTAGTGAATTAGTTTTGAGTACTGTTATGTTTGTAATAAAATTGTACTTTTTCTAATGACGGAGTTCTTCTATCAATTAGGGTTAAACCGTATTTCTAATGCGAGATGGCAGACTTCATGAACCTTTGAAATTATTGTGGAGAATTTTCCAGTGTGGGTATGTAAGTATCTCAAGTATCAAAATTGATACTTATACTGTTAAATTCTGCTTCATAATTATTAACAGATAAATATCTAACTTTGAAAGCCCAGAGTTCCATACGCCCAATATGCGCCTGGATTGGGGATCGATTCGTCATCATCATATTTTTGGAAATAAACGCATCGAATTGTTGACGCTTCTAAACACATTTCGCTTAACTCTCAGGGTTTTATTCGTGATGCACGTGTGCCCTGAACTCAATCTTGAGAGCTATGAATACTATTAATAATAGATAAATCGGTGTTGCCAACCCAGCGACAGGGGACCTATACCAGTTAATGCCGTTAAGTGCCACTAAAACAGTTTTGAGAATCTGTCGAATTTTATTGACGCGTACAATGTGTGGTTCGATACAAAATATCTGTTGCCATGGCCTCTGTTTATATGTCTTGCGAACATCGATGTCATATTAATAAATAGAAATATAGATAGTATCAAACATTTCTAGGGTGTGTAAAGTCCGCCAAACCGCAATAGGCCAGCGTGGTGGACTATGGCCTAACCATTCTCAATCGAATTAAACGTTTTTTGTAAGTTATACAGGTTTTAAAATGCAAAAAAAATTCAGAGATATTTTATGAATCATAGTTCCAGTTACATTTCTGTTTCAGCTATTTTTCATTTCCTCTCTGCCCTATTGAAAATATGTTACATGCCGCTTCATACTCCACATATTTGTATGTGTGTCTGCATGTGTGTGTGTGTGTGTGTGCGACCACGACACGTCATGCCTCATCGGGCAGCGTACATATCGTGCTGATGCAATGTTGCGGGTGGTTGTGGCCGGTGCGACGCGCCGCAAAACAGGGATGGAGCGAATCGGTTGATGTGTGTTACGCGTGTGGTAGTCAAGGGGTAGGTAGGGGTTATGCTAGTGTCACCCCTGCCGAGTTGGTTTATCTACCTACGAATCAAATTCATAACTTTATAGCCTGTACAATGATAGAGGAAAACATGTCGCAGTGAACCACGCAAGCAGTTTCGGGTTCAAAGTTTATAACCAGTTTCGAACAATCCCGACATAATAACGTCGACTGTCTATCGGTTAAAGATAGCCATATTCCACTGACGAATACTCTTATGATAAAAGATTGCACTGCATCTCTCATCATACCCATTGTATTCACTCGCATATCTGCTTAAAAAATGAACATTCTACGAAAATTAAAAGTTGTTGGTTTAGAAACATAGATGGCGCTATTTCGCAATACACGCGGCGCATCGCGTCACGTTCGCATCCAATCCTTCATTTTGTAGCGTACGGCAAACAACTCCCCAGGGAAATGTTTTCCACGTATTTTTCACTATTTTTTGGGAAACTTCAGAACTCGCCTGACTAGGGGATTGATGTTTTTTTCTTGCGTTTGCGTGTTTTGTAATGTTATCCGTGGGTAGTAATGATGGTTATCGATTTGTGTGTGATAAACCGGGTTCAAAATGGAAAATTGATATTGAAGATGTAGAAGATTTAATATTCGTGTGAGCGTGTATTTGTTTATGTATGGGGTGAAATTTGGTAGTAATATGTAGACAGTTTTATTGAAAATATTTTTTTTGTATTTTTTTATACCGGCACGATAAAGTGACTATATTCAATCTTTTGATAAGCTCAGTGTTATCTGTATACCGGGAAGGAAAATAGAAAAATGCAATAAATATACCCTTATTAATTATCATTAATTGAGTCGCATAGCTAATGTCTTGAGTTTCGATCAAGGAAAGTAATCAAGGTAAGTCACTAAAAATTACGACTACCTCCGTTCTGCTTCGTTGGTTTAGGATGTTAAATTTAGTAATAAAGGTAGTAATTAACTTGGTCTAGAATTCTAGCGCTTCTAGCTTAATTAAAACTATCAATTCACATACCGGTTGAATAAAACAAAAGCCAGCTTATGTGATACCTGTTTCGGAGTTATATTAATTAGACATTTGATCTGTTCAGTACAATTAAATCTTTGTTTGGCAATTCTCATCACATTTTATAGATATGTAGGTTTTAAAGAAATAAAGGTAAATGTACAGAAATGTTATCAGCTTATTGCAATCCACTGCTGGACATAGACCTGTCCCGATGTACGCCAAAGAGCGCGGTCTGCGGGCGGACGATGATGATGACACAGAAATGTTAGTAAATTACATTACAGTGCTAATCAATGCTAAGTTTCATTACAAATTAATCTAAAATATCTCACAAACTCGCTCATACTTCACTATTATAATCGACTTCCAACAGCTTCTTCCCTAAGTGATTTAAAACCGTTTAAAACGCCAGTGTTATCTTAATAGATTCGGTGTCGGCTGACGTCTGAAACTCAATCCATTGCACAAGTCTTTTGTGACTTGATCGCAGTGAGAATAAGGCGCTTTTTGCACCATTGCACCCGAGACTATTGAAGCTCCAGTGAGACGGATCGGATTTGGCGGTGTTATTCTGTTTGGATGAATTGCAATTTTGTTGGTATTTGTAGCCGTAAAAGCGATGTTAGATTAGGACTAAGGAATTTAGGTGTGATATGTTTTCGGTGAATACTGTGTATATCCGGATGCATATAAACTAGTGTAATTCTATCAACCGACGAGAGATAACTGTAGTTTGTTGGTTTATCATACGCTTATCATCAAATCCGGTGCAGTGCAGATATTTTATCGTGATGATATAATTTAAAAAATGTATGTAAAAGCTCGTTGCTAACCTCTTAAAATAAGTGGGCAAAGGGAAAGAGAATGACGGAAGAAAACACGAAAATTGTTGCTTTATATCGGTTCACGGTGATGGGTATATTGATACCACCCCGGTAAATGTTCTACAATATAGCCTAATATTACTACTGCTAAACTGATATTGGATTTTTCTATTCATTGTCAACTCGGAGTCAGGAATTTGTGCCCGATATAGCAATAGGCTCGCCCCTATCACATTGTGGGACGGAACATGCAAGGCGAAATGTGGGTGACTTGGTGGCGCCTCTGCCTACCCCTTCGGGGATAAAGGCGTGAGTTTATGTATGTGAACTTTATGTATGTGACTTTTACCAATTTCTCAACAATCCATCTGTACGATATTTGTCTTACTAGTCCGTAGTTCATACCACAGTGTACTCAAGAAAATAGTTTTCATAATAGAAAATGAACATTTCCCTCCGCGGATAAAAGATTTTTCATATCTCGAAGCTTTGTATTTTATAAACAAGCTTTTCTTCTTTGCATAGGACGAGTCAATATTGTGGCTTGTTTTGCCCTCAATTGCTAAAGGGCGCGCGTGTCAAGAAAATACGGTGGACTTATGACCTTTTGGGTTGAGTCTATGATTTATTTATTTATTTTATTTATTTTATTCTTTACTGCACACACAGAAAAAACAAAAGGCATACAACATTTCACAGATATAAATAAAGAGTACAGTTGGCGGTCTTATCGCCCTAGGCGATTTCTTACAGACAACCTTTGGATGGATATAAGAAAAGGATAAGAATAGAGGGCAGTATAGAATTTAAAGAAAAAACAAGCTCTTTTAAGGGAATAGATAAACAAATTATTTATAGTGAATATATACACAATATATGATACATAATTCAATAATACACTTAATATACATACATATATAAATATTTATATAAATAAATATACATACAAATATACATGCTAAATATAAATTACTTATTGAGACGAAAAGAGGAAATAAAAACTTCTTTATGCAGCTGCTTATAGAGAAAGGTAATAGTCTTTAACCATTTTTTTGAAAGATGTCAGTGTTTGAGCTTGTCTTATGACAACTGGTAGCGCATTCCACAGTCGAACGGCTTGAACTGTATATGACTTATCCATGAAAGTCGTGGCATGCATAGGCATTCTCAATTTCAGATTCTCCGACGACCTCAAGGACCTTGAATGAGACTCATGGAGAAATAGAAAACGTTCTTTAAGATAAGATGGAGTGAGAGGATTGAACAAGATATTGTAAAGAAGATTAAGAATATGAGCATTCCGACGAAGTCGTATGGGTAACCACTTGAGCTTAGCACGAAACTCAGAGACATGATCATATTTGCGCAGACCAAATATAAATCTAATACAGAAATTTTGAAGACGCTCAAGTTTATTAAGTTGGTCCTCGGTGAGATCGAGATAGCTGACGTCGGCATAATCAAGGATGGGGAGTAGGAGAGTTTGTGCAAGGGAAATTTTCGTGGCAATGGGGAGAAAACTGTGTAACCTCCACAAAGACCTAGCTGAGGCAAAAACCTTACGGCTAACTTCCCGGAGCTGAGGACCCCAGGTGAAACACTTGTCCATATATAAGCCAAGATTTTTTACTGTATCACTGTATGGAACAGTGATACCATCACAGGAAACAGATGGAAGTTGGTCCTGATCAAGTTTCGATATCATCCTGGGGCTGCCGACAACAATGACTTGAGTCTTAGATGGATTGACCTTCAGTCCATAATCTTTACTCCATGAACAAATATGTTGGATGTCAGAATTGATAGCTCCAATCGCATCAGTCATCTTGTCCAAGGATGCCCGAGTATAAATTTGCAGATCGTCAGCGTAAAGGTGGTAGGAGGAGCGAAGATTATTGGTAATAGAATTAATAAAGACAGCGAAGAGCAAAGGAGATAAAACGCCGCCCTGAGGTACACCAGCAGATACAGAGCACCAAGAGGAAAAGCATTCCTCAAAGCAGATGCGTTGCTGGCGACCATACAGGTAACTACGAAACCAATCAACTGCTGTTGGAGATATGTTAAGAGAACGCATTATGCCAAGTAAGACATCAAAATCGACGGTGTTGAAGGCATTACTGAAGTCCAGCAATGCTAAGACAGTCAGCTTGCCTTCCTCCATGCCCGACCGAATGCCATCCGCAACATGAGTTAGAGTGGTAACCGTGCTATGCCCAGGACGAAACCCCGATTGGAGAGGATTAAGGAGATTGTGTTTCGAGAGGAATTCATTCAGCTGGATATGGATTAGACGTTCAAGGACTTTGGATAGAAAGGGAAGAATGGATATAGGGCGGAAATCTGTGAGATTTGATGCATTGGATTTCTTAGGAGTTGGGATAATATGTGCTTTCTTCCAAGCAGCAGGAAAGATGCCGAAAGATATTTGTTAGCATAGAGGTAATATTCGTTGAAATAAAAGTCAAATTTGTTTAAAATGAGTTTCGATAGAGGTCTGAAACTTTAGTCTCGTATAACTCTTGTGGTATTTGATGTTTTTTATTTCATACATAAACTCACGCCTTTTTCCCAGAAGGGGTAGGCAGAGGTGCTGCCAGGATACCCACGTTTCGCCTTGTATTTTTCTTCCCACGATAGATATCGCCATAATAGGCACAAATTCTTGAATTCGGGTTGATAATAAATAATAAAATCACATTGCCCGACCTGGGACTCGAACTCAGGACCTCAGCTTTGAAAGCATACCGTAGTACAACTGCGCCACCGAGGCAGGGTAAAAAATTGTAGCTATTGTACTGAAGTACTATACAATTATAAAACCAATGTACATAATATTACATACTTAACTCGTATCCATACCCTAGTTAGCCATTTAGCGGGCCCTAAATATATTTAGCGGGTCCTAAATGTTTTAGAGGCTTCGATCGAACATCACACAGGCTGTTTAGATTTGGAGAAGCTGTTAAGGATTTTTATGGGTGCTTTACAGCTCATCTCGGATTTTACATCCGCTAAGGAGGCATCCTTCACTTATCCGATATTTTTCTTGTTGATGACGTTTTTTATCTTTTAGGATGGTCTTGTGATAGCGTGTTTGAGGTCGTCGGAATATGTTTGGATTTTTTGATAATCTTAGCGGCGTGTTAGGTCGAGAGTAGTCTGTTAAACGACGGGTTAGAATTTTGAATCCGCGATTCAGAAAAATGCGCGTGTGGTCCCCATTTTTTTATGGTCTGAAATTTTAAGTCCTGGGGTGCTTACAACCTCAAACATCCTAGCTTTTTAACTATAAAATGTATGTGTTTTAGTCCATTTTCTAATCTCAAACACATTATTAATTATTTTTACTTTTTTAGTTGGGTCTTTTACCAAAGCGTGTATTTTAGTTTTTTAAACTATTATTTTTCAGCATTGAAAAGGCTTTTCCGAAATACCAGAGAATATTCAAACGCTGTATTGTTTACATGCCGTTGTCATGGCAACTGTAATACCCTTACGTATATGCATTATAGATATGTCAGTATTCCGAGTATTTGCCAGCTCATTCCCGAAATTCGGCACGATATTCTAGGAATCCATCGGTATGCCCAAGTTTACAGTGCTCAGACTGAATGAACTATATGTTGTATATCCTATTAATGTAGGTACCACAACAGTCATTCATGATAAAGGACAGCCTACATAGCGCAATGGTTAGAAGATATCGAAACGAGAGACCGTTGGTTCGAACCCGCACCGAGACAAATGTGTGGCCAAATACTTTTTGAGGGTCTGAGTGTTTGTGAGACTGTAAAAAGTAGTAGTTTCTGATGCCCTCGACCCTAGACTTGAGAAAAACTTGGTATTTTAGAAATCAATTACAAGAAGAAGTATATTAGATTATTTGACTTGAGATTCGAACCCACGAACTCACCGATCACATTCCACACATGCTGCTACTAAACCAATGAAAGCGTATTGTAATATTTCAATTTTCTTAATAACCAATATACGAATATTAAGTATCCTTAACAGCTTTCCCAGTATCTTAATAGTGTTACCTAAGTATCGGATCGTTTACTCAGCCCTTCACGTTGGCTATAACTGGCCCTAAAAGATAAGATTTAACTACCTCTTAACACACTCGGCGCGAACATAACGCGTCCCTGTGTGTCTTGAGGTCTGTAAAGGGTCCGTGATTGCCTATATACAGGGATATTGGAGGTTTTTTGAATTTTATGGGTGGGTTTGAAAAGTATGGAGAGTTTATACACACACGTAACAATATAACTGTGCAAGTCTGAGTTTGCACCAGTATACTAGAACTTGTGTGGGCAAATAACTTCGTTGAAATTTTCGATTCGAGACTGGTGCAACTCGCGTTTGTGCAAACGCACTTGTACGTGTGTGGCGGCCATTAAGATTTGTAAGTGTGGACCTAACTAATGAGTGATTAACAGTTAAACTCTGTGGATTTATATATTTGCATAAACTCACGCCTTTTTCCCAGAAGGGGTAGGCAGAGGCGCCACCAGGACACCCACTTATGCCTTGAATATTCCGTCTCACGATGTGGAAGGGGGCAAGCAAGAAAAATGTAACATCACTTTGCCCGACTCGGGATTCGAACCCGAGACCTCAGCTTTGTGATCGTACCGTAGTACAACTACACCACCGAGCCAGTTACAGATTTTTGTTCGAAATAAATGAAACTATTACTCTCATAAAATAGTAAGATACACAGTCTTGTGACGTGTAGGTATCAGGCACAAAGAGAAATTATTTCGGTCTCACAAACCTCACACTCGAAAAATATATTTTTTAAGCGCAAACAATTGTCTCGGTGCGGGTCTCGAACGCGCGACCTCTCATTTAACAGCCGGCATCTGAACAACTGCACTACAGAGGCTGTCAAATTATTAATTGACTTTCTCTTTGTTCATAATACAGAAAACCCAACACATCAAATAGGCGACATCTTCGAGACGTTACAGACTCGCTTATCCCTCGGGAGAGGACGTCCGGTGTCGGGACACTTATCTTAGACACCTCCTCCTCTTACACCCTCCTCCGGGGTAGGAGGGGGGAGAAAGCCGTTTTGTCCCCGGACGGGATCGAACGGTTATCTGCGTCGAAAACGATCGTGTTGAGTAAGCGGTAAAGGATAATGTTGTGATAAGTTATGATGTGTGTGGAGTGGATGAGATGTGAGGGGTTTCAGATTCGAGATAAGCTAATGTTTGTTGGGAATTTTGCTATGGTGTAAGATAGTTGTTAAATTATTATTAACTAAATCATAACGACAGCCTCGGTGGCGTTATTGTTCTACGGTATGATTACAAAGCTGAGGTCTCGGGTTCAAATCCCGGGTCGGGCAAATTAATATTGGATTTTTCTATTTTCTTTTTTAAAGTTATCAGCTCGCAGTCAGGAATTATAGGCTCGCCCCCTATCATATAGTGGGACGGAACATACAAAGCGAAATGTGGGTTTCCTGGTAGGGGGACCTCTGCCTACCCCTTCAAGGAAAAAGGCGTATATAAAGTCTATCGTACTTTCTGAAACTCGACACAGTGTGAAATCAGATCGATGTTTTTTTGATTTTGGATATCTTTATTTATTTGTGGCCAAGACTGAAGCAATGGACATTGAATAACAAGAAAATGATTTCATTCATTCGACGAAACTCGATACGTCAATTATACCACCAGATTCTCCCTACTACACCATAAACCCTACCTAAATACACACATATCAATATAGTATGTATGTTAATACAGTATTCGCGTACAGTATTGGCAAAGCTTAATATTGCCAACTAAATTGACAGACGGGAAGCAGAAATTGCATTTGAAATCAGGTACCAGTGCCTACTGCCTACGATTACAGCATGACGCGATAGTATTATTAAATTCTGTTGGACATTCCATTGACGGGAATTAAATATATTTTATATTGATTAGTAGAAGAAAATATAAGCTGCCTCGGCGGCGCATTTGTACTGCGGTATGATTGCAAAACTGAGGTCCCTTGTTCGAATCCCGGGTCGTCCAAAGTGATATAGGATTTGTCTATTCGTTTTCAGCGCGGAGTCAGGAATTTGTGCCCAATATGGCGATAGGCTCGCTCCCTATCACATCGTGGAATGCCTACCCCTTCTGGCAAAAAAGTGTGAGTTTATGTATGTATGTATTTAGAAGAATATTGGGAAGTGCGTTGAAAATATATTTTTGGTGACTTTGTGGGAGAAAGGAAATAAAGTTTATTTTATAAAAACACAATGAAGCCATCAGTGTGGTGATTGTAAGTTCAGCGTTAAACAAAGAGAGCCCAATGTACAGTATTCATGAAAAACAGCCGGCCTATTCGATACCGGATGTATAAAGGTTAAACTCAAAACGCGAATGCCATGCGTGGCTGACTGTAACTTTGAATTTTTCACCATCGTGTACCTCCGCCTTCCGCTTTTGGGAAACAGGCGTGATGTTGATGTATATATGTATTCTCTATTATTGTGGTGTACTATGAAGTATTAAAAAAATATATATATGTATGTATGTGTGCCAACCCGCACTAGGCCAGCGTGGACTATATGGCCTAACCACTCTCAATCGATTCCCTCGATTGTAGAGTAGGCCCGTGCCCTGCAGTGGGACGTATATGGGCTGATATAGATAGATGTGTATCTACGTTAGTTGCTATCCAGGCGGATAAAAATATACAAGTAAAAATTGAATCTAGTATTTTTTCCATCTGTATTTTAACTGCTATGCCGAATGCTTTCTATTATAACAATACGATATAACCAAATTGCACAGGAAAATCAAATTGACACGTCTCGGATTAACCCGCAACCGTCCATTCCGGAGCCACCGGCCGTTCCGGCTAAACCGATGATTATTATTAACAGCACCGTTGCGGTGTATCTAACTGGCGCAGGTGCCGGTAAATTGGCGGCGCCGGGACAATGCCGGATTATCCGGTAGTGATAGCCGGCCACTCCGGTGTGTGATAGCCGGCTAGTCCGGAGCGAGGTGCGCGTCCGGCGGAACCGGTGAGACGGTTTGTTAGTGCACTGGACGGTTCTACGGATCTTAGATGTTGTTGATTTGACCTAGGTTATTCATATGGGATTTGAGTACCAAATCGAATTTGTCATGGTTGATCTGTTTTTATCGTATTATTCGGAACGTTTTATTATTAAAAAATTAATATAGGTTTTGTTAGACCATTTAAGAAAAGTGCAAGAATGAAAATATTAAGTAGAAGTGTTAGGATTAACATTCACATAAAAGACGTAAAATAAAATTGTGAGCTGTGACGTCACTGACAATAAAATGCGACAAATGACATGATAGCAAAATATTCTACTGTGTCCCTAATCTTTCTTATGTACAGTTCAAATGATAATTTACCAATTTATTTTCCTATCATAGTTTCTCGGGAATGGGAGGATCCTCTATCTATCTATATCAGCCCATATACATCCCACTGCTGGGCACGGGCCTACTCTACAATCGAGAGATTCGATTGAGAGTGGTTAGGCCATATAGTCCACCACGCTGGCCTAGTGCGGGTTGGCGGACTTACCTACATACCATAGAAATTCTTTAAAATTGCGACGATATGCAGGTTTCCTCACGATGTTTTCCTTCACCTTTAAAGTGCGTGGTGATTGACTATCAATACACAAATCTCACTAGAAACATCACTAAAATCTCACTAGATTTTGTCTTGCAAAAGTTTACAACTGGCCGGAGCGAGATTTTATATAACCTCAAAAGCGAAGTAACTGTGGCGGTGTATACGGTGGCGTAGTTGTATTACGGTACGATTACAACACTGAGGTCTCGGGTTCGAGACCCGGGTCTGGCAGTGATATTGGATTTTTCTATTGATATCAGCCCAGGGTCAGGAATTTGTGCCTGATATGGCGATGGCCTCGCCCCCTATCACATCGTGGGACGGATTATGGCGGGAGGTGGGGGTCCTGGTAACACCTTTGTCTACCCCTTTAGGAAAAAGGCGTGAGTTTATGTATGTATGTAATAAAAATATCACAGATTCAAATTGTCTACCTGTATCGATACACACTGCCAATATGTGACCTTCATCTATACATATCAGATCAGGGTCGCCAGTGACGCCTATTTAAACCCCGTGTGAAAGGGTTGTCACCCGTCACCCTTCGAACGGCGAAATTCAATAGATCATCCCCCGGATCACGTATTGTGTACATACATTCAATTTGTTGAATCAGGTGTGGTGAGAAGAAAGTATATTGTGTTATAAATATATATATGTACATGAGAATTGATGATTTTCTCTATTGTATTTTCTCACATGGGGCATCAAGGCCAGTTTTCAAGTGATTGAGAAGGCTGTATTGGGCATTTTACTAAGAAATCGAATGCGTTATGAGATGATAGTAACTTTAAACTGACGCCTTTTTTTCGATAGGGGTAGGCAGAAGTGCAACCCGGACACTCATGTTTCGCCTTGTGTATTCCGACCGTGTGAAAACCTGCATACCATAGCGATTTGAGAGAATTTCTATGGTATAAAAAGTTCGCCAACCTGTTCTAGCCCAGCACCACATGTTATATGGCCACATGGTATACAAGGTATATCAAGACCGCGACCGAAAACGAAGCCAGGTGGTAGTATTAGTGACTTCAGACACAACTTTTTTTTGTATTTTTTTTACTTATCGTCGTATTTGGGTGATTTATACATAGTTTTCCTAAAATGAAGATGTACACCTCTTTATTTTTAAACACGCAATGGTACGTAAGGGTTTAAATTAGTATTTTCGCAAAAACTAGGTATTTACCAGCCTAATAAGACGATTTTTAATAAAATTTTAAACAAATTTCTGTCACTGTTTTAGCGAAAGTTTTATTTGCATCGTGTTTGTAACCACTAAAACTACCACCTGGCTTCGTTGTCGGTCGCGGTCTTGATATACCCGGTATAACCCCTTTCAATCATACTTTCTAGGATGCAATGTCACGTATGTATATAGGCTTATAAAGATTAGCGAAATCATTTATCCCGTGATTGTGGTAGTAAAAGTTGTCTAGTATTTATACTCATAGATGTGAGAAAATGCGTTTATTTTACTGTAGAATTAATAGTTAATATCAAGCTTACATAACATATTTTTAGATCTAGTCCACTCGCATTACTCAAAATATAATCCTACACAATTATCCAAATATCTCTTATTGGATAATCCCTAAAAAAATCCGCCCCACGCCATTCTCGCTTTTCCGCCCGATGTGTTTTAACAGCAAGGACGGAATCCACTCGCGCCACTGTGAACACTTAATCCATCATAAGTTTTGTCTCATTTGTTGAGTCCCGTTAATTAAGCAAGCTTAGACGAGTCGAGACGAGTTTCAGTATGTCCAGTTTTTGAGCTGGTTTTGATGTGTGATTGCAAAACTTTGGTGTTTGCAGTTTTGGAGTCTTAATGCCGTCCCGAGTGTGGGTTTATCTTGGAATCTTTATTAAGGAACTGTTTAATTGATATCAAATGTGCTTGTGTGCGGCTGTTAGAGATTGAGTATACTTAATCAAGTCAACTCAGCTTTTGTCTATATAAAAAACAGTTTTGTATGCCTATGTGTCCTTTCATCTCGATCTCCAAAGTAAAATGGTAGAAGTACCTACTTAGGTGGACACCCAGTTTTGATTTAAAAAATCAATAAACTCTTCCAATTATCATAAATGTACATACATAGCTCTGATCCGACACCAAGATAGAGTCATGTGTCGTGGGTATCAGAAACTACGAGAGACTTGACGTTCTCACAAACACCCAGACTCGAAACAAATACAAAACATTTGTTTTGGTGCGGGGATCGAACCCGCGACCTCTGGTTACACCAGCGGCGAATTTGAATTTACGATTTTATATAAAGGAAATAAATAAATACACCCAACAGTCACATACATAGTCCTGACCCCACACTAAGACCGAGTCTTGTGTCGTGGGTATCAGAAACTACGAGAGACTTTTCGGTCTCACAAACACCCAGACCCGAAATAAATACCTGTGGATCACACCCGGGATCGAACCCGCGACCTCTCATTACACCAGCGGCGAATTTGAATATACGATTTTATATAAAGGAAATGGTATAATTTATTAATTTTTCGGCTATTGCTTTTCAAGAATAGCTACTATATTTCTTGAAGAGACAGCTCCATAATACTGCTACTGAGATATCAAATCTTTATTATATACGAGTATAGCCAAGACGGTGCCAATTTTGTAGACAACTTGGATTTGGTGATACAACTATAATTTTTCCGTGTACAATTGATACATTGCATTATTGGACTAGTGACGGTTGGCTATGGGCCCAATGGGATTACACAGGTTTCTATCTATACGGGACCAAAAGCATACAAAACTAAAGTCGCGATTTTGACAAAACTAACAGGCAGTTTTTTTAAAACTTAGTACAATGTTACCTGGGGTTGTTAGGAACATGTAGTTTAAATTAAATTAAATATATCAATCTCATCTGTATTATAGGTATCAGTGATTCGTGATTCGATTGGTTAAGTATAATTATTATCAGAGACATTATTTATTAACAAAAGAACGACAATGTTTTCGTAAGCAGTAGAGCCTTGTACATCGTTAAAGCTACAGGAAAAATGTGTAGACCCGACCGGGTTTGTGTCAAGGTCTCATAAGAAACCGACATATGTTTCCTTAATTAAATGATATTACCGGAGGCCTGAAATATATGGTATAGGATATTTGCATTAGCCGATGCGTAAGAAGTATCGCATTTCGAGTTTATTCTGTGTATATCCAGTTTCAAACATCTGGCTATTCTAGCTTGCACTGCATGTATCATCTGTAAGTCACTTTTCTGTGCCATTAAAAAACAACTAATTAACTGCCATAACCATTAACTAAGCGCATATTTAACAGCTACAAAATTAAGAGACAAATTAAAATAGCTTAATATAAAATTAAAATACAGTAAAACGTTTTACGACGATGTTCCGCGGCAGTTAAACGCTCGCGCTTGTCGCGTGGACGTCACTTATGTGTTTTTTTTATGATTTTGTCTTTATAGCTGTCGTGAAATGTAAATAGTTTTTAGTAGATTGAGGTTTTATGTTTTAATATTGAAATATAATGTGAAATAAAATGAAATTTCTTGTCAGTGTTAATTATATCCTTTGTTAATGTGATTGTAAGTAGGCGATAGGACAGCTACCATAATTTAAGATGGCTGATAATTATCAAAGTGAGCTGATTTCATGGAGGTATCTGAATCAGTATCAGCCCATTTACGTCCCACCGCAGGGCACGAGCCTCCGCTACAATCGAGAGTACGATTGAGCTGGGTTAGGTCATATAGTCCACCATGCCAGCCTAATGTGGCCTGGCGGATTTTAGGTACCATAGAAATTCTTACAAATCACTTTCTTATTTTATGAATGGTTCGATATATTTTTCAATTTTACTTCAAATATTATATACATTGCAGTCACTTAATCATGCTACCGTGGAAAATTAAAAAATACTCTTCATGTCTTAATTTATGACGTCACATTCCATCTCGTCATTTCAGCCACGTCATTAGCCGCCAAACGAAATGAAAGCTCACGAATTAAACTCCGCGTCCGGTAATTTATTCAAACATAACATTGTAAAATGGGTTGAAAAGAAAAATAACACCCGGGCCCCGGGGGGGACTTGCCAAGAAATGTGTTTAATTAAATTCTATAGAAGAGGGGGAGGGGGGAGGCGACAAGAAAAACCGCCGCGTCTACAGGACTAACGAAACAATGACTTGGGCTAAGATGTGGGATGTAGCGGAGATCTTGGAGATAATTATGCCGGCCAACTAGAAATTTGATATAGAAAGAAAGAAAAGAAAGTATTTGTATTGACACGTATTACAACACATCACATACAGTACAAGCACCAAAGGAGAATAAACGGAACAAACAAAAGGAAACAGTAACAAAGAAGTTTAAATAGAAAGACGTAATGAGTAATTAGAACCATTCGCAAACGTGCCAATGGGATGCCTTCACATACACAATCTGTACTTAAATGGCTAGATAACTATGTGGTTACTATGCAGGATTTTAGACTTGTGGGAGGTATAAGGGAAGATACGAAAAACATACCGTTAGCAAAATATTTAATTTGTATAATTAAAACGATTTCAGTATTTCAGGGATTGAGTTCGTAGCTGACTTTTGTAATAATATCAATTCTACATTTTTGCTGAAACAGAGTTTTTGCTACCTATTTTACAGAGTCTATAAATAATATTACTGCGTCTAAAGAAGCATTGATAATTAATTGCGCCATAAAAATAACTGTTTTACCGTAAAATTTATATTTGCTGTAAATTTTTAACATAAAACTCTATTTTACGCCCTTTTAATATATTTCAATTTTGTGTATCGTGTTCTTCAACCCAGGATTTTAAAAGTCCTTTCTTACCATTGACTTTAAACACCAATTCTTCACCCCTGAGATCAACCCCGCCGTAATCTCGTACCCCGGACATACCCTGCATTATCAGACTCAAATTGGAAGAAAGCAATTAGTTGCGGACTCGCTCCGGCCACAAATAACAGGAGACGTTTATACGTTTTAAACTGTAGATAATTTCAGTTGGATTCTTCACCTGAGTTTTTCAGTTAGCAGCCGATTGCAGTTTTGTTTTGTTTTTTTTGTTGGAAGAATGTTAGAAAGATAATTATAATAGAGACTGGCGTGAGATGGTTATCTTTTTCTAAAATTGTTCATCGTAATTTTTTTGTTATTTTTGTCTTATTATTGATGTATGTTCAATAAAAAAATTAAAATAAATAAACACATAGTGATCGCTATCCTAGCGGATATGAATATTCCAACACCAGTTTAGTTATTAGATTAGATATTTATGATCTACATAAAAATGTAACGTGGCTCCGATATCTTCGACGCAAAACTTCGTATCTTACTATGTCAGCGAATTTTGAATGTTTTTACTTATAAGAAGTAACAAGATTTAGTAATTAATTTTCATTTGCTTTGTTTCAGGTAAGTCAAAAGTTAATAATGAGGTGGAATTCGTGTTTACGTTCAAGTAAGTTTGTTTGTGACTTTCGCCCGGCCTTTCGGAGGCAGAAATTATTTTCTAATATTTCAAATAAGATTTTGTTTTTGGAACCTTCAATATGAGAGTGATGTGTATCAGAGCGCCGGCGGTGAGACAACACGCACCGCTCAGCTGAGCAGCGGGTAAACTAATAAATCGCGCCGAACTTTACGTATACTCACATGCGAACACTCGATACTATGCGGCTTCTTCGTTGCTATACATACGGTTAGACCAGACGGCGAACAGTTTACAATAAAGAACGTTGCATCTCCTAATATGTCAGATACGATTTTATTCGTGGGAACTTGAGTATGTTCATAAAACAGCTAATAATAATAGTGATTTGTATCAGAGCGGTGGTGAGACAACACGCACCGCCCAGCTGAACAGCGGTTGAACTAATAAAACGCGCCGAACTTCACGTACACTTACACGAACACTCGATACTATGCGGCTTCTTGGTATACGATACACACGGCTGGAAAGGCCGGCGAGCGGGGTAAAATAAAGTACGTTTTATTTGAATTATGCAATGGTATATTCATTTTTCCTCAAAAATATTATATAATGTATTCTAAAATTTTAATAGCGGCTTAGAACTATTTTTAAGATTTCACTCACGTTTATTAGCGCGAATTGTTACTATGAACATACCAGGGAATCATTTCCCAATGTTGCATAATCATATTTGTCTTGTCAAGCCTACAAAACTAATGTATATAAAAGTGATTATTGTAAATAATCTATAATTCCCCCGTACCTCCCTATAAAAAATCCACAAATATCATCCAACATGTACGCCAACAAGCTCGTCAAACTACCTACCAATATGTATCACGTGTGATAAGAAGCCACCGTAAACTGTGTGTTTAATTTAGAATTCTTAGCGCACTCCCGGCCGCTTGCGTTGGGAGATAATTTTAATTACGACGCGCGAACGCGATAAATCAGCTACGCGTGCCCCGAAGCCTTTGGGGGGAAGAGGAGGGGGGCTGTGGAAAAATACCTAAGAAGTTTAGACGGCATCCATGGTGCTGTTGGTTGTTATACAACTGTGAAACGAGATTGGAGTCAAATGTTTGTGTCCCGCAAATATTTGATTCGATTGTGGGTGTTGTGAGAAAGAAGTCTCTCTTATTCTCTGAAATGTTGGTATAGACTTGGCGTCTTAATGTGAGGTCAGTAATTTGTGTGTGACTGTTGGGTTTATTTATTGATCACAAATAAAGTCTGGACTCCCATACTAAAATATGAATCGCGTATAAGACTTCTCGGTCTTAATTTGCGTGGGTCACGATCGAAGTTTTACACTTCAGGATCGGTTGATACAGAAATAAATACGCCCAACAGTCACATACATAGTCAGACCACACACTAAGATTGAGGCTCTTATCGTGGGTATCAGAAACTACGAGAGACTTTTCAGTCTCACAAACACCCAGACCCGAAACAAATACATGTGGTAGACACAAACGTTTGTCTCGGTGCGGGGATCTAACCAACTGCGCCTTGGAGGCTGTCAGTAATATTCTCCGGATCGATACAAATTTTATAAACTAGCAATATCAAATGCAGATTATTTTTTTTTTATATTACAACGGTTTTAAGAGGAAGTGCTGTAAATAAAAATTGGAATAATGAGTTATAATTTTGCATAATTATAGCACCAAATACCAATTAACTTCCATTTTCTTTTATGACGAGTTGAACATGTGCTTCGTGTCAATCTTCACTCACGTTCTAGAAATAACAATTAAAAAAATATTTCTCGATGGCCGCACTGAAATATCTCATTGTTTCTGCTGATATATTATACTAGGAAGGAAACGTCGCTCAGGAATATAAGCTACGGTAGGGTTGGCGGGAATTAGAATTCAATGGGTCTCGTATATTTTTGAATTATTTGTTTTTGTTTATATATTTTATTATTGCTGTTTCATTTGTTGTTGATTTTTTGTTGTTAATGATATGTATGTTAGTAGATTGATATTGGTTTTGTGTAATAAGTGATGCATTGGATACTAGATTATTATTACTTCATTGCTTCGGTCGCGTAGTTGTACTACGGTAACTAGGCTGTGGTCTCGGGTTCGAATCTTGAGTCGGGCATTTTCTATTCATTATCAGCCCAGAGTCAGGAATTTGTGCCCGATATTTTATTTTTATTTTTATTTTTACATATTTGGAAAACTTACAGCTAACATGGCGATAATCTCGCTACCATCACATCGTGGGACGGAACATACTGGGCGAAATGTGGGTTTCCTGGTAGCACCTCTGCCTACCCCTTCTGGGAGAAAGGCGTGAGTTATGTATGTATGTATGGGTACTTCATTATTTATTTTAACTGTATGAGAATAAGTTTTAAAGGACAATCATTTATTCTCAAGGATATGTTTCTGTCCAAATATCAATCAAGCGAATTGTTATTTAGTAAATTTTAATTATGTACTTTAATAGCAAAAACTTTTACCAGTGAAGGTCGTTCAAACAATGAGAGAGCTGTTCATCATCATCATCAGCCTATACTAGTCCACTGGTGTACATAGGCCTCTTCAAAATTGCGCCATTTCACCCTGTCTTCAGCTTGTCGCATCCAGCATCTGCCAGCGACCTTTCGCAAATCATCACTCCACCTAGCTGGAGGGCGTCCTACACTACGCTTGCCAAGGCGCTGAGAGAGCTGTTAATGTATTAAACATAAACGTAATTAATTATTGAACTTGATATTGATTAATAAAATGTTTAATTTATGTAATTACAGGACTTAACATGTTTATATTTTGAAGTATCAAATTGTTTTTAATTGTTAATTGTAATAACGTTCCTGAATTGGATATCAAAATTATCTAAATAATAAATATAATAGCTCTTTCCGGAGGCGTATAAAGCAGTCGTTCCCTTCTTTCTCCGGTCCTTTTTTTCGCCTTATATTTTACGAAGATATTTACATTTCGTTATATGACAACCCTGACGCGTTTGTCAAAACCACGGTCGGCATGGCGGGCGTCAAGTTTGACACGAAAATGTCAAAATGGGTGAAGGAGGAGGGGGAGGGTGGGTAAATGTTGGCCGATAACACCGGACGGTATCCAGTGACCGACTGATTTAGAATTTTGTTCGATATTTTTTGTTACGTTTTCAGGTTGGTGTGACTGTGTCGAATGGCTTGAGAGTAGAGAGTTATGTCTGTCGTTTCGTACTTCCCATACATACATAATCGTCACGCTTGTAGCTCATAGGAATAGACAGAGACTATGGATCGCCACTTTGCTCGATCCTGACATATTACTTTCGCTTCATCCACTTTCATCAATCTCTTCATGCATTCTCATGGGTTCAAGGTAGTTTAAACCTGGCCCTTGTTGAGGGTATCACCGATTTGGATGGTGTAGGTACGGTGAGGTCGACCCCTACCGACTCTTCCTTATTTTATCTAGACTGTTTTACTGTAAAATGCAGTGCAGTTACTTTGCTGAGATAAAGTTTAAAATATAGTTGCGTTTCTAGTCTTCAGGTTTAAGGATAGTTTACCTGCGAAGCGATTCACTGCAACCTTAATTACCTACATCTTTTTCATAAATATGGCTTGTTAAATGGTTACAAGCGGAATGTGTTGCGAGGTTTGCAGAGTTTGACAAATCCCCGGCATCCCGTCACGGGAGCTATGAAATCCCGTTAAATCTCCCCTCAGAGAGAACCAGACGCGTCGCCGACACACGACCCGGTATTATTATAATATTTAGTAGCTTTTATTCATCCTTTAGGAACAATTTTGCGTCATTTTACGACCATATTTTACACGACGAATAGTGTTAATATTATCTTGGACGTTTGTAATATTCTTGAATATAATATACAATTATATTTTCGCTTAAATCTTGGCCCTATATTTATAAGACTTGTGTCTTGTAAAAAAAAGTGCGCGGTGGCCTGTTGGTTCACGTATCAGACGCGACTGCCATGTTCACGGTGGTCACAGGTTCAAATCCCAGGGCACACCTCCGACATTTCGGAGTCATGTGTGTATTGATAGCCAATCACCATGCACTATAACGATGAAAGACAACATCGGGATCCCTCACGATAGCGACCTGCATACTATAGCGATTTGTAATAATTTCTATGATATGTAAAGTCCGCCAATCCGCACTAGGCCAGCATGGTGGACTATATCGCCTAACCTCTCTTAATCGTACTCTCGATTATAGAGGAGGATTGTAGCGAATATAGTTCAGTGTACGTTACCATAAGAGAGCATTTGCTCTAAACAACATCCGGATCTAAATAATTATGGATTACACATTTGTCTAGGTGTGGGAACCCGCGACCTCACGTTTCACAGGCGGCGTCTTAACCAACTACGCCACGGAGGCTTTAATATTTCTCCCAGTCAATAAGTGATCCTGAAAACAGGAAAAATAGATTATCTTTTAAAAAATTTAAATTATGTTCATAATCTACCTTATTCCAAAACAATATTGCGAAAATTACATAGGTACAATTATGTTTACGTGCCGATTGCACATAACGCGTGTGTTATGTAAATAAAGCGCAACTAAGTACTGTAATAAATAAAAGCGAACTTGTCGGAACCAGACCGGCGCAATAATGACTTTCTTCGTGTGTCAGATTACACGATAGTTACGTGTTCATGTAAAAACATTGCTTTGTAGTACATAGCCTCAGTACCTTCGATAATAACAATGATATAATGTATTTTACTATAATAAAAATGAAAAAAAAAATACTAGTAATATGTATGCGACTGTTGGGTATATTTATTTACTATTTATTTTCAGCGTGTTGGTAATGGACTGGATGCTGCTGCCGATACGGTCGCGGGTTCGAATCCCATGCCTCAAACTTTTCAGAGTTGTGGATATTTATACCTAGTTAATTAAAGGAACGGTGAAGGAAAACATTGTGAGGTTACCAGTAAAATACTACAGAGATGTTTGAAAAAATCTTTGGTATGTGATTTCCGTGAACCCGCACTAGGTCAGTGTGGTGGACTATGGCCTAAGCCCTCTCAATCGAAGTCTCCGTTGTAGAGGTGTCTTGTGCTCAGCTTTTGGCGGTTATAAGCTGAAACAGTCACAGAGAAAATCTTTAATATTGGTGTTAATATAATACCATCACAATGCCATTATAATTTCCAAACTATTAACTACTAGCATTTAAAATTATTCAGCTCGAACGCTTCACGTAAATATCCGTGTGAAAGCTATTACGGAATTAATCGTCGCACGTATTAATTCGTAGTGTGCTTAATCGCGCCGCCAGTAATGTGTACTTGGAGCGTTCATTATGCCGGAATATTGGATTGGTTTGGGTTATTATACTAATGCTAGGGTAGATATTATGTGGGCTCGATAGTATGGAATCTAGTTTTTTTTTTATAGATTTACATACACGTACATATTGAAATATAACTAATTTTTATTTCAATGTGTAACCACAGAATACTAACAGAAGTCAAGCTCCATACAAAGCGCGCTAAATCAACGCACACATAGACAGCGTTCACCGACACGATATCTCAGTTCTTTTCAAACCAGTGCGAGCGCGAGTTTCACGCTACCGCGTGAAGGCCACGTTGCGTCGAGCCGCGCGAGTGGTTAGTCGATCGTAAGGAAATGTAGTGTTTTAATTGTATCATGTATGTTTCTTAAATAAATGAATAAAAGTTATTACACTTTTATATAACATTCCAGATTATAATAATTAAATATTAATTTCTTTAAAAAAGCACATAATATGATAGAAAATTACTGGTGGTAGGTCTCTCATATGTGAGAGGCCGCCTGGGTAGGTACCACCGCAATGTCTATTTCTCCCGCCAAACAGCAGTGTAAATGCACTGTTGTGTTCCGGTTTGAAGGACATTGTAGCCAGAGTAACTACTGGACATATCAAGACTTAACATCTTATGTCTCAGAATGGCGAGCGCAGTGGAATGCCAAGCAATGCCTTGTAACTCATGGTGTTGTTTGGTTTTGCTACTGTCCATGAGCGGTCGTATCGCTTACCATCAGGCGAATGGCAGGCTCGTCTCGTCATTCATAGCAATAAAAAAAATTATATATCTTCGATTAATGAAATACACGTTCTCAATGACTATATAAATAAAATTATTATTTTTTTATTTTTTTTTGCTTTTTATATACCTATATATTTTATTTATTATTCATGTTTTACTCTCAAAAATCAATCAAATGATACGAGTGCTATTACTACGATACTTGTTTTTGCATAAGCCAGAGTTAACAACCCTAGCGCGACCGCCGAGCGTAGTGTGAGTGTAGCAACAAAAGTGAAGTACATACACAAGCTTGACTTCTGTTAGTTTAGTATTCTGTGGTGTAACACTGTCCGCTCCGTGACCACGTAGCCAGAGTAACTACGGGACATAATGAGACTTAAAATCTTATGTGATGGCGAGCGCAGTTGAATGACAAGCATTGCTTTGTAATTTATAGTGTTGTTTGGTTTGCTACAGTCGATGAGCGGTCGTATCTCTTACCATCAAGCGAATGGCATGCTCGTCTCGCCATTTATTGCAATAAAATAAAAATACTAATATAAAATCTGCTTACCAAAGTCAAGTTACCACGCTATCGCCTTCGCTTTTTATTGTCTCTGCCGGCCCCGTGCGCTCGGCTGTCTCATTCCTCGCAACAAGGTGCAATGCAATCGATCTCCTTCGATAGAGAGCAGAGGCTATCGTGGAGAATACACACTGGGTGGAGATTCGTGCGGCCGTTTGTCGCGTTTTGGCGGGGAAAGTTTACTGATTGTACATATAATTAAACTAGAAAAATAATATCTTTATTTCTCTTTAATACACCCTCTATTTACTCACGTCTCTGCCGGCCCCGCGGGCTCGGGTGTCTTATTTCTCGCAATAAGGTGCAATCGATCCCCTTCGCGATGGGATCTGACGTGCTGATAGAGTGCGGAGGCTATCGTGAAGGATACACACTGGGTTGAGAATCGTGCGGGAATTTGTCGTAATTTGGTGAGAAAAGTTCACGGTGTTTAAAGGAGAAATACAAATATGGTACTTGAAGATGTTATTTTTTATTGTATATTGGCATGATAGTCACTAACTGCAATGCTACATATTATGCATTATACAGTATCTACCATAGACATATTGTGTTCAAACTCTTGCTGATTGAAAAAAATATGCTGGCCTGCGTGGACTACTATGACAGATTTGCCACCACTATATACATTGATTGCTATCCAAGCTAATAAGAATATAGTACCACCAGGTAAATTTTTCAGAAACTAAAAAAACCGCGCGATTCACTCAGTCAGTGTGAAACCAATCTAACATTGAAGGGTTCCGCGTGGAAGCTTATTAACCGGGGGGTAGATTTCAATCGGCGACGTGCAAACATAACGGTGGTGGTAGAGGGGATGAAAGGGGGTGGAAGGGGGTATGATCGGTTTCATCCCGTCACGTCTTAGTGGCTTAGCACACCGGCTTAATCTTTGTGTACAGTGTTCTAATCCGCGTGGGGTTTTGCCAATGCATAGATATGGATTATAATTGCTTTATTGGATGTTTGTGATATCGGCATTGTTAGATCGATTTAAGCGGTTTCTGTTGAGCTGTTTGTGATATGTTGATATAGGTTATCTGTTAGCGACGGTTTGGAAGTGAAATGAGTGGTGGGGTGTTTCATTCCCGAAATGAGACCAATGTTTGTGTGATACATTAGGATTTTTTGGGTGCGTTGGCTTGAAGACCTTTGAAATACCATGTCTTTGTATTTCTCTTTGAAAGATGCTATATAAGTTGTCTGCGAATGGATTTGTGCCCGGCCTACCGATAGGTTTGCCCCTATCATATCTTGGAAAAAAAAGGTGGCCTGAAAATATTTACCTATTTTTTTTTTTGGCTTGATTTCGCGAATTACGATTGGTACTAGTATCACCCCAATTACTTCGAATATACAGTAGTTAGTTATCTATTTTCTCACCCTTTTAATAAATCAAATCCATACCATTTGAGTAATATCGTACATTATCTTCAGTGAGTGTGTAATGCGTTGCGGTGTTGTCTGATAACGCGGCTTTCAGCTTTGTATAGTGCGGTCTCATTTACTGCGGTCGCGGTTAGTGCGGTCGTGTTCTTTGGGGTAATGTTATAATTAATCTTGGCTACCATTTAGACAGTGGCCAAAATTTACATAGTTTGGTTGTAGGAACATTGCATGATGCTGTCACCAAATGCCGCCTATGTATATGCCGCACCGCACCGCAAATAAATTATTTTTATTTTATTTTTCATACCTGCCTCGGTGGCGTAGTTGTACTACGGTACGACTACAAAGCTGTGGTCTTGGGTTCGAATCCCGGGTCGGGCAAATTGATATTCGATTTTTCTATTCATTATCAGTCCGGAGTCAGGAATTTGTGCCCGACATGGCGACAGGCTCTCACCTCCTATCACATCATGGGACGAAACATACAAGGCGAAAAGTGGGTGTCCTGGTTGCTTCTCTGCCTACCCCTTCTGGGAAAAAGGCGTGAGTTTATGTATGTATTTTTCATTATAGGTAGGATGAGCCATAGTTAAGTAAATAGAATACGTATTAAAATTGATGAACGATTAATCTTACTTTGTGTTGTTAAAAAGTTCTTTGTGTAGCTAATCCATACATTGTAAATGCGAACGAACCTAATCTCTTTGTAACATGCTCTAACTAATTCTCTGCAACAAATGTTATTTTTAGTAAAGGTTAGTCTGGAAACTGGCAAAATACAACGTAATTGTAATTTCTAGCCCTAAGCGGAGAAGAGAGGTAGAAATTATTATGTGGGACATAAAATATTTCACCTCAGATTTATTTAAAGCTTGGTGCAGATTTTTATAATTATTTAAGAATCCATATATATCCCACTGCGGGGCATGGGCCTCTGCAATCGTTAGTACGATTGAGTTGGGTTAGGCCATATAGTCCACCACGCTGGTTTACTGCTGGCTCGTAATGAATTGTGGCAAAATATTTACACCTCCCGGACGAAGCCAGGCTGCAATCTTAGTGAGTTATAGTGTAACCCCTACCCCAAAGGACAGGAGTTATTAACCCGAGGGTAGTTGTGCAAGTCAATTGTGGAGCAAACATGACTACGGTCTGTCATCCGCCGTCTTAATCGCTCGGGGGATGAAACTTCGGGGTCGTGGCACTTGATACGTTTTAACGGAGTTTTAATTAAGGGATGAGTGTACGTGTGTGGGGCGTGTTTAGAAAATTATTTTCATTTTTTAATGAGGTCAAAACCTGATATTTTATATAATGATTCAGCCTGCAATGCGATATATGTTAGTATGATGGTTTTACATTACTATGGTATACGGTGGTTACTGTCCGACCATTAATAATGGAAGAGTATTTTTATCGCCCGGACAACAATAACTTAAATGTAAAAGTTTGTACGGATTCAAGAAACATGATATAATAGTTGCGATTGAGAGAAAGTAACAAAATCTTTTGGCCTTCGATATTCTATCTATTGCTCCACTTTCCATTATAATTATCATCATTTTAAGCCATTGGCTGTGTACTGCTTAACATAAGCATTCGCCAAAGATTTCCACAGCAACTTTTTGGATATGTCATTTACAATCAGAACCAATTTAATTAGAAAGAATGAAAAAATATTTAGATGGCTCACACAAAAAAAAAAGCATACATCGCGATAATGAACATGCTAATATGATGGCCAGACAACAATGATCCCATTCAGCTATATGCTGCAATAAAACGCTGTACTGCAGCACTAGTTTTTAATGGGGTCCGTGTGACATCATGCTATGTTCACTGCTATATCATAATAATAAATAATAAATACAACCAACAGTCACATACATAGTCCTGACCCCACACTAAGATCGAGCCTTGTATCGTGGGTATCAGAAACTACGAGAGACTTTTCGGTCTTCATGATGGTATAAAAACTTAAACATCGTAAAAGAATCCTTACGACTAAGTAAAGTGCAATATTTTAGCCAATCACTTACAAGGAACAACAAAATAACGTCAGCAATATAAGTTTGCTCAGCGCTGCACGTAATTTTTCATTGTTTTCCCGCGCGACATCCGGCGCTACGGTCGTAGCGATAGTTTACGGTAGAGATGCTACGGAGAGTTTAAGTAACATAAATCTATACTAATATTATAGGAAAGGTTAGGTTAAGCTAGGAATGATTTGTCTGTTTGCTTTGAATAGGCTTTGAAACTACTGGACCGATTTCAAAAATTCTTTCACTGTTGGGAAGCTACACTATTCCCAGGTGACATAGGCTGTATTATATTTAAAAATAAAATAGGGATTGTTCCTAAAACTCCAATGTAACCCAAGGTGTAAAACAATACCTAAAATAGTATTTACATCGCGTGCGCTGCGTAAACTATAATATGTTGTTGATGTGGATTGGACTCAAAATCTATCTGCACCCGGGCGAAGCCGGGCCGAGCTGCTAGTACATGATAAAGTGACACAAATCTAATAAGTTCAATCAAGGCTCTTAAAATGTGAAGAAACTCTAAGAACAGTGACTACGCTTACTGCGCGTCTCCTCACGTTATTGGTGTACGTGCCGCACAGTTGCCGCTACCGACCGCTACCTTATTAACTTCACACCTGTTTATCTTAGAGAGAGAGAGATAGGGAGAAATATTCATTTCATTCATTCATTTATTCTTTCACCTTAAATATAATGTCATGACAGCTTTTAATACTAAGGCGGCATTATATTAAGCAACTCTATATAAAACAAAACGTAACAGGTATATCTAACAATAATTTTACTGAATGATACAGAAATTGAACAATGATTAAAATCCTCCTTCAATACATCTGCGTGCCACTTCAGTGAATTTGGGCAGGCTGCAATGAAATATATCAATATGTTCCGCAATAGTATTAAAACATTGCGCTGAAAATAGATTTACACAGTTAGTAGAAATTGTTGACAGTGGGGCTGTGTTGTTAGCGTAAGAGAGAATAAGGTGTAGTGATTCGAGTATTTGTCTGTATCAGCATACTGTCCCAGTGCTGGGCCTTAAACATTGTGTAAGCTTGTGTGAGGTATACAGATGAAAATTATAAAACAAGCAATTTTCTGATAACATATTGTGTGTGAGGTACGGATGTACATTTTTACCACCAGTATGTGTTCTACTTATCATAAAATTGCTGTAGAATATTACATTATTCTGCAGTAAATTTTTTGTACGCTTTGTTTACGGTACCAGGATTCAAACTCTTGACAATCCAGCTCTATTATTAATACGTAAAGGCCTTTCACCAACTAAGCAACGAACCCCAGAAATTGAAAAAAGAAAGAATAATTTTTATTATCTAATTTCCGACAACGACACCCTATAGAGATCCGAGATCTTAGATAGAGCTGACAATATTTTACTCCCATAAATCCCTTATAAACAACCCCTGTGCGCGAGGGGGTGCTCACCTGCCGTCAACCCTCGTCGCGAAGCATTAACGTGTGATCCGCGCCGGCATAGCGAGTGCTACTGACGTTTTATTGCAATGGTTAATATTTTGAGGGTAAGGTGTTATGACTGGGACAGTGAAGGACATAGATCTTGTTAAACTGAGCGAATATTTTTATACATTGAAATAAAACTAAATTTTACGGATTTTATCACGATTTGGATTAATTTTTACATTTTTGACTCCCCGACGTTTCGATTGCTTTACAGCTTTCGTGGTCACGGGGTGGACTAGTAGACATTAAATCGCGATAAAATCCGTAAAATCTACTATCTTATTATGGTGGTCGCTATTAAACCAATTACGAATATGAAACCACCAGCAAATTGCTAATTACTAAGCAATAAATAACAATATTGAAATACCTGTACCGTGATAACGATCGTAGTTTCAAGCAATTAAAGTTTGAACTACAATCTGTGGTGGAAATCTGTAACGTTCGATCGTAAATTTTGAACCTACATTAGTGTACACCCCGAGATAACTTGTGGATATGTAACCAGGTTATATGGGAATTGTTAATCTATATCAGCTCATATACTTCCCACTGCAGGGTACGACCCTCCTCTACAATCGAGAGTATCATTGAAAGGGGTTAGAGCAGTAGTTCCCAAACTTATTTTTCTCGTGGACCACTTTCAAAATTTTACTGGTTTTGGTGGACCCCCTGCTGCTACATTTCTACCACATTCTTAAAGTCGCCAAAAAAAAAAAATTGTGTCGCTTCTGAGTTCTGTCCCTATATTCCGATAGGTAAAATAAAAACGAAAAATGGTACATTTTATAACACTTTATTTATTAAAAGAATAGAATTACAAGAAAAAAATAATAAGGTAATATAGGTTCAGGTCATAATTTTAATTAATGGGAAGGATGTATTTGATGGAGTGTCAGCAAACGATCAATGTTTGGCTTTATTTTTGTGAGCAATAACCGCAAATCCCCCCGCTCTGTGATGTTTAATTTGCTCCTTTTTTTTGTTAAGAGATTTGTAACGGCACTAAAACTCCTTTCGACAAGGTATGACGAGGGAAAAGCTATTAAAAATTTCCTTGCGATTTCCCACAGTCCAGGATATTTTTCGGGTATTTCTGCTTGCAGCCAAAATGTTTGGTAGCCTTTTCTAAATTTCACCTTCAGCTCCTCATTGGTGCTTAGCTCGAGCAGCTCCTCTTGTAATACAACATTGGCCACTTCCGTTTCATCAAATGGATTTATGATCCATGGTGGTATATCCATCGTCAGGATATCTTCAAACCTGGTTTTGAAGTCATCATGCAGGGCATTTAAATGTTGACTGTAGGTATGGATATCCTCATCAATACATTCTACCTGCGACAAGTTTGGAAATTGAGAGAATTCGCGCCGACTAATGTTTAGCTTCATAAATTTCAATTTCCCAAGAAAAGCCGAAATTATCCCCTTTGTTTTTATTAAATTCAGGCTGTCCCCTTGTAACTGCAAGTTAATATCATTAAATTTTTTAAACAAATCTGTCAAATACGCAATGTCTGCTTTGAGTTTGATCAAGTTTTCTTTTAAATCTGGATCTCTACTTTCTAGGAACTCTAATACGGAATCGAAAACAGAGTAAAATCTCGTTAAGCATGCACCTTTCGACAACCAGCGTACTTCAGTATGTAAGAGCAGTCGTTGGAAGTCTTCATCATTTTCGTCGCACAATTGAGCAAATAAACGCGTATTCAATGCATTGCTTCTGATTTTGTTGACAGCTTTTATTACAAAATGAAGAGATTGGTTCAACCTGTCACTTAAATGTTTTGCCACAAGATGTTGTCGGTGGATTACGCAATGAATAGCTGTAAGTCCTGGTATAATTCTTTTGAGATGACTTATAAACCCACGATATCGCCCGACCATTGCAGGAGCTCCGTCTGTTGCCACTGAAATAATGTTTGTAAATGGAATCGATTTTTCCGTGAAAAAATTACTCAGGACATTAAATATTGATTCGCCTTTAGTATCAGTCTCCAAAGTTCTGGCAAATAGCAATTCTTCGTGAATTTCTTCCTCCATAATAAATCGGACATATGCCAATAATAATGCTTCATTACCGGGTAACGTTGACTCGTCCAGTTGTATAGAAAAATGATTTTTTTGCAGATGATTGCACAAAAAACTTTCGATATCAGAGCTCATTTCATCAATGCGTCTTTGTACAGTATTGTTACTTAATGGAATTCTTTTTAGTACGTCAAACGGAGATTTGTGCAAAACAGTTTTTAAAACCTCTTCAACAGCGGGTAAAATTAATTGTTCTCCGATAGTGTGTGGTTTTCCAGATTTTGCTATAAGTAATGAGATATTGTAAGATGCCCGCAAGCCATCATCGTTACTTTGAGATGTTGAAGCGAACATACTGTGCATGGTGGGTCTCTTTTCATATTTTTCCTTCAATGTTTGAAAATATTTTAAATCTTTACCTATTTTATCAGTATGACACCTTTTTAGATGATCTTCGAGCTTTGATGGTTTCATAGAGTCATTGCTCAAAACTTCGTTGCATAATAGGCACATGGGCAACTGTTTGTCTGCCTCTGATGGAACAAAACCATATTTCAAATAATCGACACTACATTGTCGACATTTTTTCTTTGCTGTAGCCATGTTTCGTGTCAGTTACCTTACCTGTAAAAAAAAATGTTTTAGTAACCAAGTTTTTTTCTGAATATAGGTATCACACCGCAGCCTTTGTCAGCACGCGGAAATAGAATTACGGCTTGTAAAGGGACCAACTAATAAACCGCTAAGACAAATACAGACGTTTTCACAAAACGGTATCAATTTTAAAGTACCTAATTTACCACTAATTTTTAATAGTACAAATAAAAATTGGTGTACTCAGTATCGAATACTGATCATATTTGTGTAGGAAAAAATAAAAGTCGAAATCTCAAAATTCCATAAAAACGATAACTAACATTTCATCAAATCAATGAGTTCACGCGCTCCGTGTATTTGCGTATTTTTTGTCTGCGGCTTCATTGTTAAAACGCACATTAAAACGTGACAAACTGGCATCGAAGCCCAAGCCCCGCCCTTTTCCCGTCGCCCGCGCACCGCTCGCTTTTTCCGAAAAGGAATAATTTTGATAAAATATGTAGTTACTTCAAAATCAATTAGCCTCAATTAGTCAGCCTCCGTGGCGCAGTTGGTTAGACGCCGCCTGTGAAACGAGAGGGCGCGGGTTCGATCCCCGCACCGAAACAAATATTTGTGTGATCCACAGGTATTTGTTTCGGGTCTGGGTGTTTGTGAGACCGAAAAGTCTCTCGTAGTTCCTGATACCCACGACACAAGACTCGATCTTAGTGTGGGGTCAGGACTATGTATGTGACTGTTGGGTGTATTTATTTATTTAATATAAAATGATTGTGAAATTACTGTTTTATAAAACTAGTAGTTATTTGCAAGAAAAATTACAATATTAATTGCTCTGCAATATTGCTTATTCGGCCTTTTTAGAGAGGCAGTGCTTCTCTCGTGAAAAAACAATGGAATAAAACGTGCTGTGTTTGTCTTCAAATCGAAAGAGGACAATTAAAATATCTGTAAGTTACTAAGTTACCTATCTTAGATTATATACACGTCTAATCTACCTTACCTATCTATACAAGCAGTTGTGATCAACCGACTAGTACACGGAAACAAAATACTTAAGTACTATAACAAAAAAAAGGTAGGTACTTACTTTTCTCCGGCACTAGCAAACACTGATATAAATTTTCTCACACTTTTTTTCGAAATTCCGGAAACAAATGAATGAGTTTGCCTTTGGCATCAAGTATTTATAGTGGTGATCAAGTTCATGTCTGAACAAGCATTAAGCATTGTCGGGCGGATAGCGCTTTGCAAGTCTGTACACGAAATTGTACGTAATATCGAATACGCAAGTTTGGACAAGTAACAATCGCTTGCCTTATTAAAATATTATCTGCTTAGTTAGGTACTTAAAACAATGTAGGTAGGCCCTTATAAAAACTATGCTTACATTTATTTTTGCTTTTACTATCAAAAGCAGATAAATTTTCGTGGACCCCCATTAACATCTTATGGACCCCCATATTTTGTTCACGCTTACGTAGACCCCCAGCAAGTCTCCCGTGGACCCCTGGGGGTCCACCTGGACCACTTTGGGAATCACTGGGTTAGAGTATAGTCCACCACGCTGACTTAGTGCGAGTTGGCGGACTTTAAATACTATAGAACATACATACATAACATACATAAACTCACGCCTTTTATCCCAGAAGGGGTAGGCAGAGGCTCCACCAGGACACCCACATTTCGCCTTGTATGTTCCGTCCCATGATGTCATAGGGGCCGAGCCTATCGCCATATCATGCTCAAATTCCTGACTCGATAACGAATTGAAAAACCCAATAACACTTTACCCGACCCGGGATTCGAACGCGAGACCGCAGCTTTGTAATCGAATAGAAATTCTTACAAATCGCAGGTTTCCTCACCATGTTATCCTTCACCGTTATAGGGTATTGTTAATGTTTTCTGCGTATTTAGACTGTTTAGTCGAATTAAGACCAACAAATCGCTCGGTGAATCGTAAAAGTCGGGCCTGTCCACCATCAGGTGACTTGTGTGCTGGTTTGCCGAACTTATTGTATAAAAAACCGGAACACAACAGTACACACTGCTGCTTGACGGCAGAAATAGACTAGGTTTTACTAACCCATACTGCCTCCCGCGTGTATATATTCTTACTTGCATATAAATAATAATAATAATAATAAATACACCCAACAGTCACATACATAGTCCTGACCCCACACTAAGATCGAGTCTTGTGTCGTGGGTATCAGGAACTACGAGAGACTTTTCGGTCTCACAAACACCCAGACCCGAAACAAATACCTGTGGATCACACAAATATTTGTTTCAGTGCGGGGATCGAACCCGCGGCCTCTCGTTTCACAGGCGGCGTCTAACCAACTGCGCCACGGAGGCTGACATAAATATTTATCAAAGTCACCCAATTCCACCTGATACGAACACGAAAACAGCACCCAGATCCCAAAGCAAAAACTACAGCATAACTTCCCTACCCTCTATAAAACATTTCCTCAAACTTGTGTAAAAATTTCCGTGTTGAACGCATACACGGGGTCCCGCGGGACCCCACCTGCTTAAATATGAATGTAAAAAGCGAGCGCCCCGGACCGCTCGGAAACTTTTCCGGTTTAATGGTATGCGTGGACTGTCGGAGTTGGGTATTGAATGGGTAGTTACAACTTGCTTCCAGGTAAGGTGAGGGAATTTGGAGGTAAATACGAGTATCTGTCTGATTTTTTTGCGCTTTCTTGGGTGGAAAATTACTTACGTAGATTTCAAGATGTGAGCTGCGTGAACGGAGTGTAGTTTAGAGCTTTTATTTCTAAGGGACAGCTACGTTGAATTGCAGCTTATAGCTGAAGGGGGGATCATTGTTGTTGTTACACATAGCATGTTGATTATCGCTTTTTATATCTTTCTGTTATTATGTGTTGGTCATGCAATAATAAATGTTCTTTCTTTCTTTCTAAGTGAAGTAAAGTCGTCTAGAACGGAGAATCGGTGTAGTTATTTACCTAATTGTTGGTTTTCCGAGTGATTTGTGTAATAGCTTTGCTGTAACTTGCGATCTGCGAAGCAAATGTTTCAAATTGATCGAAGTACCACTGTCTAACAGAGAAGTAAAGGAGCTTACTTCCAACATGTCTCTATGGAAACCCTTTGGAGATGCTTTTTATTAACAATGGACAATAATAACTATGGCTGACGAAAAAAAGTATGAAAGAGCAAAACAGTTATTGTTTTAAGACAGAAAATTGTAGGTTCTAAATTCTAATAGCTACACTATGTGTGTATAAATGTGAAGCCAAGATTACGTGCACTTCTGTTGGATGTGTTTATTTATTTAGCTATTGTTCCGCCAATCTCAATTGCTCGCGCGATTGCCTCTTACCCTCCCCTCCCCTCCCCTCCTCTCCTCAACACACTCGAGGGCTCCCCGCAGTTGCTTATTTATTAACAGGCACTAAGGTGTTCACTTGGCGGGTAATCTTTTAATATTAACTGCAGAATTAAACCTCTATCTTACCGCGAGTCTTGGAAAGCGAAGCGGTAACTAGACTTAAGGATGTTAGTTGTTAGTTTAGGTTAAGTTTTATGTGATGAAGTTTATGGGTTTGGTTGAGAGTGGGAGGGATTAATGGAGAAGTGTAGGTTCGATGTTGTGTGGTTTTTAATGCGCATTGTAGGCAGATTTATTTTGCGATGATTAGTCGAAAGGAAGTCGCCGGATGCAGAAATACACCCAACAGTCACATACATAGTCCTGACCCCACACTAAGATCGAGTCTTGTGTCGTGGCTATTAGAAACTACGAGAGACTTTTTCGGTCTCACAAACACCCAGACCCGAAACAAATATCTGTGGATCACACAAATAGCCGACGTCTAACCAACCGCGCAACGGAGACTGTCATACTAGTAAAACTAGTATAAAACTATAGAGGGAAAATTCCATAATTGCATAATACAACACATACAGATTAATGAACGTAACAAGTTTTCAACTAACTACATATTGAAACCGCGATGCATTACCGTCTGTCGTGTGTTGTATATTCTGTTGTGTTGTATGTCGTGTGCCAACAGCGCGGTTAACACTTGTTGTTGCGGCTTGTGTCGTGAATATCCGAGACACGTGCGGGTAAATTACTGGAATGTTCTCTAGGTGGTTGCTTTTTGTATGGAATGTTTCGTTGAGATTTTTGAGTTGAGAATTATTGTTTTCTTTTGCATGTTACAAAATATGCTTTATGAGAAGTTTAGTAAGATAAAATATTTATTTATAGTTAGCGAACTTCAAGAAGTAATTTATGCATTTTGAATCAATATTTACGCATAGAAAAATAAAGGTTACGTTCTCAACCTACACTTCACTGTCATTGTTGTAATGCTGGCATGTAGGCCGCATGCATTCTTAATAACCGATATGGGGATAGATGATAGTTTTGGCTTTTGTTTTACACTTTTATGTCACTTCAGTTTTTACAATAAAGCCTTTGGATTAACATTATTTATTTATTGTCTCGGACATCTCAATTGTATTACAGAAAATCAGAAATTGATACCGACACAGCGAAGTTTGTTGAAAAAACTCGCAATTAAACCGCAAGAGGGTGGACGTGTTCGGGAACTGTTTTGAAACTGGGACATCGAGTTTGAGATGTGTCACGCACTAGACCTACTTATACATATTATGTTGTTGTATCAGCCCATGTACGTCCCACTGCTGGGCACGGGCCTACTCTACAATCGAGAGAATCAATTGAGTGTGGTTAGGCCATATAGTCCACCAAGCTGGCATAGTGCGTGTTGGCGTACTTACATACCGTAGAAATTTAGTCTTTGGCAGAATGAGCGTAAAACCATGCTAGATAGTATGCAAATAACATCTGGAGTTGTATACTACACGGACCTTGTGGAGACTAGGAAGAATTTCCGTGCTTTCCGGCGATTTTGCCATACCTATTATTGGAATCAAGTATAACAGCTTACATAATAGGTCTCATTTAAATGTAATAATGACTAATCCGTGGTGCTTTACAGCTGGCTTATCTGGCTGTAAATGTCTTTATGCGAGGTTATTTACCTCTTTAGTTCATTGTTTTGTCACCCGCTTTATTAGGGAGGGAAGTGGACAATAATTTATTTCCAACTCCTCCTATTAATTTAACTTTTTGATTGATTTCGTTGCGGGTTAAAGACAAGTTAGACATTCCCGGAGACTCGCTGAGCTTCAATGCTCAGTGTCATTAAAATGCGTGCCACTGTTGATCCTGGCTTACAGGAGTTGCAGTGGCGGGTGTGAGGACGGGACAGTCTCCATACCGTAGAAATTCTTTAAAATCGCTATGGTATGCAGGTTTCCTCACGATGTTTTCCTTCACCGTTAAAGTGCGTGGTGGTTGACTATCAATGACACATGACTCCGAAAAGTCAGAGGTGTGCCTTGGGATTTGAACCCGCGACCTCCGTGAACATGGCGTCTGGTTCCGTAATACCATATACCATAGCGATTTGTAGTAATTTCTATGGTATGTAAAGTCCGCCAATCCGCTCTAGGCCAGCGTGGTGGACTATTATATACTAAATCGTACTCTCGATTGTAGAGGAGGCTCGTGCCCTGCAGTGGGACGTGTATGGGCAGATACAGTACAGTGCAGTATGTATATGCTTGCTGACATACTAGTAACGATTGACATGACAATTATTACTCGTCGGAAATATCTGTGGACCTGAATAATTGTCGTTATTGGAAAATAAGTTCAGCAAATTCAAAAAACAAATTGAATTAAAATAGAAAAAAAGAATATAAAATAGAATTCGCATCCATCTCAAAACGTTTTTAATGTAAAATAGCATAGTAGATAGGGGGACACAAAAAAATTAAATGTGAACCGCATTCCAGTTAGGTACAGATATTTCCGACAGGTTATACAATTGCACACAATGACGTCGCACATCTCACCGTTTTAAAACAACAATTTAAAACTTAATCGTGTCCAAGTAGTTACGATACCGAAGAGGAAAATTAAACTAGTTTTAAAATCTAATGGTCGATGCGCGTTTTGAATAATTCATTGGCGACCTCATTATGGTCCTTGACGCTACGTGTGCGAAATTTATTACCTCGTCTTTGCAATTAACTGGTGTCGGTTAATGACAGTTTCCTTGGAGAGTATCCTTAAAGAACTACGTGTGGGGATGTTAAATATTGTATTTTGATTATTCTGGAAAAATATTGTACTTATAATTGGTGGTAAGTGTATGGCGAAGGGTTTGAAAAATCATCCCCAAACGGAGAGGGAAATAGCTAGTAAATTTAGTGTATAATATGTTTTAAATTGAAGATATTTCTCGCGCAAAACAGCTGTGTAACTGCTCTGTTGTAATCCGGTATGAATGATATCGTTGCCAGAATTACCATTGGACATAATGAGATTTAATATCTTATGTGTCAGGATGGCGCAGTGGAATGCCAAGCATTGCTTTGTAATTCATGGTGTTGTTTGGTTTTGCTACTGATCATGAGCGATCGTATCGCTTACCATCAAGCGAATGGCAAGGTCGTCACTCGTCTCGCATATTCAGCGCAAAAATAGATTAGTCACTCTTATAACTTAGGTACTGGAACGATGTAGAAACTCAGCGAGTGTCCAGGAATGTCTCACTTGTCTTTAACCCGCAACGAAATCAATCACAATATTACCCGTCGGAAATATGTGTGGACCTGAATAATTGATGTCAATGGTACATAAGTTTAGCAAATTCAAAATGTAGGTTATACAAATTGAATTAAGATAGAAAAAAGAATAAAAAAATAGAATTCGCATCCATCTCAAAACGTTTTTAATGTATAATAACAAAGTAGATCGGGGAATACGAAAAAATGAAATGTAAACCGCATTCCAGCTAGGTTCACAGATATTTCTGACAGGTTATATGTATGAACATTTGGCTATCATACAGAAATTCATAATCTGCATAGAACATTCAGCTTAGATTTTGTTCAAATATTTTGTCTCTACCTCCGATCGTTTACAAAGCTATAGTTATGTCGGAATCGTGTCGGGAACGTTACGCACGTCCCGTATTGCCCACGAAAACGTGTTTTGCAATTCTCCTGCGGGTATATGGGAATGGATTTAAAGAAAACGTGTGGACGTCACGAGGTTAGAACCATTTGTGTTGTAAACTGTTATTGGGTAGTATTGAAGTATTTTATGCTGGAGACGACGTGGGGGACAAAGCTGTGAGAGTGTCAAAATTGGGATTTTTTAAGTGTTTTATATTAGAATATAGATTTCACATCATGATGTTGCATCGTTTTCTATTCCTCCAACCACCAAATTTGTAATATATGCAACTCGTTTATTATTAAACGGATTTGAAAAATTACTGTGTACAATTTTGCATAAAGTAATCTTTCGATATAAATAATAATAAAAATTGAGTCAATATTCCGATTGTGAGTGATATATAGGTCGATAACCTACAACAAAAATATAGAGAAATATGATGGATTAGCGTTTTTATTTGATAGAAACCACAGGATTACTTATGACTTGTTTAATGAAAGAATATAATATAGAAAACACAGTAATTACTCTACGACAGCAGCACAAGAAAGAGGAAGTGTTAAAAACAAAAATGTCCATGTTATAATATTGATACTGACATGATGTACGGATTGCGTTTAGTTAATGCAACAGAATATAAATATGTAATAAATAATATAATGTAATATACAATTCTTTATAATACAGCTGCGTGCGGTTACATCTCGTGTGATTTTGTCGAAAATCCGCAAAATGTAGCTCAAGTTTTACTATTTTTCAATATATTTTTATCCGCAAAAATGTAGCTGAATTTACAATTTCCGGTCGCATCGTGCCGTGTCATCTAAAGAATTTCAGGTACGGATTTAGCATCCCGAAGAAAAGGTAAAACCTTATTTTTATTTATTAGTGGTAAAGTGTTTAGTTAGTTAGTCACCCTACCACTTAGCGTAAGTGGTACCTTTGATTACAGTAGGAATGAACTGACTTGGCCGGGAGGTAACAATAACTCACAGATAACCGATGAAAAATACGGTTTTGCTTTCATTTTTCATTCGGTAACTGTTTAATTACCAGGTTAATTTATTTAACAGAAAAAAATGTAAAACTTCAAAGGATTAATGTTATATTGCTTTGACTTAAACGTTTAATTTTTTACACCACTACAGTAGATACTAAGTATTAATTAATTATTACTTTCAACTTAATATTTCCTCGCGTTCCTGCGACAATCTTGAGTTTGACAGACATACAGACACCGAAGTTACCCTACAAGGATTCACTTCTACATTTTTATATTTACAATTCTATAAAATTCCAACATCCTGAATACACGCCGAGGCTTAAAAAAGTTAAGTAAGTCTCGACTTGTTGAATGCGGCTCGGAGCTCGGTGATTGCTCTCACGTGGGTACGTGAGGTCGAAACGGACTGGTGACGTCACTGCTTATGGCCTTTCTGGACGGGGCAAAGGTTAGAATGGTTGGAGTGACATGGGGGTATGGGTGTTGTAATGTTTTGCATAAGGGTTAAAAATAATAATAATAAATCTTTATTTACTCAGACAAATAACGGCGTTGGACGCCGCCTGTGAAACGAGAGGCCGCGGGTTCGATCCCCGCACCGAGACAAATGTTTGTGTGAACCACAAATATTTGTTTCAGGTCTGGGTGTTTGTGAGACCGAAAAGTCCCTCGTAGTTTCTGATACCCACGACACAAGACTCGATCTTAGTGTGGGGTCAGGACTATGTATGTGACTGTTGGGTGTATTTATTTATTTATTTAATTACAGTCCATTTGTTAGTATTTCAATATTTTTCTTACAAGCTGTTAGTATTTGCTAGTAGCTGTATTTTTTTTTTAATTTAATTTACTTTAAAATTGTGGTCATAAAAAAACCACATCAATGAAGTCGCGAGCTTCATTTCGATGTGAATAAAGTTTAATAAAACATTTTATATGTTTAATTACACATTTAATAACTTCCTGATACCGCGTAAGCGGTTTTATTGTGGTTTAAATCCTCTTTGTAAATGTATTTCGCAAAAAATTAAATTACAAGTGTAAACAAAAATTGTCACATTTTGCGGAGTTTTTTATGTTTCAATATTAATGTAACTGAACAAATTTTCTATTTGTACAGAATGTTTGAACAAGACGCGAGTTTTATATGTATGTTGAATTTAATTTTTAAAACAGGGAACTTTTTATATAGTTTTATTGTGTTGTGTGTGATGGAATTATTTTTATTGTAGAGTATTATAAAGGTAATAAAGTGCAATATATAGTAAGGAGTTTTTACTGGTCCGAAAAAATAACTATAAAAAGAATATGCGTCTGCGAGAGATGGTTTTCGATTCTTCGGTTACGTCATTTAGCTGTTTTTTTTTAATTATAAGTGATCTCTGCCTTCCATGAACATTTTGAAGGTCTATTGATATTAATAAAAAGTAACTAGGTAGACGCTGAAATATTCAGAAATATTAAAAGATTATCTAGATTATGATTAAGGTTCTTGGCTAGTCATTCAGTACCTATATTCACTAGCCAGGGTAAAGCATATTTACATTAAGAAGTTCATTTGAAATCTTTCATTCATCTTGTCCAACTTTTCATTTATGAAACTGTAAAAATAAGAATGCTTTCAGATACAAGACCAAGCGTCATTCCCACATTTTCATTCATCATTCCTCAAACTTTTGCTATTGTTGGACCAAACACAACCAACTTTGGCCCAATCC
Organism: Deilephila porcellus; assembly: GCA_905220455.2. Lineage (NCBI taxonomy): Eukaryota > Metazoa > Arthropoda > Insecta > Lepidoptera > Sphingidae > Deilephila > Deilephila porcellus. Next base: position 1,483,511 of record LR999996.1, on the reverse strand, counting down.
GTCAAAATTAAACGTGTCATTTTTGCGCGGTGCATTCGAGTTTTTTTTTGTTTTTCCACCCTCTCCCCGCCTTAGGAAATGTTGAAAATCTTGGTGAAAGCTCAAAGAAACCGGTGGCACAAAGAAAAATATCAAAAGCAAAGCTTTAGGTCTGAACACATGACCGCGACGGTATATATTTCATGCGTAAGGTGGGGCCTTAGTGGTAGCGGGGTTGGGTGGTTACGTAATGTGGACCGTCATGAGCGGCAGCGGGAGCGATTGTTAAGATTTTTTGACATTGTCGGTTGCAAGACCATTGGCTCTCCATTGTTTTTGGGCCTTACTTGCCATTTATTTGCTATATAATTAACTCCCATGTATGCCTCGAACTTTGTGGTAATGCCGTGACAATTATCATCAAGTTTTTTTTAATTAACGGTTTTGATGAGACTGGCGAATCGTTCCCATGAAGATAAGCGGCGCCTTTGCCCATAAACAAAAGTATCACTTCATAGGATGTATTATTACTAAGACCACATAGCACTGCACTGCGCTTGTCACACAGAGACTTTGGATGTGAAATCTGCCTAGTCATCACTGGCTATAACGTCCTTCGGAGCGGAACACTATAATGTTTACACAATGTTGTTTGTCGGTAGAAATGGACAAACTGATGGTACATAATTTATTGCATATGTCCGGCAAACGAGCTATCAGCTCACCTGAAGGTAAGTTATCACTGCCGCCCATGTATATCAACAACGCTGGATCATGGATGTGTTGCCGGCCCAGTTGGGAGCGGAGTGGAGTGGAAACAGGATGGGAAGAGGAAAGGGGCATTGGGCATCCGACAATCTTCTCATATGTGAGAGGCCGCCTGGGTAGGTACCACCGCAATGTCTATTTCTCCCGCCAAACAGCAGTGTAAATGCACTGTTGTGTTCCGGTTTGAAGGACATTGTAGCCAGAGTACTGGACATATCGAGACATAAAATCTTACGTCTCAGGATGGCGAGCGCAGTGGAATGCCAAGCATTGCCTTGTAACTCATGGTGTTGTTTGGTTTTGCTACTGTCCATGAGCGGTTGTATCGCTTACCATCAGGCGAATGGCAGGCTCGTCTCGTCATTCATTGCAATGAAAAAACTCACAAACCGAACGAGACGCGATGGTAAAGCTGTCGCTTCAAGTCAATCTTCTGTGAATCAGCGGTACCGCCCCGGACGAGCCTGCCCATTCATGCTGAGTTAGAACTGACAACAGCGTGGATCTACCACTTCCAAATACCCACCTGACCCGTCACAATTCAAGGATCTACTATAAATACAAACTTACTTTACTTTTTTGTGGTAATATTTTAAGCGCTATGAACTTCTACGCACAAACGCCTGCACTAGGACCCCGACCGAAGCATTTACCGCAGAGTCAAAAGGAGGCCAACTCGTATCTAAGACACAGGCTGAAGAAAGCGCCGCCCCGGGCTATGAATGCAAATGAACGTTTGCACAAACGATGGCGTAATGTTGGAACAAACATCGGATCAAGTGTTGGACGGACTTGTGATCCCGCGCGGAATTTGTCTTGTGTTAAATGTTTGATGTGTTGGTTTTATAAGGGTGATAATATGGAAAATATAATTCAATAAATAAATACACCCAATAGTCACATACATCAGTCCTGACCACACTAAGATCCAGTCTTGTGTCGTGGGTATCAGAATCTACGAGAGATGCGAGACGACCATGCCATTCGCCTGATGGTAAGCGATACGACCGCTTATGGAGAGTAGCAAAACCAAACAACATCATGAATTACAATGCTTGGTATTCCACGGCATTCGCCATCCTGAGACATAAGATGTTAAGTCTCAATATGTCCAGTTGTTACTGCCTACAATGTCCTTGAAACCGGAATACAACAGTGCATTTACACTGCTGTTTGACGGGAGAAATAGACATTGCGGTTGTGCTTACCTACCTAGGTAAACCTTCGTTATCCAAATAGTACATCTTTGGAATGCGCTCCCTGTAGAAGTTAGGACATGCAGGAATCGTCTCGCGTTTAAGGTGAAGGTTCGTGAGTTGTTTATCAAACAGACGGCAGAATCGTCAATTTAAACGTTGATTAATAATATGGTATTGGGTATATATAGATTATGTATTTATCTTTGTATAAATATTTTTATTTATAGTAAATGTGTATGTGTATTTATGTTAAGTATTTATATCCGTTTTTTTTATTTTTTATTATTCAAACACCCACTTTATCTCAACTCTGCACTTTCCAAAGGTTGACTGGTAGAGAATGCCTGTGGCATTAAGTCCGCCTGCATACAAATGTATATAAAGTTTAAAAATAAAAACAAAATAAAATAAATGCCCATAGTAACACACATAAGTCTTTTCCGTGCGAAAAAAATACTTGTAACAGGAAAAACCAACAGTATGTATGACTCGAACCTGCGACTTTCGCAACTCCCAACTATACTATCCATGATTAAAGCCCAATCAAACAACCATGAAATTAATCACAATCTACAATAAAATAGGAAAACAAGCCTTTAAAACACGACAGGAAGAGCGCTCATTAAGATAACAATCGCTTGTTTCGCACCGACCCGTGACGATTCCGACACGATGTTCGCACGATACGATAACGAAAGAGTTGTTTCCTTGCTGTGTCTATTAATTAATTTGTTATGTTTATTAATTAAATATAATTCAAAGGGAAATGTTTTTTAAATAAAATGCCTTTCCTGGTGGAATGAGTACAAATAATTTGGATTTTACTATGGTTCTATTGTACTAGATGTTGGTTATTCAAGTCTAGAACGGGGATCAAAGAGCTTGGTTTAAAATGACTTGAACGAAATAAATCTATCTTTATAATAAAGCTACTTTTTAAAAAAGAATTGGAGAGTTTATCTCTCACAAGTCAATACCTTAACTTTATTGTGTCATAAATAAATAAATAATAATAAGAAGTGCCTGCCTCGGTGGCATAGTTGTACTACGGTACGACTACAAAGCTGAGATCTCGGGTTCGAATCCCGGGTCGGGCAAAGTGATGTTGGGTTTTTTTATTCATTATCAGCCCGGAGTCAGGAATTTGTGCCCGATATGGCTATAGGCTCGCCCCCTAGCACATCATGGGACGGAACATACAAGGCGAAATGTGGGTGTCCTGGTGGCGCCTCTGCCTACCCGTCCTGGGATAAATGCGTGAGTTTTTGAATGTAATAATAATAAGTACACCCAACAATCCTGACCCCACATTAAGTTCAATTAAGTCTTGTGTCGTGGGTATCAGAAACTACGAGAGACTTTGCGGTCTCACAAACACCCAATCCCGACACAATTATTACTGGGCGTCACAAACATTTGTCTCGGTGCGGGGATCGAACCCACGGCCTCTCGTTTCACAGCCGGCGTCTAAACAACTGCGCCACTGAAGCTTTCCAATTAATAAAAAAACATTTCCTCAGTACACATTAAATCTTTTTTTCGTATCGTTTCCGTATACGTCACGTCATCATGTGAATCGTACTTTCATCGTATTGTCTTTACTTTCAACTGTAACAATTTGCATAATCGCATTGAATATCGATATAATATTATCGATATTATTTCATTCGTCAAGTTCGATGTTTATTTGTCCGTGAAATCGTTTATGGCTTTTGAGTATTTCGATTGAATACGTTTACGTTTCGTTTCAGTTGACTTGTTCGATATGGGAGACAATATAGAACATAAATAGTTTTATGTTAGATGTACAAGTATATTATTGTAATTGGGGAGATTTGGTGCAAAAACACGACGAATGTAAGTAATTTTAAACGCGTAAAACATGTTCGTTTCAATGTTTCTTTTAGTTTTTTTTAGTATTCTCACTGAAACACGAGTTTTGGGCTATAGTTAACCTAAAAAATCTTATCCATAGACAGTTTTATAACCTACTTTAGCTATCGAATATTTTTCTTATTCGTTCAAACTGAAATTAAAAGTCGTTCGAAAGGGACAAAACATTCGATAACTAAAATAGTTTTTTAAACTGTCTATGAATAAGCCTGTCAACCTATTTTGGTGTATTTTTGTGTGCGGAACATAAATCCAATAAAAAAGCATTTAAACGTGTCTTTTTTTATTGATCACAAATAAAGCCTATACAGAGTATTTTTCGCAAGCAGAAAATAAGGTTTTGTGACAAAATTAATACTGATTGATGTAGTGCTTTCACTCTAAACGAAAACAGATTTCTATTCTAGGATTATGAAATCTTAATGAACACACAAATTGCATAATAACATCACGTTTAAACCCACCAAAAGATAACTAGAATGCGTAACACCCCGAAACACGCATGACGCATCCCTTAACAATTTAAAACTACCCCCGCGAAACTACCCCCGGCACGACGCGTCGTCTGTATGATAATTAAGTGGCATCTTTGAGTCGCACTTGCAGTTTCCAAGTTGGGCAGGTCGTTTTGTTATTAATAAACTACCCCCCACTCACCCCCCTCTTTGGAAGGGGTAACAGTGGGCAGATTGTCGATGTGGCGGAAATTTAGCAGGGCTGTCGCTGGTGTGGTGTATTGAGGTTTTAATGTGTTTAATTTTTGGACAATTTAACAATTGAAAAAACGATTAATGAAATTATATTAGTTTAATTTATACCTAGTATTTGTGTTCGATTTAACTTCTCTAACAATAATTTTCAGTTAGACAAACTTCGACAAAGTCTAGGAATTGAAAATGAACGATTGGTCTCCCATAGTTTCTAAAACATGACAAAAGACTTGCTATTTAGTGTGGGGTCATATAGTGTTATGTGTATGTCTGTAGGGTATTTATTTTCAATGCAGGCTTTTATTTTATTTTATAATCAATTACCAAATGTAGTGGGGGATCACCCCTGCAATTATCCCCCACCCCCGCCCCTGTGACGTCACACAGGTGTAGCGACGAGCGCTAATGTGATGTCGGAATGACGGCCTAGCTAAGCCCGACGCCGGGGGATTCAACTGTTGTTGGCAAGTTTCGAACACTACTTACCCACCAAGCAATGCTTAGACTGATGGTTGTGGCGTCACTGATTAGCTGACGTAATTGTTTAAGTGAGTCTTCGCTTTAGTTAATGTTTTGGTACTGGTATGATGATGTGAATAGATGCATCTGAGTAGGCGGACGAGTGTCTAATAATGTGAGGTCTTTGTGCCGACCCAATAGGGTATTTGACATGATCGTTTTTTAGTTATTTTGCGTTAAAACACAAATACCATTGAAACAAAACATTTGTGTGAAAACAGTATTAAAGTAGCTTGTAAAATGAGGCAAATATTAGTATTTTAAAAGAAGAGCGGGAGCGTAGTGCGGACATATTACCGTCTCTTTCACACACGCACATTGTAATGCATATTAAGACTAGTGACGTCACTATTATTGTTTTGAATCCCTTTTCTTTTACTCCCACTACAAGATTTAAAACGTTTCTAACTAGTTCAATTCAGAATGGATTTACCAAATTCTTTGGTTGCTAGATTTTGGATATGGATACCTTTTGATAAGTACATTAAAAAAATGGAATCAAATAACCTATTATGTGTTCACAATCATAATATTCTTATTCTTAAATACGTTCTGTGATCTCTATTCGCTTGGATATGTACATAATATATCGTCCTATAGTCAAAAAAATCTTTCCTAAAGCGTAAACCGAATGTATTAAACGATTTCAAATTTATTTATCACTGAGTCGATTTACAATATTCTTCACCGTCATTTTCAGACCAAAATCACAAAAAAAAAACTGACATCATTATGCGACAATTTTATAAAGTATTGCTAAAACTATAACAGAAATATGTTAAAATGTCTAAAGGCTACGAAACAAGCGAGCAATTAAACTGTCCGGATGAGACGGACACCGCTCGTTACGACGCGCGTTTTATTTTCTGGACATTTCGGCGTCGTAGCGGCTACAGGGACGTATTTGAAAAGCATGGTGGGGGACTAAAGAAATATTTTAGTTATGTGGCGAATAAGATTTAAGATGTATCGTTATTGTAAGGCGACCGGAATGCCGAAACGCAGCGAACGGAATGCCGTGGTTGCTCGGACACGAATATTTTATAACCAGTAAAATATATACATCTAATATTCTAAGGAATCAAATATGCCGGCATAATAGATCGAATGTTGAGATAAAAGTCTAAACATTACAGGTAACCTTATTTGAAAACCTACTTGTTATAAAGTATAAAAAAGTTTTTGTCGAGAGTTTAAATACGAATGAGTAAATTTAATTCATAAAGTGGGGGTTAACGTCCATCTTGACTCACACTGAATACGACCCAGTAATGTGTGATTTGAAATTTTGTGTTTTTAATAAGCTGCTACTAAGGTAACCTTTCAAATGTCCTAGTTGTCTAAACGTTGCAAGCTTGCTTTTAATCACTGAAAATTTCAGCGGGCAGAAACGGACTCGCCATTTTAAGTTGTTTTTTTTTTTTTGCTTATACGAAACTGTGTTTTGATTGGTAAAACATGGTTTGTATGTCCAGAGATGAATCATGTTTTGAATGAAATTGCTGAAATAACTAATTTTGTAATTTGGCGTTTAATTATTTTCTGTGTCCATTTCTAACCTGTTACATGTAAGTGCAGGTTTGAAAATTAAATTAGGAATGTTTTATTACCTTTCTGGATTTTAAAACTGACTGCCTCGGTGGCGTAGTTGTATTACGGTACGGTTACAAAGCTGAGGTCTCGGGTTCGAGTTCCGGGTCGGGCAAAGTGATATTGGATTTTTCTTTTCATTATCCGGAGTCAGGAATTTGTGCCCGATATGGCGATAGGCTCGCCCCCTATCACATTGTGGGACGGAACATACAAGGCGAAATGTGGGTGTCCCGGTGGCGCCTCTGCCTACCCCTTCGCGGATAAAGGCGTGAGTTAATGTATGTATGTATTTTAAAACGTCTCGGTATATTACACACTTTATATTAGGTTCACTTGTATGTTTGTAACCGACTCCTTTGGGTGCAATTTTGACCCACTTTAAACGGCCAGATTTCATTCAAACTTTGTAGATTTATCGAGGACCGATGACAATACACTAATTTGATAAGATTATTTTATAATCTATTTCATGTTGTTCGAATTGACTGATATAACAATTGGCCCTAATTTTACTTTTAATTTCTTAATAAGATTATATACAATAATATCAATAATACTTTCTATAATAATATCAGTATTAACAGTTTCTTTTCTTTTGTTACAGGTAAGTGTCGTTTGTTAAGTGATTCAACGGATTTACGAGTGGAACGGGCGCTTTAACAATTCACCATTATTCTCAATGGAAAAATGAGCGAGAATGTCATGAGCGATGACATCCGCGCATCGATCTTCAAAATGTAGTAAATATAAAATAAGTAGGTATGTTTTATATATGCCATTCGCCTGATGGTAAGCGATACGACCGCTCATGGACAGAAGCATAAGCAAAAACAGCATCAATTACAAACAACTCCGAAATGATGATGAATAGAAAAATACAACATCAATTTGCCCGACTCGCGAATTGATCTTCATTTTAATTTATAATATTAACATTATGTATGATAAAACTCGCACTACGCCCGCGTAGTGGCTCGTACGGCGAAACTATTGATTTTACGAAAAAAAGATTTATAATATAAATTGTAGGAAATATTCTCTCGTCTATTTTTGTATTTAAATATTTTCCTCGCTTTACGACCCTATTTTTCCAATATGCCGAAGTGAGCAGCAAAGATACGAGGTCGCGAAGTAGAAATTCGAAAAGAGCACTTCAAATTCTATAAAATCATCCATTCAAAACTTCGGGAAAACTTTCCTCCTTTTTGAACCAAATGAATGGATTATTTGTTTATCCGAACCGAGTTACGCGAAGTGACGGTTGATATGTCCCCCGGGGTAGTAATTCGTTCGCGGGTCGCGTGCCCGGGTACGTCGGTTCAAATTCGTGTACACACAAGATCCGTAGGGACGCGCAATGTGGCTCACATTTTAATATTTGAATTTTTCCTGACGTTTTTCGGTGACGTGTTTCGTTTGTTAGTTTGGTTAGTGGGTCAATGGTTATTATGGGATGTACTGGTAAGTAAAATAATCATTAATAGTTGACATTTAACGAAAATTAACAGGCCTATGATCAGCGAGTTCAATAATCTTAGCCCTTTGGTCTCTTACGGCCTTATTCACAAACAATTTTAAAACCTATTTTAGTTATCGAATATTTTGTCCCTGTCGAAAGACTTTTGAATTCAGTTTGAGCGAAGATGATAACTAAAATATGTTTTAAAACTGTCTATGAATAAGGCCGTATATGTCTATATGGATACACTGTACTTCAAATAAAAACACAACAGCCTTACACATTACAAACTGCTGCTTCGCGCCAAAAATAGATAGGGTAGTTAATTTACTGAAAACAAACCGGACCAATAAAATTTCTTCATCCATAAATCCTCGTTTATACCAAAACCCGTATAATACACAGAGATTCTACATGTATGCAAATACAAAAGCACAGATCTAGAAATTAAATTACACCTCACGTTCCAAACAAACGCCGACAAATTAACGACAAAAAATTATATGCCTTTAATTAACCCAAAAACGCGACGGGACGGTCGCTCCGGCCCCGCGCGTCTCGTTCGCAAATTGTGCAAATATTGTTTGTCCTCATTATGGAACAACGAGGAGTTTAGAGGGGGTAGGTATGAAAGGGGGGAGGGTAGTGTCGTCACGTTTATTGTAATCTCCCGTTATTCATTACGTTAATTACCCCCGCAGTTCGCCGTTTGATAGCTATTGTTTGTTCGACGGTGATTTAGTTCGCCGCGATTATGATTTTAATTGTTTTTGTGTTTTGTTGTTCGCATAGTGTTCGTGATAATTGTAGGTGAAAGGTAATTGTGGTTATGAAATTGTCTATACTTTGGGAATTGCTTAAAAGTTTTAAATGAGGAAACACGCTACATTACATAACTATAGTTTTTTTTAATAGGCTCGCCACCTATCACGTCGTGGAATGGAACACAAAAAGTGATACCTATATCTTGTTAGCACTTCTGCCTACCCCTTCAGGAAAAAAGGCGTGAGTTTATGTATGTATATTTTATTTTATTCCGGTTCTGCAAAGCGACTGCATTTCACTGTCCACATAGGATATTGACTTGGGATAACTAAAAGTTTTAAATTTTCAATACAACATCTCTTCGTAACTGTATGGTGGTTTCAAACATTTGAAACATCGATATCAATGTTACACTAGATAAGACATTCAGTAGAGAAAATGTGTCCCACCTACTTGCGGTGCATGCACCGCACATGAATCAGTTTTCTTCGTGACAGTGACAGTGCAGTACGCCTTTAAAAGTAATAAATGAATGTTTCGCCGTCTAACCGAAAAAAAATCGTCTAAAGTTTCAATATTTTAATAAAATACTAGTTAAGTGATGTAATATTGCAATGTGCTTTTAAAATACGGGGGCACTTTATTTCTATGACGTGTCTCATCTATCGGTACAATATAAGTCAATGATAACAAAATATTCTTGAACTCACAGCGCATTTGTATTGTGCCAAGTCTAAGGTTAAGTATTTTTTTTGTAGCCTATACTGTGTCCCACTGCTGAGCAAAGGCCTCTCCTTTTTTCTTCCATTAAGTTTTAACATGTAATCGTTGATTTAATTACATCGACAGTTGACTGCACACTAAAACATGACACATAACAGCCACCGATAGTGTTACAAACGCGAGCTAAAGATCGCTGCCACTGATACAACCGCAACCTACATGCTTAATGATCCTTCACAGGATCGCGAGAATTCAGGTGTGGTCGATGGTGTTCATAAATCTATCGTATGTGTTCAATTGATTTTGATTTCGGAACATTTGATTAGAGCATTTTGGTTGTAGTGGTGTTGTGATTTATTTTATTCACTAAATGACACTCCAACAGTTTATGGACCAAACGTGCATAATATTTAAACGTATACAATTCAAGGACCAGTCCACTCACCAATAACAGGTGTGAAACAACATTCATATTAAAATTAAATTGTCTTGCCGGATAGCGATTTGGGCGTGTGATAGTTGAAATCCGTCAGTGATCCATGCCAAGAGTGGAGCAGATCGGCGACATAATTGTATTAATTGCGAGATAACTAGTCAACGTGGGTGCTCTAACGGGACTGCCCTTTAGGTGCATTGCCCTGTCGATCAACACAATAATTCCAGACTACTTAAAATAAAATACACTCAATCTGAACCCTAAACAATCAACTCGTCAACCCACACTAAGCCAGCGTTGTGGTTTGTGGCCTAAGTCCTCTGAATTGATTTATTTTTGTAGATGAGACCAATGCTCCGTATTAGGCAATCATGGGCTAAAACAAAACCCGAAAAGTAATACACAGTATATGCAGTATTACATAAATAGTATTTAAGGTCAAGAATTATCAAAATTATTCCTCCATGGAAGTTTATCGTCCCATCGTCTTTAATAGGTCGACAGATAGCGCTCTTAAATAACAATTCCGCTTTGATTTCATTACGAAATCACAAAACGCATTCAATCTTGTTTATTGACGCCATAATTGTCAAATTAGAGCGTGCTTTATGCGACGGTCGACCGTCACAGCTACGCTTTTCAGATGCGGATTTGAGGGGCCAAAAATATGAACATGTCTATCTATAGATATTCTATTTTTGGTACTTTTGGTGTGTTTTTATAGAGGCTATTTGTGGAGGTGAAAAATAGTTGAAAACTATTTAGGAAGAATTTATGCGTCTCGCATTTGAGTAAAGATGATAATAAACTAAAATAATTGTGTAAAGTAGTTTTAAAGGTAAATAATAATAATAATTTTTGCAAATGGCTAGTAAAAAAAAAGTGGTATTCTCTAGTAACGATTTATGAAAATTATTTTGTGATGATAACTTATATTAAAAGAAGCAGGCGACGATTTCAATATTGTCGAAAAAGATGTTCCGATTGGAAAGATTTCTTTGAAAAGCAACTGAAACTCAACTCAACATTAATACTGCCCAGCCCTCGACGTCTCGTAATGATAAAAAAAAAACGCTGCAATAAATACAAGGGGGTCCAAAGTACCCCCCGACCGATGTGCAGGGTTGATTGACTTTCGAAGGCGGAAATCCACAGTCCGATGCGATTTGGACCCTTTAAAAACATTACGCGTTTATTGCGAACAAATGAGATATTTAATTCAAATGAAATGAGATTGTTCGAGGAGTTCTTTTTTTGAAATATCGGTTTTGTTTTTATTGGATGTCGCTTCAGTGGTTAAGGGACGCATGAAGCGTGAGCAGTGAACGGTTACTATATTTGTGGGCCCAATTGGGTATACTATACCTAATCGTATAAATTGTTCTACGTCGAACAAAACGCGGTGATCAATTAATATCAGGTGAAGCGTATAATCGATTGCCCTGTATAATAAAAAAAAACTTGACAGTTTCGTATAAATATTAATAGTAAAAACCATCAAATATAGAAGAGACAGCTGAGCGTCCCACTTATTGAGTCTGGAGCGACTGGAGTATAGTATCAGAGTGGATATTGGTCAGAGGGTCATTCTTCTGGCAACCTGTCCGGCTGTCTTACAGAATGGCACGGGCACGCACTCCCGGCCCCTCGAGCCACCATTGCCGCATTCCACTTCCCATTCCGCGGCTTTGGTGTCCTCCTCCCACCCCCATCACTGGTGGTAGGGTTTGGGATTGAGTTCTATTTTTTTACTCAATGCCAAATCCGAGCGGGTTGGTACCACCGTCCGGTCTATTTCTGCCGCTAAGTAGAAATGCGTTCCGGTAGAAGGGCTGGATAGCCGTTCCCTCATCCGTTCCCACCCTTCTGATAGGTGTTGGTGGATCCAGGCGATGCTCGTTGATGTGGTTGGGTGTCGGGGTGGGCATTAGGCTGGGGGACGCTGGTGTGGAGTACAGGGAGACCCGGTGGGAACGGTCACCGCCGGCCGCCTGCCGGTCAGTAGGGGACCTGAACCCGGGGGCCCACTATTGTTAAACTCCCTCCCCGGGAAGCTGTCCCGCCAACCGGCGAAAATCCCGTCATGCAGTCGTCGTGCCAGAGTGGGAGACTGGAGTGGATCCCGGCGACTGCACGCGGGGGGGCACCGGGGGCCCTTCCGTGCTTCTCGCTGGCTCCTCCTATTGCCGTATGCCCGTCCCGCACTATATCCTCCCTTTCTCGGGTATTGTCCTGGGTCAACCACGCTTTTTCCTTTCCCTATCCCACTCTCTTTAAAATAAAAATAAAAAAATCCGAAGAAAAAATAAAAGTAGGCTCTCCACGGCGGGAAATGCATCCACATTTTCTGTGGACTTCTGCAATGTCAGGGGTCTACATAGCAACCTCGACGCCGTCCACCACCATCTAGAGACGGCGCGGCCTGCCCTGCTCTTTTTAACGGAGACGCAAATATCCGCCCCTGACGATGTATCGTACTTAAATTACCCTGGTTACGTATTGGAACATCAATTCCTACGTAAAGCCGGGGTGTGCGTCTTCGTCAGGGGTGATATCTGTTGTCACCGCCTTCGGGGCCTCGAGCGTCGGGACCTGTCCCTATTATGGCTGCGGGCAGATTTCAAGGGTAAGACCCGAGTCTACGCATGCCTGTACAGGTCCCACGGCAGTGACACGGGATCTACTCAATTATTTGAGAGCGTCCAAGTGGGGACTGACCGGATTCTCGAGCAGTTCCCTTCCGCGGAGGTAGTGGTCCTCGGTGATTTCAACGCTCATCATAAAGAGTGGTTGGGATCCAGGACCACTGATCTCCCCGGTCGGGCTGTTTACGAGATGGCCTTGGCTTATGGTCTCTCGCAGCTGGTAACACAGCCCACCCGTGTTCCAGATGTTGAGAGCCATGAGCCCTCTATGTTGGATCTTCTGCTGACGACACACCCGAACGGATACAGGATAGTGGTTGATGCTCCACTGGGATCGTCTGACCACTGCCTGGTCCGTTCGTGGGCCCCTGCAGCGGGTTCCAGTCGTTCTTCTACAACTGGAACTCGCACGGTTTGGCGGTATATGTCAGCAGATTGGGACGGACTCCGAGAATTCTTCGCGTCCTACCCATGGGGGCGGCTTTGCTTCTCCTCTGATGATCCTGACGCCTGTGCGGACTGCGTCGCGGAGACAATTGGCTTGGGTATGGAGACCTTCATACCCAGCTCAAAAATACCCGCAGGGCGTCGCAGCAGGCCGTGGTACAATCGTGCCTGCGCCGTTGCTGCGCGCCTCAAGCAGTCCGCATACGCGGCGTGGCAAGACGCCAGGAGGCGTCGGGATCCAAATTCGAAGGAGGAGAAACGGAAGTTTAATGCCGCCTCTAGATCCAACAAAAGGGCCTTAGCTAGGGCCAAGGCGGAGCACATCCGCAGAATTGGCGAGCGGCTCCAAAGCTATCCCTCTGGAAGCCGTGCTTTTTGGTCGCTCGCTAAGGCTGTGGAGGGCAATTTCTGCCTATCCAGTCTCCCACCACTGCGTAAACCCGATAACAGTTTGGCCCATAGTGCAAAGGAGAAGGCCGATCTCTTGGCCCAATTCTTTGCCTCGAACTCGACTTTGGATGACGGGGGAGCCACACCGCCGAACATCCCCTGGTGTGACAGTCTCCTGTCTGATATAAAAATCACCCAGCGTGCTGTCAGACGGGAGCTCATGGCTCTCGACATCCATAAGTCGAGTGGGCCGGACTGTATCCCCGCAGTGGTTCTTAAGACGTGCGCCCCTGAGTTGACCCCCGTGCTAACGCGCCTTTACCGTCTTTCCTACAAAACCAACCGGGTTCCGGCTTCGTGGAAGGTCGCCCATGTCCACCCAGTCCCCAAAAAGGGTGACAGATCGGACCCTTTATGCTACAGGCCGATTGCTGTCACATCCTTACTCTCCAAGGTCTTGGAGCGAGTTATAAACACTCAGCTCCTGAGGTATCTTGAGGACCGCCAGCTGATTAGTGACCGCCAGTACGGTTTCCGTCACGGTCGTTCAGCTGGTGATCTTCTTGTGTACCTCACGCACCGTTGGGCGGAGGCTTTGGAGAGTGGGGGTGAGGCGATTGCGGTCGGCCTTGACATAGCGAAGGCGTTCGATCGAGTGTGGCATGGCGCCCTTCTGGCGAAGCTACCTGCGTATGGTATCCCTGAGGGACTCTGCAAGTGGATCGCCAGTTTTTTGGATGGTCGGAGCATAAAAGTCGTGGTGGACGGCTGTTGCTCCGAGACCAAGACCATTAACGCTGGTGTTCCACAAGGATCGGTGCTATCGCCGACACTCTTCATCCTGCATATCAATGACATGTTGTCTAACGACAGCATGCATTGTTATGCGGATGATAGTACGTGTGACGCGCGATACATCGGCCATCAGAGTCTCTCTCGAGGTTCCATTGAGGAAAGACGGTCTCAACTTGTGTCTGAAGTCGAGAGATCTCTGGGGCGGGTCTCCGAATGGGGTGAATTGAACTTAGTTCAATTTAACCCCTCGAAGACACAAGTTTGCGCATTCACTGCGAAGAAGGACCCTTTTGTCATAGCGCCGCAATTCCAAGGAGTTACTCTCCAAAGATCCGAAAGTATTGGGATCCTCGGCGTCGAAATATCGAGCAATGTTGACTTTAGGAGTCATTTGGAGGACAAAGCCAAACTGGCGAGCAAAAAGTTGGGTATCCTGAACAGAGCCAAGCGGTACTTCACGTCGGGTCATAGATTGACGCTTTACAAAGCACAAATCCGGCCCCACGTGGAGTACTGCTCTCACCTCTGGGCAGGTGCCCCAAAATACCAGCTCAACCCACTTGACTCCTTACAGCGACGAGCTTGTCGAATAGTCGATGATCCCAATCTTACGGACAAATTGGAACCGTTAGGACTGCGGAGAGACTTCGGGTCTCTCTGTGTGTTCTATCGTCTGTTCCATGGGGAGTGCTCCGAGGAATTGTTTGAGATGGTACCAACGTCACCCTTCTACCATCGCACCACCCGTCACCGCAGCAGAGTTCATCCCTACCACCTGGAAGCGTACCGCTCCCGAACGGTACGTTTCCAGCGTTCTTTCTTACCACGTACGTGCAAGCTCTGGAATGAACTCCCTGCATCGGTGTTTCCTGAGCGCTATGACCTGTCCTTCTTCAAACGAGGCTTAAAGAGAGTACTATCCTTAAGGTAGGCAGCGACTTTGTTGTGCTGGACCCCTGGCATTGCGAAGGTCTATGGGCAGCGGTAGCCGCTTACCATCAGGCGGGCCGCTAGCTCGTCTGCCTATACGGCAATAAAAAAAAAAAAAAAAAAAAAAAAAAGTATGAAGTATCTTAATGGACGATGACGTCACGGGATAATACTCAGAATCCACGCATACCGCTCTCGTTATTATTGGAAGGCCGTGGCACTGATGTGCTGTGACGTCACAGTGTAGATGCGATATTTGAGGGTCAATGAACTTTGGAAAGTCATCTACGATTACTTAGTGGGAACGTAAAGGACGGTAACTGCCGAGAAGGTTGTGGGTTCGATGCTAAAAACCTCAAATTTTAAGAGTTAAACGTGTATTGTTTGTCTTTTCGAAGGAAGTTAATTTTCACGAGTTAATTGTGAAGAAAAATATTTTAAAGAAATCTGCATCACATAGAAATATTAACAAGAATTACAAAGTTATGTAATCAGCAAATTTACCATTGGCCCACGTTGTTAAATTATGGTGCAAGATCTCTAAATAAAAGCTCCTATTTCTTGGAGTTTCTTTTAAAATATAACATACCTATTACCTACCATCAACTCGTCTAAACTCTTACACGTCACCACCACATTCAATATTAAAACCAGGGACCGAAACCGGTATCGAGAAAACCGTAATTTTTAGGTAACAACCGAAAAAAAAAATACCGGTATTTTAAAAGGTAACCCTTATCCACCAACTTTGACGGATTTTACCGGTATCATACCGGTAACCGAAATAAGCATTACCTCTATGTTACACGTGCCATCGGCATAAGTCAAAGCGCGGGCCCCAACTCAAGGCCGCCGCCCCGGCTGGCGCATGGGTGCATGTTGCAACTGGTACTGACGCGTCCTTTGCGATTTTTTTTCTTAATTGAAATTTCATTCAGTACGCTCGCGAGTGTTGAATTGTTTTTTTATTTGATTCCTATCAAGTTCAAAAAACTAAGCGATTGAAATGTCTTCCTAGACATCGCCATCGGCTGACTTTGTATTAAAAATTGAAAATAGTGGTTGCCATTTTGAAGTTTTTAGTTATTGGTCCGATCGATCTCAAAATGGAAGTCTTGAGTGTCCCTATGACTCAGTGATCCGAATTTGTATTAAAATAGTGGCCGCCATTTTGAAATTTTTAGTTATTGGTTGGATTTATCTCAAAATCAAAATCTGAGGGTACCTCTGACCCAGAAATCCAATTTTGGATTAAAAATTGAAAATAGTGGCCGCCATTTTGAAATTTTTAGTTATTGGTCCGATCGATCTCAAAATCGAAGTCTGAGTGTCCCTATGACCAAGTGGATCCAGATTTGTATTAAAATTTAAAATAGTGGCCGCCATTTTGAACTTTTTAGTTATTGGTCGGATTGATCTCAAAATCGAAATCTGAGGGTCCCACTGACCCTGAAATCAATTTTGTATAAAAAAAAAATTATTGCCGCCGTTTTGAACTTATTACACAGACTTACACAGAACTTTTTATACAGACAGACAGATAAATATTCTAAAAAAATTGTTTTGGCTTCTGTTGCTGTTGTAAAGACCCCTCGCGTTAAAATTTCTTATATATCTTCCATGACAGACATCGACCATTTACATTCTGATTATATGTATGGCTTCTTGTTCTCTAAACTGTCAAAATTTACTAACGAAATTGTGTCTTTTTATTTTATACTGGCACGACATAGTTACTGCATTGCATCTGGTGGTGCTAATGCCGCCCAGAATGGTATCAGACGGAAGTCTCATATCATTCCATACAATCATGCCGGCCCGCTGAGATGCCTCTTTACGCTACGGTGGAAGGACCCAGGATTATAGAAAGGAGGGAACACGTGTGATGGCAAACCGTTCCACAGCTTGACTGTTCGGCAGAATAATGAATTAGAGAACCTTTTGGTTCGCGCCAAGATGGACTGAACAGTCAAGCTATGGCTCCGCAAGCCAGCGCGCGTGGTTCTGTTAAGGAAAGGAGAGGAGGGGATCAAATTGAACAATTCCTCAGAGCATTTGCCATGATAAAGACGGTAGAACACGCTTAGAGAGGCGACATACCTCCGTAACTGTAGCGACTCTAAGTTGCCTGCATAATTCACAATGCGGATGGCCCGCCGCTGCAATCCATCCAAGGCATCGAGCAAGTACTGGGCGGATCCATCCCAGAGGTGCGAACAGTATTCCATACCCGGCCGAACCTGCGCTTTATACAAGTTGACCGGGCGTGAAAAACCGACGCACCTTGTTCAGAACCCAAACCCTGCGGGAAGTGGCAGATATTACGCCTTCGATGTGATTCCTTGGATTGAGATCACAACGGACATCCATTGTCATTCCCCATTGAGAGGGGAATACCCTGAAGAATGGGGAGGGGAGAGAACGGGGATATTTTGCACTTGAACGCACACACCTGGGTTTTCCTGGCATTGAACTCAACCATATTCCTGAAGCCCCATGAAGAAATGAGATCCAAGAACCGATTGAGCTCAATGACAAGATCCTCGCGCCCACTTACAGTATCAACCCGGCAACCTATCTGCATAGCAATGAATGTTGCCAAGCGACAACATATCATTGATATGCAGAATAAACAGGGTGGGCGACAGCACCGAGCCTTGCGGAACTCCTGCATTTACCGACATGAACGCCGAAACTTGTCCGTCAACGACGACACGCATTATACGCCCATGCAGAAAGCCAGAAATCCACGAACACAAGTTGTCGGGCAGACCGTAAGCCGGAAGCTTGGACAGTGCTGGACGGCAGAAGTTAGATTGGACGGCCCTGGCCAATCTCCAATAAGCACGACTGCTAGTTGGGTGATTGGCCAACGCACGCCCAATCCTGCAAACGCGCTGGACATCCGCTCTAACGTAGGCCTTCTTGCACGCCTTGGCGGCTCGATTTAGGCTTCCTTGAGGGAACTGATATTAGGATCCTTCTTAGCGCGACCCATGATCCATGCGCGA
This sequence comes from Deilephila porcellus, assembly GCA_905220455.2. Classification (NCBI taxonomy): domain Eukaryota; kingdom Metazoa; phylum Arthropoda; class Insecta; order Lepidoptera; family Sphingidae; genus Deilephila; species Deilephila porcellus. The sequence goes on along the minus strand of LR999996.1, from coordinate 1,465,249 downwards.
TACGCCGCCTGTTTGTCACCGACAGCATCGGCGCATGCACGATTGAAACAGGAGCATCCACGGCCCTTACTGGTGATCTCAGAGGAAGGAATGTAATATTCCATTCCTAGTCTGATTTCGTCAGCAATAGCGTTGGCACTCGCAGAAGGATCTTTTCCCTCAAAGCAGCGCTGCCGCCAAGTGATAGATGCCCAACCAGAACTCATGGTGTGCGTTCAAATCCAAATCCGTCTCAAGATGGTGGTGGACGGCATTAAGGTTTCTATGGAGTCCGCGGATGTTGGCGAACTCCATAGTGAACGCGGTGGTGGGGTTATACGCCGCTGAAGGACCTGCTTTCTTTTTGTACACTGTCATGTCATGAAGTCTGTATCAGGGCATTAAGAAGGCCGAAAGGGTACAGGGACAAGGGAGTTGGCAGCGCTAACTCGTGCGCCGGCCATCGGATTTAGTATGACTTGAATGCTCAAGGTCATTTATTTGCTCGGAGTAGGGCTTAATTAAAATTTTAATGTCTTATAAGTATGGGGAATTTGTACTAAATTATATCATTTATGTGAATTTAGGTATCTATCTATTTATTTATTCAATTGAAAAGTCGAAAGCTAATAGCATTAATCAAATTTTTAAAACTAATTATTTATATAGTAAAATACTGTATTTAGATAAATCAAACATAATAAAATAAGCAACAACAAAAAGGATAAAACAACAAATTATAGACTTAAATGACGATAATGATATTAGATCATAAAAAATAATATAAAATAATAACATTAAATAATAATCAACCGAGATATAAAAATATCTTTATTCTATACTGTACAGTATGGTACTACCCCATAAACTTACCTTTACTCATTTCCTTTTATTTTCAACACAATTACACCGCAAAAAGTGACCCGATTACATTGAATAAACGTAAGTCGTAAACAACACAAGTATGATATTCGTCTGGTATGCAATGGTGAAACTGTTTTCTAACGCGATAGTCCGTTTCTTTCTTGCAATCAAGGACATTTTTCGGTTACCGGTATTATTACGGTAATCTTATTTAAGGGTAACCTTTATAATATTGGTTACCGTAATAGCGGTTACCTAAATCAGAAAGGTAACCGAAATTCGTCGATACCGGTACCGTAATGTATAGCGGTTTTCGGTCCCTGATTAAAACGAACCTCACCGTCAACGTGGTAGGAACGGGATGGTACCGTCGCGTGACCGTCTAGATACCATCGCTCACTGTGCTGTCGCGTGGTGACTGTTTGTTTTTTATTTTTATCATTTAGCTGTTTATTGTCGTAGTGTGGTATGGAGTGTGATTTTATGTTTAATAATCTATTGTCTCATGCAATTAAATAAATACACCCTATAGTCACTTACATAGTCCTGACTCCACACTGAGGTACTAGTGGTGTGGTATCAGAAACTACAAGAGACATTTTAATAACAGCCAGACTCGAAAAAGATATTTGTGAATCACACAAACATTTGTCTCGGTGCGAGAACAGAAACCGCGGTCTCTTATATTTTATGTTTATTATAATGATTGATCGCATAGAGCGTATGCGTACAAGATGTGGTGCAGGAGGAAAATGCATTTCCCGTGGACTGCATTCCTTAACAACGTATCCATTCTACGCGATCTCGCAAGTCAGAACACACATATCATACACGTGATATCTTACTACACCAACCTTTTGATATATCGTGATTTTTGCAAAACCTCCTCCCCCTATCGAGCCTCACGTGATTAATGGACGGCTCCAAAGGTGTGTTGGTTTCGCGATGTTTATAGTAATAATCCACACGTGAATCCGAAAAGTCAGAAGTATGCCTTATTAGTCGAACCCGCTAATACTGCATCAGCAGCTTATTCCAAACGCCCCAACGCACTTCCTAAAAAAGAGAGAAACATAGTAAATCCGTAAATTCGTCCCAAAGAGCTGAGTCAGTACAATAAAACATGATTCATAAATGTCAAAGAAGTTCATGTCAGCCAATATCTCCCTCTACCCCATAAAGGGAACCTAATAGTCTTTTCCGAAATCAAAGCGCACGTTCCATCACATCGGTGCCGCGGGCCGAACCGGCGCAGCCGAAAAACCGGCGAAACCGAAAATATCCGGCGCGCGCCGGTTCCACCGGAGGCGACGGAAACTTTTCCGATAATGCCGGCACGTTAACTGTCTCTCCTACCCCCAGTTATAATAGGCCCTTTTGTTCAGCGATAATAGATTGTGTTTTTTTCAGTGAGATAACTTTTTTATAAAGTGATAATGGATTTAAATCATTTTGAGGCGGAGTTGATTTACTGACGTCCCAGTTTTACTTTGGTCTTGAAAGTCACGCGAATTTTGTTTCATTCGTGAGAAATCGGGAATTGGTTCTTATTTTTCTACTTACTAAACCAGTAGTTACTCTAGTAGCCCGTACAATGTCTTTCAAACCGGAACACAACAGTGCATTTACACTGTTGTTTTAAGGGGGAAATAGACATTGCGGTGCTACCTACCCAGGCGGCCTCTCACATATGAGAGACCTGCCACCAGTAAAACTGTAGTCACTTTTTCGTGTCAGCATTAAAAAACCTTTCCCACTCATGATATAAGTATGGAAATCCAACCAAATGTAATAGCACGCTGTCGCTTCGAATTCAGAGTAATATTTCACAAGTCCACGCTTTTACATAGCTGTGTAATATGCGATGTGACGTCATATTAACGTATGGATATAAAATCCTCTATTTTTTATGATGGGCGATAGTTTAGTTGGTAGCGGAATGATCTGCATTGAAGGCTTTAAGTTACAGGTTCGATCCCGGGTAATAAATAGCTCTATTATAAAATGCGTATTTATTCATAATTGTTTAGTAAAAAAATACATCGTGAGCATTCCTAAAATTTCATAAGTACGAAGATTGTTATCAACTCTTACTAAACCAAAGTATTGGATTAAGGTACCAAGTCACAATTATAGAAAGATGTATACCCAGCCCTATAACGGAAACATAGTAAGGAAGCCTGCATAGCATAGTGATTTGTAATAATTTCTATGGTATGTAAAGTCCGACAACCCGCACAAGGCCAGCGTGGTTGACTATATGGCCTAACCCCTCTAAATCGTACTCTCGATTGTAGAGGAGGCTCGTGCCCTACAGTGAGACCCATATGCCCTGGGTTGGACTGATATCGGCAGCTCAGGTATAAATATTTGATCAACATACCATTGACTAAAAATACTAAATCTATTTCCGAGCACTTTCTATCAAATGTATTCTCGTTTACCTTAGTCTTAAGTTTCAAGATATATTAAAGAATTAGGTTACTTTAACACTCGCATCAGGTATCCTGTTGAATGATCCTACGTGTCTTATTGCCAATATCTAACAAAGGAACGTGTCCCATTTTATTCTACACTAGCTTGTGCCTGCAAACTTCGTTTGCGTGATAATGTTTATTTGAAATTAACTTTATTTGGAATTTCCCGTCCCGTCCCGTTATATCCCGCCCGTCCCGTCTCATTCTCACTTAAGGCATGTAATCCAGTCCCATCGCATACGTTTGAGTAAAAAAAGTAACAATTATATCGAAGTTCCTTTTCCACGGGAACACAATTTTTTTCGTCAGTGTTGTCAAAATTAATGTTATGGTCATAGTTTAGTCTATGCAACTGAGCCTTAGTGACGAAGTCTTACCGACGTATAAAGGTCAGGTAAAGCCGGTCATTTCTATTTCTACGGTATGTAAGTCCGCCAACCCGCACTAGGCCAGCGTGGTGGACTATCTGGCCTAACCACTCTCAATCGATTATCTCGATTATAGAGTAGGCCCGTTCTCAGCAGTGGGACGTATATGGGCTGATGTAGATAGATAGATATAGAAAGCCGGTCATAGATGTCCTTACAAGTGAAATCAGATTTATAGTACATATCGCATTAACTCCAGTATATATTAGATCGGGTCCGGGCGCCGTCGCGCCGAAATTCGATCAGCGAGGGTCGATGCGTGAAGTGTCTGCTGAGAATTTTCACCGGGCGTCAGGACAATTGGATTCGACGCGTTATGTGTTGGATGTGATTTCTGCAGACTAGTTTTATAAAAAAGAGTGAAGATAATTTTATTGACATGATAAATAAATACCCTTGACTGTCGCATAGTCTTGACCCCACATTAAGATCAATTCATTTGTCGCTTGTATCGGAAACTTCGAAGGTGTTTTTGGTCTCAGCATCCGGCGTCGAAATATACCACCGATGCTATCAAAGTGATTAATAAGTACGTCATGATTAGATTAAAAAAGGCAACAAGCCGAAATGAAACTATTAATAAAATTTAAGCATATTATAATGCGGCTTTTTACATGTTGAGGCAACATCTTATGATCTTATGTCTCAGAATGGCGAGCGCAATGGAGTGCCAAGCATTGCTTTGTAATTAATGGTGTTGTTTGGTTTTCTACTTTCCATGAGCGGTCCTATCGCTTACCATCAAGCGAATGGCATGCTCGTCGACAAGTTGAAATACACAAAAAGCAACGATAAAATATAATAAAATTTATTTGATTTTATTATAATATCAATTTCACCTTGTATTGTTCTATGTATAATATTATCTTATATTTATATTACTAAGCGCCCCGACATCTTATGCACTTCCGATGCCCCAGGGATTCCGTCCGGCTTGAGCGAGCGTGAAATGCCATGCGTCTTGTGTGTACATACATATGTATACTTGTATGTAATCGAAGTTTGTATTGTATATGTTTGAATATACGATAACTCATTTTGTACTAGAATTGAATTAATTGGAAATTAGTTTTGTGGCCATTTGGATACATAAATGCCCGCAATATTCACACTTTAATACCACTGTATGATAAAATGTCTTGTTTTTGGTGTATGGGAAATTAAAGAGAGTCGTAACGTGAAGTAGTAGATTCAACTCCTAGATCGAGTAATTAAATTTTATTAGGCTTTTCCGGAAATTAAATTTATGCAAGCTGACTTTTCGGAGTTATGTGTGTATTGATAGTCAATCACCACGTATTATATCGGTGAAGGAAAACATCGTGAGGAAAACTGTATACCGTAGCGATTTTAAATAATTTCTACGATATGTAAAGTCCGTCAACCCGCACTAGGCCAGCGGGGCGGATTATATGGCCTAACCTCTCTCAATCGTACTGTGCCCTGCACTGGGACGTATACAGGCTGATACAGATACAGAAGCTGGCATAATCCAATCGATTCATTATAGAGTAATAGATAGCATTTGGTCGGCACTGCACGTACTTACGGATGCAGAAGGTACTTGGTCTGGCTTAAAAAAAATGTTTTTTATTACTATCACCTGACAAAAGCTGGCACAAGATTAAATCCGATTGTGAATCCGACAATAAGCTTCGCATTATGTCATCATTTATGTAATAATGATAAATTAGCTCCGGCCCTCCCCTACCTCCTCTCCAATCCGGCAGCGAAGGATAGCGATCCGTCCTTTGTTGCCGCAGATCTAATAACTCCACCTCATTATTGTCGTCTAGAAGGTATTTTTATTTAGTTTCCCTGCGCCCCGTCCTCCTCTTTCCGGTCAGGAAATGAGCCCTCGTTGTAAGACTTTGAGGTGGACTGTGGTGTCAGTTTGAAAAGGACTTTAATGCTATTAAAATAGGGTTTGTTTTGCATTGTTTTTGCGAGAAAAGTGGCCTGTTTCGAGTGACAACTTTTAAAGGAAACTTCAATTAGATGTTTAAGATAAATAAGTTAATTTATAAAGTAGTTTAAAGTGCTTTGTTGTAAAAGGCTGGGTATTCGATACCCGTGCAAATAAAATCTTTTTGTTATTAAAATCTTATATTTGTTTCGTTGTGAGGGTGAAAAGTGTTCGCGCCTGTATATCTTTAAAGCTACAAAACCATAGGGCTGGATAGACAAAGGCATCGTTGTCCTATAAAAAACAAACCCAAAGCAACAGTTTTGTCGTATATCTGGTTTCGAGGGGGCTGCAATAATTGTGTGTCGACCGGTCAAAGATAAACATAATATTAGAATTGCAGTGTAGTGATCATCAAGAACATTGTGGTTGTCTCTTCGCAATGTCAGTATAATAAATAAAATAAATACACCCAACAGTCACATACATAGTCCTGACCTCACACTAAGATCGAGTCTTGTGTCATGTCGTGGGTATCAGAAACTACGAGAGACTTTTCGGTCTCACAAACACCCAGACTCGAAACAAATACTTGTGGATCACACAAATATTTGTCTCGGTGCGGGGATCGAACCCGCGGCCTCTCGTTTCACAGGCGGCGTCTAACCAACTGCGCCACGGAGGCTGTCAATAATGTATATAAAGTGATTTATATTTCTTTTACAAAGCACATGACTAAAAAAAAATTACATAGAGATTTACATTTACTGAAATGATTTATCTATATACCTATATAAAAGAGGAACCTGATTGACTGACCTATCAACGCACAGCCGAAACTACTGGAGCTAGGAACTTAAAATTTTACACAGGGATTCCTATTGTGACGTAAGGTAGCACTAAGAACGGATTTTGGGAAATTCTACCCCTAAGGGGGTGAAAAGGGTTAAAAACTGTTGTATGGAAAATCTAAACCATTGAAGTTACAATTGTCAAACTTGGCAGTTTAATAAATCATTCAATAACAAAATTAACTGCATACTTAATTTGTCTAAAAATTAACACTAAAGGGGTTAAAATAAGGGTTGAAATGTTTAGAAACTGGGTGATTTCATTCCTACCCGATCAACGCACAGCCGAAACTACTGGAGCTAGAAACGTGAAATTTTACATAAGGGTTCCTATTATAACGTAGGGTAGCACTAAGGAAGGATTTTTGGAAATTCGACCCCGAAGGGGGTGAAAAGGGTAAAATACTGTTGTATGGAAAACCGAAACCGTTGAAGTTGCAGATATCAAACTTGACTTTTTAGTTACTCATCTAGAAACAAGAACAACTGCATACTCTTTTTTCTTATAATTTACCCTAAAGGGGTGAAAATAAGGGTTGAAGTATTGTAAAACCGAACTGCCGGATCAACGCATAGCCGTAACTACTGAAGTTAGGAACTTGAAATTTTACACAGGGATTCCTATTGTGACGTAGGGTAGCACTAAGGATGGATTTTTGGATATTCATCCCCTAAGGGGGTGTAAAGGGTTAAAAACTGATATAGGGAAAATTTTAACCGTTAAAGTTACAATTGCCAAACTTGGCACTTAAGTTATTAATTCTAAGACAAAAATAATTGCATATTTTGTGTATCTAAAACTAACCCTAAAGGGACGAAACTATGGGTTGAAGTTTTGAAGAACCGAACTGCCGGATCAACGCACAGCCGAAACTACTGAAGCTAGGAACTTTAAATTTTACACAGGGATTTCTTTTATAACGTAGGGAGCACTAAGGATAGATTGTTGGAAATTCAACCCCTAAGGGGGGGTGAAAAGGGTAAAATAATTTTGTATGGAAAACCGCAACCGTTGAAGTTACAGATTTCAAACTTGACACTATAATTACTCATCTTAAACCGAAAATAAGTGCGTACTCTGTTTACTTAAATTTAACCCTAAAGGAGTAAAAATAAGGGTTGAAAAATATGTATGGAAAATAAAACTGCTGAAGTTATTCTTATGAAAATTTAACTTTTGTCCCTTTCGAACGACTTTCCAATTCAGTTTGAGCGAGAAAAAAATATTCGATACCTAAAATAGATTTAAATCTGTATATGAATAAGGTCGTTTATCTATTGATCCGATTGGTCTCAAAGTCGATATCTTAGTTCCGATAATCTATATATTTTGTATTCAGAATTGAAAATTTTGGACGTCATTTTGAACTTTTTATTTATTGATCCGATTGGTCTCTGAATCGATAACAGCTGACGGACCCATTGATCCGATAATCTAAATTCAGAGTCAGAATTGGAAATAGAAATGCTGCGCGTTGATTTTTGTTATAAGTTTACGTAGAGGTTACAATGGAATAGTTCTATCGATATAACGTCTACATTATCTTAAAAACGCAGACGAAGTTGCGGGCAAATGCTAGTCACTACATATACCAAAACAATATCTTAGAACCCGTGGCACAAGTCGTGGTGTTTATCATTATTTCATGCTTCGTTAAATTTATAAATTATTTTTCGGAAGATCCAATTGGGAATAAACGCTATATATGTGTATTATAAGATAAGGTGATTACGACTACATTACTTAACGATTTCTTGTTTCTACAAGTGGTACCTACACATTAAAATAAATCTATTTAAACCTCCTTAAAATGTTGAAATAAAACTATTTTTACGGATTTTATCGCGATGTGGTTTAATTTTTACATTTTTTAACTTCCCGAACGTTTCGATTGCTTTTCAGCTTTCGTGGTCACGGGGCGGACTGAGGTTAAATTAAAAAGTTAATTTAATAATTGAAAATTAAGGGTAGTTTAATTGTAACAGTCACAGAGCGGATGACTAATACCTCAGTCCGCCCCGTGACCACGAAAGCTGAAAAGCAATCGAAACGTCGGGAAGTTAAAAAATGTAAAAATTAAACCAAATCGCGATAAAATCCGTAAAAATAGTTTTATTTCAATGTGTAACATTCGCGTAAATCTAAGAAACCATTCTCCTTAAAATGGCTAACAAACCTTTTTATCTATAACTATACTAAAACGATAAAGTAAAACATCGTGAGGAAACTGCCATACCATAGAATATCTATGGTATATAAAGTCCGCCAACCCGCAATAGGCCAGTGTAGCCAGTGGCCAGTGTGTAATTTGGCCTAACCCCTCACAATCGTACTCTCGATTGTAGAGGAGGCCCGTGTCCTGCAGTGGGATGTATATGGGCTGATACAGATAGTTTTATCTCATCTATATCATTGATGTTGCACATAATTGGTAGCAACGTCATCAGAGATTACCGTGGCCATATGTCATATGATCTGTTTACTACGTGGGGTGAATGCCACCCCTCGCCGGGGGTGCAAGGTGCAATGGTACATAAACTCGAACTATTAGGGGTTAGATCGGGTGGGTTACTGATCTAGATATAAGGGCGGTATTTCATCGGGTAATAATTGTTTAGTAATATTTCTAGTAAAATACGAGTATATTAATTATTAGACCATGTGTAGTGTTTCTTTGAATGTAATTAGAATACACTGCAACTGTAGCAAAAATATAACAATAAATATTTTTTATTAGAAATAAATGTTTTAGAATATTAATCCTTATTTTTCGCAATGTTTTTATGAATTAATTCCTGTACTTATACTTACTAAACATGATTCTAGGCCAATAGGAAGTAATCTATAAGTTGCCATGCTCGAAAGACAGACGGACAATGAAGTGATGCTACAAGGCTTTTCTGAAACTACTGGACATATTGAGACTTAACATCTTATTTCTCAGGATAGCGAGCGCAGTGGAATGCCAAGCAATGCTTGTAATTCATGCTGTTGTTTGGTTTTCTACTGTTCATGAGCGGTCGTATCGCTTACCTTTAGGCAAATAGCATGCTCGTCTCGCAATTCATTGCAATTAAAAAACCTAGGCTACTAAAGTCTTCTTTAAGCTTAAATAAATAAATAAATAAATTCACCCAACAGTCACATACATAGTCCTGATCCCACACTAAGATCGAGTCTTGTGTCGTGGGTATCAGAAACTACGAGAGACTTTTTGGTCTCACAAACACCCAGACCCGAAACAAATACCTGTGGATCACACAAATATTTGTTTCGGTGCGGGGATCGAACCACATCACATATACATCAGTACATCAACACACATCACATCAATGAGGAAAGTAATATAAATCGTAGAATAATTGTTACACTTTCACACGTGCTCACAACACACTGTTGTTAATGTTGTTACAACACGCTTGCGTAACGACACTGAAAAAATATCTCACACGGTTCGATGGCATTCAATCATTGTGTTGTAAGTCATGAGGGGTAGCGGGTTGGGCAAATACACCCAACAGTCACATACATAGTCTTGACCCCACACTAATATCGAGTTTTGTGACGTGTATCAGAAACTAAGGGAGATTTTTCGGTCTCAAAAGCACCCAGACCTGAAATAAATACCTATGGATCACGAACATTTGTCTCTGTGCGGGGATCGAACCCGCTGCCTCTGTGACGACTACGATCACGACCAACGATCGAGATGCGCCGCGTTTCGGGTTCATTTGTGTGTATCCGGATAGTATCCGACAAAGTTGTGTTACCATCGTGCATAATAGTCACTTTGTGTATAAAAATACTATGCAAATTTACCTAATTAATTATATATTCTACTACTCGCTACATCTCATAACTCGAATGCACGTCAAACGTGCAGTTTTTCCTGCGGGGGAAAACTTTCGCCGTGGCGCTTCTTTCTTCGCTTACCGTGACGTGCATGCGAAATCAACTCTTAAATACATTGGCATAAGGTTTTAAATTTATTACGTATTCTACCTGCATATTAATATTAACTTTAAAGTGATAATAATAGAGTAGAGTTTGGAGTGTGTGCGGAAGCAGGAAGGTTTGATAGGTTCGTGTAACTCATCAAAGTGATAGGGAATTTGCTTTTCATCGTATTTTTTTTTGCTCGTTACGTGCTGAATGTATTGGTATTAATTTATCATAGTTTTTTTTATTTATTTATTTTATTTTATTTTAAGCTTAGAGTAAACAGGAGGTTCTTAGATCCTGGAAGGATACAGCATCACGCGTATTCTGTGTCCCATGGCGTGTGCGGGCAGGTTGGTTATTTATTTTGATGTTTGGTTATATAATGGAATTATGACGAAATCACAAGAAGTTATTACACATAAACTTACGTATATGTCACATAAGGACAGAAAAAAATGGAGAGTCCAGTGCTATGCTCCAAATATAATTTTAATCCTTAAAAACCTAATAAGGGTTGTAGGAAGTCGTTGGATGTGGGCCGCTTCCAACAGATATTTTGGAAATTCTTGGAAGTTAGCCTGTGTTCAACAATGCACTTTCTGTAGGTTAAAAGATAATTTTTCACACTTGTTTTCGTATGTTGGATGTGATGTGGTTATAGGTTATGGCCTGCTTGAACTCTTTTTGATACTCGATATAATTGTTTAATTTTTATTTAATATTTAAGTTAAAGTGATAATCACGTTCAAAAGTGATTCCAAGGTCAAACCGAAATACGGTTTCGTGGGACCTATGCATAAACTTGTATAATTATTTGTATTTTAATAAATGAAAACAAGTGACAAGTAAGTAAATTTCCAAAAATAATTATGTTGTAAGTAACAATGACTCCATTCAAATACACTTCAGGTGAGACTGGAGGGGTGGGTGGGGGCGCGCTCGCTCCGGGGTTGGGTCGGGGGTTGACTGGTATTGTTTAAACAGTCTCATCGTCGGCTGAAGTTTAACCGTCCGGTTAACCGGCTCGGCGGAGTTTCAGACGTTTAACTGCGCTCCTGTTACCATAACGTATTGGATAATGAAAATTCTGTTGATGTTGAGAGTAGGTTTAATTTTGTGTGAATTTAATGTGAGTGCGAATTTTAATAGTATTCTGGTAGTGAAATATTCGTCTCCGTACAGATAGAGCTTACTCTACTGAAGACTAAAACCCGATGAAGTGACCTATATTAATGTGTGTAGGTTTTGGAACCGCATGTTTCAAATGTCCCGGTATAATACTGGTCGTAGGTCTCTCATATGTGAAAGGCCACCTGGGTAGGTACCACCGCAATGTCTATTTTCCCGAAACAGCAGTGTAAATGCAGTGTTGTATTCCGGTTTGAAGGACATTGTAGCAGAGTAACTACTGGACATAATGAGAGTTACAATCTTTTATGCTCGATTCGCCATTTATAGCAATAAAAAAAATTGCTATCAATGAACACATCATTCCATTTATATCATGTGTAATAATAGCATGCGACTTTGAACTTGGGACTTCCCGTTTAAAAACCAGCTCTTAGTCCACTGCGCTACCATTAAAATACACCTTATAACTTTATTAAGGTGTAGCCGGTTAGTTAAGGGGATGAAAGGGGTAAGATACATGATTAAATTAAGGGTTGACACAGCTGAGGCTAAGACGAAAGGGTCGCGAGTCTGTAATGTTAATTAATTCAGAACGCGGGTAGAAAATAGAGAACAATTGTTGAACCTAGCTACGTTAGGGGATTATGAGAAATATTATAGTGTTTGGAGTCTAAAGTGACCCCGAAGTTGAGCGTAGTGTCATTGAAGAACCCGATGTGTAACTTAGCACTTTCTGTAATATCAAAATCATTCATCATTCAACAATTCATCTTGTGTATAGTTTTCGTACATCATGAAAAATATGTTGCGAATGTTTCGCTTGTCATTTCCACACCTTTTGTTTTAATCTGCTCATTTGTATATATATTAATAGAGTATATGGTCTGAAAACCAGAATAATCAAGTTCGATTTTTAGATTAGGCTGTTCATTGAATTTAAATTTACCTAAAATCTCTCGTAAAACCTAACAAATGTTTAAAAGATCGATTGCATATGTGAAATACATTTAAATAGAACAAGAAGACGAATTCAGTCACATCTATTTTTACTAAACCCCAAACGTGAACTGAAGTTTAACAGACACAATGAGTTTAACTGTAGAATTGTAACAAATGTGGTGCAGTTTAAAGAGCACAGTGTCGTACTGAAGTCGGGGACAAATGCACCCCAATTTAAATCGAAACCACACGCTTTATACACCTTCTTGCAAAGGAAGTTTTTTGTATTGCCACAATCAAGTGACTACAATGGTAATTGCATTGTACAAAAATACTTTAGATGGAGTCCGGTTTGAATAATTTTGCCGGACCACTCGAAATTGGAATCAATCTGAACCCGAAATGCGATACATTTGTATGAGACGCTATCACGGGTTTTTCGCTACTAAATAAATATACTACAGTACGATGATAAAGCTGAGGTCTCGGGTTCGAATCCCGCGTCGGGCAAAGTGATATTGAATTATTCTATTCAGCATCAGCTCGGGGTCAGGAATTTGTGCCCGATATGGCGATAGGCTCGCCCCCTATCTCATCGTGGGACGGAACTTACAAGGCGAAATATGGGTACTGGTAGCACCTTTGCCTGCCCCTTCTGCGAAAAAGGCGGGAGTTTATGTTTGTATGTATATCATATACCACAAACAAATTTATTTCCTATCATTTAGAGTTTTTTGCTATCATTTCTAATTAACATTATTTTGAATTGTTTCAGGTAAGATTTCTCGTGTTTCCTTTCGCTGTGAAAAATTATGATTACTGAGTAAGTACATGCTAACTATGTAATTGTTAACACTAAGGGGTTATACAAGTCTATTTTCAAAAAGGTATATTACAGGATTGAACAAGCTACCTCCGTTCTGCAATTTTTGACTAACTCCATCTCACTGGCTTTAAGGTTTCTGGACACACTATCGCTTCCTTTAACGATAAAACCCCGGTGTTACAAAATTCTAATTGCTCAATAGAATTTTGTCAATTACCTTCGTTTGCATGTTGATTAGAGGCGGTTTCAACCCTTTAAAATAATGCAGAGTGGGTCGCGAAACTTCCACCCTCTTCCGGTAGACCGAAATCGTATTACGTGCTTCCGGTGAATTGAAGTGAAGTGAATAGTCTTGTCGTTGCAGTTAGTTCAACTAACTTCTAGTTTTCAGAGTTAATTGTAGCGTTTTGTGTTTCATTCTGATGTGAAAACTTACTTAGAAGTTAAATATAATTTGTTACTATATTAAAGAAATATATTTGAAGGAAAATAGACGTAGAACGATTTAATTTTGTTGCAATCTATAATTTCATGAGGTTTACTAAATGATACTCGTAGGTTCATTGTGTTTGAGATGCCATCTGGATGGAAAGAAACAATAAAGAAAAGAAAAGATTTTATATGTGACGAGCAAAGTTGTACTCTTACAATGCAAAATACGAAGACAAATATTCGTTTGATAATTTTCTTAGTGGTATTTTGATTAAGATTATATTAAATAATTATTTTTAGAAAGATAACAGTCCTAAAAGAAATTAATCTTGATTTTAAAACTTTTCATCGTGAGTTTTATGAGATGGCACGTGTAAAGCCGTCTGTACATACATACATACATAAACTCTTGCGTTTTTCCCTATGTATGTGACTGTTTATTTATTTATAGTTAGTAACGAAAAATTCTTAAGACCCAATTTGCTAGTGGTAAGATATTTGCACAAACTCAGATAGCGAACAACGTACACAGCTGCAAAGCTTGCTATACTGACCCAAGTGTGACGTATTCCGGAAACAAACCACGTTTTTTTATTGTGTTAAGTGAGACGAGCATACCATTTGCCTGATGGTAAGCGATACGACCGGTCATAGACAGCAGTACAACCAAACAACACCATGAACTACAAAGCGATGCTTGGAATTTCACTGCGCTCGCCATCCTGAGGCATAAGATGTTAAGTCTCATTATGTCCAGTAGTTATTCTGGCTACAATGTCCTTACACGTATATCTGATTTTGCATAGGCCGGCAAAATTGTGTCGACCGGTGAGAGATAGTAGTAGTTGTTCGTCAATACTTTAATTTGATCGTACGAAACTTACCATCAGGTTTCAGTGTACTTTGCCGTATATAAAAAAATAGAACCTTTTAAGAAATATTCGAGAGAAAAAGTAATTTACCTTTGTTAATTAATTTTATTAGATTTTTAATTAAAATTTCTCTTTGAAAAGTAACATTGCTTTGTAAAAAAATATGAACGGTTAAGAACCGCGTGTTAATGACAGCTTTGCACACCCCCGCGGCCCGGCAGGGGATGAGGGTTAAACAAGTAATTATATTGGCAGGATATTAGACACTGATATACAAAAATATTGAGAGCCGCCGTGGCGTAGTTGATGTGAAATAAATAGGCTGAACGAGTAGTCCCGTGTTTGGTTTCAAAAAATTTTTTCTAAATAGTGTATATTTTTTTATTGGGTCATGGTGTTGGGTGAAAAACTGTAGTAGTTTTAAAAAGTGACAGCCTCCGTGGCGCAGTTGGTAAGACTCTGACTGTGAAACGAGAAGGCCGCGGGTTCGATCCCCGCACCGAAACAAATATTTGTGTGATCCACAGGTATTTGTTTCGGGTCTGGGTATCTGTGAGAGCGTAAAGTATCTCGTAGTATCTGGTACTCACGACACAAGACTAGATCTTAGTGTGGGGTCAGGAATATGTATGTGACTGTTGGGTGTATTTATTTATTTACTCACATTACTGCTCACGTCTATATCCCCGATTGGATAGAGAAGTGTATCATTAGCCCCATTCATTGTTTGCCGGAATATTTCCGGCCCAAGATTTGCGAGCCTGTCGTCTTTCTTGTGACTATGTTGACATAGTCATATACAGGAATTGAAATCCCTGGAAACTTAAAATAAAGAAAAATTACACAATGTAGAATTGGCCACCGATGCCAGTGAACTCTAAGTATCCCAGCCTACGCATACCATTACATCAATGAAACAACCTATAACACTACCGAAATGAGTCATCTTTTAGATTTTCGCTTCCCAAATTATGTATTCCAAGATTGTATCTAATTGGTCCTAATACTTTATTAACACATAAAATATCCCACTGACCCCACCACGTATGGGTAAGCAGTCAAAGAGGATTATGAGCTCATCGCGATCGGAAAAGATTGCGATGTTGTTAATGTGATGTCATTGTGTCCGTTCATTTTCATTGATTAAGGCAGGAGCGGTAGCGGGTTGTGTAATTGTTTTGTGTCTTCGACATGTGAAATATTAAAACCGACTTTGTTTTCATACTGGCCCCACCAAGTGACTATTATATGTTTTCTACCGTTGTGTAATGTGGTTGCTATTCAGGGGATATTCATATGTTATTACCAGCAAAATCCCACAGATATAATACTTCATAGGTTCTTATAGCTGCGTAAAAATTGACAGAAATTACACATTGTAGAAGACTATTTTCTAGACATCCGTTTTTTTTTTTACGTTTATTGTTGTGTGTCGTTTTTGTACTAGTACGAATCCTATAATTGGAGAATGTAAACTTTAATAAAATAATTTTTAATAAAAAAATAAAAACCGACTTCAAAGTGCCACTACAAAGTAACAAATAATAAATATTTCATCGTACTAGTACCCAATGATTAATGTTCTTATTGACTTGACTAGCTAACAAATCTTAAATACGTAATATTTTGAAGGCGGGTCGCTAAGTGCCGAAAATGTACGCCTTACGCTTAACATTAATTTGTGTAAGCAATTATAGCGAAAAACACGCAAGATTTACACGGAATATTAATTTGTTTTAATATATATATCAGGCCGTAATCGTCCACTGTTGAGCATGGGACACAACATACCCTTTCTTGTACTTAAAGGCCTTTATGTCATGCAGATTTCCTGACTATGATTGAAATATATCACTATTAAAGAGTTTGGTAATTGAATATCATCAACACACAAGTGACTCCGATAATTCCGGAGGTGTATACCCTGGAATTATAACCGAGACGGTGGTCAACCGTCTCGTGGATCATATCTAGATAATTATCAACAGGCCACATATGTAAGACACATAGAAATTCTATCAAAACTCCAATAAATTTACACGTAGGATTAGCACATTATATTCATTTGTATTTAATTTACTTATGTGCCTTCCTGAGCCAACATTGCAGGATCTACATGTAATATCAAATGGTGTAACATTTGCTTAAATTTATACGTGTTTGATATTTAGCGACCCGCCTTCAAAATATTACGTATTTAAGATTTGTTAGCTAGTCAAGTCAATAAGAACATTAATCATTGGGTACTAGTACGATGAAATATTTATTATTTGTTACTTTGTAGTGGCACTTTGAAGTCGGTTTTTATTTTTTTATTAAAAATTATTTTATTTGTCCCTTTTTAGTTTTGATAGGCATCGTAATGATGAGAAAGGTGATCATGATATAATCAAAACGATGTCTTTAAAATTTACGAATTCTTCAGACCAAACATGCTGTGAAATTATGAGAAGATTGTAAGTCATTATAATCATGATATCCGCTATTGTTAGACACTGACCAAGTCGGATTCTCTTAGTTTACGTCGGTAATTTACGTATCTATTTCTCTCCCTCTCCCTCTTCTTCACCTACTGTTTATAGTAAAACTTTTATATTGAAAACTGAAATTAATTGTATCTATTATCGAACCCCCCCCCCCCCTACACGCCTTTCTCCTTTTAACCCCCCTTTATAGTAACACACTTATACCGAACCAGGTGCAAAAAGAATTATTGCTGTACCGTTCAATTTTGAGGAGTTCTGCTCTTCAAGTCCGAAGATATTCATCAGGTCTTCACCATTATTTAATGACACCAATCTAACATATCATACTTGTCGACAAAATAGTTTATTTTTAATCGTTTAAGTACTGCCAGAGATATTGAGTATTTACATTACTATCTATTTTCTCCCCCCCCTACACCCCTTCCCCCTTTTAAGCCCCCCTTTGTAGTAATACACTTATACTGAACCAGGTGCAAAAAGAATTATTGCTGTACCGTTCTATTTTGAGGAGTTCTGTTCTTCAGGACCGAAGATATTCATCAGGTCTTCACCAATTTTTTATGGTACCAACCTAGTATATCATGCTTTTCGACAAAAAAGAATTTTTTTAAATCGGTTCCCTAATACCGGCGTAATCGAGTAACAAACATACACAAAAAAAAAAAAAATTCAGTCGAATTGATTACCTCCTCTTTTGAAGTCGGTCAAAAATTGGCGTGTACTCTCTTTTAATTGTAATAAATAAAACGTATCAACTTTTAAACTTAGAAACCCGCTACCTCTCATCACCTACACCACAAACCTCACACAATGGCGCGTCGCGTCCACAGCATCAGCGAACAAAAGTCCGCTCCCAATTTGACTAATGGAGGGAAACAGATACCAGATAAACGCCGCGTTGTGTGCGCACCACGTATTAGCGTTTACACGCTCACCGCTTACACTTGCGCCAATAATGCACGCTGTTGATGGAGTAAGTCTTTTGTTGTCTTTTCATTCTTTGTTTGTTGTGGTGGCATACCGTTGATGTGGTTTTAATAAGTGAAAAGATTGAGAGAATTGACGGAAGTTGAAGCTTGGTGATGTATTGTGGTATTAAAAGATCATTATATATCTATGTTGGTTCCACGTGCTTCGTAGTTGAAACAATGATTGTTAGTTATTTTTTTATTGCTTGAGTGAATACTGTTACTCTGTTGGACTCTTCATGTAGCCAATATCCCTTTGACTGCTCTTATAAATTCACAGTTAAACTGTGATATAATTTTACTTTTATTTATTTTTGACAAAGCCGCAAAGAAATTTTTAAGATATAAACTATAATTATTTAATTCCGGCAAAATACATCATTGTTATCATACGTAATACTTGATAAAATGCTACGGGTTACCTTATCAACACACACATTCTTACCACTGTTATCAGAGCGATACCGCGTCAGTGCGCTTCTGTTCAGGCCACGGGACGCACGCAATGGACTTCACCGGTAAGGTCGTCATAGTGACCGGAGCCAGCTCAGGAATCGGTGCTGCATCAGCCCTACTCTTCGCGAAATGTGGAGCCAAGCTTACCCTAGTAGGCAGAAATGAGCAAAGACTCAAAGAGGTAGCCAAGAAGTGCCAAGCGGCTAAAGGAAACCAACCATTGAGCTTGGTTCTGGACTTAACCCAACAAGGAAGCTGCGCCACTGTAGTAGCTAGGACAATTGTGGCCTTCCAAAAAATCGATGTGCTGGTGAACTGTGCTGGTAAAATCACCATTAGCTCCCTGTTCGATGATAATATCGACGCGTTTGACGAGATGATCGATATCAACCTTCGAGTGCCGTACAAGATGACCCATCTAGCCGTTCCGTACTTAGCGAAGACCAAAGGAAATGTGGTGAATTTGACTGCTACGAAATACACCAGGGTCAGACACGGCTTCATAGGGTATTCGATAGCCAAAGCTGGACTGGAGAAGCTTACTAAACAAGCTGCTATCGAACTGGCTACTGAAGGTATTAGGGTGAATTCTGTCCAGCCTGGGTTGACCAGGACTAATATTTTGTCCAACCTGGCGATGAGTGAAGAGGACCGACAGAGAGCGTATGAGAGGCTGTCCAATGAGATGAAGGTCATTGAACCGGAGGAGGTGGCGAAAATGGTGGTGTTTGCTGCGAGTGGTCTGTGTCCCAATCTGAACGGAGCGGAGATGAGTATAGATGGCGCCACTTCTGTGATGTGAATTGTGATCAATGGATTTGTAGTTAAATGTGTTGGATGTTAGGTTAGGGATTGGATTTTTTATTGGATAAATTGATGATTATTATGCCTGTTAGTAAAGTGGTGTTAAGATACGAGAATTTTCATTCACTAGTGAAAAGACGTAAGCTTTTTATTATATCTGACTGGTCTATTTATGTCAGCGATAAAGTATTGTCATTGTATATTGATACTATCGTCGGGCGTACCTTAGTTATAAAAACACCCTGATGGCTAATTCATCATGACACAGCGTCTTATTACAAGGATAAAGATAAATAAATATCGTTTTTTATTACTTTCAAGTAGTACGCCGACACTGATTTTTGTTTTATTCAATGTTTTGTTGTTTTTATGTTATCTAGGACACGTGGGCTTTGTTGCGTGATGAGTATGGTTTTATAAGTGTTTTAGTGTATTATTTTTGTAATAAATCGTTTGATTATTTTTTTATTGCTGTTGTAATGATTTAATATGTCATGTTCTCAATTCTATTTAATGTAGTTAGATGATCGATTGTAGAGAAGGCTCGTGCCCTGCAGTGGGACGTATATGGGCTGATATAGATAGATAGATCGAAAAAGATATTGGGTCTCCGGCAATCTCATAGATCACAGAATTAATCCTTTCATAAAATTACTACCCAATAGCCATTTCAAAACATTAACATTTAACGAAACATTTCGCTAAATATTCAACTAGTTGTTCAAGATGTTCAAAGAAAAATATTTTATCTCAAAACGGAAACATAAAAAATATCAAATTTACTATTAGAAATTGCTACGAAATCTGTGCATTTTAAGTGGCAAAAGACAAGTTAACATCTAAAAAAGGTTGTGGATTTTAACTCCATTTAACAACTATAAATTAGTTTCGAATTGTGCATAGTTAAAGGTAATATGATTACCTAAAAATAACACTAATTTTGTACTTCTTGGACCTTTGTACCCACCTATGTACTGAATTTGGGTATTATCCTTTGTAATAAAACTCTGCGCGACATAATCTTTCAAATCATATCAAAATATTATCTATTCAAGTTGACTTTTACGAGAAGTTTTTAATGGTTAAATACAACCAAACAACAAAAAATCCCTGACTTTCTTTATTTTTTCCATTTTCTGTTTCCACCATAGCAACATATTTACATTTATTTTATGCGGAGGCCAATTAATATGGACCAATATATACTCCTATATACTCGATTAACCAAACCGCAAGCGTCGATAGTGTAAATCCCGTTATGATCCGTTTAAACGCAGACATCTGTCGGATTTCTCACGTGCACTAAAACCACGTCGATAACGCTTGCACATGGTCATAGTCTAGGATCCCGCTATCGAATTATGCAGGGATCTGGGTTTTAACTAGGTAAAATCTAGTTCAAATGAATGATTGGCCGGGGTTTAGTATATTGCTTACACATTGTACATTTTATAAATCATCAAAGAATCGGTGGCGTAGTTGTACTACGGTACGACTACAAAGCTTAGGTCACGGGTTCGAATCCCGGGTCGGGCAAAGTGATATTGGGTTTTTCTATTCATTATCAGCCCGGAGTCAGGATTTTGTGCCCGATATGGCGATAGGCTCGCCCCCTATCACATCATGGGACGGAACATACAAGGCGAAATGTGGGTGACTTGGTGGCGCCTCTGCCTACCCCTTCTGAAATAAAATTGAAATTGGACTATAAGATTTTTGATTGAAGGTAATTGCGGCGGCGCCTATACTACATTCATATCGTCAAGCCCGCATCGCGGAGGCAGAAACTATGGATCTTCACTTTGCTCGATCACTCCACTTTCGTTTCGTTGACTTCATCAATCTCTTCATACGTTCTCGTCGGTTTACGGTAGCTCTAATCCGGTCAAATATACAATATACTAAATCCAATTAAATCTTTTATTTAAATTACATTACATTTCGATGGAAATGATGCCTGTGGATTCGACGGCGGGATCTTAGACTACAACGTACGTAAACTGTCTGTCTGTTCAGCTAATGCACTGCGCTCTATGAATGCTAATTGACGTGAGTACCTGAATGCTGGTGTTAGTATGTGCATGTGTATGGGGAACGGAAAGTGAAGTTTTGACAGGTTATTATTTCCAGTAATGGATCGGGTGGGGATTGTAGTAGTTTGTGTGATGATGTAAGATATTTTTAATGAAGTAGCGTAAATTACTAGTTATAGAATATCAGCGTCCTGAAAATATTCAGTAAAGAAAGAAAGAAAGCATTTAATCGTGATAACCAATGTTTACAATTATACTTATATATAAAATAACTTAGGTATATAATAGTATTGCTTGTCACAAAATGGCTTCAGCGTATGCTGGTACTGAAACTAACGCTGGTCTTCCGCAAGGCTGATAAGTGACGTCACAGGCGCCAAAAATAGCAAAAAGGAAAGAAATGTGAAAAAATATACTGCTATTAAAAGAAATAAGAAGCTCACTTCTAAACAAAGAATTTCTATGGCGACCTGTTGCAAGCGATCTGCTTCCAGCGATTTCCTTGCAACCTTTAAAGACCAAACCTGTCTTTCTAATACAAAACACATTTTAATTACGAGAAGAGGCTGATATAATTGGCTCGAATACATCTGTTGCAAATCAATATTCTGAGATTGCACTTACCATCATGTAGGAAAGTCCGCCAACCCGCACTAGGCCAGCGTGGTGGGCTATATGGCCTAACCCCTCCCAATCGTACTCTAGATTCTAGAGGAGGCTCGTGCCCTGCAGTGGGACGTATATGGGCTGATACAGTAAATGTAGGAAAAGAATAAAGGCCTTAAAGGCCAACGTATCTCTGTGCCCTATGGTTGCAGATGTTAATGGGCGGTGGTGATAACTTACCAGCAGATGAACTGTATGCTCGTTTGCACCCTGTAATAAAAAAAATACAAGATGAGCAGTACTCCGTGGCGCAGTTGGTTCGACGTCGGCTGTGACACGAGATTCCGCGGGTTCGATCCCCGCACAGAGACAAATGTTTGTGAGAACCACAAGTATTTCGGGTCTGGGTGTTTGTGAGACCGAAAAGTCTCTCGCAGTTCCTGATACCCACGACACAAGACTCGATCTTAGTGTGGGGTCAGGACTATGTATGTGACTGTTGGGTGTATTAATTTATTTACTTATTATCAAATAATTTTGAAATTATTCACTAAAGGAAAAATAATTGGTTGAATGTCAAACGAACCTTAGCATAAAAATACAACAATATCTAAAAGTACACGTTTGAACCGTCCACGTTCCATTCGGGGTTCTAAGGACCTTGCCGCATTCGTGACCGGCCCTCGATGAAACCAATTATAAGGGCGGTCACTGTTGGAGAGCCCTTTGAGGGGTTTTTGTGTGATTCAACTACTTACGGTGGCGGGGAATTGAGTACCTATTATAGTCATGGATTCGAGTCCTGGTTTTTGTGCGATTTTGGCTGGTTGTCTTTACGATTTGTTTAATTTACCAGGGAGGATTAATTTGGATTGGTAGACTCCAACTTTAAAATTCTTGTGCTATTTTTTTAGTCCCTGTTACATCGCTGGAATCAGGGCGCTTTCAACAGGTCTATGTGGCGATCCATGGGGGAGGCCTATGTTCAGAAGTGGACTTCCTGTGGCTGAAGAGAGAGAGAGAGTGAAAGTAAGAGAGAGAGAGAGAAGCATTTAGTCATGCAGGATTCCTGACGATGTATTCGTTCATCGTGAAAACAGTTATAATAAACGTCGCTTTAAAGTTAGTGATGTGTGCCCTAGATTCAAAACTGCGATCTTCAGTTTTGCAGTCTGGTCCTTTACCGACTGGACTGTTATTGCCCAAAAATAAGCACTTATTTCCGTCTTATATCACTATTATTTTTCAAAATCAAAATATTCTTTACATTAATAACCTTTTTTAAGGTCTTCAGAATCATCAAAACTACTATAGCTTCGAAAAGTGGCATAGCTGTTCAAAATAAAAAATAATACGTTTTTACACCCAACAGTCACATACATAGTCCTGATCCCACATTAAGATCAATTAAGTCTTGTGTCGTGGGTATCAGAAGCTACGAGAGACTTTCGGGTCTCACAAACACCTAGACCCGAGACAAATACTTGTGGGTCTCACAAATATTAGCCTCGATGCTGGGATCGAACCCGCGACCTCTCGTTTCACACCCGGCGCGGCGTCTAACCAACTGCGCCACAGAGGCTGTCGTCAAAATAACTACAAAGTACAAACACAATTTTCCATATAAAGTTATGTAAATTTCAGCAAGCAGATTCAAACCTGTTGATCTGGACGATATCGAACGGTTTGCAAATCAAATTTCAAAGGTTATTGTTATTAGAGGGCTGGAAGTGTTGTCCGTTCGCAATCGAGAACCGTTGCGACTGTTTTGCATACGGAATTTAAACGTGGCGCGCTTATTCTGTGTACCGATAGTATCGATTGTGCTTTCATGTCGATATTGAGTTTGTGTTGTTATTGTTAAGAAACATTTGTTCTATTTTAACTCATAAATGCTTTTATTTTTACCCATATACATCTTTAAACCGCATCGCAGATTGTCTTTGCCAAAGATGGAACATCAATCGGTGTGTACTTGTGTACCACTTTAATAGTTGAGAAAAAAATCACGAGGTGTCTTGGCTTGAGTAATCTCGACAAGAATTTGGAAGATATGGGAAGTCGACCTGCTCTAGGTCAGCTTCGTGGACTTCAGGCTAAAACCTCTTAATAATGCCGTGATTATCAGTGGGACGTTTATGGGCACAAACGATTAAATATCTTTAACACATTGCACATTTTAATTAACCAATCTTATTTTTTATTAATTATATTACTGGCTGCCTGGGTAAGTCAAAGTCAAAATATTCTTTATTCAAGTAGTCATTTACAAGATCTTTTGAATCGTTAATTTCTGCTACCACCGCTTTGGAACGTGTTGTAGCTATGAAGAAGAAACGGCGCAAGAAACTCCCTCAGCAACACGAACTATCTTCTTTTCCTTTTCTTTCTTTTTTTTTAAAAGCCAGTTTAAAATACAAGTAACATAGCAATATCTATTTCTCCCACCAAACATAATGAGAATTAACATCTTATGTCTCAGAATGGCGAGTGGAATGCCAAGCATAGCTTTGTCATTCATGTTGTTGTTTGGTTTGCTACTGTTCATGAGCGGTCGTATCGCTTACCATCAGGCGAATGGCATGCTCGTCTCGCCATTCATTGCAATAAAAAATACAGTCTATCCCTTGAAGATAAGAACATAGGAAAGTAGTAAAAACACTAGTCGGTTACAATTAAATTATTCCTACTAATATTTGTATGTCGGTCGGCCCACGATCAAAAGACGTCGGCCGTGCCGGTCGAGACGTCTTCTTTAATTATTACCGAGGCTGTACGCCATAAGCCCCTTCGGTTTTAGGGTTCCGTACTGTATTTTGTTTGTCCTGACTCGGTAGATTGCACCTGGTGGTAATTACAATGTTATACAGATAAATTATCGATTGAAAGTACATGCCTACAGATATAAACTCACGCCTCCAAAAGGGGGTAGGCAGAGGTACCAGGACACCCACATTTCGCCTTGTATGTTCCGTCCCACGATGTGATAAGGGGCGTGCCTATCGCCATATCGGGCACAAATTCCTGACTCTGGGCTGATAATAAATGGAAAAATCCAATAAAACTTTGCCCGACCCGGAATTCTCAGACCTCAGCTTTGTAATCATACATTAGTACAACTACGCCACCGAGGCAGTCTTGAAAGTAAGTTTTATTTATTTATTTAAGATGGTACATCAACAGTTTTATGCTGCTATTAGACATAATTCTTTCAGTCTGAAAAATAGGCGACATAGTATTAAGCTGACGTTGATCATTTTACTGCCGATTTGTCGGAAGACTACAAAATAGACAGAGATAAATAATTAACGGGACCGCAATTTAGACGTAAGTTATTGCAAAAGAAATGACCGGAGTTATTTTGTATTGAATTGCCCCGACAAAGTGACTACGATTCACCTGAAAGCAAATAAAAAACAATTAAAATATATCATCCACCGACGAGAAATGGTAATCTCTACCCTGTCGTACAATTGTGCATCTGGCTCGGAACCGAATGACAATTCTTAGGAAATCGTTGGATGCAAGTTGGTCCCAACATATTGTGAATATGTTTGAAAAAGGTTACTTACAACTTAGCATAATAATAATGATTGTAGAGGAAATATTAAAAAAGCGAATAAAATGGAAAAGCCAAACACAAATGCGTTTTATTTTCATAACATAATTTTGTTTTATCATAAAACTGATAACCAAATAATCACTTTTAATAATGTACTGAACCCTCAGAGTCCTAGTCCGACCCACACTAGGCCAGTATTCTTACTTGACGCAGTTTCTTCTTGCTTTGGCCGCCAGTTTTCAAACTAGAGTTATAAATGAGACAACTTTGAAAGGATTTTCTTTTACTTTTCTGTATTATGGAAGAGGGAAATTAAGTAGCAATCCATTTGATGGTGAGTGGTTACTGTGGCTTGAAATAAATCACAGCAGTAATGTTGTAGTTTGTTACCTATTTTTAAGGGCTGTTGATAAAAGAGGAGATAAGGAAAGCCTCGACTGCCTCGGTGGCGTAGTTGTACTATATCTATATCAGCCCATATACGTCCCACTGCAGGGCACGGGCCTACTCTACAATCGAGGGAATCAAATTATTATTATTTATTAGCCATATAGGCGTAGTTGTACTACGGTACGATTATAACGCCGAGGTCTCGGGTTCGAATCTCGGGTTGGGCAAAGTGATATTGGATTTTTCTATTCATTATCAGCCTGGAGTTGTCAAATTTGTGCCCGATATGGCGATAGGCTCGCCCCGTATCACACCGTGGGACGGAACATACAAGGCGAAATTTTGGTGTCCTGGTAGCACCTCTGCCTACCCCTTCTGGGAAAAAGGCGTGAGTATATGCATGTATGTATGATGAAAGAGGAGACAGTGAAAGATAAGTATTGGTCTTATGTGATTTTTATATTGATACGAAAAAGTAGTTAATATGTATGTGATGGTAAAAAGAGTGCATTTTAAATATTATTTATCAGTAATAGGGTATTTTACTATTATCGACTTTTTGTATTATTTTGCGTACAAACACAAATACCTTTAAAATAAAACATTTCTATCAAAACAGTATTAAAGGAGCTTGTAACATGAGGCAAATATTAGTATTTTAAATAAAAGAGTGGGAGCCTAGTGGGCACATCTCACCGTCTCTTTCACACCCGCTCACTGTAATGCATATCAGGACTAGTGACGTCACTAGTTTAGTTTTGAATCCATTTTCTTACTCCCACTACAAGATTTAAAACGTTTCTAACTTGTTTAATTGTGAATGAATTTACAGAATTCTTTGTTTGCTAGATTTTGGATATGGATATCTTTTGATAAATACAATAAAAGAATTGAGTTAAATACCCAATTGATAGAACTATGTCTTATAATGTTACAATTATGCTGAATTATTTTATTTGAATCCACAAAATCTACTTATTGTGAATTGGTAAACTTCACATATTTTCTTTCAAACTGTTATTGAAATCAATCAGATGTTCTATGTTTCCTATAACCCTTAAACCGAGCAATTTACTTTATAGCTGGAAGTAAGACTGTTCAAAATTACTCATAAACTGCAGCTTTGTGCAGCTTTTGTAAATAAAAATAAAATTCCAAAAACCACCGGTCCGAAACTCGTGTCCAATATCGATACTGTTTCAATATCGATGTCATATCGTCCGCTGTAATACGTCACGTTCCGTCGGGGCTATCAAAACTCAATATATTTACCGAGACGACGTGCCCCAACTGATTTACAACTTTATTACTGTGTCGTATGGTCTGAATTCGAATAGCAATGTGCCACAATGGACGACATCGTTTGCTCTATTGGAGGAGCGCCAGAGTCCATCCAGTTTTACTTGAGCTCTAAAACGCGGTACATTTTGTGGAATTGTATGATGTATTTGTATACGAATGGACGAAAGTATGTCAACGTATAATGGTGATGAAATTAAATTTATACACCACTGAGAATATTTACAAACGTTTGGTTTCTAATCGTGTTAGTAATTTATACATATATGTTGTGCGGCGGAACGGTTTGTAATGTCGTCGCATTCCTGTTTGATTTCCGGCGTGGACATTTTTTAGGGTACGTTGGTCAAAAATTTACTATAGTGTGAAATAAACGGTACATAACTGTATTGTAAGTTTAAAGGATCCATTTTAGTACATTTTTTTTTCGACTTAGGTGTACATGGGGCTCCCAAAATGTTCACATGTGATAATGGAAAAATTGTTAATATGAAAACAAAAAAATAAATAAAGCGTTTATTAAAGACGGCGATAGTCACAATAATCAAGCAATGACGATAGAATGAATTTAAAAGAAAAACGATAAATTATGAGAAACGGTCAAGCGTGATCCGACATTTTTTTATGGAATTCGTAGGCGTGAAAATCCGACTCACACTTGACTGTTTTTTTTTTTACAAAAACACGACTCACGCTTGTTTTACAAATTGTTTTGGCAGACCACGTGTACGGGGACCCGTAGAATTCTCATTAGAGACGCTTTCATCTCGGGAACTAATAACCGTTAAATGATAAATTATCAGTTTATATTTGTAAATGGGTTAATTGAATAACGATGCAACTAATTTTAGTTGGCAATCGAGTGACGTCATTTAGATAAACATGTAAGCAAAAAATCGGTCAAGTGTGAGTCGTAATCTTGCAATTACGTAATCTATGTTATTCCGGTTCGCGCATGGCTTTTTTCTTTTTTTGTTAAGTCGAGATCTTTACTACTTTAACATGGCGTTAAAAAATCGAAAATGCATACTAAAATTGCCTCCATTTCGGCAACTAATAACCGTTAAATGATCAATATGACTTCCACGTTTATATTTGTATATGGGTTAATTGGAAAGCGATGGGCCTGGTTATTTTAGGATGGATTGATGAGTCGCAGTGACGTCATTTGTAGGTAAAATATGTTTGGTTACATTCGTTTCAAAACGGCGATGGAATAAATCATTGCATGATGATGTCCAGATCGGTAATTACGGCTTGCATGGTTTATTTACATCAGGATTATAGCCAGAAATCAAATTATAGTTAAGAAGTATGTCATAAGTCGCTGAAGGCAGGCCGCTTCAGACAAGTCGATGTGGAGATCCAAGTGGACTTCCTGTGGCTGAAGAGAGAGAGAGAGAGAGGAGATAGAGAGAGAGAGAGGAGATAGAGAGAGAGAGAGGGGATAGAGAGAGAGAGAGAGAGAGGGGGAGAGAGGAGATAGAGAGAGAGAGAGAGAGGGAGAGAGGAGATAGAGAGAGAGAGATGTCAAATGTGAAGATTAATGAAGCACTAATGTATTTTTTGTGCCATAAGAAGAGTTGCTAGTAGTTCAAATTCGTCTTCCGAATTGATAAGATGGTGAAGGTGAATCTATAGACGGATAAAAATGTCTGACTTTTACATCCATTCCTGCAATTCAGATGAAACATTAATAGGGAATGGATTCATACAAGCTCAATACACTTACGCTTTTATATAGAAAAATATATTTTTCCAAATATCTCTATACAACATTGATATCCGTAAATGATAATAATCTCTACAGTAATGAGTTCCCAGTATGTGAATGTCCTCAGTCGTCGTGTGTCAGCTCCCGCCCACCTCGATGAAAACAAAATAAAAACAAGCGGCAACCCACGCGCGGCGCTACCTACAAAATATATGTTTATTATTAACGAGTTATATTATTATCTGTGTAATGTACTATTTTTGGGAAATAATTCCTATAATTAGCATTTTATTTTATTATAAGAATGGTGATATTATAGTAACTACAGAATATTTTTGAAAGGCGAAAATGACGAAACGAGTATGACGCTCGCCAGGTAAGCAATGCGCCTGCGCAAACACAATAGCAATATAAATAAGAACTTATTATTACTAAGAACTGAATGGCACTGCACTGCGCTTGTCACCCCGAGACATTAGTACATACATACATACATAAACTCACGCCTTCTTCCCAGAAGGGGTAGGCAGGGATGCTACAAGGATACCGACATTTCTTCTTGTATGTTCCGTCCCACGATGTGATAGGGGGCGAGCCTATCGCCATATCGGACACAAAGTCCTAACCGGGCTGATAATTAATAGAAAAATCAACACCAATACCAACACCTCGAGACATTAGTGAATTCTCCTAAGTCCTCGTAATCACTGGTTACAATGTCCTTCAAACGGGAATACAACAGTTGCTGCCCGGTGGCAGAAATAGACGAAATGCTGGTATCCAAACGGCCTATAGAATACCTTTTCAATATGGGAATCTATTATTACCGCACTTCAAGGATGGATCAAAAGTTAGATGAACGGTAGGTAAGGATTTAATCCGCATAACACTTACACAGAGACAAATTGAAATAAAAAAATAAAACACGAGTCGAAGTGACATCCAAACTAACGACTCATGAGTCATAAGTCTCGTGCAGGAGCAATCTCGGGCGTCCGACAGTATTTTAAACAAT
The DNA here is from genome assembly GCA_905220455.2 of Deilephila porcellus. Taxonomy (NCBI): domain Eukaryota; kingdom Metazoa; phylum Arthropoda; class Insecta; order Lepidoptera; family Sphingidae; genus Deilephila; species Deilephila porcellus. The sequence goes on along the minus strand of LR999996.1, from coordinate 1,435,268 downwards.
GTAACGTGTCACTGTAATCCGTGTTTTGTTGTGAGACGTGAAGTTTCGATGTTCGTGTGTTTATTGTTGGACCGTTTCGGACGTCCGAAATGGTACAAGTCTTTTAGTGAATTTTTATACTTGAGTTTGTTTTATGATTGTTTATGTCGCTTTGTTTGGATTAGCTTTTTATTACATACATACATACATAAACTCACGCCTTTAGCCCCGAAGGGGTAGACAGAGGTGCCACTAGGACACCCACATTTCGCCTTGTATGTTCCGTCCCACGATGTGATAGGGGGCGAGCCTATCGCCATATCGGGCACAAATTCTTGACTCCGAACTGATAATGAATAAAAAATCCAATATCACTTTGCCCGACCCGGGACTCGAACCAGAGACCTCAGCTTTGTAACCGTACCGTAATACAACTACGCCACCGAGGCTTTTTATTGGTCATGTTTTATTTCGGTATATGTTTGTCCTTGGTGACTAACGAAGGAAGAAAAGGATAAAATTGTAGTCCAAGGACAAAGTTTGTGTGATGATTTTAATATGTTCGTAATAACTTAATCATTTTGCTTTTTGAGAGTGTCTAACATACGGTCGCTCAATCGAGAAGAAGCGGCTTTGATTCATATACAAAAGCTATTGTTTGTTCAATGCATAAATAATATTTAATTCGAATATAATATAATTGAAAAATATCGTTGTAAAAACACGTTTTGTAAAGCCAGAACTAACTGTATGAAGTTTAAACTATTCTGAATAAAGGTTAACCATAACTTAATGTGAACCTTTCGGAGTATTTATGAAAGGTTAACCGTAAGATAACATTATTATGCTCATGAATAGAGTTAAAATCCAAGCTCCTAGCATTCAAAAGGTTGAAATGTAAAAGCTGAAATAATGTAGATCTCAGAATAGAACTGTTTAACACGAATCTCTGTTAAATCCTAAGTGCTTTCGCCCTAGTTTACTAAGAATAATTATTTCCATCTTTGTGTTACCCACTTAATGTTTCAATTCAATGTTAATGGAGAAAACATTGTTTAGAAGCTATTTCTATTTTTGGAATGGTGCCTATCGAATTATAAATCTTTTTTCATGTCTGTCTGTGAACTGTCACGTCTTAAGTTTCATTCCCAGGTTGGATACTTTAATTTTCACAGGGTTGTGGTTTTGTATTAGTTGTCTAGGACTGGAATTTTTGTCCACCATCATAATAGATCCTTAGTGGAGGTCTATGTTCAGGAGAGAATTTCCTGTGACATAAAAACACAATGTATCTCACAAGTAGTACATATTATACTCCTGGGTCCTTCCGCCGTAGCGTGAAGAGGCATCTCAGCGGGCCGGCATAATTGTATCGAATGGTATGAGACTACCGTCTGATACCATTCAACACTCTATCTGGACGGCATTAGCACTTACCACCAGATGCAATTCAGTCACTATCCCGTGCCAGTTAAAAAAAAACATATTAAAAAAATCTTTAGTGCAATGGCCAAGTCAATCTTATTTATTTAGTCATAAGATATATTATGTAATATTGATATCGTCGCTATAATATTGTCGCTATAAGATTTTGAAGGACGGATGGAGGGGATAGGAGAGAACAGTTTGGAAGACGTTGAGGACGACGAATTAGGACGCAATCCCAGACGAATTAAAAAGGACGAAATTATATTGAAGATTATTGTTTATTTTGACCCGACACGGATCAATTTATAAGGCATAAATAGATATGTGTGTATAGCGATGTCCGGCGAAACCGCGTGATACAACACTACTGTACAAGATGTTAATTCATCCAAGTGTTGTTGTTAGTGCGTGGTGGCCTGTTGGTAACGGACCAGACGCGGCTGCCTACATGTTCACGGTGGTCGCGGGTTCATATCCCAGGGCACACCTCTGACTTTTCAGAGTTATGTGTGTATTGATAGTCAATCACCATGCACTTTAACGGTGAAGGAAAAACATCGTGATTTTAAAGAATTTCTGCGGTATGTAAGTCCGCCAACCCGCACTAGGCCAGCGTGGTGGACTATATGGCCTAACCACTCTCAATCGATTCTCTCGATTGTAGAGTAGGCCCGTGCCCTGCAGTGGGACGTATATGGGCTGATATAGATATAGTTGTTGACATAATGCTGCATAATTCATATCTCATAATTTATTTATAATCCAATAACTTGCTGCCAAATATTTCCTATCTGTATTTAGAATGAAAATGCAATGGATTTTCAAACTTATCACAATGCAGTTAGAGTTGGTTTAACCGACACGGTTCAATGGAACAATTTCGATTGCAGTCAAAATAACGCGTGATTCAGATTCAATCTATATGTAGCTGGAGGATATTTTAAGTGCAATTATTATTAGGTGATTATACTAATTAGTATATCGTCGTGGTTATTCGTAGTTTAATTATGATATAAAGTTATCGTATATGAAGGGCGAGTGATCAAAATTCAGGGTTCGAGTCCAAAGCACCACACCACAGTTTTCGAACTTATTTCACTTTTTATTTGTAAAGTGACGGTCTTTGTAACGTCTAAGAAAACTATCGTTGGAAAACCTACGTGGGGCCCATCTAGCGGGTCTTCACACATTTTTAAGTGTATATGACACGCATTTTAAACAAGTGTATTGACAATGCTCAGTGCATTGAAGCATTAGGTCTTCGAAGATGAACTTAAAAGGTAAATAACCTTGTATAAAATAACCCTACCATTTACAGAAACACCTTATATAACTCATGGCTTGTACGTTTCGAGTGTCGGTTAAATATTCAGAGCTCTAGGTATGGTTTTCCGTTGTGAAGTTATCGGGGCGATGTTAAATCGATACGGACGTCAGTTTGGACCGAGCGGTGTGTAGTGGTTTGTACATTGTGGTGTAAAGGTTTTGAAGTTTTGCTGAGTAAATATTACTGTAAGTATATTACTATTTCTCTCTCTATCTATCGTCAGTCATAAGAAATCCATTGCCTTTTAGCATAAACATATTTATACATATGGAATTTTAATAAGGTATAAATGCCACATAAAGCTGTATTTATAATATTTTCCATATTATTTTATACCGTTGGTGATAGCTCTCACTTATGTGAGAGGCCGCCTGGGTAGGTACCACCGCAATGTCTATTTCTCCCGCCAAACAGCAGTGTAAATGCTCTGTTGTGTTCCGGTTTTAAGGACATTGTAGCCAGAGTAACTACTGGATTTATTAAGACTTAACTTACTTGACTTAATCTTATGTCTCAAGATGGCGAGCGCAGTCGAATGCTAAGCTTTGCTTTGTAATTTATGGTACTGTTTGGTTTTGCTACAGTCCATAAGCGGTCGTATCGGTTACCATCAGGCGAATGGCATGCTCGTCTTGCCATTCAATGCAATAAAAAAAAACAAAAGAGAACAAATGCTATCAATACATACATATGAAATGAAACAGTTCCTAATTTAAAAATATATCGCGGGTAGTTATTGCATTTCCGCAGCAGACAGGCGCAGGCGTCAGTCGCGCCTCTTCGCTCGAGCCGCGTTGACGTGCCGCCCAGGAAATTAAATTCATTTCGATACATTCGTGCCGGCTGTGATTCCGAACGCGATTTATATCGAATACTGTATGAGAGATTTTTAATCTTGTTGAAATTGGAAACTTTAACTAAATTTTAAGTATACTACAATGACTATCAGATTAATAACTAATATATTATGCCATGGCTAATTTACCTATTTCGTAATGTTAGTATTTTTATTGCATAATAATATATGTATAGGCTTTGAAACGACAAGTGACGATGACTGCGATATCCGTAATGAGATGAGAATATACGTGATCCACAAGTATTTGTTTCGGATATCAAAGTTTTGCGAACAAAAAGTTTCTCGTAGTTTCTGATACTAATAATGTCCTATATTATTAGTATCAGAAACGATTAACTGATCATAGATAGATAGATAAAAAACACTTTATTTTACACCACTTAATACAAAAACATGTATACTGTTAACAATTGCAATTAGAGAATGCAGTAAATGGAGGTCTTATCGCTATAAGCGATCTCTTCTAGACAACCATATTACAATAGATTATAGAACATATTTATCATAATGTGGGGTAAGGCTTGTACATGTAACTGTTGTGTGAATTTGTTTATTTTGTTATTATTTCTTTGTTTTGTGTCACGGTTTGTCACCAATAAATTTCGCGTAGTTCCTGATGCCCTCAAAACGAAACCTGCGTCACCGAGGTCAGGATGTAGGACCTATGTATTTGGAATCATAACTTGCAGTTTACAAACGACAACTGATGTACCGCATTGCAACGACATGGCATACGGCCCGGAGTACTCCGTGGCCAAATTATTTAGCACCGCTCGTTATTCCCACTGGGAGCGGAGGTGCCACCTATCCTGGTTCTCCTGGGATATTTTGGTTTACAAGATATTGTCCCGTGTCTCGACGCTATAAATTTGGATTTGATGAGACGAAATCTTCATTTTTTCTGGATGGTTTGTGATTCATGCATTGCAATTGAAGGAACTTGAAGTAAATCTTCAGGCTGTGTTGTCATGTTTTGTTCGATGAGTGATTTTCCGAGACCTAATATCCGTTCATCCTTTCTCATTTTCGCTTCCAATTTTGAAAAACCGATATCGGAACTACCATTCTTGTGTTATAGATGTGTTTATGCGATTATAATCACTTAAAATTAACATAAGGTAGACACTTAACATTTGTTGGAACTATTGCTCTTATGTTGCCCAAATGCGATTGCATATGCAATGAGCCTATCTTGCTCAATATAGAAACTCCGTTAGCATCCAAGGCACCTCCATTCCTCCCGATTTTTTTACTTAAAAATTGGCAATCCTGACTGAAGCGACCAGCATCCAACCACATCCAATGAACTTTACCGCGCCATCCGTCCATTTGGAAGTCCGCCGTCGCGCAGACCAGAAGAGACAGGCGTTGATATATCACCCCACTACTCCGTGGCAAAGTTATTTAGCGTCGGCCGTCATAATAATTTGTACGGAGCCATCTTGACGTTGTTAATTTTATTGCCTCAGCGTTGTCAACTGCAGTTGATTTGTGGCCGCTATTTATCTAATTCTGTTGCGAATTCGGTGCTGCGTTTAGAATAATTGTTGTTCTTTTGTTTGTTTATTATCGGCTTGAGTGATTTGTGTTTCGTCACCTAGTGTGACGTCATCAATGGTTATTTGTGTGCCGGGTTCTTATAGAGGTGTTTGTTAAATTAATTGTTGACTTTTGGTAGTGATGTATGTTATGTGTGACTAATTAAACAATAATATTAGCTAATGATTCTTAACTGTATTTTCAAATCTAATTATGTGATACAGGGTGTTATTTTTCTTGGATTTATATTTTGACGTTAAATAAAGATTGCATTGATTGCATTGATGCGTAGGCTCATAAGTCACTTTTAAGTTAAGATTAAGTTAGGATTGGTTGATGTATGAATATACTATGAGTACTGTAAAATTAGCATATAATTCATGTCCATTCTAATCAAATTAGTAAGTAAAATCCCTGTACTGAGGATAATTTTGTGATCCACATTTTTTTTTGGATATGAGTACTATGGGAGAGAAGGTACCGTAATTTTTTATACACCGTACAATACTTTGAATTTTCGGGCCGTTTTTTAAACCTTCAGATAAAAGCTATCTTTCAAATAATTTAGAATTATACTATTACTACTAACTAGAATTTATATTTAAATTGTTTATTGCATAAATACATATGTATGTCATCTGACGAATAATATATTTTATTTGATGGTTTATACAACGGATGTTTTAGTAACGATTCGGGAATATAATTGAGTGTTACATACATACATACATAAACTCACGCCTTTATCCCAGAAGGGGTAGGCAGAGGCGCCCGCCACCAGGACACCCACATTTCTCCTTGTATGTTCCGTCCCATGATGTGATAGGGGGCGAGCCTATCGCCATATCGGGCATAAATTCCTAACTCCGGGCTGATGATGAATAGAAAAACCCAATATCACTTTGCCCGACCCGGGATTCGAACCCGAGACCTCAGCTTTGTAGTCGTACTGTAGTACAACTACGCCACCGAGGCAGTAGTATAATTAATTGTTAGATGTATCAATTTATTTTCGACGTTGGTAAATACAAACAAATGAACATTTACCACTAATTACAACTAACCCGGCACAATGTAGAGCTAATTTGAACCCGTGACGTGATCGATATTATTCCGTCTCGCGATCGGCGCGACGTAGACAATGGTTTCGTTTTATTTAGCCGACGATGTCGACTGTGCCAATATTACTGGACCGGAATGTTTGGTCTTTAATGGTCCGGGGTGCGTGTTATGGGCGAGTGGCGGTGTAGGAGTAAGGGTTGATATTATGAGGTAAGAGTCAAATTTTGAAATCAAGGAATTATGATGGAAAGCAAAGAGTTTGGATTCGAATTTAGCTTGAAATAAATATTTGGTTGGTTTTCGGTTTTTAAATACATCGGTCTAGCAAAGGGAAAAATGGTTTACCTGGTGGCAAGTGTTTACCGCCGCTCATGATAGTCTGTATCTGATCTGAAACACTTACGGTCGTCTCGAACCGTAGAGTATAAGGAAGGGAGAGAGTAAGAGGTATTCCTCTTCCGGCAAACTCACTCACCAAATGAAACACGACACCAAAACCGTTGCTTCACGACGGTTTCTGTAAGACAGTGGCGCCACCATAATTGGCTCTACCACATTACTCATGACTAAGAGACATATAATATATTTCCAAAAAACTATTTTTCTTAAGCTTTTTCGTTTCACGTACTTTCTAGTATAACCAAGCAAGCTAACATCCCCTACAATTTGATAAACATAACCCACCAACTCATAAGCGACTTGAACCGCTCCCGCTGCCGCCCGTGCGCCAGGCTGCGTCCATTTTAAACGCGCGCTTGATTTAATTACATCGTCACGTCACCAGTGATGAGTGTGACGACCGTTACGGCATCTTATTATTCGCAACCCGCTCTAATTCATTATAAATAGTGGCTCGCAATATTAACACTCTTCCCGAGTCGAAGTTACTGTTATATACATACATAAACACACGCTTTTTTCTCAGAAGGGTAAGCAGAGGTGCTACCAAGACACCCACATTTCGCCTTGTATGTTCCATCCCACGATGTGATAGGGGGCAAGCCTATCGCCATATCGGGCACAATTTCCTGACTTCGGGCTGATAATTAATAGAAATATCCAAAAAAAACATGTCTATGTATAGGGTGGAAACTGTAGTGTCGAAGATCCTAGTCGTTATATAGGGTGAGTTATTAGAATATTTGTAGGGATATACTGTCGGAGAGCTTGGTGGTGGTAGGTTATTTGTATCGTAATAGTGGCTACAACATGCGATGGTGGAAAAGTCTTTATATTATTATTTTAGTCTTTATTGCACACGATTAAAATATTATACTATACAGAAATAGCAAAAAAAATACAAATGGCGGTCTTATCGCTCTAGGCAATATCTTACAGATAACCATGGGATGGATTTAAGGGAACGAGAAAGAGGGCAGTGTAGAAAATAAAGAATACAATCTAAATACTTCAAATAAAACATATAAATACACATACCTAACTTAGTATATACTACTTTATAGTAAGTAAACGCGTAGCTGGTTCAGTCTCCGTATGACCGGTTTCGACCAATGTGTGTTGGTAATTTGGATTGCATAACGCTTAGCATCAAGTGTAGTTAGTTGGTATTGTGAATATAAAAATATATTTTTTATTGTTTTTCATTATTTGAAGCCATCAGAATCCTACTTCAATAACCTAGAGGTTAAAGGGTAGACTCTTTCCTAATTTTTTATCGCCGGTTTATTTTTAATTGTCATCGTTATTCACCGCATTTTTTATCGATGCCTCTCCACAGCATCACATAATCCGCGAACTTACCGACATAAACCCCGTCATAAAATATCATCCCGTCGAGATTGTTCCGTTAATTTATACGCTCAAGCTTTTTATCTTGTTGTTTCAGGTAAGTGGGTGTCGTGACGGCGACGTCGCGGTGTCGTGTCGCCGCAGAATCTGAATTATTAGGTGTAAGTGTATTATTAGTGAGAATGACGAGCAGCTCGTTTGAATGATGGTGGGCACGTCGTCATATAAACAGGATTAAATGCACTTAGAACTAATAATTACTACACCCGAAACTTTACTGGTCTCTCATATGTGAGAGGCCGTCTGGATAGGTACCACCGCAATGTCTAGTTCTCCCGCCAACTAGCAGTGTAAATGCACTGTTGTGTGCCGGTTGGAAGGAGATTGTAGTTCAGTTGTGGACTTCCTGTGGCTGAATACATAACATTTATCATTTGGAATGAATAGTCGGGAAGATATAAAGATTTTGATATACCTCTACATAAAATGGTAAAAATCAAATCGTACGCAGCAATCTTTGATATAAATTACTGGTTATAATAGTAAAGAAATGAAACAACATTGTCAAGAATAACGCAATGTGTCTTTATCTCATCTTTAGCAAACACTGATAAGTGATAAACGATAAGTGGACAATCACCGTCGCTTATCAAAACCCTCGCGAATATTGTAAGAATTGATGATCATATCTACACGTAGTAAAAGTTAAGTTGTTAAGAGTGCAAGTGTACTGCAGTGACCAAGATACGAGTTCCGTTTAAATAAATTTTTTAGGAATTGATTTTGAAGTAGTAGCCAACTTTGTTTGCGAAAAGTGCGTGGTGGCCTGTTCGTAACGGACCAGACGCGAAAGCCAATATGTTTCACGGTGGTCGCGGGTTCAGATCCCAGGGCGCACCCCTGACTTTTCGGGAATTATGTGTATATTGATAGTCAATCACCACGCACTATAACGGTGAAGGAAAACATCGTGAGGAAATCTGCACACCGTAGGGATTTTGAAAAATGGCTACGGTATGTAATGTCCGCTAACACGCACAAGGCCAGCGAGGCGGACTATATGGCCTAAGCCGTCTCAATCTTACTCTCGATTGTAGAGGAGGCTCGTGCCCTGCAGCGGGACGTAATTGGCTGAGACAACCTTGTTGTAGTCAGACCGGCATCACTGTGTCAACAGAGATTAGCCCCCATGTGCGTTTTATTTATTTATTTATATCCTTTATTGTACACTATATTTAAGCTTAACAGAAAAAACATTACATTCGATAATAGTACAAAAGGCGGTCGTATCGCTCGAGGCAATCTCTTACCGACTACCTTGGGATGGAAATAAGAGAAAGATAAAAGAGAGGGCAGTCAATAGTGCACCAATAGCTTATTAAAAACATATTAATAATATCTATAAAATAATAATTACAATTAGAATTAAAAAAAAATGTAAAAAAAAGACAATGATTTTGTCATTTGTCGTGCCTTTATTAAAAAGTAAAAGATCCTAGGCTTCAGAATACACCAGTGAAAGTTAATCAATAGTGAAATTAAGACCAAGATGGAAATTTTCTAGTAAAATGGTTTAAGATACTAACATTTTTAGATTGAAATATGTTTAATTCGATTTTATTAATAGCGCTTTTCACAAGAAAAGTTATAAATCCATCTTTATTCGTTCAAGAGTCGTAAAAATAGTACAAAGTGCTTCCCGCAATTCGAAGGCGCGGAATTCCGGGAAATATTTCTTCACATTTATAGATAAGCCATATAAAAATTTCCTGACGTCAGAACATAATTTAATACCTTTTAAGATTTACCTTTATATTAAAGTTCCTTATTCCAACAGTACAATTGAACAAATACAAAGGAAAACCAATAAATAAAAGTCAAAACATACTTAATAGACAAATTAGTGGTATTGAACCCATTTGTTCTAATAAAGTTTTAACAAAAGTTAAAGACATCATTGCTCAAAATATTTTTCATAAAATACATGTATGGGTGCGCTGTGAAAAATAACATGCACTCGCAAAAAGCCAAGTCATAACCTACTCTTACCAAGATAAAGTATCTTACAATACACAGTGAAAATAAATAAACACTTATCAAAGTCAATAAAACTACGCCATGCAGGCGCCCCCGTCTAACAACAGCTCCGATCCATTGACACTCGAAAATACTTCACTAGCAGTCAAGCAGATGAGTTGCGCCACCTCTTTGGGCTCCAAGATCTGACCATTAGGCATCTCCTGGGACAAATCTTCATATGTTAGTTGTTGGTAACTGTGTTTAGAGTTGAAATTGGCTAAAATATTAGTCTTAGTGGTCCCAGGACTAATAGTATTAATCCTCACTCCTTCGGATACCAATTCTGGTGCTGCATGCTTCGTCAACGTCTCTAAAGCTGACTTTGATATTATGTATGGTAAGAATCCTGGCTTGAATCGCTTCGACATCGACGATCCTATGTTTATTATGTTCCCTTTAGTCTTTATTAGGTGCGGTAATGCCAACTGCGATAGATGGTACGGAACTCTGAAATTTATATTCATTACCTCGTCAAATGCGTCCATAGTACTATCGTAGAGGGATGATAGGAGAATTTTGCCAGCACAGTTGATTAGGACGTCTATCCTGCCGTACATTTCAACTGTTTTGTTGATCACTGTCTCACAACTCCCAGGGTGGGTTAAATCTAAAGCGAGCCATAATGGGACTAGTCGGTTTTTTGCAACACAAGTCTGTGCGGTATGTAATAGTCGGGCTTCGTTCCGTCCGACCAAAGTAAGTTTTGCTCCGTACGATGCCAGTGCGATTGCTGTCTCCGCTCCTATACCAGAACTAGCTCCAGTAACTATTGCTACTTTGTCTGTGAAGTCTATGTTCTCCATTTTTGTATGTATGTTTGATCAATTCTAGTTCAGAATAGTTTTAAATTGCAATTTTTTTAGGAGTATCCTTTTAGCTTCTTACTGAAGATATCCTATTAATCTTACTGAAGATTTCTTCTTAATATTTTGTTTCCTTCATCGAATCCTTAGGGATTCGCTAGATGCTGGCCGCTTCCAACAGTTTCGTTTGCACATGTTTCCCAGAAGTCTATTTTGAGCTGTAGATTTCGTTAAACTTAGTACGATGATATCACACGACTCTTAATAAGCTCCTTATCACATCAAATATTATGTAAACAATCCACACAAATCAATTTCCACTTCTAAATCATTGAGTCTTTTAACCCTATCGTCTATTTTGAGTTGTCATCACATTGTCACTAAACGGAAGGAAGAAGTATTTTAATATTTCCCGTATGTTTTATATCGAAACGTGCTCTATCGTCCGATGTCGAAGTGTTACTGATACCGCGCGAGGTTATCAGATATTTTGTTTGTCATTTCGCGTCCGGATTCGTTATCGGGGTTTATTGTTGCATTTTATAATAATGTTTTTTCAATAGTGATGGTGGTAGTTGGCAGTGGCTGTGGTTGACTGCAAGTTGAAAATGTAGATGTGTTTTGTAAACTTTACTTTTAAAGTTTAGTTCACTCTGTTTAGTTCTGCTCTGTGTGAAATAATAAACATTTTGTTTTTGTTGTGCCACGCAATTATCTTGCTTAGTATTCAGCTTCGTCGGTCAATCGTCTTCAGCTAAAGCAAATCAACTGCTTAAGGCGTCTACCATACATGTCTACAGTTACCTATTGAATAAGAATTGTAATATGGTTCATAATATATTAAGCTAAACCTTTAGACTGTACCTACTACCGTAATAACATGAAATAATTAGTTTTTGCATCGATTTCACGATTGAATCATCGGATTTGTTTTTTATATGCGCATTACGCAAAATATACTTATATATTGAATGCGTTTTTTTGCGATATCATTGTTTGTCTGAAAACAAGAATTACACTGATAATAATTAATATATTGATAGAGTTCTTGTGATTATTGCTAATATGGATTAAAACTATTAATAAAGCATTGCTAATGTTATTTGAATTTGATATATCGAACCATTTTATTATCGTGGCGTAACTAAGAGACTACAATCAACTTGATGGTGAGTGTAGAACCTTTTAAATAGAGTATTTAGGATAGGGTCTGGACTGTGTATGTTACTGTTGGGTGTATTTTTTTATTTTATTTGTCTTCAAAGTATAATAAAAAGAACATAATATACCCTTTTATGTAGGTTTCTGGCCTTTGATTTATGGTGGTATGTCGACACAAGAACAGGAAAACTTCAACACACATAACATACGGGGTGGGCAGAGTTACAAGCGCTTTAATGAAAAACTCCAAACTCGCGTTGTTTCCACAATTCCCGTCGGTTATTTTGGGAATTTCGAAGCACCCACTGTCCCATATAATTGTGGAACGTTCAAGTAATTAACTGGAAACAATTTAGCTAGTTTTGATGGGTCACATGCCAGATGGGACCATTTGAACTGTTCAAATTGCTCTCTCCTTGCTACGGAGACTTTATAATTGAGGTTCTAGTATTCATTTTTCGCCTTTTCTGGTAAAAGTAGGTTACATTTTAGGCTTTTGAAACACTGAAAAGAACTCTTGAAGTCGGGTAACGACATGCTCACCTATTTAAAAGAAATATTGAGTGTAGCAAAGTGCAAAACATTTCGTATAAGAATAATAGCTCTATTTCAAGAGAAATTTTGTTCATCACCCTGCCTTAGGGATGATTAGACTTCAAAAATACCTCTAATTTTTTGAGAAAAATCTTCATGTATTTAGGTGTCTTCGCGACGTTTGCCTTTAATTTAATAACACATACGTAACAATCAAAGGTTAATTTAACATTATGATTTATTTCGTTGCGGGTTAAAGACAAGATAGACATTCTCTGAGACTCGCTGAACTTCAATACTCGGTGTCATTCAAATGCGTGCCACTGTTGATCCTGGCTTACAGGAGTTGATGCATCGGGTGTTAAGGCGAGACAGTCTCCAATTCATACTCACAAGGTGGATAAACGACCTAGCTAAGGTATATAAAATCGCTGAAGGTAGGCCGCTTCCAACAGATAGCTGTGGAGATCCTTGGAGAAGGACTGTGCTCAGCAGTGGACTTTCTGCGCCTAATGACGATGATACACAACTTCAGGAAGTTATCTATGTCCCCTCCACCTGCAAAGCAATCCCTCTCCTATTTTCCAGAAAACAAGTATTCAATTTCCAACCAATCGCCCGTGGAATACGTAAAAACCCGCGCAATACTGACGTTGAGCGAATTTATCGGCGAGTCGCAGCGATGCGGCGTCTACCGCCCATAAATCAGTGGCTTGGTCCGACGCGTGCGGTTTTGTATAGAATTTTTCATATTTTAAATGCTGTGACTAGTGAGTGGAAGGACAAGTCAGGCATTGTAAATCTGTATAGAAAGTAATCATGAGTAGAATTGTCATGTCGAGTCCACAGTAAGCTGATCTTATGTCATGTATCAAAATCTATGGGAGATTATTTTAGTCTCAAACCACCGAGACGGATCTAGGTTGTAATATTTAATTATAAACGCAAAAATATATATTTGATTTACAATTATTTCAATTCGCAATACGCACTTATAACATGTAAAGATAGCTAGACTAGGCTTAATTTGTTCAATAAAGGTCATATATCCCAAAAATGGAGTTGTCAAATAAATTAAAATTCGTTAAAGCCGATATAAAATAACGCAGTTTCTAATTGCCTAAAATATATCCCTACCTATCATTTTTTTTAATCCGATTCGCTGTATTATAATTTATTTAAATATTACAATACTCCATTATCAAACTTTTTACGGATACAAACGTAATTAAAATCCCAGCCATTTCGAACGCAATCAGTAAGCCACTCAGATTCACTACAATAAAGTTAAAATCATATTCAATGTCGGGGGTGGGTTCCACCCCCAACCCCTAGGCGTGATCGGAATTCATCAGGCGACCTCCAAAACAACGACACCTCGGTAATGGAGCCATTAAACTCGACCTTTTTAGGGTTCCTTAGCTAAGTAATGAAATTAGAAGTTTTTGGATCAACTCTTAGAAGTTATGTTGACTGTTGTAAGTAATATTGTACGTAATAAAATTAGTTTTGAAAATAAGTTGTTGTTGTAAATTAAGATAATTTAGAAATTTGAAGTAATTTGATATTATTGGTAGAGCATTTGTTTGATAGTATGAATAGGCTGTACTATTGTACGTAAAATGAAGTAAATTGACAGCTGAGTTGTAAGTAATATGGCTGAGATTGATTTTATGGCCTGGGCCTGGAAAATTCCTAATGTTTCTGCCCCTCAATCCTTTTATACTCTATCTTAAATTTTGTTAAAGTGGTAACTGGCTATTTATCAATTGTGCCACATAATCAATTGATGTTTAAAATCAAAAACACTAGTTTTGACCTAACTTTACTAGTCTATCTTTGAAGGTAATATTGTCTCGAATATACTACATAATTACTGATTTTTGTTACGGAACTAACTTTTTTAACCGTTTCAACACTCGCCACAATCTTCCGCGCAAAAAGCGTATATATTCGCGTCATTTCCCGGCGTTTAAGTCCGCTTTTAACGCGGTTCCGGTTTGCGCGCGCCAGCTTAATTTATTCTGTTTTTATATTTCAAGACTTTTAAATTCCATCTCACCGCTCCACCCGAGATGTATAATGTATGGAAAATTACGAAGGATATTGTGAAGCGCGTTCGCGGGATTTTTTATAGGCGTGAATGACGAGACGGGTGGGAGGATAATGGCAAGCGTCATGCCTGCTCATAACCATGGTACTGTATTCTGACTGTCGTATAAAGATATTAGGTGGTGATTCTACTGGACACAATAAGAATAACAGCTTTTGTCTCAGGATGGCGAGCGTAGAGGAATACCAAGCATCGCTTTGTAATTCTTGGTGTTGTTAGGTTTTGCTACTGTCCATGAGCGGTCGAATAGCTTACCATCAGGCGAATGGCATGCTCGTCTCGCTATAGTGATCACAGGCCAAAAGGTCCTTCAATTAAACCAAATTGAAATAAAATCCCAGGCAGGGAAAGTCATTTTCGGTGAGTGAAATATATGAATTGACCGAGATTGTATGGAATTCGTGCTAAATATCGCGATAGACTTGTCTAAATGTAATAATATCTTCAGACAGAAATAATTTCGGCGAAATGTAAATGGCACAAGTAGCACCTCTATCTTCTTCTCGACAATACAAGCGTGATATTATGAATTTTTTCGTGTTTGCTATCCCTATATTTATGAAAATATAAAATCATAATTGAGAACATTCTCTAATATTCCCTTTAAAATTGAGCTTTAAAAACATATTTTCTCTATAACCAAACACAGTAATCCGTTTACATACTGTAAGTAACGGAGGAACTAAGCCCTTGTTAAACAACCCCCCGGCGCCCCTAATCTGAGGGCTGTTTAACCACCCCCTGTGCCGGAGTAATGAGCTTTATTGTACCAAATCACTTTAGCGTTACTCACTGTAGGTTTTGGTAGACAGGTGTATAAAAAATCTTCTTCTTTGATACTGTGGTAGCGACTGTAAGTACCTTGGATTAATCAGTGATTTCTGTGAAACGATATGCTGTACTCTACAACCGAGAGAATCGATTGAGAGGGGTTAGGCCATATAGACCACCACGCTGGCCTAGTGCGGGTTGGTGGACTGTATATACCATAGAAATTATTACAAATAAGCTATGGTATGCGGGTTTCCTCACGATGTTTTCCTTCACCATAATAGTGCGTGGTGATTGACTATCAATACACACATGACTCCGAAAAGTCAGAGGTGTGCGGTTATGAACGCACGCGGTGGGAGGTTTGAACCTGCGACCACCGTGAACATGCAGGCAGTCGCGTCTGGTCCGTTTACCAACACACGCAATGATTGTGTGACCCGTAAATATTTGATTCGGATCTGGATGAGATCGAGAAGTCAAGAGCCCCCGGTTTGATCCTCGCATAGACATGAAGGTTTGTGTGGCCTGTTACTTTGGGTGTGGGTGACACAAGACCTGGTATTTGCTGTTGAGCAAGGACTATATACATGGTACTCTAGGGGGTATTTATTAATTTTATTATTGTAGGAATAGTCCGACTCAGCAGATCAATAGTTAGACCGCTTTTATGTTTCGTTCAGTGAATGAGGTTTCCGGAGGCCTAATATGCCTTTTCACCTCCCGTCCATTCTCCTCTTATTTTGAGATGCGGGCAACAGTGGAATGTACACAGACTTGTATTTTTATTATTTAAGAATAGAAATAAAGATTCGTACATCCTCCCTCCTCGCCAACGACCAAAACAATTTAAAATAACTTAATGAAATTGCCAAATTCTCTTCACAAACATCGACTTATTAAAATGCTTAATTTAATTATTGTTTTCCTTATAATGATGCCATATTTATGCCTCGGAGGGGGTGGGTCCCAGGGGGTTGCAATTTGTTGTTTTCACCTCCCGCTAGAGGGCTCTGAATTGTGTCTAATTACATTTCAGTCTGTGATACACGGTTTGTGGAAATTAAAGGAGTGTTGTTTCAGAATAAATAAAACCGACAGTCGCACACATAATTTTGCCACCACGTGGTACATGTCTTGTATCGTGGGTACAAGAAACTACGAAAGACTTTTCAGTCACATATCATACAAAAAGTGTCTCATTACAGAGATTTAAACCACGGCTCCTCGTTTAGCAGTCGGCATATTAACTAACTACGCAACGCAATTTCTTTATTAATAACTCACAACTTGTGATTATTGATTTCACAGAAACGAAAATGCAGGAAAAACCTATTAACAAGCAAAGATGAATTCCTTATCAAAACCAAACATAGAAATGGCGCCAAAAGGCCAACACCGCAAAGTTCTACCGTTGCGCGTGACGCGGCCCACAAAGCGGTGCAACTCGAAACTTTGCAGATTTCTCGACCGCCCCGACCCGCACCCCCCACCCTCCCCCGCAAGTCAAGGTCTATTGAACTCGCAAACTAGTAACCAACAGCTGACGGCGACGGAATGAGATCTAAAGCATTTTTCATGCTAATTCTGGCGTTGGTTCGGTTAATTTTGGCTGTTTCGTATTTATGTGCATTGGTATTGAAGAGATTTCGATGGGGGTTTGGTAGTTTCCGACAGCTGTGCTGGTGATTTTGAGAATGGTTCGGGTGGAAATATTTTTGAGTAGGTTTGAAATATAAAGAGTAACATAAAATAAGTATAATGGGACAAATTGTATTTAGAAACATGTTGTTAGTCGTTAACCTTTCGGCAAAATATCCAATTCTAAGCAAGTCATGGTATTATATTGTAAAACCTACGCTTGTTAAAACGCTGAACCTAACCCACGCTGGTTAGAATTTCGAATTCCTATTTTTCACTGCTGAACATAGGCTTTTCCTAAAGAAAACAATTGAGTCATGTTATTACCTTGTCGTGCCTCAAATTCATCAAAATATACACTATTAATCTCCGCAATATACCCTCAAAATAAACCGACTAACTGCTGCAAATGAATTTAATAACTACCCGCTATCTGCATTATCGGATCTCCGATCTAATAATATGGAACATCTAATAACTTGTAGTGTCCGTGTGACCGCACGCTCCCCGCTCTCCCCTCGACGCCATTCAGCGTGCAAGTGGCGCCATCTACGTAATCTCGTACAAACTTTATGCGTCGTTTACCGAGTTTTGCGGTTACCACGCTGTGCGGCCGGGCGACGTTTCTATCTGTTTTGTTTTATTGTGGGGTTATTGGATTATTGTTCTGATTACCGTAGAGGGTGAGGGTAGTTTGTTAAGGGAAATGTTATTGTTATGGCGTTTAGAGCCACTTGTGTAGTAAATGGGAAGTAATTTGCTCGGAGTTTTGAAAGTTCTGATTTATATGACAAATGAACAAATGATTTATTCGATTGACAATAAAGTACATTATATTTTGCTCAATAAATTCGTCACGTATCTCTGCCGGGGTAGTACCACCGGCTCACTGATATCAAAATGAAGTAACAGCATTGTTATTGATTGATCTTCTTTGAGAGAAAACCATGAGGTGTTTCCTTTTGCTACTAAAATGTATTAACATTTTTCCTTAATTTGTGTTTGTATGTTGATAAAAAAGTCTTTATATTACGCCGTCCTTCAATTTTTAACTCAAATTCATCTGAAACACAGCCAGACTTCCAAATCAAGCGAAATCCCTAAACGCAATCATTCACTGCTAGTCGACAATTCAACAGGTCCCGCGTTGGGCGCCAATAGCAGCGTACCTGCCAACATTACGGGCGGAGTACTCTGCCAAACGAGAGCTATCTGCGTTTCGAGAGTACTTGTGTGAATTAAAAGGATTTGGAGAAGGTTTTTGGTATATTTTTGGGTAATTTAATAAAATACATACATACGTACATAAACTCACGCCTTTATCCCCGAAGGGGTAGGCAGAGACGCCACTAGGACACCCACATTTAGTCTTGTATGTTCCGTCTCACGATGTGATAGAGGGCGAGCCTATCGCCATATTAGATAAAAAAAATAAATTATTAAGAGAGGCTTTTATTGAGCAAGGGATTTCTTATCGCTGAAAAGAGAAAGGGTACAAGGTAGGTAGAATATAGTAATAATTATTGTAATTAAATTGTAATGTTGAAAGTTAACAATTCAACAGGTTCCGCGTTGGGCGCCAATAGCGTCGTACCTGCCAACATTACTGGCGAAGTGCTCTTCCAAACGAGAGTTGCGCGCGTTGCGAGTTCACGCCTAATAAAAAACAATTTAGAGGCTTCGTTGCTGATTGTTTTAATTTAAAGGATGGCGCGGAATTTTGCTGTTGGTGTGGTTTTGGATGATTGAATATTATGATGTCTGTCAGACTGTCTAACTTAAACTTTTGTGGCGCATTTAATTAAAACGCCGGCTGTGATAGAAGAAGTACAAGTTCGATTCTCGTTCCGAGACAAATATTAGATACTCTTATGAAAAGCTTGTAAGATTCCAGATTTCCTCAAAATGTCTTCTTCCTTTGTTAAAACAAACGCTTCCTTAATAAATTATAACTAGTCTCACACTCAATTTGAAGTATAAAAACGAAGCCCATTATATAGAAAAATCAAATAGCAACTGTTCGTTGTCTCCCCGACCAATTCATCAAATTGGCTCGCTAGCGTAACGTTTCTATGGTGGATCGATTTTGCAATTTCCCCGCCGGCCGTGAAAGCGGGACGTCTATTCACGTCGCGCCCGTGTTTAGACGTGGAAACGCGTCATTTTTGCCCCCCTTGTCTTCGTGATGAATGGATTATGGCTTTTGTTGCGCTGCGGTCATTCCCGATCGCAACGTATTTTAACGGTCTTCGATCAATTTCTGTTGACTGTTTGGAATTAAATGGAAGATGTATGTGGTACGAATCCGTTCTACCAAATAACAAAAAGAGATTAAATATATATTATTAAGACTAGCGGCCCGACCCGGTTTCGCCCGGGTGCAGATACTTTATGAGTCCAGTTTATATCGGACACATATTAACTCAACGTGGCTGCCATCCTTTATACTATTTTTCGCTTTCCGTTTCAGAAATCTATGTCTGAATCTAAACTTTAATTTATCGTACAAATTCTAAAAAGAAACTGTTAAAATGAAAACATCTAACAGCACAATTGACACCACCTCTCCCCGTTCTCCCCAATTTAAAATGTCTCTACAAACACAATAGAAAGTAATACCGTGAATCACTTAACGCGCCTCCGTTAACGAGACGCCGTGAATTAGGACCTAGTGCCCCAACCTCCCCTCATTTCGGTCACAGTTTACACAAGTTCAGTGTTCTGTTTAAGGAGGTAGTTGGTGATGACGTTCGTTCGATTGACATTAGGTACTAGTTTATTGACAAAGGTAGAGTTCTTGTATATAATTCTGAAGATTTTTTAGAAAATAATTACTCGATAATGCGTTTTAGCTCACAAGCGTCACTGCTGGTAATTGTCCAACATTATGACCTTAATCGGTAACCTGAAGCAGTTTAGTAGTTTTGTATACCATCAAAACTCTTGCGGAGAATTTTAATGTATACAGATTTTTTACACTGTTTTCTTTCATTATTACATTCAGTTTGTAGAGGAACTCATTATCACACCTGCCACTGAAACTCCTGTAAATCAGAGTAGACAGTAGCATATATTTTAACCGTATCAAGCATTTAAGCGGTTCTCTAGAAACTTCTAAGTTGTCTTCCACAAACAAGGACGTTAAAGACATAATATAAAACAGAAAAGATATTTGCTTAAAAGTTAAAATTCCTCTTGCAATTATTTCTCAATTACTCAAAGAAAACTTAGTGTAAAGGTGCGAAACGTCCCCTTAAAGTTACGCACCCCTGCCGACTAACACCAGCCTGAGTTAGAAAAGATTTTTTCTTCGGTAAATTAAAACAATTTTTTTGGAAAACTTGTTGAAAATTCGTTTTTCACACGTTAACTTTCCTCTTCGGGGGTTGACTTAATGTACTTCGAATGATCTCGTTAGAAGTTCGTAAAATTCCGTGTATTTCGGGCGTAATTTGCTTTTACGAATTTTTATAAACGAGGGTAGTTGGAATCAAAACTTTTTAAAATGCAAAATTTTCTAGAGCCAAGTGTATTGCATCTGGGAAGTGTTCTCAAGTTAAATAATATAATTCGCCGTCAAGTGACTAATTTTCTCAACAACAGAAATCATATGTTATTTCACGTCAAGTTTTTTTATTAGTGGTACCTCAGTCGGAATCAGGCTATCTGTCATCGTCAAAGTTGGATTCAACGACGTATTGAAATCGAATTTCCGGTTTTAACTATCTTCTTGTTAAGATCTTGTTCGTTTTTTATTCCATAGGTCCGGCAAACGAGCAAACAGGTCACCTGATGGTAAATGATACTGTCGACAATGAGCATTCACTACGCTTAGATTATGAGCGGGGAGGAAAAAGAAAGGGAAGAGTACAGAGGTATTGGGCATCCGGCAATGTCACTCGCCGAACGAAACGCGAAAGCAAAGCTGCGCTTCACGTCGATCACCTGTGAGACAGCGGTACCACCCCGGACGAGCCTGCCCATGCTGAGTCATGAATGACAACAGGGTATCTCTACCACTGATAGAAAATGTTCTCGTCGAAATATTCTCATACGAACACAACGTTGTTCTAACAGAATTTTCACACATACACATTCATCTGTATGTCATAGCAAGCTCCAACCGGTACCACTGTCTGGATTCTAACACATTTATACCAGTCAAAACCGAGCCCTAGATAAATTATATCTCCACCCATCTGCGGGTATAATCTTATGTACATATGCGGTTTAGATAAACGACGCGTTTAATTGACCGTGGCGCGTCCATTAACCGCCGTATCTGGCCGTCGGAGCTTTAGGGGAAGGGGGTGAAGGAGAAGTTGAAAGGGAAGGGGGGTGAGAGATGGCGGAAAACGCATCAAGACGTGGCGGATGCATAAATTTCGCCCCGTTTGCGAGCCGGTGTTAGGCGCTGAGCACAATGAGACCGGAAAAATGTGAAGTTATTTTCCGGTGTATTGTTTAAAGACATCTATATTTGTTGGGCATGAAGGCCGCATTGTGATTAAGCAGCACTGTACAACGCATCGAAAAAATATTTTAATGATTTTGTACTTGTATTAGTGAGTGGTTTTTGAAAGAAAGATGCAACTCCAATAATTACTTGCTAATGTGGGTTCAAGATTTATATTAAAAAAAAAGCGTGTTTATTGCTTGTTATGGTACAATACATCAATAGCTGCTTATTTTTTTTAATTTCCTTGTCTTGGATATTATGCGCATGCAATAAATACATCCCTACAATTTAAAAGGTATCTTTTCCCGTTTTACAACAACTCAAAAACTTGATTCGTATAATCTTTTATGTTAACAGCCCATTTTTCTTCACCCCAAATCGCGCCGATCCTTTTCAATCGTCCACTACGATCGCTTAACATTCCGGTTCCGGTCAATTACCGGTAAATTACACCATGTTTAGTGTGAACGCGTCTCAACGCTCTTCCGGAAAGGATATCCCTTGCTCACTAGATTTATTAGCATACTGATAGCATTTGAGTTGTGTTAACCTAATGTGTATAGTCGTTTGTTTTGTAATCAAAATATTCTTTGTTTAAATAGTCTTTTGTATGTTCCACAGCTATTAGGAACAAAATAAGACACTTCTGAATAAATCAATATGTCCAACAGTAATTGAGATAGTACTGACACCGCATTAAGATAATTGCGGGCAAAACAAATATTTGCAGAATGTCATGGCTGATATTTTACGACCAGCCAGCTGCATGAGGGTGATTGCAGGTTCGAATCCCACGGCACCTTACTGATTTTCAGAGTCATGTGTGTCAATATTTCATTGTCAATTACTACGCAAAAAGGATATAGATATTTTAGTAGTTTATATGGCATGTGAAGTCTAATAACCCGCACTAGGATAGCGTGGTCAACTATCGACTGAGCCCTTTCCATGCAAAAAGAAAGAAGGACAAAACGAATGTATTTATTACTGACACAATAAATCACACAGTAAAGAACAACCGAGGTAATAATATTAAAAGAAATACAGTATACCGGGTATATCAAGACTGCGACCGAAAACGAAGCCAGATGGTAGTTTTAGTGGTTCCAAACACGATGCAAATAAAAATTTCGCCAAAACAGAGACAGATATTTTTTTAGAATTTTTTAAAAATCATCGTGTTTGGGTGGTAAATACCTAGTTTTTGCGAAAATACTAATTTAAACACTTACGTGCTATTGCGTGTTTAAAAATAAAGAGGTGTACATCATTATTTTCGGAAAACTATGTATATATCACCCAAATACGACAATAAAAAATTACAAAAAGAAAGTTGTCGATTTTTTTGCAAAATTTTTACTTGCATTGTGTCTGAAGTCACTAATACTACCACCTGGCTTAGTTTTCGGTCGCGGTCTTGATATACCCTGTATATAAATAAAAAATAAACGAACAAATAGAGATATATATTGCGTCAGCAAAGGTATCTCTCATTTAGCTAATAATAAATATGCTGCAGTAACTAAGTAGCACTATAATTCTGATTTTCGATGAGAGACCTCGATTATATAACTTTTTTTTTATTTAAGACACACCAACAAAACAAAAACTCTTATTACATCAAATGCGGATGCACATGCCTATTAGAGGTGTGTACAACATTTACAAAGCGAGGGTAACATACGATAGTGGTAAAACATAAAAAAATATACTATTTAACTAACAAAAATAACATATAACCTTGGAAAAACTTAGTAAAAGATAAATAAACTATATATGAGTCGTGTGCTCAGTGTGCCATAGTGCACTGCCCTATCAATTTACATTAAAAACAGAAACATTCAATTTTCATTTGTTCACCACGATTGGAATCTACGACCCAGCATTTCCATTTTACTTAACAGCGTTGTCGATGAGCGAGATTTATCGCCGCGTCCACGCACTACACATTCCGGTAATTTCCGGTCACCGAGCGCGAACCGGTAAAACGGAAACCCGGACAAATCCGTTTTGTATAAATCACTGGACGGTTATATACGCACGAATGTTCGTTTGTCCGACGTGGCGTGGCGGATTAGCCATTTTATTTTATTTATTGTCAGCTGTGTAACGGGTATGAAATTAGATTAACCCTGCACTGACAGAATTGTTTGTTTTGTCAAATAAGTGTGCGTTGCGAGGATTATGAAATTAGTCATATTTCAAATACCTTTTTTTATACTTGCACGACATATTTACAATAATATGGTTGTGGGTGGACTATAGGCCAAAGGATAGCCCGTTGGATGTCTTAGACGGACTAACCCTGAATCGATACACACTTGTGATACAACTCCCATAGTTTTCAACATTTTATGCGATGTTTGCTATCCATCCTCCTTGCGTCGTATTCCTCAGTATTGGGGGTCGTGATCTCCCTTCTGTATCACTTTCTCTCGGATGAGATTTCTCCATTTGATTCTGTCCCCGGCGCGTGTGAATGGCGCTATAAACTGTAGTTGAGAGTGGTGCGAATATGATCAGACCAACGTGTTGGGTTATGCTATGTTATGTGCTATCTATACATACATACAGAGAAGCCACCAGGACACCCACATTTCGCGTTGCATGTTCAGTCCCATGATGTAATAGGGGGTGTGCCTATCGCCATATCGGGCACAAATTCCTGACTCCGGGCTGATAATATATAGAAAAACCCAATATCACTTTGCCCGACCCGGAATTCGACCTCAGCTTTGTAGTCGTACCGTAGTGCAACTACGCCACCGAGGCAGTCAATCCATACATATACAAATATCACTAGCTAGAGTCTTCGGCAATCTCCACAATGATAAATATCGAATTATTCCAAGCTGAAACTGCATACCCTAATTCAATAACCAAATCTTATTCAAAACCAATAAAACTGAATTAACATTTAAGTAAAAACTAATACCCATTTGCGCACTTCCGTACTTTAAATTCGGTTTCGATACCGGATTAACCGGTTGAAATACGTGCTCCGGAATACCGGAAGGACGGTGCGAGCTAAGTAGTCGCTAAGTTGCGGATAAGCCGGCTAACTGAAGCGCCGACGCGGGTAACTTTCGGATAGTAGTTTTTTACACGGTTCCGGACTAAGTTTAATTCTGTGATGTTTTTGCTCTGTAATGTGCAGAGTGTTTTGGATTTGTGATAAACTCTAAAGTTATATTTATAGTTTAAAACCTACAGTAAAACGTGTAATTTCAATTTTCAAAACAAATATTCCCTCAATAGTCATAAATCAGATAAGTGCGTGATAAAGATAATAATATAAAGTGCGTGGTGGCCTGTAGGTAACGGAACAGACGCGGCTGCCTACATGTTCACGGTGGTCGCGGGTTCAAATCCCAGGGCACACCTCTGACTTTTCGGAGTTATGTGTGTATTGATAGTCAATCACCACGCATTTTAACGGTAAAGGAAAACATCGTGAGGAAACCTGCATACCGTAGCGATTTTAAAGAATTTCTACGGTATGTAAGTCCGCCAACCCGCACTAGGCCAGCGTGGTGGACTATATGGCCTAACCACTCTCAATCGATTTTCTCGATTGTAGAGTTCTCCCGTGTCCAGCAGTGGGACGTATATGGGCTGATACAGATACAGTCATAAATGACAAATATTTTTAGTGGTGAAACAAACATTTACGGCTTTATAGATAGATTTAAAACATATTTTAGCTATCGAATGTTTTGTCCCTTTCAAACCACTTTAGAATTCAGTTTGAGCGAAGAAGACAAAACATTCGATAACTAAAATAGTTTTAAAATCTGTCTGCGAATATGGCCTCTGTTTATCTTTTTCTTAAATCCATCCTTTGGCTGTCTGTAAGACATTGCTTTTGAGCGATAAGACTGCCAATTAATATGCAACTCATATAATAGTTGAAAACATACTAGGTGCATTGCCCAACCTGGTAATCAAACCTTATACCTGATAATTCACCATGCACAAACGCTGCCTCGGTACCAATTATTAATTAACAGAATAAATCGTTTACCCACAATCATACAGGTGTACGTTCGCTGTTCAGGTTTATCATATCCCCCATATTGCATAGTTGCGAGCTTCTGGCGAATTCTCTTCGGAGCGTGTGTCGGAGTAACCGCAACGAGACGGATGTAAGCCTCTTACACGCTGCCTAGTGTCTCGCCGCGGTTTCACTCGATGCAGTTTTGTTTTGACTAAGGAATTTAGTGCAGTTTTGCAGCGTACTTAACGTTGAGTTAAGTTGAATTTGCGCGTTTTACGGAAAAAAGGACCACTTGTGTAGAATTTTGCAAATAAAATAATGATGAATGTATTTTATTTCAAAAGAAACTCAGTTATTTCCATTTTGTTTGACATTTCTACTGTGAAATAGAATACTACAGTAATACTTTCACGTATACAACTCCACTAAAATTTAGAAACAAAAGAAGCATCTACTTGAAGAATTCAGTCTTTTACGAAAATCTAACGAAATTGCCAGCTCATGTCTTAAAATAAGAAATTTATTCATTGCACGAACTGACCTTACTGTCTCACTAGCGTCTCCTTACAAAAGTGGCTTTAAAAAAGTACAAAACAAAACGTAAAATCCAATTCTTAGCGTTTAGCATACGCTAGGATATCTAGTTTATTCCAGACAATCGTAAGCCGTTGCACTCGGCTCGGTTCGGCACGTGATCGGCTCCGTCGGGCGGGATTTAAATTTAGAACACTCTACCGATCGAAATTCAAATAGAGACAAGCGATTGGATTGCGTCAACCAATGGGAGGGCTTCTATGTGTGTGTCATAGCGGGTTTGTTTTGTATTCTAAACTTAAAATTGGTTTAAATGTGGGTAGTTGGTAAAAAGAGTTGTGACTTGGTTTCATTATGATTGTATTATTTAAAATAACTAGCCTCTTTTTGTACTGGCTTAGCCAATTAACTGCACTACAGATGATAAGTACATAGTCCACTGACGATAGACGGCAACAATTATGCCGGACTGCAAACAATACTCAAAGGCACTATGCAATATCCCTATTTAGTATTACAGGTTGAATTGCAACATAATAGTCATGTTCAGTCTAAAGACTATGTATATTTAGTCTGAGAACGCTGGAGCGTTAAACCTCAATTGAGGGTAGGTGCCAAATTGCAAGCGCCGTTTGGCCAAACAGTATCATTTAGCACGGAATTGTGTGTCGTGTACGTATCAATTAGCTGTTCGGGGATTTGTGGGTGAATTTCAATGAGTGAAATAAGAGGTGTTATTGTGGTTTACATATGGTTTACATTTAAATTTTTGAGACATACTCGACTTTAGGTAAAAAGGTAAATATGATAATTATTGGTAAAATATGTTTACTATAAGTATATCTATTGCAATCATATAAATATGATTATTATTGGTGAAATACTGGAGTACTTTTTAATTAAGTGGTATATTGGGTCTATATTCAACACATTAGTTCACGTTGTTATTATTTGTTCTTGTTATTATTTTGTTTACGATGGGGTTGGCATATCCTGACAGGATGAGAACTCCAAATTCAATAAAAATTTAAAAAATATATCTATTTGGTTCAATTTTGGTCAATGCTGGAGTACATTTTATTTAAGTGTGACAACACGTTTGTCCAACCTGTTATTCACGGTTTGATTAGATTAGTAGCCAGTCTGATGTTAGGATTTTGAAACTACCCATAATGATTCTGTCTATCACCATTGACAAATTACAGCTACATCGTACTCAATTTAAGCCGCTCTCAGTTGTATATAACGAACTAATAGATGAATGGCAAAATAGATGGGATGTATCTTTGAAGGGTCGGCATCTATACCAATATTTTCCATGCGTGCGTGATCGTTTGACTAAGACTTGGCTAGATATCGATTATTACGTATCACAGTTTCTTACGGGCCATGGTAACTTTAAGTCTAAACTGTACTCATTTAAGCTCGTTGATTCGCCTGCGTGCTCATGTTCAACACCTTATTGCGAATATGAGCAGTCCGCGCATCATATACTTTGGGAGTGTAGTCTTTGGCAGAATGAGCGTAAAACCATGCTAGATAGTATGCAAATAACATCTGGAGTTGTATACTACACGGACCTTGTGGAGACTAGGAAGAATTTCCGTGCTTTCCGGCGATTTTGCCATACCTATTATTGGAATCAAGTATAACAGCTTACATAATAGGTCCCATTTAAATGTAATAATGACTAATCCGTGGTGCTTTACAGCTGGCTTATCTGGCTGTAAATGTCTTTATGCGAGGTTATTTACCTCTTTAGTTCATTGTTTTGTCACCCGCTTTATTAGGGAGGGAAGTGGACAATAATTTATTTCCAACTCCTCCTATTAATTTAACTTTTTGATTGATTTCGTTGCGGGTTAAAGACAAGTTAGACATTCCCGGAGACTCGCTGAGCTTCAATGCTCAGTGTCATTAAAATGCGTGCCACTGTTGATCCTGGCTTACAGGAGTTGCAGTGGCGGGTGTGAGGGCGGGACAGTCTCCACATCGTACTCAACGTTCTAGCATTCATATCCGTTCTACTAATTCAACTAGCATCATATATTCTTCTTTTTTTATTTGTTTATCAACAGCTTCCGTTTTCGTCCGTCAAAATCAAAGCATAAAATACCTCTCACATTTTCATTTCCGTAAATTTCAGAGTTCAGAAATTTTCGTCCGTCAAAATCAAGCCATCACTCCGAATTTTATTTTCGTAAATTTCACATTTCTATCACAGAACGTTAACAATAGCTGCCATCCGGTGGTACGTTCGCATTGCATCACAGGCAAACAGAGAGACGGACAGATTAATTGCTAATCTGAAGTCGTGTTTGTTTTAAATGTCGCGTTTTATTTGCGATGCGGCGTCGGGCGTATTGACAGAGTTGGTAATGCGATCGTGACAATAGGGAATGGGGAGCCTATTAATTTTGAATGTATTTTGTGTAGTGATGCGTTTAGGATTGTATCGACTTTGGAGCTGTGGGTGAAAGAATTTGAAATGATGGGTTTGATGGCCATGTTGTGGTAAATGTGATTGGTTTTTGGGGAGAACATTGTGAGGTTCAAAATTATGAATAGTGTTATTCCGGCTTTCCAGGTCCGCTTTTCTCCTATTTCTTCATAATTTCGCCTGTACTTTGCTATCGTTAAATCTTCCTTGGCAGCAACCATCGGTCATTATTCGTGTCTAACAACTTTCCTTCCATTTGTCGTAAATTTCTGACCAGTAGAAATATTTATTTCACATCTGCATGACCCACTCTATAAAAAACGTTAGGTGCAAAAATGAATACCCACACAAGTGTCGTATTCATGAAAACTAGCACAAGTAAAATACGATACATCAGCAAAACAGAAGACGCATTTAAAATTATTACTATTTAGTATTCCGTCGTATGAAATTACATACACACATCGACATTTCAACAGAATATATTTGAACGGTAAGTAAATGTTATCGGATACGTTAATTAAATTAAAGCTGGGACGCACAAAGCCGGCTGGCTTAAAGCTTCATGCAGACTAGGATAGTGGGCAAGTGTTAGAGTTTAGTCAAGTGGCTAGTATCATACTCGCACGATGGAATGACAAAGCAATTGATCAGAGCAGAGCTCACTAGAAAGAGTATTCACTGACGTGAGATGGTTACCTCTTTTCGGTCGACATAATTAGGCCGACGTTGATGTGGTGATTCTCTTTAAAAAATAACAATTAAATTCTGTCAATTTCAATCTTCTGTTGAATTAAATTTTTAGTCGAGTCACTTGCCTCAAAAATTTACATCGCACTATCTCTTCTGAACTAGCTTTTGTACACACATGTTAACAGATTAATTTTCTTTAAAATATACTCATTTTCTGTTAGTCGAGTTACTTGCCAATGCTATATTGCTGGCTTTACTTCAGCCGAGTCACTTGCCAAGTTTAAAATCTACTGGACAATGCACTACCCCTTCTAAGCGGTCCTTTATAGACAAATATAAATAGATTCTCCTTAAAATTTCCTCTTTTACTGTTAGTCGAGTTACTCTCTCTCTCTCTCTCTTTAGACATAGGAAATCCACTGAACACAGGTTTCCGTATAGAAGCGGCATATAGTTACTTACTTGGCGAGTTACTTGCCAAGTCAAAAAATTGCTAGACACCGCACTATCCCCCTCCAAACCATCCTATTCCACATTTTAACAAATTTTCAATGACAATATTTGATGTACATTGTACGAGGCAACGCTTTGTTCCTTCTAGTGTATATTGCTGGCTTTACTTCAAGGTATTGACGGACCGGCTCTTGTTCTCAATATGTATTGTATTCGGATCGATTGAAATGTTGCTATATTCGGGCTGGATCTGGGTATTAAGTAAAAAAATGTGATTTGCTTGGGATGAATTTCGAAGTGTATTTAATTAATATGAGTAATAAGAAAGCTTTAGAGGTGAAAGAACATATCGTGAGAAAACCGGTGAACTTACCATAGAAACTTTTAAAAAAAAATTGTGCTTTGAGAAAAAGGGGAGGTGGGCTATGACGATATCAATCGATCTCCTGTATAGAGCAATTCCTTGGAGGCGTGTGCTGTGTAATCATCATCAATATTTAAACAAGAAATTTTGCATTAAGGCTGAGTTTTCCGAGTTTCGACCAATTGCCGTAATTTTCTTAAACCAAACCATTCAAACAGACACCATTTAACTGTTCGTTGAATTTATGTCTCCATTGAAAATTTTGCAAATCGTAATCACAATCGTATGAACTAGATTATATTGATCTTCCTATTAAACGTCGCAAAATTTCAACACGCAAGATATTAACCTAAGTCCCCCCCCCAATCCCCCTCTACCACCGGATGTGTCGGAAGTGGCTCGGAAGGGTAGTCGCTCGATACATCGACAGTCACGCGCGGATGACGTGATGTGTGTCTCAACTGCGGGAATAGAGAAATGAATGTTCGATAGTTTGGTCATGTAGAGAGGATGGATGAAGACTAACCAAGCAGATATATAAGGCGAGTGTGGATGGAAGAGTCGGTAGGGGTCGACCTCACAACCTACACCATACAAATCGGTGATTAACTCTACAAGGGTCAGGTACTTTGAACCGACGAAAATGCATGAAGAAGTAGTTTCTTAGATTTACACGAATGTAACACATTGAAATAAAACTATTTTTTACGGATTTTATCGCGATTTGCTTTAATATTTTCATTTTTTAACTTCCCGACGTTTCGGTTGCTTTTCAGCTTTCGTGGTCACGGGGCGGTCTGAGGTATTAGTCATCCGCTCGGAGACTGTTACAATTCAAAATGTTACAAATCCGTAAAAAATAGTTTTATTTAAATATGCATGAAGAAGTTAATAAACATGGACAAGCGAAAGTAGTATGTCAAAACCGAGTAAAGTGGCAATCCATAGCCTTTGCCTTCGTACAGATTTACTGTGAGTACAGGCGGCACTATTATGTATGAACTTATGATAAATGTTTTTTTATTTATTTATATATTTTTATTAACTGACTGCCTCGGTGGCGTAGTTGTACTCCGGTACGACTACAAAGCTGAGGTCTCGAGTTCGAATCCCGGTTCGGGCAAAATTATATTGGGTTTTCTTATTCATTATCAGCCCGGAGTCAGGAATTTGTGCATGAAATGGCGATAGGCTCGCCCCCTAGCACATCATGGGACGGAACATACAAGGCGAAATGTGGGTGTCTCCTGGTGGCGCCTTTGCCTACCCCCTCTTGGATAAAGACGTGAGTTTATGTATGTATGTATATTTTTATTTTGTTTTATTAGTACGGTGGTCTGTTCGGAACAGAATGTAAACACTGGTTGAAGAAGTTTTCATACAGTGACACCCCTGCGAAGCTTCTAATGTATTCGCGACGCGTAATGTAGCATGTTCTCCAAGTGTGGGTTGAATTCCGTTGCGGGTGATGTAACACTAAGACGTATTGGGTAGTGGGTTCGAACTGTGTGTTCGATGTTTTACATGAAATATGAAAAATGTAGTTTGTTTATTTAAATGGTATTGGATTCACTGTGGCTAAAGAGAGAGAGAGAGAGAAACTGGTATGGGAGTAGTTGATTTAAATGTGTTTCAGGATCAAATTATTGAAGGTAGTACAAATTATAAATTATCTACTTCATATTTGAGACCCTAATGTGTTTCAGAGTAGAATGAGTATTCAAAGTACTATTGCAAATGATCTACTTCACATTTTATAGACCCGGTGCACAGTTGGTTAGTCGCTGTGAAAAGATAATTATATCGTGGGTTCGATCCCCGCACCGACACAAATGTTTGTGTGATCCACAATTTGTTTCAAATTTGGGTGTTTGTGAAAACTATGTAGTTTCTGATACACTACACAAGACTAGAGTGTAGAGTCAGGATCATTTGTGACTGTTGGGTGTATTTTTTAAATCTATATAGTCACAATATAAATAGCTCGCTCCCTATCACATCGTGGGATGGAACACAAGGTGTCCTGGTAGCACCTCTGCCTACCCCTTCTGGGAAAAACGCGTGAGTTTATGTATGTATACATGAATATAATTTAACCAGTAGGAACAAACTGTGACTTGTATACCTTTAACCACAAAACATACCACTATAAACTCCGGTTAAATGATTGTCAGTTATGCCAATTAATTCATTGGAAATCACAAATTGTGGCGGCAAAAACATTTAATAATACAAAGCATTGGTGTTAATATTTATCACCGGATACACAGCAAATTGAACGTGGACAATAAACTGCCGCGAATAACTACTGCGGGTTTTTAAATACTAGTAATGATATTCGGTTTTGCTTGCGGAAAATTCAATGAATATATTAAAAACTTATCAAATTACTGGTTTCGATGGTATGTATCTTGTATGGGACACATTCCGTTTACAGAATCGTGAGGTCCTGGGTTATTTTTCTATGTCGAGTAATCCACATTGTGTTCAGACAAATATGATTTCTCCAACATTTGGACCACTCTCCGAAATGGTGAAGTTTTTAGAACAAGGATAAAGCTCATGTAACTTTTATTTTTTCGCAAACGATTTTGATATGCCTTATACAACCTGTCTGTAGCCTAAATTGAAACGCTATGAAATTCGTCCGCGTCTTCCATTTTAGTTCCGGAGATTGAGCTGTCATATACACAGATTCATCTTTAAAAATAATCTTTTTTTAAATTTACCTAAATGGTCATATTAACCAATATTTGTCAATATACAATGTACATACATTTGTGACGGTACTACATTTTTATCACGCTAGATACATTTCAATAGAGCGCCGCACAAAGTTGAATAAATCCGCTTGGACATCAATATGAACACGCAGCGATCGTAAATCAAGCGTACAGCGGTATTACCGTTTCATAATATTATGTACTTATTGTGCAGCGCTGCAAGCGCTTGAAATAACCTTCAAGCAGCAAGTGACGAGGAATTTTAGAACCGATTCTAAATTTGAATAAGATTCGTTTGGCGTCTTTGTAGCTTTATGTTTGGATAATTTTGTGACATCTTTTGTTTTCATTTGTTAGAGTTAAATATTTTACTATGGAGTCATGCTTAGCCGCAGGAAGTATTCCGTCAAAGTTTTTGGAGTGGCGGAAGACTTGTAATGACTTTTACTAGATTTTTTGTTTAGCTTGTAGCGTTCAAATTAAATGTAATAATAATACTCTTGAGATATTTTTCTTACATTTTTGAAATAAATCTTTTCAAACCCACAAATTGAATCACCCAACTTAGGACCATACATATTCGAGCCCAGTACAAATAGTCTAATTCCAGTCTTGATAGTCGAACCCAAGACATCACATTTCACTGCCAATGCACGTCACAAATCATCCAATATATTCTGCCAGTTATGTCCGTTAATTAAAATTTCATTTGTGCAACACCGCATCAGCGTCGCGCGGAAGTTTTAAATTGAAACTATGCATCATTTCAGATTATTGGCTGACCGGAAAATTCGCGGTTTTTAGTGACCAGCATTTTATTGCGATTGTTTTAATTGAATTGTCTGATTGTGGATTATAATGGTTGGTTAATTCGGCGTTGCCTGTTTAAAATAACTTCACTGTAGAGTGGAATTATAGTCACCAAAAAATGATATCAAAAGAGGCGATGCTATCTTGTTTCGTTCGGTGAGATAGCTGGAGGTACCATACTCTATTTCCCGTACTTTTTCTTTCCCTCCATTTCTATTTTAAGAAACTTGCAAAGCACCTACGAAACAATGTTTGCAGGTTTGACTTAAGCGAGTTAAAATGTTTGGTGTTATTTCTTCATCATCAGCCCGTTGCAGTTCACTGCTGGATATAGGTATTTTTTATTGCTGTGAATGGCGAGACGAGCAGGCCATTCGCCTGATGGTAAGCGATACAACTGCCCATGAACAGTAGCAAAACCAAACAACACCATGAATTACAAAACAATACTTGGCATTAGTAGTTACTATCGCTACAATGTCCTTCAAACCGGAACACAACAATGTAATAGACATTGCGGTGGTATCTACCCAGGCGGCCTCCCACATATTAGAGACCTACCAGGTCTCTCCCAAGGTGCACCACAGAGTCCGGTACGCTGTTCTACGCTTCCAGTCGCTGTCGGCCCTCTTGTGTCAAGTCTTGTGTTATTTCGTAACAATACGAATAAAGAACTATCTACCAATTTCTATAATTCACAATGATTCGGATCTCCAAACGACTCTCGAATAATTGTCCCGCGACACGGTACAAATCTTTCGTGCCGCTCGCTCGGTGTCGTTATCGCTGATCGCAATGAATTCACAGTGTCGGCTTTGTGAGAAGTTAATTTGGCCGTATTACATGCGGAGATGGATAGGCGGGCGGCGCGGAGCTGACATGTGATACAATGTTTTTTAAACGAAAATTGCTTTTTGCTTCTGGTCAGTTTGATTACATATCGCTTGGATGTAAATACAGTGAAGATATGTCGACTGTACATGCGATTATTCATGCTTCGTAAGGTATTTTGGCTTCCCCGAGGGCTACTAAAACCCATTGTGAAAATATTACGCCCAGAAACTTTTTATGTTTATTACTCAGATCGAATGGTCTATTAATAAATTCATTTATTTATAATTTCCATTTACTATTTACATGACGAAAATTGTGCAAATATATTAAATAGCTTAGAACCTTTACCCTCTCATTCACAACCAATAACGCGCTCACCACAACAAAATATCGTATTGATTTGCGATTCAATAAATATGAATTATTACGTTTGTATTAAATTCCAATATCGTTAACCAAGCGAACGCCAATACAGATTAAACATACGAATAATTTGGTACATATTTTATGTTGCGCCCGTGGGCTGGTTGAATTAAATGTGGAATTGGATGTAACGGTAATATTGGAATTTTGGGAATATGAGTGTAATAACGATGGTAACTTAATGGTATATTGTTACAATAAATCTATGAACATCAATGACACTTCGTTTGTAAGTGCATTGCCGGCCTTCTAAACTGAAATGGGGAAATCGAAGGATACAGGACGGGAGAATAAAACATGTTGGGCCCGCTGCAATCTCACTCACCAAACGAAACACGACAGCGAAGCAAATGTCAAACATTTCGATTTTTTTTATTGCCCTGAATGGCGAGATGAGCTTGCCATTCGCCTGATGATAAGCGATATGATCGCTCATGGATAGTAGCAAAACCAAACAACACCATGAATTACAAAGTAATGTTTGGCATTCTACTGCGCTCGCTATCTTGAGACATAAGATGTTAAGTCTCATTATGGCCAGTAGTTACTTTGGCTACGATGTCCAGGCATTTTAAAAGTGAAGAAAGTCGTGAAGAAACTTGCAAACCGTATCTTAACCAGAATTTCTGTGGCACATGAAATCCGACAACATGCAATAGGCCAACGTGGTGGACTAGGGTCAAAACAATTTGTGAGCTACAATAAACTTGTCTCAGTCCAAAGATAGAACCAAATATCTAGTTACACAGTCAAAATGTACCCACCTACCACGCTTCTTCAATTAAGATTCAACATACTGTAATTAAGACAAAAAGCCACAGTAAATGTCACACAGTAAATCAAAATGCGTGTTTTGCATTTTGATTTAAATGTTCAGCGGTATGTATGACATTAAATACCGCCCTTAATTAATTATGTGCGTCCCGCAACCCTCTAGA
Source organism: Deilephila porcellus (assembly GCA_905220455.2). Classification (NCBI taxonomy): domain Eukaryota; kingdom Metazoa; phylum Arthropoda; class Insecta; order Lepidoptera; family Sphingidae; genus Deilephila; species Deilephila porcellus. The sequence continues at coordinate 1,399,555 of LR999996.1, read as the reverse complement.
CATGAGGTCTGAGTAAGAAACTGTTAGGGGTGGTTCCAACTGTATTACAATTCGACATGAATACCAAGCGAAATGACTTTAGGTTTCGTCTGGGACGACATTATTGTATCGATTGACGAGAGACATTTTTTATACAATATGTCCGACAAACAAGCATACAGATCACCTGGTAAGTGATCACTGCCGCCCATTTAAATTCACTACACTTCATGAATGTGTTTATTTCAATGTGACAATTAAAATCGAGCCTGACGAAACATCTCAACCGGCAAAACTCACACAACTAACAACAAAAGCGAATTGAAATTCGTTAACAACTTTAACATGTGTCGTATCAAATTGCCGAAATTGCTGTTTTGTTCGCGCTGTAGTTGTAGATTGGGAAGGGGGTGACTAAAAGGGAGGGGGACAGGAGGACAGGGGGTGCTCGCGAAACAATTAACCCTCCGGGTCGCGATGCGTGACCGTTCGACGTTTAATTATAACTAGCGAATAGATGAATGGGTGGCCTTTTTGACCCTGCGTTGGCTTGTTGAGAAGTATTGGGTTTAGGGTTTGATTCTCAGGGCGGGATTTTCAATTGGAAATAAAAGTAACCTACTTTCTAATATTAAATGTATTTACTATGAAATTGTATTTAACAATATTAATTTGTTCCTTTTCAGGTAAGTTGAAGTTTTGAGTGAGTTATGAGCAGCATCACATGAGGATATAAGGTAACAATGTAATTAATCCGATAGGAGACTAAGTCGGTAAAAAAATTGAATCTTTAGGTTTTAATGGCTATTATCCAAAAAATAATTCGTAAAAAATTAAGTCACTTAACTATATTATATGTAACACTAAATATATCAAAGATTGCAATAACTCGCTTTCGTGAAAAAAATACCCCATATCGGGAATCAAATCCACACCATTTATCGCTGAATACTAATTCTACAGACCATGGCTGCATTTTCTTTTATCAACACATCCCACAATTTCTGTCCGGTATTTACCTCCTCTCATACTTTTACAAAACAAAGCTAAAAAAAAAGCAACTCCATTACAAATTCAATCCTCACCGCGCAAACTGAACTCGCGCACAACGAGGCCCAATCCGCGTAAAACGAGACGCGGAACCCGCGCAAAGCGATGCCCACTCGCCGCGCAAGCTGAACCAATTTAAATTTTCAACTACACCGTGCGACGAAAGTGTGTTGTGAAAATTCAATGCAGTCGATTTACCTACAGTGTGCCGTGTGGGCTAGGGTGGGTGTCCTTTGTGTAGATTATAGGACAAAAAAATGCAAGTCTAAAGAGTGATTTAATCATCACAATTCACAGCCTGTAGTGCATTAATATTTATTAATATCACATATATTATAAAAACGACTGGATAATGTCAGCGTGATGTTTATTTCGGTAGCTCGCTCAGATAGAGACGTACTTGATGATGAAAAACCCGTCATATTGATACAAGTGGATAGGAATTCGGATTTGGCCTATTTGGATATTCGGTTACAATCAGGCCAGTTATCAGTGGAAAATCTTATTTGTATTGAACTTCCAATTAGGTTATGTTCATTACCATCACAATTTGATTCTTCCTAAAGGATTTCCACGTCGGCCTTTTCAAAGGAGCATGTATCCTGCAACTTAGTGACTTTTTAAGATTTTAAAAAGTTTATCCTAAAATATCCTGTAGGATGGTGCACTCAGCGTGAAGGGACAAGCCCGCGCCGACATTATTGCTTCTATTCTGTATTGTTATAGTTCGTAGTGTCTGCCACTACCTGCGCCATTTTCATCGATTGCGTTCAACATACATTATACACTGCACTTGCATGAGAAATTTAATGGGTTTTGGTTCGAAGATAATGTAATGGTTTATTGGGTTTTGAAATATGGGGAAGACAATAAGAATTATTAAAGATGCTAGAATTTTACGGTTATCATCGTCAGCTTTTATGTCGTGGTTGGTTGAGAACCGGTTGTGTAAAGAGGGATAGTGGGTTCGATTCCCGAAACAAATGTTTGTGTGTGATGGGCGTACCCAGTTTGGGTTTGGGTGGGGCTAAAGAGAATATTTTTTTATAAATAAATATAAATACATCCAACAGTCACATACATCGTCGTCACCCCATATTAAGATCAATTAAGTCTTGTGCCGTGAGTATCAAAAGCTCCGAGAGACTTTTTGCTCTCACAAACACCCAGACGCGAGACAAATACTTGGGGGCCTCACAAATACTAGATTAGTAGTAGAAATTTTGCAATGTTTATTTTTTACTTTGGTCCCACAAAGTGACTGCATCGAACCTGAGAAATACAGTGCAGACTATGTAATGTATCCATCGACGTAAGTTTCTAATCTCTCGCCTATCTACACAATTATGCCGGCCTGATTATATCCAAAGGTTTACATGAACCCACAACGCGACATACGGGACACTACACCAAGTTTCACTACTTATGACAGCCTCCGTGGCGCAGTTGGCTAGACGCCGCCTGTGAAACGAGAGGCCGCGGGTTCGATCCCCGCACCGAAACAAATATTTGTGTGATCCACAGGCATCTGTTTCGGGTCTGGGTGTTTGTGAGACCGAAAAGTCTCTCGTAGCTTCTGATACCCACGACACAAGACTCGATCTTAGTGTGGGGTCAGGACTATGTATGTGACTGTTGGGTGTATTTATTTTTATTTATTTAATACTAACAGAAGTCAAGCTCCATACAAAGCGCGCTAAATCAACGCACACATAGACAGCGTTCACCGACACGATATCTATGTATATGATACCTTTATATCAAGAGTTCGAATCGCAAACCTTTTGGGATATTTACCATTAGGAATTGGTAAATCTTAGGTTTTACTGGAATATCTTAGGATTTACTGCAGTTCGAGCTTTTACAGTAATATATATAAAATTCCAGATTATAATAATTAAATATATTTTTTTATAAAAAAGCACATAATATGATAGAAAAGCAATAATAAAATCTTCGATTAATAACACACACATTCTCAACGACTATATAAATAAAATTAAAATTTATTTATTTTATTATTGCTTTTTATATATTTTATTTATTATTCATGTTTTACTCTCAACAATCAATCAAACGATACGAGTGCTATTACTACGATACTTGTTTTTGCTTAAGCCAGAGTTAACAACCCTAGCGCGACCGCCGAGCGTAGTGTGAGTGTAGCAACAAAAGTGAAGTACATACACAAGCTTGACTTCTGTTAGTATTCTGTGATATTGCCGAGTATTACTAGAATGTTCCACATATGAAACCTTCCGCAATCGACAATACACCTCTCCCTCTCCTCTCCCCCTTTCCTCCCTCAGAAGTCGTATATGTTAAAAGTTTACTTTGTACAACTCCGATAGGACGTCTCTTGTTCTTGAAGCTTCTAATTAAATTTGCATCTGTGATGTTCCGTTAACGGGCAATTTGCACCTTAACACGTGGGAGCAAGGTTCAAATTGGCGTGTTAATGACGGCATGCGGGAATACCAACCCAGTCTTAATACGGGATAATTAAAGTTATCCGGCGACGCTCGGACGAGTATGTTAATGGCTTTGTATCGTATTAAATAATCTGTTCTGTGATTATTTGATCGTGAAAGTGTTAGTGCTTTGGTGGCGCAGTTGTACTACGGAACGAATACAACGCTGAGGTCTCGGGTTCGAATCCCGGGTCGTGCAAAGTGATATTAGGTTTTTCTATTCATTATCAGCCCGGAGTCAGGAATTTGTGCCTGATATGGCGATAGGCTCGCCCCCTATCACATCATGGGACGGAACATATGCGAAATGTGGGTGTCCTGATGGCGCCTCTGCCTACCCCTTCTGGGATAAAGGCTTGAGTTTATGTATGTAATTATACCCAACAGTAGGAATTAAACATTTCCCACCATCTGATATTATCCGGACAAAACTAAATATAAGCTACAATATACTATCTACATACAAACGATCAGCCTTTTAAAACCGATTCGTATAATTTAAAACAACGCTCTGTTTAATTGGATACAGCAGTGCATTGTACAAAGCGAGCTCGTAAGACCAACCCGACCAAATTGTAAAGTACGAAAGTCGGGTTGCAAGTTTATACGCGGTGCGACTCCGCAAACCGTACGGGTTATACCGAAATGTACACAATAAATAAATATCCATTTCATTACTTCTGAATATCGACTACGCTTTAGGAAGCTACTTGAAGCACAGAATAGAATATCATAAGCACATTTTATATGTGTGCTTAGACAGATAGGCAGCTGAAGATAGGGATACGTTATAAAAATAACACACAACATTTTTGAAGGACATCTAAAACTACGAATGACTTATCATATTTCATATTCACATTTTTGGTAGAGGTAGAACCACGCTGTTATCAGCCATGACTCAGCATGAATGTGCAGGCTCGTCCGGGCCGGTACTACTGTCTCACAGGAGATCGACGTGAAGCTACAGCTTCGTTGTCGCGTTCATTCGGCGAGTGAGATAGCCTGATGTCCACTTGCCTCTTCTCATTCTTTTGTCTTCCCGATCTCCTCTCGATGATGAGTCGGCAACACATCCATAATCCAGCGTTGTGGATGGGCGGCAGTGATTGCTTACTATCAGGTGACCTGTTTGCTCGTTTGCCGGACCTATTTATTTATTTATTTATTTATTTATTTATTGTTTATTTATTAGCACGGTTATACCAATTACACTAATTAACAACTTATTACATCTGTATAAATATTAAAATAAAGAACAAAAATAAAATATTTGACTTATAACTAACATACAAATATAAGGCAAAAAAAAATATATCAGTAACATATTATTACAAAATAATAATCAAAACTTACAATCAAAAATAACGCAACAACCTATGCAATAACAAAAAAAAAACATCTCTTAATCATCGGCGCTTTTTTAATTAATCCACTCGGATAGCCTTTCACCCGGGTATCTCCCGCTACAACCGGCTGTCAATCGACGGATAATCCGCGCTTTTGATTGGCCAGACTCGGATGTAGCGCTTATCCGCAGGTTTAACCCGATATGGACAGCTCGATTAGACATATATTGATTAGCTATTAGTTTTGTTTTGGAAGTAATTCGGGAAGATTTATTAATGTTGTCGACTGACCATACCAAGATAAATATGGACTGATTCGTAATAAAGGTTGCAAGAAGTTCCTGGATGTGATCCATCAAGTGGATGTGGAGATCTTAAGCGTACATTTGTGCCAAGCAATGGATAATCTATGGAATATTATTCGATGTATGATTATATCCGACATTGTAGCCAGAGTAACTCGAGGACATACTGAGAAAACATCTTATGCCTCAGGATGGCGAGCGCAGTGGAATGCCAAGTATTGCTTATTGATTCATGGTGTTGTTTCGTTTTGCTACTGTCCATGAGCGGTCGTATCGCTGGCCATCAGGCGAACGGCGTGCTCGTCTCGCCATTCATCGCAATAAAAAAATAGGTTTGCTCAAACATGTAATACGAGCTTTGCATACGGGACGTCGAAACCCACTCGTCACGTACGAAATGTAAGGTTAATGGCTGTTCGGCGATCGCAAGTCACGCGGAAAATATATCGCTCGCCCCCGTACGGGGGTTGGCAGTGAGGTATAAACAGTCATCGTGATAAGCGGAATAGATGGAACTTCGATGTTTATTTTACGTGAAGTGTAGGATTGTTGATGGATATTTAGTTTGTTAGAATTGTTTAATTTAATTTCGGCAAAATTACACATCGATCAAGAGTTTAGTATTAAAAAGTCCTTGGCTATGTAATCGTACATACGTCACAGAGGCAGCGCATATAATTATGTTACACATGGAGACTGTCCCGCTCTCACACCCGCCACTGCAACTCCTGTAAGCCAGGATCAACAGTGGCACGCATTTTAATGACACTGAGCATTGAAGCTCAGCGAGTCTCCGGGAATGTCTAACTTGTGTTTAACCCGCAACGAAATCAATCACAAAGTTAAATTCATAGGAGTTGGAAATAAATTATTGTCTACTTCCCTCACTAATAATATGTTATGTTACATATGTAATGTATTGCCCGCGCTTTTAAAACTACTACATATATTTTTCGCCACAACCTTAATCTCAAATAGGTTCTCCTCTATTATTTACCGACTCACCATTACCAGCCAAATTGGATACAAATCTTCCGCGATATCGAAGGATCATCACCAAAACCCGTATGATTTTTCATACACTACAAAAGATTTGCGCGGGGCGTTTTATACCCACGTAGTAGGATTACAGTGATTGCGAGGGTTCATACCTGATACCTTTACACGCAATACCCAGTACTGGTGGTTTTGGGTATATTTTCTCGTTTTCCAGTGCATTAACCGTTCCACAGCTGGTTGAATGTGATTTATCGCTTGATTTCACGAGTCATGTTGATTGATTGGTACAAGTATTATTTGATCTTCTGTTATTTGGATTCTGTGATTGTGAAAATGTAAAATAGATTATTTTGTGTGTGGAAATCTGTTTTCTGAAGTGGTGTATGTGATACAACTTTAAAATAGTAGTTAAGGTCTATCTAAACTAAGAAGTTCCATTTGACATTGGGAAATAGGGATGCTGTCAAATAAATCGGTTCTTACAATATCCGATTATTTAGAGATATCGATAATATTTGTTTGTATTTCTTAATCGATTACAGTTTATATTTTCAGTTTACATCATTTCGTTTATTTTTTCATGAACATTTTTATTCTAATGAGACATCAACAATTGCATGTCACTTTACTATTTAGGAACAAAAGGAGTGATTTATCTATTACTAGCGGCCCGCCCCGGCTTCACCCGGGTGCAGACACTTTTTCGAGTCCAGTCCACATCACGCACATGCTTATGAACACATGATACATACATACAATACAATACATACACTCCAAAGTGAGGAACCTCCTCACTATGTGTGGCATATCCTACAATACTGCCTTCATTTCCATTGTAATATCCAAATCTATTAATTAATGATAAATGAATTCATATTAATATTATTATTTCACTATTTATTGATGTATGTTCGTTGACAGCATACCTACTATTAGCTGAAAGTTCAGTATTTTTAAAACTTAAAAAACAACTGTTTTATATCTGCTCGATTATTTAAATATTTTTACCGATTATGCGTATACAAATGCATTTGAATAGTCTCGACTCTACCGGTAAAAGACCTAACGAGGTGACTTTGTAATGACGTCTAGAAAAAAAATATGTTGTTTAAAATGGTTATTTTGCTTTATTTAAAGAATTCTAGTTTAAATTTAGTGATTATGGTTTGTATATCTAGTGATAAAATAAGAATAGCTTCATAATTCCATGGATTTACGGAAAGTGTTATTGAAATTGTGTGGGTTACGTCTGCACAAAGTTATTTACGTTAAAAGTATGAAACGTCAAATGGAACCTGTTAGTTTAGATAGACTATAGTTCCAAACTACATCCTAATTTAAAATGAAATGAAAAACAATTTATTGCTTCATATAAGTTACAAAAGGGCAAAACGATTGAGAACGATCGGTATTGCAATACGAAATTACTCAGCGTATACTGATCGGCAACTTAGTACCAAACAACGATGATTTTCAGGCAACCCAGCCATTTTAAAATGAATTTCTCCCTTATAATCCTATATAAAAGTGCGTGGTGGCCTGTTGGCAACGGACCAGACGCGACTGCCTACATGTTCACGGTGGTCGCGGGTTCGAATACCGAGACCCGAGACCTCGACTTTGTAATCGTACCGTAGTACAACTACGCGAACGCAATTTCTAAGATATTTTTTCATTTACACTCGACCAGACCCTTCTTATTACACTAATAAGAAATCGCTGAAAATTGTTATAGATCAGACATTCCGAACAAAATTTGTGCGCGTACCAGTCACGAGGGAACCAGAGTGAGAAGGAAGTTAGTGTAACTGCGTGGGAGTGAGCGAGACAGATAGAGAAAGAAATGTTCCATCTTATAATCTCAAGTCGTTCTGTCGTAGCGTGAAGAAACATTTGTGAAGATATAATGGTGTTGAATGACAGAAGATAAGTATTGCTAAATGATACACTATGTGAAGGCTTACTATCAGGTGTAGTGCAGATTTAGCTCCAAAAGCCAATTTTGTTTGACAGCCTCCGTGGCACAGGTAAGACGCCGGCTGTGAAACGAGAGCGCACAGGTTCCATTCCCGCACCGAGACAAATAATTGTGTGATCCATTTGTGTTCATTTTCAGACTGGAAAATCTCTCGTAGTTACTGATGCCCACTTAACAGAATAATATGGGCTCAAGACTATGTATGCGATTGTTGAGTGTATTCATTAGTAGGAAAGCGGTGAAGCGCTACCGAACTTCTTTGTTAAAATTTCTTAGCAATGTCCCGTCTACTATAACATCTCAATGGCCCTAATTTATTCACTTCATTCGAATATTACTTTTTTCCCCGTCAATAAAAACTGATCGCAACTGAAGCTTTCCGTGCGGAGATAATGAACACAATCTCAGAAATGTAAATTCGGTATATAGAACGAATTAATTTTAATAAATTTTCTTTAGGAGTGTTTTGATTTTAATAATTCCTTTTATAAGGTTTATTGTGTCGAAGTTTTCTGGATTGATCAATTGTGTTTTCGGATTTGGAAAGATTTGCGATGTAATGACGCTCAACTTTACTGGGTTTTAAGGAAGGAGTTATTGTATAAATTAACGAGATTCTCATTACATTATTATTGTTAAAATTGTTAGAAAGTGTGTCTAAATGTGCGTATTTCAGTTCTGAAACCGAATGTAAGTAAAATGGTCAACCTGAAATTCGAACCCAATTCCTGTAGCTCAATGTACGTAAACGCTGCGACTAAACTAATACTTAAAGCGAACCAAAAAAGATTATCCATCAATAAGATACTATGAAGTTGCTGACTTCGCGCGCGAATGCAGCACTCGGCCATGATTGATGACGTCACGCCCGATCTCGACGCTCATTGGCTGGCGATATATCTCGCCTACCCTCTGCTCTGCACGGTTTTTGTTGACATTATCTTGGAGATGTGTTTTTTGCTAACGTATTTTAAACCAAGTTTTTTATATGGATTTTTGCTTGAACTGTTTCATTCCTTTTGTATCGTTTTTTTTGCGCACATATTTGACTTTACGGAGTTACATGTATATTGAAGAAGTAAGCGATACGACCGCTCATGGACAGTAACAAAACAAATCAACACCATGAATTACATAGCAATTCTTCGCATTCCACTGCGCTCGCCATCCTGAGAGATAATATGTTAAGTCTCATTATGTCCAGTAGTTACTCTAGTTACAATGTCCTTTAAACCGGAACACAACAGTGCATTTACACTGCTGTTCGGCGGGAGAAGTAGACATTGTATTTACCCAGGCGGCCTCTCACATATGATAGACCTACCACCATTTTATTTATTTATATTCACGAAACAATATAACGAGATCATATCTCGATAGTAAATAAATATGATGTCGCAATAAACGATCCTGTCGGAACAATCTTTGCCGGTTCGTGGGCGGTTTGTTAGCGACGCCCACGTGAAAAATGATATTACATGCTATTCTTGGATCCACCCACTTATATACTATAAATAATGGAATGCGACATTGTGATACAATGGTAATAAGGACTTCAGGAATTAAGGGACAGGAAAAAGGGGAATTGGGATAAAAGTTTTGGTTGAAGAACGTGGTTAATCGACTTGTTACCGAATTTAGTATTGTTCAAGCTGCGTGGTGTACTGTGGCCTAACTCCTCTCAGTCGTACTCTCGATTGTAGAGGAGGCCCGGGCCCTGCAGTGGGAATATGAACTGATACAGATATAGTCGAAGTTAACTACAGTTTTACTACCATTAAAAAAACACGCAGTATTAAAAACATACAACAAAGAAAACAACAGCAACATTAATATTCTACGAAAAAATCACGTCGTAAAACAAATATTTCATTTAAATCTCTCCAAAACGCGCACAATTAATTTGAGTAAGGGAAGACAATGGACGCGATTCGTCTGCGCTCAGCCCGTCTCGAGCACAATATGGAGTTTCGGAAGTATTTTCTTACGAAAAATGACATGTTTTACGTACATAATGTATTTTTTTAGTCTCGACGTCTCATTGTTGTTGTCTCGAGTCAATGTAAGACTGCATCGGAAGCGCGGATTTTATTAAGGAATGGTATGAAAAATGAAATGTTTGTGATAAAAAAGTTAACAGATATTTGAATTTTGACTACATTATTTTGATAGCAGGTGTATGCTGTGATAACAATGTCTGGTCTGCTGATTAAAGGCTGTCGGAAGTAAATAAACCATTTACCATACGATAGGCAGTGGCTTGATTGGATCTGAGCTTTGCTAGTCCATTGGTCAATAAAAGTTTTCAAGATTCCTCGCAACAGTTTTCTGAAATAAGGCATTTAGTAAAAGAAATGCAGAAATCGTGCTTAAGATCATTTGTTTCAGATGCTGAAGATAGGATATGTTTGAGCTCGAAATCCTTCTGGTCTTTTATAAAATCCAAAAAACAAGGTAATCATGTTCCAGACACAATGTTTTTTAATAATCAGATTGGCTCCGATGGACAATCTATTGCAAACATGTTTAACACATTTTTTCGGTCTGTATTCGATGTAAATTCTGCGCAACAAGGAAATAAAAAATCTTATAATAACCAAATTAACATAAGTTCACTTACAATTGACCGTAAACTAATTGAAAAATATTTATATAAACTCGATATAAAAAAGGGTTGTGGCGCAGATGGGTTGCATCCTCTATTTCTGAAACAATGTGGTAAACAACTTTCTATTCCTTTAAAAATACTATTTCACAAGTCTTTATCATTCAGTTATGTACCCTCTGTTTGGAAACAAAGTCTTATCACTCCAATATTTAAAAGTGGAATTAAACATGACATTAAAAATTATAGAGGCATCTCAAAACTTTCAGTAATTCCAAAAATGTTTGAAAAAATTGTGTTTGACATTTTGTATCCATTATTAAGACCCGCGCTAATCGGTCAACAACACGGTTTTGTTGGCAAGCGATCAACTGAATCAAATCTATGTGAATTTTTGGACAGGGTATTGTGTGCTATGGAACAGGGATTTCAGGTTGATGTCGTGTACACCGATTTCTCCAAAGCTTTTGATAAAATTTCTCACGGTCTTCTAGTCAGGAAGTTGGAAGGAATCGGTGTGCACGGCGATCTCCTCCGATGGGTGGATTCATATTTGCGGAACAGAACTCAAGCAGTTGCAGTAAAAGGATTTATGTCCAACTTTGTACCAATTTCTTCAGGAGTACCCCAGGGCTCACATCTTGGCCCCTTACTTTTTAATATTTTCATTAACGACGTGATTGATCATATTTGTAATTCTGAAATTTTGCTTTATGCTGACGATTCAAAAATTTTCAAAATTATTACAAATAATCTAGATTGTTTCAGCTTACAGGAAGATTTGACAAACCTAAGTAAATATTGCATTTCTAATCATTTGCATTTAAATGTTGAAAAGTGTTGTGTTATAACTTTTTCACGTAAAACAAAAACAATTCTATATGATTATAAATTAAATGATACAATACTTAAACGAAATGTAGAAGTCAGGGACCTCGGAGTCCAATTGGACTGTAAGCTTTTGTTTGATATTCATATTAATAAAATTGCAGAAAAAGCTTACAAAATGCTTGGTTTCATGTTTAGACAAAGTATGGAATTCACCCGTCCGGAAACATTTTTATTATTATTTAATGCACTAGTCAGATCTCAACTGGAGTATGCCTCGACAGTCTGGAATCCACAGTATGGAATCCATATCCATACTTTGGAAAGTATTCAAAATAAATTTTTAAAAAGATTATCTTATAAATTTCCTACCGCTGACATCAAAATCGTATCATTACAAAAACGCAGAGAGTATAGAGATCAAGTTTTCCTGTACAAAATAATTAATGGACTTATAGATTCGCCTTATCTTCTAGGCAAGATATTTTTTAATTGTCCTCGTATTAACGCGCGTTACAAACATACATTCTCATTTCCTACTTGTCTTAAAAAATACTCAAAAAATCGCTTTATTATAAGAGCATGTCATGACTACGATAGAACATATAACCATATTGATGTATTTAATAACAATAAGTCGTATTATATTGCTTCTATAAAAAAAAAACTACTGGTTCTCCCATCCATTCATGAAATAGGAAAATTGAATTATTATTGTTTACTTTTTTCCGGTCATTGATTTTTGGCATAATTGTTGTTATTATTCTTTGTCTTTTTGATAATTATAACATTAGTTTTTTTTTTAATGTTTAATTCTGTTAATGTTATATACTTTCTATGTTCACTCCATGTTTTGCTTTTCAGTGAAAACTTTACTGGCTTATTTGTAATATTTTATGTAACATGTATTTATCTGTAACATTTATGCTGTATGTTTTCCTTAATAAATAAAATAAAAAATAAAAATAAAACAGGTTACAAATAAGATAATCCAAGAATACGACACGCTAGAGTTATTATGACGTGCTCGCCACCGTCATTTTCGGTGGACGCTGTCCAAGCGGTGGCAAATATCTTACCACCCATATGCCCGCACTAGGCCAGCGTGGTAGACTTTGGTCTAAGCCCTCTCAATCAAACTCTCTGTTGTTTAGTCCCGTGGTCAACAGTAAGCCATTTTGGATTGATACAGTACCAAAATACATAGGAATGGAGGGTAATAAATATCCCGTAATTACTGCGATATTACGGTTGTAGTAATATTAACAGGAATAAAACATAGTTTTACATGAAACCGAATGCAATAAATCTACACGAAACTCCAATTTGTCACGTACTGTGCCTTAATGGATGTATTAAAAAACATAAATATACCCATTACAAAAAGGTCAGTAAATTATATTAAACAAACCAAACAATTACTCACAATTACCCAGACAGTAATCCATTTAAAACCCATAACACATGTACTATTAAAAACTCAACCGGAATTCAATTTCTATGTGATAAATATCGAATACGTCACCATCTAGATTAATCCGACGGGTCGACTCTAAACTATATTAATCAAGACTAAAGTTTGCATTCAAAAAAATATTTAAAAAAGAATCTCGTTGACTGATTTATGTGTTGTTGTTGGGGAGCTTATACACTTGCAGGATTTCGTGCGGCGGTTTTATGGAGAAAGATCAAGATTACGTGAGAAAATCGGTATTTGGTTTAAATTTAGATTTCAGATTAGTCATTAAACATGGTTATTTATTATATTTAAATTCTAGCAATCCTTTTGCTTCTTATTTTAGGGTAGGGGTCCAAAAAAAGAACACATGGATCACGTGACGTTAATCCATTATTGTTACACATGAAAATCTATAATAGGTGATGGCCGTTTTCTCAAAATTAAAAAAGGAAAAGGGTCGCAAGGATAGAAGGGTATTGGATCTCAAATTGTCCTTTCAAATACTCAAGTAAACACTGTACTATTAAACTATAAATATAATGTCTAACAACATTTTCATCGACACCCGCAAAAAAGCGTGCGTCACAACCGCCCATCACTTACCACAAGTGTACAAGGGCCCTTAGTCGTGTATTAAATAATTTGTAGCGAAATGTGCCGACAAATGGCGCGTTATTTAATAATACGGCGGGGGAAATTGTTGATGATAGAATATTTTTCTTATTTGCCCGTTATTAATCTTGATGTTGATTTTGGCTCGCAGATTCGACTGTTAGGAAGATAGTATGTTTATTATTAGAAAGTTTGAGATACTAATTAAATATTGGGGATTCGTAAAAAGAATATATTTTGCGTGATAGGTTATTGGCATAACTTCGTTATATTGAGCCGAAACCAAGGCGAAGTGATTATAAAATTCTGTACAATTTTAATATGTTACTGTATTTTATCTACGCTCAAATTTATGGGACGATCGAGCAACTATGACGGTGAAGGTAAACATCTTGAATAAACACATATAGCGATTTGTACGAATTTCAATGGCATGTAAAGTCCGCCAACCTGCACTAGGCCTGCATGGTGGCCTAACCCCTGTCAATCGTACTCTCGATTGTAGAGGAGGTCTGTGTCCTGCAGTGGGACGTGTATGGGCTGATACGGCTCATTTGACGATTGAAATCGTCTTTCAATCATAAAATAAAAGCGAAACAAAAACCGTCCAATTAAAATAACCAGTACATATATCAATCAGCGTCACTCGCGCGTGTCTGGTGGTTAGGCAGCCGGAAGTCGGTGCGGATTCGATTCTTGGCACGGTCATGCGTTCCGCGCGGTATATCAGACGTTCCGCCGAGCGCGCGATTGTGTTGGTAGTGGTGATTCGATGCTTTCGAGAAATAAGGTAGTGGGTTCGTTGCACACAACAAAACAAATTCATGTTGACTGCTAAGTTTCTAAATATAAATTAAAATTCGGCACTAACTTTGTTTGAAACGCTTATACATTAAACTAATTTTGCGATATAAATAAATAATTACACCCAATAGTCACATACATAGTCCTGATCCCACACTGAAAATCGAGTCTCGTGTGCCGAACTACGAGAGACTTATCGGCTGCACAAACACCCAGACTCGAAACTATCAACTGCGCCACGGAGGCTGTGAAATATAATATACTAGTAGCGTGAAGAGCAATCATTGTATTGGTGATAGATAGACACTTATCCTTACGATTAGAGAAAATATGACGCGATTACTATTTTTGTCTCTTTCACTCCCATAGTCGCATTATCTTCCCTCCTACACTGACTTCTCGTGTGCTTGATGCTCTCGTACAGATTTTCTTCAAGTTGTCTGCTTCCCTACAATACTTCAATGAACAAAGCCATTACATTCACGCCGTTTCGAATCTTTGAGTATATAATGTCTAGAGGGAGCGCTGTCAAACATTTACGTCTTCATAACCACAGCCAATTTTTATCATAATGTTGGTAGCATTTGACAACAAATTGTTACCTATACATTCCGTTGATAACCGGTGTATTTAATTATTGTCAGCAAAAAACAATTTAAGCGGAATTTAGTAGCGCCAAATAAATAATTTTTGATTTTCAAAAAAAATTGTTCGTATTCCAAGCTGTCAAATATCAGCCAATGGGCGCGCAGAAAAAGGTGTTACGGCACAACCATCTTTGTCATTTTTTGAATTTCGAGCGCCTCTAGACGTTATATACTCTAAGTTGTCAAGAAACCACAGTCGGATGCAGACAATACAGTCTCCCTTTCATCTCACACAAAACGGGCAGACAAAATGCCCGCATTCCCCCACAGACAATAAATCACACGTTTAATTACGTATTTGATATTGATTTATCGAGTTTAGAACGCCAGATAGATTCCGGCGGCCATATTGAATCGAGCTCTTTGAGCTTTTGTTTTTTAACGGCCTTTTTTAAATTGCCAAAGGAAGTGGAGTTACAGCCTGAGATTCGGGTTTGTGAGTTAATTGACTTTTATTGCGATTGGCATGGTTTATTTTTGGAGTTAATTAGGTTCCGTGGTCTGAATTTGGAAGTAATGTTGATCAGTTTTGTTTGTTATTTGGAGATGTGTAGGCAGTTCGTATATTGTATGGACAGCATCAGCAGTACGGACAGCAACTAAATGATTTTACACTATAATACATGAAACATGTTTCCACGATATCAGACTTCATTAATTTAACAAATCGATCCACCAAGATATCATAACATTATAATTTCAATACCAAAACCCGCGCCCTGCCGGTTTAAAAATTCACAACTACCCGCCGAGGTGAAGGTCCGGCGCTGCGGTCTCTGCACGGGCCCTCGGCTAATTTATTTAGCGGATAACGAGGGCGAAATGGTGTATTGTGTATTTAAAAGCAATTTGTTAGGTTATAAGGTATAGGGCTGTTTTTGGGATGCGATTTGTCGTGTCGGATAGTAAAATTATTTTAGGGTTAATTTAAAGAAAAGGAAAGATATGTATTTTATCCTGTAATATTATTTATTATGTTACTCTTGTTACTTCCCCTTATTCCTTAAGTACGCGGGATCACCACTGCATAAGTCTATTTTATTTTTGTTCTGTGACCGGGTCTCTCTTGATATCTATCTTTACAAAAAAATCAAGAAACCATCCGAATAAAAATCAATATTTCGCTATCTTAAATCAAACTTAAGTCCTTTCCGTTCATAGCCCATACAATGAGTTAGTACAATATAGAAACGACTAAACCTATATCGGTCCGACAAATCGTCTCATCTATCGGCCCGTCAAATCGCCACGTCTAAACATCCAACCTCGCGGATTACACTTTAAATAATACATCGCGAACGGTTCGTGCCGATGCGTTCCTTGCGAGATTGTTCCAGTAATAATGGATGCGCGACGCAGGTAGCGGTGTTCGCGCCCCGGGTGAGGTTCGGAGATTTATTGCGCTTGAGGGGGTGATTAGAAGTGATGGGTGTGGGTGGGATTGTGTTAGGTTGTAATATAACTGTCATACATACTCCTGAACATTATGAAGTCTTGTGTCGTGTATCAGAAACTACGAGAGATATAAGAACAAACTCACAAAATTGTTATTAGATAAGTGTTATTATTCCATATTAGATTTTTTAAATGATGATTCTGTTAAATAATGTTACTTTGTTTTATTGTTTTGTATTTTTTTTTTTGTAATTATTGTTAGATTGTGTTTTAGTTAAATACTTGTAGTATGTATAATAATTGTGTAGTATTTTTTTTTTACTTTATACACTTTGATGCTATATGGCTATATTAGTATAAGAAGACACGTCTGTTATTTATTATCTTTTTAAATTCTCGAAATATTACCTTTTGCACGCCACATAGCAAAATTTACTGGGACTACTTATATATTATTTAAGAACTTATGATTGTACCTACATTTTGTGCAAAAAGGATTTCTGATTTCTGATTTCTGAGACTTTTGTGTGTCAGGACACCTAGATCAGGCAGCCTCCGTGGCGCAGTTAGTTTGACAACTGCGCACTGCTGTGAAACCTGGACTTGGGGGCCGACATCCTTAGACAAATGTTTGTGTAATCAAAAGCATTTGTTTCAGGTTCGGTTAATGTGAGATTGAATAGTTTCTCGTAGTTTCGGCCATCGAAAACAAATGATCTCAATTTACGTTCAAGACCACGCCACGTCTTGACCGTAACATTATGCTAGGTTATTAAATTCTCAATTCGATTAATATTTTTTTTCTACATAATGGACATTTTCTATTTATTTTTGTCTGCCTCAGTGGTATATTCGTAGTACCGTGGTACGGTACGATTACAAAGCCGAGGTCTCTCGAATATCGGGTCGGGCAAAGTGATATTAGGTTTTTCTACTCATTATCAGCCCGTTGTCAGGAATTTGTGCCTGATATGGCTATAGGCTCGCCCCCTATCACAACGTGGGACGGAACATACAAGGCGAAATTTGGGTGTCCTGGTGGTGCCTCTGCCTACCCCTTCTGGGATAAAAGCGTGAGTTTATGTATAATTATTTAGGTAAATAGACATTTATCTAAAGGAGCCCTTTATATACTCTATTTAACGCCATATTTAATTGTTATAAGGAATAATATAATAATAAAGTTTCCACACTCAACTCTCCGATATGCGTCAGGAAGTCCGTTTAAATGAGCCGCCATTTTCCTCTTCAGAATGGAACAAAAACGGTTCCGCAAGTTGTTATGCATAACAAGAACGGTACGACGCCTTTTGTACTCAAACCTACCGCTTTTATTAATCAATTTATATAGCGTTTTGCATGGAATTTTTATTTAAAATTGGCTGAGTTTTTCCCTAGTTATTGATGAAAGAAATGTAGTGGGTAGTGTGGTGGAACGACGGTATTAAACAACAAAACGATAGGTGATAGTCAATCAAAAATTAATGTTATTAGGAGTCACATAGCCAATGATTCTTTCGTACAAATAAGGAAATAATGTATTATAATAATAAAAAAATGATCAGTTAAATTATCCGCTGGCTGTACCGCTTAATACAATTTTATAATCAGATAATCACAATTATACTACTACTAATTGAAATCCAAATCTGGATCAAATGTTTGCATCTCACCGCATCTGCCTTTAACTAATTAGAAATAGATTTATGATAGATTTAGTAGATAAATCTTGAGTTTCTGATTTCATTCGTAGAAATCAACTAGACTAATTGCAAAATGGCCGATACCCAATCAGCACATTAGCACTACATTCGCCGCATATGTCATGACGAGCGTCGGATGACGGCGGAGTGACTTGACGGCATTGCACTAGGCATACCATGAGACGGGATTTACCGGGATACGACTGGGAATTTATGTGGCGAAATTTTGTTCCAACTTTTTTATTGCACAGCATTGTGTGGTCACCTGATGATAAGCAATAACCTCTGATCAAAATCAACAAAATAAGGATTTTAGGTGCATTACCTTGTTAATTTCACCTTAATTTTAATGTTAAGTCTGTCTAATACTCCTAAATTATATTATGCATGTTGTGACACCTGCAGGCAATGCTTTAAGCATGATGCCGAATCAATTATGTATTAGATTTAAAAACATTGTAATTGCCGTTGGATGTCCTCGAATAAATAAAATAAAATAAAATAAAAATAAATTACAGGCCTCAAAAATTGGAGAGGAAAAGTTAGAGCAGAAAAGAGGAATTTTATACGTAATATATCCAGCCTATTAACGATATTTGTTACATTAACTCATCATAAGCGTATTAAACGATTTAAATTTAATTATTTAATTTTTTACGTCATAACGATGGAAAAACGACTGCCTCGGTGGCATAGTTGTATTACGGTACGGTTACAAAGTTGAGGTCTCGGGTTCGAGTCCCGGGTCGGGCAAAGTGATATTGGATTTTTCTATTCATTATCAGTCCGGAGTCAGGAATTTGTGCCCGATATGGCGATAGGCTCGCCCCCTATCACATCGTGGGACGGAATATACATGGCGAAATGTGGGTGTCCTAGTGGCACCTCTGCCTACCCCTTCGGGGATAAAGGCGTGAGTTTATGTATGTACGATGGAAATGATTTGATTTGGCTTATTACTAGTACTGTTTAAAAGACGAATGATGACGATAATTGAATAGCATTAGAATGAAATTCAAGAATCTCCACCCGAATGCAATAATAAAGCATAAACCATAATAAATTCGCGCTACACTACCCAATATCAATAGTAACTGACACAGGCGAAGCATACAGTAATGAAATCCACGGAGCGAAGGCTGAGGTCAAAATATGTTTGTGTCCGTGTTATTTGTTTGCGCGGGATTGTATGTCTTGTTTGTTCGTGATATTCTGTGTTGCTGAGGGAGTTTCTCGTTCCACATACTGTCTGCATTTTGTGTCGATTTAGTATTTTAGAAGAATACTTGTTCTTCTGCTTGTTCCTATCCACACCAACATTCGGTACGTTTTAACCATGTTACCGAATAGTTAGGTGTATAATTTTGCGAGCGGCTATGTGTCTGGTATCAACCCTCATAATATTTGGGCGTCTCATTACCTCGCTCATCAACCTCTTATTAATCACAAAGCTACAAGTTAAAAACTTGTACATTTATTTACATGTAATAGTTTTGTTCATTTGAGCTTTAATCCTATAAACTTAATTAAAGTACAAAATTTGAGCTGCTCTCTCTTTCACCTTTTATTATTCAATGTCATGGCTGTCAGCAAGAAATTCCTAATACAATAAGACCTCCATTTATAATTTTTTAAACTATAGTTTCTAGTCATCCTTTTCTCAGCGTTCAATCAATGTATTGTTTTCTCCATTATAAATTATTCTCAATATGACTGTATCATGGTGACTGCAATGATTCAGTGCGTGTCGCGTTTCGTGTGCTCGATGTACTGAGTGCTATTCCCGACGCGGCATTCTATTCCCGACTGCAGTGACGATGGACGTCGCTTAACTAGTGCCGGGGTTAGGAATTCGGTAGTTATATGTGTTTTATATAAGGTTGATAGAGAGACTGTTATGCACCTCGTAGTAAATTAAATGCAATATTGATGTAATTTTCCTTTTTGCCATACTATTCATCCCATATTTATATATACGATTGCCAATTGTATTGTCATATGTATTATTTTTTTCTGCAATAATTTTCTTAGTTCAAAAGAGATTTTTTAATAGTTTTTTTTTTTCAAATTATTAATTATCCTCAATATTACTCTCAGCATGGTGAAAGTAGTAACGATCAAATATTTCCACATTACCAACTGTCCTCGATATGACTGCAGCATGGTGACCGCAGTGATTCAGTGCGTGTCGCGTTTCGTGTGCTCGATGTACTGAGTGCTATTCCCGACGCGGCATTCTATTCCCGACTGCAGTGTTGATGGACATCGCTTAACTAGTGCCGGAGTTAATTCGCTAGTTATTTGTTTTTTTACAAAGGAACTCAATGGTAGATGCAGTACTGACGAAATATGGTAGATATGGTTTTCTTTTGGCCTTTATTTAGGTACGATACAATTACGTATTGTATTTGAAAAGATGTAAGTATTAAAAACATATAATCAATTATGAAACCATATCATAATTAAAATTATCTTCTTTTATTAATTTTTATTTTCAGTTATGCTAACTTCTTATATATTTCCAAATTTAATTTGAAAGTCTTAGCATAAGCTCTCTATAAGCTTTTATTATGTATTAATTTACAGTTGTCGCAATCTTGTGCTTAGAAATCCAACTTATTATCTGCTACACCAATCTGGCAACAATGAAGCCACAACCGAAATTAATCCTTGAAACAGTCCAATAACCATCATCAATACTAGCTGAAAGCGCTCATTTTTTACACCCACAAAACCGCCCCTAATTTACAACTCCGAGCTAAGCCGGAAAGAGAACGCGAATGCCAAAACTCGAAAATTCGGCTTCAACTCCCGCCGAACGATAATTACTGTGAAAAACTTGCGAGCGAATAAAGGCGAACAAAGAAGTAGCAAGCGTGCCGGTTTTATTGTCAGATGTGCAGTTTTGGAGTTTGACTGCAACCTAGTAGTGCGGGCTTTATATTTGAATGGACTTGTTAAAGTGCTAATGGTCTAGTTATAAAGTATTATGATAACACCAGTTATTCTGTTAGTGAAAATTTTAACTGCCTCGGTGGCATAATTGTACTACGGTACGATTACAAAGCCGAGGTCTCGAGTTCGAATCCCGGGTCGAAGTGAATTTAGATTTTTCTATTCATTATCAGCCCGGAGTCAGGAATTTGCGCCCGATATGGCGATATATGCCTATCATATCGTGGGACGGAACATACAAGGTTAAATGTGGGTGTCCTGGTGGCACCTCTGCCTACCCCTTTTGGTAGCGAGGCGTGAGTTTATATGTATATGTGAAATTTTTGAATTGTAATCATCGATCAGAAAAGTGATAAAGAACTGAGTGATGTTGGGTAAATGATCTTTCTGTATTGTAAGGTGAGCGAGCGCCTTTGATGTATGCTGTATGTATGTATTGAATGGCCTAATTTCTTATAGATAGTGTGTTCTGATTTATTTATGTGAAGCACTGTTTTTTAAGACACTCACAGAATCGGAAAGAATGGCGTGATCATGAGGAGCTATACCCAGCAGTGAATTGATACCTGAAAAGAAGTAGAATAATAACTGTATTATAAAGCCACGTGTAGATATAATGGTTTCTTAGATTTACGCGAATGTTACACGTTGATATAAAACTAACTTTTACGAATTTTATCGCGGGATTAGTTTTCTGGGAAGTTAAAATCTCAAACTTAAACTAAATCAGCGATAAAATCTATACAAATTAGTTTTACTTCAATACGTGTAGATAGTTAAAGCTACAATACTAATGGGTCTCATGAAACCGATTTCAATTACAGCTTTGCTGTTGCGTTTTTATCTGTCAGTGGAATTATCGGAGGCTCTATAGCTGTAGATAAAATTTATGTATTTGTAGACAATCGTTCATGATTAAATAATCTATTTTTACTCCACTGGACTTTTAATTATGTTTGCATCGTTTTTCGTATCGAATATAAAGAAAAGAGACCAGATACTCGTTATCAAGAGTTCTAAACCTCACCGATACCGTCATGCCTAACGACTCTCACAAGTTCAAATGATAACCGAAATTCGAGAACTCATTCCGAGAGGCGATTACAATGAGGAACTTAAAGCTCAAAACAAAGAGGGAGGAACCGCTTCACTTTTATTATACATCTGGCAATTTATAAAGTTTGAATGCGAGATTTAACCGGATTGCGTGGCGGGGCCGGATTCGGTGGAGTTTTGGGGGTCTAAACTGCTGTAGTTTATTTTGAAAACTAACGAAATATCGTTACGAATCGAATATCGCTACAGTAAAATTAAATCATTCTTTCTTTCTTACATCAAAGAATTGCTGATTTATTTAATTAGCAAAAGAGACTACTTTTTTTTTATTTGACTTCCTCAATTTCGTGAATATCAGAATATGTAGCGTAAGAATATAAAAAAAGTAAGTATTTATAAAGCTACTTAATAAATGTTTGTGTTTGAACAATCAAGTAGGTAATGGTGCCTTAAAAGATAGGTTAATTTATTTTCTTTACCTTGTATATATAAATACAAAATTAGTCTTCCGATCTTACTTGGCTCGTTAACATACTTTATATGAAGCACAACTTATATCTTATTTTACATGATAACTGCAAAGTTTCATCGAAATCCATTCAGTACTTTTCGCATAAAAGGGTAACAAACATACCTCATCAGCCAACATAAACTATATTATAATACATCGTGCCGTTCCAACTTAGTACGCTTTATGGGAGGTTACGACCCCCACGTTGGTCCTTCAAATCCCTCCCTGTGATTGAGACAGGCCGCGCACTCACTGTTACTGCGTTCCGGCAATAAGGTAAACTTTTAACTATCACAACTATTAACTGCTGTTTGTTGAACTACAACGGGAGTGTTAAATTTAACTGTGATAGTCTCTGCATTGAATGTGCGTTTGTGGTAATTGAATTTTGAAAGTGCATTTAGCATTTTTAATAGTATTTTTAGAGACTAAAAAGTTAGGAACGTATGTACGTTATTGACTTCTCAAAATGGGAGAGATCAGATTGAAAGGGCTTCGGGTATAGTCCACCACGCAGACATAGTGTGGGTTGGCGGACTTTTATTTGTACCTGTAAGAGAATCTTAATGACTCCCTCCTTGAAACGAACGGCCGCGACTGTATATGATTTCCGTACAACGTTGAATTAAAACTAATTTTGCGGATTTTATCGCGATTTGGTTTCATTTTTAATATTTGAAGTTTTAAATCATTGTGTAACATTCGCGTAAATGTAAGAAACCAATGTTCCTTACAAAGTTTTCTTTTCTTTAACTGATAGCTATTAATACACTCATGATTCAGCAAAACCAGTAACGTTAAAGCCACTATCACCTTACACTGTTTAAACCTTAAAAATCTAGTTTAAACCCAAACGATTAGTTACATCTAACCCGGCGATAAAACTACAAAGATTCCAGCAAAATCCGAGCGATACAGATTTAAAAAGCCAACAGAAGCTAATTAATCCAATCAGTGGAGTTAATCCGATGCATGGAGAGTGGGGACGGATGAAAAATCCAGACTTAAACACTGTATCCGTGGACTTAAATTGCATCCGTGGATCCGGACGGCGACGCGAGCTGTTTGTACGGGAAAAGTCAACAGATTATGTCCCTGGATATCTTGGGTTTTTATCTTGATTTTTTTAAAGGTTCGCTTTGAGACTAAAGAGGATTATGGTGAAAATTGAAGAGTTTCTTTTTTGTGATATTGTGGTGTAGTGATTACTATGTATTAGATAAAATTACAGCGTATTTTCACCGGGATGTAATGATTATATCTTTACCTATAACCAGATGTATGCAAGAAGAGATTGCTTATTTTTTTTTTTTGCATTGTATAGAGTAACAATGACAATGCACTGTACTGCAGGGCACGAGCCTGTACAATCGGGAGTACGAGGTTGGCGGACTAAATATGACCATAAAGATATAAATATTTCATCAAATAGCAACTTCTTTCACTGGTGGTAGGTCTCTCATATGTGAGAGGCCACCTGGGTAGGTACCACCGCAATGTCTATTTCTCCAACAAACAGCAGTGTAAATGCACTGTTGTGTTCCGGTTTGAAGGACATTGTAGCCAGAGTAACTACTGGACATATCGAGACTTAACATCTTATGTCTCAGGATGGCGAGCGCAGTGGAATGCCAAGCAATGCCTTGTAACTCATGGTGTTGTTTGGTTTTGCTACTGTCCATGAGCGGTCGTATCGCTTTGCATCAGGCGAATGGCAGACTCGTCTCGTCATTCATAGCAATAAAAAAAAAAAACTTCCTAGTACCAGCAGCTAACCTCTATATTATTCAATAGTAGTATTATAAAATAATAACAATACAAGCGAACTATCTCGGGCTATGTCGTCGGACACATCCGCGCTCGCTTTCCGCGAGCCATGCGGCTGCAACATTGTTGTACGGGAAGCCAGTTGTTGTGTTAACTTGTTGTGTTTTATTTACAATATGTTTATTGCTCGCTTGTTTCTGAAACACACTTGCATACAAGTGTGCACGGGACTCCTCTAGAATCTAAAGTTATAGTATGAGATATACGCCCGAATACTCAAACACCACTTAAATATTAAGTTGCACTTAACTTCCCACGTCCCACTTAGTCAGTACATTTAATCAGGACTTGCGTAGTTAAGTGCAACTTAATATTTAAGTGGCGTTTAAGTATTCGGATATTAGTCCGCTACGCTAATTTGAGATAACGTAGATATTCTTGTCGAGATATCTGTGTGAGCGCATTTCCTAGCAACGTTTTCGTAAACCTCTAAAGTGAGGACTAGTAGATTGAAAACACACGAGTCGGTGTATAGTGGGTTAGCAAATTGAAGTGGCAGTGGGCGGGGCACAAAGCGCGGAGAACTGATGGTCGTTGGAGCCAAAGGATTCGAGAGTGGAAGCCACGTATCGGTAAACGCAGCGTCCATTAACAATGTAGACAGACGATCTAATAAAGTTTATAGGAAGTCGCAGGATACAAGCTGTTTCAAATTCATGCAGGACGCAAATGTTTGTTGTATTGTATGTATCAGCCCATATACGTCCCTCTGCAGGGCACGAGCCTCCTCTACAATTGAGAGTACAATTGAGAGGGGTTAGGCCATATAGTCTGCAAATGTTAAGTGGAATTTCTGTATCTGAAGATGATATCACATGTACCTGAAAACTTATCGTACGTCTCAAAAACTTGATTCAATCCCTATTACACAATTTCACGATTGCAATTTACTAATTCAAATATCAAAATAAAGTTTCGATTGATCGCGATAACCCCCCCCCCCCTCCCTTCCCCTTTCTCCATTGTAAGTAATACCTGCTCATTGAACAATCAAAGATAGCGTCGTCAAAGTTTTGAAGTTTTATCGACGATGTCTAGAGGTTCTCCGCGTCTCTGTGACGTAATTGGAGAACGTGAAATTTTATTGCTTTATCGATTGATTGGGTTCATAAAGGTGGTTTGGGTTGCCAGTATTATTTTATGTTTAATGATGAAGATGAGGACTCGCTCGATTATAGAAAGATAGAAAATACATTGATTTGTCACAATAATAGAACGCACACACACACACAACATAATTTAACATACAAAAACCAAGAGAACATAAAATGAATGATTTTGCTCGTCGCATCGCTGTGACATATGTGACCACGCAACATAATGTTGCACTGCAGCGCGAGACACAGCGCAACGCATTTTCAGTGGTCACCTAGAGCGACATGCGAACGCCGGCCAACATACTAACTTATTCAAAATAATTGCCTAATATTCAAAATAATAACACGTTTAATAATTTAAAACACAATAATAATAGAAAAGAATACAAGGCTGATGATGATGATTAACATAAACTCTACACGTACTATTAAAACAGCACACTTATATATAGGTAATTATTTATCCATGCGAACAACGGAACGCCAATTCACAAGACAGAAATTTAACATTCCATGGGCCGATAGGTTGTCAAAATAAGAAATAATATGTCTGCTGATCCCTTTATACTTGATCTGGTCGCTGATCTTTATTAGTCCTTTCATATTTGATAAAAAAAACGATACACGCGTGGGTGTGTTTTGACAGCTGTTATTTCCACAGTCTTCTCGCCACTTTCACGTTAATAAAAATAAATAGAAGCGCGATATCTTCGCGCAAAGTCATCCATATTTCATTTTTATCAAGGAAAAAATGGTAACATTTACACGGGTCGAAAAAACGACTCGGCGAGTGTTAAGGATTATTATTTATGGACGCTTATCGCGGATGAGCTTTCGTGACTGTTTGTCTTTGTTAAAAAAATCTTGAGCGATGGAAAAATGTAACCAATATCCCAAAGTAATTTGGAAATTTATCTACTAAGACATAAGGCTGAAATTGATTTGAACGTCTAATAATATAATGCTGCACATTCGCTTAACGTATAAATCACAATCAGACGACATTTAGCAAGCTTTGCAAACGTCAAAACACTGCCCGCTTTTCTATAAATCAGCAGCGTTCTCTGTAAACGCGCACGCAAAGGATTTGCGTTCGAAATTCGAACGGCGCGTCCCTATTGGCCGCTGCGCTACGTTCCAAATTTGAAAACCACTTCGAAGTTTAAAACGCTGCAAATTGATTTGATGTTTGCGACACGTGTTGGCGGCGATTGGCTGCATGTGCGTTTACGGAGCTAGTTACAGCGAAACGGTGACATATTGTGACACGGAATGGTAACACGTGTTCGTGTCACCGGCTTTGTACGTTACTTTGTTTGACATATAGGAAATTTGATTACGCCGTAATTGTGTAAACACGGCTGACGTTTGTGCCTGTGAGGGTTATTTGTCGTGTCGCGTTTAGAAATTTTGTTGGCCACGGGCGGGCTTGATTGTTTTGTTAATTTTTTATTGCGGTCGGTTTTAAAATGAAGTTACATTCATAAACAAAGTGAGTTCTTGTTACCATTTCATTGTCTCGTTAGTTTTTTTTTTGTGTCAATATTAGGTTCTGTGTTTGCATAAAATTTTCATGTTTTTATAAATCACACAAATTTAACACAGGAATCGAATTGGTATTCTCACGTTTCACTACTCACATGCTACGCCACGTATAATAAAATTATTTTTAATCCAGGATTTCTCTGAGAAATTCATTCACAAATCTCAAGAACACCTTGCCTTGGGAAATATTTTTATTTTTTAAACAGTTAGCAAATAATGCCAATCTCGGCCTCGCAGCAACGGCCATACATAATATATGCAACTGGCTACCGGCGTTGAAATGGGTACGGTGAGAGAAATTTTTAATCACGCCTCGCAAAATAAGGGGCAGGCGGAGAGATTGCCACGATAGCGGACATAGAAATATAAAAAAGTACATTGTGAGTGAAATTTTCGGACGTTTGGTCTTGGCTTGTGATACTACAAGGCCGATGCTACTTTTTTAAGTTTTTGCAGATTACCTACGATTTTTAAGATGTCAGATTATGAAACATTAGTTAGATTAATTATTACAACTTAATTATTCCGTGTTTGATTTAAGTTTTTAAGGCTTTTATTGGTCGAATTTAATTTGAAAATTCATAAAATAACACAATTTTGACATAAATAAAATCCAGTAGTTTTATGCCTTCGTTACGTTTACATTACGGTCTTCAGTCTACCTTAGAACAAAACTCACGTAGCAAATTGTAAAAATATTAGTTCAGTCGCTAATAAAACCTACCAATTTTCAATTAACCACTCGGCCCGTCTCGGCCCGAACGTCATCAAATAATTCTACATAATTATTACAGGCAAAACGTTAAAATTCTATTCCGACCCACGGTAGCGTTGACTGACTTAAATATTCATTTTACAACTGTAACTCTTTCTTCTCTTTCGCACTCGTGTTATTGTGTATACGTGTGAACGGGACGGAGGTATTTGCAGAAAGAGCAGTAAATACAGACAGAATCGCATGTCTGCTAAATTACCTCCCCGTTTTGGAATAATGTCATTTTCTCTTCACCCCCTGCCGCACGAACCACCCCCGCTCCCTTTATCGTGGTACCACGTTGCACTATTTCTGAAGGGGTGACTGTGATGTGGGGTTTTAAAGGATAGTCTCATTTTTGGTCCTTTTTGTAACAGCAATCGCGAAATGACTGCAATTTGTTTTTGAGTAAAAATATAGTTGATTTTCTGTTGGATGAACCACTTCTGACTAATTGACCCATTTGTAACAGTCTCCGTGGCGGAGATGGTTAAACGTCAGCTGAGAAACATAAGGTCCCGGGTTCGAGCCGCGCACCGAGAAAAATATTTATTTCAGGTCTGGGCCTTTATGAGACCAAGTAGTCTCTCGTAGCTCCTGCGACACATTCGATTTTATTGTCCTTTATGTGGGCTAAAGACTACATATGCGTTAGGACTTGTGGGTGTTTTTTTTTAGTATTATTTATACTGTAGCTATGTTGCGATACGTAAAGTTGCGTCTAATAAAGGCATATAAATGAACGTCTGTCGCTAGTGATTATGCGATATACACTGCACTTCCCGTCAGCTACAGTGGATCCGACTTACACAATATTTCGAGTCTTTCAAAAACTATCCTGTAAATATCTGCAATTATGGTAAACCCACAGCAGAAACACGATAATGATAAAAAAGAGCGCGCGCCGGCTCCGACGCGACTACGTAGCTCAGTTACATAAGTACTAACGCTTGCAAGTACTTACATTCATCCACTGCTGACTTTATAACCTCCTTCCGATCCCGGGTTGGGAATATTACTTTAACGCCAGCAGGTTATGATGTCTTTTTTTATAGAAATTGTTATGTGTGTAATACGACACACAAACCAACGCTTCCTTATACCGCACTGATTTATTGGTAATTTGGGAGCCTCTGTAGCGCAGTTGGTTAGACGCCGACTGTGAAACGAGAGGATGCGGATTCGATCCCCCACCGAGGCAAATATTTGTGAGGCCAAAAAGTGTCTAATAGCTTCTGATACCCACGACACAAAACTTAATTGACCTTAGTGTGTGATCAGGACTATGTATGTGACTGTTGGGTGTATTTATTTATATTGACAAGTGTGAAATTGGTAAATAAGCCAATATTTATACCAACATCATTGCATATACAACAGAAAAATATATAGATCGGGCGATCTTTATTGCGTTTTTGGCTATGCTATCGGTTTATTTAAAAGAAAAATGATATCTGATTATCCTAAATTTGCCCAATATCATGGTAAACCCACACCTGATCGCGATAATCATAAAAAGGCTGAGCTCAGTTCATACCATCACCTACAGTACTTACATTTATCTACCGCTTACTGACTTTACTTCTTCCGATCCCGGGTAGGGAATATTCGTTTAGCGCTGAGAGTGCATTTTGTGAAGTCAATTTTTTCTGGTAGAATGGTCTTTACGAGATTGAATAGTGTTTTGACAGGTTTGTGAGAAGTAAATGAAAGAGATTTAAGCGAATTGTTGGGAGGTAACACGATTTTATATCTACAGAGGAAAATGGGATTTTGTATAATATTTTTATATGAGAATGACAGAGTTTAGATTAAGTTAAACTGTCGAAAATCGCTTGCACGTGTTTTATATTTAAAGAGGAAAATTGGGTAAGGTTTTTATCAACTTTTTTGAGTGTAAAGTTTCTACGACACACCTGAAATGAAGGCAATGTTAACAAGATTGAGAATCCACCGGCAAGGAGTAGTTGTCTCACCGGTTGTTGGTAGATACAACTACCGGATTCTTCAAGTAGATATAAAAACAGATCATGGAAAGTGATACATTTGCACCGATCACTGGCTTTTACAAAAAGTACTTAGCAGGCCTTAATTACTCGCTTATAGTTTACGCTAGTTTTTAACTGTTAAAAATAAACTGCTGAGCCGTTAAGGATAAATTAATTAAAAAGTCTCGCCGCGCCGCCGGGAGTTCTAACGTTGTTCTAATTGGTATAATCTTTAGTGTAGGTAGATTATTTTAAATTCTATTTAGCAGTAGTGTTTCGAAGTAGAGCCTTGTTGGTGCTCTTTGAAGCTACGTAAATGGTAGTCGACCGGTGTGGAATAATGTCTTATATAAAGCTGCGTGAAAAAACAGCTGCTTTATTTTGTTTAGTTTGTTTTATTTTTTTATTGCAGTAAATGGCGAGACGAGCATGCCATTGGCCTGATGGTAAGCAACACGGCCGCTCAGGTATCGCTTACCATAAGGCGAATGGCAAGCTCGTCTCGCCATTCAGTGCAATAAATATTTTACTAAAACACATATATCTTATAAAAGGAACGCAGCTGCGCGCAAATTACACTTTTATTTTATTTTTATTATTAAAAAAAAATCTGAAATTTCTGATTCAAATATAATGACATACTTTTTAAATTATTGTACCTACTGGCGTCGGTCTTTGATAAGCAAAATTTCGTGTCAATCCAACATTTGGAAGTGCTCGAAAATTGACTTTAAAGATTCCATTACATACATACAGGCGAAGCTACTAAAATCGTGTTAAAAATATAAAATGTGGTCCCCTAAACATGCCCGTATAAAAAAATATTATTCTAATCTCGGCCACGGAAAAAACATCAGCAACTTTATTATATACTCAGATAGCTTCTAGTTTTCAAACGAGTCTAGTTTTGTGCACTCTGCCCTTTGCGAGCGGAATCGGCGAAAACTCTCTCGGAAAATGCATTTTCTTTTGCCCTCGCTTTTCCCCAGATTGCAGAGACAATCCTCCGTCGTGCCGTTCACGGTTCAATTCCCGACACGTGAGAATTACATGTGAAAGTTAGAATGTAATGGAAAGCAGGATGTTCTCTCGGAGATAGTTTGCAGTTGTTTTTATTGTAGACGGATGGTATCGTCTCTTTTGTAGTGGAGGTTTTTGATCAAATTTGAGATAGCAGATGTGACATTATTTTATGCCACGATCTGAATGGAAACAGGCTAGTATGTATAGTTTTTTTTTCTTTACTCGCCGGCATAGTCAGACAAGACTTTTTACTTTCATTTGCCCTACATTTTGAGAAGCTAACAACACATCCGTGATTCAAATGTTCATGAGAAATAATCACTTATTATCAAATAAACCGAGCTTATGTACCGTGCAATAATAATTTATAATAATCAACCACAATCATTAAAATGAATTTCCCATCTAAAATCGCATGAAATACGCTAAAAATGTTTCATCCACCCGCTGTACCGGAGCGCAATATAAATATATTTTTTATTAAAACCTCGTGTAACGTCAGATGCAAATGTTATTAGAAGCAGCCAGCCGCGCTTCGCAAGGAAGGGGTGGTAGGGTTGCCAATATTACATGCAGGGTGAATAGAAAAAAATAGTTAAAATCCGGTAAACCTTACTGGAGTTTGTGAAAAATAATTTTCCTTTAACGTGCAGCGTGTTTTGGTCATAAAAATATTAGCTTTGGTGAGATATCGAACCCACAGCGTCTCGTTTAACCACTGGTTTTAAGACAGCTGCTTTAATTTTCATAAAAGATATTGTCAAATAAATAAATGGACGAGTAAAATTCCAAGGATTCGGACGAATTAAGAACCTCCTCCTTTTTTGAAGTCGGTTAAAAATTAAGACATTGAATATAACATTTTTACGATAGATTTAGTACGCTTGTCTATACCCTTGGTGTTGTCAGTCACAAAACAAAAAAAAACATTTGTTTTTATTTATATCTTTTTTACTTGTTTAAATGCGGGTAGAATCCAAAATACAATTAGACAGCCCTACATCTATAGGTCAAACTGCACCCAAGCATATTGCCTTCAATTCTCGACCCCAAACAGGGTTGCCACAAAGAAAACCCTATAACCAATAATTCACAACACTTACCGTGCCGGAATTCGGGCGCGAGTGATAATAAATTATTCGTTTGCCAACCCTGAAGCGGCGGGGTCGCGGGTTCAATTCCAACAAGTGGCACGCTATATTGCCACGCCAAGGTAGGGTCACGTGGTACAGTGCCGGCCGAACGCACCGGGCGGCGCGGCGCCGCGTTGAATTTATTAATTTTACAGCTGTGTTTGCCGTTTTAATGGCGCGTTTAAATTTTCCACGGGGCTTGCGATTTTTGGAAAGTTTACGTTGTGGTCAATTTGTTGTGGTAGGGGTTAACAGCGTTTTTGTGTGCCTAGTGTTTTTAGTAAACATATTTGATGCTCCACTGGAGTCTAAAATATAAGTAAATCTACAGCAATACTTATGCGTTTAAAAAGTAAGGTAGTCACTAAGTAAATGTTGATTATTTTAAGATATCCGACCATACTGATTTTTGAAATAAGAAGCACGTATATTAAAACGCATGTTACACAATTCGCTCTATCATTTTATAACCTAACGACAGACAAAATAACATGAAACAATACGTTCTCCAGTTGATCCATTAAACTCAACCCATAAAGCATAGTGTAAACTCTAGATTCCGGTAAAGAATTAGGACAATTTCAAATGATAAAGCCTCGAAGTTACGTCTCTGTTGTTCAACTAAATGGTATTGCGCCATCTGGCGGACGGCGCGAGAACTGTTATTTATTACGTTTGCTCCTACAGTAACTGTTTGTCCTTCAGGCAGATTTAATTCGGCTGAAAGCTGCGAATAGTTTTACTTAAATTATATTACTTAAGATAATCCGCTGTGTTGAAAATAGTTTTAAGTTATACTTTGGATTTAGTTCTGAAAAATAATGGCGGTAGTTTAAAATTATGCTTCTGAAAAATATTCTTTTAAAATATTAAAAGTTAAAATGTCGGAGATGTTGTGTAACACTAATTCAAGGTTCAGAACAACAGATGTTTCGTGTTGCTGTTGGATTAACGTATTTTATTTGTATTATACATACTTAAATTTAGCTCCTTCGAAATATTATTATGATTTTTAAGACTTGCTACAGCAGGATAATACAGATTAAGGAATGCATTCCCAATTAATCTAATACAACTTTTTATAGTTTCGCAATTTTTTACTCACTTTTATATAACGGGTTGTAATCTAATTCTAATGTGCGGATTAATGGTATTCATATACTTTAATAAATTCTTTTTTGTTACTTATAACACCAATATCGATCCTATTTAGCTATAAAATAATATTACCATATGTAGCCGGTTATTCTGGCCCGCAGTGCATTCCACGTCTAGATTCCAAGTGTAACACACTGAACTCTGCTTTGAATATCAGAATGGCGAGACCCGCGCGCCGCGTATCTTATTAATAAATTTACAACTAAACTTATGAGTTGTGCGAATGTATTTAAAGGTGGGATCACATTGAAATCGCAGTTTAAACTAGACGTTATAGTCTTGGTTATAAATTGCCCCGGTGGCGCAGTGATAGTGCGGTATGATTGCAAAATAGAGGTCTCGGTTTCGAGTCCCGGGTCGGGCAAAGTGATTTTTCTGTTCATTATCAGGCCGGAGTCACGAATATGTGCCCGATATGGTGATAGGCTCGCCCCCTATTACATCGTGGGACGGGACATACAAGGCGAAATGTGGGTGTCCTGTTAGCACCTCTGCCTACTGCGGTGATGTAAAGATTTGAAATATACATTTTAGTTTTTACGTTTTAGTGCCAAAAAAAGGATATTGGACTATTGCATGGATGCTATGCCTGGCTGTTGAGAAAACGTATTGACTTTACAAGTAAACTTAAATTTTATGATGGAAAAACGAAAAAGTCCGCAAAATCAAAAAATGTAAATGTATAATGTTTTTTTTTTGTTTGGTTTGGTTTTTCTTCAGTTTTTCTCTATACCGTAGCGCAATCTCCAGTGTGCATTGAGCCTAACAAGGATAGCCGTAGGACGTGCGTTTAGCAATTCAAATGTCGTGTACACAGGTCCTCGAGTGCCTCTCAGAGTAGGGGAGAGCGGGGACCTGCGACCTCAGGTGTCAGGTGGGACAGGGATGTTGGACTGACGTTAAGAATTTTAATGAAGAGTTGTTTGTGGATAGGTTTCATTGTCAAATTTGAATATTTTTTTCAAGTTCATTTTAACTTAAAATATTGATGTAGTAATACTATGAGGAGGTTTTAATGATGTTGACAAAATTAATTTAATATATTTCATGTAAAGGTTTTGTGGTCCACAGAACATAAACTCAGTGCAATTAATATAAGTTTTTTTATGTAAATATACAAATATTATTTGTCTCAATACATGGATCGATTTCACGATCTCTTATTTCATCGCCGGCTTTTCTCCCACCGGCCCACTCAGCTAGCAGTTTTCTATATTATAAAACCTATTTTATAAATAATATATATGAGTACTAACCCGCAATAGGCTTGCATGGTGGACTAAGGCACAAATGTCTCTCAATCGTAGGAATATGACTGATCTATTTGAACATACATACATACATAAACTCACGCCTTTCCAGAAGGGGTAGGCAGAGGCGCCACCAGGACACCCACATTTCGCCTTGTATATGCCATCCCATGATGTGATACGGGGCGAGCCTATCGCCATTTCGGGCACAAATTCCTGACTCCGGGCTGATAATGAATAGCAAAATCCAATATCACTTTAAACGACCCGGGATTCGAACCCTAGACCTCAGTTTTGTAGTCGTACCGTAGTACAACTACGCCACCGAGGCAGTCTATCTATGTGTATATTTTAAATATTTTAAATTAATATGCTAACATGTATATCTGTTTGTTTCAGGACGTGATACACACAATAAGCACGCCACATGGACAAGTGCAGAGGATCGTCGTGTTCAAGAAGAATGGCGTGCAGGCGATGGTTGAATATCCTTTTCAATAGTTAAAACGCAGAGTATAGCAACAGTCAGATTTGTTGGTTAAAAATCAAATTAACAAACACTTTTATAGGCTACAAATTTAACAAATGTTTTAAGAATAATTGCAAAGATAACAAGTAAGAGAATTAGCTGATAAACTCCTCCTTTTGATAAATCGGTTGATTTTTTATAGTACCAAAGTAAGTAAGTTCTTCATTTGTATCATATTTTTGGTTTATGTCCGGATTATTTATTTATAAATTATTTTTGTACACTAGGAAAAAACAGTGATTATAACTAAATGAATGTCGTAGCGTAATGTTTTGTAGAAAAAGGTTT
This sequence comes from Deilephila porcellus, assembly GCA_905220455.2. Taxonomy (NCBI): domain Eukaryota; kingdom Metazoa; phylum Arthropoda; class Insecta; order Lepidoptera; family Sphingidae; genus Deilephila; species Deilephila porcellus. The sequence goes on along the minus strand of LR999996.1, from coordinate 1,364,257 downwards.
GTTATTACTAAAAAAAAATATTTTATTAGCTTAAAAACTAAAAATGCTGATCTCAATATCTTCCACATTGTGGCTCTACCACATTTCAATAGAAATATATTACCAATCACAGAAGAAAGTATTATTTTTAGTCATACTATTTTCATATCTCAATTAGGCATAAATAATAAACATTTCAACAACATCAATAACAACCATTCGGTTATAAAACCGGCACTACACTCTCGCAGTCGTAAAAATAAATCATATTAACTGCGAACGTATCTATGAAACGAGTGGGGCGCGGGGGGAGAGCGGGGATCACTATAACCGGCCACTCGGATGTCGAATACACTGGCAACGTGTACAGACTCCATGGAAAATGGAACGAACCATAAAAATAAGTGTTGTATATTTTTCTACACCTTATCGGGGTGCGGGGTGGTAGTAAGAGCGTGGGGACATAAGCGGAGCGGATATAACAAACCTAGAGGAGAATAACATAAAAAGGATGTTTAAAAAAAATTAAGTAACAGCCCGAATCTAAAATCTATTGTTATTTGGATGTATTGTTACAAGTTCCAAAAATAAAATATTTTTTCTTAAATGAACTATTATAATATATCTTATATTAATTAGGCGAAATAATTTCATTTAAATGGTTTGTTCAATTAAAATATGTCATAAATAAATCTACCGTTATATTTGTCATTCAAATTCTGCAATGGAATAGTTAAATAAATAAATTCAAACGATTTCCCTTAAATAAATCACAACATCTTAGTTAAATGAGACCTCGTCTCTGCCTATTAAAACCACATTAATATAAGTAAATATATGTATTTTTTACTCGCTAACTCTAGCACCACACTCTCATCTGAGGTGACCCGATTCCGTGAACCGTAAAAAAGCAACACAAATAAACGGATAGTTTTGTATCATTAACACTCCATGCGCGCTATTATTTATCTCCCAACTCTCAAACGAAATGTTCGAATAAACTACTGTGTTATTTTAACAAAGGTATTTAATTAATATTGTTATTACTATTGAGTGGTGGACTGGCGCGGGTTTGAATCCCAGGGCACAGCTTTAACTTTTCGGAGTCTTGTTGTTAAATTAATTGCCACATGTTTTAATGTTGAAGGAAAATATTGTAATGAACGCTTAATATCTTACAAGAATTTAATGTGTATTATATTAATCAAAACTAGGCCAGCGTCATGGAATAGAGCCCAGCCCCTCAAAATCTAATCTACCTTGTGCAGCAATGGGATTTAAAAAGCTGCTGAACAATGGTGTCTTAAATTTACGCGAATTTTACACAGCGAAATAAAACATCTTTTTACGGATTTTAGAAGTGGCAGACCGCCCCGTAACCACGAAAACAGTAAAGTTATCAAAACGTCAGGAAGTTAGGAAATGTAACAATGAAACCAAATCCGCGATAAAATCGTAAGAATTTGTTTTATTTCAATAAGCTGAATAAATAAAGGAGTGCTCTAATCTACATATGTATGTACTTTTTAGTAAAATACTCGCTTGCCAAATCCGCGATAACATCTAAAAAATAGTTTTATTTCAATAAGATGAAGTGCCCTAATTACATATGCATATACTTTCTAAAAATATAATGGACTGCGTTCAATATGTACATAGATAGATAGGTATAAATAATGACAAATTACCCCAATCAAGAATGAATCACGCGAGGTATTTTTATTTAACCCACGATCAAAGCGTACACACAGCATCCGCTGGACCACTCAAGATAAATCTCGCGGACTAATAGCGTACGGCGATTTGTTTTTAGTAATAGTCGGGTAGGTGGAAAAAATGTTTGGATTCAAACGGCCCGAGTCACTGTAATGAATCATAATAGAGAATGAACTTGGCGCACGTGGACGATTTTTTGTCGAATGGTGGTAGATTTTTTTTTTGTTGTTAGTTTGTCGATGTGTGAGGGGATGAGTTTCGTAATTATACTTTAATATTATGTTAATATTGCTGGTGATTGTTGGTTTTGAAATTAAAGTTAAGTTTAAAATTGATATACTACTATGAAAATTTTATGATCAGTATAATTTTAAATATTATGGTCTTATTGTTTTTAATTTTTTTACCCTCCCACAAGTTTGTTGTACGCAATATTCTTATAAATAAACGTCAGCACAAATAATTTTAAATCACACAGACAGTTGTTCGACAAATTACATGGTCAAAAAATACTAAATTCGACTAAAAATCGTCGCACAATCGCATTAACAGTCCACCGCGCATCTTAATTATGAATCATCGAATTTATAATATTACAAGAATAAACGCGTGGGGGTTAGACCGTCCTCGCCGCGATTGAACGTGTCATCGCGTCGTCTATCGTCTCTTGTCTGTCGTCGACTATCGTTATCATACGTGATATTTAGTGTAAATTATTGGGTCATTATGTTTGTTTATTAACACAGCGCTATGTTAATAGTTGTTTGAACAGGGTGTCGTTGCAAATGAACGGTCTATTTGGCAAATAGATATGGTGACGTAATGTGGATGATGGCTCAATTATTTTATTATTTGTTTATTGTTGATGTATGTTTTTTTTATAAAATCCAAGTGAACGTTACGTGGCGACATGACAATTGTAGTGGATTTTATAAATACGTATAATTTTGTTTAAAAATGGTTGTAGTTAGTTTTTGCTTTCGTATCTTTTTTTTTTATAATATGTAGATTATCTGTATTATTTCGCCCTCAGAGCATGCGAACATAATGCAATTTCAGTATTATCGATAACACAACATCGTTGCTTCTTTGTTACTGTCCCAAAAACATTATTTTGTGTTTTCATTCCGCAAAAAGGTACAACAAATCATAAAATGATAATTCCACGTACACCCATCCTAACCCCGCCAAATGTGTTTGAACTATTAATAACACAAATAAATACCGCGCACCGATATAAAAATCCCGCTGATTTACGACACTCGCAGCGTTTCGGAATGAAATAATAAAAAGACCATGTTGAGTTATGGACAACACATGGTCGGGCGCATGTCGGCCGACTAAAATCCGCGAATAAAAAAATCAGGGTCAATTGCTACTTTTATAATTGTTAGGTGATTTATAATTGCGATTTTTTACGATTGAGTTGTTTGGAATAGTCTGATTTTGAGAATGGTCTAGTCATTGTCAAAGTTGAAGTAAGCTTGGAGGATATTCGTCATGTAACCAGCGTACGCAGTGGTTTAGAATTCGGCTTAGGGAGCCACGTATGTGTGACGCATTTCGGGTTTATAGAGAGGATCAGGCCGCCAAAAGGACAGCCTCCGTGGCAGAGATGGTTAGACGCCGCCTGTGAAACGAGAGGCCGCGGGTTCGATCCCCGCACCGAGACAAATGTTTGTGAGAACCACAAGTATTTGTTTCGGGTCTGGGTGTTTGTGAGATCGAAGTCTCTCGTTGTTCCTGATACCCACGACACAAGACTCGATCTTAGTGTGGGGTAAGGACTATATATGGTGACTGTTGGGTGTATTTATTTATTTATTATTTAAAATTGTGTCGACTAACGGGACTTAATCGCACATCGATGGTTAGTTTATTGACTACGCTACATTTCCTATCAGGTAGTTGTAGTATATTTTGTCGGATAGTATAAAAGAAACCGTATCCGCGTTTTCAGCCACTGCGTATGGTTGTCGCTATCCGGCGGATACAAATCCTACCAACAGAAAGATATACGTATGAAGGACATACACTATTATTAAGCATGATCTCTTAAGAACACATGTTTAAACCATTAAATATAAATAAAACAAAAAGCCCAATTTTCGAGTGTTTCTGAGTAACACTAATAGTGTTTGTGTTTCTAAGAACGTGGAAATTCACTGGACAATTGTTTTCCACGTACACTCCGCTTTGAAGAGACGATGTTTCGCAATAAATAATAAAAAAACACTTTTTGTGTCTAGATGCGAATGATTTTATTCTTAAAAAAAAGTTAGTGTATTTCTATTACTTCTTTTAGTATATTGAACAAGTGACCTAATTACGATAAAAATGTAGTGTCATGGCATATTATTATGACATTGTTTTCTCGACTATTACATCTTTAGATTATTATAATAATGAGATGGATGAGGTAAAAATTAGGACGGTCAATAATATTTTTTCGGTATCAAACGCAACCAGGTCTGAAACAAATAATTATGTGTCACGTAAATATCTCGGGGCGGCGCTCAAACCAATAGCTTCTCTCTCTTTACACAGTAAAACTTCTTAGCGTCTTAACCGACAGCGCTACAAAGATATTATTTTTTATTTTCGACCGTTCTATAAGTAGAATTTGCATGTATAAATTGGATAAATATGAGAACCTCTCGTTAAATTTCAACCATTTTAAGTAATACAACACACTTAAAACCACTTCAATTTTCCTCTGATGTTCTTGAACCAACTTCAACCAATTTCTCGCCAGAAGAAGCATATTATCTCGTGTCTCATGATTCATGCTTCCATTAAAATTTAACTTCAAAAGAGCGGCTTCATTCATAATGCATTTCCTCAAATAGAACGATCCGTACAAATCTCGAGATAACATTTCGGTCATTTCTCTAATTACGCAACGTCGAAGTTTTTCTTTGTGAAGGCAGTTTTTTTTATTAAAATAAGTTGGAAGTTTGCACTCAAATCGGAATATAAGTGGCGACGTCTGCGATTTAAGACTAGGGTGTGTGTATTGAGGAAAGCGTTTAATTGAAGTGAAATTACAAGGAAGGATCAATTTTTCAATCGTCGGTTATAATTGACCGTCAAATAAGCCTGCTAGGAAATGCAAATAACATTCATAATCCTCAAAACAGTCTTATGTTCCTAAAGTATGGCCTGCTTCATGTATTATAACATATAATGCGTAACATATTGTGTCTCTTAAATGCAGCCACGATGTAAGTAGAATCATAGTGAGAAGCAATTTATACTAATGGCCTTATTCATAGACAGTTTTAAAACCTATTTTAGTTTTCGAATGCTTTGTCCCCTTCGAACGACTTTTGAATTCAGTTTGAGCGAAGAAGACAAAACATTCGATAACTGAAATACGTTTTAAAACTGTCTACAAATAAGGCCGTAATAATAAAACAGAAGAGTTTGCTTGACTCTAAAATCTCTGGAACTGAAAATCGGATTACAAAAAGCTTTTGTAATTGATAACCCATTTCTTCGGGAAGCTTATAGACTACTTAGTACTTAACATCACGCTAAGACCTTTAGCAGCCAAGCGAAAATAATAAGTGAATATGGGAAATCTGTTCTCGATCATATTTACATATTTAAACGAATATCAAAACGATTGGAGTTGAACCCAGGCGACGCATAAATTAAAAAAAAGTAAATTTAAATTATTTATTATATTTCCGCTACGCTAATCAACACATCCCCAACCCACCCCGTAATACATAAAATAAAGTATCATTCGGACACTCCAAGTCTCGATTGCCGCGCCTCCCCGACTTAGCCGTGTAATATCTGTTTGATGTTCCCGACGTTGCGATAACGATTGTTATCTTGTCAGTTTGTGTCAGAGTTTCGCCTTTTATTATGAAGATCAGCTGGAGGAGGTAGGGGATAGATATATAATGTGTTGGGAAATGAAGGAATGATCGATAAGGACAGATAGCTTAATAAGTGTTTCTGGATTGAAATAAAACTATTTTTACGGTATTTATCGCGATTTGGTTTAGTCCGCCCCGTGACCACGAAAGCTGTAAAGCAATAGAAACGTCGGGAAGTTAAGAAATGTAAAAATGTAACGAAATCGCGATAAAATCCGTAAAACGTTTTAAATCAATGTGTAACATTCGCGTAAATCTAAGAAACCATTAAGTGTTTCTGGAATTCGCTTCCACTAGCTCGCTGTGTAGTATTTAGTCCCAGAAGAGTGTAAATATTTATTTAAATTTATATGTACCATAAAGAGTATAAATTAATATCATAGAATGATTGGCAGTGTACCGTGTACAAACTCTTTCTGACCAAGCACTTTATCAAACCTTTTAGATCCAAGGAAAATGACTAGACAAATAATTTGTGAATTGTGTAATTTATAATTCATTATCATAATCTGCAGTCGTAAGAACCTACTGTTAAACCTAGGCCTTCTTCAAGGAATTCTACAGCGCCGAAAAATAAACCAAAATTATATTTTATCTTAGTTTGATATCCTCAGGTTATACTTTTAAACTGTCGGTTTCAATATGAGTCAGCACTGTAAATACCAAAATAGACAGCTTTAAACTGTCTGAATCGTAGTCAATATTTTTTATGGAAAAAATTAAACTCCATCCCAGGGCCACTTATATGTGACACGTGTAAGCGGATTTCGTCGGATATCCGCTCCCGATATCCGCTTCACTTTGTAATTAGCGTTGCGGATATCCGATTAAAGCCGCACGCGCCACCGCATTGGATTATGCATCGTAATCGAGTTTGCATGTAAACGCTGGTTTTATAATTTCGTTCTTAATTTCTTTCGCGGTGATTGTTGAGGGAAATTTAATCTTGTGTTCAGGGGTGTTGAGTGGTTATTTGATTGGCGATGGGTGTTGCAGTAATTCGTATGCATATGAAAATTATTAATTGTAAACCTTTTTGTAAATACCACTATTTATTTGTTTATTTTATACAAATTTTAATACATCACTATTCACACAATGTGATTATATAGTTATCGTATCGAAAAAAAAACATAAATTTCTTAGCGAAGCCAAATTTAAAGTTAATTTCTTTGTATTGTGAGTAACACCTTTGCCTTAACATAATAAAATTGGATATATAATACAGTTCAGAATTTTGTAATTTAAAATTTGTCTAACACCCGTATTCTAAGACGTGTCCTCCAATCTTCCTCAACCTTATTTTAGTCGAGGTGACTTTACAAATGAATTGGAGGGACCCTCGAAAATGGTATGCTTAGTTAAAAATATACCTTTACTAAAGGTTCCTCGAGTGAGGTTGAGTCAAGGAAAAACGTCATTAATTACGTCATTGATGTATAGATAAAGTAGAGATTTAACAAAAAACCTTTGAAAATAGTCTATGATCACTTGAAAAGTGACAGTCAAATGTCATGTCAGAGTGTTTACATAGAATAATATATAATTATTGAACTCAAAATCTTCGGGATTGTGACTGGAAGACAAATATTTAGTGAGTCGGAGAAAAAAACGCATGCAGACAGGAGGAGGGTCATACCATCCAACCCGGAAATTTCGAAGGATATTCTTATGGATGAATCGTCGTTCGGGATATTCGTACGGAGTATCGTACAAGTATTACAGGAACTGTTGGAAACCTTTAATAACTTGTTTAAAATAATAAACACTGTTTCCAAACCACAAATCTTTTATTAAATGAAATAAAGAGTAATGTTTGTATCATTCACTAGGAAAACGTGTAAACCGTGTAGAGGCACCCACCTCAAAAAATTGTTGGCATATTTAGGTATTTAAGAATTTTAAAAGGTAAACTTTATTTCTCTCTTTTAATTACAATATTAAAGTAGGATTATTTCTTTTATTTCTTCCTTAAGGTAGGTCGCGACGTACCTTGAGTTTGACAGTTGATTCCTTTCCTCGAGACAGGAAAATTTTTGAGTGACATTGAGTGGAGGAGATTTTTTTCTACTAAGAATACGGATTTCCTCTAGTAACGTCAAGTGGAGTCGAGAAAACGTCTTAGAATATGGGTGTAAGTGTACCCTAACCATACGTTCAGTTCTTTGATACCTAATAGTCTCACATTTACGCGAATGATACATATTGAAATAGAACTTTGTTTGCGGATTTTACCGCGGATTTAGTTTTTTTTTTAAACTTTGATACCTCTTGTACATCATTTTGTTGTTTTTATGACAGCCTCCGTGGCGCAGTTGGTTAGACGCCGGCTGTGAAACGAGAGGCCGCGGGTTCGATCCCCGCACCGAGACAAACGTTTGTGAGAACCACAAGTATTTGTTTCGGGTCTGGGTGTTTGTGAGAGCGGAAAGTCTCTCGTAGTTCCTGATACCCACGACACAAGACTCGATCTTAGTGTGGGGTCGGGACCATGTATATGACTGTTGGGTGTATTTATTTGAATTTATTTATATGAATATGTTCCTTAACCCCTGGCCACAAGTTTGAGAGCGTGGAGTCAGCCACCAGAGCGAAGGAGGCGCTGCACGGCTGTGACATATACTCGGGATGCTGCACGCTAAAGATCGAGTTCGCTAAGGTGAGTCACATTTATATGCTCCTTACCTCAGTGTGTGTTGATAGCCAATTCCCACTCAATTTACAGTAAATGAGAAAAATGTGTATATTAGTCCAAATTTTGACAGCCTCCGTGGCGCAGTTGGTTAGACGCCGGCTGTGAAACGAGGCTGCAGGTTTGATCCCCGAATCGAGATGTTCGATGTTAGTGCAGCCCACAAATATTTCTTTCGGGTCTGGGTGTTGTGAGACCGAAAAATCTCTCGTAGTTCTGATACCTGCGACACATGACTTAATTGATCTTAATGTGGGATCACGACTATGTATGTGGCTGTTGGGTGTATATAAGTATTGAAATTGATACGCCTATATTAAAATAAAAGCCACCAATGCTAATTTAAAATGATCATACTCTACAACATCATCAACTTTCCACCATATACCACCTAAAGAAGAAAATTCGAAAATATTTCCGAAAAATATAGCACATAACCGTACCGGTCGACGGTTATTAAAAAATCATGTTCAAAGATTCCGTTACATACTAACATACATACGTCTGAAGCTAATGAAAGCGTATTAAAAATGAGACTGTTTGAAAGCCGACGCGTCGTCAAACACGCGTAGCGTTGAGTGGTCACTTAACGCGCCTTCCGCCCTTACCCCGCCCCCTCTCCCCCTACCCCTAAAACACCCCCTCAAGTGTCCAATTACTTGACTGATGGACAGTGGAACTTTATATGTGAGATGGATAATATTTTTGCGGGTTTGTATGAGGTTGTAGTATTATATGGGAAGAATCAGATGTTTGTGAAATAGAGTGTGTTTCGGACTTAATTTGTGACTGCCTCGGTGATGTAGTTGTAACGGTACGATTATAACGCTGAGATCTCGGGCTTGAGTCCCGGGTCGGGCAAAGTGATATTGAATTTTCACATATGTGCATACATAAACTCAGCCCTTTTTTCCTTTTTTGTTTGACGCATTATGTGTTCGCAATGTATACGAGTAGTATTTTTATAATCATGTGAACGATATTGTAACTTCAAATAGGCAAGCTCTGGCTAACGTCATATTTACATAAACTCACGCCCTTTTTCCAAGAAGGGGTAGGCAGAAGTGCCACCAGGACACCCACGTTTCGCGAAGTGTGTTCCATGCAACGATGTGATAGGGAGCGAGCCTATAGCCATATCGGGCACAACATCCTACCTCAAATTCTACCACAAACATTTTTATATAAAATAATACTCTTTAGAGCTGTAGAGACTATATGGCCTAACCCCTCAATCGTACTCTCGATTGTGGAGGAGGCTCAAGCCCTGCTGAGTGACGTATATTGCTGAAGCAATTAAGCCGTGTAGTGGATGTCACAATGTCTCGACGAGAGCTGGTGTCGCCGTGTGTATCAAATGAAAGTACCTCCACGAATCTGTAACCTGTTGCCGACGTGACATCTAGTGTTTGAACTTAGGACATTTTTATACCGGGTATATCAAGACTGCGACCGAAAACGAAGCCAGGTGGTACGTTTAGTGGTAACAGACACAATGCAATGAAAAATTTCGCAAAAAAAGCGACAGTTTTTTTTGCAATTTTTTAAACATCATCGTGTTTTGGTGGTAAATACCTAGTTTTTGCGAATATAGTAATTTAAACCTTTGCGTCTTTAAAAATAAACAGGTGTACATTATTATTTTAGTGTAATTATGGATTTATCACCCGAATACGATGATTAGTAAATAATTTCAAAAAAAAAAGATGACATTTTTTTGGGAAATTTTTAGTTGCATTGTGTTTGAAGTCACTAATAATACCACATGACTTCGTTTCCGGTCGCGGTCTTGAGATGCCCTGTATAACCGTTTTTCTGAGACTTATATTGGGTTTGATAGCTTTTAGTTTCGAAATTAACGATGTTTTATAGAAATAGGTAGTGCTTATGAGAAGGACACTGATAAGTAACTTGATGATTTAACACTGATGTAAAACTTATATAAATCTCTTAATTGTTAAGAGATTTATATAAATCTTACATAGGTTAACATTTTTTTAATTGCTATTTCTATTTTTTCTTAAATGTCAATGCATGCTGTGGCAACTAAAGGTAATACATTTAACTTATTGTTGGTGTATTTGTAACGTTAATTTAATGTAATGTAATTACCACTGATTGTCCTTAAACAATAAAATAAAAATTAAAATAAATAAAAAATAAGTAACTTTACTGGTCTCTCATATGTGAGAGGCCGCCTGGGTAGGTGCAGTGTAAGTGTACTGTTGTGTTCTGGTTTGAAGGATATTGTAGCCAGAGTAACTACTGTGCCCCTAGCCGGAACATTTTGCAGTATCGTAATAGAATAGTAATAGTAAAACTTTGTATGGGAATTTAAACAGCGCCATTGTGAGCGTATTTGGAACTAAAATTTCACAGCGGGTAACGTTTACTTTACTATACGAGAATTACTATACGATACTTCAAAATGTTCCGGCTAGGGGCACTGGATATAATAAGACTTAACATCTTATGTCTTAGGATGACGAGCGCAGTGGAATGCCAAGTATTGCTTTGTAATTCATGGTAATGTTTGGTTTACTACTATCTATGAGCGGTCGTATCGCTTACCATCAGGCGAATAGCATACTCGTGCCGCCATTCATTGCAATTTTAAAAAACGTTAATTATAATATCGTAAGTGAAAGATACAAGCTTCTGAATCTTGGGGCTATGTATGTATAATGTATATTCGTAACTTACTCTGATATTATAGTAAACAATGCGATGCATCTTGCATATCTCAGCATTCTGGAAAATAACTTCAAGGTATGTGAAGTTTCCTACTACCTTGGGGGGGGGGGGGGGTGTACCTACAATCTTCGATGACATAAATCAATCCTTTTTTTGTCAAGCCAGTAATGTATTGTAGGTTAGTCAGCCATTTTTATTTAAAACCCACATAAATATATTTAAGTTCTTTCTTCAGCGAGTGCCAGTAACTTATCATAAAGTTTATGGTATTTTTTCCGTAGACTGTAACAGCCTTATTCATAGAGAGATTTGAAACCTATTTATTTTATTTATTTATATATTTAAATCTTTATTGTACACAGTTAATTAACATACAGAAACAGAAGAAAAAAAAAAGTACAAATGGCGGTCTTATCGCATAAAGCAATGTCTTACAGACAACCATGGGATGGATTTAAGAGAAGGAGAAAGAGAGGGCAGTGTAAAAAAAAAAGAAATTAAATAAATAAAGAATGAAAGACAAATAAAACTAAATAAGCAATATAAATATAAATACACAGACATTACATACTTACATGACAAATAAAATAAAACCATAATAAATAGACATACATACATACATACATACATACATATATAAATTTATATATAAAAAGTAAAGAGAATTCAGATGTAGGAAATAATAATAAAATCAGTTTAAAGAGAGAGGTAGTGTTCTTTAGTAAGCCTCTTGAACGATGACAGTGTTTGCGCCTGTCTCACCACAGTAGGAAGCGCGTTCCACAATCCTACAACTATCAACCTATTTTAGTTATAGAATGTTTTGTCCCTTTGGAACTACTTTAGAATTCAGTTTGAGCGAAGTGGACAAGACGTTCGATAACTGAAACAGGTTTTAAATCTCTCTATGACTAAGGCCATAAATATATTAATTAATTAGTCAAGTTCACGTTTCAAGTGGTCTAACCGCGCCATTTTCGTCGGTATCTTTGATATAACATCAACCCTTAATGATTAATGTGCTCGCACAATGGAAGCTCGGCCAAAGAAAAAAGCTTTATGTAAGCTTTTTTATATTCACTCATTGTAACAACTGTTGAAAGCTCAGGTTGACAAAGCAGGGATCAGCGTTAGATAAAACGAGCTTTTGTCGAGCTTTCAGTCCCGGGGTGAAAGGGGAGGGGGTTGTTTGTGTTTACGTCATATTTGTTTATTTATCTAAGTGATTTTATATTTATGATGTCCATTTTGTTTGTGATACACGAGGATTTTTGTGTTGTTTTCGTTCTCATACAAAATATTTTTTTAAAGTACAATGATTCGACAGAGTTATGGTGCAGTGTATGAGCTGTGAAATTCAATGTCGTGGGTTTGATACCCCTGTCGAGAGAAATGTTTTTGTGGTGAAAATTCTGTATGTTTCGGTGTTGTTGGTCTAAAAATTTTATTGTATTATAGTTTCTGATAAATATGACAATAAAATAAACCTGTAGATGAAATTACGTTGTACCTATGGGCTAAAAATCCAGGTAAAATTATATCCAGGTGCGACTGAAAACGAAGCCAGGGTGTAGTATAAGTGACTTCAGACACAATGTAACCAGAAATTCAGCAAAAAAGAGCGATATTTTTATTTTATTTATCGTCGTATTTGGGTGGTAAATACGTATGTAGTTTTCTTAAAATAATAATGTACACATTTTTTTTAACGACGCAATGGTTTAAATTATTATTTCAGCAAAAACTAAGTATTTACCACCCAAACACGACGATATTTAAATAAATGCAAAAAAACTGTCGCTTTTTAATAGCATTGTGTCTGTGATCACTAAAACTACCACCTTCGTTTTCTGTCGCAATCCATACCTGGTATGTCCTAAGTTAAAAAATAGCAGTAAAAATCCAATTAACCACCCCACAGATAGGGTGTAGTATTCGAAATTGAAAGCGAAATAAACATCGTACCACTCCCGTCACGCCTCCGAACGCTTTGACGGCCGTATTGCAAATACTACAAGGCGATTCCTATTGAAAGTGAGTGGTTTTTATGGTTCCGTGTAAATACTTTGACAGCCTCCGTGGCGCAGTTGGTTAGACGCCGGCTGTAAAGCTAGAGGGCGTAGGTTCGATCCCCGCGCCGAGACAAATGTTTTTGTGAACCACAGATATTTGTTTCGGTCTGGGTGTTTTTGAGACCGAAAAGTCTCTCGTAGTTCCTGACATCCACGAAACAAGACTTAATTGATCTTAATGTGGGGTCAAGACTATTTTTGTGACTGTTGGGTGTATTTATTTATTTAATTGAAAATATAATGAAGAGCTTTATATATTATGAACATCAGCATTTTTCCGGTATAGAGCGGTAATAAAATAATATACGGAATCCTAGGTACGGTAGTGCTCCTCGCACTTGCCCGGTTTTTTTCTACACTCAATAGAGCACCCCCGGCGGCGACCCCGTGTAAATGCCAAAATTCCCTTTTTACCGTTACCAATAAAGTTGGGAAGTTCCGATTTTTGAATACTAGTTTTTTGCTGCTGTCCGTGATTCGCTCTTTGACTGTGTCTGGATAAAAAGAATGTGAGAGGTGAAGTTTGCTTACTTTGTGGATTTTTGTCTTTAGCAGTTCGACAAAGAAACTATATTAAACCTGATAGTGCAGTGTTGTCCGTTTAAATATTCGAGATGCAGTAGGATACCTCTCGTCAATCGGTACCATTATAACGGTAGTTTTATTGGATTTTCCTGGCACATTTCAAATACTATTTTGACTCCATCAGGCATCCATTATCCGCTCTGTGCCCCTCCCAGTGTAACATTAGCTTGTTAATCCGCTAAGCTTTATTGGTGACTTTCCTGTTTCGAAGAACGATATATATATATATATATATATATATATATAGTAAACAAATATGTAATACACTTTCAGAACATTAAAATTCTTTAAACGCCAGACAGTTACCTGTAAGCTTAAATAACTATTAGATTCTAAGTAAGCATTATAATCATATCTGCTTTATAATAATTTTCTATATTTCATACTAACTTTACTATCTGAATACATGGTTCATTTCTAATAAATGGTCAACACCCACTCACTTTAATGCTCTTCAACAAGCCGCAGAGTAAAGGTATCATCCCCCACCCCTTCCATTCCCTAACGAACATTAAACGCACCTGCTCATAAAAACCCTTTGTATTAAATACTAATTCTTTATTCACAGCCTGCAAGCCTGTTAAAAAACAAAAAAGCTAACGTTTAAACGAACGTGGCAGACACAATGTTCAGCGGAGAAATGAGACGAAAGAAAAAAACGTGCGGTAGAAAGCACCAAAAGCAGAAATTACAAAAACGGTTAGCTTCCGATTAAAAGGAAATAAAAATGCCGGCACGCCGACCGCGCGACGTGGCGGGATTTAACGCGGAATTACTTTTGGGGTTCTTTAATAATGGGAATGAAATAACGCTCATATTTGTATTCCTGTAGGAGTAGCCAATGTAGCTTGAGCCTTCACACCCGCCTCTGCAACTTCTGTAAGCCAGGATCAAGAGCAACTCGCATACTGGCCTCATGCGGTTGGTAGACATAACATTTCTTCTAAATTATCACGGAGAATTCCCAGGTTTTTTCATTATGTGTTTCCTTTAACTGTTAAAGCAAGTGGTTACAAACAACTTGAAAATCCTTTTTCGAATTTTATCGTAATTTTTCTTAATTTTTGCTGAAGTCTGGTTCTTAACCATGAAGGTGGTAGAAATTTCAAAATGTCTATAACTTACAAAATATCAAAATCGCCATAAAATCAGAAAAATATTATATCGAGCTGTTAAATCTTTATTATTGAATTTCGTTCTAGTTTAACCCTTCAAATCTAGGTTTGATTTAAGCTTGACATTTGCCGAGAATCCGGATTGACTATTCCACCGTACATCAGTATAATACATATGTATATAGGTAGTCTCAGCCAATACGGTATAGGTAGTTTAGATGCTAATTCATCTGAGATTCACACATATTGGTGAACGTGGAATTGAGTTCGACGTGGTATGTCTTGACAAAATACGAGTATACTCGTAGTATGTTCACAGTCATTTGAATGGTATTGTAACTTCAAATAGACAAACTCTGGTTACCGTCAGATTTATACAGATATGTTTAAAAACATACAGGGTATATCAAGACCGCGACCGAAAACGAAGCCAGGTGGTAGTATTAGTGACTTCAGACACAATGCAAGTAAAAATTTCGCAAAAAAAAAACGACAACTTTTTATTTGTAATTTTTTACTTATCGTCGAATTTGGGTGATATTTACATAGTTTTCCTAAAATAAACATGTAAACCTCTTTATTATTAAACACGCAATGGTACGTAAGGGTTTAAATTAGTATTTTCGCAAAAACTAGGTATTTACCACCCAAACACGACGATTTTTAAAAAAATCTAAAAAAAATATCTGTCACTGTTTTGGCGAAATTTTTATTTGCATCGTGTTTCCAACCACTAAAAGTACCACCTGGCTTCGTTTTCGGTCGCAGTCTTGATATACCCGGTATAGTACCTTAAATGCCAATCAACAATCAACGAAGGTACTATTTAAAAACACAAATTTATGTTTATCTACGATTCGATTCGATTAGAAGCACGAGTCTACTTATGTAACCAACCATAAGTTTTATTCGTGATGTTCTCCACTGCACCCTTGAAGATGAAGTATTCATTATTTTATTTATTTTCAACCATTAGTGTCCCAATGGTGGGCAATGGCCTTCTCCCTTCTTCTCTTTCTTTTCTGAACTTGCGGTCTTGTGCGTTTTGGGGCCAATCCTCAAGATTGAAGATCTATTAAATATTAAAAAAGGAATCGGTAACATCTGAAAGTGTTATATTTTCAGAGTGACTTTTCCATTATTCCTAAATTCTGACCTGAAGTCTTACCTACAGAAGGTCAAGGTAGTCCATGAACGTTTTTCGATGCCTAAATGGCTTACTTAGGACTCATTACCGCCCGTTTCGTAATCAACCGTCTGATGTAAAGAATTCGCAACAGACGTATTAACGGACCAAAGTTACCGCGAGAGCTCGAAACGTGTTTGCTAAATCGTTCGCCGAGAGAAAAAAAAGAAAGCCTGAAACGTGTTTTGTAAATCGTCCGCCGGCCGTACGGATAAGCATTTTACAAGTGTTTTAACTTTTCACGTGTGCGAACCTTAGCGGGTCGTTTACGAGATTTGTTCTTTTATTTTTCGGGCGTGTAATTAGTGCATTGGCTAATGTGCGTTTGATGTTCTACTCTTTTTTTAAATATGTGAGAGTTTTTGTGTTATTTAGTGGCGTTTTTTTATTAAAATAATATGCAATTTACTAATGGGCATAATGGGAATGTTGACTTAATTTTAATTATTATTTATATCGAAAGGTTACATTATGCAAAAACAGAAAGATTTTTTGAAATACGTTTAATATTAAACATATTATAATTAATTCAAATTTGGTGATAGGAAGAACAGGAAAGGATGCAACTATCGTTCTGTGACGTCATCTTCCATATGGCGCGTGGGTTCGAAAGAGATAGCGAGTATCCCCCAAAGAGCCTTTTCCTTCTATTTATTTTCTCTCTTTTCAGCCATAGGAAGTCCACTGCTGAACATAGGCCTCCCCCCAGGATCTCCACATTGACCTGTTGGAAGTAACCTGCATCCAAAGAAAGCCTTTTCTTTATTTGAAGTAAAAGTTATCCCTATTATACCAACTTCTTCTCCATTTTTTTACGAAAGAAAGATAGTATCGTTCCTAAGATACCCGTCGAGTTTTTATGATCCTAGGTTACAGGAGTTGCAATGGCAGACTCTACCTTATCACTAAGACAATTCCTTGAAGTTCTTATATGATTTAACAATTCTTTTGGTCTGTTTTTAACGGTATTAGCACTTTTCTTGTTGTTTTTTCTAGTTTCGATTTTTCATCTTTACACCTGATGCAAGAAATAATACTGTTTCATGAAACAATTTTAATAGCCTTTTTAATTGCCCCGCCCATTCTCAATACGTGCTCATTAAAAACGTCATTCTCATACATAATAACATAATTATTGAATATAATATCGGCCGGTGACGTCACTACGTTCCGGTGCGATGCACTAACGATGTTGTATCCGCCGGGTGCTCACTTAGCGTTCGATGATGTGAATAAGTTCTTATATGTTTTATGAAATAGGCTCTTTACGGGGTAATTTAAAGTGATAAGTCTTGATACTTGGTCTCATGTTTACCAATGTTATCAGCTGCAGAATGTCTATTGATAAATGTTTGAAATACGTTTTCCTAAAATCTTAAGAAGAATACGACAAAGAAGAAGATTTCCTGTAAAATGCACCTTTGTATAACGGATAACCTTTCCTGCCGCATACTTCTTTGCGTATTTTTATCTATTCCGAATCCAGGTGCATTAAATGCCTGGTGGGCTTTGTAAATGACATTCCGAGGAAAAATTGGTCATGATTTTCCAACAATCTGTGTAGTTATTTCAAATTACGTTTTTGAATAAAACCTGGTCTAGAAACAATCTTACAGCGTAGATACCCCTTCCCCTCGAAAACTTATCTTGTTAATTGATTAAACTTTATATCCCTATTCTTACTAATCTTATTAACGTGAAAGTTTGTATGTATGGATATTTGTTACTCTTTCAACAGCTGTTTAAAAAAAACCTTGAGGAAAACTACATACCTTAGAATCCTTTAAGTACAAGAATTTCAAGTTGTTAAATTTATAAACAAAACCACTAAAGGCAGATTTTCAATTAAAATAAATCCTCTATTGAAGAAAAGTTGTTCAAGACTGTAGGCAATGTCGTAGCAAGTTCCCGCGCTACGTCAACTCAACCGCGTAGTTCCGTAGCCATTGGACACTACGTAGCGTGTAATCACTTGCGGTTCGCGTAGCACTACGACGCCTACGCAGTAGATATTCGTAGCGCATAAATGTCATGCGTGGGTCTCGTAGCTTTTAGACTGAGACGAATTCGTAGCGCTATTTTTAGCGTAGCTGTAATCAAGTGGGGCTTGATTCACTTCAGTCTTAGATTAATTGAACTAATGAAGCTTTTGAAAGGGAATCTAATGTTTTAGGTAATTTAATATTCTGGCTTATTATATTTACAGTCGTAGGTTTACTGTTTCTAAATAAAATACCGGTAAAATTGTATTGTGAAGTTTTTACTTGTTAATCTCGTATTTTGATTACTATAAATGAATTATTTTAAATTTGGGGTGCAATAAAATTGATAAATAAAATATTGTAGTAAGGGAATATACACTATTGAAATAAAACTATTTTATACGGATTTTATCGCGATTTGGTTTAATTTTAAGTCCACCCCGTGACCACGAAAGCTGTAAAGTAATCGAAACGTCGGGAAGTTAAAAAAAATGTAAAAATGAAACCAAATCGCGATAAAATCCGTATAAAATAGTTTTATTTCAATGTGTAACATTCGCGTAAATCTAAGAAACCATTATGAATATACACTAATTATAGACAAATATTGTATTTTGTGAGTTTTTGCCCCACACGCCACATAAGCAGCCAAAAAAAACAAAAAATCATTACTTACTCAATATCTCGATTACCGTTCCAAACTCGGCCAAATATTTACCGATCGTAATGCGTGTCTATATAAAAAACGCAATTTCATCCCCGCGTTCAAACAACGGTGTGAATAAATCGAAATAAATCACTCGTCCGCTCTCGATGCTGAATCGTATCGTAAATATTTGTATTGGTGTCTTCAAAACGTTGTAATAATATTGACCTACCTGATGGACTGATTTTGTGAATTATATCTTTATAAATCTGGATAGAAGTTGTATTAAAGCTGTTAGAGGTAGAAGATACCTATCCATATTAGAAAGGAAACAACATACAACATAAAAATCACGCCTGTATCCCATAGGGGTAGACAAAGACTATGGGTCTCCGATTTGCTCGATCTTGACATACTACTTTCGCTTCGTCTACTTATTATAAATTAAAAAAATATATAAATTAACAAAAGAGTATAGGCAAATATACAATTCACAACGTTTTCCACGAATTAAATTAGTTTATGTTAAACAATAAAGAAGCGCACAATAATGTGATTAGATTGATTAAGTATAGAAAAGGTTATAACAGTTTGGCAACAAAGAAGATTTCTTTGATTTAGAGAAGTGATTATAAATAAATAAAAACAAAAAGTAACGGCCTTATTCATAGACAGTTTTAAAACCTATTTTAGTTATGAATGTTTTGTCTTCTTCGCTCAAACTGAATTCTTAAGTCTTTCGGAAGGGACAAAACATTCAATAACTAAAATAGGTTTTAAAACTGTCCATAAATAAGGCAGTAAGTATAAAACATAAAAAAAAATATAGATATACCTATATGGAGATAAACACAACACAAACATATAACGAACAAGCAAAAGAATGACATATAAGAAGGAACAAAATACAAGAACCATATCGAAATAACCATCAAGGGTGTTGCAGTTACTTTGAGCCAGTATGAATTATCAACACTGACTGCCTCGGTGGCGTAGTTGTATTACGGTACGACTACAAAGCTGAGGTCTCGGGTTCGAGTCCCGGGTCGGGCAAAGTGATATTGGGTTTTTCTATTCATTATCAGCCCGGAGTCAGGAATTTGTGCCTGATATGGCGATAGGCTTGCCCACTATCACACCATGGGACGGAACATACAAGGCGAAATGTGGGTGTCCTGGTGGCGCCTCTGCCTCTCTGCCCCTCCTGGGATAAAGGCTTGAGTTTATGTATGTATGAATAATTAACAAAATATTTCATAGTACTTAATCCCACTGTGTTTTTCGACTGTATAACTATGTCGATATTTACCTTAAACTACACTCTCAAGTTAAAGGAGTAGCGTTTTATAAAGCTGGTCGTGTGACGGAAGACAATCCTTGGAGGATCGCGCTTCGCTTACGACTCATTGTGACGAGCAGTACTTGGTACAGTAATACTGCGATTACAGGTCACATAGCAGGGTTTTGTGCTTTAGCACCGTATTAGTTGCGCTTATTTACTGGTAACGTTATGATCATGAGTCACAAGAAGTCGAATGTTGAACATAAACTTCCCTCAAGAATTTACGCGAATGTTACACATTGAAATAAAACTATTTTTTACGGATTTTATCGCAATTTGGCTTGACGCTTGACCACGAAAGCTGTAAAGTAATCGAAACGTCGGGAAGTTAAAAAATGTAAAAATTAAACCAAATCGCGATAAAATCCGTAAAAAATAGTTTTATTTCAATTCCCTCAAGAATTTACTGGAATATTTCATGGTAAAAGCCACCTCTATAGAAGTGCTAATGGTGGTAGCATATTCGTATTCATTCGCTTACTCATCATTTAAACCAACGTTTTAAAACAGTAAAGTCATAATAGTGTCACAAAATCATACTGCTTCAATCATGTCAGCATAAATAATATCCGCAGCGTGCCAGCCAGTGACACCTGCGTACCCCTTAGAAGGTAGCATAAACCAACACAAGAAAATACTAGCAAAAATATAATTATCTTTGACAGCCTCCGTGGCGCAGTTGGTTAGACGCCGGCTGTGAAACGAGAAGCCGCGACTTCGATCCCCGCACCGTGACAAATGTTTGTGTAAACCACAAGTATTTGTTTCCGGTCTGGGTGTTTGTGAGACCGAAAAGTCTATCGTAGTTCCTGGTACCCACGACACAAGACTCGATCTGAGTGTGGGGTCAGGACTATGTATGTGACTGTCTTTATCAGCCCATATACGTCCCACTGCTGGGCACGGGCGTACTCTACAATCGAGAGAATCGATTAAGAGTCGTTAGGCCGTATAGTCCACCACGCTGGCCTAGTGCGGGTTGGCGGACTTACATACCCTAAAAATTCTTTAAAATCGCTACGGTAGGCAGGTTTCCTCACGATGTTTTCCTTCACCGTTAAAGTGCGTGGTGATTGACTATCAATACATACATAACTCCGAAAAGTCAAAGGTGTGTCCTGGGATTTGAATCCGCGACCACCGTGAACATGTAGGCAGCTGCGTCTGGTCCGTTACCAACAGGCCACCACGCACTTGTATGTGACTGTTGGGTGTTATTAATTTTTATTATTACTAATCCTTAACTCTACACTCCACAATCAATATCAAAAATCCAATCATTTCCAATACAAAACCATCCGATGAAACTTTAAACCGCCGTCTGCCTGCACAGCGGTACACGGACGGCCAGTATAAATGCTTCGTTTGCGAGCCTTTGTGGTAAATTAAATAGTTTGCAGCAGCGGACGCTGGGGGCTTGCTTGTAAGGGTTGAAAGTTGAATTGCGAGAGGGTAGGAATAGAATAAATGTGCCATTTCGAGAGTTGGCAAGTTGGTGCGATTTCTTTGAATTGTTGAGACGGGGTTGGAGTTTTGTAAAGGTTTTATTCGTGGTGGATATTTTATGAATGGCTCTGACTGATAATGAATTTTAATTTAAATTTAAAAGTGGTGTGGTTGGTTTTAGTTGATACAAGTTGTTTTTGAAATACCTCGTGCGCGGTTGCGTTAAGTTGCCGGTTGTTATATGAAGGTCCGCAGATTCGAACCTCACGCCAATAATTTGAGTGGCACATTTTTTTGTGTCTGGGTATTGAGGTAGTATTTCATAGTTTTTATACGCCACTATATCTGGTTAAAGCGAGAT
This sequence comes from Deilephila porcellus, assembly GCA_905220455.2. Lineage (NCBI taxonomy): Eukaryota > Metazoa > Arthropoda > Insecta > Lepidoptera > Sphingidae > Deilephila > Deilephila porcellus. The sequence continues at coordinate 1,342,551 of LR999996.1, read as the reverse complement.
ACGTACAAAACAATCAATGAGTTATCCACCTATTGGCACAGTAAAAACATAATAATAACCAATTAAAATTAACATCTACATATCAATGTAATCCCACCAGGTATTTATGAATAAAACATCAAACCCAACTTCGGTTCACAACTGCACAAACAACAGTTTCAGTGGCACTTATCATCCCCTCCCCCTTACCTTTTCCTCCCCCTCTCTTCGTGAAAACGACGCCGTCTGTGAACCGGATAACTGGCTCTCTCCAGCTCTTTGAAGCGCTGCGATGCATCCTTATGTCTTGTGTCGCGTGTAGATCGAGTGTATAATTTAAGCTGTGTTGGGCTGCTTTGATGGACTGTGAATGAGGTAGTAGATAGTATTATTCTTAAAGATATAATTTAATCGATTTAACTTAGTGCCCAATGATATTTATGGTTAGAGGACTGTCAGAGGTTGTGATATAATAACTGCAATATTTACACGTAAATCTAACCCAAATACACCGTTTTTATAATGTAACTAATACTAGAAATTACGATGATGGCTTATAGTACTTTACGTCTATTTTTCGCAATCTTTTTTCGGTTCAACACTCAGACTCATAACAAATATTTGTTAATTACTCAAAGTTATGCCTCAACCCATATTCTTTACACACCATTTCTGCCCAGAGGCACCATATAGCCCATAATATTCCTCATAAAATTAATAAAAACCGCCACAAACGATAGCACGAAATATTTCACGCTCCACTCTACTACCATTTTATTACACGTATAAAAGCCACATCGCTGCCCACCTCAGCGGCTCGCGGTGCGATGCCATATATATTCACGGTACGTAAAACAAGCGGTAATAAAATTTTTAGCCGCGTTGTAAGTAAAAAAAATTGGCACTCGTATATCTGCCCGCGATACGCGATCGTAAATGTAGTTCAGGTTAGAACAGTGGTACAATACTGTTTTGTGGCCTCCACGTTATTTGGCATTGTTATTGGATAAAATGCTTTGTTACTGTTTGGGGGAAATATGAATAACTAAGGGCACTCATAAACTTATATAAGCTTTGCTCATTGTAGATCAGCATTTTAGCTACCCATTCCATTCTGGACTGGATTCCTTATTGAAATAGCTTAGCAATCAAACATAATTCTGGCCTTCTATAATAAAATCTTCCACTTCAGTTTTCCCTAACTCTATTCCCTCCAGTTTGGTCTGGAGTTTGAGCAAGTCCCTCTTAGCCCCTCTCCCTTCCAGTCTCAACAATTACCATCTCCTCTCAATCGATCTCTCGGTTGTAAAAGAGTCCCGTTCTCAGCAGTAGCCAATTCGTTATGGGCTGATATAGTATAGTACAATTATAAGAATCTTCACCCAATATTTTATCTGCATTTGAATCTGGCCTCCATGTACTTTTCAGTTACAATTAATGAAGATGAATTCTTCTTATTGTTCAAATAAGATCTAAATTCTAACATTGAACTACTGAATGCAATTTTACTGTGTCACAGTGTGCTTTACAGTATCCAACAGTGGACGCGTTTGCGTTTATGCCACGTATTAAAATTACTTACATTTATGTGTATTGCCCTTATTTACAATGCGAGTGTAGCATTGCTTCACGATATTTATTTTGCCGGCCAGGCCAGCGGGTATTCCAAACATTTGTTACGCGGCATTTATTGCTTAATTATTTTGTAAATTACACGCAAACGGTACGTTATAGTAAAATACTTTTCTTTTTTATTAGGATTATAAGTGGTGCGTATTTTCGGTCCTGCAAACTCGATCCGAAATAAATATGTCATCTCTAGATTGCGCAAATGTTAACTGATAGACAAGACCTGAAGCATTAAGCCCGTTGCATGCTGTTCAGGATAGGGGTCATTTACTAAGTGAATATTTGTTAGGGTTCCACCCCTCACCTATATAGTCGAGCCGGGTATATCCCGACTATAGGAGACTGTCCAGCCCTCACACCCGCCACTGCAACTCCTGTAAGTCAGGATCAACAGTGGCACGCATTTTAATGACACTAAGCGTTGAAGCTCAGCGAGTCTCCGGGAATGTCTAACTTGTCTTTAACCCGCAACGAAATCAATCAAAAAGTTAAATTAATAGGAGGAGTTGTAAATAAATTAGTGTCCACTTCCCTCCCTAATAAAGCGGGTGACAAAACAATGAACTAAAGAGGTAAATAACCTCGCATAAAGACATTTACAGCCAGATAAGCCAGCTGTAAAGCACCACGGATTAGTCATAATTATATTTAAATGGGACCTATTATGTAAGCTGTTATACTTGATTCCAATAATAGGTATGGCAAAATCGCCGGAAAGCACGGAAATTCTTCCTAGTCTCCACAAGGTCCGTGTAGAATACAACTCCAGATGTTATTTGCATACTATCTAGCATGGTTTTACGCTCATTCTGCCAAAGACTACACTCCCAAAGTATATGATGCGCGGACTGCTCATATTCGCAATAAGGTGTTGAACATGAGCACGCAGGCGAATCAACGAGCTTAAATGAGTACAGTTTAGACTTAAAGTTACCATGGCCCGTAAGAAACTGTGATACGTAATAATCGATATCTAGCCAAGTCTTAGTCAAACGATCACGCACGCATGGAAAATATTGGTATAGATACCGACCCTTCAATATCCCGACTATAGTCAAACATCATTATCATTATCTTCATACATACATAAACTCACGCCTTAATCCCAGAAGGGGTGTGCAGAGGTGTCACCAGGACACCCACATTTCGCCTTGTATGTTCCGTCCCATGATGTGAAAGAGGGCGAGCCTATCGCCATATCGGGCATAAATTCCTGAATCCGGGCTGATAATGAATTGAAAAAACCCAATATATCTTTGCCCGACCCGGGATTTGAACCCGAGACCTCAGCTTTGTAATCGGACCGTAGTACAACTACGCCACCGAGGCACCGTCATTATCTTCAACTAGAATAAATACCCGCCTTTATCTAGCAACCTGCAATATCATAGGTTCTTTCTTAAGACGTAGATATTTTTGAAAAAAAAATGTTTGTACGACACAGGTATTTGTTTCGGGTCTGGGTGTCGGTGAGATCGAGAAGTCTGTCGTAGTTTCTGATACCCACGACACAAGACTCGATCATAATGTGCGGTCAGGACTATGTATGTGACTGTTGGGTGTATTTTTTTATTTATTATTATGTTTCTCCCTCACTCCTCGGTAACAAGAAGTCCACTATTAGATATGTCTATAAAAATCGAATAAAAAATAATTCTGTCCGTCCGTTTGTTACAGCCTGAGAGACTGAACGTGTTCAAAAATGACCAAGACAGCTGGGACTATACAAGTAAGTGTCTTTTATATATATACATATATGTATATGTAAATGATTGGTGCAATGAAAAATATTTGTATACTATGGCTAACGGTCAGGCGGAGCGATAGTTCTTAGTGTTTTAAATAGGTTAGAATAATACTAGATTTTATAAAAATTTGAAGACAAAATCACTATGTAATCTACTTAAATATGGTCTTGTGGTATATGAAGCAGTACTATGCAATGACGTGACATGTTAGTTAATTCACATAATTAAAGGAACAATAATTTAACATTTCTGTATTTATTAAAAAATATCTTTAGTATATTAACCTAATAAATATAAAAGACAAAAGGAAACTTAATTTATATTTTTGACCTCTCGTGTTGGAAGCAAAGATTAATTCGCGATCCCGACGCCTCGACGCGACGTCGTGAAAAGTTAGTTAATTTCATCTCCTGAATATTGAGTGGTATAATAAATTATAATACTTTGTGTGACTTGTTTGTCTTTGTCTTACTTATCTTTACTCACTGGGTAAAAATTGTAATAGTATTTAAATAAGTAGCATTAATGTGCCTACGTAAATAAGCAATTTTTGATATGTGTGTGAATACTTTTTAGTGAATCACTATGAATTCTTTATTATTAAAACTATATGAAATTCTTTACTATGATTAATTTCTACGCGAAATAAATCATGTAATTAAATACTTTATTTATTTAATCTATGGAAGATTAACAGCAACTACAATCTATACATATAATAAAAATGTAAATGGTCGATGTCTGTACATGGAAGATATTTGAGAAATTTTAACGCGGGGGGTCTTTATAACAGCAACAGAAGCCAAAACAATTTTTTTTAGAATTTTTGTCTGTCTGTCTGTCTGTCTGTCTGTATGTTTGCTTGCGCATCACGCAAAAACTACTGCACCAAATGAGATGCGGTTTTCACAGTTGTATTGCTGTAGGTTCAACTTAAAAACTGGTATATGTTGCATTTACATACAGGGTGTTTCTTTTTGTTTGCTTGCACATTACTCAAAAACTACTGCACCAAATCAGATGCGGTTTTCACAGTTATATTGGTGCAGTTCGAACTTGAAAATTGGTATATATTTCATTTACATACAGGATGTTTCTTTTTGTTTGTTTGCACATTACTCAAAAACAACCGCACGTAATGAGATGCAATTTTCACAGTTATATTGGTGCAGGTCGAACTTGAAAATTGGTATAAATTTCATTTACATACAGAGTGTTTCTTTTTGTTTGCTTGCACACTACTCAAAAACAACCGCACGTAATGAGATGCAGTTTTCACAGTTATATTGCTGCTGGTCCAATTTGAAAACTGGTATATATTTCATTTACATACAGGGTGTTTCTTTTTATTTGCTTGCGCATAATGCAAACTACAAGACGAAATGAGATGCGGTTTTCACAGTTATATAGGTACAAGTCCAACTTAAAAACTGGTATATGTCTTATTTACATACAGGGTGTTTCTTTGTATTATGGAAGATAAATGAGAAAAACTAATATGGGGGTCTGTATTAACGTAATAAAAAAAATGATTTTTAGAATATTTGTCTGTTTGTCTGTGCGGTTGTGCGCGATGCACTCAAAAACCGCTTAATGGATTTCGATGAAATTTGGTATGGAAGTAGCTGACACCCTGGATTAACACAAAGGCTACTTTTTATCCCGAAAAATTAAGTGCTCCCGTGGGATGAGGAAGGAATTCCGACATATTTGTTACTTTTTATACTCAAAGGGATGGGATGGGACTGGATTACATGCCTTGAGTGAGAATGAGACGGGACGGGCGGGATATAACGGGACGGGACGGGACGGAATGAGAAATACCAAATAAAGTTAATCACGCTGACGAAGTTTGCGGGCAGAAGCTAGTACGTTAATAATTATAATAATTAAACAGCATACTCGTATGAGACATATCAATATAAATCTGCCGTGAGCGTCCGCACCGAGACTAATGTTTATGAGAGCCACAAGTTTTTGTCTCGGGTCTGGGTGTTTGTGAGACCGAAAAGTCTCTCGAAGTTTTTGATATCCACGACACAAGAATTAATTGATCTTAATGTGGGGTCAGGACTATGTATGTGACTGTTGGGTGTATTTATTTATAAACGCAATGTAATGTATATCGGTTGTTGCTGTATATAATGTTCGTTGCATCTTTCATGATACTTATAGGTTGAATAATTTATTCTTATTGACTTTACTCATTCGTCATAACACGAACTTCTTCATACTAAAAACATAGACCTATTGAGGACAGCACCCTCAGAGGCAAAAACACAGTCCTTGCTATTCTCAACCACCGAAATTTTGTGATTTCTAAAGACCTTTATTTTTGATCTATAATAGAAACTTAACTATGTAATGGGCATCCAATAAATTGCCAAATTGGGCATTCGACGAATCAAAATTAAAATCTTCTACAACTTAACATTAAATACCACTTATAAGTACGTAAAACCATATATAAATAAATCAGAAAGACTTTGGAAATTATAAAAGAAATAGGCACACCTGTTCACCAACACGATGCGAACAACTTTCGCTCCACCCAAATTTGTTTATAAGTAAAACAAAACAAAGATAGGATCCTTTTACGCGTGTCTGTCGATTTCGACCTGGAATACCGACAGAATAATTACGTTCCGTCTTGTTTACCCAATTTTGTTTATGTTCAGCGTATATAGAACAAAATTCCCAAAGTTGTTTTTATTCGATGCCTATGTTGTTTTACAGGTAAACAATTTTCAGATGAGTCTCGTGTGTGTATCTTGATGTGTTTTGAAATAAGATAAGGCATCGTTAGAACTGTTTTAATGTGTGTAAATATACATATCCATAGTAAAATAAGTGTTTTGACGTGTGTATACGTAAATAGACAGCCTCGGCGCAGTTGGTTAGACGCCGGCTGTGAAACGGGAGGATGCGGGTTCGATCCCCGCACCGAGACTATTGTTTGCGTTAACCACAGGTATTTGTTTCGGCTCTAGGTGTTTGCGAGACCGAAATGCCTTTTTTAGTTTCTGATACGACACAAGACTCGATCTTAGTATGGGGCAGGACTATGTATGTGACTGTTGGGTGTATTTATTTAATTTTGAAATAGTTTTTGGTTTCAAAATTCTTAATAGCGTAACAAGTAAATGGGTAATGCACATAGTATACAGAATCAGTAAAATATAATTTTAACCATGGATCGTTAGTTTGATCTTCCATAAAATAATTGTGACGTTAATAAAATCTGTATCACGTATAAGTTTTAATCAAAGAACAAATAGGTCGTAATAAAGACTAAATAAGATTTAATAAGATTTAAAACCAGTTATAGTTATCGAATGTTTTGTCTAATTCGCTCAAACTGAATTCTAAAGTCGTTCGAAAGGGACAAAACACTCGAAAATTAAAATAGGTTTCAAATCTGTCTTTGAATAAGCCCGTTTGCAATTATAAAACAGCAAATCCACTGTAGAATGTAGCCGTCTTTAACAGTATCCATATTTCACAAATAAAAGAAACCTGAGATATATAACTAAAGATTCAACTTAACTATTATACTTATATGTGGACAGAAAATCCGGCCAGGCAAATCCATTGCACTAATAATATTATAATACCTAATAACATTAAGAAAGACAGTTAAACCTCAAAGTGGCACGGGGTAGCGCAAAGCGAATCACCACAAATCCGGTTAAGCCCCGGCCCACAACAAGCCGACGAGCAAAGAAGCCCCGGCTTCTTTTGAAGCACGAAAGTCTTTTAAAAGTTAAACGCGACATAAAAGTCGCCAGTACTGCGTGTATTTCTTTTGTCGCGCATTTTTTGCACTTTCAATTGTGTTAGGATTTTTGCTTTTGAAAGTTTTTCGGGAATTATTCGTTATTTGAATTTTGAATGCGAAAGTCTCTTATAACTTGTTTGCAATGAAATTTGTTTGTTGCGTGTTCTTTTGATGGTAGTTTTTAATCATGCCGGTGACACAGATAACGAAAAGAAGAAGCGTCACAATTAATTGTTCAGAAGAATATAATGCATTAGTCTAAGAGGAGATTTTAAAGACCAGTAAACATTTATACTTTTGATGAAAGGTAGATAGATTTGAATGGTGTTGTTTATTATAATAACTGTTAAAATATATTTTTTCTTTATTTCCATTTTCTATAATGGATTTGATCACTCACAATACTCAAAAAGTTTATATATTATTTACTTGAAACATAATAAGAGTAAATACTGATACAATGAGCGCAGTGGAATGCCAAGCGTTGCTTTGAAAATAATTGTGTTGTTTGCTTACCATCAGGCGAATGGCTTGCGATTCTTGACATACATCGCAATTAAAAAAAATATTTTTTTTGAAAAATTCAATGTTTTTAAAACAGAGAATCGAAAATAAAACCAGCACACCTCATTTGTCACCACTACTTGCCCAATGATGCGATTATCGCAGGTCGTAGTCACTCTCACAAAGCGATGGTCGTCGTAATTTCCGCCGCGCCAGACGGACCAGAATGAAATGTTCTACAGTGGGTGGTAATCATTATAAATGGCATTCTGATTGAACGCCGATTGACCGTCTTATTGTGATGTAGATTATTGATTAGAGTTATAGATTTTTGGACTGAAAATGCTTAAATGTACTACTGACTAAGAGCGACGTGGGAGTTAAATTCAACTTAATATTTGAATGGCGTTTGAGTACTCGGGCGTAAATGTCTCAGCTGCCTACCCAGTTACTGTGATAGCAAAATAGCCAAAAAAAAACTAAAATCCCCGACAACTTTCGGCTAAACTTCGTTAGGAACAAAAACGGTACCGCGCCGAGTGTCGAATGTTGATGCGCTTTGCATATATTTGCAATTTTATTCAAAACGTACAAAAATGGTTGGGTAAAAATAAAGGTCCACGAAAGACAGAACGTTTATTAAAATTGTTAGTGCAACAATTTCTGATTTAGTACCAGTAAAGTGGTAGTTCTTGGTATAATTTTAGACGGATTAACCCCAAACTCAGTATATTGCATATAGTACGCTCAAATACTCAAACGCCATTTAAATATTAAGTTGCACTTAACTACGCAAGACCCACTTAACTGTACATTTAAATGTGCATCTTAATATTTAAATGGCGTTTGAGTATTCGAGTGATAGAAACTTATAAAAAAACAGTTATACAGGGTGTACAAGAGAATGGCGCACCTGCTAATATACATTTTAGTAAATCGTGATTACGTCTAGCTTATGATGCATTTTCGTAGCGTACTCTGATAATAACAAAGATGCCGAGAAATCAAGAATTACCATCACACGTGCTTCCCCTTAACATATTACGCCAAAGTGATTGAACCCTACAACTGAACGGGTCGCTCCACAACAGATAAGTAGGAATACTTCCCTTATAATAGGTGATTAAAACTACATGATTGCTACGCCACTTAGTGTACATAATTAGGAAATAAGAATTTAGCATTGAACGAACCGTAGAATATGGTATCTAGAGAACATGGGCAGAAGACCTACAATAATTCAAGCGTACTGCTTAAGTGCCGCTAATGATCATAAAATAAATAATAACTAACCCTATAATTTAAGCCGTAAATAGGTACCTTAGGTAAGGAGGTACGTGCTGGACCTGCCAAAATCCCACACGAAAGCACTGCCACAATTTGATAACATACAACACTTTTACGTTTATAATTCACTTCATTAGACACGTAAAATGTACTATGTGTACACAGAGCCGTCGCTCGGTCTTCCGATGCAACGTGTTTGATTCAACTTCGCGTAATTTTGCACAACTCACCAAAGTATTCTACCGTTTTAGCCACGAACTCATCGTCATTGCAATGCCCGAAATACACTTAGATATTAAACTAACACTTCACAATAAATACCATGGGATATTCCGTACCTACGTCAAAATTGATAAAATTCAATCAAAGTAACTGAACACTAATATACACGACAAATACATGTACACCCGAACGTAGTCCGAATTCAACTAATAAAAGATAAAAAAAAATTTCGAAAAACGAAAAATAAAGGCTTGTTCACATTAGACACCTTTACACCTATTTCATTTCATAATATTTTTTTTCCAAAATTGATACAAGTTTTTACTGTTATCACTAATTTAATATCATAATATGCTATTTCTTAAGTAAACTCCATTTATTCGGCTACAATGATTTTTTAAATTTCGCTTGTAGTATGAGATTTTAGAACATTTTCATCACTTTAAAGCAACATCATTATTAATATTAATTAAATCATAAGCAAAGGCGGTCTTGTAACTGAATGGATCAAATTATGTAACTATTTTAACACATTTAAATAAGATTAATATCTCAGGGGAGAGTAACGATCATTTTATCAATCCATTATGATATTCCGTTTTTACGTAACTCTAATTATCCAAGTACCTAACCAAATTAAGTTGTACTAAGTGTGAAGTGTGAACACACCCTAACGTGGCGGTCATCCTTTGAGTAACGCACACAAAACACCGCCAATGGTATTAGTGTCACTCAAACTCGAAAGCGGCGAGCTCAAAGGAAGAATAATCGAGCCGCGCTAGTTCCGACAAAGTTCCGACGAGTACACAGTGACCTTCGGCTTCCTTTATGAAATGGGCCGAATTCTGCAATCATTTTAATATCTTATTTTTTATTTATCAGTGTAATTGCGTAAAAAGAAATTTTAATGAATATTAATTACTTAGATAATTTAAATAACGTGTTACTAAAACGTTTGTAATTAATAAATTTGCATGGTACAACATGGTTTAACCGAGGACCAGCGTGATTTATTGGTATCTTAGAGTTTAGATTTGTGACACCTTAAGGCAAATAATGACAAAAAACTCAATCCATGCACGATGCAACTATACCTACCTAGTTATTATGTTGTGAATTTGTTGACGCTATAAATCTAAGTACGCCCCTGTTTAACTGTTTTATTTCTTTGAAATGAAACAAAAAATACATTTTTGTAAAATTAGAGAAGGATAAAGTATACAGCTGAGAGTTAATGACCTGGCCTATTTGTGAAATATGTTAAGGCGAAGTCTATGAAATTTTTGTTTCTGATAAAAAATGTTTTCGTGGTATATTTCGTTAACCATTTAATTAACAACGAAACGAAAAAATACGTATATGTTAAAATCTTGTTCTTTACTCATTTCAATTGTTTTTTTGCGAAATTGTGATGATAATACTTAAAACTTTAAACGGCCATAACTCCAAAACGGATAAGTATTTTCCAAATATTATTCTTTTATTATCATATTAATATTATGCCCTTGCGCCCAACTTAGCTAGTGCGCCATTCTCTTGTACACCCTGTATATCTGTCAAACAAAATTCTAAAATTACCATCAACAGGGATGTGGTTTAAAATAATTTGTTTCAGTAATTACCGATGAAAACCCAAGTGAATATACCTTTAGGTTCGCATAAATTAATGCAAAAAATAATTATCCTCTTCGCTACAAATCGCGACATAACGCGCCTAGTGGACGCCCAGCATATGTAGCGAAGGAACCGCTTACGCAGATTACATAAATGTGTTTCAGTTAATCGATTAATTCCATCTGCACAGTGAACGGACGCGGAAAGCGCCGGCCGTCCACGTAACAAGATAAAAATATATTTAGTTTATAACTTTTGTATTCAGATTTTTTGGAGAGGTTTCACAATGTGAATTTTTATGGTTTGAATTAAATGCAAATGTGTATTTCAGGCCTTCTATTTTTGCCAAAAATCGGTAATGGCTTTGGAGTGGGACGCATTTTAGGCCAGGGAAAAATATAGTTTCTTTCTATTATTATTCACTGGTACTAGGTCTTTCATATGTGAGAGGCCGTCTGGGTAGATACTACCGCAATGTCTATTTCTCCCGCCAAACAGCAGTGTAAATGCACTGTTGTCTTCCGGTTGGAAGGGCGTTGTAGCTGGAGTATCTACTCGACATCATGAGACTTAACATCTTAGGTCTCAGGATGGCGAGCGCACTGCGCCAAGCATTGCTTTGTTATTCACAGTGTGGTTTCTATCTCTATATCAGCCCATAAGTCCCACTGCAGGGCACGGGCCTACTCTACAATCGAGGGAATCGATTGAGAGTGGTTAGGCCATATAGTCCATCACGCTGGCCTAGTGCGGGTTAGCGGACTTACATACCGTAGAAATTCTTTAAAATCGCTTCGGTATGCAGGTTTCCTCACGATGTTTTCTTTCACCGTTAAAGTGCGTTTTGATTGACTATCAATACACACATAGCTCCGAAAAGTCAGAGGTGTGCCCTGGGATTTGAACCCGCGACCACCGGGGACATGTAGGCAGCCGCGTCTGGTCCGTTACCAACAGGCCACCACGCCACGTTTGCTTTGGTTAAATTAATTTTAAAGCAGTTTTCCTTTGTGCATTGTTTGTCGTATCGAACAGTAATTTTCAATCAAGTCGGTTTTCTATGAGAAGATAATATTCCCCGGTCTGATCTATTCCTATATTATCCTCACCAAATCCACATTCTAAACGCGCGCCAAATTGCACACAAACATTGCTCTATCAACATTAGCAATAAAGTGAATAAATCAATACACCTTGAATATTATTACATCAGAATGAATACCCACCGAGCGATATATCAAGATTACTGAGATATTCGCAAACGTTATGTTTTCAGTATTTGTATGATCCATCCACAGATGTGAATTTTAATAGATGCCGCAAGTACATAACGGGTATATCAAGACTGCGAACGAAAACGGAGTCAGGTAGTTGTATTGGTTACAGACAAAATGCAATTAAATATTTCGCAAAAAACGTGTTTTTTTTTGCGACTTTTTAAATATTATGATTTTTCGAAAATAGTAATTGAAACTCTTGTGTACCTTCGCGTCTTTAGAAAATATTAAGGTGTGCATTATTATTTTAAGAAAACAATGTATAAATAACCCAAATATGACGATGAGTAAAAAAAATATTATTTTTTGATTTTTTGAATTTTTAGTTGCATTGTTTCTGAAATCACTAATAATCCAACCATCTGGCTTCGTTTTCGGTCGCAGTCTTGATATACCCTGTGTATACGACGATGTATATGTTAGATAATATATACAAAATAAAGATTTGAGAAATTTAGTAATTTTATGAAAATAAATATAAATTAAGAAGAGGTAGTAGTAAATAATAATTTTAAAAGGAAGAAAACAGTATAATTATTATTATATGGCTCAAAAATAGTATTAAGTGTTTGTTAATTTTATAACTATAGTTAATTTAGAGTAATTAGCATTTAAAAATATTTTATATGTTATTTGATAATTATTTTTATAAACAGTAAATGTATTGATTTTATATGGAATAAAAGGAGGGAGCACCGTCATTAATTGCTATAAATACTGAGTGACGGGTGCGTCTCGATTCATTCTAATTTCAACAGTGTAAGAAGTAACAACAATAAAAGTTACACAAACAAGAATATTGCCTTATTTCTTATCGAAACTCTGCCGGATTGGAAAGTGACTGCAAAAGTTTAATATATATAAACTTGACGTGTTCAAAATAAGCTACGTTTTTGTCATTTATTCGCACTCTTCTCATTTTTGTTATATTTTAGTTCTATTGTGACATTGTTATCAGGGTGGTCAAAATAAAATTAGAGTTTGCAAGCAATGAATTTCATTACTTACGGTCGGTTAGGTTATAGAAACCTATCTATCTTTAACAACAGGTCAAAAAATAGCTACCATCACTATATCGTTACAATTCTATGCTTTAATAAACAAATATTGACGTACACATTTATCTTATTTTTTTATTTAAAAATATGCAAATGCATCATAGCTAAATCTCTAAATATTTTTTTACGGAAAAATAAAATGTATCAAAATACACTAAAGGTAGCCATTTTAATATCTTTTAAAAGATTGTAATGCGACGGTAGATAGCAAAAAGCTGACTCGCTTTGTTATAAATTTTCACACTTTTAAAGAAACATGCATCATCTATTAGATTCGTATCTGTGGATCCAACGCATTGGTCTTTGGCAAGGAGTATGATGATAATTCTCGGTTGAATATGTAGCCTCGTGCGTTCTCAGTGTAGAATTGGGTTGATAAAACATCATAGAATTTTGATTCTCGGAAATGTTATTGAAGTAATCGAAAATTAGGGAAATTGTGTAATAATATCTATTTGTAGATTTAAATAGGATTCTCAGAAACAGTAATTTCAAAGTTGTATAATTGAAATTTTCTGAAACAAAATCCTCTTTGTTATTAGTTTTTTTAGTTCTGTCTGGTTAATATAACACGATTTTTTAGTTTTGTTTCACAGAAACACTTAATGCAAAATAATACGGGTAGTATATTTCTAGTAGTATTATTCTCACATAACCTTACTAGGTACTAAAAATACCTCAAAATTAATACTTCTCCGAAAAATCAATGAGACTCATAAAATGTTAGAATCGATTTCACCATCGTAAAGAACGGATTCCACCTCACAGCTAGCTTTACAAGTATTCCTATTTAAAATTCTGGAAATGTTCCAAAATCAGGTGAAGCGATAAATACCCTCGAAATATTACAAATCAAGTCGTTGGTACTGCTTTCCGATTGTTCTATTCTGATTATCGATTCCAATCGCTTTTGATGTCTGATAAAAATATTATTTACTTCATACAAGGTTTGGCAAGACGTCAGAAGTCTAGTTGCGAATGATATCTTTATTGTGTTAAATTATTATTGATTCGCCTTTGATGCCAATGATTTGCATTATGCAATACGCATCTAGTGAAGGTTTTTTTAAAATCTGAACAGTAGTAATCTCTTATGATTTAACTAGGATTTTGTCAGCGACTTGTTTTTCTCATTAATATAATCATACATTGTTTACTCAATTATTATTATGGACAAATAAATACATATAAATCTACCGTCGTTTTACGCTAGCGAAGTAGGAATATGAGCATAAGATTGAATTCGATAAATAACTTTACAAATTTTACGAAGGTACAAAAAAGTAGTTAGTACACTAAGAAAGGAATCTTAAAATGACATTAGATATATTAATACTACCAGCATTTTATTATACTCGACTTCTCGAGAAAGATAAAACCATTTTCAAATTAAAATAAGAACTAAAAACCGTTAAGGATGACGATGATTGGCCGTTCGAACGTAACAGTCGAACTCTCCCACTGAAACTAATATAAATCAACTGCAAAGGGGTCGAGAGTAAAAACAAGTTTGCTCTCTCGAACGTACTAGCAAACTTGCCTTACACAGCTCGAATGTTGCCAATAAATACAACACCGTTGAACTTACTTGACCTGAAAGCGTGGATCTTTGCTTACCTGTCCGCCATTTTACAAAATGGCGGTCGGTTTAAAAATGGCGTCTGTGATGTTGACACCGGATGTGGCGGATGTAGAAAATCCTCGCGGATCGTTTGTGACGTCATCTGTTGGATGCTGTGATTAACTTGTTTTATACGGAAGACGGAGAATAAAACGAAAAATGGTAATTGGCGCCCAACGTGGTACTTCACTTTTAGGTACCATTAACTCGGATTTTACAGTCATCTATACATATGTACTATACTGTACATGGAAGATAAATGAGAAAAAGTAATATGGGTGGTCTACATTAACGTAATAGAACCCCCAACAATGATTTTTAGAAATTTTGTATGTTTGTCAGTTTGTCTGTTTGTCTGTGCGGTTGTGCGCGATGAACTCAGTAACGGCTTAACGGATTTCCACTAAATTTGGTATGAAGGTAGCTGACACCCTGGATTAATACTTATGCTACTATTTATCCCGAAAAAAATAGTGTTCCCGTGGGATGAGGTAGAAATTCCGATATATTTGTTACTTTTTTAAATGGATGGGATAGGACTGGATTACATGCCTTGTGTGAGAACGAGACTGGACGGGCAGGATATAACGGGACGGGACGGGATGGGATGGTAAATTCCAAATAAAGTTAATTTTCAAATAATCACGCAGACGAAGTTTGCGGGTAGAAGCTAGTTCATAATAAACATAGAGTTATAACTTCTTCATTACATGGAGCACTATTGACTTTAATTTAAATCATTCTTCGGTAACCAGCTCGGAGCTTCCATGTTAATAAAGACTAAAATATATACCGCCTAAATCAGCCATCCAGAACCAGGCCAGCGTGGCCGACTATGGCCTAAGCCTTCTCAATTGAACTCATAATACGAATATGGACAAACACAGTAGAGTTCAGTAAAATAACCTTTCTTTGACATTGACCCACAAACAAATCTAATCTCTTCTAATATAAATTCACCCCAATAGATTTAAACTCCACATAACATCACATTACGCTCGCCCCCAATTCCAAACGCACTCAGTTGCGAGAATATATTTTTGTTAAGCAGTTACTCGTTTCAAAGCGAGTGCCGGAGTGGATATTCCTCTACCCTCCGGCCATTACTATCGAGTACTAGGTGCATCTGCTTGTGATGTTAGAATTTAAGAGGGAAAATCGAGATCGGGTATCTTCGGTTGTATTTTTGAATTTCTTTGTGTGGAGTCTTAGATTCGGTTTGGATTATATTTTTATGCAATACTTTTATATATTCGTTAGACTATTTTATTTGTTATATTTTTATTAATACCAATTATATTATTCTATACTTTAATTCATAATGAAGTTATGATTGCGTAACAAAATATCCTATTTTTCTAAAGCTGCATTCACGCTCATAATGGTGTTCCTCTCTATGGCATTTCTTGTGTTAATATCTTCCGACTTACCTCTGAAAGTAGTAGTCTTACATCTCTAACGACTATTTCAAGAAACTCCGTGACAGTAGTACTTCAAAAGGTATTTTTATTTTCCGACCCGGCAGCGGAAATCGCATTAAAAATTTCGAGTCCCTTCCTCGCCGAGTACGTTCAACTTTTCCACATTCGAGGGAAATGTGTTTAAATAAAAAACAACGTATATAGGCATCATTTCCTTTGTTTATAACGTATTCACAAGTCCGCTAGGCGGTCGCGTCGGTCGCGGCCCGAGGGAAAACCGCCCTTTCATAATCATTAATTCTGCTCCATTAAAAATCCCATCGTAAAAATCGACGCGTCCTCAGGCCTAAATAGAATGGCGCACTGGCGACTTTTAGTCGGTCGACTGTTTTGCCGATGATTATACCGGGTATATCAAGACTGCGACCGAAAACGAAGCCAGGTAGGAAGTAGTATTAGTGGTTAAGAACATAATGCTATTAAAAAATCGCATAAAAAGCGACAGTTTTTTTTTTTGCAATTTTTTATATCGTTGTGTTTGAGTGCTAAATACCTAGTTTTTGCGAAAAAAGGAATTTAAACCCTTACGTACCATTGCGACTTTAAAACTAAAAAGGTGTACATCATCATTTTAGGAAAACTATGTATTATCACACAAATATGACGATTAGTAAAAAAATTAAAAAAAAATTGACGATTTTTTTCCTAAATTTTTTGTTGCATTATGTCTGAATTCAGACATACTACCACCTGGCTTCGTTTTCGGTCGCAGTCTTGATATACCCGGTATTTAATTTATTTTGAAATCGCAAGTAGCAACGTTTTTTATGACATAGATTATTCTATAGTTTAAGCAGCTCAAATAACAGTCACTCATTAAAAATGAAAGTTAAAACGCAGCTAAATATGTGACCGTGATACGAATGTTTGATTCACAGGTAATTGTGATAATATCATTCTAAATTATTTAAAGTTGTTTTATTTGTTTTTTTTTAAGTCTCGTAGTTTCTGATACCCGCGAAACAAGACTCGATCTTAGTGTAGGGTCAGGACTATGTATGTGACTGTTGGGTGTATTCATTTATTTATTTACTTCAGTTACCACCTTAATATATTAGATAGAAATAGAAACATTTGTCTAGTCGTAGAAAAACACCTCAGAATTTTAAGTTTCATATTTTTCCCAGATTTATGGAAAATCTCAAAAGTGACTCCTGTTTTTAAATCTGGTGATAAAAAGGATGTGAGGAATTACCGGCCCATAAACGTACTGAATTGTTTCGCAAAAATTGTTGAAAGTTTGATTTACTGTCCTTTATACAATCATTTTAAGCATCTACTTAGCTCCAAACAACACGGCTTTGTTAAAGGATTATCAACTACCTCTAACTTATTAACATACACTAATTACCTATGTTATAACAAAATATCGCAGGTAGATGCAATATACACAGATTTTGCCAAAGCTTTCGATCGTGTCAATCATCGCATTCTTCTCACGAAAATACAACATCTAGGTATTCATGGCAACCTTTATCGCTGGATCTGTAGCTATCTTATTAACCGTACACAATTGGTGACCTTGTACGGATATGAGTCTGTTCCATTCATACCGGCTTCAGGAGTTCCTCAGGGCTCTAACTTAGGTCCTCTGCTATTTTTAATATTTATAAACGATTTACTGGAATCATTTACCTGTTCATGTTTAGCCTATGCTGATGATATTAAACTCTACCTAGAAATATCACAAATAGATGACTGTGTTTTACTTCAGCATAACATTAATATTCTGAACAAATGGTGTAATAAAAATTTGTTGTTCTTAAATATAAAGAAGTGTCAGTTCATCTCATTTACCAGAAAAAAGAGACCTTTGAGATATAACTACGCTATTGCCGGAATAAAATTGGAGCAGGTAAATGTGTTACGCGATTTAGGTGTTTGGTTTGATGCGTCTCTAACCTTTAAGCATCATTTCACTAATATCGTAACAAAAGCAAAAAAAAATGCTTGGCTTCATTAAACGTACAAGTAAACCATTTAAACAAGTCCAATCATTTAAAGTGTTATACACGTCTTTAGTCAGAACACAACTTGAATATTGTTCCTCTGTATGGTCACCTATTTATAAAACTGACATTAACAGAATTGAATCGATACAAATGGCATTCTTAAGATTGTTGAGCATTAAAATTGGTATGAGACGTACACTTTCTGAGTATAGTGATCGTTTGCAATATTTTGAATTCCTTAACTTATCTGTAAGACGCAAACTCACGGATATACATCAGCTTTATAAGATTGCTAGAGGATGCTTTGGAGAAGAATTGCTCTCACATTTGAATTTTATCATTCCTAAGCGAAATTTTCGTAACCCACGGCTATTTGGTATTCCGCATTCTAATAACAATACTTCATATAATAATCCTCTTCACCGAATGTGTCGAATTTATAATTATGTTGGCAACACGGAGCTCGATATCTTTCATCACAATTTTAATAGTTTTAAGAAGATTCTTTTTGATGACTGTGTAAAAATTATAGAATGCGTCGATTGATTATATTATTAGGAACTATTAATAACTTGTTTATGTCAATAACTTTGTTTATAAATGTTGTGTACAATACTTTGTTTAACAAATTAATTTTACATTTATCACTGTACTAATTTTACTTTTTAGTTGTCTAAGTTGTAGTTTGTTAAATGCTTTTGTACCAAATTCAAATAAAATAAAATACTGTGTACACATTTTGCGCTTTCCATACCTCAAGCGTGTGTACGTCCTAAAACTGTCGCACAACACCCGCCCGACAAATAGTCGTCGACGCGCGCAAGATTCAAGTCTAAATGGAGGGAAGGCCGGCCGCATGAGCCGTGAGAGAGGAAATTGCACTCCACGACGCTCCTGCCCTCTTTATTGTATGAAAATCGTCGACAGTCACACGACTAATGGTCGCCTTTTGGATATAGTTTGTTTTTATATTCAGGATGTGGTTAGATGTTTGGAGAGAGGTCAAGTTATACTGGTTATAATGTGCAGTGAATTTTGGTGGAATAGTTAGTGGTTTGGTATTTGGGTGTCCAATTGAATGTTGGTTTTAATGTAGGACCATAGTTTTATTAGTATAGACTCCACAACAACGGAAATATGGACTCAAGATGTGATAGCTGGAGAGCTCTTTGTCATGCAAGGCGTTTATTCCTGGAGAATTTTGAAAAACGACTGACCACGGTTTGATTCATGTAACGAATTCTTTTTTTGTGTGGCATACAACAAGTATTTGTTCCATTTTTGGGTGTTGTACCCAAAAGCCTTACGTAGTTTCTGATACACCACAAAAGACTTTTTAAGTTAAGTCAGGAATGTGTGTGGCTGTTGGTTATATTCAAATCGACTTTTTAAGAAGATCACGGACATACGTACAGGCCTAGGAGTCAAACAATACATCCCACATATTTAAAGCCATTTAAAATACACTGCCTCGGTGGCGTAGTTGTACTACGATCCGATTACAAAGCTGAGGTCTGAGGTTTGAATCCCTGGCCGGGCAAAATTATATTAGATTTTTCTTTTGTTTATCAGCCCGTGTTAGGAATTTGTGCCCGATATGACGATAGGTTCGCACCCTATCACATCTTGGAACGGAAAATACGAGGCGAAATGTGGGTGTCCTGGTAGCACCTCTGCCTACCCCTTCTGGAAAAAGGCGCGAATTTATGTATTTAAAATACACTTATTACATAGCTTCCACATTGAACCCAGCGCTCTAATGAACGTCTTTATAATCCGCAACCGAAGTATAAAACCAAATATATTGGTTAAGACTCGGAGTGGCGAGCAAACATTATGATCTCCGCACCGCTCGGGTTGATACAAACAAACAGCGCTGCCAACTGATCGATATGTAGGCTGATATAGTCCGACTTTGTGGGTGATAGAAAAATTGGATGGATTTTAAAATATTTTTGTTGCTTACATCTGGGTTTTAGGATAAATTTGAATTATTTTTTATGTACTGGCACGGCAAATACACTTCAGTTCACCTGATTTTAAGTGATATGTAATTTAAATTAAGCATCCAGAGATGAGAGGTGCTTATTACGCCAGCCTACTAAATATGCACAGCCCGAACTCTTAACATGGCACATACATACATAAACACACGCCTTTATCCCCGAAGGGGTAGGCAGAGGCGCCACTAGGACACCCACATTTCGCCTTGCATGTTCCGTCCGACGATGTGATAGGGGGCGAGCCTATCGCCATATCGGGCACAAATTTCTGACTCCGGGCTGATAATGAATAGAAAAATCCAATATCACTTTGCCCGACCCGGGATTCGAACCCGAGACCTAAGCTTTGTAACCGTACCGTAATACAACTACGCCACCGAGGCAGTCTAAACATGGCACACTTTGATACATTCGGGAACGAAGCCGCCTTAGATAGAAAATCTGCAATGAACGTAAATATTTCCTCGATTCGATTCCTCTAAGAAAATGAGATCGGTGTTTAGGTGGTGGAAGTATATTAGTTAAGATTTTGATAACGCCTACCGTACATAATGGTGGAAAATCCACGCAAGTGTGCCCATTTCGAGCAGGTCGGCAAAATTATGTCGATAAATGAATATAACCATCTCTAGCCAATTTGATTACAATAATATAGAGGTTTACAAGCTTATGCTTACCATCAGGTGCAAATAACTACATGTAACTACTCATCTTTAAGATTATCTCAACGTTTATCATCTCGCGTTTCTTTCAAACAGCATCAAAAGCGTTACAAGTGAACCGCACCCAACGGCTACATTCATAAGATATTAATGAACTCCAGACTTGAACATCAAGACCTGTTTGTTAAAGCAACCGGTTATTCAAGTTGTGGTATGAAATATAAGACTATTAAACGGAGCTTATTCAGCCCCTCCCTCCACCCCCCCCCCCCTCACCCGCCACTGCAACTCCTGCTTGCAGCTACAGCTTGCATCGACGGCATGCATTTTAATACTTAGCATTTAAGCTCAACGAGCCTCCGGGAATGTAAACGAAATATATTGATCTCAATAAAATAAACATCGACCTCGAAAACATTCTTGGATTCGAACCCGTTGTCTCTCCATCACAACAGTTTAACATTACCAACTAAGCTATCACTTACTCCGTAAAATGCAGCGAAATACGAAATCTAGATACTTTTAAAAACTTTTAATAAATAACAGACAAAGGCATCGCAAACTGCATCACATCGTTCCATTGTCTCTGTAATTCCGGAAAGTTGGCACCACTGATCCTCACTAGCTTCGAATGTTGGTAGCCCTGCCAAATGGCGTCGTTTCACCTGTCAACTGAAAATTGTTTTACATCTTTTAACTTGTTCTTTGCAATTTAACAATTCAATTTGTAAAATAAACTTTTTGGTAATAAATAACCAAGAACTGGAGATAGTAAATACAATTTATTAGGGTTATGTTTCTGTGAAAGTTTTAAATGTTTTATTTAAACTTGGCAACCTTATATAGCTATATTTGTACTTTTCTCTATCATGATCTAGAATATGAAAAGAGTACTGACAGTTCATAAATTGAAAAAGTAAGTATCTTAGCACTTGGCGCTCTATACTTCCTGCTTTCCCCAATAGAACAGAAGCGTGATGTTGCGTATGGATTTATATATGAAAAAATATGTATATACAACCATTAAACTACATTTTTAATTTAACCAAACATATGTCGAATATTTCTCTGTTTGTTGGAAATCTTAAATAAACGATATTACCATTTAATAAATTAATTTTACTATCTTAGAATAAATTTTATTCCCTAAACATTACCTCTTATCCTTGAAATTATCCAGTCCGGAAACTTTTATAATAACATTCCCTTCTCATGCTAATTTATTAAGGACAAAAATAGATTTTGAAGGATTCATTTTATCAACTCAATGTTATCTTTTCATCCTTAATTCCGGTCCGTAGGGCTGTCACAATAGTGCTAACGACCGGAAACTTTTGTATGGCCAGAATATTATGAATTAGTAAGGTTGTATTAAAATGGGATTTATGATGTAATCTATACAGATAATAAATTTGTAACCGATCGATGTCTGTACATGGAAGATAAATTAACACTTAAGCTACTTTTTATCACGTGAAATTTAGTGCCCCCACGGCATGAGGAAGGATACGAGTCTTTAGATAATACTATAGGGGTATAGGGTATACATATTCATCAACGGGTAGATCAGATTATGAAAAAGTATCATGACAAATAAAACATAGATAAAGAATACTTTTCATTGATTCAAAAAAAATTGTCAGCACTCAACCGGAACAAAATCCCGGTACACCGAAAACAGCGTGACACCCCTGATCGTGTAGCGAGTTTATCACGCCCTGTCAACGCTTTTTTATTAGCTTTTGATATGCAAATGAACTTTCAATTATTCCGTACACAAAAGCTCCTTGCCGCCCGGTACAAATAAACTTTCTAGCCGTGAAAAAGTTTTTTCTCGCGGTGCTGAAATTAATTTTGTGTGGCTTCTGGTTACTTGTTTTGAGAAATGTATTAGTAAATAAAAACTGAGAGATTGACGTAGTGGTTTAAGGGCCAGATTGTAGTCTAGTGTGCTAACTCGGGCTGTAGTGAAAATGCTACAGCATGACTTTAAGAAACTTCACTGTTCGAAATTATCAATTTACTTGTAGTTGAAATAATACTGCATAGCTTTACCACTTAATAACTATTTGGCTCAACCAAAAATATATAACCTAATTTTTAATTAACGTATTTATTAAGCAACGTTTTTTTATTTTTACAAATCTATATCCAAACAAAGGCAGGCAGAAAGATAAAAACTGCACAAAGAACGTTTTTTATTTTTATTAATCTATATCCAAACAAGCTAAAGAAATTAAAAATTGCACAAATACAATACTAAGCGACCGATGTAAATATTTAAGTATGGTGTGGATGACATGCGGTACAGTCGCGTGGAATGTTAATATAAACAATAATGTGGTGTGCCCGACTGTACCATGCTCGGATTGTGTCTAATACGATTCATACATACGGATAAGAAGTACGTGCAATGCTAAGGTTTTAATAATTATTAATTAAAGTATTGCTTAAATAAAGCACGGTGACTGCCTCGGTGGCGTAGTTGTATTACGGTACGGTTACAAAGCTGAGGTCTCGGGTTCGAGTCCCGGGTCGGGCAAAATGATATTGGATTTTTTTATTCATTATCAGTCCGGAGTCAGGAATTTGTGCCCGATATGGCGATAGGATCGCCCTATCACATCGTGGGACGGAACATACAAGGCGAAATGTGGGTGTCCTGATTACGCCTCTGCTTACCCCTTCGGGGATAAAGGCGTGAGTTTATGTATGTATGTTAAATTAAGCAAAACATTATCGACACCCATGAACATCTATGACCTTTGGATCGTAGGGTAGGACTACTGGAAATATAGGAGAAAAGGGAAGCAAAAGGACGGGAGAAGGAAAATAGTATTTGATCATTGAAATAAAACTATTTTTACGGATTTTATCGCGATTTGGTTTAATTTTTACATTTTGTAAATTAAACCAAATCGCCATAAAATCCGTAAAAATAGTTTTATTTCAATGTGTAACATTCGCGTAAATCTAAGAAACCATTAGTATTTGATCGCTTGCAATCACGCTGGCCGAACGCATACGTGACACCAACAAAACCAACGCTTTTACTAAAATACTTTTTGAAAATGATACCACCGCGGTTGAGCCGACTGATTCTTATTTATTTAGTCTAAACTCTAAAGGAACCAGTGTAACTTTACAAAATTAAAATAAAATCTTGCTCCATACTAAGATAGTTTTGTTGACAATTCACGGGGTCTTTGCGTCACATAAGTATTCATAGAGCTGGAGGGCCGACCACCCACAATATTTTATTCAATTATATGTAAAGAAATACCCCGTCTTTTGTGTGTTTTACTACCTAAACATCGACGTTACGAACTCTGGCATTAATATTGTTCCTATTATTGGCTGATATTGGAGTTTATCAACTGGAAAATTCCAATATCAGATAATGTATGGTTTTATTGGATTTATTTTGCGAGAATTGTGATTTGTTGAGTTGCTAAATAATTACCTTTGTAGTAATAGTTATGGTACTATTCGTTTTCGTATTTATCGTAAAAAGTATTCAGATAAGCAAAGAAGTTGCTGGATGATACTTCCAATAGATCGATGTGGAAATCCTACGTGATCGTCAAAATAAGCAATGAATTTCCTTAGGCCGATTATTATAAAATAAAATAAAATAAAAATAGCCTTCATTCTACCACAATTCACATACTTTAAGATTACATATAGATTTTGTTTTTTCCTTTGTTATGGAAGTAGGCCTCCCCCAATTGCCTCCATTTTTCTCTATCTCTGGCTTGTGTCCTCCAGTCTCTTACACATCTCTCTTTAAACACATTCTCCCATCGTTTCCTTGGCCTCGGCCTCGGCCGATTGTAATAATATCACATTAATTATCGTTAACTTAAGTGAAGGCAGGACAAAAGGTTTGTCTTCAGACACGAAGCTAGTCCTTAAATACTAGGCCGTGTGGCATATTACGATTCCAATTAAAGGTGAAATTAATGACAGGTAAATTAGACAAGAATATGCCCCTAATTTAAAAGGATGGCGACCTAAAACTCTCCAGCGAAAGTTAAAAGTGGCGAGTAATTATTCTAAGCTATGTATAATCACATTTGCAAGTACCGAGGTGTCTACGCGCAAAGAATTTCATTAAAAACTCCCGGACGTGCCTTGTTTGAAAACCCGTAAAGTAATGTTCACACTAGGATAGTTACTGAGATAGTAGAAATACTATTAGGAACATAATTAAATTCATTCAACGTTCTCAAACGTAGTTCTGACCCACACCAAGATAGAGGTTTTGGTTCGATACTTTCTCGCGCATACACCCAGGTTCAACAAACAGCAAACAATTGACACAGAAAACTAAAACTCAGCGAGTTTCTAAAGGTATTTCGAGTTCGATCTGTACAGGCGTTGCTTTCGTTTCTTTCTTTGACATTGCCGGAGCCCTTATACCCCTCCTTCTCCCCTCTCCTTCTCTTTCCTTTTCCATTTTCCTCGGATTTTGAGAGTCCTCCAAGGGACCTGTGTATATATATCCAAGTGTTGTACATGGACTGCCTCGGTGGCGTAGTTGTACTACGGTACGACTACAAAGCTGAGGTCTCGGGTTCGAATCCCGGGTCGGGCAAAGCAATATTGGGTTTTTCTATTAATTATCAGCCCGGAGTCCGGGATTTGTGCCCGATATAGCGATAGACTCGCCCCCTATCATACATGGGACGGAACATACAAGGCGAAATGTGGGTTTTTTTTTATTGTAATGAATGACGAAACGAGCTTGCCATTCGCCTGATGGTAAGCGATACGACCGCTCATGGACAGTAGCAAAACCTAACAACACCATGAGTTACAAGGCAATGCTTGGCAATCCACTGTGCTCGCCATCCTGAGACATAAGATGTTAAGTCTCAATATGTCCAGTAGTTACTCCGGCTACAATGTCCTTCAAACCGGAACACAACAGTGCATTTACACTGCTGTTTGGCGGGAGAAATAGACATTTCGGTGGTACCTACCCAGGCGGCCTCTCACATATGAGAGACCTACCACCAGTATGTCCACCAGGGTGTCCTGGTGGCGCCTCTGCCTACCCCTTCTGGGATAAAGGCATGAATTTATGTATGTATGTTATGTATGTTGTACATGTTCATGAGCGGCGATGATCAATTAATGCCATCATCATCTGCTTATATCAACACTGATGAAATTATGACCAAACCCCCGCCCTCCTCTCCGCCCTAAGGATTTCCACAGTATTGTAATAAATTTATACCATCTTGCAATAAATAATCCGTCAACCCGAATAAGGCCAGCGTGGTGAGGCCTTAAATAAAACTCTTGATTGTACAGGAGTTCTATGCACAGCAGTGGGCGAATATGGGCTAATTCAGTACAACTTGCATCGTGTGAACGAACCGTAATCGTACAAGTGAGAAAAAAAACACACACAAAGTATACGTCTTGTCAGTGTAATGAACAAGGGTGCCTCATTAAAACTTATAATGGGACAATCCCTTTGTAGCCCCACCTGCCGGCGCGGCGTAACGATGTTGCGTGAGGGGTGAAAGGGGATGTTTTTGCGAAAAAAAAACAAAGGTAAAGGAAGTTTGGGTATTGGTGGTATTTTTTTGGTGAAATGTGATTAATTTTGATAACATTCGCTTTATTTACAAAACAAACGACGATCGAAAGACGATCAAATAAGTAGTGTGAGTTTTGAGTTCACACCAAAGACTTTTAATCATTAATATATTCATATAAATAAGGTTTTATCTACGCATTAACCTTTGACATTTTCGTAATTAATATAATCTCATAAGCTTTGCCTACTGAAACTCTGAAAGGATAGGCAGAAGACACCAGTGTCCCACATTTCTCCGAACCAATATCCGTCCCATGATTACAAAAGCGAGAGATACTATTCCCATGTCGTGGACAAATTCAACTCTTATACATTTTTTTTAAATCGAACCCATGACCTCACCCTACGCAAAGCATCCACACTGCCACTAAACCAAAGAAGCTGTCCCACATTACATTTCCACCAGAAAATTCTTTTAAGCGCGACATTCTTGTACAAGGAAAAAAGGCATCCCCATAAATAGCTTAAGTGCAAAATTTCGTATCATTTGTACACAAGACATGTTACGCAATTGTGTGGAATATTCATGAACACGACACAAATAAAATGCTTTTATTGTTATATTTTTGTATTATTTGTAAAGAGAATATTGTTCAGGAAACGGGCTATTTGTTGAGTGAAAACGATCGTATAAATAAACATAGATTTCGTTTTTTATAAAAAACATTTAATAAAATAAATAAGATAAGGTGCAAAGCGCACTCGGCCACCACTCGACCAGGCCAGGCGACTCGGCCAGGGCTCGAACCTCTTCTACATTCGAGAGCACGATTGAGCGGGATTAGGCCGTATATTCCACCACGCTGGCCTAGTGCGGGTTGGCAGATATTACATACTATATACATTCTTACAAATCGCTACGGCATGAAGGTTTCTTCACGATGTTTTCCTTTACAGTTATAATTAGGTATTGACCCTCAATAGCATCATTAAATATAACAAAAATAAAACAGACAAGCGTATATTATGAGCCCGCCTACAAGATATCCACGCATTACGATCTGGCATTTCTATAATAAATTCGATAGGTTTCATGTCACGTGATATTGAATTATCTGTCCAAGGCAGGTATCGTTAAGGCGACCTTCATCAAATACCAACGAGGTTCAGACCCTCAAGTCTAACACGATACCTCTAACCTTTGATCGATTTGGAAATTCAAGATTGGGAAATTCTTTGTGATTTCTTCTTGGTAAAAAATTTGTAGGTTCTTTAAAACAATTCGGGACGTTGGGAAAATTATGAAAGTAAAATTTTACGATGCGTGCACATCGACAGCCAAAAAAGCGACATGATGTGTTTAAGCAACATGACATCACGTATTTAAGTACTAGGGGCGCATAAAGTTGGCGGAGATATTTTTTTCTTATTGGCACGATAGTCATTACAATGAGCCTGGTAGTAAGCGCAGTGCAGATAGAGTATCCACCGACGAGCGAAGACTATCTTGCGTCAATCGACACAAAGATTCCGGCTTGATTGTATCTAGACAGCCTCCGTGACGCAGCACACCTCTGACTTTTCGGACTCATGTGTGTATTGATAGTCAATCACTACGTAATATAACGGTGAAGAAAAACATCGTGAAGAAACCTGCATACCGTGGCGATTTGTAAGAATTTCTATGGTATGTAAAGTCTATCAACCCCACTAGGCCAGCGTGGTGGACTATATAGCCTAATCCCTCTCAATCGTACTTTCAATTGTAGAAGAGGCCCGTGCCCTGCAGTGGGACGTATATGGGCTGATACAGAATAATAATCCCGCCCATTTAGGTACGTCCCACTGCAGAGCACATGCCTCCTCTACCACCCTAAGTGAGATTAAGAGGGCTTAGCTCATTATACTTTTAGCTAGAAAATAAATAAAAAATACTTTTCTTAGAACTACACAATTTCCTAGAAAGTTTATTATCCAGTATCCGATCCTAAGATATTGCGAACCCTTTTTGAGGGATGCGTAGTAAAAATATTGATGAGTCGTCCGCTACAAACGTGGCAATAAGAAATATGGACTTACATTTTATACACATGTTCCAATGATGTTCATTATCCCACGCGGTAAAATCAGGCGTTTTTTAGATTAAAAACCTATATCTTAAACCAGGATATAAGCTATCTCCATTCCAAATTTTACTCAAAATTATCGAGCTAGTTTTACAAACGCTCATTCACACACTTTTGCTTTAATAACACCATTTATTTTCCATCCTTGCTTGCATGAAAAGATTTATCATGGTGAGCAAATAACAACTTACGAGTATATATTTTTGATGTATTGTAAAGTTGGTCATAACCAATGCAGTCTTGCGTGAAAAACCAAATCATTCATACATCCTAAACAACCTTTATATGTTTTGCGAATAATATTGCACGTTTATTTCTGTAAATTTATGCACTTTTCCACTTTGAAAAATATATACAAGTTGTCCGGAATTAGAATGATTGGACATAGCAACAAGGTCGCGCCTATTAAATCTTGAGACGGAAATAAACTGGACCGATTTATTTATAAGTGGCTCTAGGAAACAATTCTGCCTACCCCTTCCGTAATAAAGTCGATAGCTTATGTGCCTATTTCTATAACAAATTACACTATTTCTTTATCTACATGACAATTTATATCCCCATCAATCAGAAAATCACTATACCGCTACCGAAATGCGAGACAAATACCATCAGATATGTCGGGACAATAAAAACGCACGTCTCAGATAACTATTTTTATACGTATGTACGTTGGCCTAATAAAATTCACGTTATTCGATCTACAGCCTTGTCATTGGTATTGATGTAGCGTAAGATTTGTGATGGAGGCACACTCAGTATTACAATAGTTTTTTTTTATTGCAAGAATGGGGACGTTTGTTCGTTCGCCTGTTCGTAAGCGATACGACCGCTTATGAACAGTAGCAAACCAAACAACACCATGAATTACATAGCAATGCTTGGCATTCCACTGCGCTCGCCATCCTGAGATAAGATGTTGATTCTCAATATGTCCAGTGGTTACTCTGGCTACAAACCGGAAAAGAATATCAAGACTACCTGGCTTCGTTTTCGGTCGCAATCTGGATATATCCTGTATGATTTATATGAAATCAAAATACAAATAAAAAGTTCTCATTGTGTCTCCCACCCGATATCGAAATATAATATAGATTGCGATCGGTCGCAGCGTAGGCTTACGTTGACTCGGGACAGATATTGATTGGCGGAGAGGAGGAAATAAGGAAAAATTATTACCCATCCCGACTCCAAGACTCCTTTCGACCGAGTAATACGCTTGTCAACTATGTATGTCCGGGGTAATGGATAGAAGTGACAGATCGTAACGATACCGGGTTATCAATTTAACTTGATAGGGTAAATACTTTAATAATGACAATTTTAATAACGTATTCATATACTTCGTTGAGCATCAAAAATATTTTGTTTTAAAATCCACAAAATCCAATACTACGAGTTACATACAAACATGTTCGCCTAATTCAAACTGAATCGATTTAGCATTTAAACTCTGAACGTACTAGTGTATTGATTGATTTCTTGCAACCAATTAAAATTCAAGCTTAAAGATCTCCAGTACTCGGTATTGTTCCTATGCTTATATCGAGGTTTCACGAAGATAGCAGTGATTCTTGTGACAGTAAAATAGTCCTTACTAAATAATACACCCAACAGTCACATACATGCCAATTATATAGTTAAGTTTCTATTAAAGATCAATAATAAAGGTCTTTAGAAATCACAAAATTTCTGTGGTTGAGAATAGCAAGGACTGTGTTTTTGCCTCTGAGGGTGCTGGTATCAATAGGTCTATGTTTTTATTATGAAGAAGTTCGTGTTATGACGAATGAGTAAAGTCAATAAGAATAAATTATTCAACGTATAAGTATAATGAAAGATGCAACGAACATTATATATACAGCAACAACCGATATACATTACATAGCGTTTATAAATAAATACACCCAACAGTCACATACATAGTCCTCACCCCACATTAAGGTCAATTAATTCTTGTGTCGTGGGTATCAGAAAATAGGAGAGACTTTTCGGTCTCACAAACACCCAGACCGGAGACAAAAATTTGTGGGCCTCAGAAATTTTTGTCTCGTTGCGGGGATCGAACCCGCGGCCTCTAATTTCACAGCCGGCGTCTAACAAAATGGGCTACGGAGGCTGTCAAGTCTATAATATTCTATAATACTCAAGCCTATAATCGCCCACTGTTGAGCACGGGAATCTTCTACAAGCGAACATCACATACCCAGGAAAATCTTGCTAAGATATTTATGGTATGTAGGTTTTAACCGTTATTTTATCCGCTGTTACAGTACATAGTACGACGAACAACAAACAGCTATCAAAAGTAAAGTAAATCGCTGAGCGTCATTTCGAGAACGTCATTTCAAACAAGTCCATTCGAGTAAGAACACTCGTCGATAAAGAAAGTTTGGCCGAAAGCCGTCGCGGCACTCCCAGTCAATCCCTGTCCTGAACTCACTGTATCGACACAACTCGAATGCAAGGGCGATATCGGAAGGCAGTGGTTCTCAAAGTTAAGCACTTGATGCATCCCACTTTATCATAAGGGGCATTCGATAACTAGACGTGAAATACAAAAATAAAATGAACGCAGAATTAAATGTAAATTATTAATACTTGGACAGCCTGTTAAACGAGGTGGTTATGCGTCGGCTGTGAAACGAGAAACCTGGGATCCACCTGCGCACCGAAACAATTTACTGTGTGATCCACGGGTATTTGTTTCGGGTCTGGGTGTTTGTGAGACTGAAAAGTCCCTCGTATTTTCTGATACACGACGATATCTTAGTGTTGGCGCAGGACTATGCATTGGATGAATTTATTTACCGTATGTTGTATTTCGTATCTATAAATTACCTTATTTGTTATATGCCCACTATCACATCGTGGGATGGAACATAAATACATAAATATGGGTGTCTTGGTGGTGCCTCTGCCTACCCCTTCAGGGATAAAGGCGTGAGTTTATGTATGTATGTTATATCAGAAGTCAGACTTTAAGGAACTTGCCGTTGTCTTGAAATTCTAATAGAAGTCCTACAAGGAGATTGAATATTAAAACTACTACAAGTTTGAGAAGCCCTGTCTAAAGGCAATAAAAGTTTGTTTTAAAGGGCGCCCTAAATAGTTAATCGGATGTGGAGATCTTTTCGCTGTCGAATGGGGTAATATATCGACGAACTCTTTTGGGGTGTGTTTTTTCGGGTGAATGTGATAGGACTTTTTATATCTGCTGTTACAATTGTAGGTTTCGAAGAATGTGGCGCTTATGATTATATTTATTTGTTCATTAATGTTGAAATTTTATAGGTATATTATATTATATTAAACTGAAAATCAATCTCATTAACTTTATTTTTATTTTCATCAAAATACATTTACTTTTACAGCATATCAAGTTATTATTTATTGCGTATGCTTCTTTAAAATTTATTGGTATTTTTGAAACCATAAATATTCTTTATAATTTTGTTATATTATATCCCATTTTCAAACAAAGTCTAACACCCGTATTCTAAGACGTTTCCTCCAATCTTCCTCAACCTTATCTTAGTCGAGGTGACTTTTCAAATGAATTGGAGGGATCCTCGAAAATGGTATTCTTAGTTAAAAATATACCTTTACTAAAGGTTCCTCGAGTGAGGTTGAGTCAAGGAAAAACGTCATCAATTACGTCATTGATGTATAGATAAAGTAGAGATTTAACAAAAAATATTTGAAAATAGTCTATGATCACTTGAAAAGTGACAGTCAAATGTCATGTCACAGTGTTTACATAGAATAGTATATAATTATTGAACTCAAAATCTTCGGGATTGTGTCTGGAAGACAAATATTTAGTGATTCGGAGAAAAAAACGCATGCAGACAGGAGGAGGGTCATACCATCCAACCCGGAAATTTCGAAGGATATTCTTATGGATGAATCGTCGTTCGGGATATTCGTACGGAGTATCGTACAAGTATTACAGGAACTGTTGGAAATCTTTAATAACTTGTTTAAAATAATAAACACTGTTTCCAAACCAAAAATCTTTTATTAAATGAAATAAAGAGTAATGTTTGTATCATTCACTAGGAAAATGTGTAAATCGTGTAGAGGCACCCACCTCAAAAAATTGTTGGCATATTTAGGTATTTAAGAATTTTAAAAGGTAAACTTTATTTCTCTCTTTAAAATTACAATTTTAAAGTAGGATTATTTCTTTTATTTCTTCCTTAAGGTAGGTCGCGACGTACCTTGAGTTTGACAGTTGATTCCTTTCCTCGAGACAGGAAATTTTTTGAGTGACGTTGAGTGGAGGAGATTTTTTTCTACTAAGAATACGGATTTCCTCTAGTAACGTCAAGTGGAGTCGAGAAAACGTCTTAGAATATGGGTGTAAATCTTTCAATATCAATCAAATGGACTTCAAACTCATGCCTTCTATACGATATAAAAGATTTCTCCATTGAAATCCCATTTCAATGCACTTCGAGTATAAGTATAGAACCACACTCGCATATTTATCCGACATATCCGGCTGCGGATATCCGTCCGAGCGGCCCTAATCGACGCGTTACAATGCGCTTTGGAGAACGTTTGATGGACGGTTATCCGATGCCATAGACCCCAGTAGGTAGAAGGGGTAACAAATTACCCCCGTGTTCTATGGAGTGGGGTACTTAAAGACCCCAGAGTTAAGTTATAAATTTATTGGGAATATTGTGATTGGTCAGTGTTAATATTGTACATCAGAATTTAAGAAACTAAGAATGATATTCGCAATCTAGTTATAAAGACCCCAGAGCGTTAAGAATATTGTGTCTGTTGAGCAATGTTTTTTTTTAATTCCGAGACGGAGGTCGCGGATTCGAATCTTATGGCAGACCTCTGACTTTCCATGTGTATATTGATAGTCATTTACCGCTTATGTACTTTCTGATACTAACGACATAAACTTATTATATGTAAGTGTGGGGTCAAAAATATATGTCTGTTGGGTATATTTCTTTATTTATCACAAGTTAACTCCGCTCCATATTATTTTCATGCAACTTTTTTTATTATCCTCGTGATTTCCCCAAGGTCCGTTGATAATGTTACTTGCTTAAACATTCCCAGTCTTGAGATAAATTTAAATTCTCTTTTCATCTACACGATACAAAGTGTTTTGGTAATCCAATTGTGAATTTATTGCGAGTACTTTAATATTTAGTTTCTTTTGAATGTTTAATATTGCTTGACAGATTTTGGTGATGTTTTTTTTCTCGGGTTTAAACGTTGAAGTACTTTGCAACAACCTAAGACTGTGCTAAGACCTTCATCTGAAAGTGGTTCATGATTATTTGTGTTATCGTATAGGTATAATACAAGCCTCAGTGGCGCAGTTGATTAGACGCCGGCTGTGAAACGCGAGGCAGCGGGTTCGATCCCCGCACGAGACAAATATTTGTGTGATCCACAGGTATTTGTCTCGGGTCTGGGCCTTTGTGAGACCGAAAAGTCTCTGTATTTTTTGATACCCACGACACAAGACTCGATATCAGTGTGGGGTCAGAACTATGTATGTGACTGTTGGGTGTATTTATTATGGAACTCTGGCATCAAGACATTATATATTATGATTATTGGGTGCATTTATCTAAAGTATATTACAAATCCTTAAAAAAAACGTATCTCTCTTATTTCAATCAATATTTGACTCATGTTATGCCACTCATTAGCTCAAACAATATTTTTGAACGTACAAAATTTGGATATGTAAAGATTAATGCTAATCAATTCAATATTTCTTACACTAATTATGGCAACATCTCGTTCGGAATACTAGATATAGATAATAGATTTTAACCTAGCATTTTTAATAATGTAAGTATGTGGCATTATTTGAAATAATTTTAAATTAATTTTATACTTTGTTTTACTCTTCAAGTTATTGACTATTCAGACTTCAGCCAAGACCGTATCTCTACGCTAAAACAGATGAAACAGCACGAGATATCTCGTCCCACCTTATACGATATATCTCGTACTCAGCAATTGAAATACGCCAGTTGTGTGCCAAATATTTTTTATTGAAGTTCGTGAATGAAATTATTTATTTTATTACATCTTAAGTGTGTTTATAATATGTTTATTCACGGATTTAACTAATCGTTGCATTTATTACAGCTTTCAACATTACTCCATAGGTTTAGATGTTGAAATGTGCCACATTTTAATTACCCCATTATGGGGTAAATCTCAAAAAAATACCCTAATTTATGGGAGATTTTACCTCGGTATTAAACTTTGCATAAATATTTGATACTGCTAATTTAACTTATGGACTATTTTTCAATATAAAAAGGGCACATTTCAACAAATACATGTATGAATTTTACCTATATTTAGTTAGCTTTTACATTATAGATACAGCTAGCATCCACCACAGCAGTATATACCATTGACATGAACAGAGCACTACAGATGGAAAAAGAGGTCTGCCACACTATATTTAGTTATGGACTCTTTTATTAAACCAACGATCGAGTCGCGCTGTTTGAAGAAACATCGAAGACCAAGAAATTATTATTTTCTTAAGAAGTTATCAGTGGTGAACCTTTGATTTCCTTGACATAATGTATACGGTATATAATCCATGCACATATAAAACTAATGACAAACACACTCTTTTGAAAAAACGGCTATCGAAGACATATACGAAGAGAGAATATACAATAAAAATTTGATTAATGAAAGAGATGCACAGAACAGTTGCATAACAGAGACACAACAACACAGAGATAAAAACACGATATTACAATGTTTTGTGTATTGAAAACGATTATTATTTTATTTATTTTTTTCACCGTTTTTATTTAATATTATATTTATTTTTTGTTTTTATTGTAGCTTTCTTTACGTAAATTAATGAAATTGGCATGCACCGTTGCGCTACGCGTGGTGACAGAGATATACATATTGAGATTAATGAGTTGGAAAAGGATGGTTATAAAGAGTGTGTTCGTCTTTTTATATGTGCAGGGAACTGGGACGGTGAGACAACAGACGTACGCAACACGCGTTGTGACTTTACGGTAAGTCTTGTATCGTACTGTTCGCGTTTATGTGTTCCTAGTACTTATGTACATTGCGTATAGAAAATGCGATGCAAATTTTTATTAGAATATCCATTGACACGGAAAATGGACTAAGAAATATACAAATAAGTCAGAATATTATTACAAAAATAATGTCTACAGGAAAAGAAAAAGCCATTGTGCAGCCATTGTAAATTTGTTTTCATGCATTATTTATTTCACTTATCATCTGCTGCACTCTTTCTCTCTGAACTAATCCAGCCATGAGCTTTACCACCCAGAGTGACAATTACGATGGCAAAAATCTTCTCATTACAACCATCAGAGCGAGTCCCCGCGTTTCGTTCTCAGTTTATTATTTTTAAACTGAAAAAGGTATGCTTAGTCAATTTTCTGTGTCTATAGCAACATAATCATAATGGGTTGTTCTTAAAACTTATGTAAGTGGCAAAATATATTTTTTAATAATCCCAGTCAAGTTTTTATTACCGTTTTGCTGGGTCCAAAGAAAAACAAATAGTTTTTTAAACGACTTGGTAGATTGGTGATTTAAAAAAAACGAAAATCATAAAATTCATTTTTAAATTTTATTTTCATATTACATAAAAAAGTTTTAGTTAGAATGTTAAGTATTCATTTACACAAGTTTTATACGACCCTAGACCCAAATTTCATTAGATTAGTATTTATAAACTATATTATATTTTTTTCGCTACATAATAAATACATATAAGTACATTAAATACAAGACCAAAAACCAACAACCTTTAAATATTGATTTTATCTATTAGATAAAAAGATTTTTATTCTTTTCCGTTTTTTTTTCAAAACAATCTTTTTTTTCTTTTCACAACCCGTATGGCGTTTTAAAAAACGATTTTTTTTTTAAACTTTCTTATTAACCCGTCGCTGTTCAAATGGTGTAAATGCCAAAACCTCATGACAGTTCACCCTAACTCTCGATACACGTCCTTCACATTTTTAGTCCGATCGATCGCGTGCATTATGGATGAGGCCTAATAGTGTCTAAACATAGGGGTCGAATCGGTCAGTGGATTAATTATAAATTTATGGGTCAAATCGACCCGTACATGTGTACTGTCGGGTTGAATGTCATGTAGATCGGTGGAGTGTTGAATGGGGTTTTAATGTTAGATTAATTATTCAGTTATATTTTGATGTGTACAAAAATTAGTCGTCATGATAAGCAGTCTGTTATGTATCGTTTCTGATATGTATTTCGAATAAAATCTACTGAGATTGAAGTCGAGATTTTTTTTCTGCGAGATTTCTTCGTGAAGTAATTTGGCCGAGGTTGGAATTTCAAAAAGTGTTAATAACTTACATGTCGTAGGCGACTTGCGTATTTCACATTCCAATCTAGAATATATTTTCATGCATACTAAAGTTTATTATAGTATAGAAATGTTAATATTATTCATTCAAAATACCACAAGGACTAAGGTTTTTCGATAAATAACGTCGTTTCCTAACCTGGTCTCGAACCTATATCAGAAGCATTCTACTAATAAAAATACTACAACATACAAACAACCAAGCGTAAATCTAAAACGAAATAAAACTTGTTCTACTAAAACCTCGTAAAACCTTTTAATTAATTTCAAAGCAATTTGACATTAACAGTGCTATTGTGAAGTTGATTTATTTGTTACAATTCTGTATCTCTATCAGCCCATATACGTCCCACTGCAGGGCACGGGCCTCATCTACAATCGAAAATACGATTGAGAGGGGTTAGGCCATACAGTCCACCACGCTTGCCTAGTGCGGATTGGCGGACTTTACATACCGTAGAAATTATTTTAAAATCGCCACGGTATGCAGGTTTCCTCACGATGTTTTCCTTCACCGTTATAGTTTGTTACAATTAACATTGCCTAAACGTTTCCACAAATTGGGCTACTATATTTCGCGTATTTGTATTTGTAGTTTGTCTGCCTCGGTGGCGCAGTTGTACTACGGTACGATAACAATGCTGAGGGCTTGGGTTCGAATCACGGGTCTGGCAAAATTGGATTTTTTATTAATTATCAGCCCGGAGTTAGGAATTTGTGCCCGATATGGCGATAGGCTCGCCCCCTATCACATCGTGGAGAGGAACGCATATTAAGTTGAAACGTGGGTGTCCTCATTGCACCTCTGTCTACCCTTTCTGGGAAAAAGGCGTGAAGTCTATTATTGTTTACGTTAGTATTTAAACTACTACAGTTAAATTACTCTTCCGTATCTCATGATAAATGAAATATTTTCCAAAAGATTAGTCATTTGATGTCACCTTCTGCGACTCGAACAGTTAAGCTTGCCAATTCAACCGCTATTTTATTATATAGTGCAAATAAAAAGCAGTGCAAACGCACAATTCTGTTCCGGTTTGAAGGACATTGTAGCCAGAGTAACTACTGGACGTAATGAGACTTAACATCGTATGTCTCAGGATGGTGAGCGCAGTGGAATGCCAAGCATTTTTAATTCATGGTGTTAAAATAAAACTATTTTTACCGATTTTATCGCGATTTGGTTTAATTTTTACATTTTTTAACTTCCCGACGTTTCTATTGTTTTTCAGCTTTCGTGGTCACGGGGCGGACTGAGGTATTAGTCATCCGCTCTGTGACTGTTACAATTAAACTACCCTTAATTTTCAATTATTAAAGTAAAAAATAAAAAAATAAAAAAAAATGGAAATTAAGGGTAATTTAATTGTAACAGTCACAGAGCAGATGACTAATACCTCAGTCCGCCCCGTGACCACGAAAGCTGAAAAGCAATCGAAACGTCGGGAAGTTAAAAAATGTAAAAGTTAAGCCAAATCGCGATAAAATCCCTAAAAATAGTTTTATTTCAATGTGTAACATTCGCGTAAATCTAAGAAACCATAATTCATGGTGTTGTTTGGATTTATTGGCGTTTCATTGAAGCGCGGTGCGACGCGGTCAGTTCAAAAATGGTAGATGTATTCTAATAAATGTCTGAATTGTATTGAATGTAATAGTTTGTATTCAGTATTGAGTATATACGTATTATGTAGGGCATGCCTTTTGGGCTTGTATGGAAGTACCGCCACTAATATAATTGTAATGACCACCGAAAGTTAACCATGTCATGTTGATAGATTACTATCTGGATTGCCCTAGAATTTCCTTCACGTGCATTTTAGGTATATTCTCATCCAGAATACCTATAAAGATATATTGTATTTCAATATAAAGGAACAAACAAAAATCATCATAACTGCCTCCGTGGCGCAGTTGGTTATACACCGGCTGTAAAACCAGAGGTCGCGGGTTCGATCCCCGCTCCGAGACAAATGTTTGTGAGCCACAAGCATTTTTTACTTGTCTGGGTGTTTGTGAGATGGAAAAGTCTCTCGTAGCTTCTGATACTTCACAAGATTCTATCTTAGTGTGGGGTCAGGACTATGTATGTGACTGTTCGGTATATTTATTTACTATTCTTTTAATTTTGCTGCAGTTCATTCCATGTTTTCTTCGTCATGGTTTATATACGTTTATGTACGTCAACATATTTCAAAGCAACCAGTATTACCAATTCAAAAGATCTTTCAAAAGACTACATAAATAAAGAATATTTAGATTTGAAAAAAGAACGAGCATGCAAACTCGCTGAGGTGTTCCTCTTTTAAAAGCTTCTATTTACAAAGTAAAGAGGTGGTTTTTCTTTTGAAATGTGCCAGTGTTTATAAACTAGCTGTGGTCGACAGATGTTGGCCTTTCGGACAGTTTGCTCGTTTAAATATTCATAGGACCGGCGAGGTGATCTATTGTGATCCCGGGTGTTAAATAAAGCCGCAGCCACACTCGGTGTCACGGACTTGGAGATATGAAGGTGAATGTAAAGACGCGTCCACGTGTTTGTTTGTCAATCTCGTACATGTTCACCTTTTTTGTCCTTGTTGAAGAGAATTTTAGATTTAAAACACTGGAATCTGATGATAAATATTTGAAGTCGAAAATAGTTGAAAAGTATTGAGAAATTCGACGTTAAGTAGGTTTAATTCTTTAAAGGGCATTAAAGATTTTATTTCTCTAAACCTGCCTGTTTTGTTATTCGTCCTCCAAGGCAGATTTGCTCACAAGTCCTACATACAAAGAACTGTCGTGACAGGTACTTAGAAATGTAAAAAATTTACTGATAAATTTATCGATATCTTAACCACTTCCCTACTTAAAACAAAATTCTCTATAACACAGAAGTGAGCGAAATTTTCAATTCCACTTATTATTATGTTTTCTCGTCATAACTGAGACTATGATTCCAGCTTCTCTATAGTTAACGCATCCAAGGAATTGAAAAAGAACAATGAGGCTCCACGACAATTTTGGGGTCACAAATTAAAATAAAAAATCGCATAATATGCTACTTATACCGTATTTCAATTCCCGCACATCGTAATTACAAACTCAGTATTTTTATAAAATTTGAATTGCTTATCGCGAAATTGCTTATAAATTGGGCAGTCACGTGGCATCTCTAATAACGACTGTGCCAGATGACGTCATCACTGGCGGCACAAAATCCCGCCAAACTTGGCAAGTTTAATTAAATCGCCAGCCATCGTGAAACTTTGTTACGAGTCGGATAAATCTGCCGAAAATCAAATTGATTTTAATTGATTTGATAATGATTTTTGAGTTTGATTGATGAGGGTAGTTTTATGTGTGATTGCTTGTATGTAGGGCAAGGGATGTTGAGTACATTCGCCGGCTGAAAACAATAGGCCGCGGGTTCGATCCTCGCACCGATACAAATGTTTGTGTGGTATTTGTTTTAGGTCTGGGTGTTTGTGAGACCGAAAAGTCTCTCGTAGTTCCTAATAGCCACGACACAAGACTCGATCTTAGTGTGGGGTCAGGACTATGTAAGTGACTGTTGGGTGTATTTATTGTTATTATTAATTATTTCTCATAAAAACAACT
This sequence comes from Deilephila porcellus, assembly GCA_905220455.2. Classification (NCBI taxonomy): domain Eukaryota; kingdom Metazoa; phylum Arthropoda; class Insecta; order Lepidoptera; family Sphingidae; genus Deilephila; species Deilephila porcellus. Next base: position 1,302,052 of record LR999996.1, on the reverse strand, counting down.
TAAGCTTAAGCTTAAAGTCCTAGAAGGAATAGAAAGAGGTGGCCTGCGGAGATATTTCCGTCCTAAAATGGGATAAGCCGAGTTATAGCTCCAAATATCATTAATGATTAGCAACATCCTAAAATACTCCAGGTTCATGAAGCCTTGAATATGTGATAGTAAATGAACAGCATTGAAGGTTTATCGGCCTTATTCGTGTGATAGTAAATGGACAACAATGAACACTTCAACCAGTGCATCGCCAACTTGAGTGTCAAAAGCTAGGCAAATTAATAAAAAATAGCAGTTAATTGTAACCAGTAGTAATTTTAAAAAATTAAATTTATTCAATAAAGAAACAAGAACTAAAATAAGGAAAAAAAGAAAAAAAATAGTTGGTGTTGCTGAGGGAGTTTCTTTCTTGGCTTCACAACTACATGAGCTGAAGCGTTGATAGTGTTAATTAGCGATTCAAAATGTCTCGAAAAACACTAATTAATTTTAAAATGAATACTTAATAGTGTGAGATAAAAGTATATATTTTATAATTTTTCATTTATCTATAGTATCATTAAAATACTACATCTGAAAATTTAATTGTACAAGACATAAACGAAGCAAAAGTATGTCAAATATTTGTTTCAAATAGTTTTTTGTATATGCAGCTTATCCTAAAGAGCAGCTGTTTAGTTCAGAGGCTAAGCAAAATTTTATTTCAAACGTCACATTTTGATACAATATTTGGGTAATATCTTCTAAAAATACAAAGTTACATCATGCGTTCATTTGAAAATGCTTACATTCGCCTCCATCCATAGAATTTCCTCTCTACATATCGTTTCTACATTTAATTTGGCGAAGCAATTTTTCCACCCTGGCAATACCTTCCCATTCTGGAACCACGCATTCTCTTATACACCTATACTAATATAGGACATCATGAAACGAACTCTTACTGTTTCCACAACCAACTCAAACATTTCAACTCCATAATTTTGATCATTATGATTACGATCACCCTGTACAAACTCCCGCCGATTCAGAATACTCGTTACAATTTTAAATTTACTTTTTAATTCTTTTTTAAATACCGCCCGTCTATGTTCGATCAAACTTATTTTAAATCGCCCTGTTACAAATACTTCAATATACAGGGTGCGTCTTTGTTTAGTCTTTTAATTTTCATTTTTTTTTACTCTCCCCGCTACTCCTACGCCCATAATGATAAAATTTGGAGTGACCTCACGTTCTGTTATTGTCCATAGTATCGGAGGACGTCCAGCCGGTGCAGAGGAGCGCCCCTCTCCTCCAGTCGCCCCAGTACACCGGCGGGAGGCCACAGCCCTACAGTGAGTACCCCACGTGTGGGATTGCCCCTTTAGTTTAAAAAAAACCTAAGATTTCACGTTCTTTTTCCTTTCGTTTGGTCTTTATCTGTGATTTTATTTTTATATTTTAAAAATGCCACTTTTTTCTTTTGTCTTCAATTTTTCTGTCATGGGTGTTAAGTAGCAAACGTTATTTTTATTTTCGTATTGTAAGTACCTCTTAAATTCCAAATCCCACATCTCTTATCTGTGCTCTTTTTTGTTTCCGATTTATCCTATTTCATGGGAACCCATTTTTTTCATATTCACAGTTTTACATCTTTCGTCTAATAGTAGTTACGCATGCTATGTATATTTTAAATTGATGCGGATCTTTCGGATCCATAAGTTTGTTTCTTTCTCACATACAGCCTTTTTCTTTCTATGATTTTATAATAAGTAGTTACACCTGGAGTAAACCCTTTAATTTGATACACCGACAAGTCCACGTTCTTATTCCGCTCTTTTGTACTTAATAGTATTTTATAAACATCATTTTTTATATTCGTACAGTGCTTTTTAAAAATTATATCCCTTACATTTTTGCGTCTTTTTCGGCGATTGTAATTTGTTTTTAAACCCCGTTTCTTTTCGAACCCGTTACTGGAGCATTCTCGTTTAATTGTATTCTTGTTTTTATTTTTAAATCCTTATAAATTCTGTGTTTTTTTTTTCGATTTGACCCTTTGCATTATATTGCCATAAAGCAATCACCAATATACTTTTTCTTAGGATTAGGTACTTCAGGCACCTTATTATAACAAAACCAATCCTTATATTATTTTACACACCAAATATTTTACATCAAAAACTACACTAATTAACAATATTGCGTACAATTCGCAATGCCGGCAAAACAAACACAATTGGCAACAACAAACAGCGCGTGTGTTGCTGTGTTTAACTGATTAGTCTAAGCCAGTAGTTCCCAAACTTATTTTTCTCGTGGACCACTTTCAAAATTTTACTGGTTTTGGTGGACCCCCTGCTGCTACATTTCTACCACATTCTTAAAGTCGCCAAAAAATAAAAATTGTGTCGCTTCTGAGTTCTGTCCCTATATTCCGATAGGTAAAATAAAAACGAAAAATGGTACATTTTATAACACTTTATTTATTAAAAGAATAGAATTACAAGAAAAAAATAATAAGGTAATATAGGTTCAGGTCATAATTTTAATTAATGGGAAGGATGTATTTGATGGAGTGTCAGCAAACGATCAATGTTTGGCTTTATTTTTGTGAGCAATAACCGCAAATCCCCCCGCTCTGTGATGTTTAATTTGCTCCTTTTTTTTGTTAAGAGATTTGTAACGGCACTAAAACTCCTTTCGACAAGGTATGACGAGGGAAAAGCTATTAAAAATTTCCTTGCGATTTCCCACAGTCCAGGATATTTTTCGGGTATTTCTGCTTGCAGCCAAAATGTTTGGTAGCCTTTTCTAAATTTCACCTTCAGCTCCTCATTGGTGCTTAGCTCGAGCAGCTCCTCTTGTAATACAACATTGGCCACTTCCGTTTCATCAAATGGATTTATGATCCATGGTGGTATATCCATCGTCAGGATATCTTCAAACCTGGTTTTGAAGTCATCATGCAGGGCATTTAAATGTTGACTGTAGGTATGGATATCCTCATCAATACATTCTACCTGCGACAAGTTTGGAAATTGAGAGAATTCGCGCCGACTAATGTTTTGCTTCATAAATTTCAATTTCCCAAGAAAAGCCGAAATTATCCCCTTTGTTTTTATTAAATTCAGGCTGTCCCCTTGTAACTGCAAGTTAATATCATTAAATTTTTTAAACAAATCTGTCAAATACGCAATGTCTGCTTTGAGTTTGATCAAGTTTTCTTTTAAATCTGGATCTCTACTTTCTAGGAACTCTAATACGGAATCGAAAACAGAGTAAAATCTCGTTAAGCATGCACCTTTCGACAACCAGCGTACTTCAGTATGTAAGAGCAGTCGTTGGAAGTCTTCATCATTTTCGTCGCACAATTGAGCAAATAAACGCGTATTCAATGCATTGCTTCTGATTTTGTTGACAGCTTTTATTACAAAATGAAGAGATTGGTTCAACCTGTCACTTAAATGTTTTGCCACAAGATGTTGTCGGTGGATTACGCAATGAATAGCTGTAAGTCCTGGTATAATTCTTTTGAGATGACTTATAAACCCACGATATCGCCCGACCATTGCAGGAGCTCCGTCTGTTGCCACTGAAATAATGTTTGTAAATGGAATCGATTTTTCCGTGATAAATTACTCAGGACATTAAATATTGATTCGCCTTTAGTATCAGTCTCCAAAGTTCTGGCAAATAGCAATTCTTCGTGAATTTCTTCCTCCATAATAAATCGGACATATGCCAATAATAATGCTTCATTACCGGGTAACGTTGACTCGTCCAGTTGTATAGAAAAATGATTTTTTTGCAGATGATTGCACAAAAAACTTTCGATATCAGAGCTCATTTCATCAATGCGTCTTTGTACAGTATTGTTACTTAATGGAATTCTTTTTAGTACGTCAAACGGAGATTTGTGCAAAACAGTTTTTAAAACCTCTTCAACAGCGGGTAAAATTAATTGTTCTCCGATAGTGTGTGGTTTTCCAGATTTTGCTATAAGTAATGAGATATTGTAAGATGCCCGCAAGCCATCATCGTTACTTTGAGATGTTGAAGCGAACATACTGTGCATGGTGGGTCTCTTTTCATATTTTTCCTTCAATGTTTGAAAATATTTTAAATCTTTACCTATTTTATCAGTATGACACCTTTTTAGATGATCTTCGAGCTTTGATGGTTTCATAGAGTCATTGCTCAAAACTTTGTTGCATAATAGGCACATGGGCAACTGTTTGTCTGCCTCTGATGGAACAAAACCATATTTCAAATAATCGACACTATATTGTCGACATTTTTTCTTTGCTGTAGCCATGTTTCGTGTCAGTTACCTTACCTGTAAAAAAAAATGTTTTAGTAACCAAGTTTTTTTCTGAATATAGGTATCACACCGCAGCCTTTGTCAGCACGCGGAAATAGAATTACGGCTTGTAAAGGGACCAACTAATAAACCGCTAAGACAAATACAGACGTTTTCACAAAACGGTATCAATTTTAAAGTACCTAATTTACCACTAATTTTTAATAGTACAAATAAAAATTGGTGTACTCAGTATCGAATACTGATCATATTTGTGTAGGAAAAAATAAAAGTCGAAATCTCAAAATTCCATAAAAACGATAACTAACATTTCATCAAATCAATGAGTTCACGCGCTCCGTGTATTTGCGTATTTTTTGTCTGCGGCTTCATTGTTAAAACGCACATTAAAACGTGACAAACTGGCATCGAAGCCCAAGCCCCGCCCTTTTCCCGTCGCCCGCGCACCGCTCGCTTTATCCGAAAAGGAATAATTTTGATAAAATATGTAGTTACTTCAAAATCAATTAGCCTCAATTAGTCAGCCTCCGTGGCGCAGTTGGTTAGACGCCGCCTGTGAAACGAGAGGGCGCGGGTTCGATCCCCGCACCGAAACAAATATTTGTGTGATCCACAGGTATTTGTTTCGGGTCTGGGTGTTTGTGAGACCGAAAAGTCTCTCGTAGTTCCTGATACCCACGACACAAGACTCGATCTTAGTGTGGGGTCAGGACTATGTATGTGACTGTTGGGTGTATTTATTTATTTAATATAAAATGATTGTGAAATTACTGTTTTATAAAACTAGTAGTTATTTGCAAGAAAAATTACAATATTGATTGCTCTGCAATATTGCTTATTCGGCCTTTTTAGAGAGGCAGTGCTTCTCTCGTGAAAAAACAATGGAATAAAACGTGCTGTGTTTGTCTTCAAATCGAAAGAGGACAATTAAAATATCTGTAAGTTACTAAGTTACCTATCTTAGATTATATACACGTCTAATCTACCTTACCTATCTATACAAGCAGTTGTGATCAACCGACTAGTACACGGAAACAAAATACTTAAGTACTATAACAAAAAAAAGGTAGGTACTTACTTTTCTCCGGCACTAGCAAACACTGATATAAATTTTCTCACACTTTTTTTCGAAATTCCGGAAACAAATGAATGAGTTTGCCTTTGGCATCAAGTATTTATAGTGGTGATCAAGTTCATGTCTGAACAAGCATTAAGCATTGTCGGGCGGATAGCGCTTTGCAAGTCTGTACACGAAATTGTACGTAATATCGAATACGCAAGTTTGGACAAGTAACAATCGCTTGCCTTATTAAAATATTATCTGCTTAGTTAGGTACTTAAAACAATGTAGGTAGGCCCTTATAAAAACTATGCTTACATTTATTTTTGCTTTTACTATCAAAAGCAGATAAATTTTCGTGGACCCCCATTAATATCTTATGGACCCCCATATTTTGTTCACGCTTACGTAGACCCCCAGCAAGTCTCCCGTGGACCCCTGGGGGTCCACCTGGACCACTTTGGGAATCACTGGTCTAAGCTATTCAGACTATCTGAGCGCAGCGGTGCGTCTAGATTCGGATTTAGCCATCTTGTGTGACGTCATGTGACCAGGGATTATGTATCGATGTTGGGGGATGATACGCTAGCGGGGTGAAATTAACCCCTTAGATTACGTGGACTTAAATTAAACTTATAATTAAGTTTACTCAACATCACTGTATCGTTAATCTTAAAATAATGAAATATGTAAGATGTTATTACCAATGACTGCCTCGGTGGCGTAGTTGTACTACGGTACGATTAAAAAGCTGAGGTCTCGGGTTCAAATCCCGGATCGGAAAAAGTGATATTGGATTTTTCTATTCATTATGAGCCCGGAGTCAGGAATTTTGCCTGATATGGCGATAGCTCGCCCCCTATCACATCATGGGACGGGACATACAAGGCGAAATGTGGGTGTCCTGGCAGCACCTCTGCCTACTCCTTCTGGGAAAAAGGCGTGAGTTTATGTATGTATATTTGTATGAAAAGTACCCTATGTCCTTTTCTGTACCTCTTACAACGAGTATACAAAATTACATCATAATATTTAAGTGTACAAGCGTGACCAACAAACAATTGCGACAAACTCCTCAGTAATAACTGAATTGTGCACTCAAACAATATGAAGCTGTAAGACCGGGACGAGATCGGACCACTGCTAGTGTGGTCCGGTGATCTAGCTTGGGAAAGGTGCAGTCTTACTGTGAGATATAGAATATCAAACTTATAGCTTTTGGCTGGATATTTGTATCAATCAGGATAGTCCTTACGGCGTACACGATAGTGGAAAAGACATACTCGTTTTGAATTTGTATTGTATCAGCCCATATACGTCCCACTGCAGGGCACGGGCCTACTCTGCAATCGAGAGAATCGATTGAGAGTGGTTAGGCCATATAGTCCACCACGCTGGTCTAGTGCGGGTTGAATTTGTATATATATGTCAAACACAATACTGGGTAAGCTACTTGGATTGCGCTGTCAGAAGCATTGTTGTCACTTCGTTGTGCCAGGATTAAAAATGGACTAAAAATTGTCGGAGAATCATTTGGCTTAGAATTTAACAGTCTTCATAGCTAATAAAAAACTTAAAAGCAAGATATCCCAATCAAGTTACGTACCAATAATCATAAAATTGTACCACCTGAAGCAGAACCCAAGACCACACATTAAGCCTTCTTAAGCTCCTCTTTGTCCTAATTAATCATACTAATGAATTTCTTCAGGAAGGTCATTAATTCAGCGCAGGGTCGTAAACTTTATGACTACATTAATGACACTGACGCTAATTAGAAAAACAACTGCCTTGAGATTCTTTTAGTACCGCTACGCTCATTATAAGGACAGTTGATGGTTTCTCTCGTAATTAATTAAAAAGCGGTGACTAGACAATATTATTTCTCGCTTTGCTATAGAGGAAAAAATCCCCATTGCTATAGAAATGGTCAATTTTACTTGGTTCAAGAACTAAGATATAGCAAGCCATTATGAAATTTTAGTAATATCAGGATATCAAATCCGATGGCTTTTAATAGCCAAATTATCCAGCCCTGTGTTACTCACATGAGAATTTTTAACCAAAAAAAACAATATCAACCGAAGATTCAAACCCAAGACCTCACGACAGCCAAATCACCTTGCTACCACTCCGAAACAATACCTTAATAAATTCTAAAATATATTATCAGTATAGCTTATCGCGTATAATAGGACATCGCTACACTAACTGAAGTTAAACTTTCGGAAAGCTCTAATAGAACGTTCGCTGGTCTAGACTAGACCCGATGCAACTGTTAGTTCTCAACTTTGTCGATGCTCTGGTATTACTAGCTGATTCTATATTGTCTATGACCTTGTGGTACTGAGGAGGTAGGTAAAATAGATTACGTCAAAAACGCCGTACTTAGTTTGCAGATTGAAATATTTTTTGTAATCGTGGTTTTGGTCAATTGTAATTATTCGTATTGCTACACTGATTGGTTAGGTTTGGTTTTAATAGATAAATTACGAGATCGTGAATTCGATTTTAACTTATGTTGCATCGTCGGTTGATTAACTTTCCAAAAGGATTACTTGTAGCAGACGTAAAATCTTGATGCTTAAATGCAGTTTAAAATGTTGATTTCAATGTCTACCAAAGTTTAATGTAGGCAAAAAGAACAAAATATGACCAAAATATTACCAAATAAAGAAAAGAAAGAAACATTTATTTGTTACAAGCAATAAATTACAGCTACATATATCATCATCATCAGCCCGTTGCAGTCCACTGCTGGACATAGGCCTCTCCCAAGGTACGCCACAGAGCCCGGTCTGCTGCTTACACTACATATATGCTTATATTAAATTCAACATAAACGGTAGTTAGATAACAGTGCTTGTAACAAAACGGCTCATGCTTAGCATGTGCTGGTAATAAAACCAACGCTGTTCTTCCGCGAGCCTCATAAGTGAAGTCACAGACGCCAAAAATATAATAAGAAAAATAAATAAATACAAATAACACCAATCCTTCGACAAGTTTGTAATCGATAATAATTATCCCTACTCGACTGTCGAAACAATTTAACACTAAAGTCGCCACTTACACTAAAAGAACGAGTTTAAGAACAATTTTCAACTAGAGAACAACAATACAACTTAATAATAATTATGTTAAATAAAAATCCCTTATTAAAAATCTCATAGTCCATAAAAGGGTGTAAGATAAAATGAAAACACAATAAAATTTGTATGAATGTTAACGTCAGCGAGGGAAATAAAAATTTCAATTGGACTGAAAAATATATTCATGAATTAAACATTGGGAGGAACGGTTATACCCCGCCCCCTCCTCCTCTTTTCCCTATTCACCCGCTCTGCACTCCCGCAATGTGAATCAACCATTTAGGTTTCACATGAAATTTTGCACCTGGCTTTGCTCGTAAGTAGCTATATTGATTAATAGTGATAGGACGAAAGTAAAAATGCAAATGACGGTATGTGCAAAGTATTTCAGATAGTTTAGATAGATTTTTGGTGGTAGGTCTCTCATATGTGAGAGGCCGCCTGGCTAGGTACCACCGCAATTTCTATTTCTCCAACAAACAGCAGTGTAAATGCACTTTTCTGTTCCAGTTAGAATGAAATGGAAGTCAGAGTAACTACAGGACATAATTTGACTTAACATCTTATGTCTCAGGATGGCGAGCGCAGTGGAATGCCAAGCATGGCGTTGAAATTCATGGTGTTGTTTGGTTTTGCTACTGTCCGTGAGCGGTCGTATCGCTTACCATCAGGCAAATGGCATGCTCGTCTCGCCATTAATTGCAATGAAAATAAATAAACAGACATCCATCCCCCTATATCAGTATCGAAACATGTAAATTTCGTTTTAAAATGCAGTCATTCCGAGCGCTTCCAACGCTTGATGTGTGCAAATTGCGTTGCGAATGTTGAATGCGGGTGTTATTAGCCGGTGTCCATTACTGGGGTATGGTGTTTTAGGGGTGGAAAAGGGTGGTTTGTGTACCGTATGTCTGGATGAATTTTTACCGGGATGTTCGTATGTATAAAAGAAATTACAAAGGTGTCTATTTCTTAAAATATGGTTTTCCTAAATGAGATGATATTTGAGTCATCCATAAGTATTTGCTTCGGATGTAGATGTTGAGATATCAAAAAAAAAAAACAAGAAAAAAAATTAAATAAATATTGAAATAAAAAATAAAATTGTCGGCCCCGTGACCACGCAAGCTGTAAAGCAATCGAAACGTTGGTAAGTTAAAAAAATTTAAAAATTAAACCAAGTCGCGATAAAATCCGTAAAAACTATTTTTATTTCAATGTGTAACATTCGCGTAAATCTAAGAAACCATTATAAAAGAAAGAAGACAGTTCTTGTTGCTGAGGGAGTTTCTTGCGCCGTTTCTTCTTCACACCTACAACATGTTCCGAAGCGGTGGTAGCAGAAATTAACGATTCAAAAGATCTTCTGAAAGACTATTTAAATAAAGAATACCTATTTTTAATTGATCAGTGCACAAAACTTGTATTTTATGTAATGAAATGTGCGAGTGGCGAGAGAAAATAGTCCGTAGCCACACAACACAACACTTTATATGGACAAATCTGCACTTACCCTCAAATTCATTGCGGTCAGTTTACCGCCTTGCTTAAAAAAGTTTATAGCCATACCTAATATAGATTATACAATTTTTTTTAAAAGTTTTAAACTCTTCAACACTACCTTCGAAAAGTGCAACGAAAATAGAAGTTCATCGCACAATAAAATCCCCCCTAAAAATATGTAAATTCATTGGGAAAACCTGTCCGAATTTGAATCCGCTCCCGGCGCAGATATTTTGCCCGGCATCTCGTATACCCTTCAATAATTTATGAGCTGGGAAAATACTATGAAGTGTCATTCACAGTTTAAACTTTTATTCTGTGAATGATGGATATTTTACTGCCAGAATTGTGAATCGAAGTGATGGTACTGTATCAGCCCATATACGTCCCACTGCAGGACACGAGCCTCCTCTACAATTTAAAGTATGATTGTGGAGAGTTAGTCTATGTTCCACGCTGGCCTCGTGCGTGTTGACGGACTTTACATACCATAGAAATTATTACAAATCGCTATGGTATGCAGGTTTTCTCACGATATTTTTCTTCACCGTTACAGTGCGTGGTGATTGATCAGTACACACATGACTCCGAGAAGTCAGAGGTGTGTCCTGATATTTGAACATGCAACCGTGAACGCAAACAAACACTAGTGGATCACAAAACCATTTGTATATGTGAATCGGAACTATTAACCTCTCGTTTCGCAGCCGGCGTCTAACCAACTGCGCCACTGACGCTGTCAAAAACTTTTTACGATTTATTTCCCGTCAAAGATTCGTCCCACAAATTGGCGAAAGAAAAAGGTTGAACGTCAAAGTTTTAAGTCTACTTAGTAGTTAGAAACGGGTTTTCAGATGTAACAGAACCAAACAAGGTTAACTGAAGGCTTAACTGATACTAAAAGGTTGTAATCGTTTTACAATTCAGCTATTATCTGTCAATAAGTAAAAATTATATTTTATGGGAATAAGAAGTCAAATAAAAAAATCAGCAAGATTTCGTCGGTGGCGCAGTTGTAATACGATACGATTACAACACTGACGTCTCGGATTCGAATCTCGGGTCGGGAAAAGTAGTATTGGATTTTTCTATCCATTATGAGTCAGCAGCCAAGAATGTGTGCCCGATATGGCGACAGGCTCGCCTCTTATCAAATTATAGGACGGAACACGTAAGACGAAACGTTTTTCCTGGTAGCACCTACAAACTCACCCCTTCTGGTAAAAAGCATGAGTTTATGTAAATATGTATGTAATTCATTAATTTATTCAAGTGTATCGCCTACCGGAATTATCTATTGTTCATTTAGTTTCCAAAAAAATGGCATAATTTATCAGATTATCAAGCGCTGCCTGAACCTTTAGAAATGCCCATAATCCATTAAAATTCCTTTAAAACTAAGAATAATGTAGTTCCTTGATTAAATCTAAATAAAATAAATAATTACATTACACTAATTACATTTACATTACACTTATTACATGATTTTTTATTAAACAATACAATTTTTGGTGTTGTAAGTACTTAATTGTATATAATTCCTTCCTTTTCTAAGCCCCCCTTCAAATTTTCAAATAAACAACATTCTTTTAATTTCATAAGCACTGACCTTATAAAAAAACAAATTCATAAACAGAACAGCCGTTCTATTTTCAACGGGAAACAGTTATAAATAAAAAGGCAATATAATTTCAAAAGAAGAACACTATTTCACGTTTGCATTCAACACACGAGCGCTAAAAAGCGCTTGAAAGCGATTTTTAAAAACTGTAGAGCGTTATTAAAAGCGCGAAGATAAATCCAGCGGAACTATCAAGGTGCTGTTATTAATTATTTATACCGGTGAAGTCGGTGTTTGTGTTACTGTGCATGCAGGTTTAGCCGAACATTCGGCAATTTTCGGTTCACTTTTTTTAGCAAGAAACTGGCTTACATTGATAATGACATACATACATACATAAAATCACGCCTTTATCCCCGACGGGGTAGGCAGAGGCGCCACTAGGACACCCACATTTCGCCTTGCTTGTTCCGTCCCACGATGTGATAGGGGGCGAGCCTATCGCCATATCGGGCACAAATGTACAACTATCCGTAAAGATAATATTGACAATTGTCTCTCGTCAATCGATCTTTTGTGTAAATATTTTTTGTCGAATACGTTCATAGCACGGTCACGGGATGCTACGTTGTATTGAGCAGAGAACTTTAGTCACTAGAAACACCACTTGTATATATTTATTTAATTCTCGCTTGAAAAAATATCCAAGCAGATCCGAACATAGGACCCCTTGATTCACAGCCTACACACGCTGCTCAGACAAAAACTAGGTTAAATTCTTAGCTATTACGATAAATTAACTGCCCTGCACCCGATGACAAATACACACATACCCTGATACAATGTGTTCAGAATGAGTGTCGAACGACAAGAGACACAAATCTCTCGCAATCGCCAGAATTGTGCCGGCCTGATTCCACATCAAACACTCAAAAGTTAAACCCACTCACAGACTCAAAAACGTATTATCCGCATCGATTTCGCCTCGTGTGGAACATTTGTATCGCTCAAAACGTGAGCTCGCGAGTCGGAGGGCAAAAAATCCTCTGGAACACGGAGTGCCAGATTCTTTTTTTTTTGCATTTTCGAAACAGGTGCGAGAGGGCGCTTTGGTCCTTTTTTTGCGGCGTCCGTCAAAACGCGAATATTCACAGTGAAATATTTACGCTAACCGGAGCGAAGAGATTTGATTGTGCAAATAAAACGCGATATAGGCACCTTTATTTATTGGTGTTAGATTGGGTTTTGTACTCTTTTTTGGGATAATTGGGAGATTTGAATTTATTGAATTATTGGTTTCGTTCGGTAGAAGACATTTGTGAAACAAGACGACATTGTTTAGTCAACGCTGTAAGGGTCAATTGCATATACTTACTTTGACTTGACAATATCAAATACGTCACAAATGACAGGCGATGACATTGTCAAAATTAAAGTTAAGGCCAAAGTTAGTTGAAGCAACTGAGCCTGAGACATATCTTCATAATCGGAAACAAGTACGGGTATCTTACTGCCGTACTCAGAGACATTTAATGTCAATTAAATCATTACTAAGTGTAGATTTTACAAAGAGAATCTATACTAAGGAACGATTCAATTGACATTAAACGTCTCTGAGTGCGGCCGTTAACATGCTCATGCTCATTTGACAAGTTTTACAGTGCAGATATTTAAATTATAATTAATAGTCTTTCATACCGGGTATATCAAGACCGCGACCGAAAACGAAGCCGGGTGGTAGTTTTAGTGGCTATAGACACAATGCAACTAAAAATTTCGCAAAATAAGCGATTGTATATTTTTTACAATTTTTTAAAAATCATAATTTTTAGTTGGTAAATCCTTAGTTATTGCGAAAATAGTAATTTAAACCCTTACGTATCATTGCGTCTTTAAAAATAAAAAGGTTTACATCATTATTTTGGAAAAAATATGTATTTATCACCCAAAAACGACAAGTAAAAAAATTGCCAAAAAAAAAATGACGATTTATTTTGCGGAATTTTTAGTTGCATTGTGTCTGAAATCACTAATACTACCACCTGGCTTCGTTTTCGGTCGCAGTCTTGATATACCCTGTATAACATTTTCAATATAAAATATATTTTGCAAATGGTGTAGACATTTTTCATTACGATGTAATCTTTTCGGCGACTTTGTAGTGGGACCAAAAATTTCTTCTTCGTTTCTAACATCAACAATATGTACTGTACTGTGTCAGCCCATATACATCCCACTGCAGGGCACGAGCCTCCTCTACAATCGGGAGTACGATTTAGACGGGTTAGGCCATATAGTCATCCACGCTGGCCTAGTGCAAGTTGGCAGACTTTGTATACCATAGAAATGTTTACAAATCGCTTTGGTATGCAGGTTTCCTCACGATGTTTTCCTTCACAGTTATAGTGCGTGGCGATTGACTATCAATACACACATCACTCCGAAAAGTCAGAGGTGTGCCCTGGGATTCGAACCCACGACCACCATGAACATGTTGGCAGGGGGGTCTGGTCCGTTTAACAGGCCACCACGCACTCAATCAACAATATGAGACACCTAAATTTGATTTTGACAAATTATGCGACTGTTGCTTCTATGTCAATCGTATCATAAACCACACAATGCAATACTAACACTATCCTCTAGGGAAGCCTTTAAAATCCATTTATAAAGAAACAAAACTATACATGGGAACGCGACATACACGAACCAATTGGTCCGGCGAGTGTGCAATGGTTTTTGTACAAATTCACTTACATTGAAGTGGCCACCACTCGACTTTATAAAGCGCGCACCATTACTACGCAAGGGCATGTTCAAACTGAGCGAATTGCGCGCGAGTTTTGAGCTAGATAACTTTTAAGTTTTTTTTTACAAGAAAGAGCTGTCTAAAGCCAATGATAAACCTTAAAAATGGATGGGGAATTAGACTAGAAATAAAGATCCAAGATTGGTTATGCTATTGGCAATCTCATATACTTATGTGTTCGTAAAATTTCCACCATTTTTTTTTTTATTGCTATGAATGACGAGACGAGCCTGCCATTCGCCTGATGGTAAGCGATACGACCGCTCATGGACAGTAGCAAAACCAAACAACACCATGAGTTACAAGGCATTGCTTGGCATTCCACTGCGCTCGCCATCCTGAGACATAAGATGTTAAGTCTCGATATGTCCAGTAGTTACTCTGGCTACAATGTCCTTCAAACCGGAACACAACAGTGCATTTACACTGCTGTTTGGCGGGAGAAATAGACATTGCAGTGGTACCTACCCAGGCGGCCTCTCACATATGAGAGACCTACCACCAGTTTAAAAAATAAACACACAAAAGTACACAGTCTTTTTGATATGCTTAATTAAGGTACTCGTAACTTCACCTCATAATTCCAAATATAATAAATTGACGGAAGAAATATATTCAAAATATGTATAATAGCACATACCAGGGTACCACTTCAACTCGCGACCGTTTCGCCTCGACTGGACAACCACTTAGTTTATTTTTGTACGTACAATTACCGCGGCAAAGGATGCTTTCAAACAATTAAACGTCCGCTGCATGCTGCCAGTGGCGTCTTTATCGGTCCACCTAATGGATTTCATAGAGCGCTTTACGTTAAAATGCACTTCCAGTCTGTTTTACATATTGTTATATATATTCCGACAGTTTCTGCAGATGGAATAATGTTTGTAAGTTTAAATGCGGAAGATTGATGAGAATTTTTTTCCTTGTACAATGAATAAAGCAAGAAGCTTTTAAAGATGCATTGCATGCATTAGTAAATCATTTGTTCGTATTTTTTTAAGATACGTAATAGTTTTTAAAATGCGCAATATGTCTATCCATTGAACATTAAATATAAAAAAAAGTTTACTACATGTCATAATATATGTGGGAATAGTTCCATTAGCGTCAAAATCAAACAATGATCGTTGAGATGTTCTTTAGTATAATTAATTTAATCTTTTAATTCGTCTTCATCGTCTTCGTCGCACGTCGTTCACGTCTTCCATCGCCTTCCACACTGTTCTCCTTTATTCCGTCCTTTCATATTTCAATATCTTAATCATTCATCCTCTAACTCTTTTACTCTTTAGCACTTCCATTCGTCATCTCTTTCACATAAACTACGTTCCATATCAATAATTTGTCTAACGTTTCATTCTACTCATTATTCACCACAACATTCAAATCCTACTTATATACTCATCAATTAAATATTCTATAATATAAATTCAACTTTTCTTAACTTAGCACCTCTAAATTCCTGTAAAAGCTCAGTGCATTTCGGTGAGCGTTGCAAACAGCAGTAAAAGTATTGGAAAGTCGTTGACCCGCAAGAGACCCGGCTAATGGCCGTTACAACGTCTTCTGACACTGCAGTTAAAATTTATTGTTTTAGAGCATTAGAATGACGGGTTTAATCTAGCCAGCCAGTGGATTAAACTTACTAACGGGATAATTAAAGTTGTAAGCACTTGGTTACTTGCACGATAAAGTAAATATAAATGGAAGTATACACTCAACAGTCACGTACATAGTCCTTACTCCAACTATGGTAGAGTCTTGTGTAGTAGGTATCAAGAACTGCGAGAGACATTTCGGTCTCACAAATACCCGGACCCGAAATTAACACTCGTGGGTCACACGAACATTTGTGTCGGTGCGGGGATCTGCGATTATCGGTTCATCGAGCTCTTCGATGCGCAGAATCTTTCAGCTTGTAGATAAAAATATTGTTATAAAATCTATCCGATATTCTACATTTGGAATCACTTTTTTTACACAATAGGTCCAGCAATCGAGCAAACAGGTCATCTCATGATAAGTGATCACTGCCTCCATGAACACCCATAACGCTTGGACCATGAATGTGTTGCTGGACCATCAAGTGGGGAGGGGAGCGGGAGGTAAAAAGAATGGGAAGAGAAAAGAGGTATTGGGCATCTGACAAATCACTCTCCGGACGAAACATGTATGCAAAGCCGTCACTTCACGTCGATAATCTGTGAGACCGTGGTACCGCCCCGGACGAGCGTGCCCATTCATGCTGAGTCATGACTCCCAACAACGGGCCTCTACCACTTTATATGTATTATAATTTTCTATGTTGCAACTTGCAACCTATTTTAAACATTTTTCTACGTTTTTCGCCAAAGACATCATCACACAAACACCACCAATTTTGTTAAAATTTAAAATCACCGTGAATACATCTCGACACTTATTTAACCAGAAGAAACAATATTGAAGAACAAATACACAAAAGACCAAAACACTGAACACAGAAGACCGGAGTAGACCAGACAAAAAGACCAGAGATTGTCATTCACCCACTACTGCAACTCCTGCCAGCCAGGATCAACAGCACGCAAAGAATTCACACAGAGCTCTGAAGCTCAGCGATATTCAGAATAATTTTCTTTTACCCAAATTTAACCATAAAGAAAACAAAAGCGAGGAGTTGGAAACATAATTGGCATCAGAAAAGACCAGTATTTTAACAGCTTATAATCCCACTGCAAAGCACGAGATTCCTTGACAACCAAGTTACCCCATAGTCCACCACGTTGGTCTTCTGCGAAATTCCATAGAAAAGACCAGTATACAATGGACTTTGCTTCAGCAGATCCGTCTACCGTCTCCAGCCAGCCACCAAGAACAGAAGACCAAGGCATCCAGCATTGCGAGCAAAATCAGAACGGTACGAAAAGACCGAAAGCATCCATGAGAAATTTTGGATGCTCAATGGCATGAAGTGACTTGCATATTTAGTTTAGCTCATAACTGTGTTGTGTGTGCTTGTTTTTTAACCAATTTGACACTTTAACACACCGTTAAATGTAAGGTTTTAAACGTTAAATATACCAGGTTTGATATAACGAGTAGATTATGTAGATTTTAATATTAATAATAATACAAAGATAGTTAAAGTTAATAGTTGTAGACATAACAATTGAAATAATTGCCTGTCACAATTCTAGTTGGTTTTGAAATAGATTTAGAAGAAGATGCAATGTATAATCAGGAATAATTACATTTTATTAAATAGACAACTCAGGTTTTTACTATCATTAGAGTTTAACAGAGACTGACTTAGTTAACAATTGAAATTGGTGCGCGTCACAATTTTAGTTGGTTTTTCAAATAGACATAAATAGGTGTAATGATCAAAGATATTTAATTTAATTATATAGGTAACTCAGTTTTTTAGCATAAACAATAGTGAAAAAGCAACAAGTAATTTAACTAAAAAAATCTCACATAGATGTTTATATATATTAATATGATGTTTATTTATTCAAATAATTATTGGATTTTAACAACTGCGACACAGTAATAACTAATGCAGTTATTATGGCAAAAATGTTATTGTTACGTTATTTCTTTGGTTCCTATTTTTTTTATTATTTATAAATAACATTTAACAACATCACACACTGGCATATGTGTGCTGTACATTGCGGCTTTACTAATGAAATAACAAAATTAGAAGGATCTCTGCCCACCAATACCTAACATACTATGACCGTGCTATGAACTTATCGGGGGGTGTTCTCTTTATTTTTATTCAATAGACAAATAAGTCACCTAATGGTAAGTTATCACTGCCACCCATGAATATCCACAACGCAGGATCATGGATGTGTTGCCGGAGCATCTAATTGGGAGGAGAGCGGGGATCAAAATAGATGGGAAGAGTAAAGAGGAATTCTTTGTATGAATTAGTAAGGGACATTGGGTGATAGAACGGTTCCATAAGCAGCGTTGCATCGTAATTAATATAATTTGTGTCTGACATGTTTATTGCACGATCCGGTATACTTTATTGTAGTGGGCCGCAACTCTTTGACTAATATATTTCAGGTTTTAAGGGTTTTTCCATTACACATGTACGTATACAATATACACATTACATTTGATTCTGGGTTGTGTGATCTTTTTAAATGTCCTAATATACACTAAAATACATTACAGGAACCAATTTTGCTAAGACAAAAATTTATACTAATTTTTCTAAAAAATAAGTAAAATCATTGGCGTATTTAGAATTATTTTTAGGGGGTCTTCACTCCTTTATTGAAAAGACACGGTTGATATTGAAAATTAATTTCTTTCCTATCACTTCTACACACGCCAGTATTTTGCATGTATTGTCTGACACTAATTTATTTTTGTATAATTCTATGTTACACATATTGTATACAATGTTACGCAATTTTTACAATAAAACATAAACAACAGTACACTTGGCTTTCATTTCTTCTATATAAACAATTTTTCTATAGGAAACTTATAACTTTACACCTTACGTCCCATTCCTTAGTAATCCCACTGTGCACCTTCCTATGCATACTTGCTTTTTATATCGATACAATATATTTTCGACCCTTCATTAGTTTTACATAACTACTCTCATTTTTCTTTTTCTTTACATGTAGCGGTTTTTATCTGACAGGAAAATTTACACACAGTTACACTACAATTTTTAAATACGTTGATAAAATATGTTTATTGTCCCACGTTGACATATCTAAATCCGCACCTGTGTACTTTTGCATGTAATTATATAATGAATGTCTCGTTGTTCTTTATTTGAATTTTGAATTTGTTTTATGTTAAACTTTGTTTTCTTTACAGATATGGACTACGGCAGCGGAGGGCCGCCGCCGCCCGGCATGATGAAAGATAGACACGGTCCACCGCCGCCTCATCATCCGGTAAGTGTAGCGTCATCAGCTATAGGAATATTAGCTTTAAATTTAAGAAGTTCTATGCTGAACATAGACTTCTTCTGAAGATTTCCGTGGGAACATGGACGACCTAAGTACTCAGACAGATATAATGTAGTTACTTATTATTAGATATTGATAAACATCGTTCGCCGAACTTGTTTCTATATCGGCAAGTAATAGGAGACGAGCCTTACTCCACGTGCCGGGTACTTCAATCCCGGTCAACGTATATGACATTTTTAAATGGAAATACCCCACAAAATGAATTGCCCGACTTGGATAGCCAGGACTTTACGATTCACAGTTCGTAATATATCACGATATCAATCAAGCAACTAAAGCCCAGTTTCTATAATCTATCTATCTTTAACACGAGATTTCGTTACATATTTAGATGCCTTTTATGTTTCAGTAAACAAAGATAGAGAGATATAGATATGGTGTATTTATTTGTAGTTAGCTAGGTAAGATGAATATACATGTCTTTCTTTGTTTATTGAAGTGTATAATTGTATCGCCATAGTAATGGTTGCTATGTTAAGCTCTAGTTAAAGATAGAGACCGGCCGTAAAAGAGCCACTTAATCTCATCTGTCCATCTACCAAAACAATTCGAAATGCGTGAAAAAAGGCATAAAATATAGTGATGTCACACGCCAGTAATTACCGCCACCGTTTTACAACCCCACAGTGGCGTGGACAGCTGTAAAAACAACCCCGTATAAATAAACACGAAATTTTAATCAACTGGAGTGCACACGATTATGGACAGCGGGGAAAAAAATATGCCGGCCCGAGTCGTTTAATTAATGGAGTGTTGAAAAACGATTAATTACGACCAAATTACATTTTGATGTTCATTAAGGGTGTTGTTTTCGAGCATGGGTGGGTGGTTTTTGACATACGAATTGTGGTTATGTTATCTCACATACATACATAAGCTCACTGCTGTACTCGTAGGGATAGGTAAGCATATTACTGATGTGATGTAAGATGTGAAAAACGAAGAAAATCCCTCAAATTGGAATGGCAAACCGGGAATTCAAATCTAGGAGCGCGTCAATCCAAAGCCCGTACGTACATTTACAAAGCTTACACGTCGCAGGTAGAAATCCTAGCGCACACCTCGTGACTTTTCGGAGTTATGTGTGTATTGCTTGTCAATCACCACGCACTATAACGGTGAAGGAAAACATCGTGAGGAAACCTGCATACCGTGGCGATTTTAAAGAATTTTTACGGTATGTGAATTCCATCAACACGCACTAAGCCAGCGTGGTGGACTATATGGCCTAACCTCTCTCAATCGTACTTCTGATTGTAGAGGAGGCCCGTGCCCTGCAGTGGGACGTATATGGGCTGATACAGATATAGACCTTCATTGCCTTATTAGCCAAATCTCCCACGCCAATACCACTATCTGTTATTAACTATTAACTCGTAATGTATTAAATGCGTCATTGATGCAACTATAATCCTTTTCATCTGCCGATGCGATCTAATCCACTGCATTAAGATATTGGCCTTTGAATTAGCAATCCGTAATGGTTAGATATTCAAATTGTTAACTAATCGGCTTATGAATGCGTTATGTTTCACACGTTGCCAAATCAATGGGGTTGGATGAGTCTATTTATACATAAATACATAATACTACATCGCATATTTAAAGCAGACGTATTGATTAGGACCTGGGTGTTGTGGGATTAAAAATCCTTTGTAGTTTGAGATATCGATGACACAAAACATATACAAATATGACAAGCAATTTGACCTAAAGTAGACATGGTTTCTACGATGAAAAAAATGTGAGATAGTATATACGCCTCGAGATCCCTCTGGCCTCTACAATCTAGGCAGATTTAAATGTTTTAGACCACAGAGCATAGAGCTGGCCTATTGCGATATGGTAAACATCAATTACAATAGAAATTCATTCAGGGATCCTTAAGATGTTTTTCTCCTTAGTTTAAACTGTTTTGATTGTCCAGCCCTTTTGGATAAAGTCTCGTTTAGAGTCCCACGTAAGATAATTAGGTTCATTCCTCCTATCCAAGTCCCACCAGCCTCTTCTAATCTCAGACAAAATTCCTATATGGTGCGAGCAAGCAAGAACTTAAACTCAATTTGCGAAAAATTCGATGTAGACCCTTTTAATACAAGCATTGTTTCGGTACGACGGTTGCTAAGCCTTTCTTTCTTTTCGAACTAGTTTATCTTAAGTCAGTAACGACTTACTATTTTAGTGTTACTCTTATGTTCTAAGTATAATTCAATCACATAATCGTGAAAACCTGTAATTGGTTATCTATTTCTTACTCTTTTACCTATTGTGTTGTATGTAAGCTGTTGGTTTTCCAATAAATATAAAATAAAAATAAAAAAAAAATAATTAAGTACATGTTTGATTATTTTTCTCTAAAGAAAATATGTTATTTTAAACTATTGTATGTCTTTTTTTAGCGTGACGGTCGCGGCTACGGGCCGGAGGGGTACGGCGGCGAGGGGTTCGTCCCACCGCCCCCCATGCACCATCCGTCCATGCCGCCCCAGAACCAGGTACTCTCCTAGGACTTATCAGACTTGGTATAGGTCATAACTCACGTAGTGGAACCGATGTAAGACGCAACTCCTTGTAAGCCACGGGGTCTACTACAAACAACGATATTATACCGGGTATATCAAGACTGCGACCGAAAACGAAGCCAGGTTGTAGTTTTAGTGGCTACAAACACGATGCAAATAAAAATTTCGCCAAAACAGTGATAGATATTTTTTTATATATTTTTTAAAATCATCGTGTTTTGGTGGAAAATACCTATTTTTTGCGAAAATACTAATTTAAACCCTTATGTACCATTGCGTGTTTAAAAATAAAGAGGTCTACATCTTTATTTTAGGAAAATTATGTTTTTATCACCCAAATACGACAATTAGTAAAAAATTACAAAAAAAAGTTGACGATTTTTTTTGCGAAATTTTTACTTGCATTGTGTCTGAAGTCACTAATACTACCACCTGGCTTCGTTTTCGGTCGCGGTCTTGATATACCCTGTATATTTCGTGCGATTCTTCGTATTGAAATGTACTCCTAGTGACATCGCTTTTACTATGATGTCGATGAATATTCTCTATGCGACAATTGTCAACACTATTGAATCGTCCAACCGTCTAAATGAGTGCAAACGAAGGCACTAGAAGTGGGTTTTAACACGCGAAATCACACGATGTATCGAATATAGTGGTTTCATGTAGCCTTCGGATTGACAGCACGCATAACAGTCGCTAACAATGAATAAGATGTATTTAACTTCCGCTATGACAAGACTTATTCAACACAGAGCATTGAAGCTCGGCCTCTCCCTAAGAATGTTAAAGATACTTTGTTAAAATTAATGTAATAAATGAAGAGTTACTGTATTCGTATATTTGTTCCACCACCGAAATTTCATGAAATATTCGATTAATTAATATTAATTATACCTGTACAAGTCCACTCTATCATTTTAATGACTTTCCGATAACACTGACCAGCTTTTCAATTTGCAAATTGGCACACCTCGTACAATATTTTATTAATTATTTTTTTAAGTTTAACCTTTGGAATCGAGGTCTACCGACAAAATATTCGTAATTCATTTCGTAATCCCTTATCCCTTCTAATATTATAAATGTGAATGTTAGTTTGTTTGTTACGCTTGCACGCAAAAACTACTCAACCGATTATCGTGAAACTTTGTACACATATTCTTAGAGGTATTAGAAGTAACATAGGCTACTTTTTATTCCGAAAAGTTTAGTGTTCCCGTGGGATGAAGAAGGAATTCCGATATATTTGCTACTTTTTCATACTCAAAAAGATGGGATGGGACTGGATTACATTTCATTAGTGAGAATGAGACGGGGCGGGCGGGATATAACGGGAAGGGACGGGACGGGATGGGAGATTTCAAATTAAATTAACCACGCAGACGAAGTTTGCGGGTAGAAGCTAGTAACAAGATAAAGAAAATAAACATATTTGGTGTTTTGAGCTTCGGCTTCCCTTTTAAAAAATGTCACCCTTCGCCACTGCTGTTTGCTCGATTGCCTGAGCTGTTGTATAAAAAAAGGGATTGTTTGGTGGTTGGGATAAAAGGCTAGTTATAGTATAAGAGGGTTTTTTAATGATTTTTGTGACATTAGGGCGGTCCTCCACAGCAAGGTGCGGTGATGATGGTGTACGGCCTGGACCCGCAGACTGCCAACGCGGATCGACTGTTCAACCTGTGCTGCCTTTACGGGAATGTTGTCAGAGTAAGTGGTACTTTTAAAGCTTTTTTTCATTAAATTATGTTAGCTAAAAGAGTGCTAGTGTTAAGGAAATATGTTTCAGTAAATATTGTTACTTTCGTATTATTTTGTCAATGAATCTATATTTTTGATATTAATTCGTGATTAACTTTATGGAAATCTTCGGACATAGGACATGATGATTATAAACCTTCCTCATAAATCTTAACTAAAATACTTATAATTAAGTTAACAGGAACTACTTATAGGGTATCTGAATTATAATAAACCAGAGTTTTTGCGTTATTGATCGTTCAAATCGAACGATTATGATTTTATTATTCGCACTACGGCTTATTCGTTTTGAACTAGTTTTTCAACTAATTAGTCTTTTACAACTAATTAGATAACTTAGGTTTTCGTGGCCACTATTATAAAATTCTTAGCTCATCAGTTATTAGATACCTACATAAGTAACTAGTCTATTTTAAAACATTAATATACACAATTTCAAGTGCTTCATATTTTGCGTTTCAGATAAAGTTTCTAAAGACTAAAGAGGGAACCGCAATGGTTCAGATGGGCGACGGAGTCTCAGTGGAGAGATGCGTTCAGAACCTTAACAACGTCACTGTCGGTGACTACACATTGACGCTAGCGTGAGTATATACGTACTATTCATCTTCTCTTCCGCTACTTTTCTTGTCGGTTCTTCTCTTCTTTGACAATCTTCATAGCGCAGTCAGTTAAACGAAATACTGCGTGTTCAAAATTCCATCATGAGAGACAAATGTTTGTGTGCTCCACAAGTATTTATATCGGGTCTATTTGTGAGACCAATAGTTTCTTGTAGTATTTGATATCCCACGTCCCAAGACTTGAATTTTAGTGTGGGGACTATTAATGTGACTGTTGGGTGTATTTATTTCTAAGCTTTCTAAAAAACTACAAAAGGCAATTTTCAACTAGGAGTCAATAATTTAAGGCATTGAATTTTGTACCAGTATAAAAAGAAACTAATTACGTCTCAAATATTTGTTCCAGTTTCTCGAAGCAAGCGTACCTGTCCGAGGTAATGAACCCGTACCCGCTGCCCGACAAGAGTCCCTCTTTCAAGGACTACGTGGGCAACAAGAACAATCGCTTTCTCACGCCCGCCTCCATACACAAGAACAGAATACAGCCACCGTCCAAGGTACGTCAAGTCTCAATTACAAAACAAGTAAAAATAAGTGAACGTTTCTTGCTTAGTTTCTTTGCAGCTACAGGTAAGCGGTAGCAGTTTTAATGACTGATTGAAAAGATCTTGTGAAAAACTATTTTATTTGTAACTTGTGCGGAAATTTAAATTTGGTCGTAGTAACTTAAATTATTATCAGAATGAATTGCACCTATAGAAATATCAGTGATATATACAGTACAGGGTATAGTGCTCAAGATATAAATTCTTTGCAAAATATTGGGTTACATGAAAAACGAAGATGCATGAAGAGATCGATGAAAGTGAACGAAGCGAAAGTTGAATATCCGGATCCAAGAAAGTGGAGACCATAGTCTGTGTTTTCCTTATTAGATACAGGTCCGTTCTTCGGAACAATTTGAGTTATTTAAAAGCACAATAAAACCATTAGAATGCAGCGGCGTGCACAGGATTATGAAACTGGGTATGCGGCGGAGTACTAGGTCACAAAAAAAAATCTTTTAAATAGATTTTTAGCATAGCCACAGCCACGCGACGGATCCCTAAGTCGGAAACCATTCCAACAGAACAAGTCTTAGATGTACTACTATTCATGTACATCTTCTACGGCAACGCAGACAAAATAGCGATCGATCGTCGCGGCGGAAGAAATTCTAATAAGTAAAATAATAAGCTAAAATAATAGTTATACGTTTCATAACTTTATCATGAAACTTTCGAGTTACATTCCCTTTTTGCTGGTATAATTGTTGTAACTCGGGCACACACCTACCTTTAGACACAATTTGAATCTTTTCACTGAATCACAACTGTGAGAACTTGTTATTTTTAATAAACAAACATTTTCAACACAAACCTCACAATCAAATAACATTTTAAAAAAATCAACAAACGCACTAGTAAAAGCAAATCACTACAATTATTATAGAAACTCAGTAATAAACTGTTAAATGTGCACACTTTAAATGTTAAAATAAAAAATCTTATAATTAAGAAAACTATAAATAAACTGGCGCAAACAAAATAGTAAACAATGTTTATCACATGAAAAAACCAAAATCAAAAATGGCCCCCGCGAAACACAAAACATTTCTGCTATTTAAACAAATAAAACCTTACTAAACAAAAATGCATAATGTGCATACGTGATGTATTAGATTTCCGTCTATTATTTTTACTCGGGTTATAGGCAACGAATATTTCCGATTACTCCCGACAACTGCCGAACTTCCGTAGCCTGCCGGCTGCCGCAGGAGTTGGTTTCATTTCGGCCAATGCGGCTTTCGATATTCATGGGTGTGTGCGTTTGCGAACCGTGCACGGACACCAAAATTACTACACACATACGAACAAATCTCCTGCGGGACGCGGCGGCATGAGTTGGTTGATTAGGTACATTATTTTGCAGCGCTATTGCTATTTATAAAATATTAGGCGTTTTTAATTTATTATATTTTGTTTATTCATTTATTTAATATTAATTAAAGTCATCTAAAACGTAAGAACGTTTTATTAAAATATCTGTGAATGGCAAGTAAAGCACTGCATTTCTGCCTACAAGGAGCGCACGCCCCTGTTAGAATGCAAATAATAAATTAGTATTGTAGCATAGCAGTAGGTTATATGAGCTAACCCTGTTGAAGCACCTCCATAAATCGTACCAACACGTTGGACCAACACACCAACCAACTCTGCATATGATCTGTCCCCAGGTGCTGCACTTCTTCAACACGCCGCCGGACGTGTCAGACGAGCAGCTGCTGCAGGTGTTCAAGGACTACGGCGTCACGCCGCCGCACACCATCTCCAAGTTCCCGCTCAAGAGCGAGAGGTGGGCTATATTTATCTCGTTTCATTTTCATCCATGTATATCTTTACTATCATTATGGTCATTATCATCATCAGACACAAAACGTCCTCTGCTGATTTTAGACCTCAATTTCAATATTGACAAGTAAATTGGATGTCAATCTACAAAGATGGAGACACGACTGAATAAAGGATACAAGAAATGGCTGGGTTCATAAAGACCGCTATGAAGATAACTCGTTGAAGCTTAGATTTCTTTTCACTTTAAATTAATATGAATTTAAAATACAACAGCTTTCCCACATTTGTCGCGTTAAATTAGTACTCATTTTTCTTTTCTAAACGGGAATACCAATTTATTTATAACCAAAACTACTGCCACTAATCAGACAAATCAATAACCACCCTAAAAGGTTTATAATAAAAATTTCATTTGAATATTGTAATTTCCAGATCATCGTCGGGTCTGATGGAGTTCCAGAATATATCGCAGTCAGTGATGGCGATCATGGCGTGCAACCACGCAACCATACAGCACCCAGGTGAGAATACTACCGTATCTCTACTGCCCATTCATAATACAACTGCTACATGGCTACCGATCTTGGTGTAGCTTCTTATTACTATATAATTTAATTTGGTCGTCAATTATTTTGACCAAATCGTGTTGTGCATACTTTATAGTTAAAGAACGAATGGAATATTACCTCATGAACGAACAAAGGGAAAATTATGTGAGCTGAAAAACTACTACTTAGGTTAAAGTCATTAATCTTATCTTGTTACGAACTGTAATGAAAATTGTAGGAGAATTTATTTGAGATATTATGTCTGCATTCTATTTTTTTTTTCAATTATTTTCGACATCAAGTATAGTGCTAACGACAACCTTTCTGGATACCGACGATTTAATCGGTCGAACCAAATTATCGTTTGGTCTCATAGTCGATAACATAAATTTAATTGTGACGCTGACAATTCCAGGTGCGAAATTCCCGTTCGTAATGAAGCTTTGCTTCTCTTCATCGCGACAAATCGGCCAGGGCAAGGGGCAACAGCCGAAATCGGAGAGCCAGAACCCAAGTCAGAATCAGCGGCAAGGCCAAAACAACGGGATGGCCGAACACGAGTACTAGTAAGAAACGTTAACTGTATTCCTAGTGTAATGTGTAAAAACAGGAGGAGAACATAAAAAAAATGTGGTTAAAAAAAGACATGTAAAATTGCGTTTAGAAGGGACGACGGACCAAATGTTATGTCGGTATGACAAGTTTTTATAAGTTGGCAGCACTGATGTCGGCAGCGGATAAGTTTTTTTTTTCGTTTTTGTTAATCGGTAAGCCAAAGATATAAATGTTACCAGCTTAAATGTTGATAGTTCAGATGAATTATAGTTGTCCGTTTTTAAGTTTTTAATTATAGTTATTGTACTTATTGCTGTTGTACACAATTATGTTTTTGACTGAGTAGCTAAGGTAACGCTCAGTGGAAACATGATCTTGTATAGAATAATTTCTGCACAAAATATAGTTAGGAGCCAAATATATACGTATGGTGAAATTGGCTGAAAATGATGATTAAATTAGTGAAATGAAAACACATCTTTGACTCCAGTCCTTAGACAAACTTCCTTTATTTTTATAACAAAGATGTTGTGTTTTGTAAGTTATGAATTTATCAGAATAATATTGCCGGCCTAATATCGGAATGCTTTCAAATGTCATATATTTTGATAGATGGTAACTATTTTGACAGTTCGGCACAACCTGTACTGTCAAATTTTAATATGGCAACTTTTACTCTAGTCAAAGTCTCGAAGCATAATATTTTAAATATATATATCGTTATATTATATCTATAATATAATATGTTATTCAGTACTTTATGACTGACATAGTTATCTCGATTATTGTTCCAAATAAGTTTTTTTAAATGTAGGGACCATAGACATTGACGATCATATCGTTTTTGTTTTTTTTATAAATTATAACAACCTCTTTTGTTGTGAGAGACCGGATTTTATTCTATAATATGTTATATGATTTAAATAAGTTAAAAATCATGATATAATAAGACAAAACTTTTTACGAAACGTTTTACCCATAAAATAGAAAATTAAACAAAGCAGTTAAATATTTTCCAGGTCTCTGTTGTTATTGATTGTTCATAAACCGTTATATATAATTATAAATATATATATACAACACACACGCGCATTATAAAGATGTGTTCAGTCATCGTTTCTACAAAATATACGTGTATTTAATAATGACTATTCCGATATATCTTACCCCTGATTCTTCTTCTAACCGTATTTCTCGGTTTTATACTATCATGCTAAATTGTAAAGCTTTTATATAAGTATATACTTTATTTGTTATTCTGTCGAAATATCTATTCTTGTAATAAATATACACGGTTTCCTAAATTGTTTTTCACGTTTTATAGTAAATGTGACGGGTGCATATGCAAATGTATGCTTGGATGAAATATGCATGAATTGTGTGTTGTGCATATGCAATAAACTTATGCATGCAGCTTGAAATATGCAGTTGTGTATGCAACCGTTTTTTTAATGTATGTCTGACACTGGAGCATTTGAATATTATTATATAAATCCAAGATATCTATACAAAATTTGGATTTAAGTAACAGTGCTATGATATTTAGTAATCTCTTTCTAGATCTGAAAAGTATTATTGTGTCGTAAGTATACAAAATCATATTTTACAAAAATAGGTTTTCAATTTTGTTAAAAAAATTCAGTGTACCTATTTAATATTATGAAAAAAATGTTGTTTTTTTAATTGCAATAAATGGCAAGTCCGGTATTCCATTCGCCCGATGGTAAGTGACACGACCACTCATGGCCAGTAGGAAAGCCAAACAACACCATGAATTACAAAGCAATTGTTGGCATTCCACTGCGCTTGCCATCCTGAGACATAAGATGTTAAATCTCATTATGTCCAGTAGGTACTCTGACTACAATGTCCTTCAAACCGGAACACAACAGTGCATTTACACTGCTGTTTGTTGGAAAAATAGTCATTGCAGTGGTACATACTCAGGCGGCCTCTCACCTAATATGAGATACCTACTACCAGTAAAAAGGGTTTTGTCTATTCTATAAAACTTGAAATCTATGAATTGTGTTCTTCTATAAAATGCCATGTAAAACATATTTTCGTAGAAACATCTTTTATGATTACAGAATATCATAAGCATATCTGTCACAAAGACAATATAACTTTTATTTTATTTTTAAATATAAAGCATCAAGCACTGTAAACTTAAATCCAAAACAAAAACAAGCTTAATAATTTCCGTTCCTTCTTATCTAAGCCAAATAATAAGCCAAAGTTACAAAGATATAGATTATAAATATATATTACGCATTGTATAAGTGTTATGTACATAAGCTGTCGAAAAAGAACGTATATATATAATTTCGCGCCAATAGTTGTTGAGCATACAAGTTCTCTAGTGTCATGTAAATTCTTGTTCTATAAATAAATTAGTGAAAAATAAATGCTATGTGTAAGGATGTGGACTCGTATCTGTATGTTAAGTTAGGTTACAACATATCCATGTGACAAGTGACATGACATATATATGTCAATTTGTAATCATCTGTACGGCCTGTAGGTAGTGTAAGTGGCACAGACGGGCATAATTGTCTTATTATTGAATTATTATGTACTGTAGTTTATGAGGAATTATTACTGTGAAAAGAAGAAAACTAAACTTTAACGTTCAGATATAAAGTTGATTTTGCATTATCAGATGTAAAACTGTCTCTTCTCATTCGCACATATGGCCAATGCTCTATATGTCAATTTACTCTATGGAAGACAAGAATATCGCTAAGTAGATTTCTTTTGAGGCAGTTTTTTTATACGATAGTACATAATAATTCCATAATTTTTATAAATAAAATGACAGCTAAATGCTTTAACGCTTTGTCAAATTAGATTTGTACTATATAAATCAATTATGTAATTTATAAGGATTGATAAAATTTATTCGGACTTATATAGGGAATTTTCCGAGACAAAACTTTTTAATGTTGTTAGGTTGAAAGTACCGGGTCAATTTTATGTAATCCTATTTTAATTCAGTTCTGCTTGTCTATGTCGATGCTTGTCCTGTCGAAAATATGTCAATTTGTATGATTTTCTCTCAAGCCGGAGTCGCAACGGCCATAAGACATCGTATTTGTACAGTCGTCGGTCAATGTAATGTCAAATTCTAAAAAAAATGTATAATAATATTATGTAGTCTCGATGTATTGGCTGTTGTAAAAAAAACCTATCAATTATGCTTGTAATGACATATCACGGAGACAAATAATTAATATTATCAATGTATGTCTATTATATAATGTACCTACATGTCTTTTTCACAAAATTAACAACATCAAAACACAGAACAAAACTAATTTTTGCTCAAAATTTATTTTCGTACTTTTTCCGTTTTGAATGTTTTGTTTCTGCATTTTTAATACTCCTCTTTATTTTATTTTTTCCTTTTCTTACTCTTGTTACAAACATACAGTAGGATACCTTAACTCCTAACACATTTTTGATCTCGAAACGGGGGTGTAATATTTTTTGCAACATTAAATATTTAAAAACAAAAAGCTACTAAAAATAAATCTCATTAATTTCAGGACATTTTTTTCATAAAATAAAAGTTATTTTGTGAGAAATTCTCTGTTTCGCGATCAGAAGTGAGAGAAATCAGTACATAGTACTCACATAAGACTATTTGCTTCTAGCTAACGGCGCCGCGGCGGGTCACACACTCACACATATCAAGACGGAGGCAACACACCCACACACACACAGCGAGTGCGGGACTTGCCTTTATAACAAACCACCCACTAACATACTCCTTGCCACTGAATACACATGGGTGAAGTTTATTACAAAGGCAACAAAAGTAATAATTCCTTATTTTTACAATTTGTGATCTAGATCACTCTTATAAAGACATTAACAGTTAGATTCTTTAATATAATTTAGTACACAGTAACATGTTTTTTTTTTTCATAATATTATATTAAATAACACAATATTACATTTCCATTTTTTTTTTCTTTCTTTATTGTTTTTTTTTACTGGAGCGACGCTCCGTGGAATGCATTGTGCATTTTGTTTTTTTTTTTTAATCAAAACTAGCTGATTAGGTATTGGTTAAGTAATATTCCCATTTAATTTGATTACTCTTAGTATATATAGTTAATTCGCCGGCGCCATTTTCAAACTCACATGTTATGGATATTTTTTGAGATTTGAAAATGGCCCACGTTACCCGTTTATACGTGGATATCTAGTAAAATTGATATTAGTTCGTGAATATATGTTGTAAAATTTTGTTTTATTTCACATTTGCCCCGTTTCAATAATTAATGTAAGTTGACTATGAAAATATTCGAAAACTCGGTTGTTTTGTAATCGTGATAGTTTAAAGCACGTACAATTAATAAAGAAAAATGTGGTATAAGATAGAATATTTGGGTTTTATTTTGTTTAATACTAGGCAAGCTTGGAGTGTGCATGTTTCTTTTATTATTTTTGCATGTGTTAGTGGTGTAATCGAAATGTTAGTCGCCATCATTTTTTAACCGTTTTACTCTAAACTGTTTAAGAACCAAAAACTCTAATTGTAAGGTATAGTTTAGCACTTTTTAGGCTAGTAGTAAGTGTCATTGCAATGTCAATTATATTCGATTAGTGGGAAAAATATGACAGTAAAGGATTTTCTATAAATTTTTCTTAGAAAATTAACGATTCGACACAAAATTCGTGTGACGAGCCCACACAAGGCAAGTGGATATCTGACGATGAGTTTGTAACAACAGTCTGCGCCGATAAATAATTTACGTTCTTATTTCTTAAGAATAGATGTTTGTATGGTGTGACCTATTTGGTAGTTTGTCTATATTACTGTTTATGATATTAGCCATGTCTAGCCTCTTCTCCGCAGTAAATACTTTGCTACTCCTGTCAATTGTAATAATATTTCGGTAGCGGAGAACATTCCTCGTTGCCCCATAAACAGTGTTATAGCCAACCAAAAAGATTAGATATCTTAAAAATAGCTGAAAAAATAAAAAAACAATGTTATCAGGTAAATAGATGCATATCTTTTTCTCTAGAAATATTTTCAAATGGAAAAAATAAGTGTTTTAGTGTTAGGATTTCGATGTCGTGATGCTTACAATATGTTTTGTGTTAAGTGTACAGAGAAAAATATATTATGCGAAATTCTTTTTGGATTGTTAATAATTGTTTTTTTTTTTTTAATGTACCATAGACAAATGACACTATTCTACTCAGAGGAACGCTATGGAACTGACACTATGAATTATTTAAGGCATTGAAACTGATTCAGTTTTGTTAACTAAAATCGACAAAATACGCTGAAAAATTGCTTTACAAAAATAACACAAGAAACAGCACTCTGGCATATATTATAAGATATTGTAATTTTCATTTTTCCTTTTAGTCTTTCATTGGATTAGGTCTTGTAGTTACAATGTGAACATTAAATACATGTCAACACAACAAAATATTCTTTCATTTATACACGACACTCGAGACACAGATTTAACAATCCACTGACCGCCACATATCCCAACCTGAAACTACAACTGACAAACACTGATGTATGTGTAACTACTATAACCTGACCTTCATTTATTATGTCCTTTCCTTTAAATCCTAGCTCTCATTAAATGGCAAGTTTGCGTCGAAAGGCAAAATATACCAAACTGCCTGCTTTAAGACAGCACTTATCTTGGATATCATTTTAATTACATTACTGTCAGTATCTTATATCATTCAGGAAAATTCTTGTTTTATTAAGTCCTAATTCATTTGCTATAACTTAATACTAAATTATAAATCTAATTAGGTCCTGTCCTGAATGTGGACTAATTTAAGGTTCTAAACAAGCCACACAGAAGGAATATAAAATCTAGGGGTATGAAATATTCTTATAAAATATTGCTTATATGTAAAATACCCTTTACAGAACTAGTAAATAGAATAACGCTCAATATAGATTTTCCTATAGTTACACCTTAATCGGATTTGTCAGAATTGAAAAATACATCAAAGTCAAATAATATTGAGATTGTAAAACTTGTGGCTGCGACTGTACATGTTATCCTTTCCTAGCATTTTCTAAATTTAGAAAACCTCTCCGAACCAACAACAAAAATAGCAAATATCATATTTCTTCAACAAATAAAAATAAACAATCAATCCTGAATAAAAATATCCTTTTTAATGTGTTTTATTCACTACAAAACGCCATCACATTAATAATCATTTCAGTCGAAATTGGTTTTCTCAGCGTCATCCTCGACTATAACAAAATCTTGCTCAAATTAGACCCTTCATTTCACTTAATTTTAACACTCCTCAATCTATTCCAACAAAACTTTTCATATTTTAACAAGAACTATAAAAGAACAAATGTATAAATAAAAAAATTAAATGGTGGGAAAATATGTCAATATGTAAATAGTAAGTACACATTATTCTGAGTTTTTAAACTTAATTGTAAAAATAGAAAAAGTTATTTATAGAGCTGCACTCGTGACGCAAATGTAAATTGTATAGAAATAAATAATGTTTTTGACTGAAGTGTATCATTTCTTTTCGTGTTACAAAATAAAGTTGAATTACCTTTCACGGGCTCCGCAAAAAAAATATCGCCAAATAAAAAAAAACTACCCAGCTATTTCCTCGGATGAATTTAATGATTAATATTTTACGATTTCCCGCCATTAAGATTTGACGTTTTATATTCCTGGCAAGCAAAGGCATGTAACCATACATCCACAAATATCAAAAATGGTCTAATTCTAGTAAAGTTGTTGTTTATTTTGAACAGACTAAAGTTTAAAAAAGGATTTCTAAACATTATAACCATCTAAATTGCTATATGATTTTTAAATAGCATTTTAATGAAATAAAAAATACTTACGGGAGTACACTACCGGAAATCACTAGCGCTCCTAGCGGTGAAAATTGGAAAAATCAATGATTGAGTACGTAATGGTGGCTGCTTGCATGTCTCTTTCATTGCTGACAACATATTTACATTAAAACCATCTGAAAAACCTTCAGAAAATAATAAAAATCAATGGGATTTTCAAAATTACTGCCAGGTGGGTGCTATTTTTGTTTAAAATTGAGTCTAAGGGATAATATTGTGCGTAAAGTGTCAAAAATGGCCGACATGGTGAGTAGAAATACTTTAAATAATTTTGTCATATTTTTTACGAACCGAGTTGAATTAATTTTGTGTGTTGTGGTAGTAACTGAAATTGTGGTCATTGACAATATTGTAAATATACTCTGATAACGGGTATTGATCCGAAAATATAATATACTTTAATTAATTTTTAGGTCCATTATGTAATTTAAAGTGTATACAGGTAGAATTTTAACAAGAGTCATCACATGTAGTCTTGAAAAAAATAAAATTATACATGACGGCATTATGAAAATATTCTTCTACATGTGGTATATTTACGTTCTAGATATGCCCAATTCCGAAACAAATAAAAAACAAGGTCGTCTTTATATTTGACAATATTGTTCATAAAGAGCTGTATACTATTATTTTATTTTAAAAAAATCATAAAAAACCAGACTACAGTATTTGCCTTATTAATTTTAATAATTTAATAGTAGAACACTAGAATTTAGAGCATGATGTTGAGGAACAAGGCAAGACCAAGTTGCTTTCCTAAAATTAAATGGGACGCCTGCCCATAAACAGGAGCAAGTAGCGACACCACTGAGAACTTATAAGCATTCAATAAGACTGCACTGTGGATGTCGCTCTGATACATTATTCAAGACTCATAATGTCCAGTTACTCTGATTTTATTAACCAATGAACTGGAATAGAACATAGCTTACAAATGACTGCTTGGTGGCAGAAATAAATTGTATTATCATCTTTCTAGAAAAGTTCATATAACGGATATACCACTTGGCACTTATTTCTACTTCTTTAAATCTTTATGCTAGTTTTTATTAAACTTTTATTTAGACATAATATAGTCAAATAATAAATTTTAAGATGCCCATTTTCTCTTCGTATCCCGTTTCCTCCCTGCAGCCCTCCTGATTTCATTTCATTCATCATCTATGATTCAAGAGATGTGTACGTTCATGGGCGGCAGTGCTCACTTACCGACAGATGACCTGTCTGCTCATTCAACCAATCAAAGTGTTAAAATAAAATAAGACACTTATTGAAATAACAGACCATGTTACCAATTCTTGACACAAATGTTCGCACAGAAAGATTTCTAATAAAATCTCATATTGTATTAGCTTCTGAATATAAGCAAGATAAAGTCACGATGGAGATTTACCTGTGGCAGAAATAAGCTTGTATCATTTACTTCTTGTTATTGTGATTGCATCTATGATTTAAAAAACATAGATTTTTCTGATTTTACTAGTGTTCAAATGCAGCAGTAGCTGCTTACCATAAAGTGAACCATCTAGACCTGCCTGTGGTCCAGAAAAAAATTACGCCTATGTTATGTCTAAACTTCCTAAAGGGTTGGGCAGAGTCATCACTCACAAATATCACACATATTTAAACAACTGTTGCAAGGTGTGATAGGAGAGACTGAAAATCCGTCATACCTTTTTGATACCCACAACACAAGTCTTGTTATCTTAATGTAGGTTCTGAACTATGTGTGTGACCGTTGGATGTATTTTTTTTTATTAATTTAATTATATAGAAGAGGTCAGTGTCCTAAAAAGGGATGTATTATGTGTATGTGTGCTAGATTATATTATTTTAGAATCTTTCACTAACTCGAGATTTTGTTCGGATTTACTGACACCCGCCCGAAGCCCCTGAAACCCTTAGGGAAAAATGGTTCTGTCTCCCCTTTCTGCATATTTACGAAAACTATGTCTTTTAAAACTTTACTTAATATTATGAAAGTGTGGATAGCTGCTTGTTTTAGTAGAATAGTAATGTCTGCGGGATTTCATTTGTCTATATATCTTGTTAGGCTTTTTGCTTGTATACCAGTTGACCTTATTACTATTGGAATGATTTGCCTGATTTCTGTTTTGAGTACATGGTATTTACTATTTACTAAGTTTTTAATCACTTATTTTCTATTGCAGAATGAGTTCATCAAGTTGTTTTACGTGCAACGCTCAAGGGAGTGGATTTCTAAAAAAAGCCACAAATTTGTTTGGACAAAGTGTAAGTAATCATTACATCTTCTTGTTTATTGTTGGGTCGTAACAGACCGAAAAAGTTTTTAGAAGTGTCCGAAAATGGTGCATTTCGTATTTATTCATTCATTCATTCGTTCTAAGTCTTGTGTGATGTGTGTTACATTGAAATAATGAGTACTTGATGTACACAGTGCGTGATGGCCTTTTGGTAACGCACCAGACGCGGCTGCCATCATGTTGACGGTAGTCGCGGGTTCAAATCCCAGGGCACACCTCTCACTTTTCGAAGTCATGTGTATATTGATAGATATAATGGTGAAGGGAAACATCGTGAAGAAACCTGCATACCATAGCGATTTCTAAGGTATGTAAAGTCCACCAAACCCGTACTGGTGGACTTTAATGCCGAACTCCTCTCATTCGTACTCTCGATTGTAAAGGAGGCCCGTGCCATGCAGTTGGACGTACATATATGGGCTGATGCATAAACAGAAATAAATAGAAGCTATCCTGTTTTTAGGTCCTACCATCTGGCAACGCCCTACATAAGGTTCTGAGTGAAATACTGGACAAAACTTTGACGGAAGATGCGGTCCACGCCAAGATCGTATGTAGCAAGTGTATCAAAACGATTGCCGAGTATGACTACACGCAAATGTTGTGAGTTTTCTTATTACATTGCCTTATTTTTATTTATTAGCCTTATATTTTGTGTATTACATTTAAGGCAAATATTTTGTTTTTATTTATCGAAAATCTTTATGTAGTATGTGATTAATTAGTGGAATTGGTGTAGCCGTACTTATTTACTCCGTGGCGCAATTGGTTAGATGCCGGCTGTGAAACGAGAGGCCGCGGGTTCGATCCCCGCACCGAGACAAGTGCTTGTGAAGCCCACAAGTATTTGTCTCGGGTCTGGGTGTTTGTGAGACCGGAAGTCTCTCATAGCTTCTGATACCCATGACACAAGACTCAATGGATCTTATTGTGGAGTCAGGACTATGTATGTGACAGTTGGGTATTTCATAAGGCATTGTACTGCGCTTTTTTATTTAATTGGCGTGGCACAGTTGGTTAAACGACGGCTGAGAAACAAGAGGCCGGGGGTTCGATTCCCGGTTCTAGATAATTATTTGGCCGCTACACAAGTACCTATTTGTTTCGGGCCTGCGTGTATGTGAGACTCAAAAATCTGCCATAGTTTCTGATTCTGACACGATAGACGACTCGACCTTGATGTAAGGTCTATGTAAGTGACTGCAGGGTGTATTTATTTAAATCGATTTTTAAATAATGAATAGAGGTGCTAACGTCATACACTAAACGGTTCCAAACATTTTTTTTTTTTTTTTTTTTTATTACAATGAATGGCGAGACGAGCATGCCATTCGCCTGATGGTAAGCGATACGACCGCTCATGGACAGTAGCAAAACCAAACAACACCATGAATTACAAGGCAATGCTTGGAATTCCACTGCGCTCGCCATCCTGAGACATAAGATGTTAAGTCTCAATATGTCCAGTAGTTACTCTGGCTACAATGTCCTTCAAACCGGAACACAACAGCGCATTTACATTGCTGTTTGGCGGGAGAAATAGACATTGCGGTGGTACCTACCCAGGCGGCCTCTCACATATGAGAGACCTACCACCAGTAAAAATCGTACGAAGTATACAAAACATTGCCTATAGGTTCGTATTTTTTTCTGACTCAATTATGTTCTTGATAAGGTCACTGAAAGAAACTAGCGCCACCTATTAGATGTACTCCCAAGTACATTGCACAGTGAAGTTAATTGGCTTATTCCTACACCAAAAGATGGCATTGGCTACATTTTAAATTTTGACAGCCTCCGTGGCGCAGTTGGTTAAACGCCGAGAAACGAAAGACCGGGGTTTGAAACCACGTACCGAAATGTTTGTGTGATGTATTTGTGTCGGGTCTAGGTGTTTGTGAGACCGAAAAGTCATAGTTTCTGATATCCACAACATAAGACTCGATCTTAGTGTGGGGTCGGGACTATGTATGTGACTGTTGGGTGTATTTATTTATAATAATTATTTTCCAGTCTACAAGAAAAGAAAACAGAAATACTGGCACAATTCAAGACCACCCTCGAGAGCATCAATATGAACTACGATACATATGAGAAGGACGCCAAATTAAAAAACTCGCCGCAAAAAACATTCTCTATGGATAA
The DNA here is from genome assembly GCA_905220455.2 of Deilephila porcellus. Lineage (NCBI taxonomy): Eukaryota > Metazoa > Arthropoda > Insecta > Lepidoptera > Sphingidae > Deilephila > Deilephila porcellus. The sequence goes on along the minus strand of LR999996.1, from coordinate 1,263,072 downwards.
GAAAATTATGGGGAAGTTAGTGTTGCCAGCTTCTAAACTACAACCTTTGACGCCGGAGTTACTGCTCAAAGTAGGCAAACTCGCAAATGTGACCAGGGCAGCTTTCTTTAGCGCTGGTGATAAGGTGAGTTGTATGTATGTATCAGCCTATGTGTACTTCCCACTGCAGGCCACGGGCCTCCTCAACAAACGATAGTACGAATGAGAGGGGTTAGGCCATATAGTCCACCACACTGGCCTAGTGCAGGTTGGCTGGTAAGGTGAGTTGAAAGTTTGAATTATATTGCTAGTGGTAGGCTCGTGTCTGCCCAGATGGATTAGAAAAAATTAAGAAAACAGTTACAAATAGTTGTCAAGAATCTGCCACAGACACCAAAATCAGTAACAGAAAATCACTGTTGAACATAGGCGTAATAGAAATATAATGTAAAATGATTAAATTCAATAAATGTATCTTTTGTGAAGTTTTTTTTTTCTTTTTTTTGTATGAAAGTTACTAGATGCACATACTATAGAGCCTTCACTGTGTCTCTATCAATATGTATGTATTCTTTCTTTATGATCTGATTAGAAGGTAAAGAATGATAGCATTACAAATAAAAAACAAACCCCCATTTCCCATTTATAGTATTATGTTGTTTACACTTTACTAGATTTCTTTACATTTCATAAAACTATTTCAACCATCTTATCACCATATTATGCAGAAATAACCCTTCATAATTTTAGTTACAGCAACCAGCAATACTAACACCACTGCCCCCACGAAACAAACAGACAGACACACTACCCAACGAGACAGTCACGGACAGTGTAAAGTTGAACCTCAGCTCGCTGACCAAGGACTTCTTGACCGGTGATGTGAGTGATGTGGGCAAACAGGAGACCCCTGATGATGACGAGGCTATGGAGATTGATGAAGGTAAATAAAAATATGTACATACATAAACTCACGCCTTTTTAACAAGTGGTAGGCAGAGGTACCACCTGGACACCCATATTTAACCTTGTATTTTCCGTCCGACGATGTGATAGAGGCGAGGCTATCTCCATATCGGGCACAAATTCCTAACTCCGGGCTCATAATGAATAGAAAAATCTAATTTCAATATAATGGTGAAGGAAAACATCGTGAGGAAACTTCCATAAAACACCAGTTCTCGTTTCACAGCCAGCGTCTAACCAACTGCGCCACGGACGCTGTCATATTAAAATGACTATTTTTCAGATTGTGCTTTGTCTGTGGTTCCGGTGACTTCTGCCAATGGAGATCTAGTCTTAGAAGTGCAAGGTGTTAAGGTGAGAGAAATCTCAATATACATTTGTGGAGAAATTCATAATATAAATAATATTTCACTTTACATTTACTGAGTGGTATTGTTTCGCTTTAGAACAAAATAGTATATAACAAGTATAATGTACATATTACCCATCGGAAATATTTTTGGACATGAATAATTGACGTCATTGGAACATAAGATCAGCAAATTCATAATATAGGTTAAACAAATTTATTTAAAATAGAAAAAAGAATAAAAAATTGAATTCGCATCCATCTCAAAACGTTTTTAATGTAAAATAACATAGTAGATAGGGGAACACAAAAAAATGAAATGGAAACCGCATTCCAGCTAGGTTCACAGATATTTCCGACAGGTTATAACATAAATGCTTTTGTTATAAGTATTTACAATGTATCATGAGTGTGAAATTAAGTTTACATTAAAGAAACTTTCGTTAAAGTTAATAAAAGTGGACGCAGGTTACTTCCAACAGGTCAATGTGGAGATCTATGAGGGAGGCCTGTGTCCAGCTGTGGACTTCCTATGGCTGAAGAGAGAGAGAAATAAAAAATCAATGTTACAATCTATTAATCATACCGGGTATATCAAGACTGCGACCGAAAACGAAGCCAGGTGGTAGTATTAGTGACTTCAGACATAATGCAAGTAAAAAATTCGCAAGAAAAATCGTCAATTTTTTTTGTAATTTTTTACTTATATACTTATATATTTGGGTGATATATACATAGTTTTCCTAAAATAAAGATGTAAACCTCTTTATTTTTAAACACGCAATGGTACGTAAGGTTTTAAATTAGTATTTTCGCAAAAACTAGGTATTTACTACCCAAAAACTATTTTTAAAAAATTCTAAAAAAATATATGTCACTGTTTTGGCGTAATTTTTATTTGCATCGTGTTAGTAACCACTAAAACTACCACCTGGCTTCTTTTTCGGTCGCAGTCTTGATATACCCGGTATAATCGATAATATTTCAATTTCTAGCCATTTTCATCAAAATCGATTTACCATATAATCGATAACTTTCAGAGACCATCGAAGAAACAAGATCCAGTGGACTTGATAGACGTGAGCGTGCTACAATCTTTAGATAATTCTCAGGAATCTATTTCGGATCCTAACGATAAATTGATATTGGGCAAACTGCAAATATTGAGTGATGGAGATGATAATGATGAACGTGAGTTTTTTATGCTATATTACTGATTCTGTGGCGTTAAATTAGCGTGGAATTTAGAGGCTACGGGTTCGAACCCCACGCCGAGACAAATGTTTGTGTAATACACAATTATTTATTTTGGATTAAGATCTTGTGAGACCGAAAGATTGTATGTTATAGTCGGGTGTATTAATTCCCCTTTCGAATCTAGTAATGAAATCTGATATATCAATAATAGTTCATACGGTTACCAACTAGGACATTTATATTATTAATGTTATGATATAACTTCCAAAACGACATGAATGACTCACTAGTCACTTGACACATGCACTAATATTCTCAAGGAAGCAGAATCAGTTGACATTAACAAAAAATTGAATGAAGACGGGTGATTCAAAATGAAATTATTTTGAATCACCCAGATAGTTCAGTCTCAACACCCACAAATAATTACTTATGTATGACACAACCAATTCCAAGCCCATAATCTCATGTTCAGTTCTTTGGAGGCTGGTAACTAATAATATAAACAAGAACCACCTCTACTAGCGAGAGTTCGATTAACAGGGGTTAGGCCATACTCCACCAGTGGCCTATTACCTGGCAACTAATACATAAATACACCCAACAGTCACATACATAGTCCTGACCCCACATTAAGATCAACTAAGTCTTGTGTCGTGGGTATCAGAAGCTACGAGAGACTTTTTGGTCTCACAGACTCCCAGACCCAGACGACTAATTCCTATAAATTTTACAGATACAATAGTTCTGGACGATGGTTCAATACTACGCATGGTGAGCGGACAACAGTTCATGTACGATGGAAACCAACTGTCTATAGTCACGAGAGGCGACGAGACCAGCGCTGATAATGATCATGATAACGATAATGGCGAATATCAAGGTATACAATCGATTATGAAAAAATAATCTAGTTGAAATCTAAAAACCTCGGTGGCGTAGTTGTACTACGGTACGACTACAAAGCTGAGGTCTCGGGTTAAAATCCCGGGTCGGGCAAAGTGATATTGGATTTTTCTATTCATTATCAGCCCGGAGTCAGGAATTTGTGCCCGATATGGCGATAGGCTCGCCCCCTATTACATCATGGGACGGAACATACAAGGCGAAATGTGGGTGTCCTGGTAGCACCTCTGCCTACCCCTTCTGGGAAATAGGCGTGAGTTTATGTATGTATGTATGAAATCTAAAAACTCAGTATAAGTTGTGTAGACAGTGTTGCGATATCGATTTTACGCGAATAATCGATTTGGATAATACATACGATTATTAATTTTAGTTACCTTTGAGTGATAGTCTATTTGACTATAATCAATATTAATGCAATATAATTGTTTAATAATCATGAATATTACAAATCTATCTACTTAGTTGTTTCTTGCTTAACATGCACTTTTTCATTTATTTAAGTTCAATTTAAGCAATCAAAGTTATGCTCTTGGGTGTATTTATGTTAATCGATCATTTCATTATATTTACAGTGGATCAACAGGACGTATTCGCCGAACCAGAGGGTAAGTTTTCATTTTATTTCAGACACAAAAAAAAATTGGTCCTTCAAGCTGGATATCCATTAAATTATTTTCTATTTTCCTATTTAACGTATTTGATTATGGTAAATCATGAATTGTAACCATATTCAGTCGCAATAAAAATAGAATACATTTCATAAACCAAATCGCGATAAAATCCGTATAAAATAGTTTTATTTCAATGTGTAACATTCGCGTAAATCTAAGAAACCATTATACATTTGTTACAATTTAAATTTATGCGACTTTAATTAGAACTTTTAATTACACTTTATACAAAATTATCTCATAAAACCTTCACAGATTCGAACGACGAGTCTCAAATAGAGTTGCAAGTGTCAGGAGATGAAGAGACTGCCAACGCTATCATAGCGGCGGCGCAAGAACAAGGTTAGTTCATTCTTCTTGTAAATTATTTTGCCGGCCTACCATACATCGAGATGATCTCATCGACAAACCTCAAAACAAAACTTATTTCGATGTTTGAAGTTCATATTATTATTAATTTTACTGTCAAATATAAGATTACAAGTAAGGACAATTTTATGTACTAAAACCAGTTAATTCGTTGCCCATCTAAAAAAAGATATATTATCGTTATAAATTCGATATATTCGAAAACTAAAATAGGTTTTAAAATTGTATGAATAAAGCTGTAAGAATTTTGATGTAATGAATGTAGAAAACGATGCCAGGCGGTAGTTTCAATGGTTTCGTAAAAGAGCGACATATTTATGGCAATTTTTGAAATATCATCGTGTTTGGGTGGTAAATACCTAGTTCTTTCGAAAATAGTAATTCAAACTTTTGCGTACCATTACGTTTTTAAAAATTAAAAGGTATAAATTATAATTTTAGAAAACCTATGTATTTTGCACCCAAATACGAAGATTAGTTAAAAAAATATATTGACCATTTTTTTTTTGCGAACTATTTAGTTTAGCTTTATGTCTGAACTTACTAATACTACCTGGCTTCGTTTTCGGTCGCAGTCTTGATATACCCTGTACACCCAATATTGAGCTTTCACACATTACTAATGATAATTATAAATTAATGGTGATAATAATTTTACAGGTGGTGCATTTATAAAGGTGGAATCCGGAGAAATGTTCCGCGTGAAGTCAGTACAGAGTAAAACTCAAGAAGAAACCGACAACAACCCAGCACTGAACATGGTACAACGAGTCGACGGAAAATTCCACTGCTTACTGTGCAAGAATACTGGTTAGATTATCATAAATTTTATTTAGGACTTGGTAAAAAAAATACAAAGCCAAAATGCCGCTATTTAACCTATTTGACTCATATATACCGAGTGTGTCCAGACTGCGACTGAAAACGAAGCCAGGTAGTTTTACTGACTTTTAATAAAGTTTGTCGCTTTTTTATCGATTTTTTTTCAGTCAGTCATAGTCGGTCATATTCTGGATACACCCTGTATAACTAAAATCTTTGGCTTTAAATTCAGCAATCTCATATTAAAACAATATCCAAAACTATGTTTTCTTTAAAAAAGACACCAAAAAATGTTTTATTTTTTTATCTCGTATCTAAAATACAGTAATTCTACAGCGGCATCATCAAGCGGAGAAGCTGAATGGATGATGCGGCATCTCCGCGTAGTTCACGATGCCAGGCTTTACATATGTAGAGTTTGTGGACAAACACTAAGGAGACGAGCTGAATATATTGCACATTTCGGTAATGTATTTATATTATCTATATGAATATATAAAGTTGAAGAGTTCTGTTTGTACGTGGTAATATATAAACTAGTGATTTGAATTGAAAAATTCATCCAATATTGGATAGCTTATTTATCTAGAAATGCTATGGAAGATTATTTTGTTGTATTTACTACATAATATTAATTAATTAAAAATATTAATTAATATTACAATAAAACGAACCTGTAATGGGGTATTCTACCCATTTTCAAAAAGTCTTTTAAGTTGTTCCTAAGATTAAGACAAACTATTTAAAAAAATATCAAATTTTTATTCGCTCGGCAAGTCCAATAAAAAACCATTTAAAATTTAAATTTTAAATTTATGCGCGCAAATATGTGAAAACGCTAGGCGCCATGTTCCTTTAAAATGATACGTCACTCAACCAGTAAACAACCTGTGTTTGTATGAGCTCTTGGACACCGGAGGGGGTATTCTACTTACGGAATGACGTAGAATCGTTATCCATCATGGCGGCAGCCGTTTCACATATTTTTAGGACAGATAAAAAAATTGAAATTTTCAGAACGAATTATAAAATTTATTCCTTGGAAATAAAAACTGAAATTAACATATACTTATTGCTTAAAGCTCTACTATATACATTTATAGTTTTTAGATTTTTTCTTTCTTATAGTAAAATACCCAATTCTGCAATCATTTTAATATCTTATTTTTTTAAATTTTTATGAGTATGATTTACTTAGATAATTTAAATGTTATGTATTACGAAAACGTTTGTAATTAATAAATTTGCAACCTAACACGGTTTAACCGAGGACCAGCGTGATTTCTTGGTATCTAACAGTTTGGATTTGTGACACCTTAAGGAAAATAATGACAAAACAGTCGATCCATGCACAATGCAACTATACCAAAAGTTATTATTTTGTTAATTTGTTGACACTATAAATCTAAGTACGCTCCTGCTTAACTGTTTTATTTATGTGAAATGAAACAAAAAATACCTTTTTGTAAAAATAGAGAAGGACAAAGTGTACAGCTGAGAGTTCATGACCTGGCCTATGTGTAAAAAATGTTAAGGCGAAGTCAATGAAAATTTTGTTGCTGTTAAAAAAGGTTTTCGTGGTATATTTCATTAACCATTTAATTAACGACGAAACGACAAAATACGTATATGTTAAAATCTTGTTCTTTACCCATTCCAGTTGGATTAGTGCGAAAATGTGATGGTAATACTTGAAACTTTTAAAGGCCGTTGGTTGTTCACTGTGGGTGCGGTAGCCAGGGTTTAAGGATGGAAATAATTTTATATTCACTTTTGCAATTTATATTGTTACAATCGAGTACATGTAGCATCACCGAAAGGCAGGTAAGCGACTGGCGACACCGGCCGCCGCACCGACCGCTGCGATAAGGAACTGGATCGCGGCGGTTTAGGTGCGTGGTACAATTTGCATACGCTGTAGCGGTGGCGGTGAATGATGTTGTGTAAATGTGTACATAAATAAATATATAAATAAATATGATATGCCCACACTTTAAACGGTCATAACTCAAAAACGGATAAATATTTTCCAAATATTATATTTTTATAATCATATTAATATTATGCCCTTGCATCCAACTTAGCAGGTGTTCCATTGTCTTGTACACCCTGTATATCATGTATTTATCCTTCTATGTTTTTCCTATAAATTTTTTTTAACTTGCAACTCTGCACTTTCCAAAGGTTGACTGCTAGAGAATGCTTGTGGCATTAAGTCCGAACATTAAATGTATATAAATAAATACACCCCAACAGTCACATACATAGTCCTGACCCCACATTAAGATCAATTAAGTCTTGTGTCGCAGGTATCACAACTACGAGAGACTTTTCGGTCTCACAAACACCCAGACCCGAAAGAAATATTTGTAGGCCGCACAAACATTTCTCTTGGTGCGGGGATCGAACCCGCGGCCTCTCGTTTCACAGCCGGCGTCTAACCAACTGCGCCACGGAGGCTGTCAAATGAAGTTATGCTGTATATGAAGTTTAGAAATAAAAATAAAATAAATAAATTGCAGCGACTCACAACAAGAAGTCGGACGCGGCGCCCCGCCCCCCGCCCCGCCCCGCTCCCCGCCCCGCGCGCGCGCACGCGTGCAGGACCTGCGCCAAGACCTTCGCCTCCAAGTACACGCTGCACGCGCACCTCAAGACACACGCGGTGCGCACGTCACATATTACATACATACATCAACTCACGCCTTTATCCCTACTTATATACTTATTAATGTTTTCAGGATCGTCCCCGACCATTTAAATGTAAGCAATGTGGGAAACCGTTCCTGACGCAACAGAATCTCAACCAACACGAGAAGACGCATTCCGGAGTCAAGGACTTCATCTGTTCTGTATGCAGTGAGTTTGTTTTGTATCCTCTGTGATGTAATTAATGAGACGTTGGTTCTATTCCTGGAGTGAGATTTTTGGGATAAATTATTGCTTGGTAAATGTCTATTGCTTCTGTCAAACAGCAGTGTAAGTACACTGTTGTCTACCGGTTTGAAGGACATTGTAGCCAGAGTAACTATTGGACATAATGAGACTTGACATCTCAGATCTCAGGATGGCGAGCGCAGTTCGATTTCCGCACCGAAACAAATGTTTGTATGAACCACAAGTATTTGTTTCGGGTCTGGATGTATGTGAGACCGAAAAGTCTCTCGTAGTTTCTGATACCCACGACACTCATGTGACTGTTGGATATTTCCAGACAAGGCGTTCAGCACGCAGCACAACCTGGAGGTGCACGGCGTCGTGCACTCCGGCGCGCGGCCCCACGCCTGCTCCACCTGCAGCAAGGCCTTCGCGAGACGCGCCGAGCTGCGCGACCATCTGCGCACGCACACCGGCACGTACACACGCACGTACACGTACACACGTACACGTACACACGTACACGTACACACGTACACGCCTGCTCCACCTGCAGCAAGGCCTTCGCGAGACGCGCCGAGCTGCGCGACCATCTGCGCACGCACACCGGCACGTACACACGCACGTACACGTACACACGTACACGTACACACGTACACGTACACACGTACACGCCTGCTCCACCTGCAGCAAGGCCTTCGCGAGACGCGCCGAGCTGCGCGACCATCTGCGCACGCACACCGGCACGTACACACGCACGTACACGTACACACGTACACGTACACACGTACACGTACACACGTACACGCCTGCTCCACCTGCAGCAAGGCCTTCGCGAGACGCGCCGAGCTGCGCGACCATCTGCGCACGCACACCGGCACGTACACACGCACGTACACGTACACACGTACACGTACACACGTACACGTACACACGTACACGTACACACGTACACGCCTGCTCCACCTGCAGCAAGGCCTTCGCGAGACGCGCCGAGCTGCGCGACCATCTGCGCACGCACACCGGCACGTACACACGCACGTACACGTACACACGTACACGTACACACGTACACGTACACACGTACACGTACACACGTACACGTACACGTACACACGTACACGTACACACGTACACGTACACGTACACACGTACACGTACACACGTACACGTACACACGTACACGCCTGCTCCACCTGCAGCAAGGCCTTCGCGAGACGCGCCGAGCTGCGCGACCATCTGCGCACGCACACCGGCACGTACACACGCACGTACACGTACACACGTACACGTACACACGTACACGTACACACGTACACGCCTGCTCCACCTGCAGCAAGGCCTTCGCGAGACGCGCCGAGCTGCGCGACCATCTGCGCACGCACACCGGCACGTACACACGCACGTACACGTACACACGTACACGTACACACGTACACGTACACACGTACACGTACACACGTACACGTACACGTACACACGTACACGTACACACGTACACGTACACGTACACACGTACACGTACACACGTACACGTACACACGTACACGCCTGCTCCACCTGCAGCAAGGCCTTCGCGAGACGCGCCGAGCTGCGCGACCATCTGCGCACGCACACCGGCACGTACACACGCACGTACACGTACACACGTACACGTACACACGTACACGTACACACGTACACGTACACACGTACACGCCTGCTCCACCTGCAGCAAGGCCTTCGCGAGACGCGCCGAGCTGCGCGACCATCTGCGCACGCACACCGGCACGTACACACGCACGTACACGTACACACGTACACGTACACACGTACACGTACACACGTACACGCCTGCTCCACCTGCAGCAAGGCCTTCGCGAGACGCGCCGAGCTGCGCGACCATCTGCGCACGCACACCGGCACGTACACACGCACGTACACGTACACACGTACACGTACACACGTACACGTACACACGTACACGTACACACGTACACGTACACGTACACACGTACACGTACACACGTACACGTACACGTACACACGTACACGTACACACGTACACGTACACACGTACACGCCTGCTCCACCTGCAGCAAGGCCTTCGCGAGACGCGCCGAGCTGCGCGACCATCTGCGCACGCACACCGGCACGTACACACGCACGTACACGTACACACGTACACGTACACACGTACACGTACACACGTACACGTACACACGTACACGCCTGCTCCACCTGCAGCAAGGCCTTCGCGAGACGCGCCGAGCTGCGCGACCATCTGCGCACGCACACCGGCACGTACACACGCACGTACACGTACACACGTACACGTACACACGTACACGTACACACGTACACGTACACACGTACACGCCTGCTCCACCTGCAGCAAGGCCTTCGCGAGACGCGCCGAGCTGCGCGACCATCTGCGCACGCACACCGGCACGTACACACGCACGTACACGTACACACGTACACGTACACACGTACACGTACACACGTACACGTACACACGTACACGCCTGCTCCACCTGCAGCAAGGCCTTCGCGAGACGCGCCGAGCTGCGCGACCATCTGCGCACGCACACCGGCACGTACACACGCACGTACACGTACACACGTACACGTACACACGTACACGTACACACGTACACGCCTGCTCCACCTGCAGCAAGGCCTTCGCGAGACGCGCCGAGCTGCGCGACCATCTGCGCACGCACACCGGCACGTACACACGCACGTACACGTACACACGTACACGTACACACGTACACGTACACACGTACACGTACACACGTACACGCCTGCTCCACCTGCAGCAAGGCCTTCGCGAGACGCGCCGAGCTGCGCGACCATCTGCGCACGCACACCGGCACGTACACACGCACGTACACGTACACACGTACACGTACACACGTACACGTACACACGTACACGTACACACGTACACGCCTGCTCCACCTGCAGCAAGGCCTTCGCGAGACGCGCCGAGCTGCGCGACCATCTGCGCACGCACACCGGCACGTACACACGCACGTACACGTACACACGTACACGTACACACGTACACGTACACACGTACACGTACACACGTACACGTACACACGTACACGTACACACGTACACGTACACACGTACACGTACACACGTACACGCCTGCTCCACCTGCAGCAAGGCCTTCGCGAGACGCGCCGAGCTGCGCGACCATCTGCGCACGCACACCGGCACGTACACACGCACGTACACGTACACACGTACACGTACACACGTACACGTACACACGTACACGCCTGCTCCACCTGCAGCAAGGCCTTCGCGAGACGCGCCGAGCTGCGCGACCATCTGCGCACGCACACCGGCACGTACACACGCACGTAAACGTACACACGTACACGTACACACGTACACGTACACACGTACACGTACACACGTACACGTACACACGTACACGTACACACGTACACACGTACACACGTACACGTACACACGTACACGTACACACGTACACGCCTGCTCCACCTGCAGCAAGGCCTTCGCGAGACGCGCCGAGCTGCGCGACCATCTGCGCACGCACACCGGCACGTACACACGCACGTACACGTACACACGTACACGTACACACGTACACGTACACACGTACACGCCTGCTCCACCTGCAGCAAGGCCTTCGCGAGACGCGCCGAGCTGCGCGACCATCTGCGCACGCACACCCGCACGTACACACGCACGTACACGTACACACGTACACGTACACACGTACACGCCTGCTCCACCTGCAGCAAGGCCTTCGCGAGACGCGCCGAGCTGCGCGACCATCTGCGCACGCACACCGGCACGTACACACGCACGTACACGTACACACGTACACGTACACACGTACACGTACACACGTACACGCCTGCTCCACCTGCAGCAAGGCCTTCGCGAGACGCGCCGAGCTGCGCGACCATCTGCGCACGCACACCGGCACGTACACACGCACGTACACGTACACACGTACACGTACACACGTACACGTACACACGTACACGTACACACGTACACGCCTGCTCCACCTGCAGCAAGGCCTTCGCGAGACGCGCCGAGCTGCGCGACCATCTGCGCACGCACACCGGCACGTACACACGCACGTACACGTACACACGTACACGTACACACGTACACGTACACACGTACACGTACACACGTACACGCCTGCTCCACCTGCAGCAAGGCCTTCGCGAGACGCGCCGAGCTGCGCGACCATCTGCGCACGCACACCGGCACGTACACACGCACGTACACGTACACACGTACACGTACACACGTACACGTACACACGTACACGCCTGCTCCACCTGCAGCAAGGCCTTCGCGAGACGCGCCGAGCTGCGCGACCATCTGCGCACGCACACCGGCACGTACACACGCACGTACACGTACACACGTACACGTACACACGTACACGTACACACGTACACGCCTGCTCCACCTGCAGCAAGGCCTTCGCGAGACGCGCCGAGCTGCGCGACCATCTGCGCACGCACACCGGCACGTACACACGCACGTACACGTACACACGTACACGTACACACGTACACGTACACACGTACACGCCTGCTCCACCTGCAGCAAGGCCTTCGCGAGACGCGCCGAGCTGCGCGACCATCTGCGCACGCACACCGGCACGTACACACGCACGTACACGTACACACGTACACGTACACACGTACACGTACACACGTACACGCCTGCTCCACCTGCAGCAAGGCCTTCGCGAGACGCGCCGAGCTGCGCGACCATCTGCGCACGCACACCGGCACGTACACACGCACGTACACGTACACACGTACACGTACACACGTACACGTACACACGTACACGCCTGCTCCACCTGCAGCAAGGCCTTCGCGAGACGCGCCGAGCTGCGCGACCATCTGCGCACGCACACCGGCACGTACACACGCACGTACACGTACACACGTACACGTACACACGTACACGTACACACGTACACGTACACACGTACACGCCTGCTCCACCTGCAGCAAGGCCTTCGCGAGACGCGCCGAGCTGCGCGACCATCTGCGCACGCACACCGGCACGTACACACGCACGTACACGTACACACGTACACGTACACACGTACACGTACACACGTACACGCCTGCTCCACCTGCAGCAAGGCCTTCGCGAGACGCGCCGAGCTGCGCGACCATCTGCGCACGCACACCGGCACGTACACACGCACGTACACGTACACACGTACACGTACACACGTACACGTACACACGTACACGTACACACGTACACGCCTGCTCCACCTGCAGCAAGGCCTTCGCGAGACGCGCCGAGCTGCGCGACCATCTGCGCACGCACACCGGCACGTACACACGCACGTACACGTACACACGTACACGTACACACGTACACGTACACACGTACACGTACACACGTACACGCCTGCTCCACCTGCAGCAAGGCCTTCGCGAGACGCGCCGAGCTGCGCGACCATCTGCGCACGCACACCGGCACGTACACACGCACGTACACGTACACACGTACACGTACACACGTACACGTACACACGTACACGCCTGCTCCACCTGCAGCAAGGCCTTCGCGAGACGCGCCGAGCTGCGCGACCATCTGCGCACGCACACCGGCACGTACACACGCACGTACACGTACACACGTACACGTACACACGTACACGTACACACGTACACGTACACACGTACACGCCTGCTCCACCTGCAGCAAGGCCTTCGCGAGACGCGCCGAGCTGCGCGACCATCTGCGCACGCACACCGGCACGTACACACGCACGTACACGTACACACGTACACGTACACACGTACACGTACACACGTACACGCCTGCTCCACCTGCAGCAAGGCCTTCGCGAGACGCGCCGAGCTGCGCGACCATCTGCGCACGCACACCGGCACGTACACACGCACGTACACGTACACACGTACACGTACACACGTACACGTACACACGTACACGTACACACGTACACGCCTGCTCCACCTGCAGCAAGGCCTTCGCGAGACGCGCCGAGCTGCGCGACCATCTGCGCACGCACACCGGCACGTACACACGCACGTACACGTACACACGTACACGTACACACGTACACGTACACACGTACACGCCTGCTCCACCTGCAGCAAGGCCTTCGCGAGACGCGCCGAGCTGCGCGACCATCTGCGCACGCACACCGGCACGTACACACGCACGTACACGTACACACGTACACGTACACACGTACACGTACACACGTACACGTACACACGTACACGCCTGCTCCACCTGCAGCAAGGCCTTCGCGAGACGCGCCGAGCTGCGCGACCATCTGCGCACGCACACCGGCACGTACACACGCACGTACACGTACACACGTACACGTACACACGTACACGTACACACGTACACGTACACACGTACACGTACACGTACACACGTACACGTACACACGTACACGTACACACGTACACGTACACACGTACACGCCTGCTCCACCTGCAGCAAGGCCTTCGCGAGACGCGCCGAGCTGCGCGACCATCTGCGCACGCACACCGGCACGTACACACGCACGTACACGTACACACGTACACGTACACACGTACACGTACACACGTACACGCCTGCTCCACCTGCAGCAAGGCCTTCGCGAGACGCGCCGAGCTGCGCGACCATCTGCGCACGCACACCGGCACGTACACACGCACGTACACGTACACACGTACACGTACACACGTACACGTACACACGTACACGTACACACGTACACGCCTGCTCCACCTGCAGCAAGGCCTTCGCGAGACGCGCCGAGCTGCGCGACCATCTGCGCACGCACACCGGCACGTACACACGCACGTACACGTACACACGTACACGTACACACGTACACGTACACACGTACACGCCTGCTCCACCTGCAGCAAGGCCTTCGCGAGACGCGCCGAGCTGCGCGACCATCTGCGCACGCACACCGGCACGTACACACGCACGTACACGTACACACGTACACGTACACACGTACACGTACACACGTACACGTACACACGTACACGCCTGCTCCACCTGCAGCAAGGCCTTCGCGAGACGCGCCGAGCTGCGCGACCATCTGCGCACGCACACCGGCACGTACACACGCACGTACACGTACACACGTACACGTACACACGTACACGTACACACGTACACGTACACACGTACACGCCTGCTCCACCTGCAGCAAGGCCTTCGCGAGACGCGCCGAGCTGCGCGACCATCTGCGCACGCACACCGGCACGTACACACGCACGTACACGTACACACGTACACGTACACACGTACACGTACACACGTACACGTACACACGTACACGCCTGCTCCACCTGCAGCAAGGCCTTCGCGAGACGCGCCGAGCTGCGCGACCATCTGCGCACGCACACCGGCACGTACACACGCACGTACACGTACACACGTACACGTACACACGTACACGTACACACGTACACGTACACACGTACACGCCTGCTCCACCTGCAGCAAGGCCTTCGCGAGACGCGCCGAGCTGCGCGACCATCTGCGCACGCACACCGGCACGTACACACGCACGTACACGTACACACGTACACGTACACACGTACACGCCTGCTCCACCTGCAGCAAGGCCTTCGCGAGACGCGCCGAGCTGCGCGACCATCTGCGCACGCACACCGGCACGTACACACGCACGTACACGTACACACGTACACGTACACACGTACACGTACACACGTACACGTACACACGTACACGCCTGCTCCACCTGCAGCAAGGCCTTCGCGAGACGCGCCGAGCTGCGCGACCATCTGCGCACGCACACCGGCACGTACACACGCACGTACACGTACACACGTACACGTACACACGTACACGTACACACGTACACGCCTGCTCCACCTGCAGCAAGGCCTTCGCGAGACGCGCCGAGCTGCGCGACCATCTGCGCACGCACACCGGCACGTACACACGCACGTACACGTACACACGTACACGTACACACGTACACGTACACACGTACACGCCTGCTCCACCTGCAGCAAGGCCTTCGCGAGACGCGCCGAGCTGCGCGACCATCTGCGCACGCACACCGGCACGTACACACGCACGTACACGTACACACGTACACGTACACACGTACACGTACACACGTACACGTACACACGTACACGCCTGCTCCACCTGCAGCAAGGCCTTCGCGAGACGCGCCGAGCTGCGCGACCATCTGCGCACGCACACCGGCACGTACACACGCACGTACACGTACACACGTACACGTACACACGTACACGTACACACGTACACGTACACACGTACACGCCTGCTCCACCTGCAGCAAGGCCTTCGCGAGACGCGCCGAGCTGCGCGACCATCTGCGCACGCACACCGGCACGTACACACGCACGTACACGTACACACGTACACGTACACACGTACACGTACACACGTACACGTACACACGTACACGCCTGCTCCACCTGCAGCAAGGCCTTCGCGAGACGCGCCGAGCTGCGCGACCATCTGCGCACGCACACCGGCACGTACACACGCACGTACACGTACACACGTACACGTACACACGTACACGTACACACGTACACGCCTGCTCCACCTGCAGCAAGGCCTTCGCGAGACGCGCCGAGCTGCGCGACCATCTGCGCACGCACACCGGCACGTACACACGCACGTACACGTACACACGTACACGTACACACGTACACGTACACACGTACACGCCTGCTCCACCTGCAGCAAGGCCTTCGCGAGACGCGCCGAGCTGCGCGACCATCTGCGCACGCACACCGGCACGTACACACGCACGTACACGTACACACGTACACGTACACACGTACACGCCTGCTCCACCTGCAGCAAGGCCTTCGCGAGACGCGCCGAGCTGCGCGACCATCTGCGCACGCACACCGGCACGTACACACGCACGTACACGTACACACGTACACGTACACACGTACACGTACACACGTACACGTACACACGTACACGCCTGCTCCACCTGCAGCAAGGCCTTCGCGAGACGCGCCGAGCTGCGCGACCATCTGCGCACGCACACCGGCACGTACACACGCACGTACACGTACACACGTACACGTACACACGTACACGTACACACGTACACGTACACACGTACACGCCTGCTCCACCTGCAGCAAGGCCTTCGCGAGACGCGCCGAGCTGCGCGACCATCTGCGCACGCACACCGGCACGTACACACGCACGTACACGTACACACGTACACGTACACACGTACACGTACACACGTACACGTACACACGTACACGCCTGCTCCACCTGCAGCAAGGCCTTCGCGAGACGCGCCGAGCTGCGCGACCATCTGCGCACGCACACCGGCACGTACACACGCACGTACACGTACACACGTACACGTACACACGTACACGTACACACGTACACGTACACACGTACACGCCTGCTCCACCTGCAGCAAGGCCTTCGCGAGACGCGCCGAGCTGCGCGACCATCTGCGCACGCACACCGGCACGTACACACGCACGTACACGTACACACGTACACGTACACACGTACACGTACACACGTACACGTACACACGTACACGCCTGCTCCACCTGCAGCAAGGCCTTCGCGAGACGCGCCGAGCTGCGCGACCATCTGCGCACGCACACCGGCACGTACACACGCACGTACACGTACACACGTACACGTACACACGTACACGTACACACGTACACGTACACACGTACACGCCTGCTCCACCTGCAGCAAGGCCTTCGCGAGACGCGCCGAGCTGCGCGACCATCTGCGCACGCACACCGGCACGTACACACGCACGTACACGTACACACGTACACGTACACACGTACACGTACACACGTACACGTACACACGTACACGCCTGCTCCACCTGCAGCAAGGCCTTCGCGAGACGCGCCGAGCTGCGCGACCATCTGCGCACGCACACCGGCACGTACACACGCACGTACACGTACACACGCACGTACACACGCACGTACACTTCATATTGCGAGTTTAATATTACACTATCATACATATCATTTATTTTAAAGGTGTCGACCGATGAAAGATGGTTAAATCTAATCGAACGACACAATTATACCGGCCATCTCGAAATCACATTTACACATACTAAAATTAAAACTCCATGTGCTTGTGTATATCAACATGACAAATCCTTAGCCATTTACTAACTAACGCTTTATATACAGGGTATATCAAGACCACGACCAAAAACGAAGCCAGGTGGTATTATTAGTGACTTCAGACACAATGCAAGTAAAGATTTATATATAGTTTTCCTAAAATAAAGATGTACACCTCTTTAATTTTAAACACGCAGTGGTATGTAAGGGTTTAAATTAGTATTTTCGCAAAAACTAGGTATTTACCAACCAAACACGAGGATTTTCAAAAAATTCTAAAAAAATATCTGTCATTGTTTTAGCGAAATTTTTATTTGCATCGTGTTTGTAACCACTAAAACTACCACCTGGCTTCGTTTTCGGTCGCAGTACTGATATACTCGGTATGTACCGAGGAGAATTTGTCACTAAAACTCATTCCTTTTACTTGGTGTTATCCCGGCCAAGGTCCACCTTCCTTCTGTGCAAACTACATTAAAAAGTATTTAATAATAACACATACATAATATACTTGCAGGCGAGCGACCCTACTCGTGCGATGTATGCGGCGCGACCTTCACCCAGCGCTCGAACCTGCACTCGCACAAGCGAGCCACGCACCTCGACGAGAAACCGCATCACTGCACACTCTGCCCCAAACGATTCAAACGCAGGCGGTGTGTACTCACATTTTACATTTTATTTTATTTTTATTTTAAAACATGGAAAACTTACGGCTAATAACAATAGAAGTAGACAATATAATAAATAACAAAGCCAGTGACAAGTTCTCACTTATAGAAATAAATTGAGTAAAAAAGAATTAATACAAGTGTGAGCAAAAAAAAATATGCACCTTATTAACTCAAGAAACTGTGGCTTATATGCCTCCTCGCTAAAGACACACTGGTTGTAAAAGTATCTAAATCATGTTGTTTCTATACATTGTTAAAAGTCTACACATTACCGTAAATATTAGAACGGGCAGGCTCGTTCGGGGCGGCACCACTGTCTCACAGAACGACGTGAAACGACAGCTTGGCTGTCGCGAGTCGTTCGATAAACTAGATTGCCGGACGCCCAATATACCTTCCCTCATTCAATCCGTTTTCCTTCCCACAATACTCCCGATTTGAAGGTCCCATGTAATTTTAAAAAATATATTGCTAGACATACATACATTAACTCACGCCTTTATCCTAGAAGGGGTAGGCAAAGATGCAAACAGGACACCCACGTTTCGCCTTGTGTGTTCCGTCCCACGATGTGACAATTTTGCTGAATCAAATCTGTTAACGTGAAGTTATGTGCCACATAATATGTATGTTTACAATACAGTGATTGTTAATTATACATGAATCGGTAGGAGTACTTCTATTAATATTTGATTATAAACTACTATTGTTTCAGGTTGCTGGACTACCACGTGAAGGCGTCGCACACGGGTGAACGACCTTTAAAATGTGACGTGTGTGCCGCCACGTTCGTGTACCCGGAACACTATAAGAAGCACATCCGGATACATAGCGGCGAACGACCTTATGTTTGTGAGGTAATTTCAATTCTATTTAAATAGAAATACTTTAAAGAAGGAAAAATACGGAGTCCTCGAAACCGACGAGCGTGTATGCAAACATTAATGACAGTGGATGAAGCGAATTAGGTATGTTTGAACCGTAGCACTTGGTCTACTCTCTGTCTACCCCAATGGGACATAGGTGTGAGTTTATATAGGTATGTATGTAGAAATACTTTCACAATCATCACGCCTCCATCCAATAGTGGGTAGGTAGAGTTCCATATCCACTTTGCTCGATTCTGAAATATCCGTCTCATCCGCATTCGAAAATTTCGTACAATTTCTTTAAACTCTAAATTAATTCTTGATCGCCACAGATATTTTTGTCTTGGCCCTTTTAAGCTATCCTATAGCTTAATATTAGTTTTAAAAAAATTATAATCACTTTAGCGTGCTAGTATCATATTCAAAATTAATGAACAATTAACTGAACTGTAATCGGGCATTTTTCTGTAAATCATTTTTATAATAAATAAAGATTATTTATTTATAACTACGTGTTTTCAGATCTGCGGCAAGTCGTTCACATCCCGGGACAATCGGAACACGCATAGATTCGTGCACAGCGATAAGAAACCATATGAGTGTTTGGCTTGCGGAGCGGGATATATGCGGAAACATCTGCTATATGCACATATGAACGCAGCGGTAATTATTAATAATCACATTATAAACGTTAATAAGAGACAGATTGTCTTCATGTTTGCCTGTTGGTAACGGACCAGACGCAGCTGCCAACGTGTTCATGGTCACGGGTTCGAATCCCAGGGCACATCTCTGACTTTTCAGAGTCATGCTTTGATAGTCATTCATGCTCCATAACAAAGGAAAACATCGTCAGGAAACTTGCATACCATAGTGATTTGTAAGAATTTCTATAGTATTTATAATCCGCCAAGACGCGTTAGGCCAGCGTGGTGGACTATGGCCTAACATTAGGCCAGCGTAGTGGATTATGGCCTGACATTAGGCCAGCGTAGTGGATTATGGCCTGACATTAGGCCAGCGTAGTGGATTATGGCCTATTCCAATCTTACTCTCAATTTTGTCGACCCGTGCCCTACAGCGTATATAAGCTGATATAGATACAGAATAATAGAATCACACATACTGGAGGTAAAGTTATGAAATTATTGCATTTATTAGTAATTTTTTATTGATTTAACTGCAAATTCCTCTCCATAGCATATCATCGCAACAGGTCATCGAAATTATTATTCATAACTTTTAGAATTCTTCATTACATTGATGTTCTTAGACAAAATTGTTTACATGCTATTTTATTGCCTGAATATATGGCGGTTTATTTTTAAATTGATTTTGTATTGAACCTGAATTGTGATATATTAATAAATACAGGGTATATCAAGACCGCGACCGAAAATGAAGCCAGGTGGTAGTATTAGTTACTTCAAACACAATGCAAGTAAAAATTTCGCAAAAAAAAATTACAACTTTTTATTGTAATTTTTTACTTATCGTCGTATTTGGGTGATATATACATAGTTTTCCTAAAATAAAGATGTACACCTCTTAATTGTTAAACACGCAATGGTACGCAAGGGTTTAAATTAGTATTTTCGCAAAAACTAGGTATTTACCACCCAAACACGATGATTATTAAAAAATTCAAAAAAAATCTGTCACTGTTTAGGCGAAATTTTTATTTGCGTCGTATTTGTAACCTCTTAAACTACCACCTGGCTTCGTTTTCGGTCGCAGTCTTGATATACCCGGTATAATTTACTAATTATTTTTATAATTTCAGGGTCATTTGGCAGAGTCGATAGTCGTGAACCAACCCAGAGTCACTAAAGTCTCTTCCACAAACGTGAGTCTAATTTACAATATTGTCTCATTATATCTACACATAGGCAATACACTAACGCCTGAATAAAAACGTCACTTAAATATTAAGTTGCACTTAACTACGCAAGTCCCGCTTAAATGTACTGGTTAAGTGGGATGTGGGTAGTTAAGTGCAACTTAATATTTAAATGGCGTTTGAGTATGCGTGCGTAAAAGATATTAATGTAAATAAATAAATAAATACACCCAACAGGCACATACATAGTCCTGATCCCACACTAAGATCGAGTCTTGTGTCGTGTATCTGAAACTACGAGAGACTTTTTTGGTCTCACAAACACCCAGACCCGTAACAAATACCTGTGAATCACACAAATAGTTGTTTCGGTGCGGGGATCGAACCCGCGGCCTCTCGTTTCACAGCCGGCGTCTAACCAACTGCGCCACGGAGGCTGTCAAATGTATTTCTGTATTTTGAATAATTTGTTCTAAATATGCTGAATACAATAAAGATAATTCGAATATGGGCAGATATTTGTAGCCGTTATTAATTTTCGTGTTTTAAATAATTTTAAACAATAATATATTTCATATCTCTATAATTATATAATATATTAATTGTTAAAATTTCACATTATCTGTCAACAAACGACAGACTCTTATACTACATGAAATTATTTATTATAAACAGAACTATTACCCGTCGAAAATATCTGTGGACCTGAATAATTGACGGCATTGGAACATAAGTTCAGCAAATTCAAAATATAGGTTAAACAAATTGAATTAAAATAGAAAAACGAATAAAAAATAGAATTCGCATCCATTTAAAAACGTTTTTAATGTAAAATAACATAGTAGATCGGGGAACACAAAAAAAATGAAATGTGAACCGCATTCCAGCTACGTTCACAGATATTTCATACAGGTTATATGTATATTTATCTATACTTTATCATTTACCGCTATCTATTTTAATTGCAGCTGTTTGACGGCACAGATGAGTTGAGATTTGAAGCGGCCGACGGAAAATCTGTTATAAGTATGTATTTTCAATATGTATACCACATTTTAAAAGATCAGCACAATTTTCAATCCTTTCGGTAATCAAAAATAGTTTAAAATATCACAATTACCCGGCCTGAGAATAGAACCTAGCATCGCGCGGTTGTTCCTGTCAATATTCGTATCTACGTTGGTCTTATTTTACTGTATTTTATTTTTATTTTTTTGTAGGAACAGCTTCATTAAATTTGATTCAAGATGACCCGTTGTTTATTCGTAAGTATTTTTTATTTATTTTTGTTCTAAAATTTATTGGCGATATTAGTAAATTCATCATCATTTTGAAATTAAACAGTTTCACACCTTTCAAGGTAACGGTGGACACGGGTTCGAATCCCAGGGCACACCTTTGGCTTTTCGGAGTTATGTGTGTATTGATAGTCAATCACCACGCACTTTAACGGTGAAGGAAAACATCGTGAGGAAACCTGCATACCGTAGCGATTTTAAAGAATTTCTACGGTATGTAAGTCCGCCAACCCGCACTAGGCCAGCGTGATGGACTATATGGCCTAACCACTCTCAATCGTACTCTCGATTGTAGAGTAGACCTGTGCCCTGCAGTGGGACGTATATGAGCAGATATAGATACCTTTCAAGTACCAGGAATGAAATGAAATAAAAATAATTTATTGAATCCATTACAATGTTCAACATTGTTTAGATTCAGTCATTTTTTGAACTACCACCCGGTTCGGAAAGCGGTTTTCACTAGAGAAGAACGGGCAAGAAACTCTAGTGTTGCTCTTTTCAAAACCAGTTTACAATGTAGTGATTATTACAAAATTACAAGTTGGTTTAAATCAGAGCAGTTCGTTAATAACTTGTCATGATTTGCATGAAGTCGGAGTTGTTTAGTAAGCGGGTAATATTTGTTGTTTATTCGTGTTGTTTGGTTACAGAAGGGTTATCAGAAGGCAGAGCTGAAGCCACACTTCTCGAGGCAGTGGATGCTGCGCAGTTGGACCAAACGCAGGTATATTAACATCATTTTGTTTATGTATATATTATTTAAATAAATAAATACACCCAACGGTCACATACATAGTTCTGACCCCACACTAAGGTCAATTAAGTCTTGTGTCGTGGGTATGGGGAACTACGAGAGACTTATTGGTCACAAAAACCCAGACCCCGAACAAATGCCTCTGAATGACACAAATATTTGCCTGCATGCGGGGATCGAACCCGCGGCCTCACGTTTCACAGCCGGCGTCTAAACAACTGCGCCACCGTGGCTGTCTAAAAGTAAAAACATTAGTATCTAATAGTTTTTGTAGTACACTATTAGAATTATTTTATATTTATACTTAATTACAAAAATTGGTTGTCTGTAAAGTCGGTTTACTGACGATAGTTGAACGTGACAACGTCTCATTATAAGAATAAACAATTTGTCGCTCGTTCCGCGCTCTCGCTTGCACTTCAAGCCTTACATGGAACGCCTCAGAGCGAGGTAACGCCGCATGACGTCATGTTTTTTCGTGCGTGCAGCCGGCTCTATCGAATTATAAGACGTTGTCACGTCAAAAATCAATAAAATAAACTATTTTTTCAGCTGGTAACAAACGACGAGAACGGTGAGATGGTGCGTCTCATACAGATCAAGTTACCCGGCGGGACCGACGGCTGGGTCGCCGTCAACAACTGAACAGTTAAACCCTGCAGCGAGCTGGAGAAACTTTATTGACCTGGAAGTGGTCTAGAAAATTCAGGTTATATAGATAACCTGGAAGAGAGGAAAAGATCGAGAAAGAAAAGATTCCTTTGGAGTTGTGGGATTCATTACTCGTATTTGAATCCCACAAAATATGAGATATACAATGGGTAAAAATATATGGATGCTTAGAATTGGTGTACAAGGTGACAGTAATGTAATTTGTGCAATAAAACCGCTGCAATTTATTTTAAACTTTGTTACAAAGGAATTGAATTGAAAATGGATTGCAGGATATCGTAATATAACATTTAAACTTTCAATAGCTAGCTAATTATCTAAAATATCAAGTGTTATGCTCCCCCCTTACCTTTTCCCAAAGTAAGTTATTCAGTAGAGCGATTATCATCAACTATAATTACTACAATTCAATTAGATAACCTAAGAATCTATAAATGTTTATGTAATACAGTCCTGGTAATATGTATGGGATTTGGATGGCGGTAAAAATTTCATCCAGGAACATAGATTTTTTAATTGCAATGAATGGCGAGACGAGCATGCCATTCGCCTGATGGTAAGCGATACGACCGCTCATGAATAGTAGCAAAACCAAACACCATGAATTACAAAGCAATGCTTGGCATTCCACTGCGCTCGCCATCCTGAGACATAAGATGTTAAGTGTCATTATGTCCAGTAGTTACTCTGGCTACAATGTCCTTCAAACCAAAACACAACAGTGCATTTACATTGGTGTTTGTTGGAGAAATAGACATTGCGGTGGTATCTACCCAGACGGTCTCTCACATATGAGAGACCAACCACCAGATAAACATAGAAATATCTCCCATAAAGTCTAAAATGCTATATCACTTTATTATCTGTTATCAATGTTTTTAATATCTATTTATACGGCCAACAGGGTTTTGAATATTGTATAATATACTATTATTGCTTAGAGTATTATAATATAGAGGGAGCACTAGTACTTCAAAAACGTAGGTAAAAATGGTGATACCGGGCCACCTTTTTCTGCCCTCCTATTGGCTGAAAATTGACAGGTTGTCCAACATCCACGAATTATGTGACAAGAAAAAAATTTAAAAACATGGATTAGGGCTATTAAATTCTATTCGGACTCGTTTTATACGGTTTTAAATAAACTTTCAGTTGCCAAATTTATGGCAACTTATTAAATAATTAATTCAGTTTTGACTAATATATCAGTACTAACAACATAACGAACAAAAAGATATTACCTTTTTTGAAGACGCAAATGAATGACAGTGCTTGCTCTATATTATAAATACTCTGTGTTATTGTTTATCCTGTTTATACATGTATTTGCTGTTATTACTAAATCAGATGATCATGAATAATGGTATTAAAATGTTATTCCTACACACATTCTTTCAGACTTCTTAGCTTTGTCACATAATGGTTTAGTGTAAAATATATCAAAATCTCAAACGAAAATCAACATAAAAATAACATTACAATTAAGAATTTTGATTAACAATCTTTCACTGAAGAAATTGGCACAAAAAACTGGTATTTTGGACAGATAATATTTTAATGAATTATAAATATTATAGAACCACCAATTAGTAGCTGCAATAATTCTAGTGTTTTTGTAAATATTAAATCAAATTTTAAATGTGTATATGAGGATAGTCTCAATAACTTTTGTTTATATAACTGGAAATATGTAGTTGAATGTTCCTTCGATAATTTAATACAGGTAAATGTTACATAAATACTAAGGTATCTAGAATTTTGATGGAAAATATAAAGATAAATACGTTTTAGTATTTGAAATAGTATTAAGTAGATTCAAATTCTAATACTTAAAAGTCTATTGTAGATGCAAATGAAGTGTGTATATTTTTTTAACCAAAGAAATTTAAAAAAACTAATGTAATAGCTATGAACGTCATTTTTCAGTATTGCAGCAAGTATTTTCTAATATGACCGATTTGCAGAAAATATGATGAATTTCAGAGTTAAAACACATTGCACAAATACAGCCTCCGTGGCGCAGTTGGTTAGACGCCGGCTGTGAAACGAGAGGCTGCGGGTTCGATCCCCGCATCGAAATAAATATTTGTGTGAACCACGGGTATTTGTTTTGGGTCTGAGTGTTTGTGAGACCGAAAAGCCTCTCGTAGTTTCTGATACCCACGACACAAGACGCAATCTTACTGTGGGGTCAGGACTATGTGAAAAAACAAAAAAAATATTTTTGCGTATATTGTTTCAACCAATTGGCTTTACTTCTACATACCAATTGTTCCTTGTTTATGAACAAATATTGTCACAACGCAATAATTAAACTTAGTAAATTATCAACCTTGTTTAAAGTTCGCGTTATGGTGTTAAACGCGCCTTGTGGACGCACAGCATTACGCGAATTCGCGTATAATTCGCCCCTAATAGATTATAATTAGCCAATTTTTGACTCTTGATGTTATTTGTCTCTCATTAGGATATAAAACAATACATTTTGGTATTATTAAGCACTACAGTACGATATTTCTGGATCTTGGTGGCATTTAATAGAACTTAATGAAATAGAGTCAAAAGTAGGTAAAAACATCTAAATGTATAAATAAAATTATGTATTTACGAAAATTGGTTTTATTTTCTGAATTCTTTGGATTGAAATGAATTTTACGGAGAAAATACATAATACAGGTTTCTGTATAACTATTTGCCCTTATATACTTACGAAAGAAACATGATTTTAAACCATTCAAAGCATTGACATGGCATCAGCCGAATATCTATTAACACAGCAAAAATATCCAGTCCTGAAGAAAACGGACAAATTAACTACTCCTCACACAATATTTACAACGCATACATACATTTAAGGGTTAGGTTAAATCCACACAAAATACACCGAAACCGACCTGAAAAATAGTTTCTAGTTTAATCACCCCGCACTTGCAAAAACAAACATGATTACCTACCAGGAATAACATTTGAGGAGACTTTAGGCTTAAAAAAGAGGGTAAAAACTTGAACTATCACAATCTTTAAACAAGACGTAATCGTGGGTAGTTTACAATTTTACAAATCATTCATTCAGACGTAAACACTGAATAAAACTTCCAAAAAGAAACTGTGAAGAGGGTAGACAACAATAATCTCACACCATAGATTATACCTCCTTCATTCCTTGTGGCCCTGGTACTTTTAGTTCGCTTCGCGTAGTTTTATTGAGAAAAAATTCATACGTAGTTGACACAATGCAAGCAACCTCCTCTTTATGTCTGTTGTCCTAGTACTTTTAGTTCATTGCGTGTCTATTAAGAGTTAGGTTAAAGAATTAAAATTAGGCTGTCGCTCTGGTACTTTTAAGTTAGTTGCATTTAAAGTTAGGTCAATGAATAGTGAACACAATGTAAGCGATCTCCTAAAGTTAACAGTTCAAAAGTACCAGGAACACATGAAGTCGGTGGAGATATTTTTATTCATAATAAAAAGCTGGCTTCCTATTGGCTACACCTATTGCTACTGCCAGTTCAAGCCATGCCCACTGACTACTAAGGACCAATCAGCGTCTCTTAGCTACGCCCACCAACTACGTCATACTAGTTTAAGCCGCGCCCACTAACTACTAAGGACCAATCAGAGTCTCCTTAATGTTACGTCAGACCATTCATTGATTTTAATGTTTTCGAAACTATTTATGATATTTTTGTATACTACCCTCTGTTCGAAATATTGGTGTAATAGTATGATAAACATATGGATTCGTATCAGTTACCTATATAATATCAATGGCGAAGTGACTTTAGATGAAAAAAATAGGTTTATTCATATGTGTATTTGTGATATTATTTTTTTCGTCATGATTTTCCTTGTTGTTTTTAGTCAAAGTTTAGTGAGGTTAATAAAATGAAACATAGACTTCAACAATAATATTTTATTTCATAAAAAAAGCAAAGGAAAATAGAACTTGTAAAAAAGTGTTTTTATTTATAACAATAAAAAATGAGTATAATAAGCCACACACTGTTTATGGAACATAAAATATTTTAATACCAAATTAGGAAAAATATTCTTTACACTAATAATTAAAAATTTAACAATTCTAATCTGACAGTTTTATTTGAAACTGGATTAACAAAGCCACTGTCAAGTTTTACTAATATAAAAATGTCTGTTAAAATTGACCACATAATTTTCCCCCAAAAGATTATATTTTCAAAAAGAAATTTGAGATTAATTTAACCAACATTATCCACCTGTAGCCTATCATAAATTACATTAAAAAGGTCAAAAAAACACTTTTTAATCATGCATTTTATATTTAACAATATTAATTTTTCCTATCTAAGTTGTTCTGCAAGCACTTCATTAAGTGACTTTAACTATAAAAATAGATTTGAAGATTTCTGAGAAAGATTCGGTAGATATTTTATGATTGGAGATTATATTGTTCGAGATATGATACTAATGCTTAAAGGCACTGTTTAAACATGAAGCAATTGGAATAGTTATAGATAGATAACAAGAAATAGCTAAAAATGGATTTAAATTTTAAAGTTCAAAATGGCGGCGATGGAGGTTCATTTGCGCACAACCTATTCACTTCACAAATCTTTAATTCACATTGTTCTTAAACCTTCAAATAAATTATCTATGAGATAACTACTACATGAATAATTAAAAATGACAAATGTTTTTAATATAAGTCACTTTTAGGCTCATTTACATAAACAGACGAAAACTTTAACTTTGACAAAGTCAACACCCAAGAGATGTCAATTGAGAATAAGGGCCAATTGCACTTACTAACTTTGCCCATAACTTTGACTTTGAAAACGTCCATCCCATACATTAGCAATGTCAAATACGTCACAAATGTATGACGATGACATTTTCAAAATTCAAGTTATCGTCAAAGTTAGTTTTGAAACTGAGCCAAAGGGCCAATTGCACAAACTAACTTTACCCTTAACTTTGATTTTTAAAACGTCAATCCCATACAAATGTCAAATACGTCACAAATGTATGACGATGACATTGTCAAAATTCAAGTTATCCCCTCCGGTGTCGATGAAGCTCATATTAGGCTCCCTGACAAGATTTATGTGACAGGGATGTGACCCGAGGGGTTATCGTCAAAGTTAATTAGGCAACTGAACCTAACAGTTTCAAAGTTAAAGTCAAAGGCATAGTAGATGTAACTGGGCCTAAGTCAGCCTGGTTATAACTTGTTTCCCTGCAAACCTTTATCCGACTATTATAAAACCGGGCTATTACATAAGAATGTAATAATTGCATTATCTAATTTATCTATAACGTGTGATGTCACATATCGTGTCGTGTGGGACAGATAGTACCGCGACAAGTATTTCCGTAGTCTACGCAGGGACGATCCGCCGGCTTCAAGGGCTCGGCTTTGGCGCAGAACTGAATCACACTGTAAAAAAAAACTATTGTATTGATTGAAATAAAACTATTTTTTACGGATTTTATCGCGATTTGGTTTAATTTATTACATTTTTTAACTTCCCGACGTTTCGATTACTTTACAGCTTTTACGGCGGACACAGTCCGCCCCGTTACCACGAAAGCTGTAAAGTAATCGAAACGTCGGGAAGTTAAAAAATGTAATAAATTAAACCAAATCGCGATAAAATCCGTAAAAAATAGTTTTATTTCAATGTGTAACATTCGCGTAAATCTAAGAAACCATAATGCTATTGTATTGTATCAGCCCATATACGTCCCACTGCAGGGCACGGGCCTACACAATCGAGGGTACGATTGAGAGTGGTTAGGCCATATAGTCCACCACGCTGGCCTAGTGCGGGTTGGCGGATTTTACATACCATAGAAATTCTTACAAATCGCTATGGTATGCAGGTTGCCTCACGATGTTTTCCTTCACCGTTATAGTGCGTGGACTATCAATACACACAACTCCGAAAAGTCAGAGGTGTGCCTTGGGATTTGAACCCGCGACCACCGTAAACATGCAGGCAGCCGTGTGGCACGTTACCAACAGGCCACCACGCACTGACAAATATACTCAAACCAAAATATTTCATCATTAACTTTATAAACAGTAATATTTTCTTTCTAACCCTTCACTTTTCTTTCTGTAGAATTTTTCAAATAGTTGTGGAAATAATCTAAGATTTTGTTTCATGATATTAATAATTTTAGACATAATTTGCTGGTGTTGGATACAAAGTATTTTTCGTACAATATAAAAATATTTAGATGCAACTGACCCATAGTCTCCCGTCTGCATCCACTTGTCGTCCGCTTTGGTCAACAACTCCCACTTCCCCTTTGGCAGGCCGCAGATAAGATCTGCCTTCACTGTACGCACTGCGATTATCGGCGCCGGGATGAAACCTGCAAATTACAATAATATAATAAATAAATAATAACAAATAAACCCAACAGTCACATACATAGTCCTGACCCCACACTAAGATCGAGCCTTGAATTACTACATACATAAACTCACGCCTTCTCCCAGAAGGGGTAGGCAGAGGTGCTACCAGGACACACATTTCACTCTGTATGTTCCGTTCCAAGATCCAATAATATTACTGTAATACCATTATCTAATACAATTAATAAGCAATCCTAAATTATCCATGGATTGATACTGAAAATTAACCAATCAAAATAAGTCTTAAATGGGCGTGTCAAAAAAGCTTTGACACGATTGGTCTTTAAAGAAATTGATTTTAGATATTCATAGATTGCATTTAATTGCGAATTGTAATTATAGTATATCTAC
Source organism: Deilephila porcellus (assembly GCA_905220455.2). Taxonomy (NCBI): domain Eukaryota; kingdom Metazoa; phylum Arthropoda; class Insecta; order Lepidoptera; family Sphingidae; genus Deilephila; species Deilephila porcellus. The sequence continues at coordinate 1,231,909 of LR999996.1, read as the reverse complement.
GCATATAGTGCTTTTTTAATATGCGGGAATATAATATAGCTGTTACTACGCGTGTAATTTAAGCGCAATCTTAATTTATTGTTTATTACTCAGTACATGTAATTATTGAAATCGTTGCTTGTCGTCAATTTAATAAGTCTAGGATTTAACTAAAGCTTTTGATGTCATGAATTAATATTATCAAAATACCTCAAACAAAAATTACTATAAAAATCCATTTAAACAATGGAAAATAAGGTTTATTGCCCAATGCTTGTTCGATTATTGCTGAGCTAAATAAGACACATATTCCTTTTTTATATTTATTTAAAAACGACGTGTTAACTCTATATCTGATTATAATATTAATCACCGCGATAAATTAGTATATTACATTCAAATTTAAAACTGCAAATGATTCCTCAAATTAACATAAATAAATAAATACACCCAACAGTCACATACATAGTCCTGACCCCACACTAAGAGTCTTGTATCGTGTGTTAGAAACTACGAGAGACTTTTCGGTCTCACAAACACCCAGACTAGAAACAAATACCTGTGGATCACACAAATATTTGTCTCTGTGCGGGGATCGAACCCGCAACCTCTTGTTTCACAGCCGGCGTCTAACCAACTGCGCCACGGAGGCTGTCAAAAGCAGACAAATGTATAATTTGATACCCACGACACAAGACTCGATGTTAGTGTGGGGTCAGGACTATGTATGTGACTGTTGGGAGTATTTATTTATTAGTTAAATTTACCTTGCAAAGCGGCCTCGAACCCAAGCGTAGGGTTTACATTCTTCTCACAAAGTAACTTCCGGTAGTTAAGATCTCCTTTGAAGAGCACGGCGACCGCGTACTGTAGTTTCCGGTACATGTTGTAGTCATATTTCTTCATGTCTCTGTACACGTGCGGGTAGGTCCAGTAGTCATCGCACTACAACATAAATATAGTTTTGTCGTTCAGTTTTACACCAAAAATCAAAGCTCAGTTTATAAGTAACATAAATGTGCTGTATTTTTTATCTATAACTATACAAAATAGTCCTAGAAGCCTATGTCCAGCAGTGGACTGCAACGGGCTGATGATGATGATGATGATGATGATGATGATGATACAAAAAACTTAATTCCTAGCATTTTTTTTATAAATTAGGATGTAATATTTTTGAATTAAAACAAAAATGTTATGTCTTCTAATAAAACGATACATGTTAGATATTTCCTAATTGACTTTAATTGTTCGGATAACATCACAGTGTGTATAATCTTTTTACTGTATTTATTACGCATATATTACAAAAAATGAAACGAAGAATTTTTGTTTATTTCATGAAAATTTGAAACAATTTTCGCATTTTTTTTTTGTTTTAAGTGGCTAAATACTTAGGAATTATTACTTACTAAAACAGCTCTATGTTATTTAGAATCAGAATCCGAATCAGAAATCATTTATTTGTATAAAATGTAGGTACAATCATAAGGTTTTAAATAATATACAGGGTATATCAAGACTGCGACCGAAAACAAGGCCAGGCACAACGCAAATAAAAATGTCGCAAAAAAAATCATTAATCTATTTTTTGAAAAATGTTACTTAATATCGTATTTGGGTGATAAATATATAGTTTTCATAAGATAATAATTTTCACCTTTTTATTTTTAAAGACACAATGGTACGTAAGGGTTTAAATTACTATTTTCGTAAAATTTAGGTATTAACCACACAAACAAGATGATTTTTAAAAAATTGCAACATAAAACAGCTTTGTTTACGAAATTTTTAATTGCGTTGTGTCTGTAACCACTAAAACTACCACCTGGCTTCGTTTTCGGTCGCAGTCTTGATATACCCGGTATACGAAAGTCTTACACACATACGTATACCTAGAATTAATAAAAACAATATGCATATAACTCACGAGCACAATAAAAGTGCCGTCTTCAGTATACTTGGCCCACTGCTCCCCGATCTCCTTCAACTTGTCGGACGTGAGGAACTTGGGGGGCTCCGGTTCAGGCGGCGCTTCGCCCTCCGCAGGCGCTGCGCACAATATTTGCCGGTTGTCAGTTGTTATTGTTATGTTGACTTCGATACAACATTCTATATCTATACCTACTAATATATAAAGAGGAAGAATTTGTTTGTTTCTTTGTGCGCGCTAATTTCAGGTGCTACTGGTTCAAACTCGAAAATTATTTTTGTGTTGAATAGCTCATGTATCGAGGAATGCTATTAGCTGTATAATGTTATACAGAGTGTATCAAGACTGCGACCGAAAACGAAGCCAGGTGGTAGTAGTAGACTTAAAACACAATGCGACTAAAAACTTCGCAAAAAAAATCGTCGCAATGTCACGTAAGGATTTAAACTCCTTTTTTCGCAAAAAGTAGGTATTTTATAGGTATTTTTATAGGTATTTTATAGGTATTTTCGCAAAAACAATGATATTTGAAAAATAGCAAAAAAATATCTGGCGCTTTTTGCGAAATGTTTAATTGCATTGTATTGGTAACCACTAAAAATACCACCTGGCTTCGTTTTCGGTCGCAGTCTTGATATACCCGGTATAAAATTAATTTTATATTAATGTCAATAACGAGTAAATGAAAAACGCAATTTTAAACATATTCGTATTTACACATTTTGTGTTTACAAAGGACGGTTTAAATTTTTAAGCCTTGACTAGTCCGTATAGGGGCCTGAAAATGAAAATATTAAAATAAATCTTTAACTTTAAAAGTGTGCTTACCAGGTTTGGGATCTGAGGGTAACTGTCTATTATAACTGGCCTTCGCGCATGAATCTACCACGAACCTGAAATTAAATATAAACAACTATAATATACAGGGTATATCAAGACCGCGACCGAAAACGAAGCCAGGTGGTAGTTTTAGTGGTTACAAACACGATGCAAATAAAAATTTCGCCAGAACAGTGACAGATATTTTTTTAGAGTTTTTTAAAATCGTCGTGTTTGGGAGGTAAATACCTAGTTTTTGCGAAAATACTAATTTAAACCCTTACGTACCATTGCGTGTTTAAAAATAAAGAGGTTTACATCTTTATTTTAGGAAAATTATGTATATATCACCCAAATATGACGATAAGTAAAAAAATACAAAAAAATATTGTCGATTTTTTTTTGCGGAATTTTTACTTTCTCTGTGTCTGAAGAATACTACCACCTGTCTTCTTTTTTGGTTGCAGTCTTGTTATACCCGGTATATTAAAAGACAATTGTGATTTATCAAAAATATTATGTAAATAAACATTTTCTAACGTATTTTGATATTGAGATAAATATTACAATTTATTTAAATAAATAATATTTGTCTCAGTTGCAAGGCAGTTAAATCTCTCGTAGTTTCTGATGCAAAGTACAAAATATATTAATAAGGGGTCAGGACTATGTCGATATTTGGAATATTTACTTATTAAAACATAAATAAATAATATGCTTACTTGAAGTCTCTCGGTGTGACGTCAGACACGAACCAAGGCATTTTCTTTACATGAAATCTTACCTGAAAACAAATAATGGTATAAAATTTTTATTTGAAACATAAATTATAGTTGAAACTGCCGATTAATTCACATATAACAATTTAAATTATTAAAATTAAGAACTAAATATCAAATTCTAAAAAATTAACACATAACAGGTAACAATCTTGAACCTTGAAAATAGTTACAAATACGGTTTTTATCTTAACTATAACAAACAAACAAACAATTATATTGGGAATATCTCATTCGTGTATATTGAACATTAATTTACTGCCTCGGTGGCGTAGTTGTACTACGGTACGACTACAAAGCTGAGGTCTCGGGTTCGAGTCCCGGGTCGGGCAAAGTGATATTGGGTTTTTCTATTCATTATCAGCCCGGAGTCAGGAATTTGTGCCCGATATGGCGATAGGCTCGCCTCCTATCACATCATGGGACGGAACATACAAGGCGAAATGTAGGTGTCCTGGTGGCACCTCTGCCCACCCCTTCTGGTATAAAAGCGTGAGTTTATGTATGTATGTATTAGTTTAACTTTATTATTAATTGTCTATATTGACTAATTAACAGCTTTCAATTAATTATTGATTTAAGTATAATTGCCTTTAATTTAAGTCTAATTAGATCGCCTCGATTAGAATTTCAGAACAATGACCCAATAAGTCGAATAATTTAGATCTATTTGACAATTGATTAAATCGAAAATCGATTCGATTTCGTATGTTGTAGTTATTGTATCAGCCCATATACGTCCCACTGCAGGGCACGGGCCTACTCTACAATCGAGAGAATCGATTGAGAGTAGTTAGGCCATATAGTCCACCACGCTGGCCTAGTGCGGGTTGGCGGACTTACATACCGTAGAAATTCTCTAAAATCGCTACGGTATGCAGGTTTCCTCACGATGTTTTCCTTCACCGTTAAAGTGCGTAGTGATTGACTATCAATACACACATAACAACGGTTTGTTATAGTTATCATCAATACACATATCACTTATAACATTCTAACAGAATTAATCTACAATTAGTTAAATGGAGTACTCACTTTCTGCACAATTTTCTGTGAGATGAGGAAATGTGCTAGACACAAATCTGCGAACAACTCGTACCCAGCATTATCACAAACTATATCTGAAAAATAAAGATTAAATTCTTCAAAATATCACGATGATTTTAAATAATCATCATTCATTATTATACAGGGTGTATCTAGATTGCGAAAGAAAACGAAGCCAGGTGGTATTAGTGACTTCAGACATCATACAACTAAAAACTTCGCAAAAAATAACGTCATTTTTTTTTAACCTATCGTCGTATTTGGGTGATAAATACATATTTTTTTCTTCAATAATAATGTCATCTTTTTATTATTAAAGACGCAATGTTACGTAAAATTATAACTTTAGCAAATCTACGTATTTACCACCTGAACCTGATTATCTTTAAAGACTTGCAAAAAAACTGTCACTTTATTGGAAAATGTTTAGTTGACTTGTGTCTATAACCACTAAAACTACCACCTGGCTTCGTTTTCGGTCGCAGTCTTGATATACCCTGTATATTATCGTATCTGAAGTTCAGACACAATGCAAGTAAAAATTTCGCAACAAAAAATCGACAACTTCTTTTTTGTAATTTTTTACTTATAGTCGTATTTGGGTGATAAACACATAGTTTTCCTAAAATAATGATATAGACCTCTTTATTTTTAAACAATCAATGGCGCGTAAGGGTTTGAATTATTATTTTCGCAAAAACTAGGTATTTACCACCCAAACCAGACGATTTTCCAAAAATTCTAAAAAAATACCTGTCGCTGTTTTGGTGAAATTTTTATTTGCATGGTGTCTCTAACCGCTAAAACTACCACCTGGCTTCGTTTTCGGTCACAGTCTGGATATACCTTGTATATTATATTTATATGTTTAACTGCTGGATTTTTTGCAGTCAAGTATTTCCTTGTGAAATTATAATTTCATTTGACAGCCTCCGTGGCGCAGTTGGTTAGACGCCGGCTGTGAAACGAGAGGCCGCGGGTTCGATCCCCGCACCGAGACAAATGTTTGTGTGATCCACAGGTATTTGTTTCGGGTTTGGGTGTTTGTGAGATCGAAAAGTCTCTCGTAGTTTCTGATACACGACACAAGACTCTTAGTGTGGGGTCAGGACTATGTATGTGACTGTTGGGTGTATTTATTTATTTGGCTGTATTGTGGAGAACATTGAAGGTGAGTCAATGGAATAGCCTTACCGAACATAACAGACTGCGGTAGTACCATCTTGGTGGGGCAAGGTATCTTCTTCTCCTCCTCCTGGGTTTCAGCAGGGGGTGACTCGGGAAGTGTCGCCTTTGAACCCCCCTTCGCGTCTCCTGGAGGGGGCGCCTGTCCACGGGGGTATTAGTATTAGAATAAGAATAAGAATGTATTTATTACTGGCACAATAAATCACAAAATTGTATGGAACAATCAAGGGAAAATAAAAAATAATAGTAAGAAATACAGAATAAACAAATAAATAAGAATAAATAAAGATAAATATTGCGCCAGCAAGGGTATCTCTCATTCAGCTTAGTATTAGTATTTGTAGAAGAAATTTTGTGGATTTGGTTTGGTTAAATGGTATTTTGATGCGAAAGTATTAATTTGGGATGAATAATTCAGTGAATAATGTGTAATATAATATAATAATATAGCTATATTAAAATCCATTAAAATGTACCTAACTACTGTCTTATATCGTTTTAAAAATATTACTACTACTATTTAAACTTATATCATCTTATACTTTACAAGTGGATTAACTACCTTTACACCTATATTAAAATATTAAGTTCACAAACCAATAGCTATTATAACTACACAAGTTAACTACTAAATGAGGGATTAATAGACCTCGTCCTTGCACAAAGGCATGCCGGCCATCGTGGCGAGTCTGTGACAACTGCATTGAAACTTGAACGTCGTGTTCTGCAAACGACCATTTTATTATTAGATTTATTAGACAGCCTCCGTGGCGCAGTTGGATAGACGCCGCCTGTGAATCGAGAGGCCGCGGGTTCCATCCCCGCACCGAGACAAATGTTTGTGAGAACCACAAGTATTTGTTTCGGGTCTGGGTGTTTGTGAGACCGAAAAGTCTCTCGTAGTTCCTGATACCCACGACACAAGACTCGATCTTAGTGTGGGGTCAGGACTATGTATGTGACTGTTGGGTGTATTTATTTATTTATTATCCATCCATCCATCCATCCATCAGCCAAAGGACGTCCACTGCTGAACATGGCCTCTCCCAATGATTTCCACAGTGACCTGTTGCAGGCAGCCTGCATCCAGCGACGTCCCGCCACCTTTACCAGGTCGTCTGACCAGCCTGTGGTCCATTTTTATATCCTTTTCAAAATTTGCGGAACAACTGCATTAATAGTGGTTTTCCTGTAGTAATATTCTAATGAAATTAAAAAATTGAGATATAAATTTATTTTTTTATTCTTTAGTTGGGAAATACTTATTTTGCTAAATAAATCAACTTATGTCCTTTCTGAAGTTCTAGTCTATCTCGGTACCAAATTTCGTCAAAATCGGTTCAATGGTTAACGCGCACAAGCGTGACAGATAGACAGACATTATTACTTTCTTTATAATATTAATCAAATAAATATTATTTCTTACCCCTTCAATGGCTTTTGCCATAGCGTCTGCCTTTGCCATCACCTGATCCACCGCTTTACCAGAATCATCCACTAACAGCTGAAAAAGAAATTGAATTTTTTGGTATAGGAAATAGTAATAAAAATAAGCACAAGAGCAATATACCAGGAGTGCTTAACTTTAAGAGCTTATTTACATGTAGGCATAAATCTCATCATATTTATTTATATGAAAATAATTTAAAAGTTATTATTTCTGAATGATACAAAAAAAAATTGCTTAATTTGGAACCAAAACTAGGTCGTCAGGATTCTACATATATGAACTGTGAATATAAATACTGTAGCATTTTAGGATCCAATAATCTTTAAATCGATTGCGTTTAAAGTTGAATGAGAAATACATTAATATGTTTTTTTATGACAATTGTAGTACACAAAGTGTGTTTTTGGGACCATTTAAAGGTTAAGAAGTCCCTACACCAAATGTTATTAATATAGCCACGCTATATGTTATTTAAACACATTTAATCATCTACTGTAGTGATTTGGCTAGATCCAATGATTTGAACGGGCAATAAACGTCAAGTGCAATGGTTGACGACACAATTTTTTTTTTTAATTATTTTGACAGGGTTTTTGTCCATATGGACACACCTTTATTGTATCTAAATAATACTAGTTACACGATAGATAAAAATAATAATACTAAAAAAATCATAAAGCTAGATGATAAATTAATAATATTTGGGCGTTGAGCTTTCTGATGCGATACCCTGTGGTCCCAAAAAAAGTCATGATGTCGCCGATGTTATTTGTATAAGTACCTACGCACACTATACAAATAAAAATATAAGTATAATATTCCAGGTAAGCGAATTATTCTTTAAGCAAAATCACAGTATAGCACTTTACTAAAAATTTCATTCTACCCTCAACAATATCGTAACCACTGACATGGAATAATAAACCCACTCACCTTGTCCTTAAAGTCGAGAATCATCTGGAAGGGGTCGACGGGAGGTGGCGGCGGGGGCGCGGCGTTGGCCCCCTTGTCTCCCGCGGGGGCGGCGCCCTGCCCCGAGGCACTGGGTTTACCTAGACTCACCTTCTCACCCATTGAGAGAGATAGGTCGCATTTGTTCGCCCAGAGACATATCTGCAAATAAATATAGTCATACAATACAATACAATATAATACAGTACAATACAATACAATACAATACAATACAATACAATACAATACAATACAATACAATACAATACAGTACAATACAATACAATACAATACAATACAATACAATACAATACAATATTCTTTATTGTTAACCAATACATAGAAGTAAATTACAGAAAAAAAAAGAAAATACAAAAATGATATTACAAGTGGCGGTCTTATCGCTTGGAGCGATCTCTTCCAGACAACCTTTGCATGGATAGTATCAGAAGTTGGTGGCGGTACACAACAAAGAAAATATAGTAAGGCTATATAATATAATAAGGCTAATATCCTAATACTTAAATAAATACAAATAAACTAATACATAATATACTAAATATGGAATGTACAGACAGAAGAAGGAAGACAAATAAATATATTATTAAGTGATTTTGCTAAGATAATGGTTCTTAACAAGTTTTTTGAATCGGTATACAGATTTTGCGCGTCTGATCTCGATCGGCAGTGCGTTCCAAAGTCGAACTGCTTGCACAGCATAGGATAGTATATTATATATCATATTTAGTCTTTAATACATTTCCTTGATTAAAATTAAGTAAAATAAATTAATATTTCAATGCTGTAAATATTTAGACCATTTATAATTGGAAAAATAAGTAAATACATCCAACAGTGGCACCTAATCCTTACCCCAGAATAATATTCTTCATAATGTCGTATTACAAATGATAGAAGACTCATTGGTTCCACAATATTCACATCATAATGATGAAAAATATTGTCATTATCTTGCTAAAGATCCTATATTGATGCTTTTTAACAGGCTTTTATTAGCTTCGCCTGTGTGTGTGTAACGGAATCTCTCAGGTCGACTTTCGAACACTTCAAAACTTCGGATGGACTTCAAATTTTGCAAACTTGTCAAAGACCGACGACAATACAATAATTTAAAAAGTATGTGACATTATCTTAACCAGAACCTTCAGTGATTCATAGATCATTAAAAATAAACAATTTAATATAGGTTTAAAAACATACATACATACATAAACTCACGCCTTTATCCCAGAAGGGGTAGGCAGAGGCGCCACCAGGACATCCACATTTCGCCTTGTATGTTCCGTCCCATGATGTGATAGGGGGCGAGCCTATCGCCATATCGGGCACAAATTCCTGACTCCGGGCTGATAAAATACTTAAAATGCTCACCTTAAGCAACGCAATGAAGTCAGCCTTCCTTTTATCCTTTTCGCTTTCTGGCAACATGGTGGACAGTCTCTCTGCCACAGTACACATGAGCTCCACGCTGTCTGTGAACGAATTGCGCTTCTGCTCCTCGAAAGGATCGAAGTTTTGCAGACCTTTGCTGGAAATAGGTATGTACAGGGTATATTCAGACTGCGACCGAAAAGGAAGCCAGGTTCGACAATATATTTTTTATTTTTTTACTTGTCCTCGTATTTGAGTGATATAAGTTCGCCTAAAATAACAATACATACACATTTTTAAAGACGCAATGGTACGTAAGGCTTTAAATTTCTAAAACTAGGTATTTACCACCCAAACACGACGACATCTAAAAAATTGCAAAAAAATCTGACAATTTTTCAGCAATATTTTTAGTTGCATAGTGTTTGTAATCACTAAAACGACCACCTGGCTTCGTTTTCAGTTGCAGTCTTGATATACCCGGTATTATTGCAATATGGACGTTTAATCATATTATAGTCGAAAGAAAGACAAATATTAGCTACAAATATTGTTTTTTTTTTGTTGCGTTGAATGACGAGACTAGCATGCCATTCGCCTGATGGTAAGCGATACGACCGCTCATGGACAGTAGAAAACCAAACAACACCATGAATTGCAAGGCAATGCTTGGCATTCCACTGCGCTCGCCATCCTGAGACATAAGATATTAAGTCTCATTATTTCTAGTAGTTACTCTGGCTACAATGTCCTTCAAACCAAAACACAACAGTGCATTTACACTGCTGTTTGTTGGAGAAATAGACATTGCGGTGGTACCTACCCAGGCGGCCTCTCACATATGAGAGACCTACCACAAGTTTACTTTTCTATATCTTTTTAGTTTTCAATTGTTACAAAAGGGTTTGGATTGTAAAAATCTGTGCTATAAGTCTTACCTCAATTCACATCCTTCCCTCAGTCTCCTATACACATAACATTCAGTAAACACCCACACATGCGAGAAATAGTACTGGCTCTCCGCCGCCTCTATCCACTTGTTCCACAGCTTAGCTTCAGACGAGTCTACTGTGAGTAATTCGAACCTTTTGTTCGTCATCAGGTCGTTTTTTAACTTTGTGACGTACTGGATGAATGAGCGGAGGTCATCATCACTCTGAAAACAAAAAAAATATAGCTGATAAATATAATAATTTAAGGAAACATTTTTAAATTACTTTTTAATTTAATAATTGAAAACTGAGGGTAGTTAAATTGCAACAGTCACTGAGCGGATGACTAATACCTCAGTTCGCCCCGTGACCACGAAAGCTGTAACGTAATCGAAACGTCAGGAAGTTAAAAAATATAAAAATTAAACCAAATCGCGATAAAATCGTAAAATTAGTTTTATTTCAATGTGTAACATTCGCGTAAATCTAAGAAACCATTATGAAAACATCATAATCTAAGAAAACATTAATAAAACTATCTATTTCTCTATCTCTATCTTGCAGAAAGTCGGTGGATGCAGGCCACTTTCAACCAGTCTCTTTGGAAATCTTTAAAGACCTTAAAAGGCTTCATAGGCCCTATGTTCAGCAGTGGACTTCCTTTGGCTAAAGATAATAAGCTAAGCTGCTAAATATTTATTAGGTAGGTACTTACCGCCGAATTAGAAGACTTGATTTTAGCCCCTTCTCTTGAGCAGTAATCTATTACTTTGGTTAATATTATCGGAAGCCTCTCCTTCAGTGAGTAATACGCGAAACTCCTGAAACAATGTAAAAAACAAGTAAGTTATATCTAACTATATTTGATTATGAATAAATACACCCAAAATATCACTTAATCCTGACCATACAGTTTTGTTTCAGAAACTTCGAGACTATTTGGTCTCACAAGTTATACAAGGTATATCAAGACTGCGATCGAAAACGAAGCCAGGTGAATGCGTGGATCGAGTCGTCATTCGAACGGCTATAGATTCAGAACCGAATGTTTTTATTGCTGTATACTGACGACAATATCTCCAGAGGGTCTTAATTTGCCGTTGGACAAATTTAAAAGGCAGTATTGTTGGACACGGCACGCATAGTGTGGAGGTTCCTCACTTTGGATCCCTAACCACCAGTGGCTTGGGTCGTTAGCCTCACCAGCGGGGAGTAATTCATATGTCATTTTTGATATGTTATCAGTTATGTATTTTGTCCTCTTTTGCAAATAAAAATACGTATAAAAATACCAACAACGCCCTCTGTTATTTTATCATAGAATCATTTAATTAATTTCCTTGCACAGAGCCACCTATCGTGAAATTTCACAACTTACTAATTACGAGACCTGATTTAGAATTTTTACTAATATTATTTTCGTAAAAAATTAATTTAAATGGAATTTGGTTGAAAAAATATTTATGGGATATTAGAAAATCCTAAAACTAGATAAAAGAAAAAGCAAAAAGTATGGCCGCCCGAACAGGGACTTGAACCCTGGACCCTTGGATTAAAAGTCCAATGCTCTACCGACTGAGCTATCCGGGCTCTGAGAGAACTAGCGAAATTATCTTATGCTTTACACAATCAGTAGTAAATTCTTCTTATTTTTTTTATATCATACTTTAATCAAAATTGGTTTTGTTTACCTAATTCCATTGTTCATTAACTAGATACGAATTAATTACATATTAAACAGTGTTAAATAAATGTGATCCAATTGGATATTTTTAATATTGTAGTTTATCCTACCAATAAATTAAAAGAAAAGTCAAAAAAAAAAGGCCACGACCACCTTTACACAAATTTTAATAGGTTTTCTGGCCAACAAAATAATTATTACTTACCACAATGTCATTATTATCAAGATAAAAAGTATATTATGTTTATGAGTAACAATTGGTTATAAACAACACAACAGCTATAATTTTTTTAGACTTACATTACATCATAACTTAAGGCACATTTTTTAATTGTAAACTATATTGATGGGAGAAAATACATGATATTAAAAATAAGAATCTTATTTATAAAATTGTTCAATTTGGAAACTTAAATCTTTTATCCATTTGTATTGATAACATTGTCCCGTTCAGTGCTCTGTGGCAAAGTATTTACTAAGTAATGTTCTCCAATATATATCTCAATAAATTAATATTAATAATTATTAGCTTAGATTTTGAAATCAATTATTATGAAATAAGGATTTATAAGAAAATATAGTCATTAATTTTTCCAATTAACAAAAAACATTTATGTAAGAAACTACTCAAGCACAATATGACATAAGCTGATGGATCAAATTAGTGAACCTTATGTATTATTACCATGCCAAAATAACAAAGCATCCTAGCAGTGTTTATTTTTCTTTTTCAAATAATTAACGCACTTTAAATTTGTCAAATGTCAGCCAATAGGAGGGCAGAAAAAGGTTGCCCGGCACCACCATTTTAATCTAAATTTTTTAAGTACCAGCGCTCCCTCTATAATAAATACTTTAAGGCTTCGACAGGCTGCAAAACGAGAGGCCGCGGTTTCGATCCCCGCACCAAGACAAACGTTTTAGTGAACCACAAGTATTTGTTTCGGGTCTGGGTGTTTGTGAGCCCGAAAAGTCTATTGTAGTTTTCGATACCCACGACAAAAGACTAGAGTTTAGTATGAGGTCAAGAATATGTATGTGACTGTTGGGTGTATTTCAAAAAAATGTTTCTACTTAAAAATTGTGTCCAAATAATAATGAAAATAAAATCTACACAAATTGATGCACAAGATTCAAATATTTTAAATCCTTGTCTTGTTCATAAGTGTAAATAAAGAAAAAAGTACGTACTTTTTGAATGTTGCTTGAAGTTCTAAATTAATCGGCGTGGCTGTATCTAGGAATGGTCTAGGCTTTTCGACTTTTATAAACGGACCGCCGTAAATAAATTCGGGACGCGTACACTCATCCTCGCCGGCTTCGGGCAACTTAGTAGTACTCATTTTTTATTGTTTACACTGTAATTTTTATGCCATAACTAATGTTTATATATTTTTTGGTACGGAAAAACAACGAGCACTGACAATTTTGACATTGAACTGACTTTGACGTTTAATTTTGTTTTCAGTTTTACTTTTACATTCCGGCAGGGGTGAAAATCATACAGCCCTATATATTACTTTTAACTATTAATTGTCTTTAGAATTTATTCTTCGAATTAAGGCGGCAATTCTATATGGCCACAGGTAGGCAAATAATCGATCTACCTAATATCTTAAGAAATTCACATGTAGCGCAGCATTTTAATAGGGCGCGGTTGGGCCAAAGAGTATATGGCTTGGGCGGCCGATTGATATAAATTATACATAAAGCAATACCGTTTGCCAAAAACCTGGTTTCAGTTCATTTAAATTACCTCTGCTTTGTTCAATAACAATTTACATGAGTTGTAAATTTTGTTTGTTTCATTGTTTTACTTACGGTATTTGTGAAAACACGCTAATGCACCGAATTGTTATTTATTTCTCTCTACTTTAGAACATACACAATTTCATATAATTTTGTGAAATATTACATGGCTTTTTGATTCATCAAATAAACAAATATTACTCACATGCCATAAATGCCACACATATCAATATTTCGAGGCGTTACTATACGCATAACCGGCAGATTCTCGGTATCAATAGGCCAATCGTATGGCGCCATTTTAATTGAAAAATAATAAATAATTAGGAAGAAATATCCGCGCGCGTGCTTCTAACAAACTAAACGTGCAAGCGTCGGGATGTACTAAAAATAGAAAATATTTGGCGCAACGACCGATTTAGATGTTTGTAAAATTATTATACAATTTAACCCAAAAATTTGGATTCGTGGACGAATATAAGTATATAAATTGTTTGTGCTGCATTAAAAACAACGTAGTTCGTCATGGTCACAACAAAAATATAATTCAGTATCTAAACAGTAAGTTCGTATTTTATTAGATAGATGGCGCTATTGCGGGTTCAAAAAATATGCGAATAAATTCTCATAGTAATTTCGAAAGTTTTTACTAATAAATTATTTAACTGACAAAACTGGTACACCATTAAAAAGTATCTTTTTTCGAAACAATGATAAATTTACGCAGAGGTTTAAACTATCCTAAAATCATGCAGAGTTAATATACATTCACCAAGCAATGTGTAATTAAATAACCCCAAACCATGGAAATATTAGTAGGTTCAAAAATAAATGCACACTTTAATCATATAAGTATATTAAAAATCATGCAAAACATCAAGTTTCTTAAAAATAATGTACTTAAAGTACGTACGCAATATTAAAATCTAAAAACATTAAAATGGTATGTAGCACATAGTATTCGTATGGACTTGGGAAATTCAGTCTATGTTTTAGAAATGAAGAAAAAAGTAAATAAACCTTAAAACAGTTATTATCAGTCTCAGTTTTATCGAGCTTCAGTGTAGAGGGCGCATATGTATCATATTAGAATCAAACATTTAGAGTTATACTAAATAGAAACAAATTTACATAAGAAAACACTTATTAGATCTAGATAAATAAGAAGAATATCGACCATTAATATTTTTTATCCTTGTCAAATCCCAAGTCCTCATATAATTCAGAAATCAATTTCATGTAATTTTAATTTACAATTTTCATCTAGCATAACAAATTCCCGAAAGTTTCCTTGAAATTTAAATCCATAACATGTTATTAAAAATGGAGCTTAAAACAGCTTGAACCATCTTAGAATAAATCTAAAGTTAAAAGAATGTAAAATCTTAAGATCTGGTAAGTTGGCATGTCAATGATAGTAATTACAAAATATTGTAAATTGCCATAAAATATTATTCAAATATATTATTAGAAACTCGCAGGGTTCGCCCTGTTTCAAAATACTTCACAAATTCTTTAAAATACAATAAGCATTAATTCTTATACACCAGTATTGGCAATGAGAATTACAATGAAATATCATTTTGTCAGGTATCTTAATTCGTGATTGTGGAAAGAATTGTATCCTACATTGTATGAATAGATAAATTAAAACATGATTTGTTTGATATTTTTGTGAATGGTCAAATAAATGTCATCAAAAATGTACCTATCTACATAAAGTATGAGTATTTTGCGACTGGGAGTTTTTAACATGGTACAGTCTTTCAACATTTTATATATAATTTTAATGATATATATTATGTTAATATTTTTAATGATATTTATTGTCAATTTTGTAATTTTAAATGTAGCCAAGGCCAAAATATATCTAAAATATATACATATACTATGGAAAAGCCATAAAGTTAAGTATAATACAAGGTATATAGTGATCAGTGTCTTTTGTCAATAAAGTATAAAGCCAGTGTCGCCATCTAGTTTCAAAATAGGATCAATATTTTCACTATGTTGGTAAAATCTATCTTCATTTAAAAGTGTATTTAAAACAAGATTCATAATAGGCAAATCGCCTTGGATAATTAAGAAATAAGTCTATAATTACTAGAAAATCATTAATTTATTATAAATTCCTATTATAGTAAAGTTTTTATAGAGTAAAATGAAATAATACTAATATTGGTACAATTTTAAACAAAACTGTTTTCATAATATTTTCTTTCGTCAATTAAATAATAATTACAATGTGAAGAGATTCCTTTAAGTCTTGCTTTCGTCAACCTTTGAATGATTATACTGATCGTAACTTTAAGTTGTCATCATTAAAAATAATATGATACAAAAAATGTCATAGAGAGAATTATCCATAATTATTGTAGAAAATGCGAAAAGTAAAAACTTAATTATATTTAAACATTAATAGCCTTATTCATACACAGATTTAAATTTATTTTAGATATCGAATGTTTTGTCTTGTTCCCTCAACCTGAATTCTAAAGTCGTTCGAAAGGGACAAAATATACAATATCTAAAATAGTTTTATTAACTGACTATGAATAGACGTTAAATCTTACGCTAAAAGTATCCTTTAAAAAGTTATTGTCACTTATATAAAATACTATATAACTTATAAAAAAAACTAAACCTACAGCTATCTCAACTAATCAGAAGTTTTCATAATTGAATAATTCTCGAATCTTTGTTCCATTGTAAATTCCAACATATGTACTCTAAAATAATGTGTTTTAGTGTTTTTTAAACCTTATTAATTGCTGTAACACAGCTTCCTACATACCTATGAGATCATTGTTTTAAAAAATCATGCTTAGAACAGTAAAATATTTAAAATTCCCATTAACCATAAGCCATGCAAACCCATAGATCAACCACCACTCAAAAATAAATAGCAATGAATCTGGTAGCGAAAATATAATAAAGTTCTGAACAATTTTATGCCCCAATAGATGGCGGTTAGTTACTAATAAAAAGCGTGTACGAATTTTTATCAGCTACCCGCTTTTTGTATGCCGATTTTCGGCAGCTAGTCCTTAAATAACGTTAGTGAGTGATAATATCTATTTTACCCTGTACCGTAAACCCAATTTAGTACCTAGCAGTTATTTAAGTTATTTGTTATGGTTCTATCTTATCAAATATATTGAAGTTATACCTTCACAATGTACCATATAATTTAGCATATATATAAGGTTATACATGCAATCCCAAATACCACAATTAGTATCGTCTCCTACCATTGCTTTTGACTCTGGTGTTCTTCAAAGTTATTGTAGTTGACTGCAGTGGCAGGCCATTGTTGGAGCTTCGAAGTATTGGGCAGTAGGTCCTGAAAGTTAAGAAAATATATTAATAAGGATATAAATTGTGTAGTAGATATTATTATAAAGATTTATTTGGTGCACAATAAATATACATATAAATTTTAAAAAATGTATGAATTTACATGAAGTTTATTTAAGATCACAATATTTTAAGTGAAGTGTCAGATACAATAAGACAAAAATAAGATATCTATGCGACCTGGCAGACCAGTGTTAATAAAAGCACTGGTTTATCTGCCCAGTAGAAATAGAATTCGTAACAGGTGTTAAAAGATTTTAGTTGATTTATAGAAAAGCACAACTTTTAGCAGTAGGGTGGCAAATACAAAATATCAAACTTTTTGAACATTTAACAAATTATTTAGAATATAAAATTGCACTTACATAGTATGTGCGTCGTCACCAGAAGCTCCGCAAGTAGAACAAACATGAGACCTCAGGATGGGACAAGACACTATGTTCCTATTGCCAATATTCTGTTTTACAGTATGGGTCATGTATACTAGTGGAGTTTCTCCATTTTTTCGGCAAAATGTACATATCTTCGGCCTCTCAGGGTATTTGGAAGAGCTTGGCCCGTACACTGGACTACCAAAGTTTGATGGAGAAGGCGGATACACAAATGGCCTAATGGTAGGGGAACATGACGAAATGTTTGAGAAACTCGGAGAAGTCGTCAAATGACTTGGAGAAATACTGTTAGTATTACTTTTAACTGGTGTACGAAATTCGAACCCTTTATTCTCAGAAGGGAAGAGCTCGTAATAACAACTTTGCGATCTCTGTTCTTGTGGGGGAGGTATATAATTCTGAGAAATTGGCGATTCGTCAAATTGCCAAATGTTTGGGAAGCTGTATTCTTCATTCTTTGGTGAAGTTTGTTTTTGGTCCAATGCTGGGTCAGTCATGAGTCTTCGACCAATGATTGGACGTTGTCGGCGAATCAGGTATGGTGTGTCATAATCATGTGGTTGGATTATGTTGGAGACATCAGGGTACATGTCTGGGGGAGTCGATTCGGTAGAACTCGAAGATCTAGCTGGCGTTGACTGGCTGAATGGAGATATGGTGTTGTTTGATGATCGGAATACATCTGAAACAGAAAGTACAATTTGTTAATGGTTGCTTCATGTGTAATAAAGATTAAGGGTATGTAACAATATTTTTTTTTTAATTCTAAATTTAGGACTTTTTCACTAAGTGAATATGTCGCCCATGTAACAATTACAGAGCCATTTAAATGTTCTACCAAAGTTTAAAAAGTACAAATGTTTGTTAGGTACTCATAAAAAGTATTGATGTGCACCTTAATAAAATAAATTTGAAAAAATAAGCTTGGTAAATCAGATGTTATAATATTGAAAATTATTGTACAGAGCAGATCATTTTGATATTATAAAAAGTACTATTTTCTAGGCTTCAATTTGTTTGCCTATACTTTTTAAAGAATTTTCTTGTTGGAATCTTATTTATCTTTTTTAATCAATACCTACATACCACAACACGAAAGTTTATGAAACAATACTGCTAAAATGTCCCTGGAAAAAATTATGTCTTAGGTAATTCAATTTATTAAACATATTTTTTTGTTTAATGACGTAAATCGTATTGTGTAAATAAAACTGGTGCAATATTCACAGAACGAATTTAAATAAACTTTGTTACAAATAGATTACTCTTAATAAGCCTCAATGTTATCTTTAAATATACGAGGGCCCAGCGTGGTAGAATTACAACCAAGGAGGCCTCCCATAAAAAGAAAATACCTAACAAACGAAGAATAAAAACTGTAACACTCACCATTTAGATCGTTTCTGGGGAAAAGTCTGTTCATTTCAGTCATATAGTCGAAGACGCCTTTTGTCGGGTTCATCCTATCTGAAATATCAAAATATCACGTTAATATTCATTGTCATTAAGTTTGTCAATAGCTTTTATTTACGCTAAAATACTTCGCCATTACGTGAACCGGATGAAGCATACACAAAAACTATCGTGAGTTTGGAAAGTTATAAGTAAATAGTTTGATATTAGCTACAGCAAATAAAAAATGAAGGTATTTTTTTATTATTTACCTGAGCTTTTAAAACTATTGATAAGCTGATATTCAAATATGTATATGAGTAAACAAACAAAACTCAAGTCGCGGTAAATTCAAATATAGCTACCTACATAGTACATAGCTGAGTAGAATTCATATTATATTTTTCTTAAGATATCATTACAAATATGTTATACTTATTTAATTACACCGAAAATAAATCGTTAACAATAGTTATACACGAGAATTGGTCGGTATTTATCGACGGAATTGCAAAATCCTAATACCAAATGTAATCTCGTGTTAATCTTTGTTATTCTCATTTTTCAACGCTATTAAAATTGAAACCAAAGTTTTTCATTGATGACTTGATGGAATTCTACAGTTTGTACACTAATTCTTCAGAAAAGATAATAAATCAGAAAATCCAATACGGTGTTTTAATTTCACATATCTACGTAGGATATATTCTTTAAAAGTTCACATTTACCTTTTATGAAGTACGATGTGCAACGTGTACGATGCTTTTTCTCAGCGTCTTGCAGCGATGCGTTCCCTGTAAAACACGCGGCGCAAATGAACGTGAAATGAACTAACTGGGTCTAGTAGCGGTAAGATCAAGGCTGTCGTAAATAACAACGTACTCTGTGCTCAAAAGAATGCCGCCTAGGCGGTTTGATCTCAAAGGATGCCGACAAATGGCCCGACACGTGTAGGAAACTGCGCTACTCGACGATAGATGGCGTATTGCATTTTTGTGATCGAACTCATTTATTGATTAAACTGCGACATCTAGTGACTCAATTGCGAAGCTTAATTTTTTTTTAATAATTAGGATTAGGAAACAAATGGTTTATTTATTTATTTTATTTATATATTCTTTATTGTACACCACGGAAAAAAAGACACAGATAATAACAAAACTAAACAATAAGTACAATCGGCGGCCTTATTGCACAAGGCAATCTCTTCCAGGCAACCTTGGGATGGACATAGAAGAAAGGAGAGAGAAAGGGCAGTCTAGGGTGTATAGTGACATAAATATAAATAGATAAATAATAATATTATAAATAGATAAAGAAACAATAAAATAAAACACAAATATAAACTCATACAACAAACATACATATTACATACATATATACATATTATATTAAATATATATATATATATATAGATATATACATAATAAATGTTAAAGGAATAGTAAAAGCACAGCAATATGTGAGTTCAGTGAGAGAGATAGTGCTCCTTGACTTGTAATGGTTGTATCAATTTTATTTGACTTTTTTTCATTAGACCATACGGCTACCAGATAAAAGCACTAATGACCTATGGGTAAAGACTGAATTCATTTAGCAATGGCAATAACCACCATTGGCAACAAACTTTAAATGGCAGTAGAAACCTAAGTCCTTACCCATATTTTTTAATTAACATTGACAAGTACTCATATTATAATTATCACTATTTCTTTAATAGATCCGAATCGACCCCTGTCTCAATTAATTCCATGGACTGCGAACTCACGAAATAGTGTTGTCCTGAAATAACACATATTATGCCTGTAGAATAAGGTTTAATTTGCATTGATAAAAGACATGGAGGCAAAACAAGATCATAGTACATGGAGGTCTGTGTCCCTTTTCTTTCGCTCCATAATAAATCCCTATCTTATTTATTTTTTCAATCGTCAAATATAAGTTCAGCTAAAAATATCGATTATGTTACAACCTGCTTCAATATTAAAAACGGTCTCAATTTTATTATTACATTTGTTACGATTAATTTATACATGTTGATAAAATCTAACTATGGTTTAATGGAAATCAAACATGATAATAGTTCTTACTAGTACAATTGATTATGAATTGTTCATACTTATATAAACTCACGCCTTTATCCCAGAAGGGGTAGACAGAGGCGCCACTACTAGGAACCCACATTTCGCCTTGTTAGTTCCGTCCCATGATGTGATAGGGGGCGGGCCTACCGCCATATCGGGCACAAATTCCTAACTCCGGACTGATAATGAATAGAAAAATCCAATATCACTTTGTCCGACCCGGGATTCGAACCCAAGACCTCAGCTTTGTAGTCGTACCTTAGTACAACTACGCCACCGAGGCAGTTTTTTAGATATATGTATACTTACTTATTTTGCTTCGTTTATACTATAACTAATAAATAATATTTATTTATTTTATTCACTTTGCTGTGCTTATACTGTGACTAATTACTAGAGTTGAGTCATTCAATTCGTACTTTGCATAAATCGTCAATGGATTTAAGGTTCATTAACATTGAAGATTATGTTATGCACCTGTTTGTCATTATTATACGAAGCATTGAAAAAAACATACGTTTTATTAGTTTATTTATTTTATAATTGCAATATGGTGTTTGGTTACAAAATATTGTGCTGGTTTTGTTTCATAGTAAGTTAATTTTTTATATTATTTTATGTATTGTAGTTTGCTCGCAGTGATAAAAATTACGGGTTCAATCAATGTATTGGTAAATATTTGTCTGACTGTTTGGACCCGTTTTGAAGCCATACAGATGGGTAAAGATCTATTTTATTCGCAATGATTACCATAAAAACCAATTACCGACCCGATGTCAGTCTTTCTAGGAATTATAGCAATCAATTTTAGTTGAAGCTAATTATAATACCTATGTTTTCGAGTATTGGTTTCAGGTCTGAGCGTTGCGAGACCAAAAAATCTTTCGTTCTTTTTGACTCACTACACGACTGTGTATATTATGGCTAACGTAGTGTTTTATATTCTCTTTGATTATGGCCGGCACTGTGCGTCTGCGCAAACGCAAATTTGCACAAGTCTCAAATCGAAAATTTCAACGAAGTTTGCGCAGTTATTTGCCCACACACGTTCCAGTATACTGGTGCAAACTCAGACTTGCACAGTTATGCCGTAACTTGTGTGGCAGTCATTAGGGTCACGACTATACAAGGTATATCAAGACTGCGACCGAAAACGAAGCCAGGTGGTAGTATTAATTTGGCAAGATTTTTGTTGCATTGTGTCTGTTAAAACTACCACCTGGCTTCGTTTTCGGTCGCAGTCTTGATATACCCGGTACCTATTTGTTACTACGAACTATACGACTACAAAGCTGAGGTCTCGGGTTCGAATCCCGGGTCGGGCAAAGTGATATTGGGTTTTTCCGTTCATTATTAGCCCGGAGTTAGGAATTTGTGCCCGATATGGCGATATGCTTGCCTCCTATCACGTCATGGGACGGAACATACAAGGCGAAATGTGGGTGTCCTGGTGGCGCCTCTGCTTACCCCTTCTGGGATAAAGGCGTGAGTTTATGTATGTATGTACCTTTATAGATGCTGATATATTCTTCAAGCGCCGAAGACCAAAAGGATAAAGGTAATATATCGCTTAAATTACAATTCTGGTAAACAGTCTAGCGGGTAATGGATCACCCTCATAAACATTCTAAATGAAACCGCTTTCGAGAAGCCTTTCAATTGTGAGGGAATCGTAATATACTGGCTATATGAAAATAATACCAGTTACAACTTATAGTTAAAAAGACAACACTTACGCCTAGTTTCTAAAATCCATCTATCTTTATCAAAAGATTTCGTTACATATTTCGATGCATTTTATGTTACAGTCAACAAAGATAGAGAGATATAGATACGGTGTATTTATTTGTAGATAGCTAGGTAAGATGAATGTACAAGTCTATCTTTGTTTAGTGAAATATATCATTGTATCAACATAGTAATGGTAGCTATGTTAAGCTCTAGTTAAAGATAGATAGAATATAGAGACCGGCCGTTAAAAGAACAGGAAAAGAAAGATGGATCATGGCGGTGACGCGACGACTCGACGTTTCAGTAGAACGAAGGACAGGGGTTGCTATCAACGATATAGAATACTTTTCTCCGCAGAGATTCTTCCTTCTTGGTATATCTTAGTAGGTCTCGCTATGTTTATTCCCATTTCCCCACGGGAATGTCGTGAAGCTAGCGCATAGTCATGTCGGTACCAGTTGATTTCGTTTCTTTTATTTTGAGGTGACCACCATTGCCTGCTGACTCTAATTGCCTCCATCTCCCCTATGTAGGTTGCGCGTACGACAGCGCGGCGATACACAATTCAGCACGTTCGAATCAGCGAGCGGGCCGAATATTACAGACAAATTAATTATAAAACAATTACACACTTAAAATTTATTTATTGTATAGCTACAAAAGATTTTTGAATAACCAATGAATAATGCGTTTGTTTTTCAGGCGCGGCCGAAGCAAAAGCCCATAACGGATTTTTCGCTAGAATGTTTCACGGTAAGATTTTTCAAATGTGCTCAATTTGTTTTTGATATAGGAGTATATAGTGTGTCATAGTTTCTGATACGACACAAGACTCGGTATCTTATAGTGCGGTCAGGACTGTTGTGTGCGATAGTTGGGTGTATGTGCCATTATTATGAAAACTATTATTATGCCGTGCCAGATTTAAAAAAAATCGAGAACACCTAGTATAAGTCTGTGGTGTAAGCCCCGTAAATTGGTAGTGCGCTGGTATTTTGTCTCATAAGGGCTAGCGCAGACCGCGACGGCGTGGCAAGGGATTAAATTTTATACCAAAGGATATCAAAACTTATCTGGTAGGAATACTACATAAATTCCAGTGTTTTAAATTGTCGAGAAATCCCTTTCGATTCTCGCCATTAACGACCATGTGACGTCAGACGCTTATCTTACTTAGCTGGCTTTTTACACTTAGTTTAGATACCAATTTTATTTTTATTTGTTTCAGATTTTGCTGATTTTGCACAATCGTATCAGACTTTGGCAACGAAGATATGGGAATAAAAATGTAATATGAAACATTCAATACAAATAATTAATTGTACATTTGTATTGAAAATAAAAGTGAAAATGTTTGTATAACGCGGGTCAATGCTGAAAATAAAATGCTATTACAATATTGCTTTTTGTTTTATAACTTTGAAACAAAATTAAAATAAAAACCGTTTTATTTCCCCACAGTTTACTAAGTTTCATTTCGTCCCAAGATGTGATAGAGGGCAAGCCCTTAGCCACACACACACACACAATATGTATACCTATTCCCATGCAACAAAAACGCGATTTTTAAATTAATGCACTAGAATTGCGAGGGTGGTCATGGAGACACGCAGTTCAAGTGACGTTACTCATGGAGCACACAGCTCGGGTGACGTTACTCGTGGAGAAGACACAGCTCGTGTGACGCTACTCATGGAGAATACACAGCTCGGGTGACGCTTCTAATGGAGAAGACACAGCTCGGGTGACGCTACTCGTGGACAATGAAGTGTGATGTTTGGAATCAGAATTCAAGCATTAGAACAGAAACTCATTTTTTTCCCCCTGTGTAATGATTAATAATCAATACGTGTTGTTGCGGTTTTAGCTTGTTTTTCATTCTAAACAAGGCGTTACAAATATTCATAAAATTATAAGCTGTTGACACAGTTGTAGTGAATGAAAGAAACAGAAAAACAATACATAGTTTTGCGCATGTTTTACAAAGATAAATAGGTTATATATACATAGTAATGAAATACAGAGATTAATATACACTACATACCCATCTTTATATTGTTATCCGTTTAACTGAATGAAAACAATTTTGAATCAATTTCTGACAAGTAAATATTTTTTTCGGATCTCATCGCGTCCTTTGGTAATTTATTTAACTTTCCTACGTTTCGAACACTACATCTTTTGTGGTCACGAGGCCCACTGAGTCATCTGCAGTCACAGTTATTATGACTACCTTCGTTATTGGATATTTAAAAAAGTATTGGAATAAAAAGTTAGCTCAAAAATCGCGATTCAATCCGGACAATCGTTTTATTTTATTTATTAATTTAAATGTGTACCTAACATTTGTGTTGACTTAAGAAATCATCAGGAATTTGTGCCCGATATGGTGATAGACTCGCCCCCTATCACATAATGGGACGGAACATACAAGGCGAAATATGCGTGTACTGGTAGTACTTCTGCATACCCTTTCTGGGAAAAAGGCGTGAGTTTATGTGTGTAAGAAATCATTATACGTTTTTCAGTTTTTCTTTTGCGAGTTCTTATCTACTAATTACTGGGTAATGTGGGGGAAAAATGATCCCTCTTTTTGTATCAAAATAGTTTTCTTTAATATGTAAAATTTAATAAAACAATAAAATTAGGTTATTCACGTATTTATTTATATATATGAAATGAGTAATGTCTATTATTGTATCAATTTTATAACACAAATTAAATTTACGTTAATTAACTTGTGCAAGAATTGGCATAAAACTATAGACAAACACAATGGATGCATTTTCGATATTTGACAGATAAAAAAGGCATCGTTTTTATTTAAAAATAAGTTCATACTAATAGACAGAATCTTTTTTATATAGCAATAATTAGTTTTATTTGTAAAAATATTAATCATGCAATTTCTTTGGAAACAACGACGTCTTTTTAAATAATGTTATAAAATGGCAATCGATGTTAATTAAAAAGAAAATATTTTTAGGAACAAATCAATTTTTTTATGAAAATTCCTGCACAAGCCATATTAGCATACAATTCACTTCAATGAAGTCATACGTGTTACAGCAATACATAATTTATAATGGAAAAAATGTTTAAATTACAAAATTTACAATATTTACAAGGTTATTGACCCATTGTATAGGTTCGATATAAGGTAATTTTTTACTGAAGTAAAGATAGAAACACAATGAAAATATTATAAGGTATCATTAGGTAACCATACATATTCGACATGGTTTATATTTTAGTAATTTATACACAGTAGAATAAATAAGGAATTCATAAGTGTGTATATAATTTTATCGTTAACAGAAATTGGTTATATATTATGATATTTAAAAAAACCTCACCCTATATACAGAACCGTAACAATTGCCAACAACCTGTACACAAACTTAACGCTAAAAATAATGGTGACCAAACAAGTAAGAAATTAAGATGTTATGGCGACATCCATTTAAAAAGAATCTTTAATAATTTCTTTATAATAGTTGAAGAAGAGTTAGTTATTGAAGTACCGTAATACAGGGTGTACAGAAACAAAGTAGATTTTTCAAACTTAATTTGCACATAAATGTTATGTTGATTAAGGATTGTTTTCATTTGGTTCTCATGTGGTTTTACGACTTCGTCAAATCTAATCCAACAAAATGTTGCTCTGTTAAAGAAATTGAAGATTTCAGTAGAATATTTGCTTTTGAAATGTTTGATGAAAATTACATTCGCCCCGTGATTTCTATTCACCCTGTTTTACGGTATTATACTGGACATTGTGAACAAAATCGGTGCTCTAATGAGACAAGTGGGAAATCAGAACGGAAGGGAAGATAGACTGACTACATACGAGTGAAAAAGTGAGAAAATTTATGGGCACCTTTTTATTATGTTTCAGTTTTTCGCGATGTTCGCATTTCCCTATGGCTATAGTAGATAATGTTTTAATCACATCTCTTCAATTTTGAAGGATAATTTACCTGCATATTTTAAGTTAGATTGAACTGGTGAAAATGAATGAATGTTTCAATTCTGATCAAAATCATTATGACTTAGGATTGGTGAATGAATAATATTGTAAATTCTATAGTCTGTGTAGGTTTTAAGAGACCACATCGATTTGGTCCCACGCGAAAATACAATAATTTTCAGGAAATAAGATGTTATATTTGAATTATCAATAGTTATTAGTCGGAAAAATAGAGTGACTCTCAAGTGAATTTTCCTGCGACAAAGAAAAAAAAACCAAAAATACTTATAAAAGTAGATGAAAAGCCTACAAATTCTAGTCTAAATGACTGCCACAATCACAATTAAGATTTTAATAAGGCACCAAAATATAAACGAAATCTACAGTTTATTCTAGCACTATTTTCATCCCAAATGACGCGAAATTTTCAATATAAATGCTAGAGTATTATTATCACAATATTATTTATACTATATTGGTGGAACTTGTCTGGAGTATATTGAGTAATCATTCATGTAGATACAATAGGACCCAATCCAAAATAGTAGATAGGTATGTAAAATTACTTAATTTCCTCAAAGTCGTCTTTTTTATAAACACTTTTAATAAAAAGATTCAGGTAAAAATACTTGTTTTTAGAAATAATGTGTTTATATTGAATTTATTGATTGCTTTGGTTATACAGTGAATATTTTGCAAATAATCAAATTAATACAATTAAAATAAGATTTCATTTGAACAAAATAAATGTCATTGAATTAAATAAAATTATACAAATAAATGAAATTAGAATCAATTCACATTATTCGAATGTCAAGGTTTTATAAGATTTCTAGATTACGTAAGCTAGTATTTTGACTGAATCTTTTTAATACGTAATATTGTTGGTACCAATGACAAGTTTGTTTTACTTAAGCCATTTTAAATTGGGACCTATTATGAATTGAATCCTTTCTAAGTGGGTCCAATTATAATTTTAAATTGCGAAATATACCCAGTAGTATGTTGATATACTTTATGTTATATACTTTAATATGATAATATTCCAGACTCGTGACCATAATTATAGGTTATTTATGAGTCACAGATGAGACCCAAACATTTTTATGTTCAACTAGATACTGGATACAGTTGCCTAATAAGATTGGCAGCTACTAAAGTGATATTTGAGTCACGGGTGCCACATTGTTATTCCTTTAGGTTTCGATTAATATTAAATCAATTTTTCAACAAGTTATGCAATCTATGACGGTATTATACTAGCACCGGTGACTCACTTAACAATAAATTATTCATAATCTCCATATTTTCATAAACGAATAACCTACATTACACAAATGAAGTTATTATACATTTCTGGACATGCTGAGACATTCAAACTGATAAGTTTATTACAAACTGAAAACCAGTGAATCACAGGTACTATGTGTATCACCGGTGACTCACACAGAAAATCGTATTAAATCACAAATCACAATCTAGGTTCATATTGCTCATTAATATGGCATTATTTTTAGGCCACCATAATTCTGTCTTAAACTCACGATACAATCTGTTGGCGATTTATTTTACACAGGGTTCTTTTATTTATACATTAACTCCAAAACTTATTTTGGCAATTGTGACATCCAAAACGATCCTACACAGTGCTACAGGGGTGTCATATCGAAAACTAATAATAAACTATGTGTCGTACGAATTGAAAATATAATTGATTTGACCACAGCTAGTGTATGAGTCACAAACTCACAATTAATAGACTTCTAAGTTCATATACATGGTCTAAAATCCGCTATAATGACTCAGAAACATTATTTCATTTCCTTCGACAGTTAGATTATCCCCTTAACACACGGTATAACCACAGATATATCTTAAAACAATAATCACATATCCTTCAAAACAGATTTCAATATGGCCCCTTCAGTGTTTCTGGTCTGGTTGACTCCTGTATCCATGTGGCTTGACAGGACTCTGGGCTCCCTATCCGAGTCCCGGGATAACTGAGACGCTGTATCCATCGAGTCCAGGTTTTGGAATAGCAGATTGTTGGACCCAGTGGATGGATTCCGCCTGTGGCCTGGCTCGAAAGGTATTGGGTTTGGACCTGAAAATAAATTCAAACAATTGGTATAAATATGAGGCAAATAGAATTATGTCGACTTTTTTATGGGTTTAAAAAATATAAAGATCTTTTGGTCTCACAAAATCTCAACTCGCACGAGGTAAAAAGTACAAATTTTTCTGACGTATAAGATACGTGTATTTTATTGTGGGTTTTACAATTTACGAATAACTTTTGGTCCTATAACATCTAAACTGAGACCAAAACGAGGGAGTCAATTTGCTAAACCAAGATAAAAATAACGATTACTAAAAAAGCGTCATAAATAAACTTGATAAGAAGCTATCCTCTTTTTCCTCCTTTTTCCTTACACACTCGATATTCAAAAACTATTCGCAAATTCGCAATACCCATAGTTCTACAGAAAACAAAAGCATAAATGAAATTAAAGCTCATTATCAATAATTTTTACTTTTTTAGTTTGGACTTTTACTAAAGCGCGTTTTTTTACGGCCTTATTCATAGACAGATTTAAAACGTATTTTAGCTATCGAATGTTTTGTCCCTTTCGAACGGCTTTTGAATTCAGTTTGAAGGATGAAGACAAAACATTCGATAACTAAAACAGGTTTTAAAACTGTCTATGAATAAGGCCGTTAGTATTTAAGCTATTATTGATTTACATTTTCAACAAAATTAAATTTCTGATGGTTCTGGGTAAGATAATGTCACATACTTTTTAAATTATTGTATTGTCATCGGTCCTTGATAGGTATGCAAAATTTCAAGTCAATCCGACGTTTTGAAGTGCTTTGAAAACGACTTCAAAGATTGAAATAAAACTATTTTATACGGATTTTATCGCGTTTTGGCGGTCCGCCCCGTGACCACGAAAGCTGTAAAGTAATCGAAACGTCGGGAAGTTAAAAAATGTAAAAATTAAACCAAATCGCGATAAAATCCGTATAAAATAGTTTTATTTCAATGTGTAACATTCGCGTAAATCTAAGAAACCATTATGCAGACTTCAAAGATGTCGTTACATACATACATACAGGCGAAGCTAATAAAAGCGTGTTAAAATACCACTCACCAGTAGTAGAACTCTTTCTAGAACTAGGTGTGTTGCTTCTGCTCTGTGTGATGCCCATCATATTCGGCAGCGGGGCCCTAGGTCTAGACTCATTCTGGAGGAACTTCACGAATTCCGCCGCGAGACTGTCCGTGTTGGCCTTGACGAGGCCCAGTCTCTCGCACTCTTGCTTGTTGAAGTCTAACACTGTTGATAGGATTCTTAGGACTTGGGTCCTGGGAAAAATGAAAACAAAAAAGAATTTAGAGGAGAAAAAAAAATACAGAAAATTTTAGAGACGGTTAACTATGTAGTTAAAATTAAATTTAGTAGAAAGGATGAAGTGAGATTCTCGAAACTTATTGATATCGCCCTTTTCTCTCTCGTTACCTATATATTTTGCTGTGAATTATCGGTAAGCTATAAGCTATACTACATATATCCCATGAATTGTAGATATTCATGAGCGATAATTATGTTAATTTGTCTCAATTTCAGAGCATTTACAGCACGTTTTTTTACAGTTTACGTATCAACGAATAAATACCGAAACATAGATTTCGCGTCGAACTTTTATCAAGACGTTTTTACTATTAATTCTTGCAGTACCCAGTCAATGCAGACTAAAGGTCTTAGAATGGGTATCATCCAATATACGTCCCATTGCAAGGCATATACCTACTCTAGAAAAAGAAAGTTAAGTTTTAACCAGACAGTTTAGTTTAGTTTTTTTTAGACAGGGTGAAATGGCGCAATTTTGAGGAGGCCTATGTCCAGCAGTGGACTAATATAGGCTGATGATGATGATGATGATGAAGTTTTAACCCATACTGGTATATTATGGATGGTCATCCATATTTACTTACTTGTTAACATTGTTCTGCGCTGCAGTCATGACGTAGTTAATGACGAGGTTCTTCACTAAATTCTTGTCGACTTTGTCCTGTTGGTTCGATATTGCGTTGTAGTACCTCTCCTCCGCCGCAGATACCGATGTTTGAAGCGTTCGTACTGAGAAAATATGGCGTCAGATTTAATAAACATACAAAAACAAGACCAAAAATTTTTGTTGACAATTTTTTTTTACAATTCTAATTAATTAAAAAATCTTTGAATGTTTATCCTTCGTCAGCATCTAGACGACAAAAATCTGTAGGATTATTGTTTACAAAACACATTTATTCTTCATAAAAAAATACATTAAACATTCAGGCAACTACCTTCAAAGTTTTACTTAAAAAAACAAAACAAAAAAGACTAAAGAAACTCGCTACATACTAATCTTACCATGCGGTGGTCTTCTTACAAACGATGCTAGCGCACGCACCAACTCAAAGTATTATTCAGCCACTGGGTAGGGGACGAGTGAGTGTGCACTTACCCTTTAAAAAAAACTTTAAAAAACGCCGACTTTTTAACAGCCTGTATAAGAAGTTTTAGTAAGCTAATCTGTATCGTATTTCGTAAGTAATACGGTCCAAATTAACTTTAATGAAATAAAAGCTTTTTTGTGACATAATTTCGTGCGTCTTTTTTGACGAATTCTATTACAATAACTTGTTTTTTTTCGGATCGAGGTATAACCGTATTATTGAAATTGTAATGTAGCTATTTGCAGCTTTTCCAATTTTTTTTTCTGTGGGGGTTCAAAATCAGTTGGCGAAAAAGTCACATTTATTTGGAAGTGCAGTCCACAATCGTCCCCTTTTCACAATTCAACCAGTACCTGAAGTAATACTCAGAGATGATGCGGCATTAACGAAGTCTTCGTATTTTCTACTCTTCTACTGTACGAAGAAAAAAGCAAAAAAAAAAAAACAAAAAAAAGAAACGTCAGTCCTTTCATTTTCTGAGTACGCGATTGGTAGGCAGTTAAATAATATTTATTAAATTATAAAATTAATAACTATAAATGATTCTTTATAATTAAAAGTAAGGTGTCAAGTAAGGAGTGACATTTCTTATAACAAAATGCACAAAACTGTTTACTTTGGAAATATGAGGGTACTGAAATAACTCCTGGTAATTGTAATATAATAAATAAATAAATAAATAAATAAATACACCCAACAGTCACATACATAGTCCTGACCCCACACTAAGATCGAGTCTTGTGTCGTGAGTATCAGAAACTACGAGAGACTTTTCGGTCTCACAAACACCCAGACCCGAAACAAATACCTGTGGATCACACAAATATTTGTTTTGGTGCGGGGATCGAACCCGCGGCCTCTCGTTTCACAGGCGGCATCTAACCAACTGCGCCACGGAGGCTGTGTCATATCGGTTTTACTTACTCAGTAATGAGCTTGAAGAAATTCAAATAGAATTTCACATATTTCCAAAGCAAAAAAAAAAAACAACAAATATGCCGAAAACTTGCTTGTGCAAAAAACATAACGAAAAAAAACAATACGTAAACATCTTCATACAATCATAAGCGAAAAATAAAAATCAACACAGGACGTTCACGACGAAAAGCCAAAAACCTCAGTCAAACCCCATATGGTAATCTGAGTAGCGCTGTCGTGCGTGCTGTCAACGCGCTGTCATTCCGACAACTGTCGTCCGACAACCGAGTCCTTCCGAATGCTGTCATACAGCGACGTTTGACAGCGAGCAATCGCGGCGCAGTCAAACCTCACAGTTACCAAATGAGATTAGACCGAAGTAGGCGGAAGCTTGCTTCTTGATATTTTCTATTTTATGCTTAATAGCTAATGCTGGTATTCTAACGTTACAATAATGTAAGTAAATATTTATAGTCTATTAGGGCACAAAAATTAAATATTATTGTTCTATGCCTTGTCTTTTTTGCTCAGTGGTACAGAGCATAAAAAAAATGATAATATTTTATCTAGGTTATTACCAACGCATTTTGTTATAAAAATATCTAATATTTAGAGATGGCGCAACTTAAAGAAATTTAAATATTGCTGACCTATTTCAATAAAGAGAGATTTATTTACTGCGTTCACATATTTTGAAATAGACTAAGAATTAGTCAACTGAATCAATCGATTAACGTAAATGGCAACAAAAAACTAACATCAAAACGGCACAAATAAAAAACAACGAACATAATCAAGACACACGTAAAAGCTCACACATTAATTTGACGTGAACAACGCAAATCTGCATGAACAATGCAAATCGGCATGAACAATGCAAATATACGCGACAATGCAAATTTACGCGAACAACGAAAAGGAGACACCACTCAATTCTATTGATTATTCTTTCCATTTTCACCAAGACAATTTATCAAAGTAAGATTTCAAAAAATCTTATTGCTTTTTAATAACACAAATAAAAAACTATTTTATGTAATCTTAATTGTTAGTATTTTTAAATCAGTTTTTTTTTGTCTATTTTATAACTTTTCTGACGGCCCTCATGTTTTTTTAAGGTACAATTATAGTCCAGATATAATTTCGTACACAAAAGTGTCTCCTTCACGTGAACAGCGCAAATCTCTCAAGAACAACGCAAATCTACGTTATTAACTTACATGTGTCAGACGCTACGAGTTATGACAGCGCTAGGCCTCATACCAGCCAGTAGTCTGGGCGACCAAACCCCAGAATTACCAGCTGATATTTGGCCATACGCCGCTCACTGGACCGTACTGGTATTTTTATATTATACGACAATAAAAAAATGAAAAATTGCATAGAACATTTCTAAAACCGTTTTTTCTAAAATTTAGTTTGAGGATTACTTAAATCGTACAAGAGGATTAAGTTTGTGTGTAAGTTGTAACTAACAAGATAATATTATATTTTGAGTATTTAAATCATTCAAAAGGAATTGATGATACGTGTAATTAAAAGACTAATAAATATAATTGAACCTTCGAATTTTAACATTTATGGAGAATGTTGTTAATTTATATTTCAAAATTATTTTTAATGAATTTAAAACTATATGATAAATTGGTATGATTACTAATACTACAATCAATACTTTAAGCTACAAAGGCTTTTACTGAACGCCTAAAGTAATAATTACAATACAAAAACAGTTATAGTAAACAAACAAAAAGTAAATATTATGAAATAGTTACGGAAATAACTACAACTATCTAACTAATTTAACAAATCTACAATAAAAATATATATTAAAAAGTATAACACACTG
The DNA here is from genome assembly GCA_905220455.2 of Deilephila porcellus. NCBI lineage: Eukaryota > Metazoa > Arthropoda > Insecta > Lepidoptera > Sphingidae > Deilephila > Deilephila porcellus. The sequence goes on along the minus strand of LR999996.1, from coordinate 1,197,803 downwards.
ATTGCTTTTGATTAGTAAGTACTAGGTATTTTTGAATTTGGTAAAAATATTTTCAAAGAATCCTTTCATAACATATTTTTAAAACTATGGAAATTAATAATAATCGAATATGCAGTGGGGAAAGATCATGTTAGAAGAAGGAGATGATTATAATTGATATATTTGGGTCATACCTGCCTATGCACAAGGCGAAGGAAAATAATTTTAAGAGGAATAAAAGAAAATTGCCTATCACCAAAAAAATAAGGAAACGAAAATAGCGAATTTACAATCGAACGAATGATCAATGAATGTACGTTATCACACTGAACGAGAACTTTATTTTCAAACATCATTAATGGATCTAATTAGATTATATCCCATTCGTCGAGTATGTTAATAAATAGCAAAATCACAACTTCAAACAAAACAAAATTTATCCTTATTTACTTTTTACTTAGTCTTAAAAATCAAAGGCAATTAATGCACACTCTACAATACACAATATAAAATCATACTCTCCCTTGGCCTCACCTTGGTCCTTCAAGTCGTTGATCTGTGCGGTCTTGGTCTCGACCTGGTCTCCAAGTCTGGCCGCGGCCTGAAGGCCAGCTGAGGCCTCCTCTAACTTGGCATTTAGCCTGGCAATCTCTTCTTGAAGTTTGTTGTTCTGTCGCCTTTCGTCTTCCATTTTGTTCCTTATCTTTTCTGTTGCTGCTTGCACGTCTCTTTCTTTATCTATTGGGGTAATATATGTTGTGAGTATTGGTTAATTGTATATGACTTCGGTTGGATTTGAATCCGATTTTTACCTAAAATATTTTAAATTTGTGTTGGATAATTATTGAGACTATTATGTTGAAATCCATGCTTTATTGATTTTTGGGTAAAGAGTCCAAACGACGCAATGAGTATTTCAAGAAGGAAAATACACTTATTAGGATGAGATCGTTATGTTTATACACCCAGTATAGAAAGATAGTGAAGAAGAATAGTAACATTTTGAATTTCTATCAATGGTAACAAGTCTCAATAAAAAGGTTGAATTTTATGAATAGCTCACCTAATTGGAACTGCTCCAACACGACTTGCAGGTTAGTGAGAGCCGCTTCACTTCTGCTTCTCGCGTCTTCTGCTTCGCTGAGTCTCGCCTGTACGTCTTCTCTCTGCTTCTCCAGCAATTTTATTTGGTTCCTTAGAGTTTCTACCTCTTGATTAGCTCGGATGCTGGAAACATATCAATTTTTCATTATTTTTATATACTTTATACATACATATATTTAAACCCCTCTTTGTTAATTGTTCAATATAAGTAGATTATAAACTGGAATAAAGATTGATATAATATATCCATAACACATTCATATACTAACACTATTTAAAACTACTATAGGCATAGGATAACTCGACCGTAGTGGAACCATTGCCTCGCTGAAAAACGACGTGATGCGACTGTTATGCATTCGAATTTCGTTACGTTGTGAAATTGCCGAACACCTAATACCCTCTCCCTCTTTCCACCCTTTTCCTTCTCATTCGCCTCTCATTTTGAAAAGCCGGCAAATATCTAAGACACACATGTTATACGTTCATGAGCGACGGTAATCACTTAGCGTCATTTGACAGTCCTAAAGAATCAAAAAATATCTTTTTCCTCGGTACGGAAATTCTACCAACGCTTTCTCTTTTCACCTCCAAACTTCACTATCACCAAACTCACCTATTACTAGTATAAACGGTGCTAGTCTGCTTCGCTCGTTCCTCGACCTGGTGGAGTCTGGCCTGGCACTCAGTCAACTTTTGCTCCGAGGCCATCAGCTCTTGTGTGTAGTTCTCTTCAGTCTCCACTAGGTGGTGACGTAGTCGCTCTAACTCGCGCGACGAGTTTTGCTCTTGCTCTGATAACTGGAGATTTTAGGCGTAATATTTAGTGTGATGCGCTAAATTTAGTTCAAACTGTATTTATTTAAAGCGTTTAGTATTAGAAGGCTCGTAAATATTATGAAGATTTAAAAAATAAGCGGTAGACGATGTTACAAACATCTCTATCATAATTCAGAAGAGATTCAATAAAGAACTATTCACAATTAGAAAAAAAAATAACATTAAATGTTTTTAGGCGTAAAGTAATTAGATGAATATGTTTTCCATCATCCATATCCTCGGCCAAAAGAAGTGATATGCTTAAAATAGGCTACCACTAATAATTTTACAGCGACGTATTAGTAACCGCCTGCATCCAGCGGATAATTTCCTTCTTTATCTGATCAAAACATACGAATAATTTTATTTCCTACGACGTATTATAAAAAGTGTATAAAGTATTTAAGAAACATTATGGTAATAAAAATATATAAGAAAACTAGTTGCTAGAAACTCACCAGTGCATTTTCTTCTGTCAATTTCTTAACCATATCAAGCTGTATGGCCAGGCTCTTGTCCACATTATCATATTTTTCAGTCAAATTTCTTACTACCTCCGAAGCATTGTGCAACTCAATCTTCAATCTATCAAATTCACTCACATTTTGATTCAGAGCTATGATAATTTCATCCTTTTCCTTCAAAGTAATCTTCAAATTTTCACAATTTGAACAATTTCCGGACACATTATGCAGTAACCTGTCTTTTTCTTCAATTATACGTTTAAATTCATTAGTCTGTTCAAGTATGACGTGATTTAACCGTTGTATTTCATTGTGGTATTGCAAACTCTCGTTGTGTTTAAGATTTACTAAGTTAATTAGCTCAGTCTTTTCTGCCGTAGAGTTATCAACAGCAGTTTTATATTCAGCAATAGTATTCTCAATTTGGTCGTGTTTTGCCTTTAAATCAGCAAGTTCTGCAACTTTCATAGTAAGATTATTTCTTAATTCAGCTGCTTCGTTTTCTATAGCGACCTTTTCTTCAAGTAATTTTGCGTATTCGTCATTGTGATGTCTTGTGTTGTCCGTTGTTTTTATTTTGTCGGTCAGCTCGACTATAGATTGACTCAGTTCTTTTATTTCTTTGTCTTTGCTGTCAATTGTGGCTTTGTAATGGTCACAAGATTTCTGGAGCTCGTCAATGCTACTAGTTAAATTAGATAATTGATTATTCTTATTGTTTATTTCGTCTTGTAACGAGAATATTGCTGAATTCGTTTCATCTACCTCATTGCGTAGCTTATTCAGTTCTTCTGCAGTTGAATTAGACTTTGAATCTGTTTCATGTAAATTAGATAATGATTCTTCGAGAGCTTTTTTCAAGCGTATTACTTCATCATTCTTAACACCAACGGTATTTTCTAAATCAGTAACATTTTGGGACAAATTTGTTAAAGTGACGTTATTTTGACTTACAGTTGAGTTCAGAGCATCTATTAAAGTGTCTTTTTCGTTAAGATCTGCGATTAGTTTCTCAAATTCCTCCTCTAAGTGAACTATTTTGGAATCTGTAGATGTTAATTCCGACTCTAATTGCACTTTTTTTTCAATAAGTTTATTATTTTCTTCTTTAAGGGTAGTTATTTCATTACTTAGTGCTTCGTGATGAATTAATTTCACTTTTAAGTCATCGATCTCTGTTTGCAGTGATGCTATGTGTTCTCGAGACTTATCATTATTTTTAAGTGCATTATTTTCATTCGAAAGCTTAGAGTATTTACTTTTCATACTTTCAACATCAGCTTTAAGAGTTTCTATTGTTTTGGTTAAAGTTGCGTTTTCTTTAAGGACAGAGTCAAGCTTTATTGATATTGTCGCTTTTTCAGCCGTGATTTTTTCTAAATCATCAGTTGAGTTAGTACTACTCTTAACTGATAGCTCTTCTTGTAAACCTGTGATTTGTTTCTGAAAAACGACCATTTCTTTTTCCAATTCACTTTTTTGACTAACAATTTCATTAAGTTTCTTTTCGTAGTCTTTCAATTTATGTTCTAAAACTATGTTACTGCTATCTAAGTCTTTATGAGCAGACGATTTTTCTTCCAACTTCCTTTTGAGGTCATCAACCTCCTTTATCAGCAACACTTTATCATTTTCTATAATGTGTATATCAATAGACAATTGTTCATTCTTGGCGTTGGCTGCATTGAGACGTTTCTTCAAATCATCAACTTCATCACCAATTTTCTTAAGTTTCTGATCATAATGCGAGTTTGCCGAGTTCTCTAATTCCTCAACTGCTTTTGTCTGATTCTTAAACATTTCTAGTTCATTTAACATGGTTGTATATTTTGTTTTAAGATCACCCAAACTTTCTTGAAGTTGAGTCTTTTCTCTCCTTACCTCTGTCAACTCTTTTTCTACTCTTTTGATTTCAGATTCAAAGGTTTTGTTTAGATTGTTGCAATCAGCAAGCTCTGTTTCTAATTTTGCTAAATTGTCTTCGTGTGTTTCTATTATAGGTTCTAGCTTGGAGGTGTTTTTCAGCGCCGCTATTTCCGATATTAGAAAATCATTGTTTTTCTTCATCTCGTTTAACTCACTCTCAAAGTGTTGTATATCTGTGGTTAAGAAATCATTTTCTGTAGTAAGATCATCAATCTGCGTTTGCAAATGAACTGAATTCAGATTTTTTTCTGATAGTTTTTGTTCAAGGATGTCTATATCTTTTTTAAATGAATTCACGGTTTTGAAAACACTTTCTAATTTGTATAACACTATATTGACACCTGGAGACGGTATTTCTCCTACATAATCAATAGGTAGTTCAAAATTAACGTACTTGTTGTACAGTTGCATGATTTTCTCAGCTTTAACGTATCTAGTATCAGTATTCTCTTGAATATCCGCGTCTCTTTGAGCTATTTTATGCTTTAAGTCTTGTATTTCACGCTTGAGGCTTTCTATCACACTTTTAGCGTTATCATCTATGTTAACTTCGTCTAATTGCTCCTGATTAGCATTCCTCCTATCTTTTAAATCATTCAGCTCTTTGAGTACCTCCTCATACTTTTCTTTTGGTACTGTATTTGACAATTGTGAATTTTTGGCTGCAATTTCTAGGTCATGCTCGTACTTAGTAACTTGTTCCTGTAATTTAAACACTTCTTCGTGTAAATCTTGGTTCTCTTCTTGGAATTTCTCAGCGTTTTCTCTCAACAAACCGTGAATCCTTTCCAAATTCTGATACTTATGAATCAACGTATCATAATCAGAATTCTTAGATTTAATACTCTCAAGTTCCTTATCTCTTTCACCTATTTTAGCTAATAAAGTCTTAATCTCACCAGCATACTCATCATTAGTATTTTTTAGGTCTTCGTGCTCCTGTTTTAACACTTCAAAATTCTTCTGCAGTTCCTTTTTTAATGACAGAAGCCTCTCCATAGCCAATTGGTGTTGGCTGTCTAGGTCTTCTAGATTGACTGTTAGGTTCTGGTTTTCTTCCCTCAGCCTGACGAGTTCCTCCTCAGCATCAGACCTGAGGTCGATGGTGGCGCGCTCTTTCAAGGAGGATATCTCATCCTGCAGCTCTCGTATTTGTACTTTGTATTGGTTCTCCAGTTCTTGGGTGATCGTCGTCGCTGGCTGCGACGGCGGGTCCCAGTACCATGTAGACTCGTCTTCACGTACGCCATTTTTTCTTGTGAGCCTCTGGAAAGAAGGAAAATTATAATTTAAAATGCATTTAGTTTCTATTTACATAAAGAAGTATGCTTATTGTATTGTGACTACAATTATATTTCTTATTAAATGCAACGACTAGGATTTTTCGTCACAACAGCCTTTGCCGCTATTTTTTTTAGAGCCGGTTGTAAAACAAGAGTTCGTGGTACAATCTCCGTACCAATGTCGGCGTGGTGGGGTGCAGGTCAGCCCTTAGAGTCCGTCTTAGTTTCTACAAGATAAGTGACTGTTAGGTGTGAATTGGCTAAGGAAGGGTCTGAAGACACACATGAAAACTTCTTTAGCGTGATGCTTGTACAATGTCCCCAGCAGTTTCTGAAGACTCGGTCTCACTATGATGCTAAGACTGTGACTTGTATTTGTGTGAATCGACTACGAAAGCGTCTCAAGGCGATAGCGTACCGTCTGTCTGGCCGTGCATTGTTTGCATTGTCCCGCGACATTCATTTCACATTGTACTCGCTTGAGGTCGACACTCGGTAGTCGACGTACAATATTACTATTTGGTCAAAAAATCACTTTAGTGGTAAATAATAATGACAATCCTTTATTGTATACGGCAAATGGTTCGCCTGATGATAAGAGATTTATGCCTATGATCTGCCGCTGGCCTCTCAAAATGAGAGTGGAAAGGGAGGAAAAAAAGAAGGGGAGGGGAGAAGAAATACGACTGTAAAACCATCGGTTTATATAAATAATAAATAAATAAATACACCCAACAGTCACATACACAGTCCTGACCCCACACTAAGATCGAGTCTTGTGTCGTGGGTATCAGAACTACGAGATACTTTTTCAGTCTCACAAACACCCAGAAAAAAAAACCTGTGGATCACACAAATATTTGTTTCAGTGTGGGGATCGAACCCGCAGCCTCTCGTTTCACAGCCGGCGTCTAACCAACTGCGCCACGGAGGCTGTCAATATGAGGCAGCGGTACCAACGCTGTCGAGCCGACACATTCCTAATACAATCGAAGGTGGCTACAGTGTGGCTGTACCACTTTCTATATTCTTTATGCTTCGAAATCTTATATCTTTAATATAAAAATATCTATATCAGCCCATATACGCCCCACTGCAGGGCACGGGCCTACTCTACAATCGAGGGAATCGATTGAGAGTGGTTAGGCCATATAGTCCACCACGCCGCGCTGGCCTAGTGCGGGTTGGCGGACTTACATACCGTAGAAATTCTTTAAAATCGCTATGGTATGCAGGTTTCCTCACGATGTTTTCCTTCACTGTTAAAGTGCGTGGTGATTGACTATCAATACACACATAACTCCGAAAAGTCAGAGGTGTGCCCTGGGATTTGAACCCGCGACCACCGTGGACATTTTTAACCACCACGCACTTTTTTAAAGCTTAGAATTTCATAGTTCACAATCCATGATCTAATAATACGAGTTAGTATATTGTGTCGACAATACATTAATTCGATATACTATATCGTCAATATTTTGTTATCAATAAAAGCAGTGTGTATTAGCATTAACATAATTAGAGGAAAAAATGACTAATAGAATGTGCGTAGAAAATATTAATTGAAATACTTAGAAATATGGATTATGTTATCGACTTCAACTGGCGCATGGATTGGCATTCCACTGCGCTTGCCATTCGGAGACATGAGATGTTCAAGTCTTATGTCTGTTAGTAACTACTCTGGCTACAATGTCCTTCATACCGGAACACAACAGTGCATATACACTGCTGTTTGGCGGGAGAAATAGACATTGCGGTAGTACCTACCCAAGCGGCCTCTCACGTATGAGAGACCCACCACCAGTAAAATCGGATAAGCACTGAATGAACCCATAACGTGCTCATAAAGGTGGTCGCTATCCGCACACGATTATTCTACCAGGAAACGTAAAGTAATTGGAACTTGGGAGTAAAAAGGCGGCTTTGAAACGAGAGGCCGAGCCTAGCCTGAGTGTTATGAGATCGAAAGGTACCTTACCTTATTTCTAACTCCTATTAATTTAATTTTATGATTAATTTCGTTGCGGGTTAAAGACAAGCTAGACATTCCCGGAGACTCGTTGAGCTTAAATGCTCGGTGTCATTAAAATGCGTGCCTGATCCTGGCTTATAGGAGTTGCAGTGGTGTGAGGGCGGGACAGTCTCCTTGTACTTTAATGCTGGTCGGCACTGAGGACTATAGATATATGTGACTCTTGAGGTGTAGTATTCCTACCCCCTAAAAGTCTAGAATGTTCCAATACGTGTAAGACTACGGGCGCATACCTCGTACAATATTCATGTTCATAGGTTCGTTGGTCTGTTTGTACGCGCGATACGTTATCTGCACGGTTTATGGCTTGTCGGTTGACTCACACGCCGTGTGCGCTGATACAGTCACCGACTCAATTCTGGCTCTGACTTTACTATGACAAATCCATTGATAAATAAATATGCCTAGTTACACATAGTCCTTTAAGTAAGTCCGCCAACCCGCACTAGGCCAGCGAGGTGGACTATATGGCCTAACCACTCTCAATCGATTCTCTTGATTGTAGAGTAGGCCCGTGCCCTGCGGTGGGACGTATATGGGCTGATATAGATAGACACATAGTCCTGGCACCACTCTGGGATGCAAGTCTTATGTCGTATATCAAAAACCACGAAAGGCTATAGTCTCACAACACAATAGTATGTATATGTAAAGGCATCTTGAACCCTACACCGTGAATTATATTGAACAAAAAATAAATAGATAACTAGAAAAGGGAGAAAAAAGAACGGAAGAAGGTTTTGACCCTCTGGTAAATAAGTTTTTCTTCTGCCACATTGAAAATGCCTGTGTAAGACACTGATTTAAAAAACTGGATGTTTTAGTTTGAACCAATTTAACAGCTATGAAAAGTAAGTATTTGTGTTTTGTACGGATACTGAGCAAAGACCCAAAGTGCAAATTATTTTGAGAATTAGTCAGCGTACGTTTATCAAAATAAGCTGGCAAAATTACATTAAAACTCTATCCTCCAAGCGCAACAAGTGATACAAACAAACCAAACAGTAAAATAAAAAAAAACAATACGAAGATCGCGACTGTACCAATAATTAACAAAGGCTAAAACAACATAAGCGGATATACAAAACGTAAGTACGGAACGTTCTGGCTTCGAACATGTTTCCCATTTGGTTAGTGGCGCGTGAAAGGTTGATAAGGAACCCGGCAACATTGGTGACACATGCGAGTATAGAAAAAACACTAAACCGAACAAGCATTGGCTGGTTAAATTTTAAAAGATAAAATAAATTTGAATACAGAATACGTGTATTTCTAATTATTGCATCCGCAGAAATATGGTTGTGTATTTTGAATTAAATTTTGAATTTCGAACGCTTCTCCGCGCTGGATGCCAAATAAATACAAATTAAATTTATAAATAAATTAATTTTTGTATTTTAATTTATAATATCTTTCAATAAACTGAAATACATTTTAAATATTTAATATATAAATTTAACATATTTTCGACTGGATATGACCAAATGCTGGTCTCAAAGGCATCTTTTTACAAATGTAGTAGATGTCACCACCTATACCACGACAATTACCATTAAATACACAGTCAAACACGGAGACCTCGACGGGGCCAGTGTTTGGACTGGCGATGGATTTAGATAACGTATCGCTATCCGGCATTAGTGGAACGGTTACAACATAATTACATGAGAAGACTACAATCTATTTGTAGTAAGATATTTGAGATGAAATCTTCAGATATGTTGTTTTTTTTTAAATTAAGTGAACATTTGACAATCGTCAGGTTATATAAACGGATATCAGCTATATACACGAGGTAAATTGAAGGACATTTAACCGAATTTTTCATACATCATGATCATCAGGCAAATCATTCTGCAACATGGCTGAAGTGATGTTACGCCAATACCTTGTAGCTGTGGGATAAGAGTAGACAGAAGACAAAGTTCTACTGCGCACTGATCTATGAGATTAATTTCATGCCATTTCACTACCACTAAAGCAAGTAAAATAGACCAATTCAATTAAATAAACAGAACATTTTCATATCCTTCGTGAGGTTTGTGCAAACGAAAAGTTTGGTAATATCTGAATCCCAAGATACTGTGGCGTTGGGAATACTGCATTGATAAGTTTTTAGTCCTAATGCCATGCCCTAACCTTTTTCTCTAACTCTACAACTTACTCCACCGTCTCAAATACAAGAAGTGCACCTTTGAGGAAACTATAAACAGTAACAATAGTACATAAAACGTTTATAACTACAAGTCGGGTCGGTTTGATTGTTACACGCGTTTTATACGAACCCGGAAGGGATGCAGGGTTTCCTGGTCTTAGGGTCTTTGACTTTAGGGTCTAGGAACTATATGCATAATAGAACTAGGTAGAAATGTCTAAATATTAAGAAAATGCATGAACAGTTACATAGTTCTTGTCTTACAATGATACAAGTCTTGTGGGTATCAGAAACGAAGAAAAATGTTTCAGTCCCTAAGTAACTACTTATTACCAGAATCCAGCGAAGTAATTGTCAAACGAAAGACAAAACACTTACCAAAACCACACTTAGGTATGGCGAATTCTCTATCTTCGCACACGTCACACACAGCTATTTAAATATCCGTAAAATAATTGATATAACAAACAATATTTAAAGGTACGTAGAGGTAACATTTGGTAGCCTTCGTCAAGATACACACTGTCTAATAATAATCTTTAAGAAATCCTAATCACACACAGCTGCCCCAATCATTAGCTATACAAAATCATCAAGTTGTAACTTCAAAATGTCTTGAGAATTTCACTCCCCATCGCAGATTCGAACACACTACCCTACACGTGTGCAGAAACCGGTTACTAACCCCTGCAAATCAAGGGTCAAAACCGGTACATTTGTAGCCAGTTTTGGACTATGAATGGTCTTGACGAGGTGTTAGTTGTTACTGTCTTACAGAAAACGGATTTGAACACATTTGCTGTCGCAGTTTATGAGTGAAAATGCCCAATACTATACAATCAAAAATTATATGCTTTCAACTCATTGAAATAAAACAATTTTTTACGGATTTATCCCGGATTTGGTTAAATTTTTACATTTTTTTTAACTTCCCAACGTTTCGATTACTTTACAGCTTTCGTGATCACGGGTCGGACTGAGGTATTAGTCGTCCGCTCAGTGACTGTTACAATTTAACTACCCTTAATTAACAATTACCCTTAATCGAAACGTCGGGAAGGTAAAAAAATTAAATATTAAACCAAATCCCCGATAAATTCCGTAGAAAATAGTTTTATTTCAATGTGTAACATTCTCATAAATCTAAGAAACCATTATGCTTCAACTCCTCCAACTTATTTCTTCTTTCTTATTAATGTCGAGTGTCGACGCGGACTAAAGAGAAGCTAGTGTCCTTAAAAGACTCGCCGAGCTCCGAAGTTCGGTGTCAAAACTTTGCGTGCTGTCGATCCTGGATGACAGGAGATGCAGTGGTCTGTGGTATGTGTGTGGACTGTGGACGGGAAAGCCTCTAAACTAAAAACTACAACCCTTTATTAATGGCAACGATATATTTATATATCGGCTCGACAAACTGCACTGCATCTGATAGTAACCGAAACTCAATTCAATTAAATCGATTGGCAAATCTCTTGCCCTTCGAGAGAATTTTGCCGATCTAGTTTCTTAGAATATGGACTGCAATACATTCATGCGTTTCACACCATTTTCTAATCTTAAACTTATTATCAATTATATTTACTTTTTTTTTTGATATAGGTACAGCCACATCATATACATTAAAATAATACTAAATATCTTAGTCTAATATAATAATTCTGATATATATGAAAATCCGGCGTACACAACATTCACCATATCATAACAAAAAGAAGAAAGCGGAATTAGTTTTTAGTTGGGTATTTTACTAAAGCGTGTTTAGTTTTTAAACTATTATTTAATAAGCTACGGAAGCACCCAAGATTAAAAACACGTGGACAAGTAGTACCAAAAGTATTGGCTGTTAGTCGGCAGCGCCTTGACCGAGTTCCCGACGGTTTACGCTAAACTTCCATAATTGTCTGTAACCGCTGTCAACTGCGTTACGTAATGCATTGTCAAATGTGTTGCACTTGTGCGCGTATCTGCGAAAGCAATGGGCGTTGGGACATCTTTAAGTAGAAATTTTTGAATTTAGAATCAATCCCCATTGATTCTAAATTCAAAAGGTTTTTTAGCTGTTTTAATTGGCTATTTGGCGTTGTTATTATGTCTTGATATATTTATGTATTCAAGAAGAGGTAATATTAGCATCAAGTTCAGTCCAGTCAGTCCAGTACAGTCAATTTTCTAAATGAAAAATAATATAAATAATAATATTAAACAATATAATGATTAAGTATAAGATTAGTAGCGGTATATTTTTCTAAAATTCTAAAATAGAACAAACAATTTAATTGATTTCTTTAGGTATTCCCCTTGTAAGTATTACGATTGAAGGATATTTTATACCCTCCACTTCATTCGAAGAGGCACTTCAAAATTATTTTATGTAATCAAGTTTTATAACAGTGCCTAGCGCCTCTGATAAATTGGTTTAGGGTAGACTGGGTACAGTTGTGACAATTTTTGATTGTTCGCCGATAATTTTGTTAATTTATCACTTAGCTGGGAAAAAAGTATCACGAATTATAATTTGTTTATTTGTCTACATAAAATTACTAATATATTGTCTTTAAATACGCTGTATTAGCCATAGGATCAAATTAGAAAAAAAAAGGAAAGTGTCACAACCGACCACACCCCAAGGACGGTTGTGACAGTGGTTGGGGTCGGTAGTGACAGGCATAAAAATACACCACAATGGTTTATAATGACGTTTATTGTTAGAAATAACAAAATTAAATCTTCTAAACAAAGTTAATATAGCAAGTAAACTAAATTCTGAGATCACTTCTGTTCTGCAGCTTTCGGAAAAGGTCGAACAATTTCAGGCGAAAAAGGTAGTAGCGTTCCTGAGGTTGTAGCAGCCTGTTGAATCGGGACGATTTGAGGCGATCTGATCGTGATTTGCACCGGCTTCATCACGTTTACGGAGGTAGCGCAACAACGATATGCGATTGATTTGATGCATTGCTGCTGCTCTCCGTAAACGAGTCCCACGTTTAACCTCTACATAAGCATTTTCATATTTGCTAATATCAGCCTGGGCTCGATCGATCATTCGCAAGTGTTTTCTGGGCATCTAAAAGCAAAAAAAGCAAATAAGTATATGTCACAACCGTACCCACAAAATTTGTCACAACCGTACCCAACGCGCAGTTTCCAAAACAAAAAATCGCCATAAATCTGCCAAACAATCTAACTAAAAAGTAATCACTTGTAGTTAACTACTAACTTTCAACTTATAACAATAAAAAATACGAGATAATCTATATTTATCCAAAACACAGTAATTATTAAAATAAATCAAACCAACAAAACTTACTTTTGACTGTTGAAAAGCAATGTAGGCTCCTGCTTATTTAAACGTCGCGCGGTGACCGACGCAATACCAGGGAATATGTTCAGAGTGGTACGCCGCGTCTCTCTCCCCTTGAACTCTTCCCCGAATTCAGTATAGTTTCCCTGTTATGTCGACTGTCACTACCGTACCCTGGCACAACCGTACCCAGTCTACCCTACTTTTTTTTTACAAATATACATCCATTAAATCCGTTATAGCGTCAATTTGTAGTATCTAAAGCCATAATTATTGTTGCCTCTCTCAATGCAACCTTCGAAATTACCATCCATATTTTGAAATAAAAAAGTTTAATCAGTGATACACCTAAACCTCTTAACGTGCCATCATACATTACCCAGGTCCATATTTTTTTATACAATCACAATTCACAAAACGCATTATTAACACCGTTTTTATCAATGCCCCAGTGTTGACAACACTTCGTGCTAAACACAAAATACAACATACAGTCAGCTGACGGTTACTCCACCACCCAATTCACAGATACTTAGCCGCACTGCACTAACGCTTATTACATAATAATGGAGCATTGGCAAACAGTTTTTTTTCTTACTCAAAACGTAATATTCAAATTATTGTGTTGTGTGAAACTTTGAGATTGCAGTGGAGATAACATTAGAGTCATTGGGAACTTTAAATTTTTTTTTGTGGTCCTTTTGGTGATAGAAGATTGGCTTTGGCAACTGTGACAAAACCTCCTAGAATTTCCTCCTAAATATTTTTCCGCCTTTGAATCGAACACTTTAGGGCTTGAACCCGGAATAAAACAGTGTAAAATAATTTATCGAATCTGCACTAAACCAAGGACTATGGCCTTACCCCTCTCAATTGTACATGAGGCCCGTGTTGGTATTCTGTGCCCGTGTCTTGTAGTGGGTCGTATATGGGCTTGATTATCTGAGATTTAACCCTAATATATACGATAGTACAGATAATAAAGAATATATTTACCTCATCATAATCATCCAATAACAGATCTGAATAAGAGCAACGAATGACTTGCACCAAACTTGATATTAGTATAAACAATTTCATTTTAGCATCTTCATTATTTTTCCTACAGGTTTTATCAAACATTTGTCATGAAATTGTCCATTATTTGTTCCATTATTTTAATCTGCACTAGGTCAATTATCGTTGATATTCATCTAAAATTTATTTATTAATAGTGCCATATTTATTACACTAACTTGAATTGTCAATAAATAAATTAATTCGAAATTACTTTTTAATTATGATATTCTGTAATTTTGAGGAGGGTTTTAATTATTTTGATAACTTCAATACGCGGTGCGACGAAAATTGTTATTACCAATCTTAGAGGAGCTAAGGGACGCCATTAATAAACAAAAAGTAAATATTCTACTTTAACAATATTTATGTAGTTACAGTTTCTAAATCTTGTGAGGTTCTAATTCTTATCAAATGAGTTTTTTCCTTACATTGTTTTTGTCGGGTTTTTACATCAATAGATTAAATATAGCGCCCTGGTATATTCAAATATTTTACGCTCTATATGTCTCGTGTAATTATTTTGTCAACACAAAAGCTGCACGGTTTTTGATCACAAATAGCGTTTATTATTCAATGCAGTATTGATTCGGTCTCGCTATATGCACGACGAACTAATATTTACTACATACAAATTAATATAATACATGGAATTACACATATTGCGTAGTGTTTTAAAAAAATATAAAACGTTTGTAAGGACTAAGGGGAAATATTTGAAATTGGAAACACACTGGTTTATTTCATACACGTTTAAACATCGAATTGACGACACTCCAAATTCCAACACAATATTTCAAATATCGAACGCACTATTTATAATTTGTATTCACGACACGCCAATTTCTAATACAATTTTTCAAATATCGAACACTCTATTTAAAATTTTGAATTAACACTTAAAATTCCAACACAATTTTTCAAATATCGAACTCACTATTTAATTTTTGAATTTACAACGCTCCGAATTCCAATTCATATAGCGAACACGATATAGAATTTGAATTAACTACACGCCGAATTGGATTATTTTTCCAAATAGTGTTTGACGAACAATGGCGGTGTATGCAACTGCACTAGTAGAGTTAGTTTTGAAAACAGTCTGCACCTGCGACCGTGTTGTGACTAGGTTCGTGAGATCGTTACTATTTAGCTTTGTAATTGCTACATAGTTTTATTAGACATATGTACATTTGGTGGCGATTTTGTCCGCGTTCATCCGTATAAAGATATTTTTTTTTTAAATCATAGGAGCGATAAGGGAAAAAACCGTGAGTCTGAGGTAACTGTCAAAGGTAAATATAAATCATAACACCTGGATGACACCAGTTTATTAATGACATTTAAGTTATGATTCGAACCTAGAAGTATCTAATTTCAAGGTCTACATTAATGCCTAACTTATAAAAATCTATATCTCATTCTATAAATTTTAGATGCATAGAACCCAGATCCTAACATCTAAAATACTCTTCAAATCCACTGCACAAATGCCCTTAAGTTACATAACCACCACCCTCCATTTGATTGTAAACTTTAATCCCTGAAAGCAAAGGTCGAAAATCAATCGTACCGTATCATGCGGTAATAATCATGAGATGCCTGCCATAGAAAATTCATATCTATTTCTTGTGGCATAGAGTGGTTTATTGACGGTGTTGCGCCACGTCACAGCACGCAAACCGTTCCGCTAGTGATCACCGGAAGGTCGGCCATGTGCAGGCGATTGTGATGATCATAATATCTTCTAATGATTTGTTAGTACTGATACACCGACTTGAATGATTGGGGATGCTGTGTTTTTTAAAACAACATAGTGACTACAAGACATTGATTTAAAAACTGAGGATCAGTACATTAATTGTAGGACCAATAAGACGGTAATGTATTTTTTTATTTCAAATAAACTTATTGTTATAATTTTTTATTAAAGGTGATAAGAATTATTGTCTTTCTTTTAACTAAGCTTTCCGTCGTAACGCAAGGAAGCATTTTCAAAATCGATGCGAGCGACGACTAATTTCAGTAACGGTTCACTTACATCGGAACACTTTACGCGCTTGATGGATTAACAATATACAATAATAAATACATTCTTTCTTTCTTTACATCCGGATATGATCAGGCCGGCTTACCGGAGAGATTAACATTTCTTCTCTATAATCTGCACTGCGCTTACCATCAGGCGCATTAACTTCACTTTGTCTGTCTGTATTTATTAGCCCATATAGGTACGTCCCACTGCAGGGCACGGGCCTACTCTACAATACTCTACAATTGAGAGGGGTTAGCCCATTCCACTACGCTGGCCTAGAGCGGGTGAGCCAGTGCATAAAAATAAATAATAAAATACATAAGGGCTAGGCAGACGAGTCAATGTCATAACTTTCGCTTAACCACCGTCGACCTTCAAGATTTTACGCTGATCATTAACGTGTCTAATTAATGTGATTTATCTAATCTATGCATTCGTAAATGGTAAATAAATACACCCTACAGTCACATAATCCGTTCTCCATACTAAGATGAGTATCAGAAACTACGAGAGCTTTATCGATTTCACTAATACCCAGACCCGAAAGAAATAGGGGGATCATACAAGCATATTTTGCCCCAATGCAGGGATCGAAACTAGATCTCGTTTCACAGCCAGCGTTTAACGAAA
Source organism: Deilephila porcellus (assembly GCA_905220455.2). Classification (NCBI taxonomy): domain Eukaryota; kingdom Metazoa; phylum Arthropoda; class Insecta; order Lepidoptera; family Sphingidae; genus Deilephila; species Deilephila porcellus. Next base: position 1,181,016 of record LR999996.1, on the reverse strand, counting down.
TGCACACTTGAGGCTGCGATTTATACATAATAATACATAAACTCACGCCTTTATCCCAGAAGGGGTAGGCACAGCGCCACCAGGACAACCATATTTCGCCTTGCATGTTCCGTCCCACGATGTGATAGGGGCGAGCCTATCGCCATATCGGGCACAAATTCCTGACACCGAGGTGATAATTAATAGAAAAATCCAATATCACTTTTGCCCGACCCGGGATTCGAACCTCAGCTTTGTAATCGTACCGTAGTACAACAACGCAAAAAGTTATCAAAGATTCGAACGCCACACAATCTGATTGTGCTAAACACACGACCGCAATGAAAATAACATTAATTACCTAATGATTACCCGACTTAGTTAATTCATCAGCACGCGGTTCTCACGGCCTTCTGTGCCGAGGAATCGAACGCGCACCGCCTGACATTGGCCCGAGCTTATATAACCTTGAAACGTCATACGTGCCAACCAATCATACAATTTTACACCGTATTACTACACAATTACGGCTGCCTTTTTATTGCTGTTGATATAGCGTAAATAAGTCAAAGAAAATATGACTTATTACGAAAAGAATAGAGTGCAATTTCCAATTGCATTGTGTGGTTATTAAGGCTGTGTGTAAGTTAAATTAAATGCGGTAATTGGCAAGTCTTATTGGTTTTGACTTGGTTAAGTATTATCATGTTAAGTATGGTCGCCATAGACAAGGTTACAATCTAGTTAAAGATATGACAAAGTTGTATTTTATCACTTTATATCAGTTGACATACGCCCGAACCTAAGGACGGGACTCCTACAAACGGAACTTCGATTGAGAGGGGTTAGGCCATATTCCACTATGGCGTATTGCGGATTGCCGAACTTCATACACTATAGAAGCTCTTGTTAAGATCTCTACGGCATGTTGGTTTACTCGTGTTTTGTACTCGTGTTTAATATCTATTTAGAATTGGAAAATGATGATCGATGAGTGAAATGAAACGTTAGACGAATGACTGACATGGAACTTGGTAGTGTGAAAGAGATGACGAATGAAAATACTAAATATGGAAAGAGTTGGAGAAAGGTAAGGCTGTTCAAGTGTTGAAGGACGGATTGACAGAACTGAATGGAATACGTATGTAACGACGTAAGACGAAATTCTGTATCTGTATCAGCCCATATACGTCCCACTGCTGGGCACGGGCCTACTCTACAATCGAGAGAATCAAGCTGACAGTTCTAGCGTTGCTAGACTTCAGTAACGCCTTCAACACTGTTGATTTCGATGTATTACTTGGCATTCTGAGTTCTCTTAACATATCTCCAATGGCAATTGATTGGTTTCGAAGTTACCTGTATGGACGTCGGCAACGCATCCGTGTTGAAGAGAGTCTTTCCTCCTGGTGCACTGTGAATGCTGGCGTCCCTCAGGGCGGCGTGCTATCTCCTTTACTCTTCGCTGTTTTTATCAATTCAATTACTAATCATCTTTGCTCCTCCTACCACCTTTATGCAGATGATCTCCAAATCTACACTCGAGCACCCCTGGACAGGCTAGCTGATGCAATTGCGGCAATTAACGTTGACATCCAAAGCATCTGTGATTGGAGCAAAGCCAATGGGTTGAAGGTTAACCCATCTAAAACTCAGGTCATTGTTGTCGGCAGCCCCAGGATGATTTCTAAAATAGATTGGGATCTGATACCCTCTATATACTGTGATGGTATCATTATTCCTTACAGTGATACTGTCAAAAACCTAGGTTTATATCTAGATAAATCCCTCACCTGGGGCCCGCAGCTTTGTGAGCTAAGTAGAAAGTTGTTTGCTTCAGCACGGTCTTTGCGAAGGTTACACAATTTCCTACCCGTTACCACGAAGGTTTCACTTGCGCAAACACTTCTTCTCCCCATCCTTGATTATGCAGCTGTCAGCTATCTCGATCTTACCGAGAACCAGCTTAATAAACTTGAGCGTCTCCAAAATTTTTGCATACGCTTCATATTTGGCCTTCGCAAATATGATCATGTTTCCGAGTTTCGTGTTAAGCTCAAGTGGTTACCCATACGACTTCGTCGGAATACTCATATCCTTTTTCTTCTTTACAATATCTTGTTTAATCCGTTAACACCTTCATATCTCAAAGATCGTTTCATATTCCTGCATGATTCACACCAAAAGTCCCTGAGATCGTCAGAGAACCTGAGGTTGAGAATGCCCGTGCACTCTACGACGTTTATGGATAAGTCTTTCACTGTGCAAGCTGTCCGATTATGGAACGCACTTCCTGATGCAGTAAGACGGGCACGAACACTGTTGTCCTTTAAAAAAATGGTTAAAGAGCACTACTTGTCCCTTTAACTGCCCAATTCATCGAGTGAGTGATTGTTCATATTTTTATTATATAATATGCTATAATTGTGTGCACTTATGTGTATATATAAACGTATGTATTTATTTATGTATATATTATGTAATATATATGTTTATTTATTTATTATATTAGTATGTTGCATATTTTATATGTCTGATACTGTGTCACTTGTTTACTCGTATATTTATGTGTATACGGAGCATCTATTAAATATTATTTTTATTTTATAGTTATTATTAATATGTTTTTAATAAGCTATTGGTGCACTATTGACTGCCCTCTCTTTTATCCTTCTCTTATTTCCATCCCAAGGTAGTCGGTAAGAGATTGCCTCGAGCGATACGACCGCCTTTTGTACTATTATCGAATGTAATGTTTTATTTGTTAAGCTTAAATATAGTGTACAATAAAGGATATAAATAAATAAATAAATAAATAAGGCCATATAGTCCACCACGCTGGCCTAGTGCGGGTTGGCGGACTTACATACCGTAGAAATTCTTTAAAATCGCTACGGTATGCAGGTTTCCTCACGATGTTTTCCTTCACCGTTTAAGTGCGTTGTGATTGACTATCAATACACACATAACTCCGAAAAGTCAGAGGTGTGCCCTAGGGTTTGAACCCGCGACCACCGTGAACATGTAGGCAGCCGCGTCGGGTCCGTTACCAACAGGCCACCACGCACATCACGCCACCAAGACGAAATTAAAGAAGCAATAAAAGAATTAAATATACTGAAGAAATAATCAATCATTTGACCCAAACGGAACTATTCCCACATCTGACAACCTCCGTGGCGCAGTTGGTTAGACGCCGGCTGTGAAACGAGAGCCCGAGGGTTCGATGCCCGCACTGAAACAAATATTTGTGTGAACCACAGGTATTTGTTTCGGGTCTGGGTGTTTGTGAGACCGAAAAGTCTCTCGTAGTTTCTGATACCCACGACACAAGATTCGATCTTAGTGTGGGGTCAGGACTATGTATGTGACTGTTGGGTTTATTTATTTGTCTATGTGCGCAGGTGGTGCATTGTGATAGGCAGTGCACCAACACGAGCGCTAGTCGGGCCGTGTGTAATTGTCGGTAACATGAAACTGCCCGCTCCATGACCGAGATACACCTGATTTCCCGCCAATGCCTGCAGTGACGCGCCGCGAAAATGGCGGACACGCGCGCTTCTTCATAACCTATTGTTGTTTATTCGTGTTTAATGCAGAACTATGGTTTTATAAAAAGTGGTGACCGTGGCCATCACTCCAGATCTAGTTAAGGCTGGTGGAATTTCCAACAAGTCGATGTGGACATCCTTGGGGGAGGCCTGTGTTCAGTGGACTTCCTGTGGCTGAATAGATAGACAGATACATACATACATACATAAACTCACGCCTTTATCCCCGAAGGGGTAGGCAGAGGCGCCACCAGGACACCCACATTTCGCCTTGTATGTTCCGTCCCACGATGTGATAGGGGGCGAGCTTATCGCCATAACGAGCATAAATTCCTGACTTCGGGCTGATAATGAATAGAAATATCCGATATCACTTTGCCCGACCCGGGATTCGAACCCGAGACCTCAGCTTTGTAACCGTACCGTAATGCAACTACGCCATCGAGGCAGTTAAGATGTTAAGTCTCGATATGTCCAGTAGTTACTCTGGCTACAATATCCTTTAAACCGCCACCAGTCTACGCCACCGAGGCAGTCTAATAATGTAAATAATAAATAATAATGTAAATAATCCCCATATAGTAACAAATGAGTACAAATAGTTGCTATACAGGGCAGTACGTCCATACACACGGACGTTTTTGTACGCAAACAGTACTTAGAGATAATAAACTATTGTCAATAAAGTTTTGTTAGCGACGTGCATCGGGGACAAGGTGCTCGCCAGCCGATACTTCATATACACATACTTATACCGGGTATATCAAGACCGTGACCGAAAATGAAGCCAGGTGGTAGTTTCAGTGGTTATGGTACGGGAGCTAGCAACGTTTGGAAAGTAAGAATTTTAGGTCAGCTGATTTTGTGATATGTCGTCCTTCTTGCACTTTCGGTTAGAGTCTGGGCTATCTGGCTGGCGGTAGCGGTTGCGTTCTTTAGTGCGCATCCTACCTGTCCAGGTAATAATCCTGGATTTTAAAAACATTTTAGAAGGCGTAATTTTTAATTTTTTGTTTTTAAATAAGTCTACCTGACATACTTTTTTTATTGCCAGACATTTTTGACAATGCTAACTATGTGCCATACGCGATTTTTTATTTTTTTTTATAAAAATTTCAAAGTATTTTATAATGTCTGTAATTTTAATATTATGTTATTTAAAGATAAGAAAAACTTAAAATAAATTTGCCAGACATTAATTCGATTGTTAAGTCTTGAATTAAAATGAAAAAGTCATGAAAAGTATTGCAGTATAATGCTAGTATTCCGAGAGAGTCAGTTGCAGAATAAGTCGAGAATGATACAGAGAACCATTACGACAGTAAATGACTTTTCATTGTCCATATAATAAAAAATAATAATAATAATAATAATTCTAAATTTATCAGACTCTTCAAATCATACATTTAATAGACTTACACCCCCAGATAAAGAAAAGATAGATCGTTGGAAAGCTAAAACACTACATGGTCGACACCCCCATGATCTTGAGCAAGCTCACATTGACGCAGAAGCTTCGAATAAGTGGTTAATTAATGCCAATCTGTTCCCTGAAACCGAAGGTTTTATAATAGCTATCCAAGATCAGATTATCAATACCTGAAACTTTAGGAAATATATAATTAAAGACCCCAACGCTACAGACGATAAATGCCGTAAATGCCATAGAGACCCAGAAACAATTCAGCACATCACAGGAGCTTGCCCTACACTCACTCAAACAGATTACACTCACCGACATAATCAAGTTGTTAATATAATTCATCAGAAATTGGCCACAAAATATAACTTAATCCCAGATAATAACACGTACACACCATATTATAAATACACACCAAACCCAGTATTAGAGAATAATAATTATAAAATGTACTATGACCGCGCAATACTTACTGATAAAACTATACATTACAATAGGCCGGATATAACGCTGCAGGATAAAAATAATAAAATAGCATATATTGTAGATATAGCGATCCCAAATACCCATAATCTTTTGAAAACTATAACCGAAAAAATTACTAAATACACTGAACTCAAGGAGGAAATAGCTAGGATATGGCGAATGGAAAAAGTATACATAGTCCCTATTGTAATATCTTCCACAGGAGTCATCCCTAATTACTTACACCATAGCCTGAAATTACTTAACCTACCCCCACATACCTATAACCTCCTACAAAAGGCGGCAATACTAAATACCTGCCGGATAGTCAGGAAGTTTATGCAATGTGACAACCTGGAACCTGACGTCACATTACAAGGCCGGTCTTAAGTTATGGTTACTTGGCTATGGCTCGTAACCATTACTAACAACCAGTTAGAACTGAGTTAGCCTAAGGTTAAAAAATAATAATAATAATAAGCCCCCCAAAATCCTACCTTACGTCCGTGTCGAACACCAGACCACGTGGGGGGCGGGCAACGTGTATAACTTAAACCTACACGGCAAACAAGGCAAAGGTAACCCATTAATATGGAGACTCGTAAAAGAAATGTACGTATAGGGTCGCTACCCGAGGGTGATCGTCGGGGCACGTCTGTGGGCCACGGGCGTGACAGCATGCTAGCCAGTGACTCCCGGCTGGACGGCTGGGCGGGAGTCGGGGACGCGGGGGGTAGGGGAATGTCCTCAAGGACTACAGCCGATATTGTAGATGTACAAGATAGTAGGAGTAGCTGTGATGGTGCAGCTACACCAGCCGAGAGTGTTTCGCAGGAGGCTCAAGCTATTCAACCTACGACCACCAAGGCTGGTAAGCCAAGAGTGCGCATGAAATGGAGTGATGATATTAATGTTTTTATCATGCACACATACTTTTATGTTACCAACTTAGAAACAGATAAAACCATGTACTGCAAGAAACTACACGATCAGTTTATTTTAAAATATCCACAGTTAAATGTATCCGCTCAAAGAATCGCAGATCAAAGAAGAGTCATTATTCGTAATAAACTATTGTCTGACGAAGTCATAAACAGAATAAAAAAGGAAGTTTCGGAAAAACTAAAAGAAGAAATGAGAGACAACCAGCCCCCACTAATAGTTAACAATTGTACTTCTGAGTCATTAATATCTTCTAATGTTGATAGCACCGAACCCATAAACACCGATACGGAAAATATTGGATCAGGCCAAATCCTGAAAAATAATATGTTAACCGCGCAGGGGTCCACTCATGCGTCAACACAAACAACCACACTACCTAGCATAAACTCAATAACACAACAAATAGAACAAGATCAAATCACTGATGATGCTAATACTTTCATGACTTTTTCATTTTAATTCAAGACTTAACAATCGAATTAATGTCTGGCAAATTTATTTTAAGTTTTTCTTATCTTTAAATAACATAATATTAAAATTACAGACATTATAAAATACTTTGAAATTTTTATAAAAAAAAATAAAAAATCGCGTATGGCACATAGTTAGCATTGTCAAAAATGTCTGGCAATAAAAAAAGTATGTCAGGTAGACTTATTTAAAAACAAAAAATTAAAAATTACGCCTTCTAAAATGTTTTTAAAATCCAGGATTATTACCTGGACAGGTAGGATGCGCACTAAAGAACGCAACCGCTACCGCCAGCCAGATAGCCCAGATTCTAACCGAAAGTGCAAGAAAGACAACATATCACAAAATCAGCTGACCTAAAATTCTTTCTCGAAAACGTTGCTAGCTCCTATACTATTACAAACACGAAGCAAATAAAAATTTCGCCAAAACAGTGACAGATATTTTTTTAGAATTTTTTAAAAATCATTGTGTTTGGATGGTAAATACCTAGTTTTTGCGAAAACTAATTTAAACCCTTACGTACCATTGCGTTTTTAAAAATAAAAAGGTATACATCTTTATTTTAAGGAACATTATGTATTTATCACCCAAATACGACGATAAGTAAAAAATTACAAAAAAAAGTAGTAGTTTTTTTTGCGAAATTTTTATTTGCTATGTGTCTGAAGTCACTAATACTACCACCTAGCTTCGTTTTCGGTCGCGGTCTTGATATACCCTGTATACTGCATGATATAGTTATATGAGAATATTAAGGTGAACAAACTTAGGAAATGTTCGTACTAAAATTCAAGCCTGTATCCTTATAGGGGAAAGCAGATGCTATTAATTCTAGACAAAATTCGTCTAGTTTGTTTCCATTAGAAAATGTGATACTCTTATGATATTTAGTATAAAACCTGTATTCCTGAAGAGGTGGGCAGAGGATGTCATCCATTCCAACCAAAATTCGTAAGTTTATCTTGCAAAATGTGATAGGAGGCGAGCCTATTACTATGCAGGTTTAAAGTTCGAATCCCGGGCAACTGAGATGAGATTTTAGAAAGCAAAATTATCATAGAATGTGAGTGTCTGACTTGGGAATCAAACGTTGGATTTCACGCTTGATAGCTAGCCCATAATCTTCTATTATTCGACTCGCGACTTGCATACAACCGAAAATTAGATTAACGGGCAAAATTAATAAGCGATCCCAATCCCTATCTAAGGATCGATCCGGAAAATAGACCAATCAGAACACATCAAATGTGAGGGTGTCGAAAATACCTTGAGCCTATTGGTCTATTTTCACGATCGATCTTTAGATAGACATCAAGATCGTTTATTAATCTCGGCCATAAGTGACGTTGACCTATTGTCGGTTACCAAACCAGTTAAATTATTAACTAAAACCTCATTTAACAATTTTAAACACAATATTTGAAACTATGGAAAGCTCGACATAGAAATGTTGCGCAACGCACACCACAACGCATTGTTCGGCCGCCGCAAGCCGATGTCGCCTTCTGACACGATTCCAAAATGGACGCATTGTTTGTTCTTTGACGAGAGTATGTGAGGCGACAGTATGGCAAGTTGTTGAGTTATGCGTGGACTGCGTTGTTTTTTATTATGTTACATGTTCATGTCTCAGGATGGCAGGCGCAGAGGAAAGCCATTGGTTTGAATTCATGATGTTTGGTTTTGCTACTGTCTATGAGCGGTCATATCGCTTACCACCTGTTGAATGGCATGCTCGTCACGCCATTCATCGCAAAAAATAAAATAAAATAGAACTTATTTAGATCTATAGATTTATAAGATCATAGACGTCGCACTGCACACTATTTACACTGGGTCCATAATCGCCCAGAGCTTATGCCTGCATAGCACAAAGTTGCCGAGGCTAACTAAACAACCGAGCGGCGATGTCGCACGCTTTCCAAGTGCCGACATTACAAACACAACTGCTAAACTACGTCTAGGACTAGCCGTAAATAACAATTTTACAATCTTTCATTTACAGAATAATATATAAATAACTACACTCAACCAGTCACATACATAGTCCTGACCCCACACTAAGATCGAGTCTTGTGTCGTGTATCAGAAACTACGAGAGACATTTCGGTCTCACATACACCCAGACCCGAAACAAATACCTGTGGTTCACAAAAACATTTGTCTCGGTGCGGGGATCGAAACCGCGGCATCTCGTTTCACAGCCGGCGTCTAACCAACTGCGCCACGGAGGCTGTCAAATTATCTATTAAATCCATTATCTATTAAATCTATGTGTGCAAATTGCACAAGTGTCGGACTTCTTTCGCCCAAAGAAATGTGCGGTTTACGTATCCACGGGTCAGTGGAAAATCAGTAACTTTAGAACTTGAGGTTAACACTGTCAAATCTCATTGTTGGTCGCAAGGCGAATGGCCGAACTTAAGCTTTAGAAGGGAGATTAGTAAAAATGTCACATATCACTTTTGCTTCGTGCTCTTTTGTCAATCTCTTCACGCATTCTCGTCAGTTCAGGATGCTTCTGACCTGAACCTCGTTTAGGATGCCATCCACTATTAGTCACAGGTGGAAACATTTATGTGAAATCATTATTCTAAATCCCTTTTATCCTTCTTTAATTTTATACATAATATTTATGCCTACCTTCGTTAACCCTAGCCTTTCAGAAAATTGTTCAACCGCTTATATTTCAATATCACCATTAGTAAAATAGTGATTACCTTACCTAAAAATCGATTCGATAATACGATTACTCAATCGACACAGATAACCGATCAAGCACATCGCTGGTTAAGGAGAAATTTACTTGTTTTATAATCATCAATCACATTCAAACGCAAATACATAGAATTTCGGCTTATTGGTTTAGTTTCCTATACAAAAATTGTAAGCTTGGACGTAAAAATTGTAAGATTGTAGGCTTTTAAAATTCCAAAACACATTTTCAAGTTCCATATTAGAAACTTGCCTGAAAAGAACAGATAGTTTTTTTTTAAATTAAGAATTTCCTGTTGGACTTACGAAAAGCTTTACCATCACGCAGTTCGGTGGTCTTAAATGACGCAATACTTAACCGTCTTCAAAAAGTTATGTTCTATTTTCGACTCTACATATGTTTTCCGTTACGTTTCCTAACCTGGATATCATAAAAATCTTTAGAACTTACTATGTGAAGTCCACCAATTCGCTGTAGGCCAGACAGGTGGACTAACCTAACACTTCTGATTGAAGGAGGCCCATGCCCTGCAGTGGGGCGTATATGGATTAAGAGCGTAGATAATTGTTAATATAATACTGAGAATGTATGCTAAAACATTCTTGCGCTCTGCCTGCTGTGTAAACAAAATTGTCGCCTAGCAACCGTTGTAATGGCGGACGTTGTGCGAGCGAGATGGAATTATACAAAAACATGTGAGTGCGAAAGAGATGGGTACACTAAGGTTTGTTGAACGATAAAGGCTTGCACGTTTACGCTTTGAGTCAGGTTTTATTGGAGGGAAATTATTGCTTCCCTGTGCTGAATTGTTATTTAGTTCCTGCATTGTGTTAGTACTGCCTATTAAAACATGGGATTAGAAATATTAGGTCGTGGGTTTAATGCCCGCTTTGTAATTTTGATCAAAATTTAATTGTATTTTACCAATATTTTAAATTGCTTTTTTTTCAGTCCCAAATGTGATACGACCCAAGGTAATCGTTATGTCGGCCATAAATATCAATCCAGGGCATCCCATGTAATTCAGCATTCACACGACGTGTATTGCTCGATCCAGGAATTGAACCCAGAATATTAGTTACACAGCTCAACATAATACTAGTAGATCGGCGAAGCCACCAATAAAAAAAATGCTATTGCTACAAAAATCTGTTTACCAATAATCACGTCATCAAAACATTAACAGCAGAAACGGAGTTAAATTTACAATACAAAAACAAAACACAAAAGGCCGCCCTTCACACCTGTAACCGCCGGCCTAAATTGATAAAAACAGGTCAAAAACATCGAACCCGGGACCACCCACAAGTCATTCTCACTTCGCATCCGTCGGCGCACTGAGCAAACTCAATGCGCACGCTTTTCGCCATCGTTTAAATTAAATAAAAGCTTATAAAAACAAAGAATTGCCAACATTGTGATTTTTAAGATATAGGGATACCAACATTAAATACACGATTGTTTGAAAAAAGAACCGAATTGGAAGGTACAAATGCTAATTACAAAGACGTAACTATTTGAATTTTGAAAAAAGAATTGCTGTTCTACTCTTGACACTAGATTTCATTTCAAATTTAGAATTCGAATACTTGTCATGTTGGTATTTTTAAATGCTACTGTAGCACATGCTTCTATATTTTTAACCGACTTCAAGAAAAGGAGAAGGTTCTACTTTTTATTTTTATGTATGTCCATTACATGTATTCGTGATATGGGCGGATAGTAACATCCTACCACCAGCAATAAGTATACTTTCATTAATTTAGTTATTTATAGGACATATTCTTTCTCTTTCTCTCTTTTCAGCCACAAGAAATCCATGAACATAGGATTCACAAGACAATAATTTTTAACTTCACAACACCGTTATGAATACAAAACTCGTGTGTTTACCCAACACATCTCACAAGGTCTTTAACATTTCAAATAAGGGTTTATATTGTGAAGTCACGATTTTGCGAGGGTCTCTTAACATGCCTTATTACTTTTAAGTGCCATTATTAGTGTTCTAGTTGAAAAATATCTTAACAATGAGGATTTACGCTGGTCATTCTGGTTTTCCAATAAACAAAAATTAGAAAAATGTGTATTGATAGTCACCACGCACTATAATGTATGAATGTCGGAACTACATAAAAACCTGGAACTAGAAGTTTGATCCAGGCAGGATGAATACCATAAGTAATGATGACCACGCACTATGATGGTGAAGGAAAACATAGTGAGGGAATGTGCATACCATAGCGATTTGTAAGAATTTTTATGGTATGTAGAGTCCGTCTGGCACTAGGCCAGCGTAGTGGACTAGCCTAAGCCCCCTCAATCGTACTCTCGATTATAGATGAGGCTCGTGCCTTGCAATAGGACGTACATATAGGGATTGATTTGTAGATTTTGGTTTTTATCAAAAGAGAACAATTCTTAAGTCTAATTTAGTTACACTAATATCTAATTATCTATCTGCTGCCTCGGTGGCGTAGTTGTACTACTGTACGACTACAAAGCTGAGGTCCTGGGATCGAATCCCGGGTCGGGCAAAGTGATTTTGGAGTTTTATATTGATTATCAGCCCGGAGTCGGGAATTTATGCCCCATATGGCGATTGGCTCGCCCCCAATCACATTATGGGACGGAACATACGAGGCGAAATGTGGGTGCACTGGTGGCGCCTCTGCCTACCTCTTCTGGGATAAAGGCGTGAGTTTATGTATGTATGTATGTAATATCTAATTATTAGTGTTCGCAATAATAACGACTGCTTATTCTCAATTGGTTTAACCACGCTGAAACTAGGTCTGCGGTATAAATTGGTCAGCAAGAACGGGGTGGTACCATTGTCTCGCAGAAAACATGAAATAATAGCTTTGATGGCACTTTTAATTTATTTAATGAGTATTTCTCAAATAGTGTTTTCAGATGCAGCAGTTAATATTCTTTTTTAAAACTTTATATTATTAGCACATTTGGTATAGCACCTGCCTTTAAATAAAACAGAGGTGGTATTACAAAATTACACGTTCCGAAAACCGCAATTGTCGCTTGCGTGCGAAACGACCTAACGCATTGAAATAAAAAAAAAGTTTAGTTTATCTGTGACAAGACAAAAAGCTTACGCAACCATAGAGTTATAATGATGCGACAAGTAGGTAATAAAAAGAAGGTCGCTTTAACATCAACAAAATTCAGTAATTATTGTTTTAACTTATAACAACCTGTACAAGAACTCTTAAAAATAAGGCGAAGGATTCGAGATTGCACGGGGAAGATCTTGCATGAAAAATACTTATGATGTTAACAAAATTATCGTATAATCCAACTTAAAAGCCGGCAACGCATCTCCATGCCTACTAAAAGTCGCTAGATGTAGGGATGTTGCAGATGTTCATGGATGGCGGTGACCACTTACCATCGGGCGAACCGTTTGCTAGTTTGAAACCTATAATAAAACAAAATACAAAACACTAATACGCAATCTTACTAACTTTGATCCAGAAGTAGAATATAGGGTAAAAAATGAAGACAATAAACCACCTCGGCGAGGTAAAGAAAATAAATTATATGACGAAATACAGCGACATACAAATATAGACAAGAATACATTAGAAACTTAGAATAATTGGCGCGGTAATCTCTGCCATCTCAACGAGATGCAGGCGTGAATTATGTATGTGTTTAAAAAACATGGAGAGAAAATGCTTGATAGAAAATACGGCTAAAATTATCCTGAGACGCACCTAGCTATCTGATTTCAATTTATGAAAGACAAGTATTAGAGCAATAGTGGAAGAAAGATGCTGGATGCTGGCCATTTTCAATATGTCTATGTGGAAATCTTTGAGAAGGCCTATTTCCTTGATTATTCTTCCTTTTTACCAAGCGTTATCCTACCCCTGGCCAAGTTCCGTTTTCCCGCTCAACCTGACACATTGCGGCTTCTCTATATCATAGTTTATTCCCGAAGAAGATGATCCAAAGAAGCCTTCAAAATATAGGCAATATTTTAAGACATCTATCTACTTATCTGATCATATGATCGAAGACGCCTCATTCATTGTTGTTGTTGGTAGATGGCTAGATATCCCGGACGTCACTTAAGGTGTCCACTGAAAATAAGTGTTGTGTCATGGTTTACACCACATCACAACTTATGCTGAGTGGACACCTACGATCACAGCCGCAACTAACCATTTTTATTAACTTTAAATTTCGTTTTGTTTATTTTAGCCATGTTTGTGTATGTTGCGACTGTGACAAATAAATCGGTTTTCTTTCTTTCTTTCATCCAAGACTATTTAAACAAGCTATGAATGAAACACCAACTAAAACCAAGTAAAAACGAGCTGTTTACATAGTTGCAGTTGCGACACTAACCGGCGTACGATTTGAATTTATTTAAATTACAATGAGCGGTGTATTTACTTGTTAATGTCGCTTCATTGTCGCCGGCGCGTCGGGTTATCTTACGAAACTGGCGGTAGCCATTTTGGATGGCGTCTGTCAGTTGTGAAAGCGCAAGACGCCATGTTTCTTTTTCAGGCGCCATGATTTTGTTGATTTCGCCGATCGATGTTTGTTTTTGGATTTATTCATCATCTTCCAAATGATGGACTGAGGTTCAGGGAAATTATCTATTCTTAAGCTAAATCTATGTTGTTTTGTACCTATAACCTTGAATTCTATAAAGAAGTAAATACACCCATCAGTCACATACATAGTCATGACCCCACACTAAGATCGAATCTTGTGTCGTGGGTATCAGGAACTAGGAGATACTTTTTCGGTCTCACAAACACCCAGACCCGAAACAAATACCTGCGGCCTCTCGTTTCACAGCCAGCGTCTAACCAACTACGCCACGGAGGCTATCCGATAAGCGATGCCTAAAGGATTCAGGCCCGTATAATTTTCTAATGGCAAGAATTACTATTTCATGGTCCTTCTGTACATAAATATACTAAATCATCAGGGACAAACCAATCACTTTGGAGTTATTGTAAAAAGGATTTTCTGCGTTTCAGTATGTGAACTACATCTCAATAAGGAAAGAAATAGACTTTGAAATAGACTTGAACGACGAGCCGAGCATGCCATTCGCCTGATGGTAAGCGACACGACCGCTCAAGGAGAGTAGAAAACCAAACAACACCATGAACAAAGCATTGCTTGGCATTCCACTGCGCTACCGATTGAGAAGCCTCCAATTTTATCTTGGCGCAAAAACAAATCTATTAATGTAAGTGTATATTCCATTTAAATTATTGTACACTTCAATTGTGCTGGATAACATTATGACTCCGGATGAAAATCTGAGAATCCTGGACACGAATTTCAAGAATTATAATCTACCAAACCGCATTAGGTCAGCGAGTTTGAATAACCCCTAACCCATCTCAAATAGTCGCCCATAGCAACAATACCTATACAACCCGATATATTAATACATACCATAATAACGTTATTTCCCGTTCAATTTCAACATTAGAATAACATATTCTGCGTCTAGTGTCTAGACAATTTGCAGCGACTAAACGTTCATTTTATCTCAGATGTGTTATGCACTTGTCAACGCTGCCCTTGATATCAGGTATATCCAGATTGCGACCGAAAACGAATCCAGGTGGTAGTTTTTGTGATTACGAAACAATCTATAAATCTAGTGTCTTAGGTATCAGAAACTACTACAAACTTTTAGTCTGACAACACCCAGACACGAAACAGACATCGGGATCGAACCCGCCGGTTCTCGTTTCACAGCCGGCTTTCAGTCAACTGCGCCACAAGGGTTGACAAATTTTATACAGGCCCCTTTTTCATTTACGTGAAAAAAAAAACCTAAGTATCTCTAGCAAGTAGAATGGTGGATACACAAAGTACTGTAATATAAGCCTTGGTCATCGTCATCATCAGCCCGTTGCAGTCCACTGCTGGACATAGGCCCCTCCCAAGGTACGCCACAGAGCCCGGTCTGCTGCTTTACGCATCCAGTCGCTGCCGGCCTTCTCGTGCCGCTATCGTACTAATAACTTGGTACCGACAGATTATTCCAAAATTGAATATATTCACGTATTTAAAGGTAACATTAAAAAAAGAAAAATGACCTTCATAGAAACATATTACATCCACAGTTGAATAAAATGCAAGGCCGTGTGAAAATCAGTCAAGGATTCATTATTTTGCATATACAAACTATTTGCAAGTTATAAACACTGTCTGGTTAGCAACGGAACTACTAAACAGGTTATTGCAGTAAGCTGTAGTGTGAAAGAGACGAAGTAAATATGCGGCTAGTTTTTTTTTTTTTTTATACACCCAACAGTCACATACATAGTCCTTACCCCACACTAAGATCGAGTCTTGTGTCGTGGGTATCAGGAACTACGAGAGACTTTTCGGTCTCACAAACACCCAGACCCGAAACAAATACTTGTGGTTCTCACAAACATTTGTCTCGGTACGGGGATCGAACCCGCGGCCTCTCGTTTCACAGGCGGCGTCTAACCAACTGCGCCACGGAGGCTGTCTATCAGTTATAACTGTTTCAACGTATTAGTGTGGTATTAGTCATATTAGCCACCCATATAATTTTTTCTAATCATAATTTACACTCCCTTACTCTTAATTTAACATTTTTTCGAATCCACAGTAATATGCTTATTTCACACACAGCACACTGGTTTGCTATTTCCATTTTCAGTGATATGTTTTTATATGCCTATATATTTTTGTGTATATTCGTTGAAAATCCTCTAGTAACAAATGCATAAATTATTTTTCCTTCAAAATAAGCCCTTATTTCCATTACTAACTGTCCCAAAAGACTGTATGCATAGATGTAAAACTTTACACTGGCCGGTTAGTAATTACACAAACAGTGAAAAAAAAACACGTGACACTTGACAGGTGTTTAGGCGCAAAGCCCGCATTCTTTTTTCAAAAATTTATCGCCGACACCGTCTCATTCCAGTCACGTTCTGGCGGTAATACTTAACCATTTTACTTTGACCCACTATGAGTTCGTACAATTATGCATAAGCTATAGAATTTCCTTTCAAATTATTACCTAGTACATTATAGTTATTCAAAGGATTTAATATTCGATGTTATGATAATAGTTGATTTTGATTTGATTTGATTAACTTCTCTGAAATCCGTTTTTATAAGAACACATAATACTAATTCATAAAACCCCGTAAATAATCGAAAACTAATAATTACTTACCATCAAAGTAAAGGCAAACTTATTAATAGTTCAGATGACCCGGTTCATCTTACACTGGTCGCCTCTTGACACGAGTTTGTATTGTAAGTACGCGAACGGAATGGCGACGACTAAGGTCCCATTCACAACAAGCGGTTCGGCCGTGACATAATGTCGCTGTGGTTGCTTCATTCATAGTTACGTGGGGTGAACATTAAAAAAAAAAAAATAATAATTCCTTACTTTTTTTAATGCAAGTTTCTTCTTGGACAATAATACATATTATTAGGTACATACTATATTCAGAACAAATGATGAATCGTCTCATTGTTCAAATGACATAAATAGAATAAGATTCGTGAAGTCAGATTTGCAAGTCGACCAATCTTATTTATGTGAGATATTATTTAATGTTCATTTTTTACTTAGAATGGAATGGATGGCATAGGCAAACTATTTTACCGTTGAAATTTTTTCCTTATAACAAACCAAATTCCTCACATTTTGTACAAAAAAAAAACTATACCAGAATCAAAATCACTATCTTTTCGCACCATTAGCTCAACAACTAACAAAAACAAACCCGTCCAAAAAAACGCTGCGTTTTATCCGCCGCTCGACAACAAACCGCCGAGTGTAAACACGACCTAAACCAACACCGGTAGATGCGGGAGGCAACATGGCCACTCCGTGAAATTGCTCACACTATTTAGATCCGAGATAACTCGTGCTCGTCCGAAATTTCGTACGTGTCGCCACCATCAGCCCGTATGACTCGTGGCAGCTTTCGCTTGGTGTCGGACGGCTTGGGATATTCGCATACAAGCACAAAATGACCACCGTATAGAATTCCTATACGGTCCTTTCCTGAATGACGTTTACCACATGCGTTGTAGTCACTTTGTAATGGCAGTAAATATGTGTACAGGGAACTAATTGGTAGTACCTTGACGAGGACCCTTAAACCTATAGTACAAAATACGAATGGAAGGCTCAACAGGGGTGGTTATAACTCTACGGAAAGCAATGTGACGTCATAGCTTGGATGTTGCGTTTCGTTCCGCGAGTGAGATTGCCGGAGACTCAAAGCTGATGGCAGGATATTCGAAACCTCCGGAATCCCGACTATTGTATATGACGGTGACAAGCTAGACAGATCTACGTAAACATATCGCATTTCGGAATCAACTTATTTTTTGACTACTTTATCTAATTAACCAGCCAGCCTTTTCAACCTTTTGACAGCCTCCGTGGCGCAGTTGGTTAGACGCCGGCTGTGAAACGAGAGGCTGCGGGTTCGAGCCCGCACTGAAACAAATATTTAAGTGATCCACAGGTATTTCGGATCTGGGTTTGTGAGACTGAAAAAGGCTTTCGTAGTTTCTGATACCTACGACACAAGACTCGATGTTGGTGTGGGGTCAGAACTATGTATGTGACTGTTGGGTGTATTTATTTATTCTCGGTACTTTATCTGAACTGCGATGCTCTTACTAAAGGAAAATTGTGTATTATGTAGACTTCTGAACCAGGTTAAAAATATAGAATACTGAATTTATTACGAAATACACAAAAGTGACAATACAGAGTGTACAAACGATACGCAATGTCGTATTTGATCAGATGTTGTCGTATTTGCTTTCAGACGAGCAGTGCACGGCTGTACCGCTTTTATACGTGTATTAAAATATAATATGACCCATATACAGCCAATAGCGCAATTGGTAGGACAAGACTTGAAAAAAGATAAACGGATTTAACTCCTGCATAGAGACAATTGTTTCTGCGTTCAAAAATATAATTTGTTTCGTGTAGTAACGTACGAACGGTCTAGTGAGATGAGAGTCAACCAATTTGGTTAATCACCATGTTTTCTTTGTGGTAAATATGGTCAGAAAGTCAGAAAAAATATAACAGAACATTCAATTTAAAAACAAAACGGAGCATCATGAAAGTTTCATAACACCCATATTACCATAAACCAGAAAACACAAAGAAACGGGAAAAAATATAAAAATGTTGGTCAACGTTTCGTAAATGCTGAAAAACATTTTAATATTGTAATAAGTTCGATTTTGTAATTATAATTTGAGACGTATTGTTCCATTTAGAATGGGGGTCGCGATCGGTGCCACCGTTGAACCCTGGGTTAATGGCTTTTATGTATGGATATGAGGCTATTTTATGCTGGACGAGGTTTGATGACCGGGCAGGTAATACCTACTGGAGTGAAGGTTGTAGTTTTCTAAAATTGTACAATTTAGCGATGCATTTAGTAGTTAGTAAAATATTTAAGTGTGTTCTGTTGAGGTGGGGATAACTAACTGAATTCGGTATAACAATTGCATGCTACTGTTTTAAAATCTCTCAATATTCTATCCAGCTAACACTACTCATTTTTACGGATTTTACAATAATTGTATATTAAGGGTAGTTAAATTGTAACAGTCAGTGAGCGGATGACTAATACCTTAGTCCGCCCCGTGACCACGAAAGCTAAAGCAATCGAAACGTCGGGAAGATACAAATGTAAAAATTAAACCAAATCGCGATAAAATCCGTAAAATTAGTTTTATTTCAATGTGTAACATTCGCGTAAATCTAAGAAACCATTCAGCTAACACTACTTCAACTATCAGATGCAATTCAATTTAAATCGAGACAAAATAAACACAACTTAAAATTTTCGATCCTTCGAGCTAGATCATCATTCATATCGCACTAAAAATCGATTACACAATTCTAATCGATTATAATCGTATAAAAACACAGGCAGAAAACTTTACACTACAGAAAAATAAATTGCAAGCAGTGTGAGAAGCTCACACGACACCCGAGCGCTTACGATCAGCATTTTAGAACAAAGCAACCGCTATATGAGGAATGTTATAAATATGTTTGTCCATTTCTGTACGTCATCAGTATATTATTAGCGCGGGGTAGTGTTACATACACGGTATATCAAGACTGCGACCGAAAACGAAGCCAGGTGGTAGTATTAAGTAATTGAAGCCAGGTGACTATAGACACAACGCAAATAAAAATTTCGCAAAAAAAATCGTCAACTTTTTTTGGTAATTTTTTACTTATCGTCGTATTTGGGTGAAAATTACATAGTTTTCATAAAATAATGATGTACACCTTTTTATTTTTTAAGACGCAATGGTACGAAAGGGTTTAAATTACTATTTTCGCAATAACTAGGTATTTACTACCCAAACACAATGATTTTTAAAAAATTTGCAAAAAATTAACTGTCGATTATTTTGCAAAATTTTTATTTGTGTTGTGTCTGTAACCACTAAAACTACCACCCGGCTTCGTTTTCGGTCGCAGTCTTGATATATCCGGTATGTTAAATGTCAATGAGGTTTTGATTCAATAAATATTTTCCCGTATTAGGAATATAAGGAAATTGACTTGACAGGTTTTATGGCTGTATAAGCGGCTGCGGGTTCAATCCCCACCAAAACAAATGTTTGTAGAGGGCGAAAATATTTGATTCCAATTTGGGTGGTTTGGGACACAAACATTTCTTGATTTTTTGATAACCACTACAAAAAAAATTAATGATAAGTATGTAGATCGTCAAGTTTGATTGTAGTTTTTGTTTCCTTATAGAACTTATTACCGTGTCTGTAATAAAAAACAATTATTTTAATTGCAAAGGGGATAAACTTTTAAGTTATTTCGCCGCTGCGACAATCAACCGTTAAATAACGAATACAAACATTTCACAAAAAACACAGTGAGAATGCTGGGAGCCCAATTTAATGTTTTCCTTTTTCCGTTCTTTTCCTCCCCTTAATATACCCATTTTGAATAACCAGCAACACACCTACCAACCAATAGTTGTAGACGTTTATTAGCGGTAATAATCACAATCAAGTGAGCTGGTTGCTCATTTACCGGAATTATGAATTAAACTTGACTAAAAACA
This sequence comes from Deilephila porcellus, assembly GCA_905220455.2. Lineage (NCBI taxonomy): Eukaryota > Metazoa > Arthropoda > Insecta > Lepidoptera > Sphingidae > Deilephila > Deilephila porcellus. The sequence goes on along the minus strand of LR999996.1, from coordinate 1,160,328 downwards.
CAAGTAAAAATTTTCTTTTCCTTATCTTATATCCATCCTAAGGTTGTCTGTAAGAAATCGCCTAGGGCGATAAAACCGACATCTGTATTTTTTGATAATTTGCAATATCTTTAAGTGATTTTTCCTATTTGTGTGCAGTCAAGAATAAAATAAATAAATAAAATTGATACTACGAGTACGGGTTACTAGAATCGACACAATCAGACATCAAGTTGACACCAAGACTAGAAATCCTAGAAATACACGAACCGGACGCATTATAGCCCTAGTTTTGAGTTTAATACATAAAAATTCACTAGTTTTGTTACTCTTATTACGTCTCTTGCAATGTTGTTTGAATATTACAACAATAAATCAACCACATTTCAAAATGAAAATTGCAAAAAGTATTTTTGCATCTTTTAAGTGTACATTTCTTGCATTCAGTCACTTTATTTCTAAGCTTTCGCCGTTACGTAGGTTATACCTTTAAATAATGTGTTTTTTCATTGTTAACTACCACTAAGTTTTGTTCAGACAATGAGATTAGCGAACATCAAATAATAGTCATTTCTTCTGATTTTTTATCATTTTTCCCCTCATCTTTATTTAAAGATCAGCAACGGACGTTATACTGTTTATATTTAAAAGCGGCGAATATGATAAAAGTATACCTCATAAGTCACTTTTTGCGACCAAAAAAAAAAGAAAAAAAAACCATTTCCATCACTAAGCTATCGAACTCCAATTAATTTTCCCAGAAAAAGAAATCTGGGTCATTTATCATAGTCCACTTAACGGGCCTTTTGATACAGCTTGTTATTCCATTAGGCGATACGTTATCACTGGCGAAATTCAATGTAACTGATAAGATGCCGCGATACCGATCATTGTTTAATTAAACCAAGAGTCAAGAGCTACAGTTAATTCGAATGAGGAAACAGGCTGGCTATGATGCTAAAACACCTTTAAAACCTTCAAAAAAAGTGATTTTAACTTCGGTTTCCGTGGAAGAATTATAAGTTACTAGCTTCTTCTCTTCTAAACTTCGTCTGAGTGGTTAACTTTACTTGAAATGTCCCATCCCGTCCTGTCCCGTCCTTTTATATCCCGCCCGCCCCGTCTCATTCTCACTAATGAAATGTAATCCAGTCCCATCCCATCCTTCTGAGTATAAAAAGTAGCAAATATATCGGAATACCTTCTTCATCCCACGGAAACACTAAACTTTTGGGGATAAAAAAGTAGCCTATGTTACTTCTAATACCTCCAAGAATATGTGTACAAAGTTTCATGATGATCGGTTGAGTAGTTTTCGCGTGAAAGCGTAACAAACAAACTTATACTCAGATTTATTAATTTATATTAGCAGGGATGACTAATTCAACCAACTACCGAAAAGGGGTATTCCAATTCGACTGAATACATTTTACTTATTCGAATTGTACGTTTGTTCGTCGCTGTGGAAGACTTTTAACATACCATTAAGGATTGATACGACAGGCAGAAGTGCAGATAGGGGCACTGACAATTTGCCGAGCTTATTTCCGACTTGCGGCTCGGCCAGGCTTGGCCCGGGTGCAGATAGCATTTGAGTCCAATCCACATCAACAACATATTATAGTTTTTGCAGCGCACGCGATGTAAGGAATATTTTGGGTATTTTTTTTTACACCTTGGGTTACATTATTGGAGTTTTAGTAAGGATCCCTAATTTTTTAAAATAATATATAGCCTATGTCACCCGGGGATAGTGCAGCTTCCCAACTGTGACAGAATTTTTAAAATCGGTCCAGTAGTTTCGGAGCCTATTCAATGCAAACAAACAATCAAGCCTATTTTATTTTAAATACACGCTGCCCCATACGAAGATTACTCTTTTATCGTAGATGCGTTTCAAATACAATTCACAGTCATAAACATGTCTCCAACATCACCACTTATATTAAAATCCGTCAAAAAGTGTTTGCCACAAAGTTCCAAAAAAGACAAACACGGCCATACAAATTTATCCATGCAGGGATTGATCCCACAACCTCCAAGAAAGCTAACTTAGTCTACCGCAATCGATCATCAAAGAAATTGACATACAATTTTTAAGGAAAATACAACACGTGGTACATTTGGTAATGATACATTTTCTGGTAATGACGTAATTTAACCCTGTGTACATAATTTAAACACATCCGCCGGGCGCCAGTGGAACGTAACAATAGATAACGCTTGCAAATTGAAATATATTCAGCGGTGCGTGAAAATGTCAATATGTCGAAGAAAAACGTGCTAAGTATTTTCACTTGACTCGTTATACTAGCATGGCAAAGTAACTATAATGCAATTGATGTAAGTGTAATACCAGATAGAATAGACACCGATAAAAAAAATCCCCGATCGAAACAATTATTTCGAAAAATAGAAAATAAATTATGAACCAGGAAGTACACACGAATGTAGGTAGCTATGATAGGTTTAACACTTTTGTATGGTGGTTGCTACCCGGGCAAATACCCACATCCTATCACCAGTATATATGAAAATAACGACGCTTTGATCGGCGTATTGACTTTATATTTCTGTGAATTGTCATAAAAAGCTCATGATTTCAACTTGTAATAATTCATCTATGTATGAGACAACCATAGACAGATAGTCCAAGATTCTATTGCCTCGAAATGCGTTCTTATTATTGAAACCGTTTTAGAGGATATCTAAACTAATATTATAAAGAGAAAAGATTTGTTTGTTTGCATTGAATATGCTCTGAAACTACTAAACCGATTTGAAAAATTATTTTACCATTAGAATCCTACATTATCCCTGATGAACATAGGCTATAGAATATTTCCAAAAATGTATCTTCACGCGGGCGGAGGCGGGTCGGGCCGCTAGTAGTATATAAAGTCTAGATGTTCACATATTGTAATGCCAAGTTGTGAAAAATCGTCTATAATACAAGACCCCGATTGATCCGCGCATTGAGAAAATTGATCCAAATTCCAGAAATATTTCTGTATCTTTATCAGCCCAAATACGTCCCACTGCCGGGCATGGGCCTCATTTACAATATTGAGTACCATTGATGGGGGTTAAGCCGTATAGTCAACCTTTTACACTCTATAGAAATATTTAACATAAAGTAAAATAGAGTCCATAAAAAGTCGGAAATATCCGTCCTACCACTTCGGCACGTATTATCGTGCCTGGCAACTATACCTAATGACGTGTAACTAACTAACAGGTTGAATAATTTGAATTGTTAATGTGCTATTTGCGTATATAATTAAACTTTGAAAAGCGATTAAATAAAGGTAACGTCTTTCATCGGGTGGTATATTGGAGATTTTCCTAAAGTAATAAATAAATAAATACACCCAACAGTCACATACATAGTTCTGACCCCACACTAACATTGAGTCTTGTGTCGTGGGTACAGAAACTACGAGAGACTTTTCGGTCTCACAAACACCCAGACCTGATACAAATACTTGTGGGCATCACCAATATTTGTCTCGGTGCGGGGATCGAACCCGCGGCCTCTCGTTTCACAACCGGCGTCTAACCAACTGCGCCACGGAGGCTGTAATTGGTAAAGAATGAAATTGAACCCTCTGAAAATAGCACATGAATTTTGTAGATATTTGAAGTCTGCCAACCGGTTCTAAACATGGTAGGATTTTAATACAGGGTATCTCAAGACCGCGACCGAAAACGAAGCCAGGTGGTAGTATTAGAGACTTCAGACACAATGCAACTAAAAATTTCGCTAAAAAATCTACAATTTTTTTTACTTTTTTTCTTTTCGTCGTATTTTGGTGAAATGTACATATTTATCCAAAATAATGGTGTACATCTTTATATTTTTAAAGACGGAATGGTACGTAAGGATTTAAATTACTATTTTCGCAAAAACTCAGGATTGACTACCTAAAAACGATGATTTTTAAAATATTGCAAAAAATAATCTGTCGCTTTTTTGCGAAATTTTTAGTTGCATTGTGTCTATAACCACTTAAACTACCACCCGGCTTCGTTTTCGGTCGCGGTCTTGATATACCCGGTATAGTGACTACCGTGGAAGATGGTAGAAAACTCGTCAAGTGACGCGTTTCGGTTTTAGCCAGTGTATTTTCGGTTTAGAGCAAGTCGACATAATTTTAAATCAGGTTTGTGCATTATAGCCACTTTGTAATGTCAGTATAGAAAAACATACATAACCGAAATATCAATAACAATATTTGTACATTGTGAGTACATAGTCATTCCAAACCACAACCCTACAAAACGGACCAATATTTCACAACGACACTAAAATAGTAAAAAAACCGCGTGTAGACAAAGAAATTATCAGAAATTATCGTCTTAGTACACGCCCTCGCGACGTACTCAGATAAAGCAGCCGTGCCCGATAACACACTAACGGTCGGGACAGGTGCGCACTCAGAATTTCATGAAAGGGGTGGGACCTCCTTTGTAAAAAAAAAATTATTAGTATTTAATTGTGATACACTCGGAAATGGATTTCCAGAATGGTTATCGTTTGCACTACTACATAGCTTGTAAAAATCTTATAATTATATGAATTACCTAATCAAGGAGAAAAATGCATTAAATTGAGGTTAGAAGAGCCTTTTTAGATTTCTTCGGATATTTTAGTTTATCAATGATTTATCAATAGTAAACTAATTACACACAGCAACTGATGACACTACCTGTCATCAACAAATGACGTCATCGTAATGAGTAATGAATTCTTTTCATCACCGCTCCTTTGAACACCTATGTAACAGAGTAGGTAATTTTATAATGAGGGAAATACCAAACTAGTTTAACGGAATGTATGATATAACTGTGCAAGTCTGAGTTTGCACCAGTATACTCGAACGTGTGTGGGCAAATAACTGCGCAAACTTCGTTGAAATTTTCGATTCTAGCATTGTGCAAACTCGCGTTTGCGCAAACGTACTTGAACGTGTGTGGCAGCCATTAAAAGTATATGTACAAAAAGAAGTAATGAAAAATATAAGTACAAAATGATAATCATAAACAGTAACATTTAGAGGTTACGTCTGTGAATATAATTAATTATTTTTAGAATTATTTAATGAACACAATGGCCAAAAGGATGAATTTCATTTCCGCGCCAACATTTAAGGCAATAACGGAGACGATAAGATTAACTATATTTTTGAAAGGTCAGGAATATATGTGGACGTATACAAAATACAGATATGTTTAAAATTGGGTTTATTCTGTACTCCTTACTTAAATAGAGTTCACGAAACATGTTGCTGCATTTCACATGCAAATCGGCCAATCGCCTGACATCAACCGTTTCAGAAAAAAATACAAAACCAATTATTTTAATGTTCTAACTATGCATTTTTTAGATAGGTATAGTAAATCTCCTTTGGGGACCATCCAGGGCTGGCTGAATAACTTTCATGAATTAAAAAGTGAATTTTTAAAAATAACTCCACATAAAACTCCTTACAGCGCGCCTGTTTACAACTTCCCGCCATATTTACCGTCACGTTTCTCCATTATCTGTGGCGTTGTAAACGCGTTAAAACTCTATGGTCTATTTGCTTTTTTCTAATTGCGTTCGGTATTCGTGAAGCGTGGTGCATTAAACTTTTTTAATTACACAAAATAAAAATCCACTCGTGGTGACAATACTCGTGGTAATTGATAAGGTGGCATCGTTTTGAATCGCTAATTGTCCTTTGAATATTCATGGGGCGGGAGACGCCATTTTTGTTGAAACAATTTGATTGGTGGCCGCCACATAAATTGTTGGTGATATATTCGTGAATATACGAATTTGTAATGCCGATTAAATAAAGTAATGAGTATTATAAATTCGTGTTACTTAACATTGCTAATGTTATTTGCACGTTCATTAATTTTTAACTTTTCAACGGATATAATTTTTGGCACATTTCTTGTGAGGTATTCATCAGTTCGAGTAAATTAATAAATAATTGATATTTATTTCAAGCAACGTCAAGCAATACTCCAAGCGATTAGAAACAGTTGAGGACTCAGAAGTCACGATTGCATCGGTATCTTTGAACAAAATGGAAACGTTGGCCGCATCGACACTTATGAATAAAATAGTGGTAAAACGCAAACCCATTCAGGGTAAAAATACTTATAAAATAAGCAATGCCCAGATAAAACGCAAGTACTGACATGTCATTACACGTACTTGTGTGTAAAATTACTAAAGGGAGGGGAGAGAGACGAAGTGAAGAGGGCGGAGGGGGGTGCGCACGCGATCTCTTCCATTGTCTGAATGATGCGGTGTTTTTGCTAAAAAAACTAAAGGACACGTAATACTTGAAGATGAGGAAAATACAACCTCTATTGGTGTTAGAGTGGGCGGATCCGTTATGTTTTAAAATAACATTAGTAATTAATAATATTTATGAAATCAACAAGTTAGAAAAAAAAGTGGACAAACAAAAAACTATTTTGGAAAAACAAAAAAGTTTTTGCAATTAGGGCTCTTACTATTTAGTCAGGCGTTAATGTCACAAAATGGTGAGTATTTACCGCTATTATCATTTACAACAAATGGATCTAGTTGCTATGTGAACCTCACAAAACGTGGGGGAATACAGAAGGGAAAAAGGAAAGAAAATGGATAGGGGGAATGAGGCTTCCGGCAACTTCACTTGCCGAAAAAACACGACACTATGTCTACGCATCTATATAATATACATTCATACATAAACTCACGCCTTCATCCCCGAAAGGGTAGGCAGTCTATAGTAGGCATCTATATAATATAGTATGGGAATATGCCTCCGTGGCATAACAGGCGCTGGGCGAGGCATGCTTTCTGTGAAACGAAATGCAACGTGAAGATACAAATGTTTGCAAGATCAACAAATATTTGTTTCGAGTCTGGGTAAGTCCCTATCTAGGTAACGCTTTGAATTACACCACAAAAGAATTTAACAGAGTGGGGTCGGGACCTATGTACATACACACATATATTGGTATTCATTTAAATTAATTAATTTAAAAGCGTCACGCTGTAATGAATTTTAATTGCATTGTCTTTGCAAACGGTCGATACATTCGAAGACCTTCAAGGAAATAACCTAATGGTTCCTAAAAGGCAGGGACGATGTTTCTCCTGTCGATATACCATCAGATCTTTCCTTAGACTATTTAGGTCAAATGAAACACGCACACATCATAAACGACAGCCGTTTGTTACTCTTGACTCAACCTTTAAGGAATTATGATGGGTATAAAGATACACTCGGGGCTGAAATTCTACAAAATATTTTCACCGTGTTGCTATTTTAACTAAGCTCTATCGATTGTGGGTTTCCTTTTTGAGAGCAAACACTAGTTCTGACGTCCTAGTCTCAATTAGTTCCATTGATTGGCTAATGAGGCATGGGCTGTGATCTTTGAGGTCCTAGGTTCGATAACCTAGGTCAGACACTCCGCGTTATGCGAGATTTCTTGCTTCTGAAATTTTAAATAATTGGCCCGGGATAAGTGTTTATTTAGGCGCGGAAATAAAGTTGGCGATATGTACTTGACACTAATGCTAACTCTGGGGGTAGCCAGTTCGGCGGCACAGCCATGAGCGTATATTGTGAATGATCTTTATCCTTTTGCCTCCACGTTAAAAAATTCTCTAAATATTATGAGTTTCGGCGGCATTGACCACTTTTCACCAGGTCAAAACATTTGTTCTTTGCTAATATGCCGTATTAGAGGTATTTTTGGTGGTAGGACAAGCATAGCAAACTCTACCATCAGGTTACTTTAATAGAAATATTCTCTCATACCACACAGCACTACAGAACCAAAGTTGAAATAATAACGCCATAAATTGTATAGACTTGAACGTTAGCAAACGCCTTGACACGCTTGCGCGATGCGCGCCAGAATGGATAATATTTTATATGATTTTTTCTTTTTTTTATTGTTGAGCGTGGAAAACCAGTGTTCAAATGTAGGAAAATCATCACTTATAATATTTCAAAATGTAAATTCCTTTATTTTGTATGAAAGAAGGCTGTTGAGTTCCCTTTCAAGTTTAAAATGGCGTCACCAGACTACCATTATTGAAGTTGCTTTTTTTTAACACCTACAATGCTTCAGGTCTTGTATTTGATGAAGTGGTATTAACGTGACACCAAAGCTGTTACTTCAGTCTTCACGTTAAGACAAAGCTATTCCGGTAGAGTCGATATGTTCTAGTTAAAAGTTACCACTTATTTTATTTCATAGCATTACGTTTTCAATCTCTTCTATAAGAAAATGTTATGTGAAATCTATATTATGTCAGTACTTAATTGCTACTTGAAGTTAAAGATAAAGTTAAAAAGTTTGCTCTTAAAGTTCGAGTAATAAAGTATTCGTTTTTCGTCAATTTTACAAATAATGCTTCCTGATTTTATTTCTATTTACTGCAATCTGGAATTATACTATTTCCCACTAGCTACTATTTCAGAGTTTAGAACTTTGAACCAACCACCATGATGATCTACCACGGGTTTCTATAAATAATAAATTTACGAGCCTTATACGGTGGGTCAAATTGCCGCACCAATTCGAATATTTGTGTGATCTGCAAATATTTGTTTCGGGTCTGGGTGTTGCTAGACCGAAAAGTCCCACTAACCGAAAAAATTCTGATACCCACGACATAAGACTTTTATGTTTTTCGGAGCTTGGTGACTCTTGGCTGTATTTATTTATTAAAAATAATTTTATGTTCTAATCTTATTACTATTTTGGTTTGCAAATAATTATAAGCTTTAACTAATAAGTGTGTTAAGGCTCAGATCTCACAGTGAGGCGAGGCTCAAACCTACTGATATACAGGGTGATAAGTATACTTATATTCTTATATGAGTAACTACAATCAGGCGACATGACTCAAATAATGAGTAATGTAGATTAAATACCTTCTATTTCAAAACCTAGCTAAACTTATAAACAGATAGTGGACAAGGAAGGTGGAAAAACGACAAAAAAAACTTGTAGCAACGTAAGACGGCAAAACAAACACAACTGGAGACCTCCGCGACGCCAAGACGCGCCACAGCCTTGTATGACTTAATTCATTTCTCGCGTTGATAATGAAAAACTTATCGTGCCTTATCAATAACACATTTTCATCGGTCTGCTAAATGACAAGTAGTGTAAATAATGATTCACGCGCAGATAAAAATCGGTTATAAAAAAGGCGGCAAAATTCCACGCGATATAACATTTTTAGTTCAAAATTTGAATTTTGAAAATGGAACTTACCTCTGGCCAGTTGTATCCGCAAACAACGATAACTATGTGTCTACGTCACTGTGTTGTTTTGTTCGACGGACGTCCACACGCGGGGACGTCTGCGCGCCAACTGAATGTGCGGACCGCGGTGCTAGGCGGCGCTTGCGCACCGGCGCACGAGCAACGCCTCCACGCACACACGCGAAGCGCGACGAAACCTTCATGAAAATGCAGCGCGCTCGACGAATTACGGTGCGATGTTAAAGTTCAATGTATGTTAATTTCTTGTTGTTTTTTTTTTACTTTTTTCTGACAAAGGTAACAGTTACGGTGCGACGTTTTTAAAGTTCAATGCATGTGTATTTTTTACCTTTTTCTGGCAAAGGTATATGACTAATCAGTTGAAAACAAATGATGAGTCCAGAGGAGTGGAGTGTAATGAAAACTTTACGAAGTTAATATGCTCTTTAGATTTTTGTAGACGCTGTTACTTAGTTATAAGCGGAATGAACTGCCAAGGGGGATATTTTCAGTTCCACCTCAAGGAACAAACATCTAACTATTTGTAGTTACATGTGCAAAAACACGCACCTATGATAAAGTTTCATAGGAATGTTTACAAACTGTTAAAAGCCTTTCTATGTTTTATTATGAATTTAATTATCAAGAGGCAAATCTAAAATTCATGAATGAATTTCCTATATTACTTTACCAGAGGTCAAAGTTCCAATCTTGCATTTAAGATCGTAATCATTTCACCCGTATTCTACTATGCGGGGTTGCTGTCGCCGAGAATAGCAAATAGTCTAAATAGGAAATATTGAGTAATTCGTAAGGACATGTTCCGAGATGAAATGAAAAAAAAAACATATAAATAATCTAAAAAAATATCCTTTATATTAATTTATTTTAGTGACTGACTGCCTCGGTGGCGTCGTTGTACTACGGTACGACTACAAAGCTGAGGTCTCGGGTTCGAATCTCGGGTCAGGCAAAGTAATATTGGATTTTCATTATCAGCTCGGAGTCAGGAATTTGTGCCCGGTATGGCGATAGGCTCACCCCGTATCACATCATGGGATGGAACATACATGGCGAAATGTGGGTGTCCTGGTAGCACCTCTGCCTACCCCTTCTGGGAAAAAGGCGTGAGTTTATGTATGTATGTATTAACTTATTCAGATTTGCTATTTAAAAATATACAATTTCTAAAAATAATAAAATATACGCCTACTGCTCAATACGGAACTCCTTTACATCGAGAGTTCGATTAAGAAGGCTGAGGTCTCTGAGAAAATATTCTATTCCGTCACTTTTACAAATATCTCAATCTACATTTTGACTACGACATGCTTTCCACATATTACCCATTACACCAACACTTTAACACATTGTATAAGAACTATCGCAGTTGAAATTAAAGCACACAGAATAACATATGTAATACGTTTACTATTAAAAATACATCTCATACACACATACATACGTACATAGATACATAGTACACACAATATGTATGACCGTAATTTATGCACACAGGTAAGAAAACTATAAATAAGTTATGCATATTGCGGAAAAGAGATAGACTTAGGTATTGTTATTTTTAAAACTATGTGTTGTTGGAATATTTTGTTGTTAGTTTTTTTTTAAAAGGTCTAGTTTTATGAGTTTTTTTTTAAATCTTATTATGAGTTCCCCGATTTCGGAATTTGTGTGCAGTATTCATAAACTATATTTGGACTAAAGTTACACCTAATATATCTTTCGAGCTTTATGTGAATAATATGAAACAATCCATTTAAAAATAACACCTTTAAAATGGCTGGACAAATATTCTCTCCCCCCCCCCCCCCCCCCCACGTCTAACTGATAGCCGTATAAATTAAAAAACATTTGGAAAGTCACCGACGATGAGCAATGCGGCCAGAATGGGGACATTGTTTCGGATATTTGTTCAAGTGTACGTTGTACACACATACACATAGCACATGACGACAAAACTTATTTATGAAGGTTTATGTAGAACACTTCATCATTCTTTCTTAATCCCCATCCACGAAATCATAATCTGAAACTTTTTAAAATTCTGATAAGTTCTTCTTCATCCTGTTTATGGACGTTTGTACTCAGTAATAACACTTCATTAGGAAGCCTTTGCTATTTCTCCTTTGCATTAATAAAAAAAATATATACCAAAAAACATAATGTCCGTCCCAAAATGAATTCAATCGATGCACATTTAAGCAGTATGGTTCGATAAAATACAGGATGTTACTCGATTAGCATTAGGCGCAATCAAACCGCGTAGACAATTACACGCGTTCATATGACCTTTGACAGTCGCTTCCCCTTGTGTGGAAAACGAGGTTTCATTTGCCTATAATTAAAAAATAAATAGGAATATTAAACGACAAGGCTGTAAGATACTTATTCCTTTTCTTGGATTTAAAAATCTATGTTATAGTGGCTGCCAAAGATGGCTTTAAAGTTTTGAAATCGATTTGATTAATCGTATTTGCGGTTTAGGAAACATTATTTGATCAGCTTTTAACCTACACTTTATTGAAATAATATTTCTTGTAGCTTTCGCAATGTATGTATTTAATTTTATAAATTTAAAACCTCGTTTTCATGAAACATGATGAACGGAGTAAAGCGAGAGAGAAGATAATAAGATTCCGTAAGAGTAACAGTGATAGGGCTATGTATATTACAGGACAACTTTTATTTCATATATTTTATACATGGTGTCCCCTCTAGGATATCTCAATGACCTTAAACATATCTACCTGTTTAATACCGTGCTGCCTAGATAGACTATCGATCGGTGGGAATCTATTATCTCTCGCCATTCGACATCAATATGCCAGCATCGGTGAGGTATATGAAGGGAAAATCGCGAAACAAAACCTTTGCAAGTGTACTAAGCACGAGGAAAATTCAGGAGCGAGGGATAAAATAGTGCCAAAATACAGAAATCACAGATGTCTGCTACAAACTATTTGAACGTGGTGACAGGTTTAGTATAACATCCCATACATAAATTCACGCCTTTGCACAGAAAGGGTAGGCATAGGTGTTACCAGGACACCCACGTTTCGCCTTGAGCTCCGACCCACTATGAAATAGGGGGCGAGCTTATCGCCAAATCGAGCACAAATTCCTGACTCCGGGCTGATAATGATCAATTTGCCCGACCCGGGATTCGAACCCGAAAGCTCAGCTTTACAATACGTAGTACAATTGCGCCACCGAGGCAGTGTAGCTCAATCTCTTTAAACCTTATTAAATGAATTCGAATGATAGGTCATCGCGAGACAGGTATAGGCTTTAGGTATAAAAAACAGACATACCTGACAATCACCAACGGCCCGGGATGCCAAACAAAGCGTCCTATTCGTTATCACTCGGCTTATATACGGAGGCTTATCATCCACCCTCTCCGGCGCGGATCAATAGTTTTATCACATTATATCGGCAGCTAGCGCGACTCTCATCGGAGTTATATTTTATCCTACATGGATACTAATAAAATTGTGACATGTTATTTGTCCTGATTCGGCAAAATGACTACACTCCACTAGGTCGAAAATCCAAACTCGTCAAAATAGAATGACGAACGGCGACAGACATAAGAACATACATAAACTCATGGTTTATTCTCATAAGGGATAGGCAGAGATGCTACTAGGAGACCAACGTTTCGCCGTCTGTTCCATCACACGATAGGGGGCGAACCTATCGACATATCGGACACAAATTCCTGACTCCAGGCTTACATTCAAAATTCAATATCACTTTGCCCGACCCGGGATTCGAACCCGAGACCTCAGCGTTGTAATCTAACGTAGTACGAGTACAAATGCGCCACCGAAGTAGCCAAATAAGAGTCTTGTCAATAATAGCCAAATTGGCACGAAATTGACAAACTGTAGACGCAGATATGCCGACCTATTCAATTACTTCCTTACAGTCTGATTATAAGAAGCACTATAGTTATATTGTACCACAGCACTCAGTAAATTGTTGGCAAAGGAGGAAAAGCTATGCGGCAAGACGTAGGTGGGTGATTTGAACCACAGGGACCATCGGCACCGTCACGTGATTTTTCAGAGTAATTTTATAACAAGATACTTACTTAACAAGCAATATAACGGCACTGAAAACTGTATACCACAGAGTATTTATTTATTTATTTATTTATTTATTTATTTAGCATAAGAAAATAACAAAACATTTTTTTCTTAAGACTAGAGGCAATTTATAACTATAAACAATATTCGTTGTTAACTGTCCTGCGCTAAGCTAGGCTTGTGTTGCAGCGACAGTGTCTAACAATTAACAATATCCTAGTTTTTATGTTTACCAACACTTGGTAATAGGCAGACGGCAAAGTAAAATAAAGTAGTTTTTTTTTTTTTTTTTTTAGATCTTATTACATGATAAAGGAGGAACAATAACTAATACTAATTCACTTATGGTTTACTTGTATAATATAATATTATTCTGTATGTTGAGAGTGGTAGTGTGCGTGTATATGAGACATGAGTCAGTTTGTTGGGTGTGTGTGTGTAAGCGTGTGTGTGAGTGTGAGTGTGCGCGCGAGCACGTGTGTGTGTGTGTGTATGTGTGTGTGTGTGTGTGTGTGTGTGTGTGTGTGTGTGTGTGTGTGTGTGTGTGTGTGTGTGTGTGTGTGTGTGTGTGTGTGTGTGTTAAGTGTGTGAGCGCGTGTGTTGGAGTGTGGAGATTTAAGCAACAATGTTCATTATATCTTCGGTTTCGAGGTAATTAAGGTTTTGGAGCCAGGATTCGATTGTGCACTTTGCCTTGTGAGTAGACAGGTTTTTGAGTTTTAGTTTGTGGCAGATCTTGTTGTAGATGAATGGCAGAAGGAATTTGGGATGGCGTTTAGCGAATGTAGTGCGTACTCTAGGGACTGGTATTTTAAAAATTCTTTGCGTCGTAAGGGTTTCGAATTCGGGAGATTTCAAGGTAGCGCTGTGTATCATGGTCGCTGCTCTGACTATGAATAGTTGGCGCGCGCGCAATACCTTGGATTGGCTGTAGAGATTGTCAGTGTCATATCGAAACGGTTTGCAAAGCATGACTTTAAGAACTGCCCGTTGAGCTCTTTCTAGAATGATCATGGCGGTTTTTGCCGCGCCACCCCACACTCGTATGCAGTACAGTAGCAGAGACTGACAGAGGGCCTTGTATACCAATAGCAGTATATCTATTTGCGCTATATGTCTCAAGCATTTCATGATGTATATAATTTTTCTAACCCGGGCTGATAACTTGGCTATGTGGATTTTATAGGAAAGGTGTTCGTCGATTTCAATGCCTAGGTATTTGATTGTGTCAGTTCGCTGGATTGTACTGCAGTTACAAGACCGGTTGTTCTGGTATGTGGGATTGCAAGTGTGTAATTTTATGAGTCGTTGGGATTGGGGTTGCGATCGACTGGTTTTGAAAAATGTTATGTATTTTGTTTTTGAGATGTTCAGTGTAAGTAAATTTTTGTTCATCCAATCAGTAATTAATAAGAGTCCTTTTTCTGCCACATCATGTACTTTGTCCCAGGTATCATCTCGAAAAAGTAACACAGTGTCGTCGGCATAGCATATGACATTTGCATTATTGATAGTTAGGTTTAGGAGATCGTTTATGTAAATTAAGAATAGTGTTGGACCCAAAATACTGCCTTGGGGCACACCAAATTCTACTGTGGTTGAATCACTGCTTTCCGAACCAACTCTGACACACTGTTTTCGGTTGAAAAGGTAGCTGCTAAACCAGTTGTAGGCAATTCCTCTTATTCCTATACTGCTTATTTTCTGTAAGAGTATTGGATGTGAGACGGTATCAAATGCTTTTGTGAGGTCTAGAAAAATGCCCAGACAGTGTTTATTTTGGTCAAGAGCGTCAACTATCATATTGTCAAGCTTTATCACTGCGTCTTCTGTCGATTTTCCTCGTAAAAAGCCAAATTGTTTATTTGAAATAATTTCGTGTTTTTCAAGAAAGTTAACTATTCTTTTGTTGACTATTTTTTCCAGCAGTTTGGAAAATATAGTCAACAATGAAATGGGCCGGTAGTTGGAAGGATTATTTTTGTCTCCGGTTTTATGGATAGGTATAATTACTGCTGTTTTCCACGATTCTGGAAATAGACCAGTAGAAAGACTCAGATTGAAAATATGCGTTATTGGTTTTAATATTGTAGGTTTAATACGTTTAATTAATAAAGATGTATAATTGTCAATCCCCGGTGAAGTACCTAATTTTAAGTCGCTTATAAGGGAGCTAACTTCCACTTCGTCTGTAGGTCTCATAAAGAAAGATTGACTTAAACCTGCTTGAGACTTTACTGCGTTCGCCAATGAATACTGAGTGGTGGAGAGTTTTAGAAGGGTATTGTTTGCTAAGTTTTTTCCTACGTTTGCAAAATATTTGTTACATTTATTTAGAGAAGTTCGCGGATCTCGGTCTAATGTACTTAGTTCGGTCGAGTTGCTGCGAGACTTATTGATGCTGCATATGTCTTTAATATTTTGCCAGAGATTTTTGGGGTTATTTTTATTGGTCATCAACAGTTGGCTTTCATAGTTGTTTTTTAGCTTTCGAAGGAGATTATTTAGAAAGTTGCGGTATCTTTTATAAATTAATTGGCTAGTTTCATCATTGGGGTTTAGTTTAGCTGTTAAATGAAGCCGGTCTCGGTTTTTCTGGCATCTGATTAGCCCTTGAGTGATCCATGGTTTTAAAATATGTTTAGAACGGCTAATTGTTACTTTTTTACTGTACTTTTGCATTGCGCGATCGATGATATTATTAAAAATAGTGACGGCTTGGTTAACATCTGTAGAATTAATGACAGCAGACCATGGAGCTGATTGGAGCGTATTTGCCAGACCATCATAGTCTATCTTGAGGCGGGATCGTATAGCAGTGTTGGCCATGTTTTTCCCTAAATTTAATCCCACCATGCAAATATAGTGGTCCGTTATGTCCGTGACGCAGACTACACCCAGCGCATTAACTGGATTTTTTATAAAAAAGTGGTCGAGGCATGCCTCGCCTCTCGTCGCTCTAGTGATCGCTGGAATAAGACGATGTTCACTCATCAGGCACATATATTGAGAACATTGTTCACTTGGGTGTATAGAATTTATATCTAGGTTTATGTCACCAGTTAGAATTATATTCGTTTTATTGCTGTATTTAACAAGAGCTTTATGAACATAGATATCAATGTTACGCTAGATAAGACATTCAGTACAAAAAATGTGTCCCACCTAATTGCGGTGCATGCACCCCACATGAATCAGTTTGTTTCGTGACAGTGACAGTGCAGTACGCCTTAACGCATACGTTTAAAAGTAATAAATGAATGTTTCGCCGTCAAACCGAAAGCAAATCGTCTGAAGTTACAATATTTTAATAAAATACCAGGTAAGTGATGTAATATTGCGGTGTGCATTTAAAATACGGGGGCACTTTATTTCTTTGACGTGTCTCGTCTATCGGTAGAATATAAGTCAATGTTTATGAACGAAACCTTCTGTCGCTTGTAATAAAGGTACTGTAATAGTTTGTTTTCGAGCCATAATTTGTTTTTGTGTCTTTTTAGATGTGAATTGTGATACTTTAATTGCAGCATAAAATATTTTATTTCCTTCACTACTTTTTAGATAAAGTATTATCCACTCGATATAAAGTATTAAAATACAAATATACCTTTATAAATACGGCTCCTTCCCGGGAATGTTTGTAAAAAAACACGTCACAAACGCTTAATTTATCTACATGAACCTTAGCCTTGCGATACGATCGCTTCGTAGGATATTTAAATTAACTTAGTTGTTATAGTGCATTAATATTAACGCTTCCTGTGGCCCCGTTGCCGTTTATAGACATCACGGATTTTTTGGGGGTAGACAGTGGTTAAATCACAGTAAGCTTTGGCTGTGAAGGAAAACATTACGAGATCTTAACAAGATTTTCTAAAATCTATTGTATCTGAAATCCAACAACCCATAGGCCAGCGTGTAGGAATATTCTCTCTCTCTCTCTCTCTCTCTTCAGCCTCAGGAAGTCCACTGCTGAACTTAGACCTCCCCCATAGAATTAGATCAACACATCGATCTGTTGGAAGCATGCATCCAGCGACTTCCTGCAACCTTAACTAGACTATCCACCCACCTTATGGGTGGACACTTCGTTCTGTATTCAGCAGTGGAATACTATGAAATGATACAGCGGAATCAGCACAGAGCTAATAATGTTTACGAGTGAGAGACTATCTCGTCTTCACACCAGCCACTGCATGTCCTGTAAACTAGGATCAACAGATGCATACAAAAATCTATTACACTCCACTTTTATAACCAAGGACGATACCTCTCATCATTGTACATGATGACATCGATCTGCTAAGTTGATTCACGCTTCATTCAAGGAGCCCGGATTATATGATAATTTCTATTACAGTAGTGTTTTTAAGAGTAAAATAAAGATATATTTTGAAAAACTCACCTCTGATTGCAACGAAGCTCTCAATTCATCTGTTAGCTTCTGTAGAGATGCGATCTGGAAGCAAAACAATATACTGTAAATAATACTCTTTACTATCGATAACCAACTCTAACAGCCTTTAGAATAAGGTCCCAGAAGTTCATAAAATATTTACTGAGATAATAATTAACTGTTAGTAACGGACCAGACATGGCTGCCAACATGCTTGCGGTGGTAGTAATATCGTTAGGAAACCTGCATAACCTAGCGATTCGGAAGAATTTCTATAGTATGTAAAGTCCGCTAACCCGCACTAGGCCAGCGTGGTGGACTATATGGCCTAACCCCTCTAAATCGTAATCTCGATTGTAGAGGAGGCCCGTGCCCTACATTGGGACTGATATAGATAGAGATATACTACTACCATTTGTTTCTTAAATTGGCCTATGCCAAATTATTTTTAGCAAGTTTAAACTAGGGAGTTCCGCCCTGAATTTCTAAAAACCGAAGTAGGAACTTTGCCTAATGGTTTTTCCTTGATTATAATACCATTTAATAGAGCCTTTTGATTCAAATCAGCCTTAAATTGGCTGTGAAAAGAAAGGCCGCAGGTTCGAACTCCGCACCGAGGAAAATGTTTGTGTGACCTATAAATATTTATTTCCCGGTCTGGCTGGGAAATTTAATCTCCTGTAATGTCTAATACAAGACACAATACTTGTATCTCAACGTGTTTCTACCCTTAATTTGAAAACCCGCAATTCTATTTCTCAAGCCAAACAGCAGTGTGAATGCACTGTTGTGTTCCGGTTTAAAGGACATTGTAGCCAGACTGAGCACATAATGAGATGTAACATCTTATGTCTCAGGATGGCGGGCGCAGTGGAATGCAAAGCTTTGCTTTTTAATGCATGATGTTGTTTGGTTTTGCTACTGTCCATGAGCGATCGTATGCCTTACCATCAGGCGAATGGAAAGCTCGTCTCGCCATTCATTGAAATAAAATTGCATACCTTTTGATAGAGTCATGAAATATATCAATACTATGAAACGTAAATGCACATTGCATTAAAGCAATAAAGTGTTTAATTTATACAGCATTATCATCCAACTAGATTATCAACCGGCGAGAACCTACAAGAGTTAACACAATTATAACGGCCTTATCGAAGTAGTGGATCTGCTCCCCCCATCCTAGCTCCGTCCCCAGCCCCCCAACACCTTAAGATCCAAGTCCACGCCGCTGTGACCTATTGGCAGCACGCATTTAAATCAGCGCATTTGAATAACAAAACCCAACGCTTCTATTAGCGCGGGGTTTTTCAAAATACCGCCGATGAAGCGCAGTATTTTAGTGGTTTATAATTGTGATATACTTGCTTTCTCTGCTTCTTCTTCGTATACATTCCCTACAATTATGTGATGACACGACTACATTTTTTATGTGGTTTTTCCTCCCGATTTGACTAGCAACACATCTATGATTCGTTGTGGATGTTCAGGGACGGCATGTGATCACTTACCATCAGGTATTTGCTCGTTTGCCAGACCTATTGTACGAAAAAGAAACATTTTTTCGATAATCATTCATTTTGCTGTGGTCCTAACACCAGGCTAACCATATTCGTATGCGCCTGGATGGATATTAAGGTAGACGTTGGCTAAGATCCTCTCAATGGATACTCCACCTCGACTGAACAGCTCTTGCCATCAGGCGCATGGTAGCCACGCTTTTGTGCCAGTATCTATACTAATAATAATGCAGAATAGTATGTTTGTACGCGATAATCTCAGGAACTACTGGTTCGAATTGTAAAATTATTTCTGCATTGGATAGCTCATTTATCGAGGAACGCTATAGGCTGTATAAAGCTTTGACCGAAAGGAGCGGAGCAGCAATTAAAAATGTTGCAAGAACGCTAAAAAATCCTTTTGAGAGCTTCCGTCGCGTGCGCTGTGCAAACGGTTAAAGTGACGCGACAATCATGTATGACGGAATTTTTGTTCGTTCTTGTACCCTGGCGAAGCTGGGTCAAGCGGGTAGCACAAAAATATGTTATATTTTTGTGCTACTCTTATTATAAGGGTTCGACGACAATACCAATTACATATTATGTAATGTATGTACTGTTTGTATTAGCCCTTAAAGTCCACTGCTGAGCATAGGTCTCTTCTACCGAAAGTTCCATTGAGGGACAATAAACAATTAATAATAAATAAATAAATACACCCAATAGTCACACACATAGTCCT
Source organism: Deilephila porcellus (assembly GCA_905220455.2). Taxonomy (NCBI): domain Eukaryota; kingdom Metazoa; phylum Arthropoda; class Insecta; order Lepidoptera; family Sphingidae; genus Deilephila; species Deilephila porcellus. Next base: position 1,140,324 of record LR999996.1, on the reverse strand, counting down.
GACCCCACATTAAGATCAATGAAGTCTTATGTCGTGGGTATCAGAAACTACGAGAGACTTTTCGGTCTCACAAACACCCAGACCCGAAACAAATACTTGTGGGCCTCACAAACATTTGTCTCGGTGTGGGGATCGAACCCGCGGTCTCTCGTTTCACAGCCGGCGTCTAACCAACTGTACCACGGAGGCTGTCAAACAAAAACACCTAACAAAAAAGGTCAAAGACATGCTACCTCCAACATAGAGGTACAAGATTCAAATCAGCGCATCCAAATAAGATGTAAATCAGGGACGTATTAATTCATAATGTTAAATCGGCGAGGGCATTCACATCCAATCGGTACGCTTTGTTCCTGTCACACAAAAAACGTCACTGCTGACTTTTAAACGCCATCATAAATTTCCTTGAGAATGGATGGGTGTAAGTCGGAATGAACCAAACAGTAATAAATTATATTGATTCAACAAAGTATTTTCAGTTTTCATTTCATATTTCGCCTGTTTTGTTTTAAATAATATTATAGGGGGCAAACGAGCATACGGTGCACTTGATGGTAAAAGATCACCATGATTTATCTAGTAAAAGCTTGTATAGACTGTGAACTGATAACTTGGGTTCGATTACTAAATCAGGCAATAAACTTGTGTGAGTTTTTCAGATCGAATATTTTTATGTTTTCTAAGACTGGATTTACGAACGGCTTGACGATAAGTTTACAACAAGTAATGACAAGTGGCCGTAATAGTTTCACCTTCAGAGATCCAGGCGTGATGTATGTAAAAGTAATTTATTTTTAGAGTTACTGTTTATTTGCGAAGACCAGCTATTGCTCTAGCTATAGGTAAAGACTAAAGACCAATGCAGCGGGATCGACTTGGTGCTGCTTCCTCATTAAAATCTGTCATGAAACCTTTCAAACTTATGTAAACATAATATTGAGTTTCGTTCTTCGAGTAAGATTACTGATCGGCGAAAGCTTAATGCTCTTTTTCCACATCACATTATTTTTCCTTCCCCTCCAGTTGACATGGCGGCAAAGCACCGACAATTCAAGAGTCATAGATTTTCGTGAGGGGCAATCATAATTTAATAGGAAAAAAAAACGGCAAGCGTAGTGTAGGACGCCCTCCAACCAGGTGGACCGACGATATTTGTAAGGTGGCTGATAGCGGTTGGAGACGATGGGCTGAAGATCAAGCCCCATGGCGTGCTATAGGAGAGGCCTATGTCTAGCAGTGGACGCAGAAGGGCTGATGATTATGATGTTGATGATTAATAATAATTTACCATGAGGTAAACCAATCTATATCTATATTTGTATCAGCCCACATACGTCCCACTGCAAGGCACGGGCTTCCTCTTCAATCGAGGGTTGACGGCGAAAATCGCTACTCAATAATCCAAGACTTTTATGTTTAGTCAATTGAATCGTATATTTTGATCTAATTAGGTTCAGTATATGAAAGTCATACAATTGAGAGGGGTTAGGCCATATAGTCCACCACGCTGCCCTACTGCGGGTTGGCGGACACAACCATTACACACCAAAATTAAACAGCGTGAATTGTTCACTTTAGCGCATCACGTCCAATCATTCATAAGAGATACATCACATAAGAAGACGCCATATTTCCTGGACGTTACGCAAAAACACAACATGAACCCGTAGGCTGAACTATTAACATAGGAACTAGGACGCGCCATTACAATCGCAAATCTCTCGGCCGGCCATTGACAAATATCCTGTATATAAGATGTGGAGATGAATTGATTGATGGGTTGTTTCATTCCTGTGTTTTTCGGATTTTGATCAGCTTATTATTTTATATTTTTAAAGACAAGTTAGATCGGTTAGACGCCAGCTGTGAAACGAGAGACCGTAGTTTCGATCCCCGCACCGAAGCAAATATTTGTGTGAACCACAAGTATTTGTTTCGGATCTGGGTGTTTGTGAGACCGAAAAATGTCTCGTTGTTCCTGATACCCACGACACAAGACTCGATCTTGGTGTGGGGTCGGGGCTATGTATGTGACTATTGGGTGTTATTTTAAATTCCCGGAGAGTCGCTGAGCTTCAATGCTCGGTATTAAAATGCGTGCTACTGTTGATCCTGGCTTACAGGAGTTGCAGTGGCGGGTGTGAGGGCGGGACAGTCTCCAAATTTGTATTGACTTAGGCGTCGTTTAGTTGGCCTCAAGGAAGCGTATGTACCTTAAGTACCACATAGACAATAGGTCCGCGAGTAAATAAGATCCTGGGTTCCCTTCAGGTCGAATATCGTATTTTGCAATTATTACAACTTAATAGCTATACTCGTATAAATTGTGCGGAACAGGAATTGTGCCCGGGATCGCCTGTACGTAATTTTATGGCCTCGTGAAACATCATGAGGAAACCTGCACACCATAGCGACTTCCGAGAATTTCTCTGGTATTTAAAGTCCGGCTATGCCCACTATGACAGCGTGGTGGACAAAACTAACTCTAAATCGTACTCTCGATTGTGAGGAGGCCCGTGCCCTGCAGTGGGACGTATATGGGCTGATACTTTTTACTTTTAGTGTGAAGCGACGAGGCAGGTCTCGGCCGAAAGCTGTTCGTTATCAGTGCTATCGGTGTGCAAACAGCGATAAGGTACTATCTACCCTACGCACCAACGGGCATTTGGGGTCGCGTACCGGTGTTCATGAAGGCTATAAAATAAGCGGATTTGCTTGGTAAATTTTAAATAGACGGATTTTTTATGAGAAAGTGACTGAGTTTGAGAATGGTAAGTGCAGATAGAGTAATCGTGAAATAGTTATTTATTGTGGTCGACATGTTGCCGCCATGATTGTGGACACAATGCTGTGTATAATTGCGTCCGAATATACACAAATAAGCCCGAAACGCGACACTTACGTGGGTCACTATGACGGATCCTTGTACAATAAAGTTTTTAATAAATAAATACTTATCTGTATAATCTTTATTGTACACAAAAGAACATAACAACACAAAGAAATAAAAACCTTATCCTTCTTAACTTCTTTATTTTCCACTTTGGACTACTCTCTGTTTATACTATTCTTATATCCATTTTTTGTTTGTTCAATAAAGTGGATATAAATGAATATTCGTCCAACATTCAACACAATTTGGCATTGGTCCGGCAAATGAGCAAACGCCATTACCGCCGCCCATAAACATTTATAGCATGAAGATGATAAGCTTCCCATGGATTAGTACAGGTTTCTTCTACGAATTAAGAGTGTCTTAAGCTTCTAGATTTTTTTTAGATACAGGGAACTGTGCATAAAATGTATGTGAATGAGCAATATACGTACCGCTAGTTTTGTGTCTTCTGTCTCTATTTTTTTTTTCACCCATCAGTTTCAACAAGTTTTTACCAAACCTATGAGAACTCACAGACTCTTTCTTTCTTTCCCTCTCTCTGTCTAATCAACCACAGGAAATCTACTGCTGAACATATTATGCTTCCCCCAAAAATTTCCAATATCGCTAGCAAAATATTCTAGAATATTAACCAGCTATTTTAATGGCCCTACAATTCACAGTTTACAGAAGGGACTTACTAATATCTTTTATCTCTTTCACACCTATACGTAAAGAGGGAGATGGGCGATAGTGCAGTTATCATCGATGTATCGATGCATATTACCCTTATGTATTTTTTTTGTATAAACAGCGAAATATATTATTAGTTTTTACACGTGCCTTTGATAGAGAGATCAATAATTTATGAGGGCTTGGAAAAGTGTACTAACAGTAATTAAATATTATAAATAGATCTAACAATCACACATTTACATATATGATATTCATTCACCATAAAACGTAAGATTATAAGTTAAATTAAAATCTATTTAATATAAGTCAATTCCAACGATGTTCTTAACTTTGAAGCTCGAAGAGCATACTATATCAAAAGCTAGCAATCATCGTAAAATAACCAACTGAATCATTCGATAAAATGCTGCAAGCGTCTTCGAGAACGCATGGAGTCGTGGGCGCGTAAAGACTTAAAGCACGCCCGAACAAAGCAATTGAATGCGTGAAATCTGCACTTTCAGAGACGGCCTATGAGTCTCGGAATATCAGTGGTTTCTCGCCTAGAAAGGACAATGGCTTCCATTCCACGCGTACCAAGCTGCAGAGCCGGCGACCTAAAACTCCTCTCCCACTGTCTCAAGATTAATTTTTTATTGCGATGAATGGCGAGACGAGCATGCCATTCGCCTGATGGTAAGCGATACGACCGCTCATGGACAGTAGCGAAACCAAACAACATGAATTACAAAGCAATGCTTGGCATTCCACTGCGCTCGCCATCCTGAGACATAGGATGTTTAGTCTCAATATGTCCAGTAGTTATTCTGGCTACAATGTCCTTCAAACCGGAACACAACAGTGCATTCACACTGCTGTTTGGCGGGAGAAATAGACATTGCGGTGGTACCTACTTACTGCTGGGCATGAGCTCTACAATCGAAAATTTGAGCGAGATGACTTTTTATTAACAAGTTTATTAAAAATCCTTACATTAAAAATGAACACAATGGAAATACAAATAATGTTATTCTACTAAGTTAAAAGTAATTATATTATTGTACAATAGATCTTAATCTGTGGCAGACCAGTTAATAAATTGCAAGGCCGTGCTATTAATTGTTGCAATGACACAAAATATTTCTGAACTATTCACAAAGTTGCACATTTTATATCTATTCCATTCTTTGAGAGCCTGGTAAAATAAAAAGCTAGCTTTAATATTAATGGGACTGAATATATATAAACTCACGCTGTTTCTCCCAGAAGGGGTAGGCAGAGATGCTATCTTGACATTCAGATTTCGCCCTGTGTGTTCCCTCCAATGACTATTCTATATTCATTGGTTCCCTCTTATGATGTGAGTATGATATGATGCGAGTCTATCGCTATAGATTGAATAGAAAAATCCAATATCACTTTGCCCGAACTGGGATTCAAACCTGAGATCTCAGCGTTCTAATCATAACATAGTACAACTGCCCAACCAAGGCAGTGATTTTTTTATCTTAACTAATATAAAGAGGAAAGTTTTGATTGTTTGTTTGCATTGAATAGGCTATGGAACTACTGAACCTATTAAAAAAAATCTTTCACTATTAGAATCCTATATTATTCCTGATGAATTTGATTCTTACTGATTTGCACACCAATACTGTTAGTGTTTTGGGACTAAGACATGAGTTAAGACATTCTAGAAAGGCAGCAACTCATAAACAATACCTCTGGTATAATATGTGGTTATGGGTGACAGTGAATAGTTATAATAAAGTGGCCAGTTTGTTTGTTTAATTATGTGCCATTGTCAAGTTTCTGATTTCAGTCTTGATTTTGAGGCACCAAAAAACCTATTATAGTTTGTGATTAAATTAGACTGTTGTATGTATTATATAAACATGACATATATCTTGACTTATAAAACAATGTCAGTATTTCTTCTATCCATATTTCATTCTTTTAACATATTTGCTGCAGATTTTCAGAGGACTTTCAGGCTTTTAGCTGACTCAGATTAATTGAAATTTTCAGTTAGTTGGCATAGTGTATTGGTGGGAGTTTCTATGTTTGTTCAATAACTATAAAATATATTTTTATTGCTTATGCAAATGCTGGTAAAAAATTGTCTGTGGACATTAGTAACCGCAAGCACAAATTGTTGCATACCATATAACGGCATGATACAAAAGTAATTTGCATAATGGTTTCTTAGATTTACGCGAATACACATTGAAATAAAACTTATTTTTGCAGAAGGACAGTCCACCCCGTGACCATGAAAGCTGTAAAGTAATCAAAACTTTGGAGAGTAAAAAAAATAAAAAATAAACCAAATCTGTGATAGTGATTGCTTAATTACTTAATTACTTAAGAAAATTAGGGTAGGCTTTTGCCCAGGAGTGGGATCTTTTAGGCTAGTACAATAATATAAGAAAACTGTACAAGAATCACAGTAATTATTTACATCAATATGTATCAATACAATAAATTTTATTCAACGATAAGTGTTATCACTTGTCACAAAATCAAACATTTATAGCAGACTTAAACCACAAAGTCAAATTGTACTAATGAGTGTCTTTTGGGCAATCAAATAGATGGACTAAATTGGTGCTACAAGGAAATTGGATGTAGGCTTAAAATAGGAGCATTGAGTCGTTACCTCGACGCATTGTTAGGCACTCTGTATATATGTACAATAGTATATTTACACAATACATATTGAATTGACTATTGAAGTATTGTTATAACTCATTTATATATCTTCCTAAGACGGCTTAGTTGATAACTCAGGTAATATTTAGGTTTAAACACCATAAATATTCCCTCAAATGATGTAATTCCGATTTATTAAAAATCAAAATACATAAAAACATAACCTAAAAGACAGCTGTCAAATGGAAATAAATATTGACTTTTTCACTTACCTCGAGCTCTTGTTTACGGCATTTGTCTTCAAGTTCTGTCACTTTAGAGTCCGTTGTAGAAGTTTCCACCACTTCGTCACCCGCAGGACCTTCAGAAAGGACCTCAGACGCGAAATTTGTTATTTGCCCTTTCAGGCTGCTAAAACTCTGATTTAAATTCAACCACGACATAGTTACGGTTGTAAACTAGCGTCACATATCACTGCGATGGTGTAAAGTTCAGAAAATTGTGTAATAAAAGATGTAAACAATGCGAAAATAGCATTATTTGTGCTAATGACAGGACTTTGTCCAGTTGGCAAAACAAGTCGCCATATTTGATATTTGACGTTTACCATAAATGTTGCGTTCTGTGATGTCTCCATTGCTCTAACAAGATTAACATTTAGCTTCCATTTAAGGATTATTTTATTGTAAAATGAATTTTAACAAAGCAGTGCTAATACTTCTTCTTCTTCTTTTTGTAGTGCCTCATAAACTAGTGAAGGTTGGCAGTCAGCTCAGCATACTGAATAGAAATACTAGAATGCATCTAGAATGCCACAATTAGGAATGCCGGTGACCAAAGTCCTAAAAGCTCGTAGTAGGAATAGGATAGTCGGGTCCGTTCATTTATCAACCACCATTCACGATGATGGAAAACATAACGGCTATTCTAGTTCTTCATAAATTGTACGAACAGACAGCCTCCGTGCCCCGTATCGTAGTTAGTATCTAACTAACTGTGTGACGGCTGTGAAACGAGAGGCCGCGGGTTCGATCCCCGAACCGGAACAAATGTTTGTGTGAGGTCAGCCATAGGTATTTGTTTCAGGTCTAGGTGTTTGTGGGATAGAAAAGTCTCTCGTGTGGGGTCAGGACTATGAATATGTATGTGACTGTCGGGTATTATTAATTATGAAAGAAGCAATTTATTAGAATTTATATTACTTCTATGGTTGTGCGTCATTTTTTAAGGTCTAGACCGCATAAAACGACTAAATCAGTCTAGAACGGCTATACCCAGATTCAACCAATTCAGAATCTAAAACCAATCGTAGCATCTGGCAAGGTCTTTTGCTGGTGGTTATTCTATTTACATTGTATTAAATGCAATCATTTACGTTAAGGGTAGTTTACAATACTAGTTTTTTTATATACTAGTTTGATCATCCCCAGAAACCGACAATCACAAGCTAGTAGTCTATTTTATTTCTTAGTGGTCCTTGGATATATTCTTTGTTCACATTTATATAACCGAGAAGTAAGAATTCAATATTATAGACTTGAAAAGGAGATGTTTCATTTTGGGCCGTATTGTGTACGTCTAGTACAAATACTAGAAAAAAATGTGGAATTCAAATAAAATAGATTTAGATTTCTTGGACAACGGGGGGCTTTATACAAAAATGTGATTGTTTTAGTACAGAAGCAATATTTTCTTCGATAATCTGTCCTCCATGATGCCTAATTGTCATTTCGTTCAAAAATGCGCAAACCCATTATCTATAACTTGAATATATGTCTTATTTTTAAAAACCCGCTACTAATTATAATTGTTTTCTATATATTTATCTGTTGATACTATAGTCCATAAGTTGTAAAAAGTTGATATACGTTGTTAAAAGCGTCACTTTTATTATTATATGTATATTTCATGATTTCAGTTAAAGAACGAAAATGTTTGACATGCTGCAATTCCAAAACAATATGGCCGTTATTGTCGCCATATTGCTTGTAGTGTTGCTGTTCTTGGCTTGATATTTATTTTTTTTTTATTTTTTTTTTATTGCTATGAATGACGAGACGAGCCTGCCATTCGCCTGATGGAAAGCGATACGACCGCTCATTGACAGTAGCAAAACCAAACAACACCATGAGTTACAAGGCATTGCTTGGCATTCCACTGCGCTCGCCATCCTGAGACATAAGATGTTAAGTCTCGATATGTCCAGTAGTTACTCTGGCTACAATGTCCTTCAAACCGGAACACAACAGTGCATTTACACTGCTGTTTGGCGGGAGAAATAGACATTGCGGTGGTACCTACCCAGGCGGCCTCTCACATATGAGAGACCTACCACCAGTAAAAGTTACCACTTATTTTTGTATAAAGTTAATAAGCAACGCATACTTAACAGTAATTAATACGGAAATCGAAAGCCAATTTCACTAACTATATTTCATGTACTGTACAGCCCATGGCCCAAGGTCCATACATTTCTGGACCATCTCCTTTTTAGTCAATTTAGAGATCAATGTTTAAAACTATCTTTTAAAAACATTGAGTAGTCTATACCATTAAGTCCTCATTTAAATACATATATTAAACCAAACTAAACCCAGGTTATACAAGAGTTATACAAGATACAGTACGAAAGTAAAGATTAAAACATTTTACATAAAATATATAATTATATTGTTTAATGTACAGAATATTACATAAATCTATTTTATCTTTATTTAAATTAAAATTATTGAATGTTAATTTTGTTTCTTTACACGCAGAATGGTGAAAATATGTCAAATTAGGTTATTCGACGCTACGCTTCCGCCATTTTTATACTTGACGGTGTCATCGAAGTTTTAATTTTATTTTTGTGTCGAAAAACGTTAAAAAATTAAAATAATCACATTTAACTACCATAGGTGGTTGATTTAAACAATATATTGTCATCGCCAGTCATTATAGTGTTAGAAATCATAAATAAAATAGTAACCTATTAAAATGGAAGAGGATATTATAATTCCTGATTTTGAGGAACATAATACAAACAGGTATATCAAAACGTATTCAAAAACGGATAAAAACATGATAGGTGCTAAAGAGACCGATAGAATCATAAAAAGCTTAATTAATCCAGTTGAAAAGAAGGAACCACTGACTACTAAAAATGCTATGAAATTTTTATTAGAAGGATCTCTTAGAGAAAAAGTATGTCGATATTGTTTGAATGTGACGTCAGCATTGTCGGAATTGGATCAGATATTGCAGTTTGCCGGCCAGGGAACACTGTATAAGGTAACCATAAGAGATATGGTGGCAAGTTTTCATCCTATCAAGGTAAAGTCATTTATGTTTCGTTATTATATTGAAATTATTTATTTTTGTGTTTAATGCCATACATAATTTTTAGTACCAATTAGTACCTACTAATAATCCTATAGTTGTGTAAATGTACCCAATCACTTATGAATTTTATTGGCAGAGTCTGTAGTGCAATAGGTTTAGAAGCCATTTGCAAAACTAGAGGGTACAGGTTCGATCCCTGCATTGAGACATATGTATGTGTGACCCACTAATATTACATATTGCGCCCTCATACTAAATATGTATGAACCAGATTTAAAATGTTAATTGAAAAAAACCTTTATTTAATTTATGACGCTAACTTTCCAGGTAGCTGATGATGATCACTATCCAAACAAAATATGCAACAAGTGCCTGGACCGTACAATAAGTTCGTATTTATTTACACAACAATGTGAACAGGCTGAGCGGGCCCTCCGTAACTGCTTTGAAGACATGTTTGAGAAAATAGAAAAGCTAGACCCTCTTGAAAGGCCAAAGAAACGAGGCAGACACAAATTAAACCCAAATTACAACATTTTATACACAGATCATGAAAATGTTATAAATTATGCTGAACCACTCATAAATATTATACACACAGCAACCGAGTCACTGACTGTAGAGGGCTACATAAAAGAATTTGAATGTCCAAAATGCTGTCAAGTTCTGCCTGATGTAGAATCTTTGCTTAACCATGAAAAAAGCCACCCGAAATCCATGTGGTATCACTGCCGGTTGTGTGGAAAATCGTTCCCTAAACGGTACCAATGGAAGAAACACTCAAACACGCATTTGGTGGACAAGCCGGCGAAACCAGCTAACAATAGCTTCACTTGTAACCATTGTGGTGAAGTGAGTAATGATTGCAATGAATATTTACGTCATATTGAAAAGCATAAGTTTAAAGTTGTAATGGAGCATTTGGTTGAGAAAAAGATGGATGATCTTTGTGCTGTGTGCTTGAACAAGAGTTCGAATATGATGGAATTGGACCAGATGGTCCGTTTGCATGGTGGTCATTCGGATATGGCTGGAGAGAGAAGTCTTTACAGTGTATTGGCATCCACCATACCTGATGTAAGTATTTTCATTTAGTTCACAAATACTAAACTAAAAAATTAATACATAATGATGTCCTAATAACAATCTGGATATCTTTTTATTATAAGTAAGAATATTTCAAGTTTTAATGGATAAACTGCTGTTAGTATTTATATTACATGATACTTCTGTATTGGTGGTGGGTTTAAATGTGAAATATTGCCTAATCCAATTAACATTAAACTATTCATACAAACCTATTAACATTTGTATGTATTATTGATTCTGTAATTGTTTGCTCATGCGATGGTATATGGATAATATTTTCAAACCATATTATGGTAAATTATTCAATAACATAATGTTTGTGATGATCACTTAATTTGAAACTTAAACAAACCTCAATATCTCCATTGTTATTATTATGTAGCTTTGCATAGAATATATTTTATGATCACTTGTATGTCATTTATGTCTAATAATTACTCTTAGCTGTATATGATGTCCTAATATCATTTTCTAGCCGAAACTATATAAATATCAAGAGCTGGTAATACCGCACTATGCAACAATTTTTAAAATAGTTAAGAAGAATAAAAATGATGTAATACAATCAATGAAACCAACATACCATCTATCACATCCTATAATTTTATCAATGGATGACATTAATTCCGAAGATTTATACATCTTTTTCTTCTCTTTACCACTAACTGAAGAATCTGTAAAAGAAATTAAAAAACGAAATGAACATTCGGAAATATCTAAGTTAATCATTGAACCTCCAGCTTCAGAGGATTATAATATGGATAAGGATGATATTGACAATGCCACAGATATTATATCAAAGGAAACAAATATCTCTTCTAAAGAAGACAAAATAATATATACATTTTCAAAACCATTGCATGCTAATGAAATATTTGAAGAAAGTGTCAAAGTTGAAGAAGAAATACCAAATATAGAGAAGGTAGACTGTATTATTGATGTTACCCAAAGGAAACCATGTAAGACTTGTTGGATTTTCAATGAGAAACTTTGCAAGGAATGTAAAGAACACAAGCAAGATATTCTTACAAAATTCGAGATAGATGGAACAGAAAAACTGTGCAATTATTGTTGGTTATTCAAACATGTTGCTAAATGTGAATATTGCAAAAAACCTAATAAGGTATCAGTGACTGAAGATTTAAATACTGATGCAACTGAAATTACTTCTAAAGAAACTGTTAGTAATGAGATAAATGAAGGAGATGATAAACCATGGCAATGCTCTATTTGCCTAACAATGAATAATCCAGCAAACCAGTCATGCTGTTGTTGCGAATTGATAAAATTAAATGACCCCTTAAAGGTTAAGTTTGGACAATACCCTTCACCTTTTAATAAAATAGATAATTTACAGCCAAATGAAGTGAAAGCAAATAATAATACAATAGAATGTGTGAAACATATTGAAATTCATATAGAAAATGTAGCAAATACTTCAAATGATGTTTCCCCACCAGTCTTGAAGCCTGAAGAAATGGATATTGAACCACTGACTAGCAGCATTCAAAATATTGACAATCAAGGATTACCTAACTATCAACCTATTGAATATTTCTCAAATATAACTCATTCCATTACTGAAGAAATGGACATTGAAGAAACCACAAACCAAAATATTTCCCTACACTCAATTTATCCAATGAGAGATGAATTTAAGCCAGCCACACCATTCCAATTTAATATAGGCAGTGCCTCCATGGAAGGTCAGATGCGGAAATTTAAAAGAGCTGTCAGGAAATGGGGTAGAGCTAGCCACAAATAATGTATAACTATTGATATTTTATAGTTATTACCATTATTGAGATGTTAAGACAGCATCCGTGGCGCAGTTAGTTATACGCCAGCTGTAAAACTAGAGGCCCCGGGTTCGAGCCCCGCACCAACACAAATATTTGTGTGATTCCCAGCACAGGTATTTGTTTTAGGTCTGGATGTTTGTGAGACCGAAAAGTCTCTCGTAGTTTCTGATACTCACGACACAAGAATAGATCTTAGTGTGGGGTCATGATGATGTATGTGAATATTGGGTATATGTATTTATTTACATTAGTAGTTATTAGTTTATATCGATGTTTTTTCGCATTATGAATTTAAATTTGCTAAGCAATCTCAATTGTCAACATTTAATTTCAACACATTTCCGCATTATGGATCTCAGACATTTAAATTATTAAGTTCGTATTTATATAATTTATTTTGTTGTACCAACAATTACAAGTATTATCTAGTATATTATTAGATTATTATATTATGATCTTGCGATATTCATATCACTCTCCATTGGAATTTCAAATACTTGGTATAAAACGGCAATAGAAATACATGTTAGCATGTTGAGAATTTTGTCAGATAGTTCTCTTGTTTATTGTTAGCTTGAACAATATTGCTTTTACTATTAATTGTATTCAGTATTTTACAGTGGTAGTAGAAAAACCAAATAATATAATATGATATACTGCAGTAATCTAGAAACATTCTTAATGTGTGTATTCCAAAGATATTTATTAAAATAGTTCTTCAAGTACAATTCTTAAAAAAATGTTTGACAAATATTTTTGACCAGATCAAGTTTAAATCGTCAGAAAAAAGTCTATACAATTTCTATTTGAATATTTTGTATTAAGTCAATGTGATATTTATAGGCCTTCAAAAAATATTCATTTCGTGGATTTAATTGTATTACTCTGATTATGGTAACTACTATGAATTGTTAAGTTGATTTGTGATCCAAGGTTATTAGATTTAAGATATAAGTAATTTAGCTTAGCATTACTTAGTAAGTTCACTTCTTGAAAAAGCATGTTTTGAAACATTTCAACAAAACTGAGTTTCAATACTACAATACAAGCTTCAAATCTAAATTTTATGTATACAAACACACAAAAATGGTTCAATTGTTGTTATTTTAGTTTACTAATAAATTGGTATAATGAAACGCCATTTACGCGGGGAGAGTTTCTTGCGGCGAGAATCGTATGCGATTATCGCATGACATAACCGCCATAGATTAGCGTGTCCTGACAAATGTTTACACGATGCAACTTTTTTATATCCTTACGATAATCGTATCTTCGAAGCGATAAACTCCCCGTGTAAATGGAGCTTAATATGGAGATTTTCTTAAATGATTATTGTTTATCTGATAAGTAATAAAGCAGAAAGCGATAGGCAAGATATTTGTGCTGCAATTAGTTCCCCTTTCTAAACTAGCTTGAAAAACTTAACTGGAAGAGATATTTCTTGAAGATGAAATTAATGAATACTCATTAATGTTAAATGTCTTTATATGCAATGTTCTTCGTGTTTTTTGGAAAACATTGTTGCTTATTGTGCTTGATGTCTGTTTATCTCATTACATGTATGTTTCATGTCCAATATTGTATTAAATAAATGCTTGAAAACTAACCATGTATAATTACATTGACTAATAGGTACATGTTTTTCTCACTAACCTAATGCTTCATACCTCACTAATACAGCATTGAAATGGTTCGTATTAACATATATTTCAGTGCTTCTTATATTACGCAGATAATTTTTTTATTTATATTTTTTATTTTCAGATGAATCACCTATACAATTATACTGGAACAAAAATATGCGAAAAGTGCCTTAATAATGCCGTTACTTCATACATATTCATACACCAATACCATTTTAGTAGGAACAGGTTGAGTACATGTGTAGATTTGATGTTACATAGCCTTAACAGTGTTGAATCTCCAGAGAGTAATATATTTATAGAGATAGCGCATGATGCGATCATGCCAGCGCACGAAGGATATGACGAAACCCTTCTTTTGGACGAAAATGAGGATATAGACGAATCCAAACTCAGAGTAGAGGTACTTGAGGATGAATTTAGATTGAGAACTGAAGAGGATTCAGATGAACAAGCTCCCACTACACATACACATTTAGACAGTGATTCTGACACGTCAACATTACTGTATAATCCAGCGAAAGACGCGACCCAAACCTACTCTAGTAGAAATAAGGTCCTCAATGGCTACCAAATGTCAGACACTAAGGAAAAAGTCAGCGAATTCCTAACATTCAAGAAGAAGAAGCCACCAAAAAGAACCAACAAATGTAAATACACATGCCCGTTGTGCTGTAAGCATTTCATAACGGAATACTTCATGAAAAGGCACGTTTTGAAACACATCAACAAGAAAACGGAATGTAAATACTGTAAAACTAGCTTTAAATCTAAATTTTATCTATACGAACACACAAAAATGGTTCATTTGTTGAAACACTCGCAATATTACTCTTGTAATACATGCGGCCGGGCGTTTGGAGACTATCACAAACTTAGTTCACACGAGAAATATCACAGTAAGAAAATCTGCGATCTTTGTGATAAAGTTTTTAGTTCACAAAGACACCTTGACAGTCACATGCAAAGGCACGCCGCAAAATGGCGGACAGTGGTGCGCGGTTCGATAAAAACGTGCAGTTTTTGCGAGAAAGAGTACACGGGAGCCCACAATCTCTCCTTCCACGTTAACAAAGTACATTTGCAAATAAAACCATACAGTTGTGATATGTGTGACAAACAATTCTACACTGAATATGACATGAAGAACCATAAAAGACTTCACAGTATACGCACCAAAGAGCAATGCAATTTCTGCGACAAAGTATTGAAATCTAGAAAACAGTTGGTTGTTCATGTAAGGAAACATATAGGCGTTACCCCATATACTTGCCACCTTTGCGAGCAGTCGTTTTACTCGTTGCTAACTAAAAAAGAGCATATGAAAGTTTTTCATGGGGGTAGATTCTTGTGTCAGTTTTGTAATAACGCGTTGAACACTAGATATGAGCTGAAAGAACATATCGCCAGAGCTCACAATATAGTTTAGTTGTAATAGTGTGCTTTAATTTGTAAGTAATATGAGCCTAGAGATAATAAAACTTCTATAACAAAATATTAGCATAATTTCATACTTTTTAATGTGAAACATTATAAAGTGTCAAATCTAAATGAAAAATATTTGTTTTCCTGAGAAAGAGTTTTGCTAATCCTAAATCCATTAAAAAATAAATAAATTAGATGGATTGGAATCTTCGTGTGAGACTAAATAGAAGAACAAGGATGCGTATTGCACGCAGTGACGTCATCAGTGCGTGCGCACGAGAGATGGTGTCGCAATTTTACTTCTAATTATCTTTAAATTACTAATTACTGTCTTATTTTCCAATTTTAATGCTGGTTAAGCCCTAAGTCCTTAGTTTTCTTGTGTATAATTTAAATTAAGAAATTACACTATTGCTATAGAAGTTTTATTTCAAACAATGGGCTGTTAGGTGCTCCCAATAGACTGTGACACTTATGACATAAAATGTATGAATTATATTTGCATACAGAATTGTTGCTGGTCGTTTAAATATTTGGGTTTCGTGAAATATTTGGACATAATTTATGAGTCATTTAGGTAAAGTGTTACGGCATATATTATGTATTGTATTAAGTACCTATTTAATAAATATATTTACACTGATAATGGGTTTTTCTTCATAAATATCAATTTGGTGTAGCTTCTATAAAATTATAACAATATTTAATAGTGACAATCTGTACAGTGTAGTGAGTGAGGCTGGTTGTGAAATAAGAAGGCGGGTTCGATTCTCGCATCAGCAGAATATTTTTTTGTATACTGGGTACTGACAAATAAATACACCCAACAGTCACATACACAGTCCTGACCCCACACTAAGGTCGAGCTTTGTATCGTATCAGAAACTATGAGACTTTTCGGTCTCACAAACGCACAGACTCAAAACAAATGCCTGTGGTTCACATAAACATTTGCTTCGGTTAGTTTGTTGAAATTCATGATGGTAGTCCTGTCCGTCATTATAGTGTATTTAGGTTGAGGAACGAAATAAAAACTTTTATAACATTTACATTATTTTATTTTCGAGATACATCTAATAATCATGAGTCATTAAAATATGCATACATGATTTAAAATCGAAGTATACTAAATAGCCTAACAAAATTGGTGTTCTTTTTCTCATTGTAAAGCAACATAATATTTCTACAACTATTCATAATTTGTACATGATACACTATAGTCTATACAGTCTATTACCTAAAATATAAACAACAATTAAATATTACGTAAAAATCTTCATACATTCAATAAATAAATTTGACTATGGTTGGCCAACTAGGTAAATATTGTTACGGCTAGATCGCAGAATTGATAATTACGTTAGACTATTTCATGGCGAATAAAATACACAGCATATTCACATCACAGCCTCGGTGGCGCAGTTGTACTTTGATAGGACTACAATGCTGATGTCTCGGGTTCGAATCCCGCGTCGGGCAAAGTAATATTGGATTTTTGTGTTCATTATCAGCCCGGAGTCTGGAATTTGTGCCCGATATGGCGATAGGCTCGCCCCCACCCTTTCAAGGAAAAAGGCGTGATGTTATGCATATTGATATCCTAATATAGATAGGTAGACATTTAAATGGTGTGACCAGCTTTACTTGACAACATGAGCTGCCACCATTTATGAAATAATCGAATACATCATGAAACAATCAATTCTGCGAATTGGCTACATTTGCTTATTTGTGTATGATAACTCAGAATTCAATCAGTCTAAATGTCAGGAAAATATAAAAACTACTAGCGAACACACTTCAATTTAATATGTCATGGCTCAGTCTAATCTTTAAATAGGTTATGGTACATTCAGACCATCAAATACTTTGAAAATCAAGAAAACATATTTGTAATTTGTATACAAAATAAAAATAATTGTCTTCATCCTTCTACCATGAATGTACATAATGGAAGCGTGTCGGATGCAAACATATTATTACCTATCCTCTTTCATACCAAAATAAGACGAGAATGAAGATTTTGTGTTATAAGATTTTAAAACATCATAAAATATGTTGGATGAGGCTATATCTCTTGATGGTCAATATATTTTTTCTTACTGACATGATTTATAAGTTTTGTATGGTCAATTACCTAATTTAATACAATTATACCATTCAATCCCTTGATTATCATTAATCTCCGTAATGCCCTTGTTCAACATATTCCCATTGTGACGTGTCTTTCGCTAGGATCCTATGACCACTTCAGTATCAATTTTAGGCAGCCTGCCATCTTCAAACAAATGGTAGTACTCCTTCGACACAGCTTCTTTGTAATTAAAAGGTCTATTTTTATCTTTCCAATGCACATGCTTGAAGTGATGTCTCATTTCTCTCACTATGTGGAACATAGTGTCACAAGATGGACAAGCAACTGTTTTTTCTAAATGTTTCTTAAGTCTATGGGTTTTCATGATGCTCGATGATCTGAATTTCTCTCCACAAACGTCACATGTGTATGGGCATTCCCCAGTATGAATACGTAAGTGCATTTTTAAGCACACTTTATTGGCAAATTTCTTTCCGCATATAGAACAGAAGCATTCGTTATCTGAAGTGTGTGTCGCCAAGTGTTCCGTGAGCCTGATTTTACCGCAAAATCTTTTGGAACAAATGTGGCATCCATACGGCTTCACTTTGAAATGATATCTGTTCATGTGAGCATCCAAATCACTTTTCTTTCTCATCAAATGACCGCATAAGAGACATTGCACCTTCGAAATTATCTTATTGGGCCCAAGCTTATTGTGACCTTTTAAGTGTTTATCATAGGTAGAGGCTTTAACAGTCTTGCCGCATTCTGAACATTCTACTTTTTCGTGATTCTTTTGATGGATCTTGAGTAGCGATTCTAAATGGAACGACTTGCCGCATACTTCGCATATGTGTGACATTCCGCTGTCTCGGTTGTACAGGCAACGAACCGCATGTTGCGGGTAGAAACCAACAATAACCCTTTTCTTGCATCCAGGACACTGTATTCTATCATAGTGTCTTTGTTGATGTATATACAGCTTTTTCAAACTGTGGTATTCTTTTAAACAAGTCCTGCAAGGATACATCGTGTCTATCTCATGTAAATCTTGGTGCTTTTCTAATTCCTTGACATTGTTAAATTTCACATCACATAGAGTGCACTCGATATTTTTCCGCCTTTTCTTGCATTGCACACTGCTATGTGCTGTTACTTGATGTTCTTCTAACTTTACTTCTTCTAAGAATCTTCTGTTGCACAATTTACAAGCATAGCCACCGTCAGCATGCCTAAGGAAATCGTGTTTCTCAAGTTCCTCCTCTAGATCGAATGAAGCGGCGCATTTGTCACAATTAAATGCTCTGATACTCGTTTTGCAAGATTTCCGGTGATCGGTGAGAACATTTCGTTTTTTAAACTCAGTGTCGCAGTATTCACAGATATTGTCGATGTGGTACTGGTCTATGTGAGTTTTCAAGCTCATTTTTGTGTAAAATTGCATTCCACAGTCATTGCAAGTGAAAGGATGGTGATCCAAGTGCTCTCTGTTAACATGAGTTATAAAGTACTCTTTTCTATGAGTAACATAGTCACATTCTGTGCAGCTTATCTTAGGCGCGTGGTTCAAAACCTGTTGCCTGTACGACACTAAGTAATTATAATGTATGCATGGCATAATAAAGCAGTCTGGACAACTAAACTTGCATTTGTGAGTCTTCAAATCTTCCATGCTTATTTCTTTCAAGCACATCACACATTGAGACTTGACAGAAGTGTCGTTAACTAAATGGCTAGCTTTAAAATGTGTATCTAAAGCTTCTTGTGTGTAGTAGACAAGTTCACAGAATTTGCAAGGATACACTAAGTTTGGATGGTTTACTCTTAAATGTCCAAATAGCTCTTCATCTTTGAGTAATGTTTGACAAATCTTGCACCGGGCTTTCGAGTGGGTCTTGTAATGTACATTTAATGATTGCTGTGTGTTGTATGACTTGTCACAGAGCCTACACTTGAAGATTTGGAACTTGTGCTTAGCTTTCTCATGTTCTTTTAATGATCTGTATGTTGTAAATATATCAGGGCATTGGTTGCATTTGTATGTAGTATATGTTGGCTTCGACCTGGGTGTGAGGGTTTTTATCGGCTTAATAACCAGCTTGCCTTTCTCCAGTGTTATATTAGGTGTTCCCTCAGATTTCAGCATTTTTGGGGAGAATATTTTATCACTTTTATGTGTTAAAGGCGGTGCAGGTTCTTTAACTGGTCCGTTAGGTTCTGGAATTGTTTCAGGTTTTATGTTATAGTGTTTTGTTGTAATAGGCTGGTCTGTGGGTATTATCTCGGTGACAGCTATAAGACCCTCAATGTCGTCAAACATTTCCACATCGTTTTCCAACACAATCATTACATTGGCATTATCACACATAGTCACACCGTAATTGTCTAGGACTTGCTCGCTGACATCAACAGCCTTGGAGTATATGTCCATTACACAGTTGTTTATAATTTTTGAGAGCATCTTGGTGTTTCTTATGAACAGGTATGACTGTAGGGTCTTTTCAGTGCATGCGTCACATAACAGGGTGCTTGCCATTATGGTTTCAATCTGAAAATAATAAAGATGTATCATTTCTTAGTCTATATTTATTAAAAGTCTAATTTTGAGTAGATTATTTTTTATTAATTTAATGTAATTATATTTCAGAGAGTCCACAATTTAAATTTGTACTCAATTGTTCTATAAATTTTCTGCATATAAAAATATTGGTGATGCAACCAAGAATAATAAAAATTAATAATTATTTTATTTCCTAATATTCAGTTACTTTATCTAATAATAAAATAATACAACATACATCATCATTAAACACATAATTCAATATATCCAGCAGTGACTGTGAGTCCTTCTGTCTGCCGATCACAAACTCTTTATCGAGAGGATTGAGACTCCTGGTATTATCCAGACACATTCCACAGAACTGGGGACAATCCCACAGGCACACCAACTTCTCTTTCAGCCATTCCACTTGAGCCTTCTCCGAGTTTGTCGGAGGTTTAACTGTTTCCTGACTCGCATGGATTTCAATAGTCTCCTCCATTGTTTAGCTGAAAGCAAAAGTAATTATAATTCATTTAGAGCACCACAATTAAATTAGAAAAAAATATACTTAAATGCTTTTAATTTGCATATTGAACACATCAATTATTTCAATGTATGTAGAATTCTTTAGTACAATAAAACTTTAATTTATTGCGTTTTTCCTATAGAAACTACCTTAATATATAAGTAGAAACAAATAAGCAAGTTTTTTAAGATGTAATAAAAAAAATAATTATATTCTGTGCCTTGGGCTTTATGTGGCAAGACACTGTCATGTCAAAAGAAAGAATAACAAAGATTAAGTGTAGCAATTGTACTTTAAAAAGATGATGCTGATCACTAATAACTTAATTTTGCTCAGTTTTTTAATGATATTTAAAGAACATAATATAATATGTATATTACAAATTGTATACAAAAGATAACCAATTATGAGCTACCGCAGATAGGAGGACTTGTAGCAATACAAGCAATCATGAATCAACTATTGCCTATACATTCTCAACAGTGGCAAGCCTTATCAAGATAAATATTAACATTTTATATGACTTAAAATTAATAACTAATTATAATTAATTACGAGGGTTTAACTTCTAATATACAAGCAGTGTTAATTCTAAGAGAACATAGGTAAGTGGTACTTATGTATTTAATTGTTACCGCTAATATACAGATGCTAACATAGCCGCAAATTGTTTTCGATACTAATCAAATATAGCATTAAATTGCTTAACTTAGCCAAAACTTATTAGTTCAAGACACGGCTAAGAAAATGCTGTATTATAAGGCACAGTCCTGTTAGATCAACGACATAAACATATACAAATTCCATTAAGCATCGCTTTCAGGTTATTCGTACTTGGCAACAAAATGGCGGTAATTACTGCATTCACAATACGCATTACGAAACGGGCAATAAAATATCTCCCATTAGTATATTTCTGGAAAGAATTGATGAATTTAGAACGGAAATAAAATATTGTTTGTTGATGAGTGTTTCATAAGAATCTTAAGTCACCTTATTGTTCGCGTTCCGGGATTGCTACGTTGATAAAATTGGCTTCGGTTCCTCCCAGCGCGGCGCAGCGACGTGAAACAGGCAAGATGTCGTTGTATCGTCCATACACGTCAAATACTATGATTGTCACATTTTAATTTCGAAACGGCGATATAAATAGCATTGATTTAAAAAAATATAGTAAAATACTTTTATTATATGTATAAAATACTTAAATAATTGAATAATTGAAAAGATATGGAATATTTTCTATGCTAAAAAGCTATCTTTTACGGTTTCGCACCTAAAAATCAATCCGGGGTCCAATGTCCGACCGTAATTGAGAACTGTCAAACGTCAAATGACAATTCAGATGTTGCATACAAGGAACTTATACTCTAACTGGAATGCTCACGAGCACTTCAAAAGCGTTCCGAAGAGTTCAAGATTCAACAAGGTAGCCGTGTCCCTTTCTACTAGTGTGACCATACAAATGTATACAATAGGACATTTCCATAATAGGTTTAAAAAAATATAAGTATATTAACAATTTACATGTTTAAACTAAATGAATGGGAAGACTGATGGATTGTCAAGTCAGAGATCCTGAATTCGACCCTATGCTTGAGACGACAGCATTATTTTTACTACCTTTTTTTAAATTTTGCCGCCTGCTCTCAAAACCCGCTCCTAACTTATACCACTGAGTGGATGCGTATTTACAATCTTAATTTACACCCACTCATAGATGAAGGAATATGGACATACACAATAGAAGTTCTCTGTAGTGCTCTTGAAGTTAGGAGAAGATTTTTTTAAATTAATAGGTCCAGGCAAACGAGCAAACATGTCACCTGTTCGTAAGTGATCCCTGCCGCCCATGAACTTCCATAACGCTTTGATCGTAGATGTGTTGCAGGACCATCAAATCGAGAGCGGAGCGGGTATGAGAAAGAATGGGGAGAAAAAAGGGATACGGGGTATCCGGCAATCTCACTCACCGAACGAAACAAGACAGCAAGTCTGTCATTTCTCGTCGATTTCCTGTGAGACAAGGGTACTACGGATAAGCCTGCTCATACATGCTGAGTCATTACTGACAACCTTGCTCTACCACTTCCAGAAGTCACTTTTCATAGTGGAAGTTTGAATAAAATAAAACTATAAAATAAAACCATTTAAACATTTCTAATTAATTTATTTGTAATATTACACAACAGCATGTGTCCGCGACTTTGTCTGCGTTTATGCATACAATCAATTCTGTTTCAAAGTACCAGTCTTGTTTTCATTAACTAATTATGAACTATTATGACTTTTTATTACAATGAGTTCTGTTATAAAGTAACAAAAAAATAACTAAACAAACTTTCATCTCAAACATAGTTGTAATTTTAAATTACATACAGATAAACAGCCTTTTCTCATACTGATTATGAAATATAAATACTTTTTATCACCTCATTGTTATGTTATAAAATAAAAAAAACAACTTATTAATCTTTCTTCTAACGGCCTTATTCATAGACAGTTTTAAAACTTATTTTAGGCATCGAATATTTTAGTCTTCTTCGCTCAAACTGAATTGAAAAGTCGTTCGAAAGGGACATAACATTCGATAACTAAAATAGATTTTAACTGTCTATGAATAAATAAATCAATACACCCAACAGTCACACACATAGTCCTGACCCCACACTAAGATTGAATCTTGTGTCGTGGGTATTAGAAACAACGAGAGACTTTTCGGTCTTACAAACACTTATTGTAGAGTGTAAATATGCCACACCGTCAAAATGTATTACTTCAAAAAATACCTTTCAAGGAATGTAAAATTTTACGAACAATAGACTATATTTCTCGGTAACATAAAAAACATTCAGCAACGATTATTCGATCATAAAAAAATTAGAGCTATTTGAACTGAATATGTGCAGTTCTAAAATAAGTACAATAAAAATATTTAATATTTTTTGAAAAAATTCATAATAGGAAATAATATAGATGTTGGTAAATAGCTCAATAAAATTTAAAATGGGCAAATGGCAAGGTTGCAAATTTCGAGAGAAAATGCATATAATCCGGTCCCAAGTTATAACACAATTATTGTCACCTTACTCCATTCTATGGTTTTATCGCATCGGCCATTGCTCATTGACATAGACAGCTAAGTGTTGCCATGTGTTATACAAAAAATATTACTTAATTCTTCCATTTCGAAAATAAAATATTTTTATTTACAAAATATTAAAAAAATAAATGAAATAAGTGTGCTATTAATTGAGGGTTAATGTTATAAATTATGTTTATGCTTATTTGGGTATCAAGGCTCAAGAAGGTGTTTATTACAAGGCTATCCTAAAGAATGTAAAAACTACTATTTGTTCCTTTTTTTACTAGTGACAAGCTGTTAGAAAGAGACATCCACCCTTGGCCCGGAACGTTTTTCCTTCTGGAAATATTCACGCAAATATAAAACTTATTGCGCTTGAAATAAAGTATAATTTACAATGTGTATTATTGTGTCGTGAGCATTCCAGTTAGAGTATAAGTTCCTTGGTTGCATACAAATAATCGACTAATATGCATTGATTTGAATATCACAATCGCCCTATCATGCATTATTTATTAGAAAGTTTAAGTACTATACGAAAATACGATTTTTTTAATGTCGCTATTGTAAATAATGTATTTTAGAAGCATGTAAATATTCATTTAAGGTGCGTTAAGAAAGGAAATTTGAATTATACGATACAACACGCTAAGCATTGACCATACTATTTTTTATCTATAGTTCCAACCTAAGAAACTTTTGAGTTGACTTTTGAAGTTTTCTTTGTTTGAAAGAAAATTCAACGGCACTTTTTATCTGCCGAATTTTATTGTAAAATGGATTTATTAAAATTAATTATAGACGCAGATAGATTAAGCGCCACGTGTTTTTTGTGTTTTAAATTATGTGATAATGGAACCAATTTATTTGAAAATATTTATATGGAAGACACATCTCTTGATTTCGCGGTTAAAACTTCTCTATCTAACGTAATAAAATATTTATTCCCTTCTGAAGTAAGTATACTTTAAACATAGATTTTTGTGGGTATATAATCTAGTTTTATGTAGCCAAGGGCAATATAAATCATAACTTAAATTCATGTTTTTATACCTATGCATTTACGATTAATCCTAGAAATAACTTTTGAGAGGGTTACAGGGTAGAGGGTTAATTTAGTTACACCTGACCTTGATTTCAAATTTAAGATAATGCAATTTAAATTTAATTTTACTGCCTATGAAATTAATATTTTTTTACTTACCTATCATGTAATTATATTGCTATACTTATCTAAAATTTTCAGACTATTATATCCAGCAAAGCTTGTGAAGATTGTGCCGAAGATTTGAAAAAGATATATTTCAAATTACAAGCACGTAGCATAAATATAGAAAATCTGAACCACATAGTCAATATAATTAACAGTAATATATCTGGAAAATTATTTGGAGATTGCAGTATTCAAATAAAGATGCCCGTGTCACAAAAACAAATAAATAATGATGCTATAAGCAATCAGGGGTCCACAGAAACTGCTGCATTAAATGATCAAACTTGCAACTTCAATTTTATTCACAAAAAGTTAAATACTGAGCATAAACAAACACAAAATAATAGTTGTAATAGTGAAATTTGTCACATTTGTGGGAAAAACTGTGAGAATCCCAAAGCTTTAAAGTCCCATTTGAATTGTCATAACAAAAAAGAATGCCCATATTGCAAGAAGATTTTAAAAACTCATTCTCATTTTAATAAACACTTAAAAAGTCATCAAACAAATGTTAAGAGAAGAAGGAAGACAAACTTGTACCTCTGTGATAGTTGTCCATACAAATCATTGAATAAAACTGACTTGCTATCCCACATAAACAAAGCACACTTGGGAATCAGACCGTACCAATGTGAAATATGTTTGAAGAGTTTCCACAAGAAGAGTAATCTAACTGCCCACATATCAGGTCATGATAGAAAGAAATTAATATGTGAGATATGTGGAAACAATTTCTCATTTAAAAAAACATTGATTCAACATTTAAAACTGCATGAGGGTGTAAGGAATTACGAATGTGAGCAATGTAAAAGAAAATTTGTTACACTGAGTCGTAAAAATGAGCATATAAGGAGAACTCATTCTAGTGAGCATCTTAATTGTCTATTTTGTGAAAAGAAGTATGCATTGAAAAAGGATTTAAACAGTCATATGAAGAAAAATCATTGTGATGTTATTTTGAATGCTGGAGGGAATGGTATTGAATGATTTTGATATTTTTTACACAACAATTGACTGCTGATAATTATAATTATGGATAAGTAAATGGGCATACTTGTAAGATGGCACCAATAGGAGAAGGAAACGGGGTATTTAAAAAAAGACAGTATAACAAAAATCTGTTAAATGAAAGTCAGTATTAAATGTAGCTTAAGTTTTTTATTTTATTAAAAAATAAGGTACAAAAGGACTTTGTTCTTAACAATTGGTCAATGGTTATAATTTACAATAAATATATTATGAACTGTTGTTGAGTATTTTAATTAGTCAAAAATGTTTTAATTAGTCATGATTCATTTTTATAGTCACAACAATAAAATATCTACATTATTGTGATACTAAATTACCTCTCCTCTGAAACTAAAGGATTTTTTAGGGTCTCTCCCAACCCCTTTTTGTCCAATTTAGGGTGGTAAATATTTTACTGTGGTAGACTATATTCACATTTTACTGAATTCAAAAATACACAGATTTTGAAAAAAAAAAAGATTTTTTTTGTATCAATCTTATTTTTTTGGCGTAATAAAACGTCACATCGATGTTAATGAACTGGCTTCGCATATCATTGAAAATGGCATGATGGTTTATATTTTTCAAATACATATTAACGTTTTATATCGTCCAAGGCACTTAGACGTGTTATTACGCCTGGATAATATTTTTATTTATAATATTTAATTTAAGAATATACATAGTCATAGTGTCTTTTTATTAATGTTATGTTTATAATACTTATTTTCATAAGTATACTATACATTTTATAATATTTGTACTTATCATCCTTAACAATAATAAAAAAATATTTTTATTCACTATTTTTTGAAATTTTTAGGCAGTGATATTTTTAATAGGAATTTAAAGGTTGTAATCATTCTAATTATAATAAAGTTTAGTCCAGTGGTTTTAAATCCAAGCTTATAGTTTTTAAATGTATTATAGCATTAAAAATAAATTATTTTTCAACGAACATGTTTCATGTGATATAGACTTGCAAAGATTGATATTAATCTTATTTTCGTACAGAGATGTTGAAAAAATAATAATAAGAAAACTTATACAAGTCAAGAGCAAAAAAAAAACAGCTGAGTAGATAACCACCTCCTTTATTGAAGTCGGTTAAAATTTGTTTCTAGCGTTTCGTAATAATAAACTTTTTAAATCTTTAAATTTTTTTCGTTATATACCATGAAAGAGATATTTGTAACCAAAAATTTATTTAAGCATGTAAAATAAAATAATTATCCTACATAATTGGCAATAATGGTATCTGAACTGGTAACTATATTTTAACTTAAAACAAAATATACAAGTAACCCTAACTCGGTCTGAATTCGGATCTTATTTGGCTAGAAATGCAGCTTGTGAATTCAGATTATTGGGCACTAGAGTATGTAACTCAGATGTTTTTTATGTTTATTACAAATTGACGTAGAAATCACAGTCAAAATACTTATATTTATAAAATCAAACGATTTATTAAGAAAAATTGTATGCCTGGTCACCGTAAATAAAACTGACCAAAAATGTGCCTTACTTTATCGCAATTTGTAGATCTGTCCCCCTCATTTCTACGCACTCAATTACGCTCCTTCTTGCTTCACTGTTTGCTTGCGTGTCTGGAACTCTACACGCGCGCACATATTTTATTGGACATACTAATATTTTGGTAAACGAAAGTTAATACGTAAGAATTTCTACGGTATGTAAAGTCCGCCAACCCGCATTAGGCCTGCGTGGCGGACTATATTATGGCCTAACCTCTCTCAATCGTACTCTCGATTGTAGAGGAGGCCCGTGCCCTGCAGTCGGACGTATATGGGCTGATACAGATACAGATACTGAAAGATAAGACACCAAGTTACAAATCTTATTGATAAAAATCTTGTGCCTAAATTAATTTGTACGTCAATTCAGAACAAACTAACACAATAACACAAGTCAGCCGTTAAGTAGCGTCTAGTACTGGTAGCCGCCGCCCTGTCCGTATGCTTGCCCGGAGGAGGACCCACTGCCGTAGCCAGCTTGGTCGGGGTACCTCGCCTCGCCTTCGTATGACACCTGGTGGAAAAACAAAAATTATGGTAGAATAATTATGTATAATAATAATAATAAATACACCCAACAGTCACATACATAGTCCTGACCCCACACTAAGATCGAGTCTTGTGTCGTGGGTATCAGAAACTACGAGAGACTTTTCGGTCTCACAAACACCCAGACCCGAAACAAATACCTGTGGATCACACAAATATTTGTATCGGTGCGGGGATCGAACCCGCGGCCTCTCGTTTCACAGGTGGCGTCTAAGCAACTGCGCCACGGAGGCTGTCAAACCTTAACCTTGGTTGCTTACCAATAACTATAGGGAGAATACATGTTAACTAAGTTTCAATTATAAGTGGAAATTCTTTTTGTGATTAGAAGTGAAACTTACTGCGCCCTTAAAACATAATGCCGCCTACTGGCTTGCTTGCAAAATTGTCTGCATTTATTAAAGGCTGTTCATAATATATTTAAAAGTAAATGACGAATTAAATAGGGGAGACTTATTTAACTTAAACAGATATGGAAATGTATCTATCTATGTGGTATCTGATGATTGACGAGAACAGTATTATACAGATATTAAATGCACTATCGTCTGGTGAGCGAAAATTCTATCGCTCATTGACTTAATCACGTCGACTTAACAGAAAATCTGCGCAAAAATTGTTCCCGCAATCCATAATTCTTGCGTAATCTACTTTGTCTACTTGTCATCACTACGTACCATCACTTTGCTATATTAATTATTTAACTGTACGAATAACAAAAACTCACCTGGGCATTAAATCCATTCTTCCAATCAGCAGTATATTTAACAATCTGCGTGCGACCATCAGGCAACGCTACCCTGTACTCTCCAGTTGTCACGTCTCCATCAGAGATGGCGTTGTGGCTGTAATCGTTGCCGTCTTCGTTCACCGCGTACGCGAAGTCGAAGGGCATGCCGGGCTCGTGATGGTGATGATGATCATGCTCATCATGATGCTCGTGATGCTCGTGGTGCTCGTGGTGGTCGGAGTGATCGTGGCCGTGGTCGTGGGGCTGAAAGTTTTTTGAACGTATGAGAATCGTCTGGCAGCAATATGAGTCGAAGCCTTGTCGAAGTCGCAAGCCGAACTTGGATGCGACTGACAAAGGACAGAGAAAAGTGGCATAGTATGAGGGAGACCTATACCCAGCAGTACCACCCTACAAGCTGTGGAAGATGATGATGATGATGATAAAAATCAATGGAAATCACAGCGTAGGTAATTCAAAAAATTAAAGTGAAGTACTGGAATTAAAAAAGTTACCGTGGTTATTACTAGTGATTAATATGGGCCACAGAAAATTAGTTGATAAAAATTGGCCTTGCCTGAAAGATTCGTGAAAGCGGCTATCATCATCGTTAAGATTATTTTTCTTATATCGGTCTTTGAATAAAAAAAGTGCAAGAGAGGATCAGAGGCCATTATTTTATTAATTTTAGTCTTTTCATAAGTGGAGGTTCCCCGGAATAAGGCCGCCCCAAAGAAACATGACAACGAAATTCACTTCAAGAGTTCCGGTCGGTTTTATCTCAATGATGTAACTGTCATTATAGCCAGCGCAGACCGGGACGGCATGCCAAGGGACTTATATTATTCACCAAAGCATATTTAATCTTATCTGGTAATATTATCGAACACGACATTAATTTCAATGTTTTAAATTGATGCCGCATTGAGAAAACCCTTGTCATGCCGTCTCGGTCTGCGCTGTCCCTCATTCAATCGGACTGGATTCGTTTTGTAGCTAAAACTGGCTTGTTAGATTTACTCATATTTTATTAATTCAATCCATAAAATATAAAAATGCTTTGAATCAAACTAGATTAAATTCCAAAACAATAAACATGTTTTATTATGAAATAAAACGTCTGTAAGTTATTTGTTAGAAAATCTGGCGAAATAAATTGTGGGGCCGCGAAATGGATGGAAAAATTCGAAGACGTGTTTATAGAAATGTTTTTGTTGTGGTATTATTAATTCATTTATTTAATAAGAACACGAAATATATTAATTTAGATATAAACTTGGTCTGACGAAACCGAGCTCTTGTTTTTTAATTCAGCAGGCAAACGAAGATGTAAATCCTACTCTGTACAAGCCGTTATGGTTCATGATGGCAATTTTCTAACATATTTATTAACCTTGTTATTGTTATTTTACAGACAATTGTTATAACTCTTTCGATTCGTGTTCATGCAGATTACGACACGCAGTCAGGTTGGTTTCGGAAACAGTTGCTTTGCGAGAATTCATAAAACATTACCTAGGTAATTACTTAAGCGGGCTTTAGTCTAAATAATTGTTTTATTTGAGATGATCAACAATTATATATGGGTGAGAGGGCACAAGGCATGAAGAGGAATTGAAATGTATATTTTGATGATAATTAAAGATCTCTTTATTATTTTTCGGTACAATATTTCTTATCTATGACAATAGATGGCGTTAGTTATATAATTATAGCTTGGTTGCGTATGAAAATTTATCGAAAATAATTCCAAAAGAGTTAAGCTAAAGTCCTAGAAGCACACCATTTTTCTCCATTGATATTATAATAAAAGACAATGAGAGTTTATGTCCAAAAATGGAAAATTGATTGAATTACCACATAGGAAAATGCTGACCTTTAGTATTTTATGTGGAACTGTTTTATAAATACTAAATTGCAGTTAATTTTTTTTTCAGCTGTAAAATTAAAACACATAGACATGGGTATGTAGTAGTTTCATTGATATTTATTTCGTTTAAAGATATTATTGAATTGTTAGACAATAATTTCACAGAATACGGCGAGAAACTGACAAGTAAGTATTTGGTAAATTACGAATACACTCAATAGTCACATTGCCTACACTTTGCAAAAAGAAACCTAAATTTTCTATCGTGGTTGCTACCACCTACACATTTTTCTATCCCGCAAACACAAATTAAATAGTTTGAAGATTTTCAAAACAGTAACGGCCTTATTCATAGATAGATAATAAATTTAAAACCTATTTTAGTTGCTGAATGTTTTGTCCCTTTCGAACAACTTTAGAATTCAGTTTGAGCGAAAAAAACAAAACGTTCGATAATTAAAATAAGTTTTAAGTCCGTCTACGAATCAAGTCGTAAATAAGGTAATAAGTATGGTCAAAGTTTTAGTTGTGAATAAACGTGTCGGAAGTATTTATGGTTTTCAGCTACCACATGATGTCAATATCTATTCTGTGTTTTCCACGTTAGTCAGTCGCTAATGCGTTTTACCTACTCAACTACGAGCCTTTAGCCATATTTATTTTGCAACTTAATTACCTAAGACTACTAGTAAGTGTAGTATTAAATATTAGTAAATGTATTTCATTTAAAGGTCTGGAACAGGGTGAGTCATTATCATCTGGACTAAGAAGTACATGTACTGATTTATTAATCATATTGGAAACTTATATGCTGACCAATGTAATAATGTATCATTTATTCATGTAAATGTACGAGTAGGGTACCTACTTGGTATGAAAATTTCCATGTTTACTGTTTGAGCCTTTCTTCTATCTTAAAATTTGATGTTTTTTGCATAACAAAATGAAGGGAGCCTTTTTTAGCTTAACTCTAAGGTATTAATTTCTAAATTTTAATATCGCCTATTTAAAACACTAAGCTTATGACAAAACCTACTAATAAATTTGTGTATGGTCAGGGTTTTTAATTTTTCCATTGGCAGCTGCAGGTCGGACGCCGTTGAAGTTCAATAGGACCCGCTTTCTGTCTTCCACCAGGTGTACCACCGGAGAACCAATTAAAGGTAAAATAATTAATAATTAGTAATCACCAGACTCAAATCCCAGGCCACACCCCTGACTTTTCGGAGTCATGTTTGTATTGATAGTCATTCACGCACTATAAAGGCGGAGGAAACCTGCATACCATAGCAATTTGTAAGAATTCTATGGTATGTAAAGTCCGCCAAGCCGCACTAGGCCAGCGTGGTGGACTAAATGGCTTAACCTATCAATCGTTCTCTAGATGTATTCTCTCGTAGAGGAAACCTCTGCTTTGCAGTGGGACGTATATGATATAGAGAAACAATAGAGACTATACTGAACCAACAGGTCGCTTTCGAGACCCTTGGGGAGGCCTGTATCTAGCTATGGACTTGTATTACTGAAGAGAGAGAGAGTGGAAGTGAGAAAGACTATGTCGCCGTTTATTCTACTGCAATACAACCTGTTTCAACGCTTGCTTCAATAGTTTATACAAGAAGTTATGGATTCATGATGCCCTACAATTAAAATTTGTTTTTCTTTCAGTGGATTCGGCTTATGTGCCAGGTAAAGTTTTCTTCTCATCACAATGTAAGCTAGCAATTTTATTTCGTGTAAATTTTTGTTCTAAAATAAATTATTATGTTATTATTTATATTTTCAGAAACCAGTGGCGGTAACTATATTTTATTTATATATACTTTTATTTGTTTGGCAAAGTTAATTTTAATGTATGTCCATTTGATTACAGAGAACGGAATAGAAAAACAAATTGGTGAATTGACAAATCCGCCTATGGATGGTACGAATTGTTTGCAATATTATATTAGAAACGGCTTGCTTCCACTTACTTTCTACGATTCTTATTAAGATTGCTGTAAATAGCGTCTTTAGTGGAGACTTTCCCGCCACAAATTTACCACTGCTACTCCTGCCAGCCAGGATCGACAGAAAACAATTGATGATTTGATGATGATGATTTGCGGGTGCAATTCCAAACGAAAAAATATTTATTTTACCTGTAGTTTGAAGTTATTTTATAATCAAATATCTATGTTTGAATGATTTTTTCTTCAGATGATGTAACGACACAAAAATATCTGGCGCCGTCACCAGGCGATAATCCTCATTACTTTGATGATGAAAGATAAATTATCTTTATTTATTTCGTTTCATTTGAAGCCTTATAATTTCCCCGTCTAGGTCGTTTTATTGTAAAATCCCATTACACAATGTTAATGTGGAAGTGGGTCAAAGAACCGAACAGATCAATTAATAAACGATCTAGGAGTCTAACTAAGGATCCCGAAAATAGACCAATCAAAACACGTCAAATGTGGGCGTGTCGAAAATACTTTGAGCCCATTGGTCTATTTTCGGGATGGGGGTCCTTTAATAATTTCGGCCGTAGTTTTGGTCAAAATACTTGGTAGTTTTTGGGGTCGTTTATTAATTCGGCCGTAGCTTAGGTCAAGATATTTGGTAGTAGTTGAAGGTTTACCTCAGGGCCTGGTGGTGGCACGTAGATGGGCCTCTGTGTGGGCCTGAACGTGGGCGGCTGTGGCCTGTATGTAGGCTGCTGGAAAATATAATGGGGTATTTTACTATAAGAAAGAAAAAA
Organism: Deilephila porcellus; assembly: GCA_905220455.2. Lineage (NCBI taxonomy): Eukaryota > Metazoa > Arthropoda > Insecta > Lepidoptera > Sphingidae > Deilephila > Deilephila porcellus. The sequence goes on along the minus strand of LR999996.1, from coordinate 1,106,961 downwards.
TCTATTGAAATTTGATATTTATTTAAATAGTTTGTCTTAATCTTAGGAACAACTTAAAAGACTTTTTGAAACATACATACATACATAAACTCACGCCTTTATCCTCGAAGGGGTAGGCAGAGGCGCCACTAACTAGGACACCCACATTTCGCCTTGCATTGCTCTGTCCCACGACGTGATAGGGGGCGAGCCTATCGCCATATCGGAAAATGGGTAGAACACCCCATTGTGGTGTTAGAATCACGTATTTAAGTCTACAAATCAATCTGCAAGATGGGGTTACAAAGTAGGACTGATATTAAGGTAGATGTGGGGTAAAGACAGCAAATAAATGGATAAATCGAACAGCGACATATCAGTCCTCACCTCATTTTGAGATATATCTTGTGTTGGGGGTAGTAAGGACTACGAGAGACTTTTCTGTCCTACAAATAACAATATTTGTGGATCACACAAACAGTTATGTCGTTGCGAATAACGAACTTGCGGCCTGTCGTTTCTTAGCCGGCTCTCAACCAACCGCGCCACGGAGGCTGTCAATATATTGTGTATGTAACCACAAAATATAACCGATATTTAATATTGATAGTATGAGCGGTGCAGTCCACATACATTTATACTATTACATCCGCCTGATTGTACCTAATATACCTACGCAAGACGAACCTGAAACGCGACAATCTTGCGACCTATTTTAAATCCAGGCTTTATTCGTAGACATCTGAAAACATATTTTAGTTACCGCATGTTTTGCCTTCTTCGCTCAAACTGAATTCAAAAGTCGTTCGAAAGGAACAAAATTTTCGATAACTAAAATACGTTTTAAAACTGCATGTATAAGGCCGTTGTTTGTATACTGGTCTTACGAATATTAAGCCAATCTAGCAGCAAACCCAACCTAATCCATCAGAAACATTTAGGAACAATTCAATTACATCAAACAGCATTCCTAGTTGAGTGTTTATTTATGTGAACAATGCGCGGTGACGTCACATCGAACAATAACTGCGTTCACGGCCATATGTTTCCCAGTCATCGTTTTAGTACGTTTAGAATTATATTTTTTGGTGTTCCGTGAGTTACTTTGCTTTGAAACTTTAAGAAGCCTGATTAATGGTAAGTAATTAAGTATTTACTGGATGCTAAGAGCTGTGAAGTCTTAAAATCGATTCTAATTATAAAATTTCATATGGACCGAAAATGAAAAATATACACCTAAAATGTTGTATGAGCTCTGTACAGGGTAAGTCATCATGGGTACAAGAATCTTCGTTTGAATTAAATAAATAATAAATACACCCAACAGTCTTCTCGAGCCTCGCCATCGTTGGGTTAATCTCTTTTTTTATATTTTTATATGTATTTTATTTTTTTATGATATATGTAAAAATGTAAAAAAATAGTAAAATAAATAAAGAGAAATACACCCAACAGTCACATACATAGTCCTGACCCCACACTAAGATCGAGTCTTGTGTCGTGGGTATCAGAAACTACGAGAGACTTTTCGGTCTCACAAACACCCAGACCCGAAACAAATACCTGTGGATCACACAAATATTTGTGTCGGTGCGGGGATCGAACCCGCGGCCTCTCGTTTCACAGGCGGCGTCTAACCAACTGCGCCACGGAGGCTGTCCAATTTGCAAAATGTATGGAACAGCTGATTTCTTTTCCTCGATTTTAGGGTGGGAGAGTTGAGTAGGACATACAAGAGGTAGTACATTTGTCCCGTACATGACGTCAAAATGTAAGAGCGGCTCAACTTTTTGAAATGTACTACTTCATATTTTGTGTCCCGGTACTCGTTACACTACGTCATTAACTATAGGATGAGAGCGAGAGGTACTAATACCTTCAAACTATCTAGTACGCCTCACTTCAATTGAAGTGGGACATTGTACTAGCTCAGTACAAAAATGAGGCTACTCTTACAAACTCTTTTTCAAGTCATGTCCTACTCAACACCCACCGTGGGACCCATTGCAAAAGTTGCTCATTATGATGAGTGTAGCATCTCCCTCACAGCTTTATATACCCTTTCTGACTAACCCTGTATAGAATAGGATACATGCTGGTGGTAAAATGAAATAGGCTTCTGTCAAAATATACATTGTGAAGTCTCACACGCTTTAGTCCCGTGGACTAAGACCTTACCTTTAAATTGTATAGAATATAGAGACCGGGTCCAGTATTGGGACGAAAATATATGTGTTAATTTTTTAATAATTTATTATACCGACACGACAAAATGACAACATTAAACCTGATGGTAAATGAAAATGAAAATGAAAATAATTTATTGAATCCATTAAAATGTTGAACATTGTTTAGATTCAGCCATTTTTTGAACTACCACCCGGTTCGGAAAGCGGTTTTCACTAGAGAAGAACGGGCAAGAAACTCTAGTGTTGCTCTTTTCAAAACCAGTTTACAATGTAGTGATTATTACAAAAATTACAAGTTGGTTTAAATCAGAGCAGTTCATTAATAACCTGTTATAATTAGTTGTTATGGTAAGTACCATTAATAAAATATTTCTATCACAACTATAAGTGTGTAGTCTATCAGCCCATATACGTCCCACTGCAGGGCACGGGCCTCCTCAACAACCGACAGTACGATTTAGAGGGGTTAGGCCATATAGTCCGCCACGCTGGCCTAGTGCGGGTTGGCGAACTTTAAATACCATAGAAATTATTACAAATCGCTGTGGTATGCAAGTTTCCTCACGATGTTTTCCTTCACCGTTATAGTGCGTGGTGATTGACTAATAAGGTGGCATATATTTTTTGCATACAATGGACTTCTAAAATATTTCTGTCGCAATCAATGGAGGAGGCCTATATTAGAGGACTTTCTGTAGATTGCAATAAGTCGTATCTTTATATTGGATTTAATAAAATAAATAAATACACCCAACAGTCACATACAAAGTCCTGACCCCACTCTAAGATCGAATTTTGTGTCGTGGGTATCAGAAGCTACGAGAGATTTTTCGGTCTCGCAAACACCCAGACCAAAAACCTGGACCTCACAAATATTTGTTTATTTGCATTACTATTATATTGTACGGAACACTAACTAACTAGAGTGCGTCGCGCTTCTAAAGTTTTAATTTATTATTTCAATGGAATACGGCAAGAGGTGGCAAGGTTGCATATTGTGTAGCGGTTGAAGTGAGCCACCATTCTGAACGCAGACTTGTAATTAAATCTTCTTTGATGATAAAAAACAAAACGAATGGTCGAAACGAATATGGCCACATATTAATTATGATGTAACTTGAATTGAGATTACATTTTGATTTACGGTCAAATTTTTATTGTTTTAATTAAATGGGGATTTGATCTTTGTTTATGTAGCGACGGATCCTATGAATAAAGTCATATCGAAAAATAATATGATTGTCTACGCACTACATACTTCTTATTTTATATTTAAGCTAGCCTCGACTGCCTCGGTGGTGTAGTTATACTTCGGTACGATTACAAAGCTGAACTCTCGGGTTCGAATCCCGGGTCGGGCAAAATGATATTGCATTTGACTATTCATTATCAGCTCGGGGTCGGAAGCTCGCCTCCTATCACATCGTGGGACGGAACGACAAGGCGAAATGTAGGTGTCTTGATAGCACCTCTGCCTACTCCTTCTGGGAAAAAGGCGTGACTCGTGAGTTTATGTATGTATTTAATCTAATTTTCTGTTTTGTATGATGTACGTTGAAGTTTAATTTTCGCAACCATCTCGGTTTGTAATGTTAAATCCTGAAATCGGTTTAAACCTTCTCAATCAAGGAGTCTGAAAAGTCCCATGCTTAGCTGTCTTCGATTATCGGATAATAAAGGCATAAAATTACCTTATTTCCATTGTTGTTCGTCGGCGGGAACGGAATCGAGGGCTTGTCGTACGTGTACCCACTGTTAGGAGGGAGGTAATCGTTGCCCGCAGACGTTGCCATGGCAACCAGGCATGACACCATCGCCAGGGATATCCACATCTGTAACACGAGAAAAATATTATTAAGATATATTTTTCTTGGTTTCTATTTAGGTTAAGTTATTGGCAGTAGGATTATTTAAGCGAATAGTTTTAGGAGAAAATGATAGAGAGGAAACGTGTGTTATAGACATCCACGTTTCGTAACTGGGTTTAATCTAATATTTACTGCCGTAGTTAGAGACATTTGATGTCAATTAAATTGTTATTCAGTGTAGATTTTACAAAGATAATTATCTATACTAAGGAACAATTTATTAAATCCGCAATCGCAATAAAAACCGTAAAAATTAGTTTTATTTCAATGTGTATCATTCACGTAAATCTAAGAAACCTTTAATTTACTAGTGTCTATATTTATTCATTCTGCATTTTTGAGGGACTTTCAGGCCCAGCTTGAGCTGGTGCCTTTAATTAAGTTATTAAAATTTTCACAAACCTTCGCATAATTACTATTTAGTCTAGTTAAAATATTAAAGAATATGCCTATGTTCTATTCGCTTTATTGTTCTTTATTGTTCTAACGGCAGCACGTATGAAATAAGCAGTGGGGTTCCAAATTCTAGGTCAAGCGTTGCGCTTAGTGTGATTGTTTTGGTTCAAAATCATATGTGTTGCTAGGGACTATGCTGCGTGCTATGGTGATTGCCTGTTGCATTTCGAATAGAAATAATCTCGCCGAAAGTATGATTGTCTTTTTTTATTGAATGGCGAGACGAGCATGCCATTCGCCTGATGGTAAGCGATACGACCGCTCATTGATAGTAGCAAAACCAAACAACTATGGATTACAATGCATTGCTTGGCATTCCACTTTGCTCGCCATCCTGAGACATAAGATGTTAAGTCTCATTATGTTCAGTACTCTGGCTACAATGTCTTTCAAACCTGAACACAACATTGCATTTACACTGCTGTTTGAGAATTGGACAGGGATAGATAGGTGGCGAGTATCATTTCTGATAACCCTTTAGGGATAAGGACGTGAACTTATGTTTACCTTTTAACAAATTTATTACTAGTTCCCACGACACGCTTTTCAAAGTAGTAAATATAGTCAGGGTTCAGGTGTATATTTCAACGTGTATTTTTGCTCTAAATTTTTCTTTTGTATACAAATGAATGAACTTATTAGTATTGCAGTCGATTGGAATGACGTACAGACAGACAAATCATCGCGCCAACTAGCATTGACTACTTTATGTGTGAATACAATGCGTTTTATGAGAATTTTGTATGGACAGCAAAACAAATATTCGGCCATTTTTGTCATTAATTTTAGATTTGTTTTAATGATTATTTTCTGGGTGGTTTAGAGTTGCTCCTATGTAGTCTTAATTTATTTATTGATATTGGAAACATATTTTAAAATTGAATATCAGATTTAATTAATTCATCAGCTCTTGTAAGGGTTTTACTTTTAAGGCCTTATTCATAGACAGTTGTAAAATCTATTTTAGTTATTGAATGTCAAAATATTCACACAAGTCATTCGAAAGGGACAAATCCCTTTCGAATGACTTTTGAATTCAGTTTGAGCGAAGAAAACAAAACATTCGATAACTAAAATAGGTTTTAAAACTGTCTATGAAGGCGGTTACTCTATACTAAAGTGAGGATGACGAGATGAGCATGTTCATCTGATGGAAAACGTCATGGCTTCCCATAAATTGCAGCAGCTCGCAATATCTCTCTCTAAACCCGAAACGCGACAAGACGCTATTTTTCACTACACGGTGTTCATTGCTCGCTATGACGGTCTCCGTGGCGCAGTTGGTTAGACGCTGGCTGTGAAACGAGAGGCCGCGGGTTCGAGCCCCGAATGGAGACAAATGTTTGTAAAGCCCACAAATATTTGTCTCGGGTCTGGGTGTTTGTGAGACCAAAATCTCTCGTAGTTTCTGATACCTACGACACAAGACTTAATTGATCTTAATGTGGGCTCAAGACTGTGTGACTTAGGTGTATTTAATTATTTAGTTTCCGAACCCTGTGTCCATTATACCCAGGTTCAGTGCTGTCGGTACAGACAGGACTGAGAATGCGTTACGCCACGTCGAAGACAATGCGCTCCTTTCGATAGTGCAAGGACGGTCGCCTCTCGCCGCGGGAAGCAGCCGATAATAAACAATACACGCATCATTCATGCTGCGGGATTATGTGTTTAAACTAACAGTAAATAGGGACTAAATACGTAAGCACCATTAGTAGCTTGTGGCGTTTTAGTTTCAGACACAATCAGGGAATCCAAATAGGGACAAAGTCCTTGGAGAATTTCGAAGTTTGATAATGAGTAAAATAAGCCTAGTTAACAGTGACGTAGATATTGACTATGAAATAATTCACCTAGATTAATGCAGGAAAGCCATCCGAAACTAATTGAGCGATCGTCGCGTAATATTTATCAAACATCATGACAACATTTATAAGTCTGTGTGCGCTGGACAGTGTCATCATAGTTCAAACAAACACAGGATCGATGAAAACTGTGACCATAACGGAACTTGTCCTTTTCTATAAGGGGCAAACGAGCATAGTTGAATCATGATGGTCACCGCCGCCCATAAACATCTTCAACACCATAGGGCATGGAGATGCGTTGCCCGCCTTTAAGGTGGTCCTTATTAATGATTTCTGGATCTGGATTAAGTTTTAGCCTTGGCTAAGGTAGCAGAAGGTCAATGGTTGAATAAAGCTTCCTAAGCCGCGTATATAAATTATAAACTCTTTCGACGGATACTTGTAATGCTGTAACTGATAAACTAGCTTGGATTTTTAAATGCATATACAATGTATGCATGTTTTTCTTCTATTGTTTTTACAAATAGTGTCTCAGAATTTTTTGTTGGTTTCCGAGCTTCTGTAGACATTATTCTAATATCTATGTGTAGTAATGGTTAGTAAAAAAACAAAAAAAAAAAAAATGTATTTGAAAGTAAATAAAAGCGAATGTGATCTAATTTCCACAACATAAATTTTGACACAGCTAACCAAGAATTGCTGACCATTTACTGACCTAATGACATTTCCCCTTCACCCCTCCTACAGACTAAGATGACCCTTCCTAATTGGAGGCCCCCTCTAAATACCTTGAGCAAATTGTCGCTCTATTTCCATAGTAATGGACACAGACGATATATCGCAACCATAGACACTTAGAGGACATAGCTAACCATAGACATAGAGAATGGATAAATAAATACTAGTGGTACACTTATTATAAAGAAATGCGCTTATTTACGCGCCATATTAATTTTTAAATTACTCATATGTAATAGATGGAAATTGCTAATAGATGCTCAAATTATTTTATTACTGTTTTGAAAGAAATGTTTTTAATAGTGTTAGCTGTGGTCTGTAATATTTTGCACATTATTCTTTCTCGAGAAGGAAAGACTGATAATAAATTCCCTTTATCTTCAAAAATTTTAGTCTTAATATTTCCCATCTCTGCGGTATTTAGTAATCCGTCCATTCTTTGTGATTGTAACTCTAACAATACGTATCCTGTCATTCAGCTATAAATCTCATGTATCTGCCATTAAAATCTGCTTCTCGTGGGAATAAGAGCGTTCGAGTTGACCTGTCTGGCGCTAAGTGGTTTACATTGCGTGGGGAATTACAAAATGAGGCTTGTTACATCTTTAATTTTATAAAGGGCCAAGGAGTTTGCAATAATGCCAGCTCTGTGTTTGCAAACAAGGGGATACTAACGAAATAGGTGTGGTTATAGTAGAATAAATGATTGGATGCATGAAGCAGCAGACCAGGCTCTGTGGCGTACCTTGGGAGAGGCCTATGTGCAGCAGTGGAATAGGCTGATGATGATGATGATATTAAAATAATTTCCTTATTCTTAAGGATGCTTGTTTTAGATTGATCTTTTGTATAAAGGATTCTATAGGCTATACACATCAGTCGATGTATATATGTGTAATGTGTACCCACATTCATTAAATGGATAATGTTGTATGCTTCCAAAATTATAGTATGTCTAAGATATATGTACTTATCAACCACACTGGTCTTATACAACTTGGGGGTAAAGGATGGTTATTTTTTTTTCTTTTTTTTTTCTTTTTTTTTTTTAAACTGGCACGGCATAGTGACTGCATTGCACCTGATGGTAAGTGCTAATGCCGTCCAGATAGAGTATCGAATGGTATCAGACGGTAGTCTCATACCATTCGACACAATCATGCCGGCCCGCTGAGATGCCTCTTCACGCTACGGCGGAAGGACCCAGGATTATAGGAAGGAGGGAACACGTGCGGTGGCAAACCGTTCCACAGCTTGACTGTACGGCAGAAAAAAGAATTAGAGAACCTTTTGGTTCGCGCCGAAATGGATTGAATTGATTGAAATGGATTAAATTATTTAGGTTTTTTTTATCTAGGCCATCGGATAAAGTCGAATTTTGAAACCTAAATTTTTCAAAAGAGCTCTAAATTTTCCACTTAATCCAAAATATTTTGTATATTTTGCATAGATTTATAGTGTAATAGTGTCACGTAAGAGTAAGGTTACTCATAAAGTTTCACATTGTTAAGTAATTATATTACAGACGAACTCATATTGTATTGTTAATTAGTTCTTGGTTGATAATATCTTTTGTAACGTTCAGATGTTCGTGGGAAGATGGATTTGCGTCATTTAAGGTTAGTAAATCCTTGTTTTCTATACTCAAATGACTTTAATGCACTTTATGGTAGGTAAGTGTTGTTATTGAAATAAACTATGTATCAAATGGAGACTGTCCCGCCCTCACACCCGCCACTGCAACTCCTGTAAGCCAGGATCAACAGTGGCACGCATTTTAATACCGAGCATTGAAGCTCAGCGAGTCTCCGGGAATGTCTAACTTGTCTTTAACCCGCAACGAAATCAATCAAAAAGTGAAATTAATAGGAGGAGTTGGAAATAAATTACTATGTATCAGTGGGAGATTGTTATCTGTCGGTGGTTGATACTCCCAACAGTCACATACATAGTCCTGACACTACACTAAGATCGAGTCCTACACCCAGACCCGAAAAAAATACCTATGGATCACACAAACATTGATCTCGGTGTGGAGGTCAAACCCGCAGCCTCTCGTTTCACAGCCGGCGTCTAACCAACTGCGCCACGGAGGCTGTTTACAATTATAATGGTTTGGTTGGATAAAACACGTCACATTTGCGGGGTGGTGCGTGGGTCATTTTAATGGACTTTTTCTACCATTGTGACAAGCTCGTAAGACAATATTAAAAATATTGTAGTTAGTATTTTTATATGAATAAGGTTTTTTTAAGAATCTGCTAGATGCACACCACTTTCAACAGGTAGCTATAGGAACATGTAAGGTGTCTTATTTCCGGTAATGGACATCTTTTGTCCCAAGACATTGATGGCTTAACTTCGAAGTGAACCGGCTGGCGAGACGGAAGTAGCATGCGAGCTCACAGATACTTGCGACTTTTAAAGTTACGTTTGTATTTGTAGATATTTCTTAATTATTATAATAGGGACGGAAAACATAGTGAGGAATATCACATCTTGGGCGCAAATGAGCTTAAACGTGTTTGCCATTCGTGACGAAGTGCGTGGTGGCCAATTGGTAACGGACTAGACACGGCTGCCGACATGTTCACAGTGGTCGCGGGTTCAAATCCCAGTGCACATCTCTGACTTTTCAGATTCATGTGTGTATTGGTAGTCAATCACTACGCACTGTAACGGTGAAGGAAAACATCGTGAGAAAACCTGCAGACCATAACGATTTGTAAGAATTTCTATCGTATGTAAAGTCCGCCAAAGCGTACCAGCGTGGTGGATTATATGGCCTAACCCTTCTCAATCGTACTCATGATTGAACAGTAGGCCCGTGCCCTGCAGTGCGACGTATATGGGCTGATACAGATACAGATTAGTGACACCTCTGCCTACCCTTTCAAAGCCCAGGTGTCAGATTGATTATGCAAAACAGCTTTATTGTTATTTTATCTGATCCAGACAAATGAGTCAGCAGTGAAGAAACGCCAAGGAAATGAGAAAACAAAAGTGTAGCAACTGACACAGACTTGCAAATAGTAATTGTTTGGGCGGGGTATAACACGAAAATGCTTTCCCAATGTCTGCGTTACACAATGTCGGTTAACTTGAGAATGTTTTGAGTAGTTACTAAATAATTCTTTGGAAAGTAACTTCGTTTCTTTCGAATATTTTCTGTCTCTTCAGTCACAGAAAATCTAGTGCGGAACACAGGTTTCTACAATGGATTTCCATCGAGACTTATTGCAATATAAAGGGAATTTGACAGTAAATTTTACGAACGGTTCGAATATTAGGACATAAAAAAGTTACCATTGTTCGTTGTAAGCATTCCAGTTATAAGATCTACCTAAGGTCGAAACTACTTATTGTAATACGACCGGTATATTATAATTACGAACGAAATTATATCAATTTGTACGAAGAAGCTTGTCCAGATTTTCTCGGCTATTGTTGCCCAAACTAGTAAATCGATTCACCTTTGCCTAACCTCAAAATTATGAACAAAAGATGGCGGTTGCAGGGCACTCCTGGTTATTATTGAAATGCCATCGCCAATTGTACGTTAAAGGTTGAACGTGAGTTTAATTGGAATGGTGTCTTGTTATTGAGTTACTTGTTGGAAGTAAATATTTTCTGAGAGTAAAATTAGGGCAGTGGAATGAAGATGAGAGAGAAGAAAAGTGCGTGGTGGCCCGTTGGTAACGGACCAGACGCGACTACATGTTTACGGTGGTTGCAGGTTCAAATCCCAGGGCACACCTCTGACTTTTCGGAGTGATGTGTGTATTGATAGTCAATCACCACGCATTTTAACGGTAAAGGAAAACATCGTGAGGAAACCTGCATACCGTAGCGATTTTAAAGAATTTCTACGGTATGTAAGTGGCCAACCCGCAGTGTGGTGGACTATATGGCCTAACCACTTTCAATCGATTCTCTCGATTGTAGGGTAGGCCCGTGCCCTGCAGTGGGACGTATATGGACTGATATAGAATGAGGATGAGATAGTTTAAGGGTATGTAGTATGAAATTGTGTGACAAAAAAGACTACAAATCTGTGGAACCAATTGCGAACAGCAGCATTTCCGGACAAATACGACCTAGCGACTTTGAAACGTGCGTATTCCTTATACTTTAAAGGCCGGCAACGCATCTCCATGCCCTATGGTGTTGCAGAAGTTCCTAAGCGGTGGTTATCACCGTCAGGTGAACCGTATGCTCGTTTGCCTCCTATAATATAAAAAAATAATGCAGAATGATGGAACTTTGTGGAATGAAATAGATCTTCCATCACGTAGAACGAACGAAAAACGAAGAATGGGTGATAGGATAGGCCATAAAAGAGGAGACACTAGTGTTGATGAAACAGTCGGTAGAGATCGACCGTCCTGAACTTATGGCACCCAAATAAGTTGGGAATGCCGAGTTTAGAAAAAAATCCTCTAAAACAGGTTTTAATTTATACCTCAATTGACAGCCTACCTAGCACATTTAGCTAAGATTTTGTTTTGAAAGTTTCGACTCGCACACCGCGACAAATAAGCATTTTTTCTATCCTCCAATAATTAATTTGAGAATAGCTGCTTGCGCGAAAAAAATCTCGTAGTTTCTGATTTCTTAATTAGCATCATGTATTACTTTATGCACATATTTATTATCCTGTAATCACTTGACAACAGCTAACGCATTACAAAGAATTTTATATAGTACAGTTACCATATATAAAGGTTGCCCGCAACTAATCATAGAGGCCTCGTGATCTTCACATGTGCACAAAAAATAAAGGTCATATCGGAATATTGCATAATATTACATAATTCGATGAAAAACCGTTATTACGTGTTGTATTGCGACAACTAATAGACGTGCATTAATCAATTTAATACAACAAAACATGAGTCGGCTGTGACAAGAAAATTGTATGCACGCGTTGGGACTAGTTCTAGGCAGGGGTGTTAGTCGACATTAAAATAAAAACGTTCCAAATCACGCTGTAATTTTTATTTCATTAATTTTTAATTGTTTTGTTTTAATATGTTTAGCAGACGAGCTAAATAGAGTACAAATCTGTTGTTGTATAACAAATTGAGTTTATGTAAATTGGTAGAACACAATTTAAAAAATAGTCGGTCAATTACGTAAATTTTCAGTAATATTATTTCAATGTTTTCATGTAATTCAGGCACTACTTTTCAATTGCGAGATAAAAGTTATTCATAATAAGTTACAACCTATCACAAGTCATTACTAATTAGTAATTCCAAACCATTACTATTCCCTCTATTATATCGTGCTTCTATAAAAGTGGTACAATTAAAGAGTTTTAATACAAGTTATATTTTTAAATATTTCATTTATACTTTTTTTAATTTAATGATTGTAATTGGCCCTAAGTAGTCATATAATTCTGTGAAAATCCAGTGTTAAAAAGAAAATTTATTTGATTACAAATACGTCAAAACTCCCGCCCAATAATACGCAAAGGCGACAAACATACAGCCTAGTTTCACATCACTAGCGACGCATCGTGACCGCAGTCACGAATTACTTTCAAACAACGTTCAAACGAAAAAAACCGCATTAGTTATGACACATTGAACTTTTAGCGCACAAACTATGTAATTAAATGATCGTTATGCACATTTCTCACGGTTTAGTTTACATTCTCGAAGGGTAATCATGTTTTAATAGTTTAAAGATGTTTAGGAAAGGTTAATGTGTGGAAATATATGAATGTGTGGTGGCTTTTTGTTTAAACTTTAAAGTGTCCATTAATGGGTCAATGATTGTTTATAGTGCAAAAGCCAAGGCTAATGGTCCATTTAAATTATATTTACGAAATTAATTAATTTTCGTTGCAGTTTTTCAAATAATTATCATTAGTTAAAGGTTGTTTACAGTTGGAACCCTACAAATATTTTCAGAATGAAATGTTGAAAGGGCTTTGCATAAGCTTCTAAGTGTCCTTATACGATGAAGAGGTTGTTTATCTATTTAAGAGGAGTAATGTGTGGACTTCAATATATTATATACTCTAATAAATAAAAGAAAATATTCTGCTAGTTTATTGTGTTTTTCTTATGCCAGTAAAGACGACCTGATTTAAATATTTTGACATGAGTCTGACCATTTCATTTCTATTTAGTTAAATGTATTTAAATTACGCCAAAATGGAAATTACTGCACATATCTCATTTATCATAAAAATAGTTCTAAAAGTGGGTCTTGGCTTTTAGTTTCACTTAGAAATTGTTTTCGCTACCTAAACGTTGTTTAAAATTCATTCAAAGATACCTAATTTTTGTGTATTTTTTTTATATTTTGAAGGAATGTAGCTAATATTATCACGAAATACGAACAATACCGACGTTGCAAAGTAAATAACAAAGGAACAATAACACCACACACATGTCAACTGTGAACTCTCCAGTACATAACCTCAAACCGGAACATAAATAGAAGATAAGACATTCAGTACAAAAAATATGTCCCACCTTCTTGCGGTGCATGCACTGCACATGAATCAGTTTGCTTCGTGACAGTGACAGTGCAGTACGCCTTATCGCATACGTTTAAAAGTAATAAATGATTTTTTCGCCGTCAAACCGAAAGCAAATCGTCTGAAGTTACAATATTTTAATAAAATACCAGGTAAGTGATGTAATATTGCAGTGTGCTTTTAAAATACGGGGGCACTTTATTTCTTTGACGTGTCTCGTCTATCGGTAGAATATAAGTCAATGGATACAATTAAAGCCTATATCAATACTAATAGTGGCTAACGACGTATTATGTCTGAAGAGGGTATTATTGGCTTACAATGAGCCAATCAGCTTGCACTGGCCTGTAGTATGGCTCTATCGGATTTCATTTGACCGATGGTACTATATTTCATACGATTGTATTTAATAAATAAATAAATACACCCAATAGTCTCACACATAGTCCTGACCCCACATTAAGATCGAGTCTTGTATCGTGTATCAGAAACTACGAGAGACTTTTCGGTCTCACAAACACCCAGACCCGAGACAAACATCTATAGGCTTCACAAACATTTGTCTCGATGCGGGGATCGAACCCTTGGCTTCTCGTTTTACAGCCGGCGTCTAACCAACTGCGTCACGGTGGCTGTCGAATTATTGTTGTATTTAAAGTTTTGGTGAATATTTTCGACTATATTAATATCTAATGTGACCCTTGAAGACTAGATTTGTAAGAGTGGGTTTCCTATGGTTGAAGATGATAGTTGCATCTAAACGGGGCATAGCAAAACTAAAATAGAAATGAATGCATGTGAAATAAGACACTTAAAAATAACGCTTACAACATACAGGTAGAAACGCTAAACATAGAGCGTAAAAGAAAAGTCAGTAATAATTTTACAAAAAGACTTTTGTAAAATAGATACCCAAGATTTTAGAAGTCAGAAATGTATTAGATTAAAAGTTTGTATGAAAACTCGTTTATTGAGAACTTACAGCCAGAAATGGCAAAATATGAGTATTTGCGCCGTATTATTGTTCGTTAGGTGCTACTCATTCATATTTTTTTAAATGTCAGCGATGGCTTTAGAATTAAAAAGATAACGCGTGAGACTTTTGGCGGGAATTCTGACACTGCTGTAGATTGGTTAATTTAATTGTCTCTTAAACTAGAGTTTAGTTTGTTTTATAAAAATTGTGTGAATTTGTTTAATAACCATCTGTTTAATGTTTTGAATAACTTTAATCAGAGAGCACAACAATGTTGACCTTTTTATATTTGACATAGACAATGATACATTACTAGTCATGGCCATAGAGTACAAAGCCAATATTAAGTTGTTTTTATAAGAAGTGCGAAGCCATAAACAGAAAAAAAAGTTGTCAAATAAATATAGACTACCTCGGTGGCGTAGTTGTACTACGGAACGACTACAAAGCTGAGGTCTCGGGTTCGAATCCCGGGTCGGACAAAGTGATATTGGGTTTTTCTATTCATTACTAGCCCGGAGTATGGAATTTGTGCCCGATATGGCGATAGGCTCGCCCCCTATCACTTCATGGGAGGGAACATACAAGGCGAAATGTGGGTGTCCTGGTGGCGCCCCTGCCTACCCTTCTGGGATAAAGACGTGAGTTTATGTATGTCGAAATAGGCGTGAATAGAGACGAACTGAATGTGCAGCATGAAGTGTTTTTAGCGATTTTGACAGTTCCACAGTATTCACCATTGTTTTTCTGGTACGGCACCGTGACAGGATTGCACTTGATGCTAATTACCTACAGTACCTTCAAAATTGAGTATCGAATAAAGAATAGCAACGATAATCTCCGGCCAATCCACATAATTATTACTTTTACTTGGCTTATACAGGGTATATCTAGACTGCGACTGAAAACGAAGCCAGGTGGTATTACTAGTGACTTCAGACACAATGCAACTAAAAATGTTGCAACAAAATCTATTTTTTTTTTAATTTTTTACTGATCGTCGTATTTGGGTGATAAATACATAGTTTCCTGAAATAATAATGTACATCCCTTTATTTATAAAGACGCAATAGTATTCAAAGGTATAAATTAATTTTTTTGCTAAAACTAGGTATTTAACACCCAAACACGATGATATTTAAAAAATTGCAAAGAAAAATCTGTCGCTTTTTGCGAAATTTTTAGTTGCATTGTGTAATTTATCACTAAAACTACCACCTGGCTTCGTTTTCAGTCGCAGTCTGGATAAACCCTGCATTAGGACACACGATTATAAAGCGAAAGCGCTTTTATCTTTCTTTAAAGACTGATTCAGCCAGCCCATAATACATACATACGTACATAAACTCACGCCTATGTCCCATTGGGGTAGGCAGAGACTATTGAGCACCAAGTGCTACGGTCCATACATACCTCTTTCGCTTCATCCACTGTCATTAATCTTTGCATACACGCTCGTATACGTCGGTAATAATTACAGTCATGAAGAGACAGTTATTATTTGCCAATTCATGATTAGGCTTTCAATGTCGGTTCCTTGTGTTTGCCATACATAGCCACATGACGTGCAAATTCTTTACATCTTCACAAACATGTAATTATTGTGACATAATGAATGATTTACAAAAAAGGTGTTGACTATATGTGTTCAAATAGAATTACTGTCAAAAGTAAATGCATTCAAACCGATGGAGACGATAGATTTATAATTGACTGGCTTCTGCCCGCAAACTTCGTCTGCATGATTAACTTTATTTGGAATTTCCCGTCCCATTTTGTCCCGTCTCATTCTCACTCAAGGCCTGTAATCCAGTCAAATCCCA
Organism: Deilephila porcellus; assembly: GCA_905220455.2. Classification (NCBI taxonomy): domain Eukaryota; kingdom Metazoa; phylum Arthropoda; class Insecta; order Lepidoptera; family Sphingidae; genus Deilephila; species Deilephila porcellus. Next base: position 1,090,628 of record LR999996.1, on the reverse strand, counting down.
CGAGAACCCTGAATTTTTCGGGATAAAAAGTAGCCTAAGTATTAATCTCGGGTGTCAACTACCTCCATATCAAATTTATCGAACTCCGTTACGCCGTTTCTGAGTTCATCGCACACAACCGTACAGACAAACAGCCAAACAGATAAACAGACAAAAATTCTATCTAATCTAGTTTTTCTCATTTATCTTTCATGTAAAGACATCGATCGGTTACAAAATTAATTATATGTATAGATTTGATATGGACAAATGTTGGTATGGTAGGTACTATAATTTTATAAGTTTTATTGATGGAGAAATATTAAGCTATATACACTATGGAAGTCCATCAGTTTAAAGTTACATTACTTTGAAATATCAGTAAAACCGACGTAAAAATGGTTTGCTGATACGATTCAATGGTCAGCAAAATACGCTGATGTTCATTTTAATAATTGATTAGATTCGTTGAATTTAAGATAACTTAAATTCAGACACGTTGTGCTTTAATTTTCCGTGTTATCACAATGCGCGCTGTCGATCCTGGATAACTGGAATTGCAGTCGCGAGTGTGACGATAGAATAGTCTCTTAAAAGCAGTTTGACTGTTACTAATGCAAGCGATTAGCTGAATTCTACCACTTCTGCGATGGATTTCACTAGACATCTTTATTCGTAGTCAAAGCTTTTTGTCTATTTTAGCACATTACAAAAACAAAGAACTGTTGACAATTACGCAACATTTAAAGGTGTCACAAAGCTGTTACTAAGAAACGGTTAATGTGTAATTAACATTCTGTATATGGGATTTAATGGCTCATTGTACTAACGAATGATTGAACAAAAGTGATTGTCCATTGGCAGTTTTTACGCCAGCCCACAATGTATGGGAAATCGTCAATATTGAACATTTACGTCAATATTTAAAGAACAAAAGTGCGTGGTGGCCTGTTGGTAATGGACCAGACGCGGCTGCCTACATGTTCGCGGTGGTCGCGGGTTCAAATCACAGGGCACACCTCTGACTTTTCGGAGTTATTGCACACCACACAAATTATTACATACAAAAATGTAAAGCGCATAAATATGTGTAATAATCGGCGGAGTTATGTGTGTATTGATAGTCAATCACCACGCACTTTAACGGAGAAGGAAAACATCTTGAGGAAACCTGCATACCGTAGCGATTTTAAAGAATTTCTACGGTATGTATGTCTATCAACCCGCACTAGGCCAGCGTGGTGGACTATATGGCCTAACCACTCGCAATCGACCCCGCAGTGGCCTGATACACAAAGAACTGAAAATTCTGCGTTATAATAATGGTACGACGTAGTGACTATAATACTCCATATGGTCAGTAGCATGAAACCCAAATCGTGTATTCACAGAAAAAATATAACTATCTATCGAGTATCGGCAGTCGACAAAATTATGCAGGCCTAGATAAAACAGGATAAACATAGGTTGAACCCGAAATCCGTCACATTTCTGTGGGACACATATGCTCGTCTCTGTCATACTTGGATTGCAGTTTGGTGAATTTTGGATGGCACTATTGTACCCTCTGCCTACCCCTTCGAATATATGGGAGTCAGGTAATGTTTGTATTCACTGGGTCTCTCACCAATCCTTTTTCTCAGCGTCCTTGCATTAATTATTTCAATATTTATGTGTAATGAATATACCCAATTGTCAAACACATAGACCTCCACATTAAGATCAATCAAGTCTTGTGTCGTAAGTATAAGAAAGTTTAAAAAACTTTTGGTCTCAAAAACACCTAGACCTCAAAAACATACATACAATATTTGTTCATTTATTTATTTTATAGACCAGCCAATAATTGCTGACACTGAAACTTGTCTGTAATATAACTAGACGATTACCAATAATTTAAGTGTAACAATCTCTTATAGGATAGTTCCACATGCACAAAACAGAATAATATATGTAAATTATATTTATAACAATAACTAAAATATATTTTGTCATAGTGTTGGATCAAGCTCACGGCCTTTGGTTACTTAGCCGGCGTCTAACCAACTGCGCCGCTGAAGCTGTCATGTACACAACATCGACAATCAAAACGTATTGTTTTCTAACGATGGAACTAATAATTACATTGTTAAAACACGTGCCATAAAGCTTAACTATAAGCCTCGGCGTTAAATTAAATTGTTTACAGAAACATTACTTCAAAGCCATTTGGACATTTGTGGGAAACAAAGCTGTACCATCAGTGAACTAACTGTAAAACGAATTAAAGTATCCAGGAAGTGAATGTTAGTGATTCCAATGGTTTAGTAGAAAGTGGGTAAATTATGTGTTCGATTGCAAATCGGAAAAGATTTTGTGTGGTGTAAATCTTCTCGTTTTATTTTATTGGTACGATTATAAAACCGATCGTTATGTTTATATATTGCTGTATCCATTATTGGTAACGTTACTTATAATGAAAAAAGTTTACATTCGTAAGAAACGCTATGTTAAAATATAAAAATAAATGAGTAAATGGTATGCGTGGTGGTCTGTTTATAACGGACCGGCCGCGGCTGTTGAGAAGATTGTCGCGAGTTCGAATCTGTCTATGATTTCGGGGTCATGTGTATTATTATTATTATTTTTTTATTGCCGCTATAGGCAGACGAGCTAGCCGCCCTCCTGATTTTAAGCGGCTACCGCTACCCAGAGACCTTCGCAGTGCCAGGGGTCCAGCACAACAAAGTCGCTGCCTACCTTAAGGAGAGTACTCTCTTTAAGTCATTTGTCAATTATCAAGCATTTTACGGTGAAAGAAACCGTCGTTAGGTAACCTGTATATCATAATATTTACTAGAATTGACATGGTATGTAAAGTCCACCAAATAATACTTGGCCAACGTTACGGCCTAAGCCTTCTCAATCGAACGCTCGATTGTAAAGGAGACCCGTGCTCTGCAGTGGGACGTATACGGGCTGAATAATTTGTAAATTAGTTGCAAAGACAGCGAATTGTAGCCGAAGTCTCACGATCTTTAGAAATCATTTATAAGGTTTATATTTTGTGCAGGTAATGTGGAAATTAAGCCATTTGAAATGGCAATAAACCTTCGGCGCGACTATCCGCCATTTTAGATTTACGAGGAGTAAAAGTTCACAGGAATTGATTTCAAATGACATATTGTGTTGGTGTGGAAGATTGTAATTTTATATTTTGTTATTCTCCTTAGCAATTAGTCTTTTAATATTTAGAATGTAAGTACTTTGGATTAAGTCTGTAAACTTGCATTTTATTAATAAATAAATAAATAATGTGCTGATATTTTACGATTTTCAAAGGTAATATTGTATAAATTGTATAAATAAGGTAATATTGTCTAAAAATTTTCTATAAATGACCCAAGAACAATATTTGAATACGAGTATACCCAGATCTGTTTCCGATTTGTTTCCAAAATTATTTTATTGTCTTGACAATATAAAACATATTAATAGTATTCGAGGTCGCGGGTTCAATCCCCGCACCAAAACAAATATTTGTGTGATCCACAGGTATTTGTTGCGGGTCAGGGTGTTTGTGAGACCGAAAAATTCTCTCGTAGTTTGTGACGAGTTTGTAGTTGGTGACGTCTACGACACAAGATTCGATCTTAGAGTAGGGTTAGGACCACGTATGTGACTGTTGGGTGTATTTATTAATTATTTATTCATAAAAATACTTTTCCATAATTGTTTCCAATCTCTAAGTATAACCACAGTAACAGCCAATGCGCTCATATTTTTTTGCCAAAATAATATCCTTGTTACGTCATATGGCATCATGCTCACATTAAAAAGAGAATCGTTTTAACACCCAATTTACATAAAAAGCTTGTAAACTTGTAACTCCGTTGAAAGTAGAGATTTGATTCGCAAAGGTCATATAAACGTTTATGACAACAATTTATGGCGTTGTAAATGATGGAAGATTGATATGATTGTGTAAGGGTAATTAAAAGTGTAACGATTACTACGAGATATTTATAAACTATAAAGCTGTTTTTGAAGAGTTTGTTTGTTCGAACGCACTTATTTCAGGAACTATTGGTCCGAATTTAAAAGTTATCAAAATTTGTGTGTCCTATTTAAGGTTTGGGTGAAATTAATATTATACAGCCTCCGTGGCGCAGTTGGTTAGACGCCGGCTGTGAAACGAGAGGCCGCGGGTTCGATCCCCACACCGAGAGAAATGTTGGTGCGGCCCAAGAATATTTCTTCTTTGTGAGACCGAAAAGTCTCTTGTAGTTCTGATACCTGCGACACAAGACTTAATTGATCTTAATGTGGGGTCAGGACTATGTATGTGACTGTTGGGTGTATTTATTTATTATTTATACTGCAAGCTAAATCATGAACCTTACAAATTATTATCTGCCATATGGTTGGTCGTATTTTACAAGTATTAACGAATGTCAATTATGAATAACCCTACCTCTTGATCTTATGTCGGAACACTAGATGCAAAAATACGAATACCAAGTGCAAAAAAAAATTGCCAGCAACTGTTTTTTTTTTGGATAGGGCATTTATTGAGGAATGCTATAAGGTACATTTTATCCCGGGAAATGACAGCGGGACTTATATTCCGTAAAAAAATTTCACGCCGGTAAAGTATCTAATAACATTTTTTACATTTTGGGCAGTATTTTATATCAATGCTCCGCTAAATTAATTAATTTTTAATACCAAATCTATATAATACTTTTCAAATTTAAATTTAATTAATTAAAAAAAAAAACAAGTTTAAATACCAATGTCAGTTTTGTATTGTCATAAAAATTGAATAGATGCAAAATTAATTGGATATTATTTTCCGAATAATTAACTTCAGCATACGCTGCTAACAATTTAATTTACATATCCATTTCAGCCATACATAATTTTGTCACTCCATTATTTTACTTAATGTTATTCAAAACATTATTAACTGCTAGCATTTCTTAAATATATACATACATAATTTCACGCCATTTTCCCACAAGAGGTAGACAGAGGTGCAACCACATTTCGCCTTGTATGATCCGTCCCAAGATGTGATAGGGGGCGAGCCTATCGCCATATCTAGCACAAATTCCTGACTTCGGGCGGAAAATTAATAGAAAATTCCAATATAACTTTACCCGACCCGGGATTCGAACCTAAGACCTCAGCTTTGTAGTCGTACCATAGTACAACTACGCCACTGAGGCAGTCTTATCTTGGTCTAAACCAATGTCTATTATTACACTCAAACGAATTCTATATTACAAAGGTTCTTAGATTGTCAGTTGATTCTAGACTTAATTTATGTAAAGAGGATATGTATGTGTCTGAATAACAAGATTTATCATCATAATTGATTGCGGAAGCCATTGCAACAGCCGTAGGAAACCATTTCAGTATCTTAATTACTTTTCCTTTATGAATTGTGGGTATTTTACGGTCTGTTGCTGTATTCGAGCATCTCGCATGATATTCCTATTAACATAAACCTTAATTTGAAGATGATATCTGTAATGTATACTAAAAATTAGTGATTTTTTTTGATATCCCAAAATCGGGCACTAGTCTGAAAATGAGGGCTTAAGTTATAGTCCACCACGCTGGCTTTGTGCAGGCAGATAGATTTCTCATATCTTAGAAATTCTCAAAAATCTCTATGGGATGCAGGTTCCCTTCCCAACCTTTATCGTTTAAGTGTGAGGTAATTGATCACCAATACACATGACTTCGATAAATATAACCTTTAGATTGAACCCGCGACCATCGGCTCAGCAGCCGCGTTTCCGGCACCAAAAAGCTGGGATTTGAACCTGCGACTACCGTGAACATCACAACCGCGTCCATTCCTTTACCAAAAACCACCAAACTCTCTCGTTTTTTGATATGTAATGTCAAGGATTTCTCCGAACGAGCATGCATGTGGATCGCCATAAAAATATGATGTGGAGCGGTCATTACCGTTACGTAATGAAAGTTATCTTTGTAAGCTCAGTCTTGACTTATCCAGTTTATGGTAATGCGGTGAGGTTCTGTGTGGTGCAAGTTATAGGCTTTCGAACGAATACGTATGAATTAATGTGTAGTTTTAAAGTGGTTGATAAAACATAATAAATAAAAGAAAAGATTTTAAAAGTCATCAACGTAAAAATAAAGTCAGCAGATTTCGACAATGAAATTATTTGAAAAAGATGGTTTGAATATGTATAAATCATTAATATTACGCATGCGAAATTAAATGGCATAACATTTACCAAATGTGTCTTGAAAGGCATTTAAGATAATATATCTGATACGATTTTGATCTTAGGACCTGTTGAAATGCAGGTTAAGATGTTAAAAGTTAATAAATTCTGAATACTATAATCATTAACAACATAAAAGTAGACATAAGACTTCAGGCCATCTAAAAAAAGCAATATCATAATTTCTGTCGCTTCTTATCATAAAAATTCCTTTTATAATCGTACCACGTTAAATTTGAAAGTAAAATTCCTATTTTGAAATGACTATCATCGTCTGTCATCGTTGTGAAAAAACAGTCGCTTGATAGCATTCGAGCCAGTTCTGATCTTATTGATTAGAGCTTAGAAAGTCCGGAATGTTGATCTAGAATTATTAAGATTTTATCGGGGCAGGAATGAGCAATGCGTTTCGATCTTTGATTATTAAGTCGAGTTGATATGTGATTTAGTATTTGATATTGTTAAAAAAGTTTTTTAAAATGTATTATGTATTTGCAAAATATTATTATAATGACACAATTTATATCAGTTTCTTATTTACACGAATTTTACTTATCGAAAAAAAAATATTATTTAGAGATTTTAACGCGGAAATATCCCTTAAGATTAATTTTAATTAATTATACTTTTAGAAACGCATTTTCACTTTGTTTCCGATCAAACCAAAAACCTTTTAGAGTAGAAAATATAAGTTAATAATAATTATAATATTTTTTAACAAATAACAGTCTTGTATTAATTAATGAGGCTGGAAACAAATCCTTATAAATCCCAACAACCATTGAAGTTGCCACAAAAATAAATGATCCTGGACAAAAATCTCTTATGACTTGCACCATCTTCCATAATATAGTGTTGATAGTCCACCGCGCACTTAAGATCCACTTTAATATGTGTATCACCGGAATTTATGTAATTATTGCATTGAACATATTGCTGTAGGATAAGGAAAACATTAAGTAACAATTTAAGTGAAGTGAACGTTATATTTCGTTTTGGAATTAATACGACCAACAGTCACACACATAATCATGACTACATAATTGTATCTGTATAAGGCCATATACGTTCCGCTGCAGGGAGCAGGCCTCCTCCACATTCGAGAGTACGATTAATAGGGGTTAGGCCAAATACTCCACCACGCTGGTCTAGTGCGGGTTAGCGGACTTTACATACCATAGAAATTCCTAAAAATCGCTATGGAATAAATGTAATTTTTCCAAACGTCCCAAATGAAGTATAATTTCAAATCATGTTTATTTTACAGACGTTTCTTCAGATTCCGTAGATTTATAAGGTGTTATATAAGTTTACAATGTGATTGGTTACATATTGATTACATATTTAAAATAAACATGCGCTAGTTTGGTATAATCTATTTTATTGTATACTATAAAAAGCAATATTGATGGAAGAGAAATGCGATGGGGAAACGATTTAGTTATGAAAATAGAAGAAGAGGTGTTTTAGTGGTTTGGTTATATTCAAATCACAAATACGAGGAGGCCAATATAAATACTTAAGCATTGAAATAGAACAAATTTTTACGGATTTTACCTAGATTTGGTTTAATTTTTACATTTTTTAACGACGTTTCGATTGCTTTACAGCTTTCGTGGTCACGGGGCGGACTGATAAAATCCGTAAAAAATAGTTTTATTTCAATGTGTAACATTCGCGTAAATCTATAGTTTGTGTTACTAAGCTAAGTAAAGGAAAACTGGGAAATGGAAAATAAGGTAGGCATGCAAGAAGTAATTAATGATAGTTAAAGAAGCGAAATATATGAAGCTTAAAAGTATAGGCGTGGAATATGGTGATGGAAATATGACGACATTAGATTGTTAAATAAAGTCTCAAATAAAAATTAATGATAAATATTGTTGTACAAACAAAATAAGAAAGTATATTCTATTTTATATAAATCTATTTTGGAAAAATGAACTATCCTCTGGAATATAACTTAATGTTTAATTAATGTTGTAATTTTTCCACTACCTTGTAAACAGAAGCAGTGTTATTTAAAAGCTTTCATGTTGTTGCAGCCAGCGTATTTAGTTTAAATTTTCCAGCATAATAATGATTAATAAGTTATTCCGATACCCGTAGTAATACATTATTATAGTTTCCTTATTTTATAATCCAGTCGAGGGTAGTTTGTTCGTCATTTACCTTTCGTCTAAGGGTACTGTCAAGTCTCACGCGCGGTTTCGTAAGCATGGCATGTATTCCGCTGCCGAGTTGATTTTTAACCGAATTTGTTTGTTTATCGTGGTCTATGTGTAAAAGTGGTGTTTGGTGTGTGTATAGACCGTATCGTTGTTCACGCTGACCATTCAGTTTCGGCAACGTAGCTTTGGTGAGTTGACTTGACGTATTTTATCTCATGACTGTCACACGGTAAGTGCGTTTGCGCAAACACGAGTTTGCATCAGTCTCGAATCGAAAATTGAATGAAGTTTGCGCAGTTATATGCCCACACAAGTTCCAGTATACTGGTGCAAACTCGTATAATAACTAATCGATATGTTTCCCTATTAATTAATTTGTTATAATATTATAGATATCCGATAATGTTGTATACTTTTAAGTACAATGGTAAGTAAGTTTCGAGGTGTAAACATTGATATTTATGATTGAATCCAAGCGATTATATAAACAAAGTTACACTAATTAACACTTGAGTCCTCCTTTTCCTAATTTATTCTAATTAAAACCATTCATCTTAGAAATGTCGAAAGCATCAAATTCATTAAGAAACATTATTCTAAGCTCCTTTTATAGCTGTGCCTAGATTCTCCATATGCGTATTTAAGTAAGTTTTACGCATACGTCAGTTTGTGACTCGCTTCGTGATTGAATTGCAACATTGTTTTGTTTCATTAGAGCTAGGGATGGGACGGTTTGCGTTTCAAATTTTTGTGTGTACCACAAGTATTTGTTTCGGGTATGGGTGTTTGTGAGACCGAAAAGTCTGTCGTTATTTCTGATACACGACGCAAGACTATTCTATGTTAATGTAGGGTCAGAACTATGTATGTGACTGTTGGTTTTTTTGGCCATTGTCCTGATGGTAAGCGATACGACCACTCATGGACAGTTGCTAATAACTAAATATACTTTCGGTTACCAATTTGTTGTTCAATATTTAGTTCAATTTTCGCTAATATAGCAGTGCTACCAATATTACGAACAAAAAATATCTGCGTTTTTTAATACGCAAATGTATGACAGTGCTCCCTCAATATTATAAATACTTTAAGTAGTAACACTAGAATTTACCTACACATTAAGTTGAGAGGCGCATCAGAAATGTTGCTAAGCATGTTATCTTATACAATCTATGTCTCGTTAGCGATTACGTGGCCTAGTGGTGTAACAGTATATTTTACATCTGTTTAGTACGAATTTCTTCCGTAAATCATAAATTAAGTCTGTCATCGCTTAATTATAGTGTGGGTAGAAATAGGGATGGTTTCTGTGGGTAATAGGCATGATTTGTTATATTTTTTGGCAAAGGCAGAAAAAGCTATGAAACCGAGGTGAATTTTTATTTAATTTTCACAGAATATTGGACCACAGCAGTCAAAAAACAAAAACCGAAGTATTGAAATGTTAAAAAGGTAATGACAAACATTATTTTTTTATCCATCCGAATAATGTACATACATACATATACTCACGCTTTTATCTCAGAAGGGATAGGCAGAGGCGCTTCCAGGACACCCACATTCCGCCTTGTATGTTCCGTCCCGCGAAGTGGGGCGAGCCTATCGGCGGCATATCGGTCACAAATTCCTGACTCAGGGCTGATAATGAATAGATGAATCTGGATATCGTAAACCACGTTTGTAGCGTTTGAAGATAATTCGGTGTAAAATCGGGAGAGATTTCGCGCAGGATTTCGGCTATTCGGATTTCTTAACATCACTAGAGCAAATATAATTAAATTAACAGCTTGTCATTATACGTTTAGATAGAAATGACATCCAATCTACATTGAAAGCAAATTAATAGTTTCATGTTAATAACTCTATAAAATTCAAGGACATTTTATCCTATATTAATTTGTGATTTGGATAAAAGATGGCGCTGTAAAAAATATCAATGACAACTTACATTTTGGCGGGAATGCTGACGTGTCTATTGATTTTTGTGAGTAACATAAATTAGCTACAGTGCTAAAAATTAATTTCTTAAGTTTACATACGGTATATCATGCAAAAATATTTATAAAACATGAATGTGATATCCACGAGCATTAAAAAAAATCTCACATCATCGCATTGCAAGCAGAAAATAACTATTTTACGCCAGAGGCATAGGCTTCTTTTCATATAAATGAAGTTCCTTTGCTATGGAGTAAAAATATAATTTAAAAAATAAAATTGTAAAATCTGATTATTTTCAAAGAGAAGAAAGTTAATAAACGTCAAATTAAGCACACTAACCACGCATGCGCATGCGTGAAAGATCGTAGATAATGCAATTACCCACATTAGGCAGGCTTGGATAAGCCGTCAGATTACTAATAAATCTTACGAGGATTTTAATCAATATATTGCTTCTTAGACTCATAATTTAGTTAACATATCACATTTATTTACTATGAATTTCATCAGCCGAAATTAATAATCGATCGTGATCGCTACCGTTGGAACAATTTTGAAATTAAACCAATCAGGAGAAGTTTAATGTGGGCGTGTCAATAATTCTTTGATTTGATTGGTTCGTTTTGTTAAATAGGTATTAACATAGTTTATTAACTTCGGTCGTTTATACCAGAGCATAAACTTAAATGATGTCAAAAAGAGTAAATAAATAAAATAAAATAAATAAATAAACCCAACAGTCACAAACCTAGTCTTGACCCCACACTGAGATCGAGTCTTATGTCGTGGGAATCAGGAACTACGAGAGACTTTTCGGTCTCACAAACACTCAGGCCCCTAACAAATACCTGAGGATCACATGATATTTGTTTCGGGGCAGGGATCGAACCCGCGGCCTCTCGTTTCACAGCCGGCGGCTAACCAACTGTGCCACGGAGGCTGTCAACTATATAGTCAATAGATATTTTATTTAATTTTATTAACACATGAGACAAGTGTTGGAAGATTGATATTCTCATATAATTATAGAAAAGAGACAATTATTGCCCTCCTAATACAGGCGTTTCAGATAACGCTCTAAAGGTTCCAGAAATCAAAACTTGTAATCAAAAAGTTTCTTAAATACTAATAAAGATAATTTATTATTATTGGTTAAACAAGTTTAATACTTTACGATTGCCTTTATAGTTCCCGCCAAAACAAAGTTTTTTAATCACTTTAGCAATGACAACGCCATAATGCCTAGGATTTGCAAACTCGTCTCGGCAAAATTAAATGCTCTCGCTAATACGCTTCGAATTCTAAGATTGTAATGATGTATAATTAAAAAGTCGTATGTAAACCAATCTTTCTGTAGATGATGCGTTTTGAAATCGGTCGGAGCGAACCCGTTGGTCCTTACAAGGCAAGTCGTAGCTGGCTATCCAATAAATTCTGTCGAACTGGTAATTTTAGATTCCATACATTATTAAATTGTGATTACACCACGAGATCCCAAAGATCAGCTCTCGTGTTGGATACCTTTCATGGTATTTATTTGATACATTCCTGGCTGGAGGCTAGACTTAACCTCAAACATTTGTAAATACATAATTTTTAATGAGTATTTTTAAAACTGCCTCGGTGGCGTAGTACTACAAAGCTGAGGTCTCGGGTTCGAATCCCGGGTCGGGCAAAGTGATATTGGATTTTTCTATTCATTATCAGCCCGGAGTCAGGAATTTATGCCCGATATGGCGATAGGCTCGCCCCCTATCACATCATGGGACGGAATATACAGGGCGAAACGTGGTTTCCTGGTTGCACCTCTGTCGTGAGTTTATGTATGTATGTATGTTGAATTAAGTCTATATAGAGTCTAGACAGTCTAATTATTATACACTGTATATTCAAAATTATTCGTCTAATAAAATACATAAAAAAAAACACAAAAGTTGTCTAGTTGTGTCACCTTTATATTTAGTCAGGCAATAATATTTGGCGGCTGAAAAATTTCGCTTAAAATCCGTTACTCAGTTACAACATTAAAAAAATCGGTTTTTGTAAAAAAAACACCAGTTTTAAGAATTGCGTGAATTTAGTAAGAGTATATAGCATTGTACCGACTCGCAAATTACCCGACGGTCAAGGTTGCTAATTTCATAACGCTGGCAACATTGTAAGAAACCTGTTTGTACTTGAAAAATATTCGGACTTTTACGGCCTTATTCATAGAGTTATCAAAAATTTTGTTTTTTTCGCTCAAACTTAATATTAAAGTCGTTCGAAAGGAACAAAACATTCGATAAATAAAATAGGTTTTAAATCTGTCTATGAGTAAGGCCGTTAATCTGTGTTATGGTGAGTGCAATGCCGTTTAGATTGAGCATCAAATAAAACAAAATATAATTGTTGATGCCTATCCGTTCAAAGATAAAATGTTTTTGGAGGAGTCAACAACGAGAACATTTATAATATTTGTGTGTGTGAGTTTTTAAAGCGTAGGGCTGAGAAATACATGTGTTTTTTTAAAATGCTGAATGCTGAATATTAACAAAATGGTCTAACCGTTTAAATCGTAATGAGCTAATGATTTTTTATAAACATCTTAATACTTACTTGGGGATGCGTGCGATAGACGATGAAAAAATTGAAAGGAGGGAAAATGTTATTGAGCTTTTGGTATTTAGGTTAGATAATTCATAATACTCAAAGATTTTTTGTTATATTCCCGGTTACTAAGCGATGAAAATACGTAGAAACTCTTACCTTATTTACTGATGAAACCATGGCTATTTTTATCTGTAAAGAAATCGTTCAATTAGTGAATTGGATGCGAATATAATTAGTTGAAAATCTGGTGTAATTATTTAGAAAAAAACTTGGAAAATACTTATAGATTCAAGTAATTATACTCATTTTCAGATTATAATATAGTTGGTGCATACGATTAAGAGGGGTAAGCCCATAATAAGTATACTTTTTACGTTTAGTTAGAAATGTTATGCCAATAATTATTTGTTAATAGCTTAAGAATAAAAATAAAATAAATAAAAATAAACATTCACATACACAGTCCTGACCCCACACTAAGATCGTGTCTTGTGTCGTGGGTATCAGGAACTACGAGAGACTGTTCGGTGTCACAAACACCCAGACCCGAAACAAATATTTGTGGTTCACACAAACATTTGTCTCGGTGCGGGAATCGAACCCGCGGCCTCTCGTTTCACATTCGTCCAACCAACTGCGCCACAGAGGCTGTCAATAATCTTCCAAAATTTAAAAACTCCTAAGAGGGAAAATAATTACGTTTTGCCATAATTCTCAACATCACATAAACTGCATTGCATTATATTAGAAGCTCGCTTCGTTACCGCGGTGTTCCATGATCACCTTCAATATGAATGTTGATCAATGCGCTTCGCTTGTAGGGTTGTCAACTGTTACTTATTTATAGACATGCATTGCGCTGGTGCCCTATGATATTGTTATCCAATTATTTTTATTTTTATTTATTAAAATAATGACGTGTAAAAGTGCCCTTGGTGGCCTATATGCAAAAATTGAATGAATAAAATAAATGAATAAATAAAAAAAAATATGCACATAGGATTTTTGCTAGTTATTAGATGTAATCTTATGAAATGCATACTTTAAACGCAAAAATCATTTAGTTATTTAAGTTGCCTTGCGTTATAGGTGACTAAAAGTGACAATTATTTAAATTATTGTTCCTTTTTAAATTATTTAAATACCGTCACACCTACATATCTTTTACTTTGGAAATGTAAGTTTTGCTCTTTTCAGAACCAGTTTATGTATTATTATGCAGTGATTATAAAAGAAATCGCATCTCGATTTGATTCAGAACATCTTATTAAATCATATAAAATAAAATAAATAAAAATTATAAACAATTCGTTAGTTTGACAACCCTAGCACTTGCACGCAGCCCTCGCTCACGTACAAGTAACACATGAACTTATGAATCACACGACTCGCGACTTGAATACGTGACATTGGCTTCTGTAACCGCGGTTATGTACTGCAAACAATAATAACTAAGTTCGGGATTTATAGCATGCATAGCAAATTTAGAAGCTAGTAGAAATTATAGGTGTTACGCCAGAAATGTATGTCAAGATTTATGTAATTTAAAAAGTTTGTGTTAGGGGTGTCAAAAAGGGGATGCTTGGGATATGCACTTCGCAAAAAAAATCTAAATTTACTCTAACGTTTAAAACGGTAAATTTAAAAGTAGTTTTAATTATACATATACATACATTATATTTATACGAAAAATAAAAAATAAACAAAAGGGATATTATTTGAAAGTGGCACGGGATGTTCTATAATCTTGCGTTAAATTACAGTATCATATTATAATAAACATAAAATAAAGTGACAGCCTCCGTGGCGCAGTTAGACACCGGCTGTGAAACGTGAGGCCGCGGGTTCGATCCCCGCACCGGGACAAATATTTGGTTGAACCACAGGTATTTGTTTCCGGTCTGGGTGTTTGTGAGACCCACAAGTCTCTCGTAGTTTCTGATCCACGACACAAGGCTCGACCTTAGAGTGGGGTCAGGACTATGTATGTGACTGTTGGGTGTAATTTTCCAGAAAATAGAATCCAAACATCGTAATAAACTGCCTCGGTGGCGTAGTTTTAGTACGGTATAATTATAAAGCGGGTGGTATAAAGTGGGTTCAAATCCCGAGTCGGACAAAGTGATATTGGAATTTTCTATTCATTATCAGCCCGGAGTCAGGAATTTGTGCTCGATATGACGGAACATACAAGGCAAAATGTGGGTGTCTTGGTGGCGCCTGTGTCTAGCTCTTCTGGGACAAAGGCATGAGTTTATGTATGTATACCGAACTTTAATAAAAAACTATTATGAAGCAAAAAATAACTCAAGCGCACGAAGAAATTTTTTTTCTTAGAATTGTTTTTTCTTTAAATTCTATACTGCCCTCTACTCTTATCCTTTTCTTATATCCATCTAAAGGTTGTCTGTAAGAAATCGCCTAGGGCGATAAGACCGCCAACTGTACTCTTTAATTTTATCTGTAAGATATTGTATGCCTTTTGTTTTTTTGTGTGTGCAGTAAAGAATAAAATAAATAAATAAATAAATAATAAGAATAACGATACTTTATGTTTACAAATTTCGCACATTATCCGCACATGTGATGAAATCTCGTAAGCGATCATTAATTATTTTGTATAGCCCTATATCTATATAAGATAATAAATAATAATTCTGTACCGTACCTACGCACTATAACGGTGAAGGAAAACATCGTGAGGAAACCTATTATCATAGCGATTTTCAAGAATTTCTATGGAATGTAAAGTCCGCACTCGTACTAGGCCAGCGTGGTGGACTATATGGCCTAAGCCCTCTCAATCGAAATCTCGGTAGTAGAGGAGTCCTGTGCCCTGCAGTGGGACGTATATGAGCTGATAAAGTTACAGAATGTACTTAAAGATATAGTCCACCACGCTGGCCCATGCTTTTCTATGGCGAATCAACAGATTAATTACTATACAAATTCTTGTTAAAAACATATTTAGAACATAGATTCTACATGCAAAAATTCCGCGAAAAATCAGCATCATCTTACCAAATTACCTCTCCACAATCGAACTTATCACCCCACGGTCCACAAGCCGGTGGTAATAGTCCCACGATACCCGGCGAAGGTATCCGCAACAATGGTATTACGTGGGAATGTTGGCAATCAACTTAGTTGAAGGTTTCGCACGAGGAAACCGAGGCATTTTGATACAATGCACCTTAAAATCTAGTTTTTAAAGTTATGTTTATTTAATTCTACGTTAGACGCGGTGTTAAACGATAGACGCAAGTTCGATCCCCGCTGAGACAAATGTTTATGTAATCTACAAGTATTTGTTTCGGGTCTGTGTGTTGGTGAGATCGAAAAGTTTCTCGCAGTTTTTGATACATACTATACTCGATCTTAGTGTGGGATCCGGACAATGTTATTATTTTTTTAAATACACCTAACAGCCACATACATAGTCCTGACCCCACACTAAGATCGAGTCTTGTGTCGTGGGTATCAGAAACTACGAGAGACTTTCCGGTCTCACAAACACCCAGACCCGTGTATGTATGTGACTGTTGGGTGTATTTATTTTATATTGATTACTTATCTAAATACATAAAAAAGTCGCCTCTCGCTGTCCTTATGAAAGATTACATCTTTTAAACTACGCAACGGATTTTATTGCAGTTTTTGTCAACAGATAGACTGATCTAAGAGGAAGGTTTATAATACACATACATACATATATAAACTCAAGCCCTTATCCCAGAAGGGGTAGGCAGAGGCACTAGGACACCCACATTTCGCCTTGTATGTTCCGTCCCATGTGATAGGTGGCGAGCCTATCGCCATATCGGGCACATATTCCTGACTCCTGTTAATGAATAGAAAAACCCAATATCACTTTGCCCGACCCGGGATTCGAACCCGAGACCTCAGCTTTGTAGTCGTAGCGTAGTGCAACTACGCCACCGAGGCAGTATAATATAGTTTATGTTTTTATTGAATAGGTTTTTGTTGTGGGGTTGAGTAAAATCTTCACCCGGGCAAAGCTGAGCTGGGCCACTATTACATTTAGCATTTATTTTTAGCATAGGTCCGGCAAATGAGCGAACAGGACACCTAATAGTAAGTGATCACTGCCTCCCATGAAAACCCACAACGCTGGCTCATGGATGTGTAGCTGGACCATCAAATTATGCTAATATGTGAGAGGCCGCCTGGGTAGGTACCACCGCAATGTCTATTTCTCCAACAAACAGCAGTGTAAATGCGCTGTTGTGTTCCGGTTTGAAGGACATTGTAGCCAGAGTAACTACTGGAGATATTGAGACTTATCATCTTATGTCTCAGGATGGTGAGCGCAGTGGAATTCCAAGCATTGCTTTGTAATTCATGGTGTTTGTTTGGTTTTGCTACTGTCCATGAGCGGTCGTATCGCTTACCATCAGGCGAATGACATGCTCGTCTCGCCATTCATTGCACTAAAAAAAAAGAACATATAAATAATCCACCACAATTACGTCTCCAAAGCACGGACTCTCCTCTAATATGTCTAGTACTGCGGTGCTTTAAAACTAAACAATTCGTTTTGTTTAAAGAAAGTGATAGTATTTGATATTTGAACGCATAATCAGTTTCACTGGAATTTGGAGAAAACACATAAATTTCCAATACACAAAATACATATAATTTTATGTATCAGCCCACATATGTCCCACTGATGGGGCCTACTCTACAATCGAGAGAATTGATTGAGAGTGGTTAGGCCCTATAGTCCACTACGCTGGCTTAGTGCGGGATGGCGGACTTACATACCGTAGAAATTCTGTAAAATCGCTACGGTATGCAGGTTTCTTCACGATGTTTTCCTTCACCGTTATAGTACGTGGTGATTGACTATCAATACACACATAACTTCGAAAAGTCAGAAGTGTGTCCTGGGATTTGAACCCTGGACCGCCGGGAACATTTTGCAAGTCGCGTCTGGTCCGTTACCAACAGCCACCACGCACATATAATTTTATATTGAAATAAAACTATTTTTTACGGATTTTATCGCGAAATTGGATATTGAAGATACTTCCCCTCATCGATATCAATGTTACACTCGATCAGACATTCAGTACAAAAAATGTGTCCCACCTACTTGCGGTGCATGCACCGCACATGAATCAGTTTGCTTCGTGACAGTGACAGTGCAGTACGCCTTATCGCATACGTTTAAAAGTAATAAATGAATGTTTCGCCGTCAAACCGAAAGCAAATCGTCTGAAGTTACAATATTTTAATAAAATACCAGGTATGTGATGTAATATTGCAGTGTGCTTTTAATATACGAGGGCACTTTATTTCTTTGACGTGTCTCGTCTATCGGTACAATATAAGTCAATGCTTCCCCTCCATATGGCATCGCCGTGGGACGCCCTGTCTTTGCGTTTCAATGTATCTTTCGCAAAATGGTCATTGATTATAATATACCAATTTATAGAATTCAGACATCAGTCTAACAAGAGCATCGGATGCCAGATAAATGGTCCTACACTAACCTATGCCATTATCCCAGTACGGAACGCAATTTCGACGTGTCAGTTCATTAATGTTGTTCAGTAGATAATTTTCAACGTGTAAAGGTCAGCTTTGTGAAACCTTCTAGTAGTATTAATTTGTATTTCATCATGAGAATGTTCCTATATTAATTGTTGTTACATCCTTTTAAAATTAAAACTGCACTTTACTGTATCAGCCTATATACGTCCCACTGCTGGGCACGGGCCTCCTCTACGATCAAGAGTACGATTGAGAAAGGTTAGGTCATATAGTCCACCACGCTGGCCTAGTGCGGGTTGGCGGACTTTACATAACTTACAAATTCTTGCAAATCGGTACTTATGGTGTGCAGGTTTCCTCACGATGTTTTACTTCACTGTTAATATACGTGGTGGCTGACAATACACACATGACTCCGAAAAGTCAGAGGTGTGCCCTGGGATTTGAACTCGCGACCACCGTGAATATGTTGGCAGCCGCGTCTGGTCCGTTTACCAACAGGCCACCACGCACTTACAAAATTAAAACATTGCCAGTTTTAAAAGGAATTAATATCGTTAGTACTTAGTAGAAAGTTACCTGCTTACAACAAAAATATCTCCGCCAACTTTATGTGTTCCTGGTACTTAAAACTTCATCATGTCGCTTTTTAGATGTCGGTGAGCGCGCGCATCGTAAATATCACTCTCATAATTTTTCTAAGCATTCCAAAATAAATAAAACTAATTTTTACAGGTTTTATCGTGGATTAGTTTATTTTTTAAACTACATTTTTTAACTTCCAAACGTTTCGATTACTTTACAGATTTCGATCACGAAAGTGTTCACGAAGTTTTCTTTCAATGTGTAACATTCGCGTAAATCTAACACCCATATTCTAAGACGTTTTCTCGACTCCACTTGACGTTACTAGAGGAAATCCGTATTCTTAGTAGAAAAAAATCTCCTCCACTCAACGTCACTCAAAAAATTTCCTGTCACGAGGAAAGGAATCAACTGTCAAACTCAAGGTACGTCGCGACCTACCTTAAGGAAGAAATAAAAGAAATAATCATACTTTAAAATTGTAATTTAAAAGAGAGAAATAAAGTTTACCTTTTAAAATTCTTAAATACCTAAATATGCCAACAATTTTTTGAGGTGGGTGCCTCTACAAGATTTACACGTTTTCCCAGTGAATGATACAAACATTACTCTTTATTTCATTTAATCAAAGATTTTTGGTTTGGAAACAGTGTTTATTATTTTAAACGAGTTATTAAAGATTTCCAGCAGTTCCTGTAATACTTGTACGATACTCCGTACGAATATCCCGAACGACGATTCATCCATAAGAATATCCTTCGAAATTTCCGGGTTGGATGGTATGACCCTCCTCCTGTCTGCATGCATTTTTTTCTCCGACTCACTAAATATTTGTCTGCCAGTCACAATCCCGAAGATTTTGAGGTCAATAATTATATATTATTCTATGTAAACACTCTGACATGACATTTGACTGTCACTTTTCAAGTGATCATAGACTATTTTCAATGGTTTTTTGTTAAATCTCTACTTTATCTATACATCAATGACGTAATTAATGACGTTTTTCCTTGACTCAACCTCACTCGAGGAACCTTTAGTAAAGGTATATTTTTAACTAAGCATACCATTTTCGAGGGTCCCTCCAATTCATTTGTAAAGTCACCTCGACTAAGATAAGGTTGAGGAAGATTGGAGGACACGTCTTAGAATACGGGTGTAAGACACCATTATCCCAAAAGAAGTACAACTTTGAAAAATATTGGGATGTGCGATCCACAAATATTTGTTTCGCGTCTGGGCATTTATGAGACCACAAAGTCTCTCATAGTTCTAGTTAATGTGGCTTCAGGACTATTGATATGTCTGTTAGGTGCATTAATTTATAGAGATTTTTACTATAGATTTTGATAGTAAAATCCGCCAACCCGTAATAGGCCAGCGTGGTGGACTATATGGCCTAACCCCTCACAATCGTACTCTCGATACAGTACAGTAAAGAATTTTAAGTCCCCAGCATATTACTGTAATTTCTTTTATTAACTGATAAATTAATATACCGCTATTTCTCAATAAATATCGTGATCATTTATTTTCTTTATTAAAGGGCTCATAGATTAAACATTAATTGATTCGAGATATAAATTAAATATTGTTATTAATTATTTAATTGAATTCCTGCATTATCATATTAAGTGAATTAATAAGCGATTAATAAGAGGACGCAATTAAATGAGAAATATAAATTATATGGAATGTGATGGAAAATAATAATTGGTATTAATTTTGTTAGTCATGTTACAAGCAGCCTTCATGTAACTTGTGGCTGTCAATTGTAATGTCCTGAGTTGGAATTCCTCACAATTACTTAAAAAAATATTTTTCGGTATTTTAGGACAGTTTTTCTGTTTGAATAATCCTATAAAAATTTGCCGGGACAAGATTTTTTGCTACATCTCTACCTATCACTTTAATAACACAGCCGTGGGCTTATGTACATACTAGTTGTTTTGTATATTAATAAAGTTTATTAGTAACGTGTCGAATATAAGCGTAAATCAAAAATAAAGTTCTAGAAAAACATGAACAAAACTGGCCAAGAAAGAGTTGAACTAACGCGACTGAGGTTGCGGTCATACTGTACTGTATCTGCCCATATACGTCCCACTGCTGGGCACGAGCCTCCTCTACAATCGAGAGTACTATTGAGAGGGGTTAGGGCATATAGTCCACCACACTGTCCCGCGGGTTGGCGGACATTACATACCATAGAAATTTTTAGTAGCTTTGCAATACATAAATAAATATAAATAAATAAATACACCCAACAGTCACATACATAGTCTTGACCCCACACTAAGATCGAGTCTTGTGTTGTGGGTATCAGGAACTACGAGGGACTTTTCGGTCTCACAAACACCCAGCCCCGAAACAAATACTTGTGGTCCTCACAAACATTCGTCTCGGTGCGGGGATCGAACCCGCGGCCTCTCGTTTCACAGGCGGCGTCTAACCAACTGCGCCACGGAGGCTGTCACAATGACAATTTTTTTTGCGAAATTTTTGGTCGCGTTGTTTCTGAAGTCACTAATACTACCACCTGGCTTCGTTTTTGGTCGCAGTCTTGATATACCCTGTATATGGGCTGTTAGTAAATTGTTAAATAACCACAACCTTTTCATTTTATCTTTTTGTGGAACGGAACCCTAAATGTAAGAAAAAGAGTAAGCTGATCGATATAGATATTAGGATTAGTACCTACAATAACAAAGTGCGGATTTGGCAATAAAAACGAAGTGTTTTGGCGGGAATTATGATGTGTCTTTTTAGTTTTATTTCATACTGGTTTAGGTGTGTTTGTTATTTAAACATTGAAATGATGCAATTGGAGTATTGACCTATCTAAAATATAAGTTATTTAAAGAAGACATTGATAAAAAGTAAAAAAGTAATGTGAAGTCATAGTTTTTATTTATTTTAGCATTTTTGAAGTTATGGATAAGCTATCTATCGTTTAATATAAAAGGACCGTTACTGAAATTACATAGATCCTCGTACCGAAACACATATTTGTGTGATCCACTGGTATTTGTTTCGGGTCTGGGTGTTAAAAGCGCAAAATCTCTCGTAGTTCTAGATACGACACAAGACTTACACCCATATTCTAAGACGTTTTCTCGACTCCACTTGACGTTACTAGAGGAAATCCGTATTCTTAGTAGAAAAAAATCTCCTCCACTCAACGTCACTCAAAAAAATTCCTGTCACGAGGAAAGGAATCAACTGTCAAACTCAAGGTACGTCGCGACCTACCTTAAGGAAGAAATAAAAGAAATAATCCTACTTTAAAATTGTAATTTAAAAGAGAGAAATAAAGTTTACCTTTTAAAATTCTTAAATACCTAAATATGCCAACAATTTTTTGAGGTGGGTGCCTCTACAAGATTTACACGTTTTCCCAGTGAATGATACAAACATTACTCTTTATTTCATTTAATCAAAGTTTTTTGGTTTGGAAACAGTGTTTATTATTTTAAACGAGTTATTAAAGATTTCCAGCAGTTCCTGTAATACTTGTACGATACTCCGTACGAATATCCCGAACGACGATTCATCCATAAGAATATCCTTCGAAATTTCCGGGTTGGATGGTATGACCCTCCTCCTGTCTGCATGCGTTTTTTTCTCCGACTCACTAAATATTTGTCTTCCAGTCACAATCCCGAAGATTTTGAGGTCAATAATTATATATTATTCTATGTAAACACTCTGACATGACATTTGACTGTCACTTTTCAAGTGATCATAGACTATTTTCAAAGGTTTTTTGTTAAATCTCTACTTTATCTATACATCAATGACGTAATTTATGACGTTTTTCCTTTACTCAACCTCACTCGAGGAACCTTTAGTAAAGGTATATTTTTAACTAAGCATACCATTTTCGAGGGTCCCTCCAATTCATTTGTAAAGTCACCTCGACTAAGATAAGGTTGAGGAAGATTGGAGGACACGTCTTAGAATACGGGTGTTAATAGATCTTAATGTGTGGTCGGGATTATCTATGTGAATGATTAATTTTTTAACTGTCCACAATTAGGTGGAGGAAATTGTTCATCACCATCGTTATCAATGTTACACTAGATAAGACATTCAGTACAAAAAATGTGTCCCACCTACTTGCGGTGCATGCACCGCACATGAATCAGTTTGCTTCGTGACAGTGACAGTGCAGTACGCCTTATCGCATACGTTTAAAAGTAATAAATGAATGTTTCGCCCTCAAACCTGTGCTCAAACCGAAAGCAAATCGTCTGAAGTTTCGATATTTTAATAAAATAGGTAAGTGATGTAATATTGCAGTGTGCTTTTAAAATACGGGGGCACTTTACTTCTTTGATGTGTCTCGTCTATCGGTAGAATATAAGTCAATGTTCATCACTAAATATTATTGTGACTATAAGACTACAAGCTAGGGTCAGTGTTGCAACGCTAAATGATCGACCTGTGTGGAGTGAAGGTAAATGTTACGCAGCTATCTAAACGACGAATCAAAAACTCATTAGTCCAGTCTATACTTGAGACAGCGGGTTTGTTTGCTAAAATCCTTAATATCATTGGGTTTTTATACATTTTTATTACATTGGTGCGGCAAACGAGCAAATAGGTCTGACGGTAAGTGAACACTACCGATGAACATCCTCAACGCAAGCATCATATATTCCGGATCACACACAAACATATTTATCGGTGCGGGGATCGAACCCGTTACCTCACGTTTTACAGCCAGCGTCTAACCAAATACACTTTTATGAAAATATTCTATCACCTATGTTGATTAGGGATAATGTAGGATTCTAATAGTGAAAGAATTTTTCAAATTGGTTCTGTAGTTTCAGAGCCTATTAAATGCAAACAAACAATCAAATCTTTCCTCTTTATATTTGACTAACGACACGGCCCGGCTTCACCCAGGTGCAAATAGTTTTTGAGTCCAGTTCACATCAATAACATATTATAGTTTTCGCAGCGCACGCGATGTAAACAATATTTTAGGTATTTTTTACACCTTGGGTTACATTATAAGAGTTTTAGTGCGGATCCCAAATTGTTTTGAAAATATAATATAGCCTATGTCACCCGGGGATAGTGTAGCTTCACAACAGTGAAAGAATTTTTCAAATCAGTTCAGTAGTTTCGAAGCTTATTCAATGCAAACAAATAAATAAATAAGGTATAGTGTAGCTTCCCAACAGTGAAAGAATTTTTCAAATCGGTTCAGTAGTTTCGGAGCCTATTCAGTGCAAACAAACCTATTACCTAACCTATTACCTATTTGAATACACTCAACAGTCACATACATAGTCCTGACCCCACACTGAGATCGAGTCTTGTGTCGTGGGTATCAGGAACTACGAGAGCCTTTTACGGTCTCATAAACACCCAGACCCGAAACAAATACCTATGTATCACACAAATATTTGTTTCGGTGCGGGCATCGAACCCGCGGCCTCTCGTTTCACAGCCGGCGTCCAACCAACTGCGCCACGGAGGATTTTATAAAATTAGTATGATAATATTGGTTTAGATTACGTTTAAACGCATCGAAATATCGTAGTGTATCAATCATAGACCAACTTAGTATTAAGACGGACCAAGTGTGCAATAAGATATAGTGAAAGACGAATCGTTGAATGTTTTCGTAGTTCATTTACCATATATCTATATTTCATTTACTAGTCTTTAAAATTGTTCTTAGTTATCAAAGAATTGCGGACACCATTTAATTTATGTATGCACGTAATATTTCACAAGTTCGGTTCAACTGTCTAGTTTTTGAAATCCCTACTAATATTATAAATTTGAATGTAAGTTTGTTTGTTACGCTTTCACGCGAAAGCTAGTCAGATCATCATGAAACTTTGTACACATATTCTTGGAAGTATTACAAGTAACATAGGCTACTTTTTATCCCGAAAAGTTTAGTGTTCTCGTGGGATGAAGAAGGAATTCCGATATATTTGCTACTTTTTTAAACTCAAAAGGATGGGATGGGACTGGATTACATTCCAAAAGTGAGAATGAGACGGGGCGTGCGGGATATAACGGGACGGGACGGGATAGGAGATTTCAAATAAAGTTAACCACGCAGACGAAGTTTGCGGGCAGAAGCTAGTTTTATATAAATCTTATTCTCTGTTGCAGTTAATTGCATATTGCGTGTAGACGAAAGAATGCGATGGTTCTAAATTATTCTATCACCTTGTATTGATCGCATTGGGAATGGAATGTCTAGATTGAGGTCTCGGGTTCGATAAACACATCTGTTTTTTTTTTCATTTTTAACACGCTTTTATTAGCTTTGCCTATATATGTATGTAACGTCTTTGAAGTCCATTTTCGAGCACTTCAAAACGTCGGATTGACTTGAAATTTTGCATACTTGTCAAGGACCGATGACAATAAAATAATTTAAAATGTATGTGACATTACCTTAATGAGATCCATCAAAAAGAAATTTTGAAAAAAAAAATGTATTATTTGCGCACAGCTACCTTCCTTTGATAAGATACCCGTTGATAGACGTTATCTAGTAAAATAAATAATAGTTTAAACAATTAAAATACTTTTTTAATCGGATCTTATACTAACGCGTGTATTTTAGTATTTTAAACTATCATTTATTTATCTTAATTGTTTAAGATTGGCGAGCTAAAGGTCCATCTGATGTTATTGTAAATGGTCATAGCAACTCAAGGAAATTGGCGTAGTAGAAGCATAGGCTTCCTCTTTTCAGCCACAGGGAGTCCACCTGAACACAGGCCTCCGTCTCCATATCCACCAGTTGGAAGCGACCTGCATCCAGCGACGTCATACAGCCACCATGTCGATGTCTACCCTGTAGGGCTGTAGGCTGATAAGACAAGCTTTCCGTGTGGTATTCTACGGTTACTTTAATGTTTCGTATTCATACTTACATGGCAAAATTATTACTCTAGTCTATATTAACTGGACTGCTATTTTAAGTAATCATTTTTAACTGAATATCATAATTATGTCGGTAAACGGATGTTATTATCACTTTCTTAAATGGAAAAGGAAAACACCCAGAGGAAACTACCCTTTCTACATTAGAAATTTAATGTTATGTGAAGTCAACCTGTTTTAAGCGCGGTAGAAAAAGGCCTAACCGCTCTCAAACGTAGATATTACCAATCGGAAATATCTGTGGACCTGAATAATTGACGTCATTGGAACATAAGTTCAGCAAATTCAAAATATAGGTTAAACAAATTGAATTAAAATAGAAAGAAGAATAAAATATAGAATACGCATCCATTTCAAAACGTTTTTAATGTAAAATAACATAGTAGATAGGGGAATACAAAAAAAATAAATGTGAACCGCATTCCAGCTAGGTTCACAGATATTTCCGAAGGGTTACCTATATGTTAAATAGTAAAAAGTAGAATAATTGAATTACTGAGTTGATCATGACAAAAGTAAAATACATTACAAACCATCATAGCTTATAAGTGAATATTTCATTATTTTTTTCGAATATAAATAAATAAATATAATAAATAAATGAATACACCCAACATGCACATATGTAAATGGTCCTGACCCCACACTAAGATTAACTAAGTCTTGTGTCGTGGGTATCAGAAACTACGAGAGACTTTTCGGTCTCACAAACACCCAGACCCGACACAAATATTTGTAGGCCTCACAATCATTTTTCTCGGTGCAGGGATCGAACCCGCGGCCTCCTTTCACAGTCGGCGTCTAACCAACTGCGCCACAGAGGCTGTTCAGTACCTGTCAAGATTCTTAACAGATCTTTACTTTAAAATTTTAGTTGTCGGTGAAAAGAAATCAGCCGAAGCCTAAACCGTATTGTGCTAACGTGGTGGATAGACTTTTGGGGTCGTCGTTTGAATTTTTTATGTATTACATTTTTGTTAAAAAGGTGTATTTAATATTTACCATAATTTATGTAATATTTGTATTTTGACAGCCTGTGATTCCGGCTGTGAAACGAGAGGCCGCGGGTTCGATCCCCGCACCGAAACAAATATTTGTGTGAACCACAGGTATTTGTTTCGGGTCTGGGTGTTTGTGAGACCGAAAAGTCTCTCGCAGTTCCTGATGCCCAC
Organism: Deilephila porcellus; assembly: GCA_905220455.2. Taxonomy (NCBI): domain Eukaryota; kingdom Metazoa; phylum Arthropoda; class Insecta; order Lepidoptera; family Sphingidae; genus Deilephila; species Deilephila porcellus. The sequence continues at coordinate 1,063,499 of LR999996.1, read as the reverse complement.
GACACAAGACTCGATCTTAGTGTGGGGTCAGGACTATGCATGTGACTGTTGGGTGTATTTATTTATATAAAATGTATAGAATATTAGTGATGTTAGGGCAATGGGTAACATTCTTCATTGGCTTTAATTCACACAGAATTTATTTTTAGGATCAAGGGCATGATAGCCCTGTGTGTTTATTGGGTTAATTTCAGTCTACACTCAATATATTTTACAGTGCAAGAAAAATGATCACTACTAAAAATAATATTTTTTGTACTTTCAGACCTCTGTAAAATAGGTCTTGTAATTATATTTTTGGCAACCGTAAAATTACGGAATAACGAGCCCGCGAATTCTGGGTAACATTAGTGTATTCCCTGCCTACCTCGATGAGGAAATAGGCGTGATCTTATGTATGTAATAGAATGCTAAAATACCTCAATTCATCCCCTAAGAGTTATTAACAAAATACTACTGGTAATATGATTTGGGAATTAGTTTTTTTATATCTACGAGTATACTCGTAGTTTATTCTTCGTTTTAATTGTCTAATAAAGATTGATTGTTATAATTACATTCAATTATAATTTTCACATGAATAGAAATCATTGCCTGCCTCGGTGGCGTAGTGGTATTACGGTACGGTTACAAAGCTGAGGTCTCGGGTTCGAGTCCCGGGTCGGGCAAAGTGATATTGGATTTTTCTATTCATTATCAGTCCGGAGTCAGGAATTTGTGCCCGATATGGCGATAGGCTCGCCCCCATCACATCGTGGGACGGAACATGCAAGGCGAAATGTGGGTGTCCTAGTGGCACCTCTGCCTACCCCTTCGGGGATAAAGGCGTGAGTTTATGTATGTATGTATGTATGTATGTAGAAATCATTTTTATATTAAAGTTGTTAACTTTCAGTGTGTAATATTATTTTAATAACAGTCAATATTTGATATTAAAGAGTTAATACGTAATATTATTCGATATTTTATTGGCGCTGTATTACGATCTATTTCATTGTTACAAACCAAATATAATAAAAGTAGACAATATAACAGGTAAAAAAGTAAAAGTGGCGGTCTTATTGCTCAAAGCCATTTCATTCAGACAACCATGGGATGGATTTAGTATAAAGAACGAAAGCTGGGGCAGCTTCAGTCGTACGAATAATATGACATAATCTTTTAATATGTTTATATATATATACACATACATATCCAATAAACTAACTATGAGTTAGGCTTACATAGTATACATAAAATGTATAACTTTCAAATCCTAAAACCTGTCTAGTAAATTGCTTTTATCCCAGATGAAAACATAAAAGCCACAATACAATATAGCATACATACATACATAAACTCACGCCTTTATTCCCGATGGGGTAGGCAGAGCCGCCACCAGGACACCCACATTTCGCCTTGTACGTTCCGTCCCACGATGTGATAGGAGGCGAGCCTATCGTCATATCGGGCACAAATTCCTGACTCCCGGTTGATAATGAATAGAATAATCCAATATCACTTTGCCCCACCCGGGACTTGAACCCGAGACCTCAGCTTTGTAACCGTACCGTTATACAACAACGCCACCGATACAGTCATATCCAATATAGCGTTTGTAATAAATTATCAATTTAATAAACGAATATTTAATGCCGCAAACTTAATTGTTTTAAACAATACGACAGACAATATGTAAATTTATGTTCAACGAGTTACTCCTTTTTAGGAAAAAAAAAACTTATTGTTCTAAGAATTCATTATACTCTGAAGTTTTAGTAATGTTTAAATAACTTTGTAATCAATTTGTATGTTAAATTAACATTAACCAATTATTGCGGTTTGATTAGTGTAAATTACATGTGCTAATTTACTTCACTTAGCATTCACTAAGTAATATTGTAAACAAAATATATATTATTAAAAAAATAGAAAATCATTTCCTATTTTCCACAACATACATTCAAAACTATTTAAATATTCACGCGAACATCGAACATCCACAGTTCCACGCGAAAACATTAAAAATCCGCGTTCCATTTTTGAAATAATCCGTTTTTATGTTCGTAATCGATCTGTAGTCGGGGAAATGATTCTATTTTTAAAATAATACGTGTAAAATAGAAAAAAATATGAACCTTCGTGCACGTAACTCCGGTTTCTGACACTTCACACACACAACCGTCACAGAGCGCGTTGCAACAGTACTGGGGAATGCACGGCGCCTCTTCAGCTTATATACTTGATCTTATTTTCTATCATTGCGTTTGGTAAGCAAGGATGCGCCGTAGTGGGGACGTTTCCGGGTTTTCGGCTTAATTGAACGAATTTTCGGTTGTTTCAGGTTTGTGGAGATTTGTAACACCTAAACTTTTAATTTGTTTGAAATGTTTTCTAGGTTTTGTGAGATAATATTTTATTTCTTCCGGTCATAAGAAGTAATACATTTAAAAAAATTAGGTACGGCTGCAATTTTATGAGACAGCATTTATTTATTCATCATCATCATCATCAGCCCGTTGCAGTCCGCTGCTGGACATAGGCCTCTCCCAAGGTACTCCACAGAGCCCGGTCTGCTGCTTTACGCATCCAGTCCATTTATTTATTAATATTGAATAAATTACCACACATTTTATTGAGCATGAAAAACATTAATGTATTGAATTTCCATAAAAGGAAGATTTTCTTATTTCTTTGAGGGATCTACTATACCACTATAATTATAGTTTTTTATTTAACTAAGCTTTACGTCACTTATATTTTCTCATGCTGTACATGTATTTCCACGTTTCCATAAGGTTCTATAATATTTAGAAGCTTAAGCCGGTCGTGTATCGCCTTTTTGTACTATTACAATAAAATTAATACAATAACAATCTATTATAAGTGCTTTTTAATTTAAATAGAATAACCAGCGCCAGATATCCATTTTCTACCACACAATTATTCCCGCCTGTTGAATTGAATATATGTACATAGGCTGAACCCGAATCTGCCCAGTAGCGCAGTTGTAGTACGGTACGATTACAACGCAAAGGTCTCGGGTTCAGTTCCCGGGTCAGGCCAAGTGATGGTGATTTTTTATTTATTATATTTTATTTATTAAGGTTTGCTAACAGTTGTTACAATACTACATTATTATGAGATCTTATAACACATATACAAATATTATGCTTGTTGCACAACTACTTACAAGCAAACACAACATGCAAACAATACAATACATTTTAAAAAGTAAGGGTAGAGACGGAAAATGTAAACTGTTATTATAGCCCAGACTCTCAAGACATACAGGACCTGAGATCACTGCGGCAGCAATTGCGTTGCTCTAGAAAAACATCGTTATTGAAAATTATAACATTTAAAGTCACTTAAACAACAAATAAAAAAAAATCGATTAAAATCAGCTCGGAGTCAGGAAATTGTGCCAGATATGGCGATAGGCTCGCGCCTATCACATCGTGGGACGGAAAATACCCTGCTAACACTTTTGGAAAAAAGGCGTGATTTTATGTATGTATGTAAAATAGGAATATTGGTAAAACCATTTTAGTCTAATACATAACATTCTAAATTGTATTTCGACACGGTACGAACCGTCTATGTTAATTATTGAGATGATAAATCGTATCTATCTCATTGGTAAGCTGTCAGTTTTGTGAACCGTGAGGGCTTAGGTTCGATGTCTAAATAGGAAATTTTAATTAACATTTTATGGTTATAATGTTATAAGTAGGCGGTTTCCATCAGGTCGATGTGGAGATGCTTCGGGGAGGCCTTTGTTCAGCAGTTTACTTCCTGTGGCTGTAGAAAGAGAACGGGAGGTAGGTTCCGGGTATGGAAGTGGGTGTCCAGATAGGTACTACCGTCTTGTCTATTTTTGCTGATAAGCAGTGTGTAAGCACTGTTGAGATATACAGGGTATGTCAAGACCGCGACCGAAAACGAAGCCAGGTGGTAGTATAAGTGACTTCAGACACAATGCAAGTAAAAATTTCGCAAAAAAAATCGACAACCTTGTTTTTTTGTAATTTTTTACTTATCGTCGTATTTGGGTGATAAATACATAGTTTTCCTAAAATAATGATGTAGACCTCTTAATTTTTAAACACTCAATGGTACGTAAGGGTTTAAATTATTATTTTCGCAAAAACTAGGTATTTACCACCCAAACAAGATGATTTTTAAAAAAATTCTACAAACATATCTGTCGCTGCTTTGGTGAAATTTTTATTTGCATTGTGTCTGTAACCATTAAAACTACCACCAGGCTTCGTTTTCGGTCGCAGTCTTGATATACCCGGTATGAATATGGGAATATGAGACGTATATGGGTTGATACTACAAGCACTGTTGTGTTCCGGTTTGAAGGATATTGTAGTCATTGGACATTGAGCCTTAACACAATGACAAATGCAGTTGTTATTTTGTACTTAGTAATTATAAGTTCAGACAGCAAGTTAAGACAGCCTCCGTGGCGTAGTTGGTTAGACGTCGGCTGTGAAACGAGAGGCCGCGGGTTCGACCCTCACACCGAGAGAAATGTGGCAAACATTTCTTTCTGGTCTGGGTGTTTGTGAGACGGAAAAGTCTCTCGTAGTTCTGATACCTGCGACACAAGACTTAATTGATCTTAGTGTGGGTCGGGACTATGTATGTGACTGTTCGGTGTATTTATTATTATTTATTTATTTATTACTGGACATTGAGCCTTAACACAGTGACAAGTGCAGGTTTTATTTAGTAATTAGTAATTGTAAGTTCTTCGTGTTGTTGTTCCTGTTTATGGTGTTAAATGATAAAAAATATAATGCATTGAAATAAAATTATTTTATACGGATTTTATCGCGATTTGGTTTAATTTATACATTTTTAACTTCCCGACGTTTCGATTACTTTACGTCTTTGGTGGTCACGGGGCGGAAATTAAACCAAATCGCGATAAAATCCGTATAAAATAGTTTTATTTCAATGTGTAACATTCGCGTGAATCTAAGAAACCATTATAAAAATATAATGCCTTTGATTGGTTCTACAGTTCCGAAGTTTAATAATCTTTCATCGTCTTTAACTACCATTATGATATGCCAGAAATTCACTAACAATTTTCCTAATATGTATATGATATTCTATATCTCAAATGAGTAATTACTAACACGTTTTGATCTAACCTACGTTTATCAAAAGCATATTCGCCAAGGCTAAGGCATTCATTAGTCAACACAAACCCTGAATAAGCACAAACAACAGAATTATACACTGCTGTCCACCCACAAAAAGGCTCGGCGTAAGGATACAATGGATTACGACACGTGGAACAAACGCGATGCGCGGCAAAAAGACACAGGTTTAATTAATGTGTTTTGATGAATGAATGCATTCTACAAGCTGTTAGAGTGGGTAAGCTGTGGAGTAAGGACTGTTTTATGACTGATGCGATGTGACTGACTATCTTAATATGGCTGTGACTTGTTTCATTATTTCATTTTAATTATTCGATAGGCTCGCCCCCTATCACATCATGGGACGGAAAATACGAGGCGAAATGTGGGTGTCCTGGTAGCACCTCTGCCTACCCCTTCTGGAAAAAAGCCGTGAGTTTATGTATGTATGTAGTTTCAGTATTCATCGACTGCCTCGATGGCGTAGTTGAATTACGGTACGGTTACAAAGCTGAGGTCTCGGGTTCGAGTCCCGGGTCGGGCAGGGTGATGTTGGGTTTTTCTATTCATTATCCGCCCGGATTAGGAATTTGTGCCCGATATGGCGATAGGCTCGCCCCCTATCACTTCGTGGGTGCCCGTAGGCTCACCCCCTATCACCTATCACATCATGGGACGGAAAATACAAGGCGAACTGTGGGTGTCCTGGTGGCGCCTCTGCATACCCCTTCTGGGAAAAAGGCATGAGTTTATGTATGTGTGTAATATTTTTTCTTTTTCCTATATTATTAAAAGAAAGCGTGTGAAAGTGTCACTGTCGTGTTTCTTTCGGTGAGTCAGATTATCGTATTATCTCTTTCTTGCTTTTTCCCTCCCATTTTAAAAGCCAGTGCGATCCAATAATTGTAGATGGTAGCCTTCTAGCACAGTAGATTAGACGACGACTAAGAAACGAAAGGCCGCGGGTTTGACCCAACGAGACATATGTCCCAAAAGTATTTATTTTCGGTCTGGGTGTATGTGTGAGACCGAAAAGTGGCTCGTAGTTTCTGTTACACGACACACAATTTATAATAATATTTAAGCTATTGTTTTTTTTATTCTTTACTGCACATAAGAACACAAAATAAAAGATATTACAAATAAAAATAAAAAGTAAAGATGGCGGTTTTATTGCTCTTGGCGATTTTTTACAACCTTTGGATGAATATGAGATAAGGAAAAGAAGATTGTATGACTGTTGGATGACCAGTCCATGGGCATCGGTAATCACCATCATGCAATATATTTTGATCTTCATGCCGTTCCTAATCAAAAACTTGCAACATACCACAACACATCAAACGATTTTCCTCGTACCTTTTCATTTCACAACGCTATTATTTATAATACAAATGTTGAAACTTGGAACCATAACGCAAGGTAACACGCGAATGCTGAAATTATTATTTTTTATACCGTAATTACGCATTCGAAATTACTTCCTCAGTGTTCTTCTTAAATTGTTTTTGGTAGCTTTCTATCTGTTATGTTATTTTGGATAATTTAATTATAGTAATATCTATAACCTTTATAGCAGTAACATGTGTGTAGGCGATTGAAAGCGAGGCGACAGTTTGTCGCGCGATTTTTTGTCGTGGTAACCAATAAAATAATATATTGACAAGTTAAAAATTTATTGTTCCGATTGTATAATATATGTTTTAATGAATAAAAGGGGTTTAAAATGGTTAAAAAAGTAGCCGAGAACCACAGTCTTCGTAGTAGGATTTGTACTCAGCGTATTATATTTTTTGTATCTATAAGACTTAGTTTTAACTATGCATGCCATTACTTATGCACTTAATAATGTTTTCGAGATATTAATATGTTTTATTATTAGTGGCTATTATGGATATATATAGATAAATTACTAAATAAAATGAAGGGTGAAATTATTTATCTTTAAAAGATGTATGAAGAATATATTATCTTATTTGTCATGTTTTGTTAAATGTTTAACGTTTTAAACGCTATGAAAAGAAATCGATATAGCTACTCATAATATATCATATTCTATTTTAGACCACGCAATAATTATAAAATTATTTTTTAATATTTGCATAAAAATAAACGCACTATTGTTAAATTTTATTAAACATAAAATTATTTTTTTCTATCTTTTTATTTTAGAATGTCAATAAAGTTATTCGGTCAACAGTTTACTATTGTTTTCAATTTATAGTGTAGAGTGACATCTACGCATAAAACATAAAGTAGCTTGTAAAATAAACGCATGGGTATTAATTAGCAAATACAATTATTTTTAATGCTTATCGTTTAGTGCGAAATATTTTACGTAATTTATGTATCGTCTAATACATTTGGCAAAATATTATTTATTTTAAATTTACGAGTCGGCGAACTGTGATTTTAAGTCGGTTGCTGAATGATCTTGCTTGTAATTTTATGAACCATTCTTTCAGTAAATTATTCAGTTGCTGGTAATATTTTTATTGCACTTGGTATTCGTATATTTGAATCTAGTGTTCAGGCATAAGATCAAGACGTAGGGTTATTCATAATTGACATTCGTTAATACTTGTGAAATACGACCAACCATGTGGCAGATAATAATTTGTAAGGTTCATGATTTAGCTTGCAGTGTAATATTAATTCCACCTAAACCTTCAATATGACACACACATTTTGAAAATTCAGAAACGTCGCGCCACACGTTGCTTGTTACAAACGTTGGTAGCATTGTAATGTGAGTTTCCCAATTTTCAATTTATATTATTAAGGATATTTTTATCATATGTGAAACGGATCTTTTAAATAGAACACGTTAATTGTGCCTGATAACACCTTAATCGATCTGACAGAGATTTTTGTCAATATACAAATCGTACGACGCGACGGCGGCTCATAATCGCATGCGTATAAACCGCCTTAAACCACAGTACATCGTGAATGATGTATAATTGCCACAGTTGTCAATTTTCTTATTCAATTGAGCGTGATAGGTGACATTTAAATTGTAGAAATGTCTTTATATTGACACTAGTTGATACCCGCTACATTGCGTGGTTTTCTTATTTTAAAATGTCTTTATTCCATAACTGTACTGTACTATATTAGCCCATATACGTCCCACTGCAGGGCACGAGCCTCCTCTACAATCGAGAGTACGATTTAGAGGGGCTAGGCCATATAGTCCACCACGCTGGCCTAGTGCGGGTTGGAGGACTTTACATACCATAGAAATTATAAAAAATCACTATAGTATGCAGATTTTCTCACGTATGTTTTCTTTCACCAATATACATAATGCGTGGTGATTGACTATCAATACACAAATGACTCCGAAATGTCAGAGGTGTGCCCTAGGATTTGAGCCCGCAACCACCGTGAACATGTCGGCAGTTGCGTCTGGTCCGTTACCAACAGGCCACCACGCACTTCTTCTTTCTTAATTAAATAATATCTATAAGATGAAATGGAATTTTCAGTTTTTTATTACGTAGGTCTGATACAAGCAAACATTAAATTGAATCTTAAGTGCGGTGCCGATATTTTAAAATAGGAAGGGAGAAGGAAACTCATTCTATTCATTCATCGTACGGTAAATTGATTTCATCCCCATCGCGCCGGTTTTTTTTCTGTCTAAGGTTCTCAACTCAAGAATTTTTCAATTCTGATAAAAATGCAATCAGTACTATAGCGTGACACGCAAACGTTTATCTACCATTATATACAGATGTGTCAGAATAACATAGTAATTGAAAAGTGACGCGTGATGGTAACTTGAAAGACGTAAGGTGACCATCGTGGCCCGAATATATCGAAATGTTGTGTTATGTGTTATGAAATGAACTATGAAGCGGAACGAAATGAGACATATTCATTTTGCATCATTTCATTGTAAGGCTGCCATATCTTTATCAGCCCATAATTGCTAAGGAACCTCTACAATCAAGAGATCAGGCTTAAGTCTTCCGGTCTGTATATCCTATCTTTAACAGGAGGTTTTACTGATCGTAGGTCTCTCATATGTGAGAGGCCGCCTGGGTAGGTACCACCGCAATGTCTATTTCTCCCGCCAAACAGCAGTGTAAATGCGCTGTTGTGTTCCGGTTTGAAGGACATTGTAGCCAAAGTAACTACTGGACATATTGAGACTTAACATCTTATGTCTCAGAATGGCGAGCGCAGTGGAATTCCAAGCATTGCCTTGTAACTCATGGTGTTGTTTGGTTTTGCTACTGTCCATGAGCGGTCGTATCGCTTACCATCAGGCGAATGGCATGATCGTCTCGTCATTCATTGCAATAAACAAAAAAAAAGAGGTTAAAATCTTAAAGCTTAAAAATAGCTACCATTACTATGTCGATACAATTCGCGCTTTAATAAATAGAGATGAACTAAAGGTGTACCTACTTAAATACAGTACAGCCTCCGAGGCGCAGTTGGTTAGACACCGGCTGTGAAACGAGAGGCCGCGGGTTCGATCCCCGCACCGAAGAAAATGGTTAACTGCAAAATACAGGGTATATGGATTTTTTTACTTACCTTAAATACATATTTTTCCTATGATTATAATGTGACTTTTTAAACTAATATTATAAAGAGGAAAGATTTGATTGTTAGTTTGCATTGAATAGGCTCCGAAACTGCTGGACCGATTTTAAAAATTCTTTCACTGTTGGGAAGCTACACTATTCCCGGGTGACATAGGCTATATTATATTTTCAAAAAATTAGGGATCCGCACTAAAACTCTTATAATGTAACCCAAGGTGTAAAAAAATACCTAAAATATTCTCTACACGTGCGCTGCGGAAACTAAAATATGTTGTTAATGTGGACTGGACTCAAAAACTACCTGCACCCGGGCGAAGCGGGGCCGAGCCGCTAGTATTGTATTAAACAAATGAAGATCGATTATTCTTCGTCAATGAAATTCATTTTCTAAACCGCAATTGGCTGCCAATCGTATATGTAATATGTTACAATACATAAGTCTAGACATTTTTATTTGATTTTTGCACATGAATGAAGTCAGAGGTCTTTGTCAAGGTTGGTTTTATAATCTGTGATCATCGCATGATCGTGGCGACCTCAAAATGTTCTCTTTTTTTAAGATCGTGTGTATGCCTCCAATGTTAAGAGTAATGCTATTTTGTTCTTTTGGCATGATTTTATCAGATAAAACATTTTTGTTTTTATTTTATTTATTTATTTTATTTTATTTTTATTCTTTATTGTACACAATAAATATAACAATAGGTATAGAGACAACAAAAATAACAAAGTACAAATGGCGGTCTTATCGCACTAAGGCAATCTCTACCAGACAACCATTGGATGGATTTATGAGAAGGAGAAAGAAAGGGCAGTGTATAATAAAGACAAAAGCTCAAATAAATAATACTATTTATACATAAATATACAAAAACTACATAAATAATGTATATAAACATACATAAATACATTTATATATAAATAAACATACATATATAAGTATATTACCAATATATTTAAATTAAGGAAATAATATTGATCAATATATCTGTTTAAGAAGCAAAGTAGTGCTCTTTTACCAACTTCTTAAAAGATGGCAGAGTTTGAGCCTGCCTCACCACAACGGGAAGTGCATTCCACAAACGAACAGCTACGACACCGAAAGATTTGTCCATAAATGTTGTGGTGTGGGCGGGCATTCTCAACTTTAAGTTCTCGGACGACCTCAAGGACCTCGTATGTGAGTCATGAAGAAAAACAAATCGTTCTTTAATTGCAATTTATTTTCTGCATTTTTTTTGGAATTCTGATTTTGAATCAGTCTGCATACGTCCACAGCTAAGCACGGGACTCCTGTATAATTGAGAGAGCTTAGGCAATTGTCCATGACTTATATTAAAATAAAATTGGCCGTGGCGCAGTTAGTTGTAGCCGACTGTGAAACAAGAGGCCGCAGGTTCGATCCCGCACTGAGACAAATGTTCGTGTGAACCACAGGTATTTGCTTCGAGTCTGGGTGTTTGTGAGGCCGACAAAGTCTCTCGTAGTTTTTGATACTCACGACACATGACTCGATCTTAGTGTGGGTGTTTTTATTTATTTGTTATTTATCTAATTAAAAGTATTCCCTTCTTCCAATAATCTTGGATCTTTCCGCTATAGCCTATGTAATTGGTTATATACTGAAAAAGCAGTTGTATGGGCTGGCATGATTGTGTTGAATGGCAGAAGATAACTGTCTGCACCAAACTTAAACCCAAATGTTATCTGTTTATATACACCCAACAGTCACATAAATAGTCCCGACCCCACATTAAGATCAATTAAGTCTTGTATCGTGGGTATTAAACTGCGAGAGACTTTCCGGTCTCATAAATACCCAGACCCGAGACAAATATTTGTGGGCATCACAAACATTTGTCTCAGTGGAGTGATCGAACCTGAGACCTTTCGTTTCACAGCCGGCGTCTAACTCTGCCACGGAGGCTGTATAGTGTATAGTATTACAAGTGCCATCGAGCGCAGTGCATTTTGCAGCATAATAATAAAATAAAAGCGTATTAATATTTATTTTTCATTTTTTAGTTTAAAATATTGAATTGTCATCGGTCCTTAAGAATGCCAAATTTCGAGTTAATCCGACGTTTTGAAGGGGGTCAAAATCATGTTCAAAGATTCCGTTACATACATACATACGTCTGAAGCTTAAAATAAATAAATAAATACACCCAACAGTCACGTACATACTCCTGACCCCACACTAAGATCGAGTCTTGTGTCGTGGGTATCAGGAACTACGAGAAACTTTTCGGTCTCACAAACACCCAGACCCGAAACAAATACTTGTGGTTCTCACAAACATTTGTCTCGGTGCGGGGATCGAACCCGCGGCCTCTCGTTTCACAGGCGGCGTCCAACCAACTGCGCCACGGAGGCTGTCAAAAGCGTATTAATATAGCCAAGTTCACAGTTTACTCAGGGTCTGCGAGTACAGAGCGTAAGACAATGGCTCAGCGTGTGGGTAGTCGCTTGCACAACATGTTTACATTCAGGCTTCTATACAACACACGCCTTTGGACTATTTCACTCATGTTATTTTTTATTGCGATGAATGGCGAGACTAGCATGCCGTTCGCCTGATGGTAAGCGATGCGACCGCTCATGGACAGTAGCAAATCCAAACAACACCATGAGTTACAAGGCAATGCTTGGCATTCCACTGCGCTCGCCATCCTGAGACGTAAGATGCTAAGTCTCAATGTCCAGTAGTTACTCTGGCTACAATGTCCTTCAAACCGGAACACAACAGTGCATTTACACTGCTGTTTGGCGGGAGAAGTAGACATTGCGGTGGTACCTACCCAGGCATCTCACATATGAGAGATCTACCACCAGTAAAATTAACTAAATCAGTTGTAAAATCAATGTCTCCAAAAATATCCGAATATCCGCAAGATCCGCGTAACACGTAACAAAAGATAATTTATAAACGGTAGTAGCCGTTGGATAACGTTAACACAACAGTTATAAAATATTTTAACTGTCCAGTTGAACTTTACCACTCAATTAAGTTTCAAGTTATACTTTCGCCGTCCGTTCAAATCTTTTAGAATTTTTTATTAATAACTAGTTCTTTGTAATACATTGTTGATGTGTAAAGAATTTTTTTCTTAGTGGCTCAGTTGTACTACGGTACGATAACAAAGCTGAGGTCTCGGGTTCGAATGAGGTCGGGCAAAGTAATATTGGATTATGGTTTCTTAGATTTACGCGAATGTTACACATTGAAATAAAACTATTTTATACTTTTTATTTTACAGCTTTCGTGGTCCGTACAGTCCGCCCCGTGACCACGAAAGCTGTAAAGTAATCGAAACGTTGGGAAGTTAAAAAATGTAAAAATTAAACCAAATCGCGATAAAATCCGTATAAAATAGTTTTATTTCAATAATATTGGATTTTTCTATTCATTATCAGACCGGAGTAAGGATCACATCGTGGGACGGAACATACAAGGCGAAATGTGGGTGTCCTGGTGGCGCCTCTGCATATCCCTTCCGGGATAAAGGCTTTATATGTACATTATATGTTTCTACTCCTTTGCGGTTATCGGCTTGTATTAAGCCTTCGATTCTTAGTTCCCATGTGATTTTTTTCGCATTCAATAGATGTGAGTTGTGCATAGTGTCTGTAATTAGTAAAATGATCAAATTGCATTGTATTTGTGTCGCCGGGTCGGGGACGAATGGTTACAAGGACCGGTTAATGCAACACGGAAACAGGTGCCAACACTAGTCTCAAAAGCGCTTTTGAGTCTTACACCCATATTCTAAGACATTTTCTCGACTCCACTTGACGTTACTAGAGGAAATCCGTATTCTTAGTAGAAAAAAATCTCCTACACTCAACGTCACTCAAAAAAATTCCTGTCACGAGGAAAGGAATCAACTGTCAAACTCAAGGTACGTCGCGACCTACCTTAAGGAAGAAATAAAAGAAATAAGCCTACTTTAAAATTGTAATTTAAAAGAGAGAAATAAAATTTACCTTTTAAAATTCTTAAATACCTAAATATGCCAACAATTTTTTGAGGTGGGTGCCTCTACCAGATTTACACGTTTTCCCAGTGAATGATACAAACATTACTCTTTATTTCATTTAATCAAAGATTTTTGGTTTGGAAACAGTGTTTATTATTTTAAACGAGTTATTAAAGATTTCCAGCAGTTCCTGTAATACTTGTACGATACTCCGTACGAATATCCCGAACGACGATTCATCCATAAGAATATCCTTCGAAATTTCCGGGTTGGATGGTATGACCCTCCTCCTGTCTGCATGCGTTTTTTTCTCCGACTCACTAAATATTTGTCTTCCAGTCACAATCCCGAAGATTTTGAGGTCAATAATTATATATTATTCTATGTAAACACTCTGACATGACATTTGACTGTCACTTTTCAAGTGATCATAGACTATTTTCAAAGGTTTTTTGTTAAATCTCTACTTTATCTATACATCAATGACGTAATTAATGACGTTTTTCCTTTACTCAACCTCACTCGAGGAACCTTTAGTAAAGGTATATTTTTAACTAAGCATACCATTTTCGAGGGTCCCTCCAATTCATTTGTAAAGTCACCTCGACTAAGATAAGGTTGAGGAAGATTGGAGGACACGTCTTAGAATACGGGTGTTAGTCTCAAAAGCGTCGTAAGGCGAGATAGGGTGACCTGGATGGGATTGAAGGCATTTATTGGGAAAGAATATAGGGTGTCCATTTTGCCAAAAAATACATGCATACATAAACTAACGCCTTTTTCCCAGAAGGGGTAGGCAGAGGTGGTGGGTTGGAAGGCCAGAAACACTGACATACGTATCCCTTTCGGCCTCCCCCGGGGTACCGAAAGAGGAGCTTAATAGCTTTTCCTCTTGGACACAAAAAAAAGCGGTAGGCAGAGGCGCGGGAGTCGTCTACAAATGACGCGACGCGATGGTTCGATTAAGACGGCATAGTCTCTCTACAACCCAAAAAGTTAAAGAGTGCTTAGTCCATAGTCCATCACGCTGTCCTATTGCAGTTTGGTGGACTTCACATAGTAACCATAAATTTTTTGTAACATATCTATAGTACGGTTTCTTTGAGATGTTTTTATTAACCGTTAGTGGTATCACACAAAAAAGGTACACTCGCTTTTTAAAAAAGAGATTTACATACATAAATACATAAACTCACGCCTTTTTCCCTGAACGGGTAGGCAGAGGCGCCACTACAGGACACCCACAAGATAAAAGACAATTATTTACTTTTTGTTTCTTTCGTGCAAAATTGCTCATTATAAATTTCGCTATCGATCAAAGAACTAGCACATAGAATGACATGATTATCCAACAGTCAAATATTTGACTCGGCATTTTGTTATTTTCGCAAGTCACATTTTTATATACATTCGGTATTACACCGTCCAATGTCAATGATTATAAATCCCTATTTGTTGTATTCTGGTGTGATTATGTCATATTAGTTACTGTTAGATTGACACGTAAAGTTATGATAATAGATTTAATTTTACTTATTGAGTTTATATGACAGTGTTAGAGTATACAATTTTTTTTTAATTATTTGCTTCAAAATACTCGTTGAAAAAAATATACAGCAACTGTTCACAAATAAATCATACAAACAATTTATAACCTATTACAGTGAAGGCAGCATACACTAAAAGGAAAGATAAATATTAATAATAATAATAATATACATAGGTACATACATAAACTCACGCCTTTTTCCCAGACACGCACGTTTCGCCTTGTGTGTTCTGTCCCATGATGTGATAGGGGGCGAGCGTATCGCCATATCGGGCACAAATTCCTGACTCCGGACTGACAATGAATAGAAAAACCCACTATCACTTTGCCCGACCCGGGATTCGAACCCGAGACCTCAACGTTGTAGTCGTACCGTAGTACAACTACGCCACCAAGGCAGTATAATTACATATTACCTACATACAATTTGGACAGCCTCTTCGGCGCAGTTCGTTAGATGTCGACTATAAAAGGAGAGGACGCGGGGTCGATCCACGCACCGGGACAAATATTTGTGAGGCCGACATATATTTGTCTCCGGTCTGGGTGTTTGTGAGACCGAAAAGTCTCTCGTAGTTTCTGATTACCACGACACAAGACTTAATTGATCTTAATGTGGGGTCAGGACTATGTATGTGATTGTTTGGTGTATTTACTATTAATTTCGGCGTCATCGTTAATCCAATGTTTATCCTCACTTGTCCTCTAGCCTCTAGTGGATAATTTAATTAGGATTAAGTAAGGCCCGTACACATGGCGTAATGTTCTCACGCCGCTCGGTGCGTGTGCTCGCCACTTATTTTGTTAACACTAATGATGATCATTGACGAATGACGCCTTCGGGCTATTTGAGGTGCGCGGTTTCATATAAAGATATTTGGTATATTTTTTCTTGCATTAAATGATAAGATTATTATGATGTGCGATTTGTATAGCCTTTTATATCGGGTATATCAATTATCAAGACTGCGACCGAAAAAGAAGCCAGGTGGTAGTTTTAGTGGTTACAAACACGAAGTAAATAAAAATTTCGCCAAAATAGTGACAGATGTTTTTTTAGAATTTTTTAAATATCATCGTGTTTGGGCGGTAAATACCTAGTTTTTGCGAAAATACTAATTTAAACCCTTACGTACCATTGCGTGTTTAAAATTAAAGAGGTTTACATCTTTATTTTAGGAAAACTATGTATAAATCACCCAAATAAAACGATAAGCAAAAAATTACAAAAAAAAGCTGTCGTTTTTTTTTGCGAAATTTTTACTTGCATTGTGTCTGAAGTCACTAATACTACCACCTGGCTTCGGTTTCGGTCGCGGTCTTGATATACCCTGTATATTACCTTGTTTATTATATTTGTAGATGCGTGCATTTAAGGAACGTTATGCTCATGTTTCGCTGGTCAAGTCATGTTAATATTTGATAAAATAAATAAATAAATACACCCTACAGTCCCATACATAGTCCTGACCCCACATCAAGATCAATTAAGTCTTGTGACGTGGGTTTCAGAAGCTACGTGGGACTTTTCGGTCTCACAAACACCTAAACCTGAGACAAATAATTGTGGTAAAATTTATCTCGGTGCGGGGATCGAGCCCGCGGCCTCTCGTTTCTCAGCCGGCGTCTAACCAACTGCGCAACGGAGGCTGTCAATGTGATGATGTTTAATATATGGATTTATTTGGTTCCAAAGTAGGCAATATTAATATTTTATATAATTTTTTGTATCAGACAGATATTAATTTTGAGATAGAGTTTGAAAACAGTTTCGTGTCACAGCTGGCTAGAAAGCCCAAATGACAAAAATGTAGGAAAAAATATTGGAAGATAACAATATTTTTGTTTCATAGTTACTTACCGACTACCCCACAAAAGCAAGAAATCAAGCAAGAAAGCTAAGGTGCTTGAAGATAAGTAATTGTTGTAAGCACCCCCCGCTTTTTAACAATAAAAAGAATGTATTTTACTCCATTTTCTAATCATAAACAATTATTTTTACATATTTACTGGGGTCTTGTACGAAAGCGTGTTTATAAGTTTTTTAAACTATTTATTCAATTGTTTTACTTAAAAACAATGGATATAATATCTAAGCAAGGCAGTTGTGCGATAATTACACAAATTTAAAAAAAAAAATTGTATGAAACCTCCTCGAACACCAAACTAACATCGATTGCTGACAAATGGCGTCGCATCGTGAGCAACAATGGACCACATTAACAGCAGAGGCTTTGACAGTTCAATGTCGATTATCGGTTAGATCACCGGTTTGATTCCCAGGTGCATACTCGACATTCTTTAACGAGGCTAAATGTTTTGATTAATTTTCGAGTGTTTTTGCGCCCTAGTTATTTTGTAAGTGGATCGATGTGTAATGAACGGATAAGTATATCAACTGTCGGTCACTTTAGCTATAAATGCCATCTATGACGAAGGCACCGCCAAACATTGTTATAATATTTTTCAGAACTCTAAAGCCCTACACCGGTAGAGTTTCTCCCCTCAAAGATACGATTATCGTAAGGATATAAAAAAGTTGCATCGTGTAAATATTGTCAGAACACGATAATCTATGGCAGTTATGTCATGCGATAATCGCGTACGATTCTCGCCACGGGAAAATCTCTCCTTGTAAATAGCGCATAAAGGACAGGGAAAGTGTAAATTATTCATGATGTATGCATATCAATCATAATTTTATGCATTAATATGTTTAGTGGATATGGTATAAGAGAACAAAGTAATACTTAGAAATTGTAAATTTTCCTGTTACTTTACTTAGAAACTGGAATTCCGTTAAAATATTTTTTTGCCACGCTAGCTGCCTCGGTGGCGCAGTTATACAACGGTATGATTGCAAAGCTGAGGTCTCGGGTTCGAGTCCCGGATCGGGCTAAGTGATATTGGATTTTTCTATTCATTATCAGCTCGGAGTTAGAAATTTCTGCCCGATATGGCGATATCCCTCTATCACATCGTGGGACGGAAAATACAAGGCGAAACGTGGGTGTTCTGGTTGCACCTCTGCTTACCCCTTCTGGGAAAAAAAGCGTGAGTTTATGTATGTATGTATAAAAACAAATCATGGCCACAATTGTACGCACGGCCATTAAAAATTGTTACAAAATACGAGTACTAGTGCGGTTGCAACTGGCAGATGAGCAGTTTCGGTGCCATTAGCAATAATAACCTACTAACGACCCCATTTGATTAACATTACGACATTGTTTCTCTGTATTGTAATGAAACACAATATAAACTCACGCCTTTATCCCCGAAGGGGTAGGCAGAGGCGCCACCAGGACACCCACATTTCGCCTCGCATGTTCCGTCCCACGATGTGATAGGGGGCGAGCCTATCGCCATATCGGGCACAAATTCCTGACTCCGGGCTGATAATGAATAGAAAAATCCAATATCACTGAATAATGAAACATATAATGAAACACAATATAGATTAATAAAAACACAATATTAAACAAAAGATAGTTAAAGATTAGAAAAAAGACTGAAAAACATTCATTCATAAATAGCTAGGGTGCTTGAGGATAAGTAATTGTTGTAAGCACCCCACGATCTGTAACAATAAAATGAATGTGTTTCAGTTTATTTTCTATTTAACTATTTTTACTTTTCAGTTGGGTCTTTTACTAAACTGCGTGTACTTTCCTTTTTTTAACTATTATTTATTTATTTCACTAAAAGACGTCTATCTACGGCTATCTTATTAAAGGAAGGCAGCTGCTGTGCGCAAATTATACACGAAAATTTATTAAAAAAAAAAATGGTTATGATAATGTCCCACGCCTTATAAATTATTGTATTGTCATAAGCCCTTGACAAGTATGTAAAATTTCAAATTAATCCGACGTTTTGAAGTGCTCGATAATGGACATCAAACATTCCGTTATATACATACACTAGCATTTGCCCGCAACTTCGTCTGCGTGTTTAAGATAATGTAGACGTTATATCGCTAAAACTATGCCATTATAACCTTTACGTAAACTTTTAACAAAAATCAACGTGCAGCATTTTTATTTCTGGCTCTGAGTTTAGATTATCGGATCAATGGGTCCTTCAGTTGTCGATTCAGAGACCAATCGGATCAATAAATAAAAAGTTCAAAATGACGGCCAACATTTTCAATTCTGAATACAAATTTAGATTATCGGAACTCAAAACGATTTTGAGACCAATCGGATCAATACATAAACGGCCTTATTCATATACAATTTTAAAACCTATTTTAGGTATCGAATGTTTGTTTTCTCGCTCAAACTGAATTGAAAAGTCGTTCGAAAGGGACAAAAGTTAAATATTCATAAGAATAACTTCAGCAGTTTTATTTTCTATACAAATTTTTCAACCCTTATTTTTACTCCTTTGAGGGTTAAATTTAAGTAAACAGAGTACGCACTTATTTTTTATTTTAGATGTGTAATTATAGTGTCAAGTTTGAAATCTGCAACTTCAACGGTTGCGGTTTTCCATACAATTTTTTTTTACCCTTTTCACCCCCTTACGGGTTGAATTTCCAAAAATCCTTCCTTAGTGCTACCCTACGTTATAAAAGAAATCCCTGTGTAAAATTTCAAGTTCCTAGCTTCAGTAGTTTCGGCTGGGCGTTGATCCGGCAGTTCGGTTCTACAAAACTTCAACCCTTATTTTCGTCCCTTTAGGGTTAATTTTAGATAAACAATATATGTAATTATTTTTGTCGTAGAATGAATTACTTAAATGCCAAGTTTGACAATTGTAACTTTAACGGTTTAAATTTTCCCTATATCAGTTTTTAACCCTTTACACCCCTTTAGGAGATGAATGTCCAAAAATCCATCCTTAGTGCTACCCTACGTCACAATCGGAACCCCTGTGTAAAATTTCAAGTTCTTAGCTTCAGTAGTTTCGGCTGTGCGTTGATCCAGCAGTTCGGTTTTACAATACTTCAACCCTTATTTTCACCCCTTTAGGGTTAATTATAAGAAAAGAGAGTATGCAGTTCTTCGTGTTTCTAGATGAGTAACTAAAAAGTCAAGTTTGATATATGCAACTTCAACGGTTTCGGTTTTCCATACACCAGTATTTTACCCTTTTCACCCCCTTAGGGGTCGAATTTCCAAAAATCCTTCCTTAGTGCTACCCTACGTCACAATAGGAACCCCTATGTAAAATTTCACGTTTCTAGCTCCAGTAGATTCGGCTGTGCGTTGATCGGGTAGGAAGGAAATCACCCAGTTTCTAAAAATTTCAACCCTTATTTTAACCCCTTTAATGTTAATTTTTAGACAAATAAAGTATGCAATTATTTTTGTTATTAAATGAGTTATTAAACTACCAAATTTGAGAATTGTAACTTCAATGGATTAGATTTTCCATACAACAGTTTTTAACCCTTTTCACCCCCTTAGGGGTAGAATTTCCCAAAATCCCTTCTTAGTGCTACCCTACGTCATAATAGGAATCCCTGTGTAAAATTTCAAGTTCCGAGCTCCAGTAGTTTCGGCTGTGCGTTGATAGGTCAGTCAATCAGGTTCCTCTTTTATATATATAGATATGTACATACATGCATACAGGCGAAGCTAATAAAAGCGTGTTTAAAAAGACGTTTCCTTGGCATCTGAACACTTTTGATGGTTCTTTTATCTTGCCAGACACATTAAAGCTCATAACTTTAAACTTTAAAGCCACCCCGATCGGAACTTCATTATAGTTGATTGTGTGATGCCTATGTCAGAGGCGTACGCAGACAAACTTTCAGCTTTTATAAAATGACGAAAGCTTGGCGGCCACGGGCTCTTGGTCTATAATGGTGTACTTAAATATGAGTTGGCGACCCTTTTAGTTCGGGCCGAGATAATGTTGACCAAACATTGGCTTCGTAAGAACACGTAGCCAAATTACAGTGGTCATAAAATTATAATTAACACACGCAAAATTATTTTAACTATCTTCATAAAATTGTAGGTAATGACAGCTCTACGAGATTGCAGGTTTAAATCACATTTCAATTTAAAATACTATGTATATAGCCTGGAGCTAAATTAAATAAACAGTAATTTGAATATTATAACTATATTGAATTTGTAATTGTGTGTGTTTGTTGACTCTTAAAATCACCGTGGCGTTTGTTTGAGAGCTGGCTGTGAAACGAAAGGTCGCGGATATGCTCCTCGCACCGAAACAAATGTTTGTGTGCTCCACGAACATTTGTTTCGGGTCTCGGTGTTGTTTTTTTAAAGCAATGAATGGCGAGACGAGCATGCCATTCGCCTGATGGTTAACTATACGACCACTCATAGACATAAATCCTGAATGTAATTTGTTTGTAGATGAATGGGCGAAGATATTAACCGAGTGCTTGAGGTTCTGCTAGTGAGATGCTTGACTCAGTACCTAATTTTAAGTAATGTAAATGGTGTTAGTAGTATTAATTTAAATAAAATAAATAAATAACATTTATGCGGGCGAAACTGAAGGCATAGTTATAATTGACATTTAATAGTTTTATCGCTTAATTTGGCAGTTATTATTAACTCATAAAAGGGTATTCAGTTAAACGAAAACATCGTCCGAGTACTTTAAAGTATGTTCAATTAACTCTGATTAATATAGAGAATATATAGACTATATGGCCTAACCACTCTCAATAGTACCCTCGATTGTAGAGTAGGCCCGTGCCCTGTAGTGCGACATATATGGGCTGATGCAACTATAATAATAATAATAATAATTTCTTTATTCAAGTAACAAAGGACTCAGTTTTGTGTTAGTATCAGCACATGTATTATGTAAGTATGTTAGTTACATCACAGATATTTTAATGTCTAATGTCTAATTCCATGTGTCACCGCTATCCCATCCCATGAGAGATAGTGCAGCAGTGACTCATGTAAAGACAGTCAAATCGGTTTACAATCATTTTCAGAATGATGTTAGGACTCGCCCTAATCCTGCATATTAGAGACGCACATCTTTTGCGCATGGTGGTATTGAAACAATCTACTCTAGCCTCAGCAAACATAGTCGAAGCGCTGCAGAAACGTGGCAGCCCCAACAGCATTCTGAAAGCATTATTGTATTGGACATGAGACATAACTATGTAGAGAATGCCTTATTAAGCAGATCTACATGTATGAACACAGAATCGAAATAGTGATACGAGTTCCTTAAAATGTATTTAAATTAATCATCAGATTTTTTCCATTCCTGTGACGTTACAGCAGCCGTTTAGTAACTGATTTACAACTATGTATTTTTAACTATGGTTTAAAATACCTGATGATCGATCGAATAAGAAACATAAAAATTCAGAGAAGCGCGACCTAACGGACAATATTGAATAAATTAAAAAAAAATATTTCTGCCAACTCCATGCGTTCCTGGTACATAATTGATTGTATCATGTCGCTTTTTTGGCAGTCGCTTTTTATTCTGGCCCAGCAGTGGGACGTATTAGGGTATTTTCCTGTTAATATACAATCATGAGCCAAGAATGTGTTGTTGACGGATACATAAGTAATTAACATAATAAAATTATCTATTGGCGATAAATCTGCTACATTGTACAGGTGATGTATGTTATCGAAGGATGTGATATCATGCGCGCTTTGAATACACCTTGCGTGGTTCAAGCGATAGTTATTTGAACGGGAAATAAATATATACACACACATACAGGGTATATCAAGACCGCGACTGAAAACGAAGCCAGGTGGTAGTATTAGTGACTTCAGACACAATTCAGATACAAAGCAAGTAAAAATGTAAAAATATCGACAACTTTATTTTGTAATTTTTTACTTTTCGTCGTATTTGGGTGATAAATACATAGTTTTCCTGAAATAATGATGTAGACCTCTTTATTTTTAAACACTCAATGGTACGTAAGGGTTTAAATTATTATTTTCGTAAAACTAGGTATTTACCACCCAAATAAGGCGATTTAAAAAAAAATCTAAAACAATATCTGTTGCTGTTTTGGTGAAATTTTTATTTGCATCGTGTCTGTAACCACTAAAACTACCACCTTGCTTCGTTTACGGTCGCAGTCTTGATATACCCGGTATACATGTCCTGTATCAGCCCATATATGTCCCACTGCAGGGTACGCGCCTCCTCTACAATCGAGAGTGTGATTGAGAGGGGTTAGGCCATATAGTCTGCCACGCTGGCCTTGTAAATTGACGGACTTTACATACCATAGAAATACAAATCGCTACACATTGCAGGTTTCTTCACCGTTATAGTGTGTGGTGTTTGACTTACAATAAAAACATGACTCCGGTGTGCCCTGGGATTTGAACCCACGACCGCCGTGAACATGTTTGATGGTCCTTTGTTAACAGGCGACCACGCACTTTTATATACGTTACCATCAGATGAAGTGTTTGCTCATTTGTCAGACCCAAGCAAATAAATTAAATAAATAAATACACCCAACAGTCACATACATAGTCCTGACCCCACACTAAGATCGAGTCTTGTGTCGTGTATCAGAAATTACGAGAGACTTTTCGGTCTCACAAACACCCAGACCCGAAACAAATACCTGTGGATCATTCAAATATATTTTGTCTGTGTGCGGGGATCGAACCCGCGGCCTCACGATTCACAGCCGGCTTCTAGCCAACTACGTCACGGAGGCTGTCATCAATAAAAAAAGGAATTTATAAGACATGCCCTTAAATAAACACGTACAATGTACATAAATACATAAACTCACGCCACCAAGACACTCACATTTCGCCTTGTATGTTCCGTCCCACGATGTGACAAAGGGCGAGCCTATCGCCATATCGGGCACAAATTCCTGACTCCGGACTGATAATGAATAGAAAAATCCAATATCACGTTGCCCGACCAGGGACTCGAACCCGAGACCTCAGCTTTGTAACCGTAACGATTACGTTGTATTAACAACTACGCCACCGAGGCAGTCAAATAAACACGTGCTTTCGCATAATACAGATAGAGGGCGCGATATGTATGTAGGTTAATATCCATCTTTACCTATTGTAGATAATAAGCTTGTTAAGATATTTAAACTCTATTTGAATGGAATTAACTGCCTCGGTGGCGCAGTTGTACGGAATGATTGCAAAGCT
The DNA here is from genome assembly GCA_905220455.2 of Deilephila porcellus. NCBI lineage: Eukaryota > Metazoa > Arthropoda > Insecta > Lepidoptera > Sphingidae > Deilephila > Deilephila porcellus. The sequence goes on along the minus strand of LR999996.1, from coordinate 1,039,157 downwards.
GACGTCTCGGGTTCGAGTCCCGGGTCGGGTAAATTTTATTGGATTTTTCTATTCATTATCAGCCCGGAGACAGGAATTTATGCCCGATATGGCGATAGGCTCGCCCCTATCACATCATGGGACGGAACATACAAGGCGAAATGTGGGTGTCCTAGTGGCGCCTCTGACTACCCCTTCTGGGATAAAGGCGTGAGTTTATGTGTGTATGTTATTATAATGTATTATGCTAGTTGTAAGTTTCCTTAATAAATAAAGTAAATCTGCGGTTTGAAGTGGAAATTGTGCCGGCATATATTTCTCTTTCCTGTAATCTTGGGTCCTTCCCTGATAGCAACTAAGCAGGCCGACATAATAATGAATTATTATTTAGGAAGACAAGGATATTTCTCTTTGTTTACTTCTTTATCTACTCTTTGTAGTTAAAATACTGGGTATATCAAGAATGCGACCTAAATGAAGCCAGGTGGTAGTTTTAGTGTTACAAACACAATGCAATTAATAATTATATTTATTACCCAAATACGACGATAAGTAAAAAAAAGGTAGACAATTTTTTTGCAATATTTTTACTTGCATTGTGTCTGAAGTCACCAATACTACCACCTGGCTTCGTTTTCGTTCGCAGTCTTGATATACCCTTTAGGTATATCTACTTTTCGAAACATTCGCAAAGAAAAATAAAAATTCCTATAAAATGAACATTCTTAAGTCGGTCAACAATCATATTACAGACCGAATGGGCTGTTATGTACCGAAAACGTAATAATTCCGTAATCGCAGTAACGGTACATAACTTAACTTCTAACAATGCGTGACGTAACAGTAACCTTAGCCCCATAAACTATAACCGACTGTTCAAATTGCTTTAATGATCTCTCATCTCAAGTATTACTAAAGATTACTGTCGGTCCCTTTAACATATCTTTGACAAGCAGTAAAGATACCATTAATTAATAATAAGTGCCTGCCTTGTGTATTGATAGTCAATCACCACGCACTATAACGGTGAAGGAAAACATCGAGAACCTGCATACATTACAAACATTTATATATATACTCGTAAATGCAACCGACAGTTACACGCATAGTTTTGAACCTATTTTAAGATACATAAACTCACTCCTTTTTCCCAGAAGGGGTAGGCAGAGGTGCTACCAGGACACCCACATTTCGCCTTGTATGTTCCGTACCATGATGCGATAGGGGGCGAGCCTATCAGGCACAAATTCCTGACTCCGGGCTGATAATGAAGAGAAAAATCCAATACCACTTTTGCCCGACCCGGGATTCGTACCCGAGACCTCAGCTTTATAATCGACAGCCTCCGTGGCGCAGTTGGTTAGACGCCATCTGTGAAACGAGATTCGATCACCGAGACAAATGTTTGTGAGAACCACAAGTATTTGTTTCGGGTCTGGGTGTTTGTGAGACCGAAAAGTCTCTCGTAGTTCCTGATACACACGACACAAGACTCGATCTTAGTGTGGGGTCAGGACTATGTATGTGACAGTTGGGTGTATTAAAAAAAATCGTACCTTAGTACAACTACGCCACCGAGGCAGCATTTTTAGATAAAGTGGTTGTATTAGAAACTAGACATTTTGCTCTAACACCCAGATCTGAAACTATTACGGTCTTATTTATAGACAGTTTTAAAACCTTTTTCAGTTATCGATTGTGTTGTCCCTTTCGAACTACTCTATAATTTAGTTTGATCGAAGAAGACAAAACATTCGAAAACCAAAATAGGTATTAAAACTGTCTATGAATAAGGCTGGTAGACCTAGAAATCCTAGCAACCTATATTCATTGAATTTCCTTAAGAAGATGATAAATAACAAGCCATCCTGACCTCATCTGACAAAAATACACAAAAAATAACATTGTAAAATATATTGGTTTAAAAACCTAATAATGCCCTCTCTACTCCAATTAGTATGAACCTTGAACCGTGTTGCAATTACCCCTAATGATCTCAATATGTTATAAATGTCTGCATTTGGCACACTAATCGATTTATTTCTAACAATATAGCTTGTAAAAAATACTTTAAATGTCAGAAGTGCAACGGTCGTGTGAATCTCGACGCCTTATCATCTTTTCTAGTCATTTTTTATACTTGCTTAACTAAATTATGCTACTTATGATAATTATTATCCCACAACGAAAACTGAATTTGAATAACAATGTCAAGATTCATAAAAAAATTGGCTGTTACATGACCTCCCAAGAGTAAGGTAGAGAAATAAATAGGAATGCATATGTCTCAGCATTTCCATCGGAAAGTTTGCTTAAAATCTTTAGATCATACCATCTTCAGACGCAGGAAGTCTACTGCCGGACATAGGCCTCCCCCAGGGATTTCTAATCTTTTCCTTACTTCCTGCAACCTTCAACTCCTCATGACCTAAACCTATTACTTTACAAACCCTAACGGCTAAAGAAAACATCGTGACTGGACTTCATAGAGATCTTAACAAGAATATCTATATTTGAAGTCCATCAACTTAAACTAGGCCAGAATGACGGACTATAGACTAATGCCCCATTGACACTGAGAGAGTTTCTTGCAGCGAGAATCGTATGCTATAATTATCGTATGACATAACCATAGATTATTGTGTTCTGACAAACGTTTACACGATGCAACTTTTGGAACCATGTTCCTTATGGGACGATGCGGAGGGGTAACCTAACCGGGAAAAAACGTCCGTAACGTAAGATTTTTATTCCATGGATGAGTTTAACATTCTAAATTTAAAAATGTAGGAATTTATTTTTTGTTTTTAATTCTTTGCTTATTATTTTGTTTTTAACCGACTTAAGAGGAGGTTATCAATTCGTCGGGCTTTTGGAACGAAGTTCCTTATTTATTAATTATGTTAGTCTTTGCATGATGGCTATACAGTGTCTAATGTATAGTCTACGTGATGACTGTAATTATTATTTTTATAAAAATATATCCCCGAATAATTATTTTCTTTATACCTCGAATAGAGCTTAAAATTTATATTTTTATAACAAGGAACTTCGTTCCTATCCGGTGTCCCATTACACCACACGGTTTTTTTTATATCTTTACGATAATCGTATCTTTGAGGCGAGAACCCGTGTAAATGGTGCTTAAATTCTCAATCGAACCCTCGATTACAGTCCCATGATCAGCGGCGATTATGGTTTCATACAATGACATGTCAAAAATGTCCATATCACGAACGAAATCCATTACCCAACAGACAGTTTAGGGCCGTGTTAACCCGCTAACATTTGGAAGGTATTTCGACGTGAGTAATCATTCCCATACAAGTAACTTGAAGCGATTTAACATGATTTAGTATGTGAAGAGACGTAGATCTAAATATTTGCTTGACGTGTCATAACTGAGCTTTACGAGAATGTTTCATTAGTTTCGAAACTGTTGTGCGGTACGATTGTAACGCGTATCTCGGGGTCGAATCCCGGGTCGGGAAAAGTGATATTGGATTTTGTTATTCAATAATCTACCACCACCATGCTCTCCGACAGTATATCCCCACAAATATACTAATAACTCACCCTATATAACGACTAGGATCTCCGAAACTTTAAAGTTTACACGGTGTATATAGACAGTGTTTTTTTTTGGAGTTTTTTCATTATCAAACTGCAGGAATTTGTGCCCGATATGGAGATAGGCTCGCCCCTTAACACTTTGCGGGACGGAACAAACAAGTCGAAATGTGGGTGTCCAATAGCACCTATGCCTACCCCTTCAGGGAAAAAAGCGCGATCTTGTATGCTTCTATTTATCTATCAATCAATCTATGAAGCCATAGGAAGTCCACTGTACATAGGCCTCCCCCATGGATCTCCACTTCGACCTGGTGGAAGCCTGCACCCAGCGACTTCCAGCTACCTTGACCAGGTCGTCTGTCCGGTGTACCTTGTATGTTTCATTTAGTAGTATATTTCAGTGGCGAAGGGTGACTTTTTTCAAATGGGAAGCCGATATATTTATTTTAGTATTATTCATTATTTGATTATTTTCTTCATATAACTTGTTTAAAAAGTTCTAATAGTATAAGGTATTTTTTTATAAAAGACAAAAATTACAAAAGTTAAGCCGGAAATAATCGGCATATATGGAGGCTTTGCCACTGGTATATTTTTAATCGTTTTCGACTATCAGGTTTAAAAACATATGTTGTTGAGCTTTCGATTTCGTGCAGATAATTCTATCTTTACACCACTGTTGCGATGCCTCAGTGGATAGCAAAAAACTTGTTTTTTTTTATTGTGATTATTGGCGAGACGAGCATGCCATTCCCCTGATGGTAAGCGACACGACCGCTCATGGATAGAAGCAAAACCAAACCATGAATTACAAGGCAATGCTCAGCATTCCACTGCACTCGCCATCCTGAGACATAAGATGTTAACTCTCATTACGTCCAGTAGTTACTCTGGCTACAATATCCTTCAAGCCGGAACACAACAGTGCATTTACACTGCTGTTTGGAGGGAGAAATAGAATTCGCATTTGAAGGAGCTTGCGTCATCTATTAAGGTTCATGTCTGTGATCCACGTATCTGAATTTCGGTACTGTTAACATGTCAAAATTGACATTTGATTTCTTGATTTCCGAACGTAATGTCCAAATTTGAGGGTAATTTTGTTGTTGTTTATTGGCAGGTCAATTTTGACTAAGATCCTTAAATTGGCTTGTGTTTACAAGGGACGTCATAATAGAGTTTATCATTTCGATATCTTTCTTTTATGCCTCGGTGGCGTAGTTGTACTACGGTAGGACTACAAAGCTGAGGTCTCGGGTTCGAATCCCGGTTCGGGTAAAGTGATGTTGGGTTTTTCTTTTTATTAGCCCAGAGTTAGGAATTTGTGCCCGATTTGGCGATAAGCTCGCCTCTTATCACATCATTGGACGGAACATACAAGGCGAAATGTGGGTGTCCTGGTGGCGCCTCTGCCTACCCCTTCTGGGATAAAGGCGTGGGTTTATGTATGTATGTGTATCTTTCTTTTATACTGGGTATATCCAGACTGCGACCGAAAACGAAGGTGGTGGCTTTAGTGATTACAGACACAACGCAATTAAAAATTTCGATCGAAAAATACGATCCAAAAGTTGTGTGTTGTTCATGGATGGTGGTAATCATTTAATATCAAGTAAGTCGTTTGCTCGTTGACCGTACTTATGCAAATAAGCTAGTTTTTACAATCAAGATAAATAAATACACCCAACAGTCACATACATAGTCCTGACCCCACACTAAGATCGAATCTTGTTTTAATATCAGGAACTACGAGAGACTTCTCGGTTTCACAAACACTCAGACCCGAAACAAATACTTGTGGTTCACACAAATATTTGTCTTGGTGCGGGGATCGAACCCGCGGCCTCGCGTTTCACAGGCGGCGTCAAACCAACTGCGCCACAGAGGCTGTCTAATAAGCTAGTTTTTTATAATAAAGATGTTAAAATAATGCATGTAAAACCTTCCTTCCGATTGGTAGGCGTTGATCATTTACCATACCAAGTTAATTTACTATACAAAACATCTTATGAGTATTGTTAATGAATCAAGTTTTTAACAAACACACAATAGCATAATTTGTAGCAGACAGGGCTTGCTTGATGAAACCGCTTCATGTTGAATAGAACCATTTATCAACAAATATATGAAAGCCTCCGTGGCGCAGTTGGTTACACGCCGGCTGTGAAACGAAAGGCCGCGGGTTCGATCCCGCACCGAAAACAAATATTTGTGTGGTCCACAGGTATTTGTTTCGGGTCTGGGTGTTTGTGAGACCGAGAAGTCTCTCGTAGTTTCTGATATCCACGACACAAGACTCGATCTTAGTGTGGGGTCAGGACTATGTATGTGACTGTTAGGTGTATTTATTATTATTTATTTATTTATATCTACAATTGATTAATGCTGTAGCTAAGAACGTTTTGGCCGGAAGGTTGATCGTTCAAATTAATATAATATATGTACATACACACATAAACTCACGCCTTTTTCCCAAAAGGGGTAGGCAGAAGCGCCACCAGGACCTAAATTTCACCTTGTATGTGATAGGGGGCGAGCCTATCGCCATGTAAGGCACAAATTTCTAACTCCGGACTAACTTTCTAATACCTTTCGGAAATTGTACCTAGGTCTTTAGAGTTCACGTCAAACCCTCGCTCTGAAATCTAGACTTATAAATCAATATTAAAATTATCCAAAATTAAATTCCGTTCTCTGAAATCCTAAGATTATATAAAAGCTTTCATATTCTCATCATCAAAATAATTAATCCGTATAATGTTATCCATAAATATTGGTTCTTTATTGTACGATGTTGTTCGTTTTATTTCGGATACAATTGAATATCCGCGTCGAGATCGTTTGGACTAATGATTGTATTATATAACTACTGGATACTTGGGTTCCGTATATGAAAATATATTAAACTATTAACTTTTGAGACGGGACTTGATGGAAAGATATGGGTCAGAATTTAGATAGCATTTAGGTTGAGTTTAGATACACACAATATTATACGGGACGTTCTGGTGTGGAAGGGAGTGAACAAAATACCTAGAACATTGCCATATTTTACTGGCGGTAGGTCTCTCATATGTGAGAGGCCGCCTGGGTAGGTACCACCGCAATGTCTATTTCTCCAACAAACAGTAGTGTAAATGCACTATTATGTTCCAGTTTGAAGGACATTGTAGCCAATGTAACTACTGGACATATTGAGACTTAACATCTTATGTCTCAAGATGGCGAGCGCAGTGGAATGCCAAGCAATGTTTTGTAATTCATGATGTTGTTTCGCTACTGTCCACGAGCGTCCGTATCGCTTACCATTAAGCGAATGGCATGCTCGTCTCGCCATGTCTTTGCAATAAAAAAATAGCCGGGCTGATTATTATATAAATAATAAAAAAACAAATAAATAAATAAATAAAAACACCCAACAGTCACATACATAGTCCTGACCCCACACTAACATCGAGTTTTGTGTCGTGGGTATCAGGAACTACGAGAGACTTTTCGGTCTCACAAACACCCAGACCCGAAACAAATACTTGTGCTTCTCACAAACATTTGTCTCGGTGCGGGGATCGAACCCACGAATTATTATATTATATGAATCATATAATATAAATGCTATACAGAACCCAAACCATTGATATGCTTGACCGTCGACCATCGGAAGTGGATAAAAAAACTGTAGATTCATTTTTGTTCTATAGTGATGTATCAATTTTATTGTTTCTTGAGGTCATGTGTTAAGAACGTTTGTTTTTTAACGAATAGTCTATGATGTTTTGCTGTTTGTCTGAGAAGAATACGGTAGTTAAATAATTATTTATTTTAATGAGTGAAAGCTGATTAGTCCCAAGGTGATGAGGATGAATTTTGACAGCTTCCGTCATGCAGTTGGTTAGACGCCGGCTGTAAAAGGAAATGCCGCGGGTTCGATTCCCGCACCGAGACAAAAGTTTGTGTGATTCACAAGTATTTGTTTCGGGTCTGGGTGTTTGTCAGACCGAAAAGTCTTTCGTAGTTTCTGATATACGCCACAAGACTTGTATAGTGTGGGGTCAGGACTATGTATATAACTGTTGCCTGTATTTTTTAAGTATAAATATAGCTTATAGAAAATGTATTTCCCAAAAGAAATGCACAAATTTCTCTTAATGGGAAATTTATACATTAAAAATAATATATAATATAATAGTTTTGGAAGAGCGTAACTAATTACTTATTATTCATACATACTTAATAAAATTATGCATTGCAAACAAACAAAATATTATTTATCACTTTAATAATAAATTGATTTGTATTCAATCAAAGCTGGGTCTATTCTAGTATATATTGTACAGGAGCAGGTAAACAAAGGTATTTGTCGTCATCTCAAACCGTAGCTGATAAATATTCATAAAATGACATTCCGCACGTTAAAGATGATATTGTGGGGTGCCCATGATTTACATACATTCATAAATAACTCACGCCTTTATCCCGAAGGGGTAGGCAGAGGCGCCACCAGGACACCCACATTACGCCTTGTATGTTCCGTCCCACGATGTGATAGGGGGAGAGCCTATGACCATATCGGGCACAAATTCCTGACTCAGGACTGATAATGAATAGAAAAATCCCATATCACTTTGCCCGACCCAGGACTCGAACCCGAGACCTCAGCTTTGTAACCGTACCGTTATACAACTACGCCATCGAGGCAGTCTATAAATAAATACACCCAACAGTCATATACATAGTCCTGACACCACATTACGATCAAATCTTGTGTCGTGGGTATCAGGAACTACGAGAGACTTTTCGGCCTCACAAACACCCAGACCCGAGACAAATACTTGTGGGCCTCACAAACATTTGTCTCGGTGCGGGGTCGAACCCACGGCCTCTGGTACCTTTGTAGAGCAATTAGTTAGACGGTTAAACGACAGGCCGCAGATTCGATCCCGCACCTAGATAATGTTTATAAGTACAGCAGACTGGGCTCTGTGGCGTACCATTTGAGAGGCCTATGTCCAGCAGTGAATTGCAACAGGCTGACGATTATGAAGGTTTGGGTCTGGTGATGTTAGACCGAAAAGTTGCTAGTAACTTCTAATACCCAAGACTCAAGACAATATTGAAATTATTGAGAGGTCAGACTATGTATGTTAGGTTTTTTTATTTACTTTACATTAATTAAAGCAAAAGTGCGTGGTGGCCTGTAGGTGACGGACCAGACGCGGCTGCCTACATGTTCACGGTGGTCGCAGGTTCAAATCCCAGGGCACACCTCTAACTTTTAGGAGTTATGTGTGTATTGATAGTCAATCACCACGCACTTTAACGGTGAAGGAAAACATCGTGAGAAAACCTGTATACCGTAGCGATTTTAAAAAAATTCTACGGTTTCTAAGTTCGCCAACCCGCACTAGGCCAGCGTGGTGGACTATATGGCCTAACCACTCTCAATCGATTCTTTCGATTGTAGAGTAGGCCCGTGCCCAACAGTGGGACGTAAATGAGCTGATACAACAATTAAAGCAATACAATTAAAACACGTCCTAAAACATTATTTAACATAGTGTCACTACAAATCGAGATGCAATGTCGTCAATAATTCACTGAACCCGCTGTGAATACGCGCTCCTTGAGATCTCATTTGCGTTTAACCCATGTAAATACTTCGCGGAAAATTATGTTGGCAATACTATTTTTTATGATGTCCATGCTGCCATTACATCAATGCGTCTCTAAACTTCATTTATCCGAACCATCGTCCTTATAACCGGACCCTTGCGAAACTCATCAAAATACACTCACGTATGCAATATTAAGATCGCATCTTTAGTATAATAACTCATATCGAGGCGTCAATCGTGGACATAAATCTATTTTAGTTTTTCTGTTTTATTTGAATGCGGTATTAATAAATAGTTTTTTTATTGCTGTGAATGGCTAGACGAGCATGCCGTCCGCCTGATGGTAAACGATACGACCGCTCATGGACAGTAGCAAAACCAAACAACACCATGATTTACTAATCAATGCTTTGCATTGCCCTGCCCTCGCCATCCTGACACATAAGAGGTTAAGTCTCAATATGTCAAGTAGTTACTCTGGCTACAATGTCCTTCAAACCGGAACACAACAGCGCATTTATATTGCTATTTGGCGGGAGAAATAGACATTGCGGTGGTACCCACCCAGGCGGCCTCTTACATATGAGAGACCTAACACCAGTAACCACCATTTCAAAACGTGAGATGCCATAATATGATTTGTTATACATTTAGTTATTATGTCAGATTGTAAATTTAATAGTGTATTTAAATACCTTTTGATACTTGTTGTCGACGTGGCGTAGTTGGTAACGACCTGAGAGCCGACTATGAAACGAGAGGCGGCGAATTCAATCTGCACCGAGACAAGTATTTGTGAGCCATCTTTTCGGTGTGGGTGTTGCGAGACCAAAATGTGTCCCGTAGTTTCTGATACACGACGCAAGATTTGGTATCTTACTGTAGGAGTCAGGATTATGTATGTGTGTTGGGTGTATTTATCAAGGAGTAGGTGTTAGTAAGTGTGTGATGGTAAACGGACCAGCCGCGACTGCCAACATGTTCACGGTGGTCGCGGGTTCAAATCCCAGGGCACACCTCTGACTTTTCGGAGTCATGTGTGTATTGATAGTCAATCACCACGCACTATAACGGTGAAGGAAAACATCGTGAGGAAACCTGCATACCATAGCGATTATAGCGATTTGTAATAATTTCTATGGTATGTAAAGTCCGCCAACCCGTACTAGGCCAGCGTGGTGGACCATATGGCCTAATCCCTCTCAATCGTACTCGATTGTAGAGGAGGCTCGTGCCCTGCACTGGGATGCATATGGTCTGAAGCTGATACAGAGCTAATATGAGGATTGAGGATAGACGAAAAAGCAAATTAATACCGATTAATAATGGCTCCGTTGAGCAATTTCTAAGTTCAGATCATAATTATTTCAAAATCTAACACTAAATTGGCTAAGCACTTGACAAATTTTAGAGTAATTTAATGTGAATTATTTTCCAATTTACAGCCACAGTTTTTGCCTCGAGTAATATTACGCTATATATTGTAAATTAAACCAAAGCGGACCAACTGCATGCTAATGGTCGTTCGGTGGAACTTTGATGTCATAAACTTGCTCAAAGAAGGAGATTTGGCATAGAATATTCAGATGTAGAGGGGAGTTGAACTAATGGTCGACGGGGGCGAAATATCTGAGGCACGAAATCGCTGGATGCAGACAGCGTCCTACACATCGATGTGGAAATCCTTGATGTAGGCCTGTTCAGCAGTGGGCTTACAATGGCTAAAGAGAGAGTGAGAGAGAAAGAAGGGAGTATTTTTAGGCATACCTGCGTAAATGTAGCGAAGGAAAAAGGTTAAGACTGTTCTTATAAATAAGGCGACAAAAAATCTAAAAGCATTCAATTAAAAATCCTGCGCCAACAAAGGTACTTCTAATTCCGCTCTATGCTATACTAGTATGGTCGATACAACACAAAACAGAGAATACTAATAAAAAGAAATATCGGTTCTGTTTTGAGCAGGATTGTTTGTTCTTTGACCAAGACCCTAGGTACTAAGATCATAAGATGTGTGGATAAGTGCGTGGGACAGCGCGCGTCTGCTTCGTATGCATTATGAATCTGAGTGGAATTTGGCCATGATGTTTGTGCAATATTACTGATCTAGATGGAAGCTTCGAGATCTTTATTATTATAAGACAGACATACATGTACCTCTCAGTAGGCCAATTCACGTAATTAAATAAGTTCAGTTGCAGTGCAGTTGCAGTTAAGTTTCGATCAAAACAGCCCTTTTTGTATTCTCGTAATTCAGATACGCTCGCGTCAAGTTCGCGTCACGCGATTGCTTTAGCGTATTCTACGGCTGCGCGTTTTATACATGCGTGATTCAGATCGCAACCTGATTGGTATTTACCTATTCATTTGACGTCTCCTATGACAGTTTAGTCCAACCAACGTGCAGCACATGCGCAGTTTATGCATATCTTACGCGCAGCTAAATAAAATTACAAGAATACCATTTTGACGTACGTACGATTAAGACGTAAACCTAATCGAAACTGCATCGAAACTTGATCGGCGCGTCAATAAATTACGTGAATTAGCCTACAGATCTGTTCCGTGATTTCACTACGTAATTGGATGACCCGTACTAGGCCAGCGTGGATTGTATGGCCTAACCCCTCTCAATCGTACTCTGGATTGTCGAGGAGGCCTATGCCCTGCAGTGTATTATAGCCCTACGGTACAGTACAGTACAGCACCTCAATTACGAATACATTGTAAATTGTCTTCTGAGTGGTATTATGTATCTTTATACTAATAAGTACACGCAAATATGATTTAGTAAATCCGCATAGAATTGCATTGAACATTAATTGCTTCTCTGTAGCAAGATTCATGAGAAATAATAATGTTTTTGCTTTCATCAAGCTGATGATATCTGTAAATTGCATTGTAAAATCGGTCTTGGCAACTTTGCAGATCATTCTGAGCTTTGAGAAAAAAAAACATCAGAATTGTTGTTTGTATTTTCTTGTGATCTTATTTTGTAGTAATGTTTATATATTTTATTTTTACTTAATTAATAATTACATTTAAAACTTTTGACAACTATTTACGAGATTAACACCCGTATTCTAAGACGTGTCCTCCAATCTTCCTCAACCTTATTTTAGTCGAGGTGACTTTACAAATGAATTGGAGGGACCCTCGAAAATGGTATGCTTAGTTAAAAATATACCTTTACTAAAGGTTCCTCGAGTGAGGTTGAGTCAAGGAAAAACGTCATTAATTACGTCATTGATGTATAGATAAAGTAGAGATTTAACAAAAAACCTTTGAAAATAGTCTATGATCACTTGAAAAGTGACAGTCAAATGTCATGTCAGAGTGTTTACATAGATTAATATATAATTATTGAACTCAAAATCTTCGGGATTGTGACTGGAAGACAAATATCTAGTGAGTCGGAGAAAAAAACGCATGCAGACAGGAGGAGGGTCATACCATCCAACCCGGAAATTTCGAAGGATATTCTTATGGATGAATCGTCATTCGGGATATTCGTACGGAGTATCGTACAAGTATTACAGGAACTGTTGGAAATCTTTAATAACTTGTTTAAAATAATAAACACTGTTTCCAAACCACAAATCTTTTATTAAATGAAATAAAGAGTAATGTTTGTATCATTCACTAGGAAAACGTGTAAATCGTGTAGAGGCACCCACCTCAAAAAATTGTAGGCATATTTAGGTATTTAAGAATTTTAAAAGGTAAACTTTATTTCTCTCTTTTAATTACAATTTTAAAGTAGGATTATTTCTTTTATTTCTTCCTTAAGGTAGGTCGCGACGTACCTTGAGTTTGACAGTTGATTGCTTTCCTCGAGACAGGAAAATTTTTGAGTGACGTTGAGTGGAGGAGATTTTTTTCTACTAAGAATACGGATTTCCTCTAGTAACGTCAAGTGGAGTCGAGAAAACGTCTTAGAATATGGGTGTTTGTCTCTCTTCTTACCATATTCTTAAGTAATAGTGATGACCGTAACTATATTTTTATTTATTTATCCTTTATACACAAGAAAATAATAACAATTTAACTATAATCACACACAAATGGCGCTTCATCTTTTTAGGCAATTTTGTACAAACAGCCATATGATGGATACAAAAAAAAAATAGAAAAGACGGAGCAGATTTTATTAATTTCGCAATAATCTACGCATAATTTTATAATCAGTCCAATGCCTGTTTTATTTTAAAGAGATTTTAAGATCCTTTTCTGGACTTTGGGGGAGGCCAAGTTAGAGAAATGTTAGAATTTCCAGTCGCACACAGAGGCGTTTAATGTCAATTCAATAATTTCTTACCATAGATGTTACGAAAAATCGGCTATTAGAAGAATATTTTGAGCCGTATACTGCCGTACTCAGAGGCATTTAATGTCAATTAAATCATTATTTAGTGTAGATTTTACGAAACTGCCTCGGTGGCGTAGTTGTACTACAGTACGACTACAAAGCTGAGGTCTCGGGTTCGAATCCCGGGTCGGCCAAAGTGATATTGGGTTTTTCTATTCATTATCAGTCCGTAGTCAGGAATTTGTGCCCGATATGGCGATAGGCTCGCCCCCTATCACATCATGGGACGAAACATACAAGGCGAAATGTGGGTGTCATTTCATTTTTTTGTGTTCCCCTATCTACTATGTTATTTTACATTAAAAACGTTTTGAGATGGATGCGGATTCTATTTTTTTATCTTTTTTTCTATTTTATTTCAATTTGTTTAATTTATATTTTGAATTTGCTGAACTTATGTTCCAATGACGTCAATTATTCAGGTCCACAGATATTTCCGACGGGTAATATGTAGATTTTACGAAGATAATCTATACTAAGGAACAACTTAATTGACATTAAACGTCCCTGAGTGCAGCCGTTAGTGTTTCAATTGAACACAATATCCTTAAGTCGTCAATCCGTTTAATTTTGAAGCTATAATATAATCAAACAAACATAAACACTATTAATATAAACCAAGATATCAAATGAGCTTTTATGTTTAAACCATTCAGTTAGTAATTAGTTTAAATACTATCCAAAATACCGGACACATCGACCTGTCACTTCACAATTTTACTACACTCTTATCACAAGCGAATAGGTTTGAAAATCAATTGTATTAGTTTCGTGAGATAGTTCTTTGGTGATTGGTTCTTAAGTCAATTAGATGGTTCATCGGTAAAGGTAATAAAGTATATCAAATAGGTCGCTTCTGTAATGCTGATTGGTTTCTTTAAGCACCTTATGTTGCTAGGGAATTGATTAAATATCCAATTAATATAAGACCATATTTGCTAAAAGCATAATGGTTTCTTAGATTTACGCGAATGTTACACATTGAAATAAAACTATTTTTACGGATTTTATCGCGATTTGGTTTAATTTTTACATTTTTTAACTTCCCGACGTTTCGATTGCTTTTCAGCTTTCGTGGTCACGGGGCGGACTGAGGTATTAGTCATCCGCTCTGTGACTGTTACAATTAAACTACCCTTAATTTTCAATTATTAAATTTAAAAGTTAATTTAAAAAAATGCTAAAGGCATATTCTCAAAGTAGCGAATATTCCTCATCTCACGTCTTTGGACACTTAATTTGCACTGCACTGCTGTTTTCTGGCGATACGAGCAATTGACCTGATGGTAAGCGATACGACCGCTCATGGACAGTAGCAAAACCAAACACCATGAATTACAAGGCAATTCTTAGCATTCCACTGCGCTCGCCATCCTGAGACATAAGATGTTAAGTCTCATTATGTCCAGTAGTTACTCTGGCAATGTCCTTCAAACCGGAACACAACAGTGCATTTACACTGATGTTTGGCGGGAGAAATGGACATTTCGGTGGTACTAACCCAGGCGGCCTCTCACATATGAGAGACCTACTACGTCTCTTGTAGTTTCTGTCTCTGATGATATCCACGATATAAGACACGATCTTAGTGTGGGGTCAGGACTATGTATGTATGTGCCTGTTGGGTGTATTTATTATTTACTATAAAGGTAATTTTTAATGGTTGTAAAACGTGTGCCTCCAGAAAATAATCTTTTACATACAAACGTCACGCCTGCTACCCATAACATTAGGCAGAGGCTATGCATCTGCAGTTGCACTTTAATCGATCATGACATACTTTAGCCTCAAAAAAGTTTTAAAAACCTTTTGTATCGGAATAATGGCGTGAGACATTGAAGATCTATTGTAAATTATGAAATAATTCATCATTACTCAGCCCTGACATATTCAAAGGTATTTCTATTACAAAGTGCGATAAACAGAGCACATTCTTGAAATTCTATAATGATTGATTGATATCAATAGTTAATGTCATCTTGAGGATACCTGCATTCCTCAGAATTCTTCATGATACAAATATGTGACTGCCTCGGTAGCGTAGTTGTACTACGGTACGCCGAGGTCTCGAGTTCGAATCCCGGGTCAGGCAAAGTGATAACTTCATCATGTCGCTTTTTGGCTGTCGGTGTACGTTTTAAAATCTTGCGTAATTTCCCAAAAAATGTAGAAAATATTTTTAGATATCCACAGATACTTCGATTTGGTAATAATTCATTAAAATATGAAACAATAAAATACATCGCCGTACAGAATATAACAGCCGCGACAAATGTTTAGTAGTGCAGTGCCCTTCGATACATTGTAAGATTACGTCGACATTTGTTCCAGATGCTTACGTAATTTTTGGTATAATTCGTTTGTATAGAGCAGTGTTTTTCAATCATTTTGAACACGCGACCCCTTTACAAGTTGAAATATACTGGCGACCTCCTCGGGCCATAGATAAACAAAAAGTTTGTACTTTAGAAGACTATATTTATGTTTCTTTCAATGTTGGTATCTGTATTTATTATTAAGACCTATATTCTAAAGAAAGGCGATCCCTGAGTAAGGCTGCGCGACCCACAGGTTGAAAAACTCTGGTGTAGAGGTATACAACGGGTATATCAAGACAGCGACCGAAAACGAAGCCAGGTGGTAGTTTAAGTAGTTAGAGTAAATTTTAAAAATTTCGTAAACAAAGTGACAGTTTTTTGCAATTTTTTTAAAATCATCGTGTTTGGGCGGTAAATACCTAAATTTTGCGAGAATAGTAATTTAAACCCTTACGTACCATTGCGTGTTTAAAAATAAAAAGGTGTAGATCATTATTTTACTAAAACTATGTATATAACACCCAAATAAGACGATAAGTAAAAAAATTTAAAAGAACGTTGTCGACTTTTTTTGCGAAATTTTTACTTGTATTGTGTCTGAAGTCACTAATACTACCACCTGGCTTCGTTTTCGGTCGCAGTCTTGATGTATCCTGTATAAATGTCCCTTTACGATGCTTTTTGATGCCGGCAACACTTCCATGAACCAAGCGCTGTGGATGTTCATCTGCAATGATCACTTACAATTCCCTGTTTGCTCGTTTGCCAGACCTATTGTATCAAAATGTATTTAGATCTCCATTTAGAATTTCTAGCCTCAAAATGATAATAATGCTTTCCAGTCCAATTTGCCCAAGTGCAGACAATCGGAAGAGTGCGTTGCGCAAGCCATTGTGTCGGAATTGTACCAACAATACTCCTTTCCACCCGAACTAAGACCTTGGCATGTATTTTTGGTAATTTTTTAATGGCAAGATATGTTTCGGTGTTATTACGTGTTGATTTCTATTGTGTTTGAGTCTTGAGAGTGTAGAGAGTTCAACACTGGCTTAAAAATTTATAGTTCCGTGTAAAATTTTACACGAGAGGTCAAATTGAAAGAACAAATGAGATAAAATTGGATACGAAACTCCTTAGAAGTTGGGCCTCAATCTATCAGATGGGCTGACGACCTCAGGCAAATGTTTGGGAATACTAGATCCAAGATAGAAAGACGTGCACCGACTCGATGATAATGGTATATCACTTTTCTCTTCAGCCAGAGGAAGTCCAGTGCTGAATATACCCAAATCTCCACATCCTGTCCGAAGACATCTATCTTTGTGTATAGTATTACATGTGATGGTCCAATTTCGTTTTCCAAATAAAATGGTATACCGTCTAAAAAGAATTATGTATATTTTGAGACAATTACTTAATGTTTCTCTCTCTCTCTCCCTCTCTCTCTCTCTCTTCAGCCACAGGAAGTCCAAAGCTGAACATAGGCCTCCCCCAAGCATCTCCACATAGACTGTATACCTTATATTATCTGCCTCGGTGGCGTAGTTGTCCTACGGTACGATTACGAAGCTGAGGTCTCGGGTTCGAGTCCCGGGTCGGGCAAAGTGATATTGGATTTTTCTATTATCAGCCCGAAATCAGGTATTTATGCCCGATATGGTGATAAGCTCGCCTCCTATCACATCGTGGGACGAGCCACGAGGCGAAATGTGGGTGTCATGGTAGCACCCTGCCTATCCCTTCTGGAAAAAGGCGTGAGTTTATGTATATGTACGACATTTCTTTCCACTATCATAATTTTCGTAGTAATTCACACTTGGGCATGGGCGTTTAAGTTATTTCTTTAATATCGCTATGCTATGTAACACATAATACCTCCGAGGCAAGTGTGATGGCGATCATAGTTGAAACCGTGACCTTATCTCGCATTCCTGGCTCCTCTTGACTCAATGGTTTTTGTACCGATTAATTGCCTTTGAGTGCGAGGTCGCAGCTTCCAGTCCGGGTGATGGTATCACGAATTTTTTTAGGTGTTGTGATGTTAAATGTCGGGGTTTCTATTAAGGTATTTTTTTTAATATGACAAAACATAAATTCTGACAGCTTCCGTGGCGCAGTTGGTTAGACGCCGTCTGTGAAACGCGAGACCGCGGGTTCGAACCCCGCACCGAAACAAATATTTGTGTGACCCACAGGTATTTGTTTCGGGTCTGAGTGTTTGTGAGACCGAAAAGTCTCTCGTGGTTTCTGATACCCACGACACAAGACTCGATCTTAGTGTGGGGTCAGGACTATGTATGTGACTGTTGGGTGTTGACTGTTGGGTGTTGGGTAATGGTTGGGTGTATAAAACATTTGTCTCGGTGCGGGGATCGAACCCGCGGTCTCTCGTTTCACAGCTGGCGTCTAACCAACTGCGCCACGGAGGCTGTCAATAGAATTAACTTGGGATGTACTTGGTAATTATCGGTGAATATGCATACATAACTTCCTGATGTAATATAATTTATGTTGTTAGTATTGAAGACATGTTGAATGCAAACGATTGATTTATTAGTTGCTGTCTTGTTATTATTGTCGTCCATTTACACGTTTACATAGCTAATCTGTACATATGAAATAAACACACATTCCGCGCTTGCTATGAAGTCTCAGGTCTGTTAAACTACGCAACGGATTTCAATGCAGTTTCATCAATAAATAATTGTGTGTATACATACATACATACATAAACTCACGCCTTTGTCCCAGAAGGGGTAGGCAGAGGCACCACCAGGGCACCCACATTTCGCCTTGTATGTTTCGTCCCATGATGTGATAGGGGGCGAGCCTATCGCCATATCGGGCACAAATTCCTGACTCCGGGCTGATAATGAATAGAAAAACCCAATATCACTTTGCCCGACGCGGGATTCGAACCCGAGACCTCAGTTTTGTAGTCGTACCGTAGTACAACTACGCCATTGAGGCAGCAATTTTGTGTATAACTTTTTTATTTTCCATTTTACTATAAAAAGTAATAGAAAAAAAGTTGTAAACAATTTAATTCGCTACAAATAATGTCTTGTAAGTTTTCTGTAGGGTTACTAGTTTACGAGATACAGCGCGAAAACCCTTTGCACCCCCTTTTTCCAAGATAGCGGCCGGGGGACAAGGGTGGCGACCCCACAAACTTGAAGTTAAGCTTATACGAACCCCCCCCACACGTCAAAAAAGTAAAATTGCGACCTTTGAAAAACGCAACCCCAAATGTAACTTTTCAATTGATTATATCGCGGTTATAGTGCTAGTACTGGCATTGTGAACAACTAAAAGATGCTTGGAAATTAATCCACTACACTGGCCGAGCTCTGTTGGTAGATTTTACATACCTTTCAAATTGTGGGGAAATCGCAAACGCATTTAAGAGATGGGTAATATTTTTTCTAGCCAATACCAAGAAGCTTTGCAATTCAAGAAACATCAACGTATTAGCTTCAATTAAATGAAAAAAGACGTAATAAAATGCCCATTTATACCAGAAAGGCAAACAATATAATGCGCCTTAAATAGTGTCAGACCACACGTGAATCAGGTCGATTTTGTAATTAGATTTGATGTTCTGCATTGCATACTAGTTTTGCTTGAGCTAAATACTTAGGATCTTCTTGAGGTTTTAAATACTAAAACGTATCGAGTAATAAATGCAGTTTAGTCATAACTAAATAAATACACTCAAAGTCACATACATAGTCCTAACACCACACTAAGAGTCTTGTGTCGTGGGTATCAGGAACTACGAGAGATTTTTCGGTCTCACAAACACCCAGACCCGAAATGCCTATGGACCACACAAACATTTGTTTCGGTGCGGGGATCGAACCCGCTGTCTCTCGTTTCACAGCCGACGACGCCTTTTTCCCAGAAGATAGAGGAGTTACCAAGGTACCCACGTTTCGCCTTGCTCGTTCTGTCCCACGATGTGATAGCGCCATATCGGGCACAAATTCCTTACTCTGGGCTGATAATTTAATGAATAGAAAAATCCAATGTCATTTTGCCCGACGCGGAATTCGAACATTTAACCCGCAATGAAATTGATGAACAAAATCCTACGAGTTATAATCTCACCGAATTTAATGTAACAGCAAGGTTTTTAATTTAAGTCGGTTTTCTAAGGGACAGGGGCACCACCCGTTTAAGCTGACCCATTGGTAGGTATTGTACATTCCTCAGCCTCCGTGGCGCAGTTGGTTAGACGCTGGCTGTAAAACGAGAGGCTGCACGTTCGATCCGCGCAACGAAACAAATGTTTGTGTGAACTACAAGTATTTCCTTCGGGTCTGGGTGTTTGTGAGACCGGAAAGTCTCTCGTAGTTCCTGATACACGACACAAGACTCGATCTTAGTAAGCTCCAGGACTATGTATGTGACTGTTGGGTGTATTTATTTATTTATTTATTGTACCTTCAGTTACGTTTTATGGTCACCAAAAGATATTATAAATGCTGTTGAAAGATATGACCAATGAAGCTATTGTAAGGTTATTGACAATAATTACTTAAAAATATTGCGACATTTTTGTAATAGCTTTGGCGTAACTTTTAAAAGAAACCTTTTACCATGATAGTAGATACCGTCATTATGTGAGAGTACTTTGACAATTACGAAGAAAATGTCAATATAAAATCCCTACTAATATTATTAATGTGAATGTAAGTTTGTTTGTTACGCTTTCACGCGAAAACTACTCAACCGATCATCATGAAACTTTGTACACATATTCTTGGAGGTATTAGATATAACATAGGCTACTTTTTATCCCGAAAAGTTTAGTGTTCCCGTGGGATGAAGAAGAAATTCCGATATATTAACTACTTTTTTATACTCAAAAGGATGGGATGGGACTGGATTACATTCCATTAGTGAGAATGAGACGGGGCGGGCGGGATATAACGGGATGGAACGGGACGGGAAGGGAGATTTCAAATAAAGTTAACCACGCCGACGAAGTTTGCGGGCAGAAGATAGTTTTTATGTAAAACAAAACATTTGTTATTAATAGGGCTACAACACACACAATGGTAAAATTTAATTATAAAAATTAGATGCCATTCTGAAATCGAACTTGTGACCTCTCAGTTCAACTACTGACCCTTCTCTAAGGTCAACATCGAAACTCATTCAATAATTCGTGTACATATTAAAATTCCGATGTAATTTTGACCTTAGGGTCTTATTAACGATAACACATCAATTACTCTTTGAAAACATGTGTGTAAAGATGAAAGATCTTATTCATTTTGTAACACCTTTAATTCATATAATTGTGTAATATCATGGTTCATTATAATGACCCTTACGGGATTTTTAATTATGTTTTTTATTCGACGTATTTAATACAACAGTAAATTAAATTGTCTTTGTCATTTTTAACAATTTTTTGTTGTAACTTTCAATTGATCTTTGAAAAATTTGCCATTTGACTATTTTTGTAATTATTATACAGGGTATATGAAGACTGCGACCGAAAACGAAGCCAGGTGGTAGTATTAGTGACTTCAGACTCAAGGCAAGTAAAAATGTCGCAAAAAAACGACAACTTACTGGTATATACTGGTGGTAGGTCTCTCATATGTGAGAGGCCGCCTGGGCAGGTACCACCGCAATGTCTATTTCTCCCGCCAAACAGCAGTGTAAATGCACTGTTGTGTTCCGGTTTGAAGGACATTGTAGCCAGAGTAACTACTGGACATATTGAGACTTAACATCTTATGTCTCAGGATGGCGAGCGCAGTGGAATTCCAAGCATTGCCTTGTAATTCATGGTGTTGTTTGGTTTCGCTACTGTCCATGAGCGGTCGTATCGCTTACCATCAGGCGAATGGCATGCTCGTCTCGCCATTCATTGCAATAAAAAAATAAAAAACCTTATTTTTGAAATTATATACTTATCGTCGTATTTGGGTGATAAATACAAAGTTTTCCTAAAATAATGATGCAGACCTCTTTATTTTTCAACACTCAATGGTACTTAAGGGTTTAAATTATTATTTTCGCAAAAACTAGGATTTTGCCACCCAAACAAGATGATTTTTAAAAAATTCTAAAAAAGTATCTGTTGCTGTTTTGGTGAAATTTTTATTTGCATCGTGTCTGTAACCACTAAAACTACCACCTGGCTTGATTTTCGGTCGCGGTCTTGAGATACCCTGTATAATAAATACAAAAAATAATAAACCAAAAAGGATGGTCCCTAATTCGCACAGGGTCCTTTAGGCTATTGATCGACGTCTGTTTTTGACATTCAGTCTACTGCATTAAGGAAAAGCGTGCCTTATGCAATTCATTAAGCATTCGTTTCCACGGTAAACATAATATCATTTATTGTCTGACGTGTGTCAAACGAGTTGTTGCCTGTCTACCCCCTTTAGAGATAATGTTAAGGAAAACAATGTTACATCCTCGTATATAACATTGACAGGACTGTCGTTACACGTGCATCGTGAAAAAATTATCCGATGGATTTATTTACAAACGCGATCTGCCGAGACTGTGGTCGCGGGTTTGAATCTCAGGGTACATTTATGACTTTTCGGAGTCATGTGTGTTTATAAATTACTACGCAATTTAACGGTGAAGGAAAATATCGTGAGGATTTTTTTTTGTATCAGCCTATATACGTCCCACTGTTGGGCACGGGCCTACTCTACAATTGAGAGAATCGATTGAGAGTGGTTAGGCCATATAATCCACCACGCTGGCCTAGTGCGGGTTGGCGGACTTACATACCGTAGAAATTCTTTAAAATCGCTACGGTATGCAGGTTTCCTCACGATGTTTTCCTTCACCGTTAAAGTGCGCGGTGATTGACTATCAATACACATAGCTCCGAAAAGTCAGAGGAAATTACAGCTACTTATTTACGACCGCGCTAGATATTTTTAGCTAGTGTATATCGGTGTATTTTTACCCCTCTCAATCGTACTCTCGGTTGTAGAAGAGGCCCGTGCCCAGCAGTGGGACGTATGTATATGAGCTGATACAGCTGATACGTACGAACGTTTTATTAAAATATTTGTGAATGGCAAGTAAAGCACTGCATTTCTGCCTACAAGGAGCGCACGCCCCTGATTTATTGGTATAGCTGCCGAAGATATTGACTATTTACGTGTTTGTTCATTTTATTAACCGCCCTTCTCGCCCCTACCCCTACTTTCATCCACCACTGTAACTTTGCTTTTATCCTGAATCCAATGCAAAAAGAACCATTGGAATCGTACTCAATTTTGAGGAGTTCTACTCTCCAAGACCGAAGATATTCATCAGATTTTCCTGATTTCTTGGTGAGATCAAAGTGTTAATACGTTCTTTCTGATGCAAAAGAAATCACTAAAATCGGTTAAAAGCTGCCGAAGATATTGACTATTTACATGTTTCTTAATTTTCTAACCCCCCCCCCCCCCGCCCCTACCCCTACTTTCCTCCACCACTGTAATTTTGCTTTTATACTTAATTCAGATGGATGAAAGGAGAATAACCAAGCAAATATACAAGGCGAGTGTGGAAGGGAGAGTCGGTAGGGGTCGACCTCACCGTACCTACACCATCCAAATCGGTGATACCCTCAACAAGGGTCAGGTCAAAAGTACCCTGAACCGACGAGAATGCATGAAGAGATTGATGAAAGTTGATGAAGCGAAAGTAATATGTCAGGATCGAGCAAAGTGGCGATCCATAGTCTCTGCCTACCCCTATGGGATACAGGCGTGACGATTATGTATGTATGTACTTAATTCAATGCAAGAAGAACCATTGGAATCCTACTTAATTTTAAGGAGTTCCCCTCTCCAGGTCCGAAGATATTCATCAGATCGTTACCATATTTTTATGGGACCAAACGACAAGCACCAGCTCTCAATTAAAGAAGGAATTATCGAAATCGGTTCACCCAGAACAGATAAATGAGGTAACAAACATAAAAAAAAAGCAACATACAGTCGAATTGAGAACCTCCTCCTTTTTTGAAGTCGGTTAATAAATAGGTGTACATCAGTATTTTAGGATAACTGTGTAAATTTATCACCCAAATAAGAAGAAAAGTAAAAATAAAAAAGAATGTTTTTTTGCTAAATTTTTTGTTGCATTAGGTCTGAACTCTGAAGTCACTAACACAACCACCCGGCTTCGTTTTCGGTCGCAGTCTTGATATACCCTGTATAATAAATAGCAAACAGCACGTACAGTTAATGCCTATAATTATATTTATAGTCTCGTCTGTGCGATTTATTCGCTGGCTGAAGAAAGGTGCATTTCTGCATTAATTTTGTATCGCCTTAACATCATTACATGTTTAATTGCTTTGCTATATTGTATATTATTAATGTGGGAATAGTTCCGTTTGGGGCAAAATCAAACAAATGTCGTTTAGATGTTCTTCACTTTAATTATCTTCTCTTTTAATTCGTCTTTACGTCGTACGTCGTTCACGTCTTCCATCGTCTTCTAAACTATTCTCTCTTATTGCGTGCTTTCATATTTCAACATCTTAATCATTCTTAAATACTTCCATTCATTATCTCTTTCAGATAAAGTACGTTCCATATAAGTCATTATTCTTACGTTTTATTCTACTCATCTTTCATAATAACTTTCAAATCCTACATTAATAAAGATATACACTTCAATATCATTTGAAATATGAAGTCCATTATGGAACATAGGTCTCTCCAAGGATTTTTACATTGACCTGAAAACCTTCGTTTATTTAACCATCTTATCTGAATTGCTTATTTAAAGAAAAAGGCATCTCCTACGATTGAAAAGGCCTAGGCTAAAGTCTGCGACGCTGGCATAGTGTGGCTTAGCGGACATCACATACCATAGACATTTCAAAGATCTCTATATGTAGGCTTTCTCTTTTCAAACACCGTAAAAACAATTAATTAATTATGAACTTAATTCTAAAAGTTACAGGTCCTGGCATCGAACCTACAACCATCTTACATAACATAGTTATTATTTACCAAATAATTACCAAAAAAAGCGTAAACAAATTAAGAATACCATCGGAAGCAATTTAACAATAATTGCTCACATTTAGGTACGGAGAATCGAACCTTGAACCACGTTATGCTATTATTCTCGTACTGTGTAATTTTGGGGCCGGCTTATAGGTCAGGGACTAGAATTAGAAGGCTTACGTCAGAATATCGCTCTTTTGAAATCACGCGAACTATATATTACATACATACATAAACTCACGCCTTTTTCCCAGAAGGGTAGGAAGAGGTGCTAACAGGACACCCACGTTTTGCCTCGTGTGTTCCGTCCCATGATATGATAGGGGGCGAGGCTATCGCCATGTCGGGCACAAATTCCTGACTCCGAGCTGATAATGAATAGAAAAATCCAATATCACTTTGCACGACCCGGGATTCGAACCCGAGACCTCAGCGTTGTATCCTTACCGCACAACTACGCCAGCGAGACAGTAAATATTGCAATAGGATTTTTTTGCCGGCACTGTAGTGACATTTCATCAAATATTAGTGGCGTAGTTAGTTATAATTTGAATCAAGAGGTTTCAATCCCCGAATGTAGACAAATGTTTGATCCAATGTATTAGTCTCAGGTCTGGGTGTTTGTGGGACTGAAAAGTCTGTCCCAGTTTCTGATACACGACACAAGATTTTTTGGCTTACTGTGGGGTCAGTATTTTATTTTTCAAATCTTTCGATAGGTTTCGTTAGGTATCCTAGGTTTTTACATTGACCTAGGCATTTAGTGCTCTTTAAAAATAATGCCACATTAGTCGTTTAACTTGTAAGCATTTTTTATAGTATCTATAAATCATACACTATTTACCATTTTGTTGCTTTTAATTTTATTAGTGTTACACGATTTATTTCGAAATATTTGTTTATTGATGTGTGTATTAGAGAAATGTCTCGGTGGCGTAGTTGTACTACAGTACGGTTATAACGCTGAAGTCCCGGGTTCGAATCCCGGGTCGAACAAAGTGATATGGAATTTTCTATTCATGATCAGTCCAGAGTCAGAAATTTCTTCCCGATATGGTAACTTTAACGGTGAAGGAAAACATCGTGAGGAAACCTGCATACCGTAGCGATTTTAAAGAATTTCTACGGTGTGTAAGTCCGCCAACCCGCACTAGGCCAGCGTGATGGACTATATGGCCTAACCACTCTCAATCGATTCTCGATTGTAGAGTAGGCCCGTGCCCTGCAGTGGGACGTATATGGGCTGATATAGATGTAGATGGTAATAGGTTCTCACCCTACTAAATCGTGTTACGGAACACACAAGGCGAAACGTGAGTGGTTCTGATGGAACCTCTGCCTACCCCTTCTGGGATAAAGGCGTGAGTTTATGTACATATTATGTAATATGTATGTATCTATTTGTATTCGTTTAGAAGCCAAAAGTTAGAAGACAGAAAAGTATCATTAGCGCGTGACCAATAAAATCGATGTATTTACTGACAAATCTCCAACACGACGAAACTGCAAAAGGCCACATTTGATGTTACAATACCCTAAATTGATGCATGTAACACGAGTCGTGATATGTAGAACCTCGCATATTCCAACACTTATCTGAAATTAAATCGTTGTTGAATTAGCATTTGTGGGTGTAGATTTATGACCGCCTAAAGTATGTTTTTATGTTTCATAGACTGTGTTTGAAGGTTAAGACGTCCATAGTTAACGAGGAACAAGGATTCGATCCCCGTATATTAATAAATAAATACAATTAACAGTCATATATATTAGTCCTGATCCATACATAAACTCACGCCTTTTTCCCAAAAAAGGGTAGGGCGGTGCCACCAAGACCCACATTTCGCCTTATATGTTCGGTCCCAAGATGTTATTGGGTGCGAGCCTATCGCCATATCAGGCACAAATTCCTGACTCCGGGCTGATAATGAATAGAAATCTCAAGCTTCCTCAGCTTTGCAATCATACCGTAATACAACCAAGGGCGGATCCAGCTTTAGGAGGGGGTCATATAATAGTTCTAGATAGTTCTCGAAACGTACTTGAATTCGATTACAGTTATACATTTAAAAGTGATTATTTCAAAGTTTGTTACCCCTGTGATTAGTGAAGATGCTTACGATTTTTTCAAGTGAAAATCATCGATACATTTAAAAATCCCTCAATCTGGAATCAGCCCAGGGGAGAGGGGGTCATGACCCCCATGACCTCCCCCCTGGATCCGCCCTTGAGTAAAACTCTGCCACTGAGGCAGTCGAGGCAGACAAATAATTATAGATCTCACAATTTTTTTCTCCGCGTGGAAATGAACTAGCGACCTCAAGATTCAAAACCTTCTTAAGCCACATCTAAGAGTCTGACGTTACACAGTAGTTGCAGCATCACTAGTTAAAATAATGCCTTTCCTTCTCCGTACATGCGATGAACCAATTACTCGAGGCCTTAAGCAATACCATCTATTAAAAAGGAATTATCTTCAAGCAATCATGTCGGTTAATATGTGTGGAGCATTGCACTTGGTCCGTTTCGCGGCGCATCAATCACTTTAATAACACAAAAATGCCCCAGAATTATTGGTGTGATCCACAGGTATTTGTTTCGGGTCTGAGTATTTGTGAGACCCAAAAGTCTCTCGTAGTTTCTGATAACCACGACACAAGACTTGATTAATCTTAATGTGGTGTCAGGACTATGTATGTATGTATGTGACTAATGGGTATATTTATTATTTTGAAATAAAACTATTTTATACGGATTTTATCGCGATTTGGTTTAATTTTTACAATTTTAACTTCCCGACGTTTCGATTACTTTACAGCTTTCGTGGTCACGGGGCGGACTGTCCGCCATATAAAATCCGTATAAAATAGTTTTATTTCAATGTGTAACATTCGCGTAAATCTAAGAAACCATTATATTTATTATTATTATTATGAAAATCCCAATGTAAAATAGCCATAATATAATTCTTAAATCGTTGTTCTTTGAAACTGTTTTTAAGCTATAGGATCATGCATGTTCATCAGATTGTTGGTATCTAATAGACCTGCATGGACACCTACGATTCGCCTTGTATGTTCCGTCGCATGATGTGATAGGGGGCGAGCCTATCCCCATATCGGGCACAAATTCCTGACTCCGGCCTGATAATGCATAAAACCCATATCACTTTGCCCGACCCGGGATTCGATACCGTGACCTCAGCTTTGTAATCGTACCGTAATTCAACTGCGAACAGAGGCAGTTGGAAGGCAGGAAAAAACAATATAGAAACAATTTTAGTCCCATCCGCGGGCTATCCTAGTGCGCAGTAATGAAGTCATCCGCTTCGATAATCGCCGCGTCAATACTGAGGTCGTGATGTGACCGGCAACCCTTTCTAATGAACTTGTTGTAGCAATCACGAACTATTGTTGAGACGCCATCGATTCTACTATATCGTCTCTTATATGTGGTTGGCAGACGGAGAGCTATCGGAGAGGGCCGAGGGTCTCCCATTGATGGGCAGACGGAGTGTGAAAGATGGTAAAATTAGCATTTAGGAGCAAAGCTATAGAAGCACCAGGCATATTCAAAAAGGTTAGTTAGGGTACTGGCAGAAGCGTTCTTTACGTACCTATAGGTAGCTTTGATAAAATAAAGCAAGGCTCTAAAACAATAAGTATGTTTGTCAAAACACTCCTTTTAAATTCTGAGGCAAATGTTTGTTAGAACCACAAGTATTTGTTTCCGATCTGGGTTTTTATGAGAGCGTAAAGTCTCTCGTAGTTCCTCATACCAACACAAGACTCGATCTTAGTGTGGGGTCAGGACTATGTATGTGACTGTTGGGTGTATTTATTTATATTTATTTATTCGTCGAAGAATTTTCTAATTTACAGAATTCCTTAGAATTTTTATCTTCTATTCTATTGTTATCTAACTACGGCTGTACCTCTATTATTGAATAGCTAAAAATGTACGGCCTTATTTTGTCCTGTTCAAACGACTTTGGAATTCAATTTGAGCGAAGAGGACAAAATATTCGATAACTAAAATAGGTTTTAAATATGTCTATAAATAAGGCCGGTATACTTAAACTTCATTGTAACATTACGGTTGAACTTATCAGAGCATTGTTGCAAAGGTGTGTCCGACGCCCACGTAGGTTAAAAGGCGTCAATCCCTTTCATTCTGGGGCCGTGATCGCCTGAGAATAATAATAAATAATCATACATACCAGACCCAATCCAAACATATATCAGAAATTTTGAGATATTTGGCTCTTTTATTACTCGAAACAAAAACTTTTGAATCACGTAATTTGTCTCGTTTTTATAATACACCCAACAGTCACATACATAGTCCTGACCCCACATTAAGATTGATTAAGTCTTTTGGGTATCAAAAACTACCAGAGACTTTTCGGTCTGTGTTAATTCTCATTATGTCCAGTAGTTACTCTGGCTACAATGTCCTTCAAACCGGAACACAACAGCATTTACACTGCTGTTTGACGGGAGAAATAGACATTGTGGTGGTACCTACCCAGGCGGCCTCTCACAACTATTATGAGAGACCTGGTAGGACTGGTGGTAACCAGTAAAATCATGGTAAATCCACTACCGTTTATAAAACATACATACATAAACTCACGCTTTTATCCCCGAAAGGGTAGGCAGGGGCGCCACATTTCGCCTTGTATGTTCCGACCCACGATGTGATGGGGGCGAGCCTATCGTCATATCGGGCACAAATCCTGACCCCGGACTGATAATGAATAGAAAAATCCAATATCACTTTGCCACTCGAGACTCGGACCCGAGACCTCAGCTTTGTAACCGTAAATAATATAACTACGCCACCGAGGCAGTAATAAAATCCTACTAAAAAGATGGTCACCTCTCATCGAAACAATTATGCTGTCCTGCATTCTCTTCCTTACATGATCTGCTTATCTCAAGGGCATGTTCAGAATGCAAGGAAGAAAGGATCGGCCGATGGAACCAAGGTGACGCTCACATTTAGAGCTGTGTTTCTACATGACAAAGACATCTGTGGAGAGATTGAAATAAAACTATTTTTACGAATTTTATCGTGATTTGGTACAATACAATTTTACAGTTGAATTGTACCTCAGTCCGCCCCGTGACCACGAAAGCTGTAGAGCAATCGAAACGACGGGAAGTTAAAAAATGTAAAAGTTAAACCAAATCGCGATAAAATACGTAATTAGTTTTATTTCAATGTGTAACATTCGCGTAAATCTAAGAAACCAATATCTGTGGTGAGGTCTGTATCGGCCCATTATCGCTCAGGACCCCATTCCTCTTTCCGACCGTTTTTCATCCCGCTCCCTCCCGACTTGCCACTCCTATTGAATAATAATAAAAAACGGGGCTCTCGTACGATTGAGTTCGATTGATAGGTCTTAGGGTACTGTCCACCACAAACAACCCCGGAACAAACACTTGTGGTTCATGCAAGTATTTGTTTCGGTGGTGGGTTTGAACCCACGGCCTCACGTTTCACAGACGGCGTCTACCAACTGCGCCACGGAGGGTGTAAAATCAATCTTTATTATAACAACACGTCTC
The DNA here is from genome assembly GCA_905220455.2 of Deilephila porcellus. NCBI lineage: Eukaryota > Metazoa > Arthropoda > Insecta > Lepidoptera > Sphingidae > Deilephila > Deilephila porcellus. The sequence goes on along the minus strand of LR999996.1, from coordinate 1,008,731 downwards.
CACAGTTTTCGTTATCATAAAGCGCGGCAGCCTGCGTTTGACCGGGTAACATTTGACGAAAGGTTAAGTTTAAACGGCGCTCGGTTACACCTAACTCCGACCAGTGAAGCTGACTTATTAACTTTTAACTCTGAATGAGATCTTGTGAAGCGGATGGCAACACCTTTGAATAAAAGTTTGGTAGAAGGTTTTCAATTGGAGTAATTTTATAATGGTCTCTTAAATTATCGCGAATGTTACACATTCAAAATGTTTTTTATACGGATTTTATCGCGATTTGCTTTAATTTTTACATTTTAAACTTCGCGACGTTTCGGTTGCTTTACACTCTGAAGTCACTTATACTACCACCTGGCTTCGTTTTCGGTCGCAGTCTTGATATACCCTGTATATCGTGTTTTGATATAATGTGTGTCATTTTTAAAATATTTTAACTATGGAATCCGACGTGTGTTTATAATATTGGAAATATTTCTTTTTACTTATTTGCTTCCACTTTTCTTAATTTTTTTCGCTCTTTTTTAATTTTAATTTCTTTTTAAGTTTCTTTTTTTTCATCTGTATAAATGTACGTCGTTTTATTCGCTAGTGAAAAATAAACAGTTTTTCTTTCTTTCTTTCACTTCAGAAAAAATCTTAAGTGTAAATAATAATAATTTGTGAGTTAATATTGATGCGGTGTTTTGAATAAAAAATAAACGGAAATATCATAATAAAACATTTAATAATAATTACAGGAGATCATTAATACACATTTACAAATTTTACACTTATTTCTACTAAAAACTCAATAATAATACAAATAAAAAACAGTCGGTGTCAAACAAAAAATGCCTGACATGCGTTCATCCCAATTAAGTACTTAATAATACTATCACACGATGATGTACAACGTTATAAATAAATTAAAAACTAAAACAATAAATTAATATCTTAAATATGCTTAAAATACATAGGAACATAGATTGTACACATTTTTATTTAAACTATCGGCGGGTATCGTTCTTGGTCGAAATATGCGGCGGCCTTTTCTGTGAAGAAAAATAAAACAGTTGTTTATTTATACCAATAGGTGGCGGTGATTGCACTATTTTTATTTGTGCTATTAGACAACAGATGGCAATACATTTACTAAATATTTTATTTTAAATTAAAATTATTTTGAGTTATCGATTACTTGCTAAGATAATATAATTTGTACCTTTTTATTGCGCGGGTTTCGTTGGGTAAACGAAAGTGGATGCGGAATCCTTTCCATACATATTCTTAGCCGTGCATGTGAAGTTGCCCATGTCATCCCACTTCAAGCCAGTGATGAGAAGGTCACCAGATGGCAGCACCTGTAATATAGGCATTGTTTTATAGATGGCGCTATTACGTAACTATATTAGTTAACTGAATTTATGTTACTTTTCCATTACATAGTGAAGTATAAGTTAAAATATTGTACATTGGTATTTTAAGGAATTCAATTACTCAATTAGAGACTAGATAAAATAATGAAGTGATAATGAAGGATGTGAAGGCCGAGAGGCCGCGGGTTCGATCCCCGCACCAAAACAAATATTTGTGTGATCTACAGGTATTTGTTTCGGGTCTGAGTGTTTGTTATGTCGAAAAGTCTCTCGTGGTTCCTGATACCCACGACACAAGTCTTGATCTTAGTGTGTGGTCATGACTATGTATGTGACTGTTGGGTGTATTTTTTTATTTATTATATAAGATGCCTACCTGTAACCTTCCAGAGTTTCCATAAACAATATTATCGTTGGAGTCCTGCCAGAACACCTGCGACTTGGTGAAGCTGAATACGCGGCAGGGCAGGATGACGTCAGTGCCCAGGTCTTGGAAGATGTCGTCGTAGAACTTAGTGATGATGGGCTTTGAAGGCTTGAAGAGCAGTTTCTGGATGGTTATGAGGTCTTGTTCGTCTTCTGAAACTGTTTAAAGCATTGTTAATTTACCAATAATGTAATTATGATCAATTTTTTGGGTTTTTTATATAGTTACTTATTTCTTTTGGGGGAATAAGATTATATCTTTGGAGATATGTGTTGAACAGTGGATAACTTAAAATTATTGTTGATGCCGACATTAATCAGTACTTATAATTAAAGACTGCCTCGGCGGCGTAGTTGTACTACGGTACGACTACAAAGCTGAGGTCCCGGGTTGGGCAAAGTGATCATTGGGTTTTTCTATTTATTATCAGCCTGGAGTCAGGAATTTGTGCCCGATATGGCGATAGACTCACCCCCTATCACATCATGGGACGGAACATACAAGTAGAAATGTGGGTGACCTGGTGGCGCTTCTGCCTACCCCTTCTGGGATAAAGGCTTGAGTTTATGTATGTATGTATATAGTATACAATTAAAGATGTACCAATTTAGAAACTAACCAGATAATTCAACTTACCATCTTCAGAATACACCGTGGTGGTAGCAGTGGTTTGTTTAATCCCCGCCATGGCGACGCAAGTGTATACATCGCCGTTAGATGGCGCTGTCAGGACGAGCTTGCTGGTAAGCCCGGCTATGCTGGTAGGATGAGCGGCCATAATGTCGTTGGTTTCCTCTTCAAACTGTAATAGCAAAGTTAAATTAACACACTAACGATCGATCTCTATAAGTTATCTTTAACAAGAGACATCTATGGCATACCAAGCTTTGGAATAAATTGTGTATGTACTCTACTGCCAATATTAGATAGCTATATTTTGATTTGGTATTGTGTAGTGCAGTATAGACTCATTAATTGACAATTTAATAATCATTTTGAAATTGAAGATGTGCCAGAAATATATAAGACGTTGGCACAATTAAGACGGCTAACACTAAACTGATCAGCATTATGACGAAATATGTAATTAGATTTTATTTTAATTAAACAAATCTTATACGTTCCTTTAGTAGCTTGTAGCTGAACATTAAAATAAACGATATTAAAAACTTACATCGTTCACAGGTTCTCCATTCTTCAGCCACTCAATAGATGGCGCTGGCTTGCCCATCGCGGAGCATTCGATCTCGAGAGTGGTGCCTGGGACGTGTCGCACGGTTTTTGGCGGAGGTTCGGGTATGCGGACGAAATTCCTGATCACCCGCCGTTTGGGAGCTGGGGCGGGAATTGCTGAAATTATTTCAATATATTTATATAAAGAGCCTCAGTAGTGGACTTCCTAAGGCTGAATAGATAGATCGATTCATATAAATATATTCATATTCAAATCGCTTCTCGGATTTATAAAAAGTCAACTATCAAAAACATCAACAAATATCTGTTATCTACGATATAATTGGATACCTGTATATAAAACATAGGTTACTAATGTATAATATTATAAGAAATAGCCAGACAGTCAGATTGACAGCCTCCGTGGCGCAGTTGGTTAGACGCCGACTGTGAAACGAGAGGCCGTGGGTTCGATCCCCGCACTGAAACAAATATTTGTGTGATCCACAGGTATTTGTTTCCGGTCTGGGTGTTTGTGAGACCGAAAAGTTTCTCGTAGTTCTGATACCTGTGACACAAGACTTAATTGATCTTAATGTAGGTTCAGGACTATGTATGTGACTGTTGGGTGTATTTATTTATTTATTTGGAAACGAGCTGGCCAATATGGAACAAATTGTATTAAATTAAAATTAAAGGGATTTAATAAAAATAACAACTCGTGTTATTAGCATAATGCTTTTAGCAATATATTCTAAGTAAATAATAGCTAAGACTATAAATGAAGGAGCGTTTTTATCTCCAAACACTAGCGGCCTTATTCATAGACAGATTTAAAACCTTTTTTACCTATCGAATGTTTTGTCTTCTTCGCTCAAATCGAATTCTAAAGTCATTCGAAAGGCACAAAAAATTCAATAAATAAAATAGGTTTTAAATCTGTCTATGAATAAGGTAGTAAGTTTTTAACAATTACCCACATTATATTCATTTCTATAAATTTGTTTTCAATATTATAGATTCATTTCCAGACGATTTATGGGAGCAAATAAAGCTATATCTATAGTCTTATACAAATTTGCCATTTTTATAACATTTTAGATATAATTATCAAAAAACATATCCCATTTAAATATTAGACAATAAAACAAATTCTGAATGTAGGTGACAGAATAGAATAGAATAATATTTTTAAAAATGATTAATTTTACTTTATAATAAGTTCGTGGCAGACTGGGTGCTTTGCAATTCAATAAGATAGGCGGACTTAAACACTACATCTGGATTTTATTCTTTATATTTCGTGTTATTTGATAGTCTAATTTCTTTTTTTCTGATTTAAGGAGCGCGATTAAGTGTTTGCGATTATAATTGCTAACTTGAAGTGTTGTCGGAGAAGGTTTTTGTTATGCGTTGTACGGTTAAGAGATGGCATTGTTGAGCGGAATAAATAGTATTGTATCAAAATAAAGGAACTTCATTTTGAGGCGAAAATTATGCATAAATATTTCTAATTTTGGTATTTGCATTTTCAAAGAACAAGGAAGCTTAACTACTTGTTAATTACTCAAAATTAGCAAGACATCGGCCTTATTCATAGACAGATATAAGACCTATTTTAGCTATCGGATGTTTTGTCTTCTTCGCTCAAACTGAATTCTTAAATCGTTCGAAAGGGACAAACATTCGATAGCTAAACTAGATTTAAATCTGCCTAGATTTAAAACCTAGTTTAGTTATCAAATTAAGAATTGTTTATGAATAATAAGAGATATAAAGGCTAAGATTTATTTCGTATACGAGTAATGTCAAATTTTAGTTCGATTTACATTCGTATTTTAGTGTAACGTTACCCTAAATGAAATTCATTTTACCATCAACTTTTGTAATACAAAAGCACCATTGAAATAAATTGATGTGAAATTTATGCATTTGCCGTAAAGAATGGCGGCGATTCTGGATTCATATTACGTAATGTGAGATGAAAAATAACGCTCGACTATAAACAATACATTTGATAGAGACGCATCCTATGAATTATTAATGTTGTCTAGTACTAAGCTATGCTTTGATGATTCTAGATGTAGGAGATAAATTATTTTCGGGAAGTTTTCCTGTCAATATTTTTTCAGTAGGGTATTTTTTATGATTGTACAAGGAAACAATCAAATTAGAAACTTGGATATTGCAGTTATTGTGGGATAATAGACAGAAGATTAGGTACAGCACGCAGTGACGTCACCGTTATCACAATGTGCGTACGAGATATTGATGCTTCCACTTTTAATCTCTCTCTCTCTCTTTCTCCCTCTCTCTCTTCAGCCTCAGGAAGCCTACTGCTGAACACAGGCCTTCTATTTCAGGGATTTCTTTAAAGACATGTTGGAAGAAGCCTGCATCCGATGACTTTCTGCAACCTTATTTATGTCGTATGTCGATCTTATGGACTTTTGCTACATTTTTACAATAACATCTAAAGAGGAGAATACAAGAGTATTTTAACTCAAAACAAAGGTACAAATACATACATGCCTTTTGGGAGTTGTTTCCAACTTTTATTCGATTTATTTCCATTAATTTTACTGACAAGGCCTCTCGGAACCCCAAGAGGTTTCAACTTGGCAACCAGTTGCTTTCGACTGTGTTGAATATTGATCATGGCTGTCAGTACACAATACCCACCCCGTTTAAGGTGTGTTGGAGGTAGTCTTAAGCAAACATTCAATTATGTTATTCAAGGTTATACGCCATTAACTTTGTTACGTGGTTTTTTGTGTTTTATTAGGTTTAACACTAAAGTGTTGTTGTAAATAAATAAATACACACCCAAGTCACATACATAGTCCCGACCCCACACTAAGATTAAATCTTGTGTCGTGAGTATTACGAACTACGAGAGGCTTTTCGGTCTCTCAAACACCCAGACCCGAAACAAATTACAAGTTATTAATGAACTACTCTGATTTAAACCAACTTGTAATTTTTGTAATAATCACTACATTGTAAACTGGTTTTGAAAAGAGCAACACTAGAGTTTCTTGCCCGTTCTTCTCTAGTGAAAACCGCTTTCCGAACCGGGTGGTAGTTCAAAAAATGATTGAATCTAAACAATGTTGAACATTTTAATGGATTCAATAAATTATTTTCATTTCAAATACCTGTGGATTACACAAATATTTGTTTTGGTACGGGGATCAAACCTGCGGCCTCACGTTTCACAACCAGCGTCTAACCAACTGCGCCACGGAGGCTGTCAAGTTGGAGAATAGTTTGGTTAAGTATATGGAAAAGATACCTGCGTTAAAACAATCCTTTCTGGAGTAGCTCTCTTTTAATCTTGTCTTAAGCAATTTGAGCGATACATTTTTCTTATCTTGAACTCTGACATGCTGATTTCCTTATATTTCTCACACGTATGGGAATAAATATTTTTTATTTTACAAAGTAAAACCAAAATGGCGACCTCGAGTGATGGATACCGTGCCATGAAATACGAAAAATTATGTATGTATGTTGCCATTACGATGCAAGTAACACAATTCTACAAGGCAACTAGGAAATCATGAAATTTAAATTTTGTGACACATCAAGAACTAAACGGAAAGTTTATGTCGAGTTTCAAATTTGAAAGCTGAAAAAATATTTAGATGTATACGCTTTAGGTTTGGTTTTCCTCTTGTAGTAGAGAAAGGAATATTTCCTGAATTTATCGAAAAAACCATGATAGTACGCTAGTGATTTCCATTGTAAGATATTAAATAACTATGTGGAAAAACATGGTGCGTTTAAACTTTAAAGAGAATAATACACAGAATTAGAGTCGAAAATACGTTTGTACTCGTATCTCATATAGAAATATCACTGTTGAAGTTTGCTACTTTTGCTTTTAAAAGAGGTTTCACTTTATATTTATTCATTATCAACCCGAAGTCAGGAATTTGTGCCCGATGTGGCGATAGGGTCGCCCCAACCACAGAATGCGACGGAACATACAAGGCGAAATGTGGGTGTTCTGGTGGCGCCTCTGCCTACCCCTTCTGGGATAAAGGTGTGTGTTTATGTATGCATGTACTTTATCTTTTGAGGCATACTAGTGTTTTCTTTTAGTGTTGAAGAGTCCTACATGCCCGTTCTCTTTGCTGCCATGGAACCATATTAGTACTTTTACAAATGTAAGTAACTATGTATAATAGGACAAAACGACAAGACCGTCAAGTGCTTGCATTGTAGAAAGTAATCTAATGTTATTGTGTGATGATAAAGATACATTAATGAGCTCATAAGTTTGCAGGAAGTCGGTGGATGCAGGCCTCGTGCAATAAGTGACCGAAGAAATCCTTGGGACTTGTAGGAGGTATATCAGGACGGAAAACTAAGTCAGGTGGTAGCTTAAGTGATTGCAGACACAATGGAACTAAAAGTTACGCAAATATAAACGACAGTTTAATTGGCAATTTTTTAAATATATTTTGGTGGTAAAAACCTGGTTATTGCTCATATAATAATTTGAACCCTTGAATACCATTGCGTCTTTTAAAATAAAAAGGTGTACCATATTTTAGGCAAAGCTACGTACTTATTTAGTACCAAAATACGGCGATAAGTACAAAAATACAAAAAATATCGAAAGTTAGTTTCACTTTCATTAAAACTACCACCTGTCTTCGTTTTGATCGCAGTCTGAATATACAATGTATTCAACAGGCATTTTTGGCTGATTAAGATGGTAACGATAATTTAGAAGATAATTATAGTATCCAGGTGACCTCGTCTAATCATGCCGTGGGACAAAAGTGACGTCGATTTACACGTGTGCCTCAGGTCAGCGTTTGAAAGGATCGAATTTACGAAATTCTGCCGAGTCATGTCTATGAATTTGTTTACGTTATAGACAAATGTTTTGATTCATATTCATTTGTTATTTTAGGATATGTGTCAATGAGTATAATAGTTTTACTCGTGGTGATTTTATTGTCATTATTCTTAGCCACGGAAAATCATTTAAGGCCTTGTAAATAATGTGAATTGTGGGGGACAGAATATATAAAAGTTTATCGATCATCAATAGGTTTAACGGAGGTAGTAAAAATATCAGAATGTGCCGATAGTGTCTTACGTATACTCTGTACTTTTATATATCGATTTAGCATCCAATATTTGGTATTTATTTTAATAAATAAGCTGAATATGATTTTTCACTTACCATTAGGTTGAATGTTGTTGTCGAGTTTTGAATCAATGTGGGCGGCCTCAAGCCCGCACTGCAGCGACACTAGCGCCGCCACCGCCAGACACGTGTATATTAAACTGATCATTGCGGCTATTCGATTATAGATGGCGCTAGATATTCGAAATCTGAAACAAGCACGTGGATTATTAAAAAAATATATATAATTAAATGTTTGATGATGGTCTAAATGCTATATTTTTCTGTTTTATATTAGAAATTAATTACTTTAATCTACTTGATTTACGTTGTTTGAAAATAGGCTTGGTAAATTTTATTTAGTTTCATCCAATGGAAGAAATATCAAATGCCCCATTAACTATAGAACCTAATTTTTTGGAGGTAGGGACGTTTTTTATAAGCGGTAGACATCTGTTATAGATATAACGAAAGTTTGTTATAGGCTGAAAATTTAGGGAAATAAACGTAATTTGCGTGACTTTAAAATCAATATTATGATTTTTAATCATATTGCGAGTTAAACGGGAAATAAAACTAATTAGTATAACAACCGAATAAACGCATTCCAAACACATTTCTATTTTTCACAGTTAAATACAATTTATTACGGTAATTTGTTCAATTAAATTAACGTACTATAATTATAATATAAGTAAGTTTCAAATCTTAACAATTTTGATCGCTTGGTTTTTACAAATTCTTTCTACATTAAACATAAGAAAAATAAAATACAACATGAATAATTGATAGATATTGTCTCATAGGATATGACTCACGCATTACGAAAAAGATATTTAAAATTCTTCCACTTATCAAACCACTTTAATCGGCCTATCCTTATCTATGGGAAATCCTTGCTCCGTATAGGACGTGTCTACTGATTCAAACGCACGTTTAATTTCAAATTAAAACAGTACGCGGCTGATGAAATATTCGTTACGGCGCGATCATTAGTTCAAACTTTAACTAACACACATGAACACGTGCGCAGTCACGTACACACTCACAAAACACATACAATTAAAATTAATAAATTAAATGCAGTTATTAATTAATTAACGCTTTCCAAAAAAACACATACAATTAAATCCTCCGCGAATTCAAATTTGGAATACGCAGCGTTCGAAATTCAAATTGCCGTGACACTTAACTCACCTTAACGTAAACTTAATACACGTTAATACACGTAAAAACTTTAACAGAATGTGTTGTGAGCAGTCTGATTGTGTTGAGACGAGTGTGGTCTTGTAGCACCCAACCCACCCTTTTATACCCCGAGCGACGCGGGGCGGTTCATAAAGGCGGGATGGAGTGTATAATTTACTCTATAGTCTCCTTAGAAACAATATCCCGTGTCAATTATTGTATTATTTGATCTATTTTATGGTTGTTTTAATGAAACCTCATTATTTATAGTAATACGTGCCGTGACGCAGGTTTTCGGCGTATGGGAGGGGATAGGCCCACACCGTGGAATGTAGGGTCCCGGTATTAGAAAGGAGAATGGGCCGTATTCAAATAGATTTGTCACCTTTTGTGTATAAGTTGTTTTTTTATAATCACGTGGTTTGTTCTAGACATTCCATTGAATTTGAATTCATTTATATAATGCTATGACTAGTACTAGATTTTTTTGATTTAATAGTTTGTAAGACACATATTAGACTTAACTTTTTGAGCTTATCTCTTGGATTAAGCTAAGAATATGGTCTCGTTGTAATTAAGCAACGGTAATCACTGAAATGATGAATCTGACATTAATTAGGTTATTTGAATCTTTTCTCTTTCAACTCACTTTTCATCTCCTATTAATTTAACTTTATGATTATTTTGTTGCAGGTTATAGACAAGTTAGACATTCCCGGAGACTCGCTGAGCTTCAATGCTCGGTGTCATAAAATGTATGCCACTGTTGATCCTGGCTTACAGGAGTTGCAGTGGCGGGATAGTCTTCATTAATCATTTCTCTTCGCACTTATGTGTGTACTGATAGTCAATTACCACGTACTTTCACGATCAAGAGAAACATTGTGAGGTGATTAGTATATAGAGAATTAGATCAATTTCTATTTATTTATTTTTGTTCGAATGGCGGGGCGAGCTTGCCATTCGCCTGATGGTAAGCGATACGACCGCTCGTGGACAGGAGAAAACCAAACAACACCATGAATTACGAGGCAATGCTTGGCAATCCACTGCGCTCGCCATTCTGAGACATAAGATGTTAAGTCTCATTACGTCCAGTAGTTACTCTGGCTACAATGTCCTTCAAACCGGAACACAACAGTGCATTTATACTGATGTTTGGCGAGAGAAATAGACATTGCGGTGGTACCTACCCAGGTGGCCTTTCTCATATGAGAGACCTACCACCAGTAAGCCTTTTCAATTATAAAGAAAACCTGTGCAGTGGTAATAAAACTTATACGGCCTTATTCATAGACAGTTTTAAAACATATTTTAGTTATTTATATACACTTTATTGCACACACACACACAAAATACAAATAAAAAGAAAATCACATACATAAAAAGTACAATTGGCGGTCTTATCGCTCAAAGGCAATCTCTTACAGACAACCATAGGATGGATTTATCTTGAACTTACGGCTAAATACGGCGAGTATTTGTTCGGGACTCTATAATCTAATTGTATCACTAAATATCGGCTACAAAACAATATAATCCTCTACAAAAAATGCTACTAAAAATAAATTTCGACACAAATATAAAAACACAAATACAAAATGAAATACCCGATTTGGAAATTGAATTTAGAACATCAAGATTCATAACATATACACCCCTTCACACCAAATACATTATGTATCTATTTATACATTTTATGAATGTTTAATTCTGTAAAATGATTCCGAGTGTCATTTTTCTTAGAATATTAAGTCCCGTCATGTTAATTCATTCTCACTTGCATACTCACTAATTAAATTTTATCATTAAAGTAGTCGCTGCCTTATTTCTTGTGCAAGTCTTCCCGTAATCTGGCGAGAGGGCGTCTCATGCTTCGTTTGCCAAGACGCGGTCTCCACTCCAGAACACAAAGATGCGTAAAGCTCTGTGGCGTACCTTGGGAGAGGCCTATGTCCAGCAGTGGACTGCAACGGGCTGATGATGATGATAATAATTAAAGTAGTTTAAGCATTTGCCGTTAGATGTCGTTATATCGAGTTGCGAACGTTCTGTGAGACGGAATACTCGTTTCAATATTTTTGTTCTGAAACATTCATTTATAAAATTAGGCATGTTTACCAAAGTCTCAATGTGGTAAAAATAAACTATGTTTATATTATATAGATACCATTATTAATAATTATTGTTTACGGTGTTCGCGGGTTTAAATCCCAGGGCACCTCTGACTTTTCGTAGTCATATGTGTATTGATAGTCAATCAGCACGCCCCATAACGGTGAAGGAAGACATCTTGAGGAAACCTGCATACCATAGTGATTTGTAATAATTTCTATGGTATGTAAAGTCCGCCAACCCGCACTAGGCCAGCGTGGTGGACTATACCTAACCCCTCTCAATCATACTCTCGACAAAGGAGGCCCGTGCCCTGCAGTGGAGCATAATAGGCACACACATACATACATCGTAATAACTATTTATACAGCAGCTTATCTTTTCGTTTTTTGGCGCCGTGGTTTCCGCATGCGATAGTGAGTCATTGATAAAAGATGACGGTGAACTCCTAATGAATTGTATTTACGACCTATTTACGTGACGCAATTCTTGTCACTGCACCTGTGACTGAAGTTATAAATATATCCAACCGTCACATTGTCCTGACGCAATATTAAAAGTCTATTGGGTAGAAACTACGAGAGTTTTCGGTCTCACAATACACAGAATTGGAGCAATTTATATAATAGATAAATATTAAATACACCCAACATACATAGTCCGGAACCCACACTAAGATCGAGTCTTGTGTCGTGTGTCAGAAACTACGAGAGACTTTTCACAAATACTTGTGGACCACACAAACATTTGTATTGGTGTAAGAATCGAACTCACTGTCGTTTCACAGCTGGTTTCTAAACCAAGTGCGCGAAGGACGCTTAAACTTTCATAGTTATTTATCGATTGTTAAAGTTAAGGAAAATATTAATTCAGCAAGGAAAATACACAGGGGATTTTTCACAATGACTTTAAAGGTGTGTGAAGTTTTTAAGAGTGGGTTTTTTGTGTCTCTCCATTGGTGTCGTGGTAAAATACAAAGGCTCTGAAACGTAAGGGCTCGAGTTGGAATCCCATGGACAATTAACATTGGGTGGCATTTTTCGGATTATATAAAATGTTAATAATTACTTAATTCATTATCAGCACGGAGTCAGGAATTTGTGCCCGATATGGCGATAGGCTCGCCCCCTATCACATCATGGGACGGAATATACAAGGCGAAATGTGGGTGTCCTGGTGGCCACCTCTGCCTACCCCTTCTGGGATAAAGGCGTGAGTATATGTATGTATGTAATAATTACTATGAATAGCTTGGGTTGGTCGGCGATTGTGTTATATTTTTCATACTTGTAGTTATTATTCCAATTATTAGTATTTTTTTTACAACCAAACACTTTTCACCATCAATCTTTTTAAACACAACACAACCTCCTTTGAAGTTTTGAGCAAATGATTCTTTATTCAAAATTACTCTTGACTCTTGACTGCCTCGGTGGCGTAGTTGTATTACGGTACGGTTACAAAGCTGAGGTCTCGGGTTCGAGTCCCGGGTCGGGCAAAGTGATATTGGATTTTTCTATTCATTATCAGCCCGGAGTCTGGAATTTGTGCCCGATATGGCGATAGGCTCGCCCCCTATCACATCATGGGACGGAACATACAAGGCGAAATGTGGGTGTCCTGGTGGCGCCTCTGCCTACCCCTTCGGGGATAAATGCGTGAGTTTATGTATGTATGTATGTATGTACTCTTGACCTGCATAGACAAAGTGACAGCATTGCGACTTCCATGAGGTGCTTGTAGCCACTTTTTCGTGCCAGTAATATTATCCAATAGAGAACCTCTTCCTTTATTGAAGCTGGTTAAATATAGAGAAAGGGAGGAAAATATTTTGGAGGAGGCCTGTTCGTCAGTGGGTATCCCGTGACCATAATAATGAATTGAAATATACATCACGGCTGACTAGCGCTCGTGGCAACCACTACCAATTAGACTTATGACGTCCGCGCCATTGAGGGAATCATGTGTTCTGACTCACGACAGAATTAATTTGCAATGATTTATCATCTTTTTATAGCCTCGTTGGTAAACTGGAGGTCGCGGGTTCGAATCTATACTCATTGTCATTGAATTTCTATGTCCCCTAGATGGGGCAGAGGGCATCCAGTGACTCTCCATCTCTCACGGTCTTGAGCTGCCAGCTCGATATCACTTCAGGTCTTCCGAACACTTCGGTTCGTCAATCACCATGCGTCGCCATGTTTGTTTCGAATCTATACTGACTTCGAAACTGAATGTATATTGACAGCCTCCGTGGCTCGGTTGGTTAGACACCGGCTGTATAACGAGCGGCCGCGGGTACGATTCCCGTGACAGGACAAATATTTGTCAGAACCACAATATTATTTGTTTCTGGGTTTATATTAGAAAAGTCTCTCGTAGACTGCCTCGGTGGCGTAGTTGTATTCCGGTACGGTACAAAGCTGAGGTCTCGGATTCGAGTCCCGGGTCGGGCAAAGTGATATAGGATTTTTCTATTCATTATCAGTCCGGAGCCAGGAATTTGTGCCCGATATGGCGATAGGCTCGCCCCCTATCACATCGTGGGACGGAACATACCAGGCGAAATGTGGGTGTCCTGGTGGCGCCTCTGCCTACCCCTTCTGGGATAAAGGCGTGAGTTCATGTATATATGTATGTATCTCTCGTAGTTCCTGATACCCACGACACAAGACTCGATCTTAGTGTGGGTTGAGGACTACATATGTGACTGTTAGTGTATTTATTTTTTATGGCATAGCAAACGAGTAACCAACTGCCTCGGTGGCGCAGTTGTAATACGGTACGGTTACAAAGCTAAGATCTCGGGTTCTAGTCCCGGGTCGGGCAAAGTGATGTTGGAATTTTCTATTCATTATCAGCCCGGAGTTAGGAGTTTGTCCCCGATATGGCGATAGGCTCGCCCGCTATCACATCTTGGGACGGAAACGTGGGTGCCCTGGTTCCGTCTCTCCCTGCCCCTTCTGGGAAAAAAGGCGTTAGTTTATGAATGGAACCGTTACTTAATTATTGGGACACCACTGTAGGTATATTATCACTACCTCTTTTTTTTTTAATAGTATTAAGTCCCATTTACAAAGGGAGAGTTTCTCGCCTCGTGTCGATTATCGTAAGGATATAAAAAGTTGCATCGTGTAAACATTGTCAGAACACGATAATCTGGTGTACTGGTGGTAGGTCTCTCATATGTGAGAGGCCTGGGTAGGTACCACCGCAATGTCTATTTCTCCCGCCAAACAGCAGTGTAAATGCACTGTTATGTTCCGGTTTGAAGGACATTGTAGCTAGAGTAACTACTGGACATATCGAGACTTAACATCTTATGTCTCAGGATGGCGAGCGCAGTGGAATGCCAAGCATTGCCTTGTAACTCATGGTGTTGTTTGGTTTTGCTACTGTCCATGAGCGGTCGTATCGCTTACCATCAGGCAAATGGCCGTGCTCGCCTCGTCATTCATTGAAAAAAAAAAACAAAAAAAACACGATAATCTATGGCGGTTATGTCATCCGATAATCGCATACGATGCTCGCTGCGAGAAAATCTCCACGTGTAAATGGCGTTTAAGTCACGTCGCTCCACGTAGCTAAAGGATAAAGATATGGAGATTTAAATCTAGGAATTTATATATCACGTATTTTCACGGAGGCGTCGTCTCGTCGTGATTCACATAATCCCACTCGTGCGCTTTTATCAAATAGATAACGTTATTTAATTATTCCTTTTATTATTAATTAATTAATTAAATTTGCTATAACTGCCTCGGTGACGTAGTAGTAATTCGCTACGATTACAAAGCTGAGGTCTTGGGTTCGACTCCTGGATCGGATTTAGGTAATATTGGATTTTTCTGTTCATTATCGCTACGGTATGCCGGTTTCCTCCCGATGTTTTCCTACACCGTTATTGTGCGTGGTGATTGACTATCTAATGTTCTTAGTCTGTGAAATTCCCAGATAACATCTGACTGTTAAAAGCTTTGTGTGTTTTTGAAGAAATAATTTTATATATTTTGTATCCTCTATCACATCGTGGGACGGAACATACAAGGCAGTCACTTTCGCATTGTAGTCACTTCGTTATGAAAATATAAACTTACGCCTTTTTTCTAGAAGGGGTAGGCAGAGGTGCAATCAGGACACCCACGTTTCGCCTTGTGTGTTCCGTCCCACGATGTAATGCGGGATGAGCCTATCGCCATATCGGTCTTAAATTCCGATAATGAATAAAAAATTCCATATGACTTTCCCCGACCTGGGATTCGAACCCGCGACCTCAGCGTTTTATCCGTACCGTAGTACAACTGTGCCACAGAGGCCCTGCGATTATGTATACATATTATATGTTCGTAGAAGTAGCATAATAGATGCGATTGCGAAATCTTGCGTCATACATGGCGCCTGTCGTTCTTGGAACAATTTTGAAGGCTTATCATTCATAGAATTCTTTTGAGTACATGACGTGGATCAGTACGCTAAGATAGCGAGGGTATAGGTTCAATTCCGCGTAATATTTATACCAAGTCAATGTTAAATTAGATTAAGATTTTCGGTGAGGAAAACCATCGGGAGGATCATACCATAGCGATTTTTAACAATTTCTATGGTATGTAAAGTCCGCCAACCCGCACTAGGCCACCATGGTGGACTAACGCATAACAGCTCTTGACCTATCGGCTGTAGAGTTCCTTGCCCAGCAGTGGGAAATTATGTGCTGGTTCAGGATAGTACATACATAAACTCACGCCTTTATCCCAGAAGGGGTAGGCAGAGGCGCCACCAGGACACCCACATTTCGCCTTGTATGTTCCGTCCCACGATGTGATTGGGGGCGAGCCTATCGCCATATCGGGCACAAATTCCTGACTCCGGGCTGATAATGACTAGAAAAATCCAATATCACTTTGCCCGACCCGGGATTCGAACCCGAGACCTCAGCTTTGTAGTCGTACCGTAGTACAACTACGCCACCGAGCAGTCAGGATAGTACATAGTAATAAATTAATTTTCTTTTTATTATTGAGATTTGGTTGCTATCAATATAACGATTAGGTAATGTGAAGTCTTAGGTTCTAATTTTCGAAGACATTGAAATGTCTTTTTCGTTTAATTGGACTGTGTTTGGTAGTTTTTGTAAAGATAGGTGTGGGTTTCAAAAGATAATTGTATTTTAAATAGACGATATTATAAATCGTGTCTTTTTTAAATGTTGGAACCAACGTTTGATTCCAACTATCGATTTGTATCGTGTTATAATAATTTCTATGGCAACTATGGTTCATTGTTTTGGAATACAATTAGATGTGGAAAATAGTTTGTTTTAGATTTTATTGCTATGAAAATATGATCTAATATTGATGGTCAGGTTTATAAATAAAGTTATCGCTCAGGGCCGCATTTGGGATTGTCCATTGGGCGTAATAATTCCGCGTGGGTTTTTCGGAGAATTATGTATTATTGCTGTAAAGATTAAAATCGTTTATTATTAAAAACACAGACACACATACTCTTAATATACCAAGACTTATATCGTGTGTTAAAAATTGCGAGAGACTTTTGGTCTCACTACCACCCATACACGAAAACATCCTGCGAAAGTTACAAATACTTTCATCAAACCAGGTTTCTAAAGAACTTTCCTCTGTGATGGTTTTTAACTTCAAAACGTTGTATTTTAATATACGTATGTTTTAAGAATGCTTCATGTTGTGATGGATAGACTCGTGTTATTGTTACAAAATAATTCATCGTTTATATTTTAGTTGTTTTGTTTAACACCACATTCGGCTGTTAAATGGGGCTCAAGCCCCCCTTCATTGTACCTTAATCCGGCCCTGTGTGTGTGGCACGTGGTAGCCAACACGTAAGGAGTCAAGTTTCTTGAATGGGAATGCTTACTACCGCCCGCGATGTTTGTTTAGGGTTCAGTAATGTGATATAAAAACCTTTTTGTTGCTTTTTATTAAAACCTTTTTTTAAAATGGAGATTTTTTTAACTGGATGTCTTGACGAAGAATTTAACACGTTTCAATAGGTTATGTTAAAGCATCATTGCAACAACTAGAATTTGGGGACTTTGGTGATTTAAAAGAAGTGACGTAACGGATATAGAAACGGAATCATAATTTTATTAACAAAGTTATGCGACAACGGAAACTGAAACTGCTTTAGAAATGCTAATAAAAATCAGGTGTTGAACATGTATCTTAATATAAAAGAATAATTCGAAATTAATTGGTGCGGTTATTGAACCCGCGGCCTCTCTTTTTACAGAACTTTAACTTTACCAAACAGGCCGTCAAAAATATGTCATAAATTACGTAACGTTTTTTTTTATTATATTAACATACGGAACCATCGCATTTCAAGTGCAATTTTTTCTCGTGACGTATGTGGGGGCGTGGTGCGTAATCTACGGGGAATTTGTAACGTCCGTATTTATGTAACAATATCTATATTGTGAGCGAATTCTTTAGTTATCTGCCTACCCACGCTGACACTTCCTTACTCATGACGATCCCTCACGTCAGCTGTCAGCATGATACTCACGCCTTGGACAATAAATATTCAATAGTTAAATAAATAAACTGACACATACAGTTGAAGATATTTCAAAATTGTAGGTTCCTATTATTATTATAGTGTGTGATGGCCTGATGGTAAATGGATCAGACGTGGCTGTCTACATGTTCACGGTGGTCGCGGGTTCAAATCCCAGGGCACACCTCTGACTTTTCGGGGCCACGTGTGTATTGATAGTCAATCACCACGCACTATAACAATGAAGGAAAACATCGTGAGGAAACCTGCATACCATAGCGATTTAGAATAATTTCTATGGTATGTAAAGTCCACCAAACCGCAGTAGGCCAGCGTCGTATTTGGCCTAGCCCATCTCAAACGTACTCTCAATTGTAGAGGAGGCTCGCGCCCTGCAGTGGGATGTATATGGGTTAATATAGATTAATATTAGTGTTTGTCGAAACTTTTGTTTGTTGTCACATGTTACAGCTAGTTTACCTAAACTACGTGAGCAGTCTCACGGGCCGGCATAACGAGCCGTCCGAGGTCAATGACGTGTGCAACGAGGTAAGTAAAAGTTCATGAGGTAATGTTCTGACGGAACCCGTGATTTGTTTTCATCATGCTGTATATCAGGGTACTTTTAGAATGTTGCCTAACCTTTGAAAAACAGAAATATTTTGTCTATAATCGATAACATTGATAGAGAATGTTTTCTCTTTGTTTAATTTTGTTATTTTCTGTTATTGGCGGTATGGACGCGATTAGAAACATAACAAATAATAACAAGCAAGATTGTTGCTTAATGTTTTCGTGTTGGACAATGTTGCTCAACAAAAAATAACAGCGGTTTGGATGCACCATTAAAGTCATACATATTCTTTTGAGCATACTCTAAGATAGAATTGTCGTGTCGTGTACTGCGTATCACAAACTACGAGAGACTTTTCAGTCTCAAAAATACCCAGACCCGAGACAAATAGTTATGGTTCACGCCAGAGTCGAATCTGCACTCTAAGTATTCATAGTTGGCTTCTAACCAACTACGCCACGGAGACTGTCATAAGGAAAACTTTAATTAAGTATTTCAATGAATTAATACAAAAACAAAAACACGAGATAAATTGAATTAACTTATATTTATCTAAATTTGTTTTAATCTTGTTATTTTTATTACAAATATAGTATATTTCGTATAATAGATTATTATGTTTACCAATATTACCCATTGGAATAAGACAAATTTCTACAGACTTTATTTGTAAAATAATTGCATTTAATCCGTAAAAAAACGTTTTTAATCCAATTAATTAATAAATATTTATTCTTCTGCCTACCCCTTTGGTTGTGACCGTAATTTATGTACTATGTTTTCTGATGTTTTGATTTATATATGGGAAAGAATCCATCAACCTAAATTAGGCCAGAGTTGACTAAGATATTTATATCTAAAAGAATTGATGACAAACAGGCAAGTGGTCATAAAATTAATAATCAAATTTGGCGATAATAAAATAAATATATAATATGCCAACCCTATGCAGCTTTATGGGAAGATACTATATTACATACATAAACTCACGCCTATGTCCCAGAAAGGGTTAGGCAGAGGCGCCACAAGGACACTCACATTTACCTTGTGTGTTCCATCTCACGATGTGATAGGGGGCGAGCCCATCGCCATATCGAGCACTAATTCCCGATTCCGGACTGATTATGAATAGAAAAATCCAATATCACTTTGCCCGACTCGGGATTCGAACCCGAGACCTTTGTAGTCGAACCGTAGTACAACTACGCCACCAAGGCATTCTATACTATATTAAGCTAAATATCTTTAAAATAAAATAAAAACCTAGTTCATCCAACTTTGAAATTTAAAAGTAAAATATAGTCCCTTAAAATAAAATACTGAAACAACGATAATACATTTAAAATTCTGATATAGTTTTATAAATTCATATGTATTTATGTGCCTATACGTCCATTTGTCTTAGAATACATTTAAATGTTCTTTTTTTGTGTCAAACTGTTTTTAACAGACTGGCTGTATGCGTCGGGTTCCTTCGCGTAATTTAGAAAATATAGCATAAAAAATACATTAAATATTTTAGTAATTTCAGTCAATGCCTAAGATCAAATGTGTACTATGTACTTAATTAAATTGGATGAGTATAGGATAAATACAAAATTTCATTCATCAAAAAATAGTTGACGAAAATGGATTACAAATGGATTTTTTAAATTCTTAATTAAGAATAATCAATGAAAAGAATGAGTTCGTGTAATTAAACTGAATGGTTTCACATATACACGAAAATAAATTATACACATAACTCCAAGTGAACTTGCCCTGGGATTCGAACGCGACCCCGATTTCGGCAGCTGTGCTGTCAGCTATTAGTGACAAATATTATTACCCCTTACAGAGCAACAATAAATAAATTGCTAATTGACAGACCTCCCGTAGATTTCATTGAACCAATTGGTAAATATTTTCATAACAGCAGGATTCTATTTAGACGATTAATATAACATTTCTATTAACTACAGTTTTGTCATATCATGCATAGCTGTCAGTCGTGGGGTCTTGGGTTCGATTTCCATGGTGAATACTGCAATTTATTATAGTTTTCAGCATGAAAAATGTCAAGATTTACGCAGGACAGAAATTGGTGTCCAGCGTTTTGATATGTTCGCATATATCTCATCTTGGGGCGTAAACAAATTGGGAAAATTATGGATGGAGTCTCAATTACGACACTGTTGGATTGAATCTATTTTCTTATATTTTTACATGTATATAGTAAATAAATGGAGTTAATAAACCACTACTGTTAAAAACGCTACTGGCCTTTTCGAGGGCCGACAATTCACCCCGAAATTAAGTGTTGTTTCATCCCAGATTCCACGTTTCTGCCCTAGACAGGTTACGACCTGTAAAGAGGTTAGGAACCCGAGACGGTTCGCGACAGGGTGCCAGGATTACTTAGCACCTAGTTAATATTAATTATAATAGCACTGCTGTTTACTCCCTATATTTCGCTTAGCCGAATTACTTTTACTTCACAAAGGGTTGGGTATTCTAGATGTGATTTTGAGAACAGGTATATTTAATAAAGAAAGAAAGAAAGAAAATGCATTTATTTGTCACAGACACGAAAAAAAAGCATACAAATAAAATATATAAATTAAAAAAAATAACTCGGTACCTACTACAAAAACAAAAATGTACAATGGCAGAATAACAGGAAAAGTCATGGTGTCCACATAAACCATTAAACCATGCTGGATAGTATGCAAATATCATCTGGAGTTGTATACATGAACCTTGTAGAGACTAGGAAGAATTTCCGTGCTTTCCTGCGTTTTTGCCATACCTATTACTGGAATCAAGTATAACAGCTCACATGATAGGGCCCATTTAAATATAATAATAATTTTGTTACGGAGGGAAGTGGACAAAATATTTCTAACTCTTATTAATGTAACTTTATGATTGATTTCGTTGCGGGTTAAAGACAAGTTAGACATTGCCGGAGACTCGCTGAGCTTCAATGCTCAGTGTCAAATGCGTGCCACTGTTGATCCTGGCTTACAGGAGTTGCAGTGGCGGGTGTGAGGGCGGGACAGTCACCCATACAGGTTTCGTCACGACGTTTTCTTTCGCCATTATAGTGCGTGGTGATTGACTATCAATACACACATATCTCCGAAAAATCAGAGGTTTGCCCTGGGATTTAAACCCGCGACCGTCGTTTATATGTTGGCAGCCGCGGCTGGTCCGTTACCAACAGCCCACAACGCATTTAGCAATATTTAACATACATACATAAACTCACTCCTTTTTCTTAGAAGGGGTAGGCAGAGGTGCTACCAGAACATCCACATTTCGCCTTGTATGTTCTCTCCCATTATGTGATAGGGGGCGAGCCTATCGCCATATCGGGCACAAATTCCTGACTCCAAGCTGAAGATGAATAGAAAAATTCAATATCACTTTGCCCGACCTGGGATTCAAACCCGAGACCTCAGCTTTGTAGTCGTACCGTAGTACAACTACGCCACCGAGGCAGTTAATATCAATATTTAAGACACTTCAATTATCTCTACATCAAAGAAATGGTGATTACTCAAGGAATATATTCTCCATTACCCGGTCTATTTCAGCAATGTTTACATTGGCCTTAGTATCAATACCAATTATTATCGAGTAAGCGCTAATCGTGGCGAAATCCTTTAATAATGAAGTTCGCCACGTTTCGGCGTATCGTTTTGGTATTCATTAGACTAGTTTGTACGCCTTAGTTTGGACAAGGAATTATTTCATAAATAGATCCATGAGAAATACATAGTCTTATTTATTTATTATACAGTTTGATTTTGAATGCCTCGGTGGCGTTGTTGAAGTTATACTTCTTTAGGCGCGTTATGAAAAAATGATGAGAGTGAAATTTTAAGATGCGCGCGCATCTGTGACACAAAAAATTATCAGTATGAAGTTGTCTGCTTAGCCGAAGCTACCAACAAAATAGAAATTGAACCTCGATATTAGTCGCGCATGTTGGTACGCTCGTCACCTCTGATCACTGTTTTCATATTTATAATATTTATCAACATGTTTCTAGTTTATACATTCACAACACGTGTTTTAGTTTCATACAAGTGCGAATTATATATCTATATATATATAAAAGAAAGTCGTGTTAGTTACACTATTTATAACTCAAGAACGGCTTTACCGATATGGCTGAAAATTGGTGAGGAGATAGCTTAGAACCAGGAGACGGACATAGAATGCTTTTTATCCCGTTCCCGTGGAACGTACCAATAAATAAAAATAAAATGTTTTTCGCATACAAAATGTTCATAAGTTTCGTAACTGTCAAACATTAAATGTTCATCCTGTCGATACAGTAATTTCTCTATTCATTTCTCTATTTACTTTTATCCTACACCATTGGAATTAGATTTACAAAAAAATGAGGATATCATGAAATATTTTGTACCATTTTTGTATTTGTCAGCAACATTCATAGAGTTGACATCTGTCACGAGACTATTATCTGTCAAATTGCATTGTTTATTTCGTCGTGTACTAATATGTATATAAAATTGAATTAATTTGAAAATCATAATAATTTCGTTTTGTGGCTGGGTGTTGTGTTTATTTTCTACGGCGTCCCTTGCAGTCAATTGCTTACCTCGATCCAACCATACTATAAGCATATAAATAAGTTAAAATGTTTATAATCGTCATGTAAGCAAAAACTACGGGAAATCATTGATGCGCGCCTGAAGCCAACAACTACGAGACACTGATCGTAAAGGCGCAAAGGCTTACATGATTTGTAATGTCTGAATGGATTCATCCTCAATCATTGTTTTATTTTTTAATGATGCTAAAGAAGTTTAACTTCTCACGCGCGTACATAAGTACACGCACCCATTTTTTGTATTAAGGTACGGTTTCAAAGCTGAGGTCTCGGGTTCGAGTCCCGGGTCGGGCAAAGTGATATTGGGTTTTTCTATTCATTATCAGTCCGGAGTCAGGAATTTATGCCCGATACGGCGATAGAATTGCCCCGTA
Source organism: Deilephila porcellus (assembly GCA_905220455.2). NCBI lineage: Eukaryota > Metazoa > Arthropoda > Insecta > Lepidoptera > Sphingidae > Deilephila > Deilephila porcellus. The sequence continues at coordinate 985,218 of LR999996.1, read as the reverse complement.
TCACGTCGTGAGTCGGAACATACAAGGCGAAATGTGGGTGTCCTGGTGGCGCCTCTGCCTACCCCTTCGGGGATAAAGGCGTAAGTTTATGTGTGTATGTATATGTATTATTATTATAGTCTTAACCCCACATTATAAGACAACCTTTGGGTCATGTATGAGAAACTGCGAGATTTTCGGTCCTACAACAGCCAGGCCTGGACAAAACGCTTGTATGTCACACATTACCCGGTCGAGGGATCAAACCCGAAATCTTTTGTTTCACACCCGGTTTTCTACCATTAAAGAAGTCTACAACTATATTCTATTATATTACCCACGTGTCCTTGAAATAATCTCCCTGCTTCGGTGTATCCTAAGCGCTATACTTGAAATAGTTTATTATTGCTAAAACCCTTTATAGTCATGTCAATTATTTGGTAAGTACAATTTTCGTCGCCAGTACCTTAATTATATAAACACATATCCTGTTGCTACATATAATATTAATGTTACATATGCCTATGTGTTAATGAACGAAGATTATTGTTCGCAGTTTGTTCTATTATTAAAACCATCGACACCCTCTTAGCGCAGTTGGTTAGACGCTGGCTGTGAAACGAGAAATATTCGCATCGAGTCAAATATTTGTGGTTCTCATAATTTGGGTTTTCTGGGTGTTCGTGATATTCACTCGTAGTGTATGATACAAACCACAAGGCTTATTAGTGCGGGGTCAGGACTATGTATGAGACAGTTAGGTGTATAATTTATTTAATTTCTTAACTCTTTAGAATGACCGCCTCGGTGGCGCCGTTGTACTACGGTATGCTTGCAAAGCTGAAGTCCCGGGTTCGAGTCCCGGGACGGGCAGAGTGATGGCGGTTTTTTCTATTATCAGCCCGGAGTCAGGAATTTGTGTTCGATATGTCGATAGGCTCCTATCACATCGTGGGACGGAGAATACAAGGCGATACGTGGGTGTCCTGGTTGCGTCTCTGCTCTTCCCCTTCTGGGAAAAAGGCGTGAGATTATGTATGTACCTATGTATGTATATGCATTTAAGAATTTCCTTAAAGAATGTCGCGTATTATAAATGTTACAAAACTTGCTGACAGCATTTAGCGTCGCATTACTTATAAATCGTAACGTTTTCTGATTCAATACACTATTAAAATTGCAGAATCTAGTTCTGCGAAACATTTTTCCTCATTTCATACGCGGTAGTTCACTTTTATAGGAACTGTCAATCATTACTTTTAATAAACTTTAATTATAAATGCGACTTTGACTGTCCATTTATTTCCTTTGAACAGTGACATTTGGAAACCAATCTATACATATAATAAATTTGTAACCGATCGATGTCTGTACATGGAAGATAAATGAAGAATACTAATATGGGGGGTCTGTATTAACGTAATAGAACCCAAAAAAGTGATTTTTAGAATTTTTGTTTGTTTGTCGGTTTGTCTGTTTGTCTGTGCGAGACGAACTCAGAAACGGTTTGACGGATTTCGATGAAATTTGGTATGGAGCAAGCTGACATCCCGGATTAACACTTACTTTTTATCCCGAAAAATTTAGTGTTCCCGTGGAGTGAGGAAGGAATTCCGACAGATTTGTTACTTTTTGTACTCAAAATGATGGAATGGGACTGGATTACATTCCATTAGTGACAATGAGACGGGACAGATGGGAAATTACAAATAAAATTAATCATGTAGACGAAAGTTGACGAAGTTTGCGGGCAAAAGCTAGTCGTAATTAAATTAAGCAATGTGGTGCATTGCTTGTACATTGCCAAGCACTGCTTTGTAATTCATGGTGTTGTTTCTACTGTCCATGAGCGGTTGTATCGCTTACCATCAGGCGAATGGCATGCTCGTCTCGCCATTCATCGCAATTTAAAAAATGTCGAGGAGCACAGGTTGTCTTTCTCTCTCTCTCTCTCTCTTCAGTCACAGGAACTCCTCTGCTGAACATAACCAACCCCAAGGATTTCAACATTTTTTCAGCAATCTGCATTTTTTACATTTTTCTTATACATAATTCATGCATGTTGGACAACCTGTCAAATATCAACCAACAGGAGGGCAGAAAAAGGTGTCCCGGTACCATTTTATCTACGTTTTTGAAGTACAAGCGTTCCCTTATTATGAATACTCTAAGGATTTTTATCATTGCTATAATATGCCTTTTAAGCCATTTATTAAATTTTATTACATTTTATTTTTAGAGGTTATTGTAGTAATTTAAATAGTAATTTTAATATAGCCGCGGTATTTACACAATATTGTATCATTACTTGACATCAAAGAAATCCTTAAAAGAACATATTAATATTTTATACGTAAAATATAGTAAATAATTTTACCTGCGTACAGGTATTTCACATGTTTTCTAATTTAATTTATGTGATATCTGATGAACATGTATACAGATCACCTTATTGTAAATTATTTTTTTTATCGCGATTTATGGCGAGTCTAGCATGCAATTCGCCTGATGGTAAGCGATGCGACCGCTCATGGACAGTAGCAAAACAACACCATGAATTACGAGATAATGCTTGGCATTCCACTGCGCTCGCCATCCTGAGATATAAATGGTAAAGTCACATTATGTCCAGGAGTTACTCTGGCTACAATGTCCTTTAAACCGGAACACAACAGTGCATTTGCACAGCTGTTTGTCGGGAGAAATTGAGATTGCGGTGGTACCTACCCAGGCGGCCTCTCACATATGAGAGACCTACCACCAGTAAACACGGGATATACCGGGTATATCAAGACTGCGACCAAAAATGAAGCTAGGTGGTAGTTTTAGTGGTTACAAACACACAGCAACTAAAAAATTCGCAAAAAAAGCGACAGATTATTTATAGCAACTTTTTAAAAATCGTCGTGTTTGGGTGCTAAATACCAATTTTTTGCGAAAAATTTACGTGCGTTTCCGTACCATTGCGTCTTTAAACATAAAAAGTGTATATTAGTATTTTAGGAAAACTATGTATTTATCACCCAAATACGACGATAAGTAAAAAAGAAACGTTTTTTCTAGCAAAAATTTTAGTTGCATTCTGTCTGAAGTCGCTAATACTACCACCTGGCTTCATTTTCGGTCGCATTCTTGATATACCCTGTATACAAGATGAACCCGAAATCCACGTGGGTCACTATGACAAGATTTTCACAACCGTATATGGTGGTCCGTATAATACGAGCGCAAATCTTACACCATCATCTTTAATTAAATAAGTACAAAAATTACCCTGAACGGGCCTCGAACCCGAGGTTTAAGGGGTTATCTTATGGTCGTTAGAGCGTGTATCGGATCATGCGCCGTATCTAGTATGTGTTCTTGTAATCTGTAGACACACCCACGTTCGCCTAGTGAAGAGCGGGATTTTATCGATATCGATAATATAAAATAAATGTGTATTGATAGTTAATCACGCACTATGATGGTGAAGGAAAACATCGCGATCAAACCTGCATACCATAGTGATTTGTGAGAATTTTTATGGTTTGTAAAGTTCGCTAACCCTTACTAAGCCAGCATGGTGGGCTGTCGTATAACCCCTCTCAATCGTACTCTTGACTGTAGAGGAGGTCCGTGCCCTACAACGTGTCATACAAGTATGGGCTGATACATACAAACATACATACACACATCTTCTTCTTCTTCTGCTTCTTCAGCCTATATATCCAGCCAATGCTGAGTGTAGGCCTCATACATTTCATTTTCATTTCATACACACTTACATGATTATTTATGTTTAATATTTGTTTATTGCGGTAAATGGCGAGTCGAATATGCCATTCGCCTAATGGTAAGCGATATGACCGTTCATGGACAGGAGAAAACCAAACAACACCATGAATTACAAACCAATACTTGGCATTCCACTGCGCTCGCCATTCCGAGACATAAGATGTTAAGTCTCATTATGTCTAGTAGTTACTCTTCAGGAGAATTCTCAGGTATGTACATAGGTTTCCTCAAGATATTTTTCTTTACCGTTAAAGCAAACGATAATATGAATACACTAGCTTTTGCCCGCAAACTTCGTTTGCGTAGTTAACTTTATTTCGAATCTCCCATCCCGTCCCGTCCCGTCCCGTTATATCCCGCCCGCCCCCCCCTCATTCTCACTAATGGAATGTAATCCAGTCCCATCCCATCCTTTTGAGTATAAAAAAGTAGCAAAGATATCGGAATTTCTTCTTCATCCCACGGGAACACTAAACTTTTCGGGATAAAAAGTATCCTATGTTACTTCTAATACGTTACGTTCGTTTCATGATGATCTGTTGAGTAGTTTTCGCGTGAAAGCGTAACAAACAAACTTACATTCATATTTATTATATTAGTAGGGATGGTCATATTATAGTGCGAATGTTTTAACATTTGCTTGGTAAGGTTATATTCGCATGCTCTCGTTTCACATCCGGTTTCATGTTGTTGGCGCCATGTAGCTACTGTTTTGTAAATCTGAATTAATTTATTTACCCTCGTGGTGCAGTTGGTAAGTCGCCGGCTGTGAAACGAGAGGTCGCGGGTTCGATCCCCGCACCGAGACAAATGTTTGTGAGACCCACAAATATTTACCTCTAGTTTGGGTGTTTGTGAGGCCGAAAAGTCTCTTGTAGTTCCTGACCCATGACACAAGACTTAATTGATCTGAATGTGGAGTCAGAACTATGTATGTGACTGTTGGGTGTATTTATTATTTATTTATAATTCAAGGTAAGGATTCACATTTTCTATTGTCTGAAACGGATTAAAAAAAGCGGAGGTTTCTTCTACATCTGATGTCCAAAACTCACATCATTTTTACATTAGAAAAACATAATTATTATAAACGATAAAAAACACACACAATTCTAATGTACACTACTTAAGAACATAAAAGGATATAAAAACAATACAATTACCTAATGTTGGTTATTTTTAACATGGTATGTTTTGTAGAAAATAGGTCGTTACGAAAATTCAAAAACAATTTGATGGTTTTTCAATTTGTATAAGCCTTTATACTTCTTACTGCAGGGCACGGCCTCCTCTACAATTGAGGACGATTGAGAGGGGTTAGGCCATATAGTCCACCATGCTGGCGTAGTGCGGGTGGCGGACTTTACATACAATATAATCGCTATGGTATGCAGCTTTCCTCACGAAGTTTTCATTAACCGGAATAGTGCGTGGTGATTAACTATCTGTACACACATGACTCCGAAAGTCAGAGGTGTGCCCAGGGATTTGAACCCACGACCACCGTATACATTTCAGCAGCCGCATCTGTTCCTTTGCCTTCAGGCAACCACGTACTACAATTTTTTTTTCAATTCCTATCGTTAAATTTTTGGTAGTTAGTGTACCTAATCTAGGTTTAACTTAAAAAATATCTAGATCTGTGTAAATACTTCTACAATATCATCTTTCCATCATTCGTTAAATCATCGGGTATCATGTTACGTTATTTCCGACCTCTGTAAAGAGCATTAATTTTGATAACCCCTGTATAATTAGGGTGATAAAAAATAATCACCCTGTTAAGTAATGCTTCTGACGTCATCGTGCTTAGATCATCAGATTTAGGAATTCCCAATTTGGTGTTGAGTTCATGCGGATTATAAAAAGTACTATTGTCTAATTTAAAGCATTGTTCATTGTATCAAAAATAAAAAATCAAGACATGTCTTCTTCAATGGCTACCATAGTTAAAAATAATTTAAACAGTGATTCCATTCATAATATTTAATCCTTTTAAACCGACTTCGAAGAAAGAAAGAAGTTCTCAATTCGTCGATGTCTTTTTTACAGATATAACATTAATAACTCAAATCGAGTGTTGTTACGATTAAAAATTTTACAAGACTCGGCATCTAACTGGGTGGTTTATTCATTATTTGTTATTTATCCTGCGTTATATGGGCTTTTGGCCAAATGAAAAACCTTGGGGTCCGCGATGTGGCAGATAAACTCCAAGAATTATTAGGGAGGGAAGTGGACAATAATTTATATCCAACTCCTCCTATTAATTTAACTTTTTGATTGATTTCGTTGCGGGTTAAAGACAAGTTAGACATTCCCGGAGACGCGCTGAGCTTTAATGCTCAGTGTCATTAAAATGCGTGCCACTGTTGATCCTGGCTTACAGGAGTTGCAGTGGCGGGTGTGAGGGCGGGACAGTCTCCAAACTCCAAGAATGTCGCTAGGGATGGTATGGTCATGTCCTGAAAAAGCCGCAGGAGTACGTTGGCAATGTGTGCCTGAGCCTCAACATTCCAGGACCTCGACCAAGGGGTAGACCGAAGAAGCGCTGGCTTGATGTCGTCACGGAAGATATGAGAGTTAATGGCCTTACTATTGAGGATGCCGAAGCCCGGGCGAAATGGAGGAGACTCAGCCGGGATAACGCCGAAGCAGAAAGAAAGAAAGAAAAACATCCTCTACATGATCTAGTCCATAAAAAAGATGTATTACTACTTCTGCCTGCAAACTACTTCGGAGAGATTAACGTTATTTAAAAAAAAATACATGTATAGATTATTTCGAATTTCCTATCCCGTCCCGTCCCGTCTCATTCTCACTCAATGCACGTCCCAGTCCCAGCCCATCCCTTTGAGTTTAAAAAGTAACAAATATATTGGAATTTCTTTCTCATCCCACGGGAACACTATATTTTTCGGGATAAAAAGTAGCCTAAATGTTAATCGAGCTACCTCCATACCAAATTTCGTCGAAATCCGTTAAGCCGTTTCTGAGTTCATCGCGCACAACCGCACAGACAAACAGATAGACAAACAGACAAAAATTCTAAAAATCATTGTTTTGGGTTCTATTACGTTAATACAGACCCTCCATATTAGTTTTTCTCATTTATCTTCCATGTACAGACATCGATCGGTTACAAATTTATTATAATATGTATAGATATCATGATAAAACCCCACATTATTGGTAATTATTTATTCGCAACAAAACATTTGAATGTGACTTATACCGAGGTTATCGGCCCCAATTGTTTATTTTACAAAATTATATACTAAAATACTGCAATATGATATTTTTTATTATATAGCAAAAACTACTAAAATTGCCTTTTTTATATACAGTGTATCTTAAATATGCAACAAAAAGAATACACAAACAGGGCCGGCAGCGACTGGATGCGTAAAGCAGCAGACCGGGCTCTGTGGCGTACCTTGGGAGAGGCCTATGTCCAGCAGTGGACTGCAACGGGCTGATGATGAAGAGGATTATATATTTTTTACTGTTGTGTGTATTTATTATGGGTGTATTATAAACTGGTTTTGAAAAGAGCAACACTAAAATTTCTTTCCCATTCTTCCCTAGTGTATAAAAAAATGCATCTAAATTAAATTTAACATTTTTATGGATTCAATTTTCGGACCAGACGCGGCTGCCTACATGTTCACGGTGGTCGCGGGTTCAAATCCCAGGGCACACCTCTGACTTTTCGGAGTTATGTGTGTATTGATAGTCAATCACCACGCAATTTAACGGTGAAGGAAAACATCGTGAGGAAACCTGCACACCGTAGCGATTTTAAAGAATTTCTACGGTATGTAAGTCCGCCAACACGCACTATGCCAGCGTGGTGGACTATATGGCCTAACCACTCTCAATCGATTCTCTCGATTGAAGAGTAGGCCCGTGCCCAGCAGTGGGACGTATATGGGCTGATAAAGAACAGAATGGATTCAATAATTATTTCCTTTTTGTAACTTTACAGAGGCTGCTTCAAATATAATGTCAAGTGCAATTAAAGCAGTCAAATGCCACAGATAACATCAGATTTAGTTTGAACCTATTATTGAGGTCAGTTTAATTAACATGGGTATCCGGTTGTGATCTGTCGTAGACTTCATTAATGAACTATTCATTTATTATTGTAATTGTGTTACATAATAAGTTAACTTTTACTGTTAGTTACGTTTAACTGTTTCTTGCATCAAAACAATTAAGTATTTTAAGAATATTTGTCTGTATTAAGAATATTTGTATAATATCGTTGTCTGGGTGTTGACAGATCGAAAAGCTCGGAAATTCTGATATTTTGTATTGTATCGGCCCATATACGTCCCACTGCAGGACACGGGTCACTTCTACAATCGAGAGTACGATTGAGAGCGGTTAGGCCATATAGTCCACCACGCTGGCCTGCGGGTTGGCAGACTTTACATACCATCGAAATTATTACAAATTGCTATGGTATGCAGGTTTCCTCACGGTGATTTCCTTCATCGTTATAGTGCGTGGTGATTGACTGTCAATACACTCATGACACCGGAGAGTCAGATCGAAGAGTCGAAAAAAGATATGAACTTGTATTATATTGTGGGTCAAGAACATGTGTGGCTTTTGAATGTAATTATTTGATTAAGGTTCTTAAATATAGTCTACGTAGGATGAATAATATGAAGTTTGAGACCATTATGGAGTTCTTTGGGAAGTATTGGCTTTCTGTGGCAGAGTAATATTTTGGATTCTTTAACAATAACTTACACATACACACATATGCATCACAACTGCACCCCATAGGGGCAGGTAGACTATGGATCTCCTCTTTCGCTTCGTATACTTTCATCAATCTTTTCACGAAATCTTTGTACTCACTAATTTAATTATGAACTTATTTTTATAACCCAAACACTATATTTTAGTTCAATAATATTTCTTCCTTCGCAAATGAGACAGGCAAATATCACTCATTTGGTAGTTATAATTGTTTGATACAATAAGGACATTGGACTAGAATGTGTTAGAGGCACTTAGAACAATGATTGTCATATAAAGTAGTAGATGGTATACATACATAAACACACGCCTTTTTCCCAGAAGAGGTAGGCAGAGGTGCTACCAGAACACCCACTTTTCGCCTTGTATGTTCCGTCCCACGATGTAATAGGGAGCGAGCCTATCGCCATATCAGTCACAAATGCCTGACTTCGGGCTGATAATGAATAGAAAATCACACACACTTAGATGGTATAATGATCTATCTATCTTTATCAGCCCATATACGTCCCACTGCAGGGCACGGGCCTACTCTACAATCGAGAGAATCGATTGAGAGTGGTTAGGCCATATAGTCCACCACGCTGGCCTAGTGCGGGTTGGCGGACTTACATACCGTAGAAATTCATTAAAATCGCTACGGTATGCAGGTTTCCTCACGATGTTTTCCTTCACCGTTAAAGTGCGTGGTGATTGACTAACAATACACACATAACTCCGAAAAGTCAGAGGTGTGCCCTGGGATTTGGACCCGCGACCACCGTGAATATGTAGGCAGCCGCGTCTGGTCCGTTGCCAACAGGCCACCACGCACTTAGGTATAATGATAGTTTTATCCTATTGTATCTTGTGGGTGTTGGTTTTGAGTCTCTGGACAGTACATTGATTGGTCTAGTACCAGCAATAATTGATAATGGAGTGTTTGTAGCGGGTTTGATTATTTCTAGGGATATATTTTTTATCAAATATGTTCTTCTTTTCCACGCAAGATCACACTTGGTATTGTTGCAATTATCTTATGTATCAGACAGATTGGTTATCTGCCGTTAATTATAATAACAAATGATATCAGTTAATTACAAAATTTATTATCAGACATTAGTGGGCATTTTTTGGTCTGCACTGCACTAAACTTTTTTTTATTGCGTTGAATGGCGAGATGACCAAGCCATTCGCCTGATGGTAAGCGATACGACCGCTTATGGACATTAACTTAACCAAACAACATCATGAATCACAAAGCATTGCTTGGCATTCCACTGCGCTCGCCATCCTGAGACATGAGATGTTAAGCCTCAATATGCCCAGTAGTTACTCTGGCTACAATGTCCTTCAAATCGGAACACAACAGTGCATTTACACAGCTGTTTGTCGGGACAAATAGATATTGCGGTCGTACCTACCCAGGCGGACTCTCACATATGACAGACCACCGGTAAAATGACACACTTTTCACCATTGACTTATATTCTACCGATAGACAAGACACGTCAAAGAAGAAGTGCCCCCGTATTTTTTAAGCACACTGCAATATTACATCACTTACCTGGTATTTTATAAAAATATTGTAACTTCAGACGATTTGCTTTCGGTTTGACGGCGAAACATTCATTTATTACTTTTAAACGTATGCGATAAGGCGGGATAAGGCGTACTGCACTGTCACTGTCACGAAGCAAACTGATTCATGTGTGGTGCATGCACCGCAAGTAGGTGGGACACATTTTTTGTACTGAATGTCTTATCTAGTGTAACATTGATATCGATGCTTTTCACTTTATCCAACTTATATAAAAAGATGCATTTCTGGTATAATAGCAAGCCTTCTATGTTAATATAAGTTCCGTAATCAAACCACACATCTAACGAATGATCATAATCAAATACACAACAATGTAGCTAATTATACATTAACCGGCAACAATTAAAACGCAGTAAGTTATATCTTAATGCAAATGGTTTATGCAAATATGGAAACTGTGCGGTCAATGACCTGGGAGGGCGACCTTGAAGAAGGAATGAAGGTCCTTCAGGTAATCATTATTGAATCGTATTATCAAAGACTGCCTCGGTGGCGTAGTTGTATTACAGTATGATTACAAAGAGGTCTCGGGTTCGTATTCCGGGCCTGGCAGTGATATTGGATTTTTCTATTAATTATCAGCCCGGAGCCAGGAATTTGTGCCCGATATGACAATAGGCTTTTTTAGATATAATAAACTATGCATGACTGGTGGAATTATTAGTTATTTGTGTGAAATAAAAAAAAAGACAAAAATGTACGATTTATTTTTAACAATAATGTGGGTAGTTAAACAATCTGAATAAATCGTCTCATGCAATGGGTTACGTAAACAAACTTTGTAATTACTCAGTATTTAGAATGTATTTTTTTAATAATTATTATCACTTAATAAACAAAATATCATTGAATTGGAGTGATTTTCAGGACGTTCAGGATAAGAGAGATCCTTTGATTATCGTTTTTTTTTATCATAATCACCTTTAACCACTAGAATTATTCTGGGTGCTGGTATTTGAAAATGTCGGGCGTCGTCTTGTTTTAGAAAACCTATGATTAATTTTATAAACTCTTAGACATGACACTAGTCCATAAAATACTTCTGCCGATTTGCGATGGTAGATTAAAAAAATATAGAAAGAATTCCGTGCCCAAGTCTAGAACTCATGTACATATGCTGATATAAACGAGGAAAAAATAAAGGCATTGCATCTACGTATTTATAGTTATTGTTGATAAACAAATAAAAACAAATCAAGAAGGTCAGTTGTGTATATTTTTGTGTTTTCTTTTTTTATATAAATTGCCGGTACCGCCGTGAATAAATAAAAACTCGATAATAATGCAACACTACATTGTTATATTGCTAAGCCACTGATAAAATACCTCTGTACGTTTCTGTGCCATTCTAGTGCGGCATTCCGCAAGCGACACGCGTCTCGAAAATATATCGATAAATTTCGCGTTACAGCACTACCTGCCCACGTGTTTTCGCGCTTTTTTTCCCCCACACCGTTTCAAGTGTAAAAAAACATGTTATATGTGTTTTCGCGTATACAATATTTGCTGTATTTCGCCATTAAATAACTGGAGGAAAGTTTAGGTAAGTCTTTAATTATAATTTATATAATGTTAATGTATTTCATAATTTAGGAAATAATTAGCCAACTTACAATTCAGTGACATGTCTCTTACTTTTGACGTTTACAAATTTCTTTTCGTGAATGTAAACTGCTTGCCATACGAATATGAACTTTAACTTACAGTGCTAAGGTGTATACTTGCATGTGTGTAGTAATATTTAAAATATAAATTAATAATTTGTTTTAAAATAGCTTCATTTGTTTTTTAATTCCGTTTTATTATGAGTTGTTGTGTCCATTATTGGTCAGATGGCATCTTTTATAAACAATTTTTATAAATTCGAATGACTATTTTTGTAGCGGTGCTGAATTGTTTTAAAAGTCTGTTTAATATGTCCTTGGTTTAGTTTAACTGTAAGGTTTTGTGAGCGTGAATCGTAAAATTGATTTAAATTCGTGTTGGATTGGCGATATGACACTCCATTTTAAAATGTTACAATATTCTTTATTTAAATAGTCTTTTAAAAAATCTTTTGCATCATTAAAACTACCACTGTAAAGAAATTTGTTACATCTGTGTAGAACAAACCTAGCAAGAAATTATCTATTACAATTTTTTTCGTTAATTTTAAAACTTTGTTAACAAAATTCTGTTATTTCTTAAAACCTATACATAAGAAACGTAGTTCATGATTACCAGGATAACAAATTATAAGCAATGATTATAAGAGACAACGTAAGCCTAGTATAACTGCGTCTGTGGCGCAGTTGATTAGACGCCGGCTGAGAAACGAGAGGCCGCGGGTTCGATCCCAGCAACTAGACAAATGTGTGATCAATAGGCATTTGTTTCGTGACTGGATGTTTTTGAGACCGAAAAGTCTCTCGTAGTTTCAAATACTCGACACAGAACTTACATCTTGTGTGGTCAGGACTATGTGATTGTGAGGTGATTTGTCTATGGCACCAATATCATGTTACACTAGATAAGACATTCAGTACAAAAAATGTGTCCCACCTACTTGCAGTGCATGCACCACACATGAATCAGTTTGCTTCGTGACAGTGACAGTGCAGTACGCCTTATCGCATACGTTTAAAAGTAATAAATGAATGTTTCGCCGTCAAACCGAAAGCAAATCGTCTGAAGTTACAATATTTTATTAAAATACCAGGTAAGTGATGTAATATTGCAGTGTGCTTTTAAAATACGGGGGCACTTTATTTCCTTGAAGTGTCTCGTCTATCGGTAGAATATAAGTCAATGGTTTATGGTGTCGTCATCCGGATTGAAAACAATGTCTTATAACCCCAGCGAAATTTAAATAACACAATTGTCCGTCACTTTCGTCGTCATCCATTAAAATTGATAAAACACTTTCATTAATACTTTACTTATTTATCAATTAAATCCTAGTTGCTAGGAACTATTGACGTCATAATTGTCAAATTGTCAATTAATCAATTGTGGAAGAGGTATTTCGTAATCTTCTACCTAATTTTGTTGCATAACTAGGGGTCAATGCACTATTTTTTTTATTATATTATACTTATATCATAAGTTACCACCGTGCATAGTGGTTATGGAGCCGTCATAGTGACCCACGTGTGTCGGGTTTCGGGTTCATCCGAATACAATCAGGCTGGCATAATTGTATGCATGAGAAATGAACATCTCACAGTGGATACTTTATCTGTACTGGCTTATGAGAAGCATTGTAGTCACTTTACCTGCTATTCCTTACCTGGGAATCAAACCATGACCTCACATTTATGACCTAACAGCCTCTAGATAAATCAGGCGCCAAATCTAATCTTATAAAATAATGAGCCATGTAAAAGCAAATCTTACATACTAACAATAAAGTCTAATTTGGAATGCAGGAGTCAAAGTGGTATCTTGAACAATACTTCCTTATTGATATGTTATCATTTATCAGCATTATCAGTGATAGTATTGTTAAGATACGTGCCCTATATATGCGCATTATAATATCTTTATATACTGATAATGACGTGAGCTGTGGGTTCGATTTCCAATCAATAAATACGTTATTTTTGATTGCAATGAATGGCGAGACGAGCATGCAATTCGCCTGATGGTCACCGATACGACCGCTCATAGACAGTAGCAAAACCAAATACCACCATTAATTACAAAGCAATGCTTGCTATTCCATTTATACGTACATTTGAAAAATATTTTTTTCTGTTATATAGGAGATAAATTGAGAAAACATTCAGGGCATACTTATCCGGCCGGATAAGCAATACATTTAGTCACTTAGTGTTGCTTCTGTCCATGAGCGGTCGTATCGCTTACCATCAGGCGAATGGCATGCTCGTCTCGCCATTCACTGCAATAAAATAAAAAACTAAAAGTTTCTGTTACACCACACAAGATTTGTATTTAACTATAGGAGACGTGAGGTCAGGACTATGTGAGACGGTGGATAAATTAAAATAAAAGTGCTCGTACTAAGTTGAAGTGAATTTGTATTACCTACTGTATAACGTTAATTGTGCTATAGAATAAAGATAACAGTTTATTTATATAGAACGAGTTTTAATTTATATACTGGTTTTATGGTGTCAGCAAGTCAATTTAAACGACATTTGTATTTTATGACTTTTTTGCAGTGACATTACAAATTACCTCGTTAAAGTGGCACAACTAATAAGTGCCCTTAGTGATACCAAAGGCCCCGTTTAGTCACATTATACTACAGGCAGGGGATACCGTGATGGAAATCGATGAAAATCATTTTCCATGGAAAATGGAAATGACAGCCTCCGTGGCGCAGTTGGTTAGACGCCGCCTGTGAAACGAGAGGCCGCGGGTTCGATCGACGCACCGAGACAAAAGATTGTGAGAACCACAAGTATTTGTTTCGGGTCTGGGTGTTTGTGAGACCGAAAAGTCTCTCGTAGTTCCTGATATCCACAATATTTATTTATTTAATAAATACACCCAACAGTCACATACATAGTCCTGACCCCACACTCAGATCGATATTCATTATTATTATTAAATCTAACGCCCCCTTATCACAGGAAGTCCATAGAAGTAGAAGCTAGCGGGCCGGCAGGACTGTGTCGAAAGGCATGAGACCGCCGTTTGATGCCATTCGATACTCTATCTGGACGGCATTAGCACTTACCAACAGGCACAATGCAGTCACTGGGCCAGAACAAAAAAACAAACTGACTAGGCAAGCGTGCCACACTGGCTACAACCTATCCCTTCAATCGAAGCCTGGATTGTGAAGGTTTATGCCCTGCAGTGGAACATAAACGGACTGGATTAACCCGAATCTCGACAAAAAAGGTTCTTTTAACCAGGAAGGCATTGAACCTGGAAGAGAAAGCCAGTTAGTCCCTGTTACCAAGGAGTTACTGTTACTGTTGCAAGGCCGATGCAGACCGGCCGTTGGCCGATACAACGCCAGTTCAAGGCTGAAACGCTTATTTCGTTAACGCACTGTTCAGTTACATAACGTTCATTCATATTGTACCAGCCAATAATCCGAGCACTGGTTTACAACCGAGCGTACCTCAGAGAGTTATATTCCATCACGCTGGCCTAGTGCGAGTAGGTCGTATCGCGCTTTGTCTTCTGCCAAAAGTCCACTGCTGAACAAAGGCCTTCCAAGGATCTCCACCTGTTGGTAACATGCATCCAGCAACTTCCTGAAACCTTAAACAGGTTGTCCGTCTACCTTGTAAGCTTGTCTGATAATTCGCTTGCCTGTACGTTGCCTGTACGTGACCTCCACTCCAGAACATATCGACCCCCTCGGCCGTCACTTCTTCGCGCTGTGTGACCTACCTCTTGCCGCTTACAAATCTTCTAAGTTTCATATGAAAAGATTAAATGACTGCGAAATGTTCATACAATAAAAGTATTTCTCTCAATTATTTTATGATGAATACGGCCGAGCAAAATTGTGTTATTTACATGCAAAGGACGAAACGGTCGTGCAATAAAACATATTGCAAGCAAGTAAATAAATACACCCAACAGTCACATACATAGTCCTGATCCCACACTAAAATAGTCTTGTAGGTATCAGAAACTAGTTGGCTAGAACCTGGCTCTGAAACGAGAGGCCAGGGGTTCGATCCCCGCAGCGAGACAGATTATTTGTGATCCACATGTATTTGTTTCGGGTCTGAATGTGAGCCTGAAATGTCTGTCATAGTTTCTGATACACGAGTTAAGACATCTTTGGTTGGGTTGGGGACTCGCTAATCTTCAAAATTCTGCTCGGTATCATCAACATGCGTGCTGTCGTTCCTATCCTACTGGAATTGCAGGGGCGGGTGTGAGGGCAGGAAAGACTTAACCGTTGGCTGTATCTAACTATACTACTCGTAATATTATAAAGAGGAAAGATTTGACGGTTGGTTTGTTTGTTTGCATTGAATAGGCTCCGAAAATACTGAACCGATTTGAAAAATTCTTTCACTGTTGGGAAGCTACACTATCCCCGGGTGACATAGGCTATATTATATTTTCAAAAATATTAGGGATCCTTACTAAAACTCCAATAATGTAACCCAAGATGTAAAAAAATACCTAAAATATTCTTTACATTACGTGCGAAAACTATAATATGATGTTGATACTTGATGTGGTCTGGACTCAAAAATTATCTGCACCCGGGCGAAGCCAGGCCGAGCCGCTAGTGTACGATAATTATGTAGAAATACCATTGAATTGTTATACTATGAAAATGTTAATAATAAAATGCAGTGAATGCATTCAGCAATGCTGAGTGTAGCGTTACATGACGTCGCGTCGGTGGTGTGATCCACATCACGCGATGCTCGTCAAAACCGCTTACTCAAATCTCACGTGATACTAAGAGAACATAAAACGTTTCTCTTTTGTAATTAAGCATTTTAGCTATTTAGATTTCCTGGTAAGGAATTCGTATCCGCGTGGATAGTGAATAGTGATTACGAAATGTTTTCTAACTACAAACATCAGTATAAAAATATAAATATTTCAAATCGAAAATTATAGGTTTAAAAATGTTTTTTCTCATATTTATATTTACAAATTCGAAAATTATAGGTCGAAAATATTTTTTTTCAATAATGAGCTGATGTTCATGAAGAGTGAAAAAATGGCTGTTTTAAAACATTGCTCCGTTTTTAAATAAACCATTTCATTTGCTATTTACACTCTAGTATTTTTAGAGTTCTATTTTACATAATTCAATATGACTATAGTCTGGACCAGTAGTAGATAATTTTACTTTATTATTTAATTGATTGTAATAATTGATCGTATTCAAGCACGCTCCAACATCGCATCTTGAACATTAATTATCTTAATTACTAATAAGCTCAACAATTGCAATAATTATCATTATGTACTAAATTTTGTCTTTATCACGCGTGGTTCTTTGGGTATTCCACAGTATTGTTCATTGTTGGAATATCTATTTACCCATCGGACAATTCTCTCTCTCTCTCTTTCTCTCTTTCTCTCTCTCTTCAGCCACATGAAGTCTATTATTGAACATGTACAAGGTTTTTCATAGCGATCTCTTTGAAACATAACTACGTATTAGATATTGATAATTTTAACCGAATAAGTAGGAAGGAAACCTGCGCACCATAGGTCATTATTATATGGACAAGTATTATAATTATATTATGTAATAACAACGTATTAGCCTTTACGCGTTCAGGCCAAGACCCAGCTCGGTCAAAAAGTCCGTGGCTAGTTGTCCAATATGTTATAAAATCTTAGATTAATTTTTACAAAAAAAATATGTAAAAATTAAACCGAATAGCGAAATCCGTAAAATAAATACTTAATATAATATAAAATTTATATAAATATTATAACAAATATCTTGTAAATAGAAAATAAGTACAATGTGTATGGACTTGTCATAAGAGCATTTTAATTGCCTACGTGACCAAAAAACGAATTTCATGTCATAGCCAGGGGACGAAATGTAATGACCAAAAGATAGGTCCGGTATTCCTTTCCTTTTCTTGACCTTTTTCCTCCACATTCCCCTCCCATTTTGTAATGCTGGCGAAGCACCTTCCATCCAAGCAATGTAGATTGCCGTGTAGTCAGCCGTTTACATGATTGTTGGTCTTATGCGAAAAAACAAGTTAGCAGAAAAGGGGAGGGTTTCAGGAATAATGCTAAGTACTTGTGGTCTCTCATATGTGAAAGACCGTCTGGGTAGGTGAATCGTAATGTCTATTTTTGCCGTCAAACAGCAGTGTAAATGCACTTTTGTGTTCCGGTTTGAAGGACATTGTAGCCAGAGTAACCGGACATACTGAGACTTAACATCTAATGTCTCAGGATGGCGAGCGCAGTGGAATACAAAGCACTGCTTTGTAATTCATGCTGTTGTTTGGTTTTCTACTAAGCTACTAGCTACTGCCATGAGCGGTCGTATCACTTACCATCAGACAACTGTCATGCTCGTCTCGTCATTCATTGCAATTAAAAGAAAATAGGAAGAAAGAATCACATACTTTTGATCCGATTTTTCGCCATCTAAAAATATGTGTTATCTGACGTCACCTCAACGGTAGGCAGGAATCCTACGCAGGGGCCCTAGACATCGGACCACAATTGCCGTGAGAATGGACTACAAAACATTTTGCGCAGTAAAGTGTGTTGTGAGTCATTTTCGGGAACGTCCGGTGCCGGATACAATGTAGGGAGCGTGGGAAATGACGTCGCCTATTCCTTACATACGCACATAAGAAATGGCGTCGAAAAATCATGTGAGCTCAATTTTACAATAAACGTTTATCGCATAAAAGAATGGGAGTAAATTTAAAAGATAGCTGTTATAATTAAATTGTATTTTGTATCCCTATTATAAATTTTTGTCAATCACGTTATAACTTATTTAAAGGATAAGTTTTAGTGGGCCTACTTTTCGGATGGATACGTTTAATTGTTCACTGATGGTAGGTCTCTCATATGTGCGAGGCCGCCTGTGTAGGTACCACTGCAATATCTATTTCTCCCGCCAAACAGCAGTGTAAATGCACTGTTGTATTCTGGATTAAAGGACATTGTAGACAGAGTAACTACTGGACATGGCGAGGGCAGAGAAATGCCAAGCATTGCTTTGTAATTCATGATGTTTGGTTTTCCTATTGTCCATGAGCGGTCATATCGTTTACCATTATGCGAATGGTATGCTCCTCTTGCGATTCAAAAAAAAAAACCGTTGCGATCTTGTTGTAATAATATCGTGACGATTATCTAACTACAAAGTGAATATTGATATTTTGTGTAGAATCCATTCATTTGTAACTTTCTGGTGGTTACGTTAATATTTAGTAAATTAGTGATTGAACGAGAAGCTAGTTGTGGCAGGTTGAATTCAGTTTTCACGAATTTTGTGCGGTTTAAAAATTATGACAGCCTCCGTGGCGCAGTTGGTTAGACGCCGCCTGTGAGACGAGAGGCCGCGGGTTCGATCCCCGCACCGAAACAAATATTTGTGTGATCCACAGGTATTTGTTTCGGGTCTGGGTGTTTGTGAGACCAAAAAGTCTCTTGTAGTTTCTGATACCCACGACACAATATTCGATCTTAGTGTGGGGTCAGGACTATGTATGTGACTGTCGGGTGTATTTATTTATTTATTGTCAAAGTGTGGTTTGAAAGCAGTTTTATGTGATCATAGTTAAAGTGTCGTAGTGCGTACAACGTATATAAGGTACAGAGGTTCTTTTGTTAACGTACGCCTTTTGAATATCAGCGTCTTTACTGGTATGTAAGATATTAAAAACTTGCACATGATTTAACTATGTAAAATCAGGGTTGATCTTAGCATAAATAGACAAGCCTTAAGTTATATTAGACAAAAGAACCCAAGGAAGAATTTGAGCGTATATAAAAATTATTTTAATTTCGTTTTTTATTTTTACCTGATATTTTTTCCGGACAAGATCCACTTTGCTGGTTTTAGAAGCTCAATTTTCGGATTTCGTTCTATTGGCACTTTAAATCTCATTTCTATTAAATTATAATTCACAGGTCTCATTTGAGGCCACGGGCCTTCTTTTGTATGATTGGTAGATCTCAATTTTACTATTAAATTGTAGTAATACATGTATCATACAAATAAAATAAAACATTATTTGATCATAACTCAAAACAAATATTACCTACACCATTTTATTCTCATTCGTAAGAATCATACAAATAAAGCGGACCCATGCTTTAGGACAGGTTACAGGACAATAATCTCTTAACACAAATTATATAAATGTCGTAAGTCATAATGTCGAATGAACGCACATACGCCCATTAACCGTGCGACCTTGACCACAACACGTGGCGTACAGAAGGCTCGGTAAAAAAGTAATAAAATAACAGCACGCGCAGTAACCACCACGTAGGACTTTAGGCCGTCTGAAATATGCACGTCATACTTATTTCGATTGTTTTTAAATCTCATATTAAAGTTCGTACTATTTGTAAATATTTCTGACAAGATGAGAGTCTCATAGCGTGAAATCTCGTTCAAATTATTCTACTGTGCTTCTATGAGCCGATAATGGCTTAATGTTGAGCAAGGGACTAATGTACAACCGAGAGCTTGATTTTGAGGTCTTAGATCATTGACCTCGTTGGCTTAGTGTGGGTTGGCGAGCTTCACATTACATGCAGAAACGCCCATTAAGGCACGACCTTGGCCGTAACACACGACGTAGAGAAGGCTCAGTGCTCGCTGCTCCCATAACATTATTGCACGTAGTCGCAGCATAGGTTTATAGGCTGTGAGACATATGTATTTTTACATTAAGTTATTAATTTATTTAATGCTTTACAAATAGAAAAGTAATAACAAAAACGCTCTTTGCCAGCGTGGTTATAATGACTTAACTACTCAATCAAACACTGAAATGTTGAGGATGTCCGTGCCTTGCAGTGAGACGTATGTGCGCTGGAATACTATGTATTATGTTGGAATAAAACCATATTTTGAAGCAGACTAATGACAATGGCACCGGTTTGTATTCGTTTATAAATGCGTCATTGCTAACACAACACGTTTTTATTAACGGATAAATAATTTATCTGAATATCTTCGACAACTTGTTAATTTTAAAGGAAACACGCATATGCCAATGCTTTACTGGCGAATACTGAATGCCCCATCCTCGGTCCGGTGGCGGTATATATTGCAAACTGTCATGCACTCATCCTTTTAGCATTTCTTCAAACCGTGGGTATAAAACAAAAGCAAAACTGGGTCTACTTTAATAAAATTCGTTCTATAACTACCCGTAGATTGGTTTATGTACGTGTATTTACAATTATTTTAAGAATATATTATTTATTTTACATAAAATTGATCTGACATATATTATGCAATAATTACTACAATATGTAGGTGATCTTAATGCAGGCATTCTCGGACATTCTATCTTCCATCTTAACTTATTTATCGTTCTGATGAATTTGCACTTTTGGTAGACGAAACTTTCCAAGATATGGATTTGAGTGATAAGATTTTGTACTTTAAATCCATTGACTTATATTCTGATACCGATGTTGAAATCTGTATTTTGTTTTGTATCGATATCTCAGTGGTGCGCAGAAAAATGTTGTACATAAAAAAAATACTAGTAATTATAGGAAAGAAAACAAAGGGAAGGCGTATTTTAGTTGTATTAATGATCTTATCGCTACCGGATGCTTAACGTTAATTTTCCTATTTAGTCTTATATAATATCAGTTAAATGCTACGTATTACGATTATTTAGTGAATTCAGTGCATTTGGTTTTGTTTTCTACTGTCACTTTTTTAATAACGGCTCAAATAGGTTATATTTCATTTGTACGTTAAAGAATAGATTTTCTTTCCATTGGCCAGCTTCTCTGAAATGTTATAGTTACCATATGAACTCATTCTGAAATAATGGGTATTTTCCCTGCATTTCCCCTATTTCTCTGCAAATAAAAATATCTTGATCTCATTTCATTGAGCGCAGATGAGATTTTAAATGAAAAAAACCTACAATTCACATCAAAATTGATAAACAACCAGCTGTATACATAATTAATACTTTCAGAATTATATCTACGCCGTGGTTCGCTATTAAGACGGCATTCCAAAGTACACCGGTCGTGCATTGAACCACATTATTCACGCATAAGTGTTAATTTTATTTATATATGCCATATGTATAATTAAAATATGAATTATGCTTACATTTCTAAGAAACAGTTGGTTATTTATGTGAAAATGATGTGCTTGCCTGACGCAAACGCTTTACGTCAGCATACGAGAAATAATGGGCAGTTTGCATTTGGAATATAGATAATATAATGCCACATACTTATATGTGAAATAACTAAAGGATCATAAGCGAAAACTATTTGTAAATTATTATTGATAATTATGCAATCAGAATTTTTTTTTATTTGCTAAGTTTTTGTAGAAACGCTCGTTACTTGGGCACTAAAATAAAGTAACATATTTAAAACAATAACAGTAAGCTAGCCAGTATCAATCACTTCACAGCATTGTACCAAATGAGTTTCTTCATGTTGGGAATATTAAATAATTTAATATTCCCAACAGTCACATACATAGTCCTAACTTCAAAATAAAATAAAAGTAATGTATCGTGGATATCAGAAATTACGACAGACTTTTCAGTCTTACAAATATACTAAATACGAAGATTACTCTTGATCATAGGTGTTTTTAATACAAATTCCACTTGATCAAACACCCAGCCTTGAAAACAGCTGTAGACTATGCAAATAGTATCACGCCATCTATTTCACGAGAAAAAAACCGTTAGGGTTTCCAATCATACATTTTTTAAGATAACGATACATTTATTATGCATTTTTTAGATCAATCATATTCAACAAAGACATCGTATGCAGTAATACATGCAAAATTATATTCTTGTGATTGTAATATCATGTGACATAATAATGTCTAAGCCCTAAGGTAAATTTTTTTTAGCAATCGGTTTGTGATAAATATTGTGCTCGATATGGTGGTAAACTGGCTCCCTATCACATCATGGGACGGAACATACAAAGCGAAACGTGGGTGTCCTGTTAGCACCTTTGTATATACCTTCAAGGAAAAAGCCGTGAGTTTATGTATTTATATATGTAGTTTGCGATAAATTTATTTAAATTTTACTGCATTGTATGTAATATATCAATTTCAAAATCGTATCATCGGATTTGATCAATGGTTAAGGTTCAGTATGTCACTGGTATTACGTTCAATTTGAACTACATAAATTACGATGAATGATAAGAGGTCAGTGCAAGTCACAAAGACAAATTTTAATGTTTCTTATCGCCGAAATAGATAACAATTTACTACTGATACAATTACCAGCACTAAGATATGACAGAAACGACGTAAAACCGAAATAATATTGCGCGAAGATGCACATGTTACATCGACGTTGTTTTAGTACGTATTCGTTGAAACCCTCTCTTATATTACAATATCCCATATACATCTGCCGCTGAACACTGGGCTTATGAACCATTGAGAGTTCTATTGAGATAGTTTAGGATTTTATTAGTAAAGGTTCGAACTCTCTTACATAAATTCTTGTAAAAATCTTTGGTGTGCAATTAATGAATACCTATTTAATTTTCATCTTTAACCTGCTCGAAGGTTAAACATTGTTGTAAGGGTCAATCAAATCCAGTTAACAACAAGATTAGGCCGCGTAGAGTGAGTGATCTGTAGTAATTTGCTGTGACGGAAAGGCGCAGGAAGTCGGCGCGGCTTCCTACTAATTCGATTAAAACGGTTGAACAGTAAATTATGACGCAATCTAAGTATTACATTCATTTCTACTCCGGCATATCATGGTACTTTAACGGTGAAGGAAAACATCGTGAGGAAACCTGCATACCGTAGCGATTTTAAAAAATTTCTACGGTATGTAAGTCCACCAACCCACATTAGGCCAGCGTGGTGGACTATATGACCTAACCACTCTCAATCGATTCTCTCGATTGTAGAGTAGGGCCGTGCCCAGCAGTGGGACGTATATGGGCTGATACATACATATCATGGCATGCGAATGAATATAATTTACCTGCATATTGCACTTCTTAATTAACACGTGTGCTAATTTAATATACATGGTATACTCGTACTACTCTATCCTACTCCAGGATAGTTAATTCTTTACTCTAAAATTTTAACGTTTTTGTATCCACCTATATTGTATTACCTATGAAATTACAAAAGATCATAAAAGTAAGAAGATTCAAACTAATCCAGTCAATAACAAGATTATTCCGCGCAGAGTGAGTGATCTGTATCAATTTGCTGTGGCGGAATGGCGCAGGAAGTTGCTGACATTTTTATAACCAGACTTCCTGGTCGCATGTCGCTGTACCTTCCGCGTTTTATAAGTGTTTGGTTTAATGGTTTAGTAGTTGGATTTGAATCGGAGAATAGCAGGTTCGTTGGTTTTATTATTGAACTTTGTGATTATGAGGTATCTTATTAGCATTAATAATTTAAAAATATACAAAATCACTAGATTATTTTTTACTTTCTCTATCTCTCTCTCTCTCTCTTCAGCTACAAAATTGATAAAATTTTAGTTACTCGAACCTGGACGAATTAATGTAAGAACGATAACTTATTTTATATCTCTTAAGAACAATACCTTCACCACAGTATTCTGTGCCTTTACTCTAAATTAATTTAGCACTCGTAAAATGTTTTTTTTTTTTCAAATACACGAAGAATTTCATTATAATTTATTGAGTGGTTAAGGCATGAAAGAGTAAGGGCCTCGTTCACCATCTTCAAGTAAACCGATGATTAGTTACTTTTTGATTAACGTTAATTGCCAACTAAAAGTGCAGAGTATCTTCTGGCGATTTCACAAGTATCGATTAAGAACGTACTGGTTAAGTGAATGACATAAGAAATTGATCGAATCATTCGTTCAATATTACGTGAAATACAATGAATAAAGAATATTATTATTTAATAATTGGTCAAATGTTTCCCCGCCCTGCCTCCCGCTGAAGTATCAACTTGATTTTTTTTCAAAAATAAAAAAGGAGGTTGAGATTTTAACCATCAAGTAAATACGCTAATTGGCAGACGATGTAGCTAGTAAAGTACTGATTAGTGTAATCATAGGATTAGTGTTACTGGAGCATCGTGAAATCGACACGTGATGTTACGGGTGACTTTAACTGATGACTAGCCTAATCATCGGTTTACTTGTAGATGCTGAACGATGCCCTATGAATAAAACACAATTTCAGATTTAAAATATTATAAGCGATTGTTTTCTTCTATATTCAATAATATCCCATGCTATCCCGATAGGACCCGGTTAATCCAGCAGCCTCCGTGGCGCAGTTGGTTAGATGCCGCCTGTGAAACGAGAGGCCGCGGGTTCGATCCCCACACCGAAACAAAATATATTTGTGTGATTCACAGGTATTTGTTTCGGGTCTGGGTGTTTGTGAGACCGAAAAGTCTTTCGTAGTTTCTGATACCCACGACACAAGACTCGATCTTAGTGTGGGGTCAGGACTATGTATGTGACTGTTGGGTGTATTTATATATTTATTATTTAATCCTGTGTTATCTCAACTAAGGAATTTTGCTTCGATATCCTTTACTATCCCGATAAGTCCAGTCTGTTCCTTTGCGACGTCACGCAAGATCCGCCGATCACCGCCGCTGTCATACCGGTTGGCTTCAGATGGTTCCGATTCTTAATGGAGATTTATGGGTTCGTTCAAACCTATTTCATATTGGTCTTGCGTAATGTAATACTACGATAGAATAATGTGATGGTATGGTAATATTATTCTATTAGATTATAGTATAACTACAGGGGAATGCAATAGGGGTCAACATTGATAATTCATACATACATAAACTCACGCCTTTATCCCCGAAGGGGGAGGCAGAGGCGCCACCAGGACACCCACATTTCGCCTTGCATGTTCCGTCCCACGATGTGATAGGGGGCGAGCCTATCGCCATATCGGGCACAATTTCCTGACTCCGGGCTGATAATGATTAGAAAAATCAAATATACCTTTGCCCGAACCGGGATTCGAACCCGAGACCTCAGCTTTGTAACCGTACCGTAATACAACTACCACACCGAGGC
Organism: Deilephila porcellus; assembly: GCA_905220455.2. Lineage (NCBI taxonomy): Eukaryota > Metazoa > Arthropoda > Insecta > Lepidoptera > Sphingidae > Deilephila > Deilephila porcellus. Next base: position 959,424 of record LR999996.1, on the reverse strand, counting down.
AGTCGAGGCGATTGATAATTCAGTTCAGAAATATTCCCTTCCTTTGTTCTACTTGGCGTTATCTCGTCCGGTGCCAGGGTCCGCCTTCCGGCTGAGTCTCCTCCAATTCGCCCACTTTTCAGCATCCCTAGAAGAAATGTAGCCAGCGCTTCTTTGGTCTACCCCTCGGTCAGTTGCTGGAATGTTGAGGCTCAGGCACACATTGCCGATGTACTCCTGTGGCTTTCATAGGACGTGAACATACCATCCCAAGCGACATTCCTGGAGTTTATCTGCTATATCGCGGACACAAGGCCTGCTCGAAATCAGTTCAAAATTATTAACAAATATAAATTCAAAAGAATGGGCTTTATAGAGCCCGTGGCCGCCAAACTTTCGTGATTTTGTAAAAGCTGAAAGTTTGTCTGCGCATGCCTCTGATATAGGCATCACACGATCAGCTATTATGAAGTTCCGATCGCGGTGGCTTTGGAAGTTATCAGCTTTAATGTGTCTGACAAATGAAAGATTCATCTAAAGTGTCTGACTACCAAGGAAACACCTTTTGATAGTTGCCTTAACAACATTTTACTACAACGCTGGCTAAATAACACTTTTTTAAAGTTGAAGATATCGTAATTTATAATTGTGCCAGCTTTTATAATAAATAAATATGTTGTAATAATAATAAATAAATACACCCAACAGTCACATACATAGTCCTGACCCGACGTTAAGATCAATTAAGTCTTGTGTCGCGGTATCAGAACTACGAGAGACTTTTCGGTCTCACAAAAACCCAGACCCGAAAGAAATATTTTGGGCCGCACAAACATTTATCTTGGTGCGGGGATCGAACCCTCGGCCTCTCGTTTCACAGCCGGCGTCTAACCAACTGCGCCACGGAGGCTTGGTGGACCAATGGAGAGGCAATCGTACTCTCGATTGTAGAGGCCCGTGACCTGCAGTGGGACGTATATGGGCTGATACAAATCTAACAAAAGCCGGTTACAATAAATATTTTGACTAGGGTTGGTCAATACAGACAAGATCGAGTTCTGAAGTACGAAAGAATGTCTGTTCGTTATTGGGTCAACTAGTGTTCCGGTGTGAACTGGTCAGATGGCGCCACTGGCATTAACTAAATTGGTGTTACCTCACACAATTGCTGTTGCCAGCCCACTGTTTCTGTTTAAAGGTGATTTAATAAGAATCCCACACCTACGTTTCAACGAATTAATAATTTCACATACAATGTGTTATTCGATGTAGGTATGCAAAATATACCTACTATGAACGTACTGCCAGGTTTTACTAGATCATTGAGAAATCTAAAATATATTTTTTAATAATATTATTTGGTTTAAAACTAATCTAAAACATATTATGATTTTTTACTTATCGTGGTTTTGGGTGATCAATACATAGAAATCATAAAATATCCAAACAAGATGATATTTAAAAAATTGAAAAAAAGACTGTCGCATTTTGCGTAATTTTTTGTTGCATTGTATCTGAAGTCGCTGATACTACCACCTGGCTTCGTTTTCAGTCGCAGTCTAGATAAACTCTGTATATACGACAAATATAATTTTACGTTTTAATTCTGTTGTATTGTTGCAAGACATTATTGTGAGACCGAAAAGTCTCTCGTAGTTTCTGATACCCACGATACAGGACTCGATCTTGATACGGGTCAGGACTATGTATGTGACTGTTGGGTGTATTTATTTAGTTAGTTTAGTTTAACATTACAAATGAGTTTCTCTATAGCATTATATGATATTATGTGTTCGTAATAAAAACCGGTTTCTCATTTATGAGTCAGAGTGAGAATTGTAATTAAAATGCTAATACCACAGTATCACGTTGTAATTATAATGCAAATATTAATAATTAATTGTCTTGTAAATTGCGCGGAAAAGTTGCTTTAAGAGGAAAATAATTATCCTATTAAATAATACAATGAGGGGCCGGAGGTTCGGGCCTGTGACTTTTTGATGATGTGTAAGATCTATATCATTCCTTGTTCGGCCATGGCTGACCTCAGGACTCTTATAAAACGGAGAATTCCATTGAGATTAATGTCATAGTGACAATTGCCAATTTAACATTCGATTCATTTCATTCGACAGCCTCCGTGGCACAGTTGGTTGGACGCTGCCTGTGAAACGAGAGGCCGTGGGTTCGATTGCCGCACCGAGACAAATGTTTGTGAGAACCACAAGTATTTGTTTCGGGTCTGGGTGTTTGTGAGACCGAAAAGTCTCTCGTAGTTCCTGATACCCACAACACAAGACTCGATCTTAGTGTGGGGTCAGGACTATGTATGTGACTGTTGGGTGTATTTATTTTATTTTTATTTAACGGTGAAGGAAAACATCGTGAGGAAACTTGCATACCGTAGCGATTTTAAGGAATTTCTACGGTATGTAAGTCCGCCAACCCGCACTAGGCCAGCGTGGTGGACTATATGGCCTAACCACTCTCAATCGATTCTCTCGATTGTAGAGTAGGCCCGTGCCCAGCAGTGGGACGTATATGGGCTGATATAGATAATGTCATAGTCCACCACGTTGGCTTAGTCCGGGTTGGCGGACTTTACACACGAATGAAAATCTTGTTAAAGACTCTATGGCATGTAGGTTTTCTACGATGTTTTCCTTCGCCGTTAAGTTCTTAACTGCCTACCTCTTCTGGGAAAAAGGCGTTTATGTATGAAATTCATTAAAATTAGTTAAATTGGATGCAGACCCCTTCCAACAGGTCTATGTGGTGATCCATGGAGGAGGCCTATGTTCAGCAGTGGACTTCATGGGCTGAAGAGAGAGAGAGTTAAATTGGATTGGCAGACTTCACAAACCATATATTTTTTATAATGGTTTCTTAGATTTACGCGAATGTTACACATTGAAATAAAACTATTTTATATTAGGAAAAAAAACACGTAAATAGTTTTATTTCAACATATATTTTTTTGTAACGATTTCTATGGTATAAAGGTTTTTCACGATGTTTTCCTTCACCGTTGAATTCCGTGGTGGTTTCTAAATACAGGTGTTCGTGATGTCCTCAAACAGATGTTAAATAATAAATACCGTAGCGGTCCATTTAAGTAACCCGGAACTGTTCGCTATTGGCACTGCTACCAAGCTAATTGGTTAGCCAAATGCTATCTATTTTCATCATATAAATTGAGTTAACAACTCCCGTAAACGTCATTATTTTGTATTTAAATCTTTTGTATTATATTTTAGTAATGGCCGCCACACACTTAACGATATAACTGTGCAAGTCTGAGTTTGCACGAGTATACTGAAACGTGCGTGGGCAAATAACTGCGCAAGCTTCGTTCTATTTTTAATTCGAGATTGGTGCAAATTCGCGTTTGCGCAAACACACTTGATCGTCTGTGGCAGCCGTAACACAAACATAAAACATAAATATATGCGGTGACTGATAAATACATATAAAAATAATGAAAGAACGGCGTAAAGAAAGTGGGTAGTTTGGTATTACGTATTTGCTGGATAGCGCCATCTGTGAGCTTGGAACGGCGCTTTTTTATAATCAATACGTAGCGACTTAGTTTAGTTTGAGGCGCAATAGATGGCGTCGAAATAAATTATTAGTTCATCGTTAGTTTGATGGAATTGAAACGTCATAGTATAAATATGTGTATTCAAATCAGGGTATTGTAACTAAATAAATACTAGTCACACACAGTTGAAACAAAGGGCACAAATTGCTGACTCAAGAGTAATAATGATTACAAAAATTCAGTACACGGACCGGGATTCGAGCCCGAGACCTCAGCGTTGAAAGACAAACCTGGTAGTGGTAAGGTTATTAATCAAAGTCCGATTGTGACTGAAGCCACAGAACAGAATCTGTAACACTTATTGATGTGCCCACTGATGTTACCACCTGCACAAGAAAGGATACCTTGCGTCGTAGGTATCAGGAACTATGAGAGACTTTTCGGTCTCACAAACACCCAGACCCGAAACAAATACCTGTGGATCACACAAATATTTCTCTCGGTGCGGGGATCGATTATCAGCCCGGAGTCAGGAATTTGTGCCCGATATGGCGATAGGCTCGCCCCCTATCACATCGTGGAATACATACAAGGCGAAATGTGGGTGTCCTGATGGCGCCTCTGCCTACCCCTTCTGGGAAAAAGGTGTGAGTTTATGTAAGTGTATGTATGTTTTTAAAATTTGTCCAAATACTTATCCTCCTACTATCACTCATAGAAAATTTGCAAGCCACTTGAATTTGAAACTAGGCATATAAAAATACCTAAAATTCTTCCTTTGAATGCCATCCGTAACTATAACTTTCATCAAAATCGGTTCAGCGGTTTTGGCGTGAAAATGGAACAGACAGACCGAATCACTTTCTTTATAAAACTAGTATAGACATATGAAGATGTATGTAAATAGATCCTATACATATTATGTATAATATAGCGATATACGTCATAGTGACGTCACGAATGTCCTCGACACACATACTCCGGTGAACTTTATGATAAGGTGTTAAAAAAATGCACGTTTATCTTAAGGTTCCTAGCTGGATTTGATACGGATCGTTGAGGTTCAGTTATTAGGATGGTAAACGTTAATTTGTGCTATTATAAGGTTTTTTTTATTCAGAGAATTTTCGAGTTATGCTGTGTACCAGCTCTTGACAAAACAATTATTCCTTACTTTGTGTACTTATAAAAAAAAATGCAGGCCATGAGTTGTCGTTCCCATTTCGTACTAATAAAGAATGCTTTGCATTAACAATGAACTTTTCTAGTAATATTTTTTTTCAATTATTACTAATTCTAAAACCCCAAAAATTCCAATTACTTTCGACCCCGAAAACCAGTAACGAAAATCCACGTCTCAAAATTTACCCCATCGAACCCGCGGTCTCTTCTCGACCGGTTTCCTACCCACTGCGCTTCGTGTGAGTTAGCAACGGTTCCAGCAATAAAAGCTATAATAAAATCGCATCTTTTCCTCTTGACACGAATCCCTTGAGTCAGCTCGCTTGTTGCCGGGCGAAAGATAAGGCTTTCGACATAGACACGACTTTTTAAATAATAAATAAATAAATACACCCAACAGTCACATACATAGTCCTGACCCCACACTAAGATCGAGTCTTGTGTCGTGGGTATCAGAAACTACGAGAGACTTTTCGGTCTCACAAACACCCAGACCCGAAACAAATACCTGTGGATCACACAAATATTTGTTTCGGTGCGGGGATGGAACCCGCGGCCTCTCGTTTCACAGGCGGCGTCTAACCAACTGCGCCGCGGAGGCTGTCGTGAAATTTATTTATGTTTTATTTTTGTACGTAATTATTAAAGACTGCCTCGAGGGAGCAGTTGTACTACGGTATGATTGCAACGCTGAGGTTTCCGGTTCGAATCCCGAGTCGAGTAAAGTGATTGGATTTTTCTATTCATTATCAGCCCGGAGTCAGGAATTTGTGCCCGATATGGCGACAGGCTCGCCCGCTATCACATCTTGGGACGGAACATCCAAGGCGAAATGTGGGTATTCTTTTATGTTTGTTACTTCATAACTTCATGACGACCTCCATGGCGCAGTTAGACGCCGCCTGTGAAACGAGAGGCCGCGGGTCTGATCCCGCACCGAAACAAATCTTTGTGTGATCCACAGATATTTGTTTCGTGACTGGGTGTTTGTGAGACCGAAAAGTCTCTCGCAGATTCTGATACCCACGACACAAGACTCGATCTCAGTGTGGGGTCAGGACTATGTGCCTTTTGGGTGTATTTATTTAACTTTGTACTGGGTGCCCCGATTTATATTATTTTTTCTTTGATTAAAAGCTGGTGCTTGTCATTCGGTCCCGTAAATCTGTGAAGATCTGATGAATATCTTCGGACCTGAAGATTTACTTAGTGCTTCTTTTAAAAATTGTTTTTTTTTTAATATTTTTATTGATATATTTACCCGAAGACCTGCACACCATAGCGATTTCTATGGTATGTTAAATCCGCCAACCCGCACTAGGTCAGCTTCGTGGACTATATGGCCTAACCCCTCTCAATCGTGCTCTGGAGGAGGCCCGTGCCCAGCAGTGGGACGTACATGAACAGAATACAGATATATTTACACGTTTAACAAAATCGCATCTCTACACCGATCCTGCCAAGTCCAAAGTCCGCGTTTGATTGGCCGCCGCCACACAGTCTATGCGTTCCAATTGACTTGTGACTCGGTGCAAGTGCCTGGTGGTCGCTGGTCACGCGTTGACCATCTTTAATCAGCTGCACTTGTTGCTAACCACCCGCTATAGAAAGTTCTGGATCTGGATGAAGATGTTGAGGGCGATGTCAATTGAAAAGATATTTCGAGGATGAAATACAGGGTATATCAAGACTGCGACCGAAAACGAAGCCAGGTATTAGTGACTTCAAACACAATGCAACTAAAAATTTCGCAAAACAAAAGAGACAATTCTTTTTTTGTAATAATCTATTTATCGTCGTATTTGGGTGATATTTGTAAATACATAGGTTTGCTAAAATAATAATTTACATATTTTTATTTTTTATTACACGAGGGTACGTAAGGGTTTAAATTATAATTTTAGAAAATACTAGGAACTTCGCAACCAAGCACGATGATATTTAAAAAATTGCAAGAGTAAAACTGTCGCCTTTTTTGCGAAAATTTTAGTTGCATTGGGTTTGTAATTACGAAAACTACCGCCCGTTTTCGTTTTTAGTCGCAGTCTGGAAATACCCTGTATCTGGATTATTTTAAATCACGGTTGTGTTAGTAAATTTGTCCAATTACGGGTCCATCGCATATTCAATACTATCAGGCCGGCATAAAAATTTCGATGAGAGATAACGATTCCACCTCGGTGAAATGTATGGACTGCAATGCGCTTCGGGAGATTCATCTAAATATAAATACAAAATTGTTACGTAAATATAATTTTGTTGGGTATCCGTAAATTAGAAAGGAAAAAATTACAATGATGTTGGAAATATACAACGGGGTTTTTCAGATTCTACAGAAGGAACAATTAACGGAAATCTTAATTAAGATAACCTACGTGACCTGCACAATTAATTCTTAGCAATGGATGATGCAAGGCATTTAGGTACAGGCGGTGTTTCCCCGATACGACGAGTCCTTGAAGTAATTATTTATTTGGTAATTCGGGCTTTGGACTGCTAAAAGGAAGAATAACCATTTTACTATGAAACTTGGGCACGAGGATTTTGTCCCTCGATGAAACCTACTTTTTTGGGTAGGGAAAAATATATATTTTCAATAAACATAATTGCCACCCAGGCCCGGAGTTCTTGGAGAAATGAACTTGAAGTCCAGTCACACTGCTAGCCCCATTTCTAGTTATGGCTAACGTATCGTAAAATGTAATGATAATTACTTAATTTTATAAGAATCTGTTGCCAGGGATAAAACAGGAATACGTTTAAGGACAAAGCATAAAAAATACTATAATGAAGTTTAAGCAGTATCGGTATCGAGGTCAACGATATTTTTTACCGATACCATGAATGGGCATTCTCCTTTACGAGCCAATTGCATAAACCTCTAGCTTAGGTTATATCAAATTCTGACGCAGATATCCACTCAAGGTATTCTATAGTTTATCCCACAACTCTTTTCATAACTCAATCGATCTTGTACAATTTCGGGAATAATGTGTTGGTCTCTCATATTATATGAGAGGCTGCCTGGGTAGGTACCACCGCAATGTCTATTTCTGCCGCCTAACAGCAGTGTAAATGCACTGTTGTGTTCCGGTATGGAGGACATTGTAGTCGGAGTAACTACTGGACATATTGAGACCTAAAATCTTATGTCTCAGGATGGCGAGCGCAGTAGAATGCCAAGCATTGCTTTGTATTTCATAGTTTTGTGTGGTTTTGCTACCGCCAATGAGCGGTCGTATCGCTTACCATCAGGCGAATGGCATGCTCGTCTCACCATTCATGGCAATATACAAAAAAGGCCCAGAGACTTTGAGCCTCCTTATATAGTAGAGTATAGTATAAAGCTACGTTTCGGTGTCATTTCTTGCAATATACAAAAGACTTTCTTCTTTAAGCTTTTAGGGTTTTAAGAACAGAAGACATAGCAGATTATCCTAAATGCCACGTCCCCAATTGTTGTCAATTAATAATTATCGCTCACTTTATGGAAGAAAACTCTTGACGAAATTTGTACACCTGAGAGTTCAAAATAAATCGTTTTTCTTTCTTTCTGTCTCTACTGCGGCGCACTTATCAACAGATGCAATAAACAATATAACGAAAGGTAAACCCAAGAGAAATCACGAGTAATTGAATCAATTTGAAATCTAAACGTCGAATCCATAGTAAGCACGGCATTTAGGTCAATACGTATGGTTTACGTCAGAGGCATGAGGGACTAAGGACCACTGATGCTGTGAAGTTGGAAAATTGGGAAGCCTTAGTAAACGGTCTTCTCTTAATTGAAGTGGATGAGATTTTCGGGAAAGTAATTGTGTGTTTTGTTATTTGGTCTGGTGGTAGGGTGGCGAATGAAAGGAAATTTCAATTCTAGGTTTGTTTGATGGAGTTTTTAAGACATAAGTTGACCAGTCTTTCAATGTTCTATAGAGGTAGGTTCTCAATCATGTCATCGTAAAAATGTTAATACACAAAGCAAAAAGTGGGTGTTTTGGTACCTTTGTCTGCCACCCAAGGGAAAAAACGTGAGTTTATGTATGTAAAAAACGCAAAATATACAAAAATACGAAATAACATGACCTAACTTCGCAATTTAAAACACATTAGAAGATTCATCTACTTGTGATGGTAAAGATATGTTTGGATTTAAATTGTCGCATTACGGGCCGCTTGGTGAATGACGTGCAAGATTAAAATATTCATGAAAACAACCGTATCTAGTAACGGTTGTACATGAATTCTTTACTTTAATCTCTTTTATAAATATTTTGATGTGTCCATAGAATAACATCGTATCTGAAATGTAGGAGATATTTTTCTACTATTGGATTTTTCTATTCATTATCAGCCCAGAGTCAGGAATTTGTGCCCGATATGGCGATAGGCTCGCCCCCTATCACATCGTGGGACTGAACATACAAGGCGAAATGTGAGTGTCCTAGTGGCGCCTCTGCCTACCCCTTCGGGGATAAAGGCGTGAGTTTATGTATGTATGTATTTTTCTACCGACTTATACATAGTCAGTTTTAAAACCTATTTTAGTTATCGAATGTTATGTCTTCTTCGCTCATACTGAATTTTAAAGTCGTTCGAAAAAGACAAAGCATTCGATAACTAAAATAGGTTTTATTAAAACTGTCTGTGAATAAAGCCGTATTTGCTAAGCTTATTTTGCTAAGCAAAGATTTAAACGCATAAACATATTTTTCAATAAAACGATGAAGAGGCTACAATGTATTTTATGTGATATTAAATGATTATCTTACGCCTCTCCGGCTGAGACATTTATGATTGTCTAATAATAAGATTAAACAGTTGAACCTGAAAAGCGATACACTTAGGTAGATCGTACCGTGAGCTCTTAACCACTGTAATGTAGTCGCTAACCGGAAAGAAATGAATATATTACCAGAAGCTTCCAAAAAAACTTGGTATCAATGTCATCTCCATTGAAAAACGTCGTATGTTACACTTGAAGGTTTATTTTGGTAATCCAATATTATGAATCAAAATAACTTGCCTAACAAATATTAAGTTTCAATCTGCCGTCGTTGTTTTTTTGTCGCGTCTGGATCGCTTGTCCGTGAAAGTCCGAATTGTTGTTTTTTCTTCCGACAGTGTTCAATTACTTGCCAAAATTAAGGGGTCACGTTCAAGGTTGGGGATACTAGCGGTAGCTACTGGGTTTGCTTGCGTTCGTCTCAAATTAGTTACGCGAATCCTTCGTATACAAGTGCACGTTTTGGTAAGTACCAAAACTTTTTTATTTCTGCTGCTAATTCGCAGTGTGTAAACACAATGTGTTCCAGTTAGAAATATATTTCTGACAGTCTATGCTGGGTATTATGAGGCTTAATGTCGAGAATATGAGCGCAATGAAGTGCTACGAAGCATTTAATACTATAATATTTCTCCTGTATTTGCTCCTGTTTATGAGCAAGCGTGATAGCACCAGGCGAGCGACTTGGCCTGCTGTGGCAAGTTGTAGTTAAACTAATTGACTGGTGTCGCCCTGGTTGTTCGATCTATCGTAGAATACTGACGTAAGCAACAACTTTGCTAGTAATGTATCTGTCGGTCCTTGAGAAAGCTGTATTACAAAAAATACCTTGGTTAAAGTTTAAAACCTGCCACAGTAGCCTACGCAGTGTCTTTCCAGTTTCCAGAAGAGCAACAAGATACGACCATTTTCGTCAATGAATATTAAGTAAATATATTTTGATTACGCTGCAGTCAGCGTTATTGCAGATGTTTTATCGTGTCTGAACAAAAAATAGAAATTAGACAATAGAAATGCAAACAATAACATTAATCAAAAAGCATTGATTGGCACTCCACTGCGCTCGCCATCCTGAGACACAAGATGTTAAGTCTCATAATTTGCTACATTATGACACAGACAGACTTCAAATTGTATATATATGCAAACCGCAGTCGACCGCGAAAGCTTACGTCATATTACATCTCTCCAAATTTTTTGGCGGTCATTTTTTAACAGAACATGTACGACGCAGTTGTGTAGAAATGCTTTTTAGATTATTTTTTTGCTTTGAAATCTTATTGGTATGAATTTGTGATTGTTGACGGTTCTGTATGTTGTTAACTAAGACTTTGTCTGTTTGTGTGTCCTGTGGTATGCTTACTCCTAAGTGGACCGATTCGAATGTGATTCTTTAGTGTGAACTTTTGAAGTATCAAAATTCATCGGGCCTTTTCTTGTATCTTGATGATCTATGTCAAAATAAGGTTACTCTCTCTTTTCTCTCTCTCCTTTCAGCCATAGGAAGTCCACTGCTGAACATAGGCCTCCCCCAAGGATCCCTCCCCCACCTGTTGGAAGTGGCCTGGATCCATCCAATCTGCATACTAATGGACGTAGATCTAGAAACAAATAATAAACCTATAAGGCAAAGTCGATGCAAACAGGTCTCTTTGCTCCGTTCTGCTCTGCTACGTTGGGAAGGTGGGAATTTTTTCCGACTCCCATTAATTTAACTTTGTGATTGATTTCGTTGCGGGTTAATAACAAGTTAGACATTCCCGGAAACTCGCTGGAATTAATGCTTGGAATGAATTATTTAAATGCGTGCCACTTTTGATCATAGGAGTTGCAGTGACGGGTGTAAGGGCATAGCCTAAAACAGGTTCCTTCCAACAAGACGCTGTGGAAATCTTTGGGGAAAAATTACGTTCAGCAGTTTATTTCCTGTGTCTTAAAATATTATCATACGTATAATAAAGATAGCCACAATATGTATCTTTAAGCTATGTACTAAGGATCTCTAATATTAAAAAGACGTACTTTCATCGTTTGTCCTTCGGGCGTCACACCTGCCAGCGCGCGGTTTTTTCGCGCTCTTTTTGCGGCCGCCATCTTTTTTATGACACTTTTTCAACCACAAAACGTCTCACTGAGTCATTCTTGCAAAAAAACTTTCTTAGCACGACGTTATATAATTCTTATTGAATAAGTTCGTAATTATTGCGATGTCTGTTTAATGGTGGTTTTTTATCGGTAAGTCATTCAAGATTTTTTATTTAATAAATGGGTTAAGGAAATTTTTATACAGCCACGGTTTTTGTTGGATTTCGAATGTCATTTGTTATAGGTTTTTTAAAAGGAATAATTTTATTAATTCGGTTTTTTGTATGGTAGACAGTTACTGAGAATTTGTATTTTGTTTTAAGTAAAATATAGTGATAATTTATTGACTCTAGGGCGGTAAGCAGCTGGTGCTGAAGCTACGTTCGTAATCAACTTACGATTTAATTAATATATTATCTATTCAAATAACCTTCGACTTCTTTAATTTGTAATCTGCTTCAATTACATAGGATATATAATAATAGGTACAATTATTTAATCCCTAACTATGTTTACAATTAAAATTATGTACATATTACATAGGTTAATACGATGATGATGGTCCGGCAATACCCAGTCTTGTGGATGTCCAATACTTACCATTAAGTTACCTGTTTGCTCGTGCCGGACCTATTGGATAAAAAGTCACCTTGTCATATTTCATATTTATATTTTTTCCGTACACGACGTCTCTTAGTTTTACTGACAGCTCTATAAAGCGATGTTCATTTCGCCTTAATTTCTATGACAGAAAAAGAAATTCCGGAAATAATTTTCCCATACTTATTTTATTTTGTAATCGGCTTACAAATGAGTTCCTTTGCTTTCGTATAAACTTACAACTTCGTGCGCAACTCTCCAGTGGATTGAGAAGGGAAAGGGGAAACAAGTTGGTTAAAATAATAATGTACGCCATTTTATTTGAATGATACAATGTTACGTAAGGGATTATAATTTAAGCAAAAACTATGTATTTACCACCCAAACACATATTTAAATTATTGCAAAAAAAAACCTGTCGCTTCTTTTGCCAAATTTTTCTTTGCATTGTGTCTGAAAGTAATAACCAAAACGATCACCTTGCCTTGTTTTTGGTCGCAGTCTGAATATACCCTGAATACATACATACATAAACTAACGCCTTTATCCCCGAAGGGGTAGGCAGAGGTGCCACTAGGACACCCACATTTCGCCTTGTATGTTCCGTCCCACGATGTGATAGGGAGCGAGCCTATCGCCATATCGGGCACAAATTCCTGACTCCGGACTGATAATGAATAGAAAAATCCAATATCACTTTGCCCGACCCGGGTCTCGAACCCGAGACCTCAGCTTTGTAACCGTACCGTAATACAACTACGCCACCGAGGCAGTCTGAAGAATAGACAAGTATATATTATGTTACTACGCGCCTTCTAATAAGGATCTCGATGGTTTTTTGTTTAACGTAATCGAATAAGTTTTTGTACAAGTAATATAACGTTTCAAACGATCTCGTTTGATTTATGAGTTTAATTTGAATAACCTTAGTGATTGCTCGGCAACATTAATTTAAATATCTAACACATAGTGATGTGGTTTTATTCAATCGTTACTTATAGATCCGGAAAGACATTAACTTACTAGGGGATTTGAACCTCTGTGAGTGAAAGAAAATTTCTTGTATTACGGTTTCTTAGATTTACGCGAATGTTACACATAGAAATAAAACTAATTGAGTCCGCCCCGTGACTACGAAAGCTGGAAAACAATCGAAACGTCGGGAAGTAAAAAATGTAGAAATTAAACCAAATTGCGATAAAATCCGTAAAAATTTGTTTTATTTCTTGTATTGCCTTAAATATTTGCATTTACCCGCGTCCTCTCGTTTCACAGCCGGCGTCCAACCAACTGCGCGACTGAGGCTGTCAATAGTTCTGTGAATAGTTTTAGTAATTTTAGACATTTTGTCAAGTCATAAAAAATATAAACACAACACTACCCTTCAAGTTGCCATGGCAACAAGAAAGAGCGGGAATAACATTTAAAAAGTAATTAAAAAAATCGAGATTCATACAAACCAGGTTACGAAATAAAAGCAAAAATCATGTGTTAATTTCCATATAAAAGCTGTACGTAACATTACTACAACAAAGTAATGATTTATCACCTATACACTATTATCTAATTTTCCACTTTATCACAAAAGGAATAAGGTGTAACTTGGCTTGAAAGTTACAAACGTAAATTACAGTATCCATTTGCAGAACTGATTTTTATTATTTTAATGACACATTGTCGTATGGACGACGCGGAGGCTCTTGAAAAAACCCTCTTGTGGGTATGAAGTCAGAACACCTGTGTTTAATCTTAATTTTTGACAGCGGTTCCCAAACTTTGTAGGAGGACGCCCCCCAGTTACACTTGGACATTAGCAGTCTTACCTCATTCGGTTTTTCCATGGAAGAGAGAAAACAAGTGGAAGTGACACTACTGAACGTGCCAAGTGGCAATATTATGCGCTGTCGCTCAGCATTTATATTCGCTATAGTTCAATATTTCACCCAGATGCTCGTCGCCAGGCAACGCGAATATAAAAATGTGTCGAATGATGGGGTATCTTACCATCGGTTAGAGCAAAATTTCTACTTCTTTACCCTAAAATTCAGATTTGTTCCAACAAAAATTTTATTAAAAATAGATTAACAAAAAACTATCATATGTCAATGCAAAAGAGTTGAAATTAGAATCTTCAGCGATCAATTGACAGCGCATAATGTTGCCACAGGTCGCGTGCAGTAGTGTCACTTCCACTTGTTTTTTCTCTTCCGTGGGTTTTTCCATCTGGCTATATACAGAGTACTAACGACTACCGTACACAGAAAAAAAATTTAGATACGATAACCAACTTAAATATAGTTGCGGTTTAAGCCTGGGTATATCTGGTAATGACTTGACCGACATAATTGGATTGATAACATAAATACAAACAACAGCCACCATAGTCCTGACCTCACAATAAGATCGAGTCTTGTGTCGCGGGTATCAGGTACTACGAGAGACTTTTCAGTCTCACATAAACCCAGACCCGGAAAAAATACTTGGGGGTCAAACAAATATTTGTTCCTGTGCGGGGCTCGATTCCGAGGCCTCGTGTTTCACAAACGGGGTCTAGCCAATTGCGTCACGGAGGCTGCCAATTGTCTTAGCATAGCTTATATTCCTAAAATACATGATACAATCTATTAATTATATTACTAAAAATTTCGATAAAAGTACTATACAAAATCACTTCCGCATCATTATAATGAATGATTACACTGATTTAGCAACTCAAAACCGCAGAATTAAATTCGTACATTTTTATTAGCTTGCTAAATTAGGAAGTTGTGATTAAATAAATTCTGACGATGTTAAACACATTAATATGCAAGTAACATGTGTCTTTATAAGGCGTTGGTATAAATTTCAATTCACACTCAAATAATTTTGCGCCAAATCGCGATAATGACGGGAGTGCGATTGTTATCACTTTATATATGTATTTTAATTTTACAGATCGCGATGTTTGCCTTTTAAGTATGTTTTATTTCGGCACTTGTCAGGATATAAAGGAGTGTTAATTAAGTTTATTTTAATTAGTTTACGCGAGAGGTCCTTTTAAAAATTATTAAGAAGGCCTATATACAGCAGTGTCTTCTGTGACTAAAGACGGTGATTGTAATTTAGATGCAAACCTTTTTTTCGTAATGAATTTGCGACTTAAGTTTTTTGTTCTTTATTCAAACTTGTTTATTTTGTGCATTATTACCTTGTTTAATAATATTGTTTTTGTTTCAGGTCATCCATTGAATTAATGTAAGTATATTAAATATATTTGAGTTATGATTGAGAAACGCATATACTATTCTTCCCGTGATATACTTGTCCATAACAAATATTATCAAAGATTATCAGGAAATCCGCTCAATCCGCTTATATAATAAAAACAAAAACATCAAATCAATTTATCTCAAAGTACGCACAATTTATCATTAAAATACCTACGTGACCGCATCGGGAAACAAATCAATTGAGCCCCTTGCATTCACTTAACCGACGCAAAAAAAGGACACGTTTGAATCCCAAGTTCACGGTCAAGGTCACTATAACCGAGTCAGGGCCGTAAGAAAGTTCAGATGCGAAACGGGAAGCGACCGTTTAATACGTAATTTATATTTCAAGGTCACGTCGCATGTGGCCTAGTGAGCGGGAAATTAAATTAATTCACAACTCCACTTGTAATTTGCGAGAACGTTGTTTAAACTGTATTTTTTACTAAGAAAGATGATTTGAAGGTCTAGATATTTAACGTAAGTCTATCTATTGTCGAAATTATTATACCTGATTTTATCCGAATGAAAGGATCATGGAGGCCACGTAGCGGAAAGCGCAGCGTAGGACGTCCACCCACAAGATGGTCAGACGACCTGGTAAAGGTCGCGGGACGTCGCTGGATGCAGGCTGCCTCCAACAGGTCACGGTGGAAATCATTGGGAGAGGCCTATGTTCAGCAGTGGACTTATCACATACCTTAAAAATTCAGCATTTATTTCATTAATTCAAGTTTGGTGCTGCCTGCTCCTGTCTCATGGATAGCGAGTGCCTTCGAACCCGCTATACCGGGTATATCAAGACAGCGACCGAAAACGAAGCCGGGTGGTAGTTTTAGTGGTTACAGACACAATGCAAACAAAAATTTCGCAAAATAAGCGCCAGAATTTTTTTGCAATTTTTTAAAAATCATTGTGTTTGGGTAATAAATACCTAGTTATTGCGAAAATAGTAATTTAAACCCTAACGTACCATTGTCTTAAAAAATAAAAAGGTGTACAACATTATTTTAGGAAAACTATGTATTTATCACCCAAATACGACGATAAGTAAAAAAATACCAAATTTTTAGTTGCTTTGTGTCTGAATTCACTAATTCTACCACCTGGCTTCGTTTTCGGTCGCAGTCTTGATATACCTGTATACATTTAGTAAATCATACAATTGCGTCGCGTTTCGGATTCATCCTGTATTCATCCGGATAAAATCAGGCATATTCTTTTTATTGTATAAAAAGGGGGCGTGAAATTTTAGCAACCGCTGTGACGTGACTCACTAGGCGCGATATGTGTATAAAAGAAATGTTGTGTCCTAATCGGTCTTGCAGTGCGATTTTAAGATGAGCGTATACCCACCTTCATTACGACTTTCATAACTCGGTAAGTGGCTTTATTGCGACTTTTATTCCACAAACTTTAGACTTTAATTTGTTATGAATTAAATAATAATTTCAAAGTTCTTTATATTTTGTTTAAAAGATTAATAGCGTTGCGTGTTGTAGTGAAATAGTCTTTTTTAATAAAGTAGCCACAATTTTTATACATATCATTTAACCAGGACCGAAGCTTTCTTTTAAACTACCTACAAGAAATTTACAAATGTTTAATCAATTATTTGTTAAATACTAATTAACTAACTAGTCTAGTCTTATTACGAGCAAAGAGACCTTTTCTATTGCTTGAGTTCTAACAAATAAAATTCTCCTTATTCGGCTGGTAATTTTATTAATATAAATAAATAGTAATGCCCGCCCAAATATCAATACCTATATCATTATCCTGTGCTTTTTCAATTACTTTCCCTCTTGTTTTGTGAAGTCGACAATCCTCTATTATCTATGCATAAATTGTATTGTATCAGCCCATATACGTCCCACTGCAGGGCACGGGCCTACTCCACAATCGAGGGTACGATTGAGAGTGATTAGGCCATATAGTCCACCACGCTGGCCTAGTGCGGTTTGACGTACTTTACATACCAAGGAAATTCTTAAAAATCGCTGTGGTATGCAGGTTTCCTCACGATGTTTTCCTTCACTGTTATAGTGCGTGTCGATTGACTATCAATGCACACATGGCTCCGTAAAGTCAGAGGTGTGCCGTGGGATTTGAACCCGCGACCACCGTGAACATGTAGGCAACCGCGTCTGGTCCGTTACCAACAGACCACCACGCATTATCTATGCATAAATAAGTGACGGTAATTTGTTAACACTTTCCATCAGGTGCTTTGATTGTTGTTGTCAGCCTTCTTGCGCAGTTGGTTAGGCGCCGGCTTTGAAACCGCACCGAGGCAAATGTTTGTATGATCCATAAGTATTTGTTTCGGGCCTGAGTATTTGTGAGACCGAAAAAACTCTCGTAGTTTCTGATACACGGCACAAAACTCTTACTATGGTGTCAGGACTATGAATGTGAGTGTTGGTTGTATTTATTAATTTATTAATTAGAGTTTAGACTCGATCTTACTGTGGGGTCAGGACTATGTATGTGAGTGTTGGTTGTATTTATTAATTTATTAATTAGAGTTTAGACTCGATCTTAGTGTGGGGTCAGGACTATGTATGTGAACGTTGGGTGTATTATTTTGCCAGGTCTGTGCAATGGAAAAGTCTCTCTTTAATGTCCAATCGTGTTGTAAACAAACCTCGTCCCGTAGCCCGGTGACCTCGGGATCAAGTCCTTTGAAGGCCGTTCGTAAATAGGCGCCCAAGGTTTCGTCGTCTGGTATAAACAAACTTATATAATCTTCCATGTGAACTCGAGAGCGTAGGCAGAGGTGAAACTTTCCGCTTTAGTTCCTTTAATCGTGTTGTTGATTGGAGTTTAGTTCACAGAGCTATAAACAGTAGTTTTTCGTTCAATAGTTATAGGAACGAGCAAACAGGTTACCTGATGTGATGCTTGCCCACGAACATCCACAACGCTGGGTCGCGGGTTCGATTCCCGTTCCGAGACAAATGTTTCGTGTGAACCTCAGGTATTTGTTTCGTGATACCTGTGCTAATACCCACGACACAAGACTCGATCTTAGAGTGGTGTCAGGACTAGGTATGTGACTGTTGGGTGTATTTATTATTATTATCATAGATGCGTTACCGGCCCGTCAAATCTCGAAGGAAGCGAGAAGGAAAAAGGATAGGAAGAGAAAAAGAGCATTGAGCATTAAGTTTTGTTTTTATTAATTTAAATCGCATTCAACCCTTCAAAATTATTTCTTTACGCGCCACCCACAGCTTATCAAGCTTTTTACTAACCCAATATGACCTCTAAGCCTATCAAACAAACTCAAATATTACCTATAAATTTGAAAATTTTCATAGCTCCTTCAAACTGAGCTATAAGCTAGAAATAAATTAATAACCGAATCGAACCCAGGACGTCACAGTCAAGTGTCAACCACATATTCTGCTACCAAGCCAATGTAGGGATAAGCAGCGATGCTACCAGGATACCCTTAAAGGAGACAGGAATTTGTACCCATATCAGGCAAATCTCCGATTCCGGACTGATAATAAAATAAAAATTCAATATCACTTTGCCCGACTCGGGATTCGAACCTGAGAACTCAGCTTTGTAATCTTATCGTAGTACAACTGCGCCACTTAGGCCATAGTTAATAGTTTCAATTATAGTCTAAGAACAGATCCATATTGGAGGCGGATGCGGTGGTTCTAAGAACTAGCGAGCCCGATGTCTCTATGTTGCTAATTGTTTCATTACGAAGAATGACACAATTCCGAGTGAAGAGGTGGAATCGATCTATTCGATTAATTAATAATCGATTCTTGATTTTAGATTTGGATTTGTGTGCAAACCTGGTTTTTGGTTCTTGCCCTGAGCTGTATTTATATAATCGAAAATCGATTTTAACAGATGCAATATTTATGCCATGTAACCTTACATCGATACAATATATCTTTAGTAGATTACGTTTATTGTTTTGTAAGATTTATATTATTTGTATTATAACTGTGTGGAGCCTGATTTTAAAAATTTAATCTCGGGTGAAATATTTCAAATCAATTTTGTTTTACTTACGTGTTCACGTAAAATTATTACATATTATACTTTTGACAAAATCGAATCTTATAATTTTACTAATACTCCACTTAGTAATTTTTAAAAATCGATTCCTAAACGTAGTGCATCAAATCGATTTCTCGTATAAATTTTCTAATTAATCGATTTGACGATTAATCGATTAAGAATGCTATGCAACCGCAGCCGAGTTGGCGTCGGTGACTTAATACAGTGTGACCTAGCTTTTTGTTGCATCAGCTGATTGTGCGAGCGGGATGGAGCATCACATGATTGCGTGTTTAGTTGTTTGTTGTGTGAGGGTATAGGTTCGATTCCCAATTAATGCTTCATAAATAGCTAAACGTTCTGAAATACAATGGTGCAATGCCAAAAAGATTACCGATTCCTATAAGAGTTGAATCCGCAACCACCATCTCGGCAGTAGCTGGTCCATTACCAACAGGCCACCACACAAGAAATGTTATACGTATGTTGCATCCACACCGCAGTTCTCTTTTATGAAGCAACATTGAGCACCAATGTTATCAATTGTTACCTCATGTTAGGCAAGA
Organism: Deilephila porcellus; assembly: GCA_905220455.2. Classification (NCBI taxonomy): domain Eukaryota; kingdom Metazoa; phylum Arthropoda; class Insecta; order Lepidoptera; family Sphingidae; genus Deilephila; species Deilephila porcellus. Next base: position 939,408 of record LR999996.1, on the reverse strand, counting down.
TTACTTAACATAATATGTGACAGCCTCCGTGGCGTAGTTGGTTAGACGCCGCCGGTGAAACGAGAGGCCGCGGGTTCGATCCCCGCACCGAGACAAATGTTTGTGAGAACCACAAGTATTTGTTTCGGGTCTGGGTGTTTGTGAGACCGAAAAGTCTCTCGTAGTTCTTGATACCCACGACACAAGACTCGATCTTAGTGTGGGGTCAGGACTATGTATGTGACTGTTGGGTGTATTTATTTCTGTGGCTCTTGTTACAAGTGATATAAGTCGAGTTGTACCCTTTTTGAGTTTTTTATATAGAAATGGTCAGAAAAAAATTAGCTTTTTTTTGGTCTAACTCACGATTTTCTATCTGCTATAGTTACGGAGATAATTTTGTGTAAAGTGATACAAGTGCTGCTATTTTGGCGAAAATTACGTGAATATTGATATATTTCGAGTTGTAACTCGTTTTTGTAATCCATTAATACGCAGTTTTTGTGGCTACTGGTATAAGTACAATTATAACTATTTTCACATATTTTTTTTTCAGTGTAGTTAATGTGAATATTGATATATCTAGGGTTATATCACTTTGAACCATTTTTTTCCAATATTGACTAGGGTACAACTCGACATGTACCTACCAATTCAAATGTGAATTTTTGCTTTTGATGTGCTAAGTGATACATCTCGACATATATCATTCTACAGTTTTATTTTATTTTATGTGCAAACGAATACAAATCAAGTTGTATCTCAAACTCAAACAAATTACAATAATATTTTACATCGAATAAGATGTGCTAAGTGAGACAATTGTGCGCGGCAATACATTATTATAGTGATTTAAACACAACTGAACCAATAATTCAAATTTCCAAATATATATATCCTACTTTTGTACTATAAATATGATTTATTATAATACTATATTGTATCATAAGATACTATATATATAATAGAAAAATCCAATATCACTTTGCCCGACCTGGGACTCGAACCCGAGATCTCAGCTTTGTAACCGTACCGTGATACAACTACGCCACCGAGGCAGTCTAAGATTTTAATAATTGTGTTAAAACTGTGCCTTAGGAATTTGTAATTTAATTATATTAGTTTTGAATCTAAATTTCATTAAAGTTGATTTATTGTAATTTGTTATTTTGTAAGATTTTTTACATTTTTGTACATTCATATTGTACAAAAGTATAAAACAGATAGTAACTCTTCAGTGGCGAGGCTCAAGACCCAAGCCACCGGCGGTTAGGGATCCAAAGTGAGGAACATCCTTACTATGCGTGCCATGTCCAGCAATACTGCCTTTTGGATCTGATTCTTGACCCAATGGCTAACAACGGCTTTTGGAGATGTTGGTCTAAGCTCTTTGGTATCAGTCCATGTGCAGAATCAACAATGGGGACAATAATTGTTGAGTCTACATCCCAAATGTCAGTAACCTCGTGGGCCAAATCTAAATATTTAGACAATTTGTTTTTTTTTTTCAGCTATAAAGAGGTTATTACGCCACCGAGGTTTTACTGGAGGATTACTGGTGGTAGGTCTCTCATATGTGAGAGGCCGCCTGGGTAGGTACCACCGCAATGTCTATTTCTCCCGCCAAACAGCAGTGTAAATGCGCTGTTGTGTTCCGGTTTGAAGGACATTGTAGCCAGAGTAACTACTGGACATATTGAGACTTAACATCTTATGTCTCAGGATGGCGAGCGCAGTGGAATTCCAAGCATTGCCTTGTAATTCATGGTGTTGTTTGGTTTTGCTACTGTCCATGAGCGGTCGTATCGCTTACCATCAGGCGAATGGCATGCTCGTCTCGCCATTCATTACAATAAAAAAAAAAAAAAAAAAACCGAGGACTGCCTCGGTGGCGTAGTTGTATTACGGTACGGTTACAAAGCTGAGGTCTCGGGTTCGAGTCCCGGGTCGGGCAAAGTGATATTGGATATTTCTATTCATTATCAGCCCGGAGTCTGGAATTTGTGCCCGATATGGCGATAGGCTCGCCCCCTATCACATCGTGGGACGGAACATACAAGGCGAAATGTGGGTGTCCTGGTAGCGCCTCTGCCTACCCTTCTGGGATAAGGGCGTGAGTTTATGTATGTATGTATGTATAAAGAGGTTATCATCATGCGGAATGGTAACATCAACAAGTATTGCTCGGCGCGTCAATCGATCTATTATCACAACAGCAGGTATTGGCAGCAATAGTCCTATCTGTGATAACAGACCGATCTCAATACAGCGTTGAATGATCATTTTCAAGAACTGGTTGGGAAACATACCGGTAAAATGGCACTTCAAGAGTCGCAATAGTCCATATCGAAGAGCAGTTTGCTGATGTAAACTATGATCTTGGCTACTAGGTTGTGTCTCTGCAAGTAATCGCCGTTAGCAAGATACGAATAACCGGAAAGTACATGCCTGATTGACTCGCCAGGACGGTGGACACGGTGGTGGTCGCCTGCCCGACAAATATCGACCATACCGTCCTTCAGGATGTATTTCCTATAGTTGTTCGTATTAATAACTTCGCCGATAATTGCAAAGGCAAAACACTCAGTTTCCCCAAAGAGGTTACCAAAACGTAGCCAAGATATAGATGCAGGCCAATCCACTTCAGGCCCGTGGAGGGTCCGATAGAACGGACCATGCAGCTCTTCCATACTTCCTTGCGATCTTAAACACTCATTACTAAAGGATTCCGCCAGTACTCATTCGCCAATGAGTGCGGGGTAAATCCTTAACACACTATAACTACAACCCTATGCATATCTACGTTACTGGGATGGAAATACTCCCTTAGATTGCACACCTCGCGATTATGCAGGTCCTTAGCATTAAGAATGCTTCGGTCCTCACATCTCCGCGGGATGCACAAACTCATCACTGACGAACTTGGATGATGCATACGATGTGCAGTTGTTAGAGTCCGGACTTTACGATCCAGGGTGTTCAATTTCGTCTGAGTCTATCTGAGTTTGCCAAAAGAGTACATAAGTACAGGCATAACCCAACCGTTAAACGCGCGAATCTTGTTTCCACCTGATAAAAAACAGTTAAGAACTTTTGTCAGTCGGCTAAAGAAACGCTCCTTCATCGATTGTTTTACGTTTACACCCATAATATCTAGACCCTCAGGCATACCCAGATATTTGGAGGTTTCCGTCCGCGAAAGGATTCTGAGTCTTACAGTCTCTGAGACATGTATGTCATCAGAGACCGCATCCTCGCCTCGCTTGACATGGATAACCGCACCATTATCTACACCAAACTCCATATTGATTGAGTTGCTAAATCATTCAGTTATTTTTGACAAAAGTTGTTTCATTGTTATTATTTTATTCATTAACAGTTAAGGGATTTATATACTATCCAGTAATACATGGCAGTCTCATCGTACCTTTTATTTATTATTATAAACATCGCAACAACAAAGTTGATTATTTAATAATATTAAACTTGTATCTATTTACACAATACATAAGCATTTTAACGAGAGATATAACTTGACTTGTATCATTTAACACATATTTTCAATAGACTTGAATATAAGCAAACAGATACTATTCAAGTAATTTATGAAAATAGGGGGTTGCTGATTACAAAAACATAATCTTACGGATTATACCGTTATCTTTTGTTTGAGCAACATTATGGTAGGAACTCATAAAAAATATTTATTACATTTTGTAAACTTTTGTATATTAGTTTACACGAAAGCACTTTAAACATAGTATTTAGGTGCGCAGTAATATAATTATACTTATATCATTTATCACAACATTTTTGCACATATTACTCATAAGCCGAGGTATATCTCACAGGTTTCTCGTGAATTACTTTTAAGACATAATATTTATCAAAAAAACTAAAACGCACAATGAAAGAAATCATTTTTACCCACAAAATAAGGTATTCAAGTTTAATCTAGCACATTTAGTTTACGAGCGAGAATTTTTTAAATCTTGTTTTTGCTCTCCTGTAAAATGATGATTTTCGACTTGTATCACTCATCACAAGAGCCACAGATTTATTTATGTTACACGGCAACATGTACCAACAATTAATAAAATTTTGCTATCAGATGTTCCTGAGTAACATTTGGAGGCGTTGCTCAACAGAGAGTATCCGCGGTGTGGATGCACCATTAGGAATTTGAAACGACGTATTTTATACAGATAATAACGGCCTTTTTCATAGACAGTTTTAAAGTCTATTTTAGTTATCGAATGTTTTGTCTTCTTCGCTCAAACTGAATTCAAAAGTTGTTCGAAAGAGACAAAACATCTATGAATAAGGCCTTAAGTGATACACTATTGCTGTTACGGTTACTGCAAATTAGTACACTAATATTCTAAGGTGCTTTTATTTTGTTAAGTAATAGCTGTACTTATTAATTAATTTAATAACCCTGTCTAACAGCTGTTTCTGAGAAGTATTCAATGCCTAATATCGACCTCAGTGTTCGCATGATGCAAATTTACCTTTCAATTAAATCAACTTTCTAAACAGTACCTCGAGTATTTTAGCAAACGAAAATGGAACTATTTTAATTTTAATATAACAGTCACATACATAGTCTTCTCTATATCAGCCCACGTCGACCCTCTGTTGGTTATGAGCCTCCTTATTAGCACGGCACATTGTCCTGTGCCAAGCGAATCCACTGTTTTCCTGCGACTCTCACGATGCCATCCGACCACCTGGCAGGTCGTCTGCCACTTAGCCACCTTGACTCTCTTGGCCACCATTCTGTCAGTGTCTTGGTCCATTTGCCGTCTAAACGTCTAGCCAAATGCCCTGCCCAACTCCACTGCAACTTGGTGATGCGTTCTCCCACATTGAAAAAAAAAATTTTTTACGTCAGTCCGCCCCGTGACCATGAAAGCTGTAAAGTAATCGAAACGCCGGGACAAGAAAAGATAAAAAATGTAAAAATTAAACCAAACGATAAATTCATTAAAAAATAGTTTTATTCAATGTGTAACATTCGCGTAAATCTAAGAAACCGTTATGCGTTCTCCCACGTCAACAACCTTTGGTCTTCGTCGGATTTCTGTATTCGGGATTCGATCGAGAAGCGTAATTCCAAGTAAGTTCCATTTGTCTTAGACATGTGCTTATGGTTATGAGACATAGTCCTGATCCCACACTAAGATTGAAGTCTTGTATCAGAAACTACGAGAGACTTTTCGGTCTCACCAACACCCACACCCGAAACAAATACCTGTGGATCACACAAACTCTCGATGCGGGGATCACAGCGTCTTCTCGTTTCACAGCCGGCGTCTAACCAACTGCGCCACGGAGGCTGTCAAAACTGTAGATGTGATCTTTATTTTTTCTCTTGTCTTCTGTTGAATCGTTCCTTATTTCTTTTATTATTTTATCGACAAAGACTGACAATTCACCCTTGATTTATCTTATCCTAAGAGCGTTCATTGACAGTAGCTACAATCAGGTGATTCGCATTCTCGTCTCCCAAATTATCTCTTTTCATAATCATGATTGAGAGCTCAAGTCAGATATATCCAAATCTGATTTGTTATCAATATCCAGAGATAATGCGCGTACTACTTCAATGGTCTTGAAGTGGGTCAATGGACATTCATATCAATAAGTTCTCCGAATCACGCCTTCTAGATTACTCGAAGTTTATTTTGTTATCTCTATTCCGTGGTAGCTGGAATACTACCGTATATGATGGATAACCAGAAATAGTGACCCAAGATTTGTTATGCTATGAGTGAACCATGCATTAGTATATACCTTTTAGGAAGGTAAGCTCGAGTACATTACATTTGTTCTAGCTGAAATAGATAAATAATGATAAATTACTAAAGCATGTCGAAGCATGATTGATTATCGTAAAGATAAGTATTTGAATATCATGGGGTCTCGGTGTGTCTGCCTTCGCGTTGTCTTTTGATAAGATTTCAAACGTTTCCTAGTGTTATTTTCGGAATTTGATAGTGGAAGTTTTTTGCGTAGTAGTCTTTTCTTTGTTTAGGTCTGGTGTATTTGTATCTACAGTGATTACTGTCTATAGGTCTCTCTCTCTCTTACTCATCAACTTTGAAGTCCACGGCTGAACATAGGCCTCCCCCAAGGATATCCACACCTGTTGGAAGAGACCTTCTGCAACCTTTGTAGCTTCGTCTGTCCATCTTGTAGACGGAAATTTGTTACGAATCATATACGGATTCTTGTTTACTATTCCCAAAAATATCATCATATTCCTGATAAACTTAATCACAATCGGTTTAGTAGTTGCTCTTAAAGTCATAACAAGCAAACTAAGAGTAATTATAAATTCAATTTAATTTAATATTGAGACTTAACATCTTATGTCTCAGGCTAGCGTGCGCAATGGAATACCAAGCATTGCTTTGTAATTCATGCTGTTGTTTTGGCTTCTACCGTCCATGAGCGGTCGTATCGCTTACCATCAGGCGAATGGAAAGCTTGCCTCGCCATTCATCGCAATAAAAATAAAAAATTACGTAAGCTATAGTAGGTACTCACTATAATTGGACTTTGGCACTAGTTATCGTAGAATACATATTTGTAGATAATATACTTCTAATTCAGGACTTTGCACAGATTTATAATTTGATAAAAGCACTAAAGCTGCCTCGGTGGCGTAGTTGTATTACGGTACGGTTACAAATCTGAGGTCTCGGGTTCGAGTCCCGGGTCGGGCAAAGTGATATTGGATTTTCTATTCATTATCAGCCCGGAGTCTATAAGTCTCTCCTAATACTGTAAAATTCTTAAGTAAATTACTAGACAGCAAACACGCGTATCTAATGATAATCCCTAGATAAATAGTTAGTGTCAGAAGGGGCGTGATACATGTGTAACCGATTTTTATAGCACAACGGATAGATTGCGACCAGTGCCCCTAGCCGGAACATTTTGAAGTATCGTATAGTAATTCTCGTATAGTAAAGTAAACGTTTCCCGCTGTGAAATTTTAGTTCCAAATACGCTCACAATGGCGCTGTTTAAATTCCCATACAAATTTTTACTATTACTATTCTATTACGATACTGCAAAATGTTCCGGGTAGGGGCACTGATAGTGCCACGTGCTGTCGGAGTTGCTGGTAAACGTGATTAATTAATTGTCATTTTTATAAAATTCACATAGATAAATTCGTTGGACTCGTAGATCTGTAGATTTGTATCGGGATATGCTGCGACCATGTATGGTCATATAAATCTTGTCTCTTTTGTGACTTGAATAACATGTTATTTGTGGAAGAATAACGTGATCAAAATTATTTAGGAAAATATGTCTTCAAATGTATACCAACTATATTATTGATTGTTTTAGAAGGCGACCACGTTTGGCTTTAAGACCATTTTATCATCGTATTAATAAGTACCTAATTCCTTCTAATACTGTAATTTTTTATGACGAATTATAACAAGTCAAATAAGTTTACAAGACGATAATTCCTGATCAAACAGCGATTTCGTGTAAATGTGGGCGTGATGCATGCGAAATATCTATCGGATATATTGCGACCACGAATGACGACCACGTGCAGATGACAGGGTCGCTTAATGATCGTGACGTGATTTCTTTACTCAAGGAAATGCTAATAAGTTGGACGCGTGTCGTCACGTAAATAAGTTTTTAGAATCTAGCTGGCGCCCAAATGTCACTCGAGGTGACCACTGAAAATCGGCGTTGTGGTTTCACATATGTCACAGCCACGACGTGCTATGTAGATGCACGTAGTATATAATACTTTGCTATCTTTCTCTAATTGTTATCTGATGAGATGTACGTCTTAATTTTAAGGTTTGTGGCAAATAAACGTATTTTTCTTTCTTTCTTTCTTTAGATGATGAGATATAATGCAAACTCATGTATTAACTCATTAAGACTACTTTAAAATCATAACTCATATAAGTAATTACTTCTTTATCTTGTCAAATCTTAAAGCGAATTACTACAGTACAAACAGGCCCATCTTATGTTATTTCCTGATCAAACAGAGATGTAATATATGTATGGTGGGCGTGATTCATGCGTAATCGTTCAATCGGATACATTGCGTCCAACAACGACATCCACGTGTATATGACGGGGTCGCTAAATGAACGTGACTCGACAATGTAATTTTTATTGAAGCTTATATGAGTGTACTCACAGTTAAATTAGATGAACGCATGTCGTCACTGTAGGTTAATTTGAATCTGGGATATAGTGCGACCATAAGGACATAGTTGCGTCATTGGCTTATTAGATTACCTAGCAAGCGCAGCGTCTGATGACCACCCACGAGGTAAACAGATGACCCAACAAAGTATTTAAGAAGTCACTTAATCAGGCTGCTAAAATTTTAAAGGTTTATTTATTTATTTAATCTTTATTGTACACAAAAAAAAAACTTATCAATATAAAGAAATAACATATAATAAAAGTGCAAAAGGTGGTCTTATCGCTTGTAAGTGATATCTACCAGACAACAACAGGTTCGCCCCCTATCACATCATGGGACGGAACATACAAGGCGAAATATGGGTATTCTGGTGGCGCCTCTGGGATAAAGGCGTGAGTTTATGTATGTATGTACTACCACGGGTTCCAAATGTGTTTGCTACCCGCATGGATAAGAATATACTCGTACTACGTATCATACAACTGAAATAGTCTCCATCCTTTGTTTTTTATCTTACTGCAGTGCAGAGGTTTAGCCTAATCTCTAAGTTTCGCTGTCGGTCATTCATCCATAGATAGTTCGTTTTTACATTATGTAGATAACGAATTTATAGTTTTTCTGTATTTTGTTTAATACCTCGTATGTGTAATGGTTTCTTAGATTCACAAGAATGTTACACATTGAAATAAAATTATTTTTTACGGATTTTATCCCGATTTGGTTTAATTTGGAGTCCGCCGTGACCACGAAAGCTGTAAAGCAATCGAAACGTCGGGAAGTCAAAAAATGTAGAAATTAAACCAAATACGCGATAAAATACGTAAAAATTAGTTTTATTTCAACTTCGTTTGTCTTTTGAAAGTATCTATTATAGATAATAATTATTTAGTTTTGATGAGATTTCAGGCTTTCGCACTTTCCGTCGCGTGAGATTATTTTAAAAACTCGTGACAATTTTTTTATTACTTTGTTCTCCCAAATCCAAAAGATCCAAAAGATTTTAGGGATCAAAATGGGACACTTAAAGAAGTCAAAAAAAAATCTATTATAATTAATAAATATTGTTTCAAATTAGACGAGAAGTTTTCAAACAGAAATTGAAGACTCCTTAACAAAATAATTCATGCTTTTACGCTCTGACTTAGGTCATTAGTAGTGGTCCCAAATTCGGCTACGTCACATCCTTTGATGACGCAATAGCTCCCTACGTTACCGGTATGATCAGCTATGGCGTGATGACGTGACGGGAGGGGAGGATGGGGATCACATGATGTCTAATGCTAACTGTCCATTAAATACCGACGTCATTGACTAACTGTCGTGTTTTCGATGTAGGTTTATCAAAACTCTGTCAAAATGGCCCGCCTAAGTTTAAGCCATCTCGGTACTGTATTAATTGGTTACTAAGGGCCTGCGATTTTTCTTTTCACTATTGATAGGAGTTGGTTAACTTCGAATACCTTTAAAATTCTTCATGAGACCTTTTAAAAAAGCAAATTAAAAGCTCGTTGATGTTACCATCATTAAAGTGAACCTTTTAAAAACGCAACGGTGAGATATGCAACATAAAACTACAAAATAAAACATAAAAAAAGGTTTTTTATGATAATCACCAATTCCCCAGTGGGTGGTTAGCATTAGATAAGGGCCGCGTAGACATGAGGCCACATTGGGGGCGTGGTCGCACATCATCCGATGTTGTAACATTGTTGGACATGTAAGCACGTGGACTGTTGGAACTGTGATACCCAGAGAAGACGTTAGATGTTCTTTTGTTTTTAATTGGAATGTTGTAGAGGTCGAACAATTGAAATATTATATTATACCATTTCATGCGGATTTGGCGTGATCACGTCACGTTTTTCTAATCGAATTTAAAAAAAGAAGATTATTAAATGTCCAATACTTTTCTGCAATTCCTATTTATTTTTCCGTGAAGTATTTACTCTTAGCAGTTGGTATCTCAAATCCAAATTTTTTTTTTTGTTTTTTTTTTATCTTTTCCTTAAGAAATAAAGTCGATTGTCACAAGTTTTAGATATTTTAATAAATTACTCCCAAAATTTCAAATATGACTTTATTCGTGGAACCCGTTGAACTATACGACATTTGACGTTTCTAGTCACTCAAGCCACAAGAACATGGAAAAATCCATGGAAATATTCAAATTATCTCATTCGTATCCCGAGGTCATAGATTCGGAGAAAAGCGCCAAAATTTCGAAACAGGCACACGTTTCGGAATAAACTTAACGGTACTACACGTGCCGGCAAAATAAGATAAAATATGTATTTATTGTATTGCTTGAAATATAATCATAACCTCCGTGGCGCAGTTGGTTAGACGCCGCTGAAACGAGAGGGCGTTACGATCCCCGCTCCGAGACAAATATTTGTGTGATCGACAGGTATTTGTTTCGGGTCTGGGTGATTGTGAGGCCGAAAGGTCTCTCGTAGTTATACACGACACAAGACTTAATTGTTGACTTTAAGGTCTGAGTTGATGTTTATTATCAAACGATCTACTCGTTTAATAAAAAAGATTACTAATTAATTTTTGTATCTGTATCAGCCCATATACGTCCCACTGCAGGGCACGGGCCTCCTCTACAATCGAGAGTACGATTGAGAGTGGTTAGGCCATATAGTCCACCACGCTGGCCTAGTGCGGGTTGGCGGACTTACATACTATAATTACAAATCGCTAAGGTATACAGGTTTCTTTACTAAATTTAATTAATTAATTCAAATATTTCTCCACATGTAATCGATGTCTCACTCTTAAATTGAAACACTTTATGGCAATATAAATGCATGGGAAGCCTAGTATACATTAGTTAATCAATTAAGACCAAGTGAAGATGCATTTGAATTTCAACTCTAAATGAATGTTTTAAAGTGTATAATGCGTTGTGTGGGTGGTTTTCTTACTAATTGCTCTGCCGTCGTTCGGTCTGCGTATCGTGCTCTTCGTCACGTAACCTGTGTTACAGAGCGCGTATACGTTGTAGGACGATACGGGAAATTTGTCGGGAGTTGAAAATCAAGGTTACTTTGGAATTGGAGAGCCTCCGTGGCGCAGTTGGTTAGAAACCGGCTGTGAAACGAGAGGCCACGGGTTCGATCCCCGCACCGAGATAAATTTTTAGAGACCGAAAAGTCTCTTGTAATTCCTGATACCCACGACACAAGATTCGATCTTAGTGGGGGTCAGGACTATGTATGTGACTGTTAGGTGTATTTATTTATATGATATTTTTACATTGAAATAAATATAGATAAATGTGAGCAAATATCTGTATTTCTAAAGGGGTAGGTAAAGGTACCACAATTCCATAAAGTTCGTATTCTGTCCCTATAACTATTACAGAGTGAAAATATCGCCATTTCGAATGAATAAAATTTAATTACACTACAAGTTTCGAAATTGTATTTCTTTTATTTCAAACGTTGAATTGATATTTTTTTATAATGTTATAGATGGGTCTTAATTTAATTCTGAGATGAATATGTCTAATATTACATTGAATAGTTTTTATTATTTCATTTGTACTCAATTTAACACCGTATTATAATAATATCATTAGTAAACCATCAACAATCGGGGCTTTTATGGATATTTTTATATTTAATAGGGTGGGTCACTATGTTTGTTTTTCCGCCATTTCCAGATCTATAAAATAGTCAAACAACTTTAGCTTTATAATGTTTTCTCTCTCCTTTCTTTTTTTTATTGCAATGGTCAAAATGAGCAAATAGGTCACTGCCGCCCATGAATATACGCAATGGTGGATCATATATTGCTGGTCCATTAAATCAGGAGGAAAGCGGGAAGGAAAAAAGATGGGAAGAAGGGTATTAGACATCCGGTTATCTCACTCACTAAATCATACGCGACAGCCAAGATGTCTCTTCACGTCGATATCCTGCGATACAGTGGTACCGGCCCGGTCAAACCAGTCCATTCACGCTGAGTCATGACTGACAACAGAGTGGCTTTACCACTTCCAAAATTTGGAGTCTTGAAATAAAACTAATTTTTACGGATTTTATCGCGATTTGGTTACATTGCTTTATAGCTTTCGAGGTCACGGGGCGGACTGGCGTCTTGTCTTGTTGAACAAAAAAGGTTTTGATTTTCGGTTTCGATGGGCTCGCCTCATCACATAGTGGGACGGAACACACAAGGCGAAACCCACCAAGGTTACCAGGATACCCACGTATTCTGGTAATATCTACCTAACCCTTCTGGGAAAAAGGCGCGAGTTTATGTATCTATCTTTGTAACAAAGGATTAATTAATAAAATTAAAAAAGAACTCGTATCACACTGAACAATGGACACGCACCGGCCGACATTATCTAGGCGCGTTACAAACTTTTTTTGGTTTCGTAAAGTACCCCTACATTTATGATCCTTTGGTCGGCGTTTTTATGTTTAGATAAGGAAAAAAACCTGTTGCTATGGGCTTTCGTCGACAAAAACTGACCGCGTTATATTTCACAAAGTTATGCGAATCACACACGAATGTTTTAATGCGAAAGTGGGTTTTTGCATATGTATATTGTATATGATTATAGGCACTATAAAATTATTACTTTGGGCTGGTCAAAATGTTATTAATAACTATCATTCTTTAAATTTGTACTTCATATTAATTCGATAATTAGGTATAAAAACTACCAAAGTTAGTTCCAAATTTTTTAAATACTCATTTATTGCGATGAATGGCGAGAAGAGCATGCCATTCGTCTGATGGTAAGCGATACGACCGCTCATGGACAGTAGCAAAACCAAACACCATTAATTACAAAGCAATGCTCGGCATTCCACTGCGCTGGCCATCCTGAGAGATAAGATGTTAAGTATCAATATGTCCAGTAGTTACTCTGGCTACAATGTCCTTCAAACCGGAACACAACAGTGCATTTACACTGCTGTTTGGCGGGAGAAATAGACATTGCGGTGGTACCTACCCAGGCGGCCTCTCATATATTAGAGACCTACCAGTAAAAACACGCAAAACCACATGTATAAAATGTGGGCATTTCCCTATATGTAACCAATTAAGATTACGCATTATCGTCTCTATTTGACAAAATTAATAAGCGATCCCAATCCCTATCCAAGGATCGATCCGGAAAATGGACCAATCAGAACACATCAAATGTGAGCGTGTCGACAATACCTTGAGCCCATTGGTCTATTTTCACGATCGATCTTTAGATAGACATGAAGATCATTTATTAATCTCGGCCATATGTCGAGCCAAAAAATATAAATTATTTTATTCAATCTAACTTCCTCGACTAGAAAATGATTAGCAAATCCTGATCAATGTGGTATTGGTATTGAATCGTAATGAGATGACGTCGGTAGATACGTGATAAGGATCGCGTGTGGAAGCCGCGTTGACGTCATCAATTGAGGATATTGGCGTGGATCATGGAATAATTAATTTTGTGTTTAGCTGATACGGCCTGTTCCGCCTTTTTTGGTAACGCAGTTATTTCGATATGAGGAAAATTAATTGTTCTTGTTACGCCATCTATTGGAAGTTATGTGTAGGAACTACGACTATTAATATATCTATATCAGCCCATATACGTCCCACTGCAGGGCACGGGCCTACTCTACAATCGAGAGAATCGATTGAGAGTGGTTAGGCCATATAGTCCACCACGCTGGCCTAGTGCGGGTTGGCGGACTTACATACATACCGTAGAAATTCTTTAAAATCGCTACGGTATGCAGGTTTCCTCACGATGTTTTCACGACTATTAATGGATGAAATTATTAAATTATCTTGATTTCTACCTAACGTTCGATTTTGACTGCCTCGGTGGCGTAAATATACTACGCTTCGACTAGAAAGCTGAGGTCACGGGTTCGAATACCGGGTCAGGCAAAGTTATATTGGGTTGTTCTATTAATTATCAGCCCGGAGTCAGGAATTTGTGTCCGATATGGCGATAGGCTCGCCCTCTATCACATCATGGGACGGAACATACAAGCCGAAATGTGGGTGTCCTGGTGGCGTCCCTGCCTACCCCTTCTGGGATAAAGGCGTGGTGAGTTTATGTATGTTTGTATGTATAAGTTTTACTATTAATGCAATTTAACAGTAAAGGAAAACATCGTGAGGCAACCTGCACACCACACAGATCTTAACAAGATTCTGTCGCCATATCGGGCACAAATTTCTGACTCCGGGCTGATAATGAATAGAAAAATCCAATATCACTTTACCCGACCCGGGGTTCGAACCCGAGACCTCAGCTTTGTAACCGTACCGTAATACAACTACGCCACCGAGGCAGTCGACTTATTCTACTTATATTCACATTATAATTAGTAAGAATTTTCTTTGTTTCCACGAGAACCGAACCCGCTGACTCGTTCCACAAATAACTCCTTACTAAGCTTTAACCATTGAAATAGGTTAATGTTATTATAAATGGGTATTTCATTAGAATTTGAAAATAAATCCCTATTAGACATACCGGGGACAAGATTTGAATTTTCACTGTAAAACATTATTCTTAGAATTTTCATTATATACGTTGTTGTGTTCCGCTGTGGTCTTGTTAATTTCAACCAGAATATTTTCAAGCAATTGGTGAATTTAATACACCTGTGGGAATAGTTCCGTGTCGGATCAATGTGATCCTGGAGATGTTCTTCAATATAATTTATTTTGACAGCCTCCGTGGCGCAGTTGGTTAGACGCCGCCTGTGAAACGTGAGGCCGCGGGTTCGATCTCCGCACCGAAACAAATATTTGTGTGATCCACAGGTATTTGTTTCGGGTCTGGGTGTTTGTGAGACCGAAAAGTCTCTCGTAGTTTCTGATACCCACGACACAAGACTCGATCTTAGTGTGGGGTCAGGACTATGTATATGACTGTTGGGTGTATTTATTATTATTTATTATTTATTTATTACAGTCTTAATTCGTCTTTACGTCATACGTCGTTCTATCGTCTCCAAAGTGTTCTCTCTTATTCCGTCCTTTCATACTTCAACAGCTTATTGATTCATCCTCTAACTCTTTTACTCTTATGTACTTCCATTCGTTATCTCTTTCACATAAACTACGTTCTATATCAGTCATTCGTCTAAGGTTTTATTTTACTCATCTTTCATCATAAACATTTAAATCCTACATACCTTTTAAATTCCTTTAGAAAAAATTAAGGTATTTGGTTTTCTTCAGAATGTTTTCCTTCACCGTTGAAGCGAGCGATAGTAAATAATCAATAATAACTATTTAAATTATATACACCACATAATTCTGACCCTGCACTAAGATATTAATCTCAGTCTTATATCGTATAAGAAAGTACGACGAACATTTTTCTCAGAACACACATACCAGAAAAAAAATTGTTACTCACACAATTGTTCTCCGTGCAGGGATCGAACCCGCGCCCTTTCGGTTCACAGCTCTCAATCAACTGAACCAAACAGAGGCTATACACGATATTTCTATGCCCTTTTTTGTGCCCTTGTCTCAAACCTATGATTTTCGTCTAGTATCATTCATATCTACTCTTTTCTATACGACACGAAAATCCTCCGAATTTGTATATTTTGACATATTTCACAATACAGTGAATACATTCAGATACTTCCAAAGAATCGGGGCTTTATGTTTTATTTATTGAGGAATAATAAAGGTCGAATTTGTATTAGAAGTTCGTACCCCGATCTGGGCGTTTCTGGAAGTCAAGAATACTATGGAAAGATAATACTACAGAATGGTGATCTGATAAGGGACTTCATGAACTTAAATGACCAATTTGTTATGGTAAAAATAGATTTAAGTTAAGATAATGAGAAAATATCATAGGATAGTCAACACTACTGTGTTAGGGCCCAGCCTGTTAGTAGGTGGTCGCGGGTTCAAATCCCAGGGCACACCTCAGACTTTTCGGAGTCATATGTGTATTTATAGTCATCACCACGCACTATAACGGTGAAGGAAAACATCGTGAGGAAACCGGCATACCATACCGATTTGTAATCATTTCTATGGTATACAAAGTCTGCCAACTTGCACTACGCCAGCGTGGTGGACTATATGGCTTAACCCCTCTCAATCGTACTCTTGACTGTAGAGGAGGCCCGTGTCCAGCAGTAGTAGAATATGAGTCAATACAGATCCATCAAGGAAATTTAGTTACCCTCGCTGATAGCTATATTTCTGCTGATTAACTGCCTCGGTGGCGTAGTTGTACTTACTGTACGATTACCAAGCTGAGGTCTCGGGTTCGAATCCTGGGACGGGCAAAGTGATATTGGATTTATCTATTCATTATCAGCCCGGAGTCAGGAATTTGTGCCCGATATGGCGATAGGTCGCCCCTATCGAATTGTGGGACGGAACATACAATGCGAAATATGGGTGTCCTGGTAGCGCCTCCGCCTACCCCTTCTGGGAAAAAGGCGTGAGTTTATGTATGTATGTATGTACATAGAAATATCCAGCACTGCACACACAAACATTTATCTCGATGCGGGGATCGAAGTCGCGGTCTCTCGTTTCACAGTCGGTGTCTAACCTACTGCGTCTCGAAGGCTCTCAATATGATAACGATGGACTAAGTATTGCGAAGGGGATTGGTAAAATAGACTGGATTCGAGCAAAATCAGGCCAGCATACCAGTCATCTATAAATTGGTAAATTAGAAAGTGCAAAGGCATGCAGATATTTTGAAAACACGGGCTAAATTCGCACCGGCGTGCATCTATGATGTCGAGTGCTATTTTAAAATGGCGCCCAAGATTGTAAATTCATTGGTTCTGTGAATTGTTATCGACATACGATCGATTGATTTGACTGTATCGGATAATAATGAAATGCTGGACGTCATAACTTCTATTATAGTAAGGTGCTGCGCTTTCATTGTTTCAGAATTTCGGTTTAGGTTCTACAAATGAATAAGACAGCCTCCGTGGTGCAGTTGGTTAAACGCCGCCTGTGAAACGTGAGGCCGCGGGTTCGATCCCCGCACCGAAACAAATATTTGTGTGATCCACAGGTATTTGTTTCGGGTCTGGGTGTTTGTGCGACCGAAAAAGTCTCTCGTAGTTTCTGATACCCACGACACAAGACTCGATCTTAGTGTGGGGTCAGGACTATGTACGTGACTGTTGGGTGTATTTATTCTACAAATGAATTTGGAGCCAGTATAGTAAAGCATATTTACTCCTTATTTACTTATCAGCCCGGATTCGCCCTCAGGTGGACACGAGACTCACTAAAATTCAGAGTCAGAATGAAAAAGCTTAAGACATATTCCCCCGTTCTGGACTACTCCTGGCTATTCGTGTGTTTTCGTCAGTTTAATTCCCGTAAGAGAGCAAACTGCTAACCTGACGAAAATTGATGACAATATTGGGATCGTAGGTGCGTTATCAGATTCTAAAATGGAAATGGAATGGAACGACGAAAGAAGGTAAATGGAAATACGTATTTGGCTCTCGGAAGTTAAACTCATCGAACAAAGCCATGGCTTAACGTCAGTTTTCTGAAAGCCAGTGCTGCTACCGAGGTCTCAAACGGTTGGTCGATTGTCGTATTTCAACTTACTACCAAGTGCACTGCAGTTTATCGTAACAGTATCTAAATCAACACAAAACACCTTTTCGCTTTTCATCCACCACAAATCCCCTCTAAATTCACAAACCATTTAAAACTAAAACACCTAAATCCTCAATAATTGTCAATTGACAGCCTCCGTAGCGCAGTTGGTTAGACGCCTGTGAAACGAGAGGCCGCGGGTTCGATTCCCGCTCTGAAACAAATGTTTGTGTGATCCACAGATATTTGTTTCGAGTCTGGGTGTTTGTGAGACCGAAAAGTCTCTCGTAGTATCTGATACCCACGACACAAATCTCGATCTCAGTGTGGGGTCAGGACTATGCATGCGACTGTTGGGTGTATTTATTTAATAAAAAAAAAACAGACCAACATCCTGCTGCGTTGTTGGCAGGTTCAAAGTACTTCACACTTTAAACAAATTTACGTGACGTTCCGCAGAGTTTCCTTCAACGGGCAAGCGCTATTAGATGCAACTAAAACAAACAGTTTAAAAATTATTGTGTTTACATTGGAAAGAGATTTGCGCACGGCGTTGAAAGATTTGGTAAATATATTGTGAGACTAGGTGGAATCCCGCGGGTTGAGACGTCTTGTGAGTGGATGAGTGGAAGCCATGTCGACCCACAAAATGGGCAGACAATTTGATATACATAGCTGGGTTTAGGCCGCATGTAAGACATAGCGGTTCAGATCTTTAGGGAAGGCCAGAATACCGTCCTAGGCTTCCTTTAGCTAAGGAAGAAGAAATTTCAAGTGGTATTTAATAAGCCAGTCAACTAGGAATTGTAGGATCGTGGGCAGGCATAATTTTCTATATCAACGCACATGGATAATGATTAATGAACAATTAATGTTATTAATAAAAAAAAATCGATAGAACCCCGGGATAAAATTGTTATCGGGGTGTCCTGTGCAAACACTAGAAAGCCCTTGGCGAATTGACAATGTTGGGCACCATTTACTGGTGGTCGGTCTCTTATATGTGAGAGGCCGCCTGGGTAGGTACCACCACAATGTCTATTTCTCCAAACAGCAGTGTAAATACACAAAGTAGCCAGAGTAACTACTCGATATATTGAGAATTAACATCTAAAGTCTCAGGATGGCGAGCGTAGTGCAATGCTTTGTAATTCATGGTGTTGTTTGGTTTTCTACTGTCCATGAGCGGTTGTATCGCTTACCATCAGGCGAATGGCATGCTCATCTCGCCATTCAACGCAATAAAAAAACCTGGAGTCCTCCCAAATGGCAAAATTCTGCTGTTTTTGAACTAAACGTACAGACAAGTAGATTTCAAAACCTACTAGCATAAACTAGAAATAAAGTTACGAATTAATTAAAATTTATAGCACAACGGAGCGTGAGATATTGGAAATGCTTTCCACGCTGAAATGCTGTTTTAGGTTTTTGTGACGTGAACGTTAAAGCGAAACTATCGAGAGGTTTTTCTCAGCTTCGGTGCAAATCTTATGGATTTTTCGTACTAAATTAAATCGAGATTGCCCGATGTCCAATAGCTCTTCCTCTTAATTTCCTCTTCCCATCCTTTTTCTTTCTCGTGTTTTTGTTTTTGTTGTTTCCTTTTGTTGTGGATGTTGATGGGCGGCAGTGATCACTTACAATATGTATATGCCACCTATATGCTCTTTAACTCGTCTTTTCTTTTTAATAAATAAATACACCCAACAGTCACACACATAGTCCTGACCCGACACTAAGATCGAGTCTTGTGTCGTGTATCAGAAGCTACTAGAGACTTTTCGGTCTCACAAACATCCAGATCCGAAAAATATACCTGTGGATCACACAAATATTTGTTTCTGTGCGGGGATCGAACCCGCGGCCTCTCGTTTCACAGGCGGCGTCTAACCAACTGCGCCACGGAGGCTGTTTAGATAATCTATGTATCTATATCAGCCCATATACGTCCCACTGCAGGGCACGGGCCTACTCTACAATCAAGAGAATCGATTGAGAGTGGTTAGGCCATATAGTCCACCACGCTGGCCTAGTGCGGGTTGGCGGACTTACATACCGTAGAAATTTAGATAATACGACATTTTAAAACCCAGGAATTCCTATAACCCCCTTTTTGGAAAGGTTTATTACGACGTTTCAGTCATCATGTCGAAAAATAGGTTCATAAAGGTTGAGCCATCACGACAAAAGTGGAAGGTATCAGTCTATTTTAATCAAAATTTATAATTACTAAAATTTTCACGTAATTAACTTTGAATTATTACCATATGTCGTATGTCAAATGATAATTACTTCAGTATTCTCCGAGAAGTATCTGAAAACGTAAAATTACTGTTTCTCAGAAGCCGAAATAACACGTGGAACTCAATTTAAATGCGAAGTTACTATTCCGACCTCACTTGCCACTGACACTCCTGTATTTTTTATTAAATCAATTTTCATTGTACATCTCGACTTGATATCGAACATTCGGATAACGAACAATCTCTGAAGGCTTTCACTTAGCAAAAAATAGTTTCCGTAATGAGACTACTGAGACGACGGTTATAAGTTCAGATCCCAGGTGGCACCAGACTTCAGACAGGTGACTTCAGAGTCAAATACCAGTTTAACGATGTAGGAAAACATCGTGAGGAAGGTATACCACAAATTTCTATAGTAGGTATGAATTCTGCAATATAGGGATTATGATATAGGTCTTCACAATTTCCTCTCATACCTTCCATCACGCCAGTGCTTTTTGAGTGACCTAAGACCTTGGCACAGCTAGATTGAGGCCTAGGCTACTGCCAATACTCTTGAAGTTCCAACACGTGAGAAATAGTTAAGATTCAACAGAATACATTCCTAGAATTCTTTCTTTATATCTCTATCTACATTCCTGGAGTTGATTCCTGGAAAGAACTCATGATATAATTAATTTTAACCATCTACAAAGAACAGAATGCATTCCTACCATTCTTTCAATCTACCATGTCAACCAACATTTCTGAAGTTGATTCTTGGAAACTTAATTTAATTATTCTAACAATTACGGGCAAAGTGATATTAATTTTCCTATTCCTTATCAGCCCGGAGTCAGGAATTTGTGCATGATATGGCAATAGGCTCGCCCCCTATCACATCAGACGGAACACATAAAGCCAAAATTGGATGTCCTGGTAGCATCTCTGCCTACCCCTTGTGATAAAAAGGCGTGATCTGTGTTTAATTTTGTTTATTATATAGATCAATTACTACGATGTTTATTTGTCATATTGAAACAATTACTCGTACACGAATTCTACAATGCGTTTCCTAACTATACATTGCATTGTCAACGAAATAGGAAACTTGAATCCACGTTTTAGTAAACAAAACTATAACTACTATAGAAGTCACTTTCGAAACAATTTGTAGCATGCGCCCAGTCACGTAGGCTTGTCTACTTTTCCTCATTTCTATCATGTAGATGACGTCATTTCTAATCGAGACGTGTTTAAGCTATCCCTTAAAGGATTTTGGCCCTGCAAAAATCCAAAGCTTTGAGAACCATTCCTAAAAATAAGTTTCGAAGGGCATAATGGTTTCTTAGATTTACGCAAATGTTACATATTGAAATAAAACTAATTTTTACGGATTTTATCGCGATTTTGTTTAATTTTTACATACATACATAAACTCATGTATTTCTCCGAGAAGGAGTAGGCAGAGGTGCTGCCACATTTCGCCTTGTATGTTTCGTCTCACGATGTGATAAAGGGCGAACCTATCGTTATATCGGGCACAAATTCCTGGCTCCGGGCTGGTAATGAATAGAAAAATCCAATATCGCTTTGCCCGACTCGGGATTCGAACCCGAGACCTCAGCTTTGTAAAGTAGCGTAGTACAACTACGCCACCGAGGTCAATTATTTTTTAATATATTTTTTAACTATCTGTACTTTACATAAGTCTTGTGTCGTGTGTCAGAACCTACTTTACTTCACAAACACCCAGACCCGAAAAAAATACTTTTGCACCACACACAGACATACATGGGGAAATTCATGTAACATTACCTACATATGTATGTAAATATATACCTTTATGTATTTATAAAAAATCCCTTTAAAACGTGTCCCATACAAAAGTAGTCATAAAAAAAGTGATCGAAGATTCGTCAATTTAAATAATATTATCATAATACAAATCCATTATGCCGTATATATGTATAATGCATGTCATATGTATGTTTCGAAGAATCTAACGAATATTTTCCTGAAGTATTTCATATGGGGAAAATGAAATTTCCACGTAATACTACGTTTTAGAGCATTTTTAATATACAAACTAGGTTTCAAAATATTTACAAACATTCATAAATCAATTTGGTTAAATACTGAACTAGAAACCTAACTATTGACGTTCGATTCATTTAGAAAAGAATTAAGATCGTTAACATTTAATATTGAACTAACTGCTCTGTGTCAAATTAACATTGATTGCCAAGATAATTACTGAGAATTTAAATACATTTATACAAATATTCAAAAATTTGATTTAATATGATTGTGCTTGATTACCACTGTGCTTATTTTTTTATATATTATAGGACGCAAACAAGCAAGCGGTTATAATTAAGCACTTAATAAGAAAAATTTAATTTCGTTTCACGGAATTTTATTTTTAAGCAAACGGAATTGGATGGATAACAATATTCGTACCGGGGAATTTTAAAACATGTTTACGGAAATATAAAATTTGTGTAACGTTTATAAATGTTGCATAATTTCAAATATAAGACATTAACATAACACTGAAACTTCAATTGCGCAACAAAATTCTATTAAATTATGCATTCCGTATGAAATGAGTATCCTTGACCGAGCCTGTGTGGGCGACGCATTATTATGCCCTGTTCGATATAAATCGTTTTTTTTTTCACTATCCCGCATATACCCACGATAACTCCTGTAACCTAAGACATACTGGTGGTAGGTCTCTCATATGTGAGAGGCCACCTGGGTAGGTACCACCGCAATGTCTATTTCTCCAATAAACAGCAGTGTAAATGCACTGTTGTGTTCCGGTTTGTAGGAAGTAGCCAGAGTAACTACTGGACATAATGAGCCTTAACATATGTCTCAGGATGGTGAGCGCAGTGGAATGCCAGGCATTGCTTTGTTATTCGTGGTGTTGTTTGGTTTTGCTACTGTCCATGAGTGGTCGAGAAGTGCGTGGTGGCCTGTTGGTAGTCGGAAAAGACTCGGCTGCCAACATGTTCACGGTTGCCGCGGGTTCAAATCCTAAGGCACACCTCTGACTTTCGGAGTCGTGTGTGTATTGATAGTCAATCAACACGCACTATAACGGTTAAGGAAAACATCGTGAGGAAACCGGCATACCATAACAATAATTTCTATGGTATGTCAAATCCGCCATCACTAGGCGTGGTAGACTATATGGCCTAACCCCTCTTAATCGTACTATGGATTGTATAGGAGACCCATGCCCTGCAGTGGGACGTATATGGGCTGATACAATACAATTGAGTGGTATTTTCGCTTACCATTAAGCGAATGGCATGCTCGTCTCGCCATTCATTGCAATAAAAAGGAGAGACTTTGACACCCAGACCTGAAATAAATATTAGTTTCTACATTTGTCTGATTCCGGGAAACCGTTGTCTCTTTCACTGCTGACAAAAAAAAACAAATTAATCGTCCAGGTAATCTTTTTCTAGGTCCTAAACACAGTAGTTTGCTATAACATTTGCATGATCGTATCAAAGAGTGTATTAAAAATATGCAGAATACATAGAACTTTGTCAAAAGCAACTTACAACTAGTTGCTTTTTGCTTTCATCTCGAGCTTTTCACCACTTACAATATCTTTGAACTTACAAAGCTCTACTTTAGTTTTAAAGTTCTTGAGAAGCCATCTTATAAGCTTTGGAAAACAGCTTAACTTTATAATCTTCTGGAATAGTTTCAAACTTTTTTAATATACTTCCAAACTTAGCCTCGTTATGAATATTCTGTTGAAGTGTTTTTCGCTGAGTATTTTTAATAATAAAATCGTACTTTTATTTGAATCTTGATATCTTCAACAATGAATAGTTAACAGTCTTATTTTAATTTTAAAAAACGTCAAGTAGATTTTTCCGCATAAACATTAAAAAGCGAGAAAGTGTCGCCATCTGTCCGAGAACTTTGTACTCGTAATTTCAAACAAATGTGCTACGGTTTATATTATGTTTAATCTACAGTATAAAAGCTTTTTACACGTGTTTATTTTGAATGATAGACGAAGCGATTTTCCTCCGTACGAACATGTTTTTGAACAGTAATTTTAATGCCAAGTTATGTGTGGGGCTGAAAAGTCTCTGAACTTTAAAGTTTACTTTTGAGATTTAAAACATATTTAGTTATCGAATGTTTTGTCCCTTTCGAACGACTTTATAATTCAGTTTGAGCGAAGAAGACAAAACATTCGATAACTAAACTGGGTTTTAAAACTGTCTATGAATAAGACCAATAATGTGGGATCTGTATCATTGGAAGATTAATACTCCTTTCTCGCGTCTTTTTTCCTTTCTTTCCTCTTCCATTAGATGAGTTAAGCAACACAACTATAATCTAAGATTAGTAGATTTATGGAGCGCAGTAAACTTCAATATCGA
Source organism: Deilephila porcellus (assembly GCA_905220455.2). NCBI lineage: Eukaryota > Metazoa > Arthropoda > Insecta > Lepidoptera > Sphingidae > Deilephila > Deilephila porcellus. The sequence continues at coordinate 914,998 of LR999996.1, read as the reverse complement.
ATACGTTTTCTCGTTTCCTGGACCTATGCAATACTAAAAGAAGTCATGGATTCTGAACTGCCTCGGTAGCGTAGTTATACTAAGGTACGATTACAAAGCTGCGGTCTCAGGTTCAAATCCTGGGTCGGGCAACGTGATATTATTTTCACTTTTCTATTCATTATCATCCCGAAGTTAGGAATTTGTGCCCGATATGGCGATAGGCTCGCGCCTATCACACCGTGGGACATACAAGGTGAAATGTGGGTGTCCTGGTAAAACCTCCGCCTACCCTTTCGGCAAAAAGGCGTGAGTTTATGTATGTATGAATTCTGGAATTAAAAGCATTTTCCTTCTAAAAATTCATACGTATCCCCTTTCGCCAGGGTGAACGAGAAATTATCATAGTTTGTGAAGCACCACGACGACGCATTATAGAGACATTGTTCTCAACTCTGAGCCGGAAATTGATGGTATAACTTTGAATACATTTGTACCGCTACCACGGGACTTTATGATTATTCTAGTTGTATATTTGTATCTCGGAAAGATTACCAAGTTTTTTTTTCTGGCACGGCATATTGACTGCATTGCACCTGGTGTTAAGTGGTAATGCCGTCCATCGCACCACCCGTCACCGCAGCAGAGTTCATCCCTACCACCTGGAAGCGTACCGCTCCCGAACGGTACGTTTCCAGCGTTCTTTCTTACCACGTACGTGCAAGCTCTGGAATGAACTCCCTGCATCGGTGTTTCCTGAGCGCTATGACCTGTCCTTCTTCAAACGAGGCTTAAAGAGAGTACTATCCTTAAGGTAGGCAGCGACTTTGTTGTGCTGGACCCCTGGCATTGCGAAGGTCTATGGGCAGCGGTAGCCGCTTACCATCAGGCGGGCCGCTAGCTCGTCTGCCTATACGGCAATAAAAAAAAAAAAAGATAGAGTATCGAAAGGTATCAGACGGTAGTCTCATACCATTCGATACAATCATGCCGGCCCGCTGAGATACCTCTTCACGCTGCGGCGGAAGGACCCAGGATTATAGGAAGGAGGGAACACGTGTGATGGCAAACCGTTCCACAGCTTGACTGTGCGGCAGAAAAATGAATTAGAGAACCTTTTGGTTCGAGCCGAGATGGATTGAACAGTCAAGCTATGGCTCCGCAAGCCAGCCCGCGTGGTTCTGTTAAGGAAAGGAGAGGAGGGGATCAAATTGAACAATTTTTCAGAGCCATGATACAGACGGTAGAACACGCTTAGAAAGGCGACATCCCTCCGCAACTGTAGCGACTCTAAGTTGCCCGTAATGTCTGCATCATTCACAATGCGGATGGCCCGCCGCTGCAATCCATCCAAGGCATCGAGCAAGTACTGGGCGGATCCATCCCAGAGGTGCGAACAGTATTCCATACCCGGCCGAACCTGCGCTTTATACAAGCGGTAGAGTTGACCGGGCGTGAAAAAGCACCCTGCGGGACGTGGCAGATATTACGCCCTCGATATGATTCCTTAGATTAAGATCACAGCGGTTATCCACACCAAAGATAGTCAGGTCATTCCGCATTGAGAGGGAATACCATGAAGATTGGAGACGGGAGAGAACGGGGATTTTTTGCACGTGAACGCACACACCTGGGTTTTCCTGGCATTGAAGTACCAGTTTTAATAACTAGATGAATGCAGAAATAAAGTGTTCTAAATTGTTCTATTTCAAAATAAAAAATTAATCAATAGGCCTTTATTTAAGCAGTCCTTTACAAGATATTTGGTATTGTTAGGTAATATTAAATACAAACATACATACATAAACTCACGCCTTTATCCCCGAAGGGGTAGGCAGAGGCGCCACTAGGACACTCACATTTCGCCTCTCATGTTCTGTCCCACGATGTGATAGGGGGCGAGCCTATCGCCATATCGGGCACAAATTCCTGACTCCGGGCTGATAATGAATAGAAAAATCCAATATCACTTTGCCCGACCTGGGATTCGAACCCGAGACCTCAGCTTTGTAACCGTACCGTAATACAACTACGCCACCGAGGCAGTCAATAATAAATAAATAAATAATAATAAACACCCAACAGTCACATACATAGTCCTGACCCCACACTAAGATCGAGTCTTGTGTCGTGTATCAGGAAGTACGAGAGACTTTTCGGTCTCACAAACACTCAGACCCGAAACAAATACCTGTGGATCACACAAACATTTGTTTCGGTGCGGGGATCGCGGCCTCTCGTTTCACAGGCAGCGTCTAACGAACTGCGCCACAGAGGCTGTCATGTCACTTAATTATTAAAATTTCCTTTCCAGCACGCCATTATATGAATTGTCAACATGCAATTAGTTAATCGTCTCTCCTTGGATTACCTATCTGGATAGCAATGCATATACAATTGGATGCAGGCAATTAAAAAATGACAAAAAAAGACTCTCTCTTCAGCCACAAGTCCAGTGCTGAACATAGGCCACCCTCAAGTTCTTGTAGGGCGTTTAGGAGTTGAGAGGGTTTAGGCTGATACAATACCGGGTATATCAAGACTGCGACCGAAAACGAAGCCAGGTGGTAGTATTAGTGGTTACAGACACGATGCAAATAAAAATTTCACCAAAACAGCGACAGATATTTTTTTAGAATTTTTTTAAACTCGTCTTGTTTGCCTAAAAGTACCTAGTTTTTGCGGAAATAATAATTTAAACCCTTACGTACTATTGAGTGTTAAAAAATAAAGAGGTCTACATCAATTTTTAAGGAAAACTATGTATTTATCACCCAAATACGACGATATGTAAAAAATTACAAAAAAAAGTTGTCGATATTTTTTGCGAATTTTTTACTTGCATTGTGTTTGAAGTCACTAATACTACCAGCTGGCTTCGTTTTCGGTCGCAGTCTTGATATACCCTGTATAGTTATTACAAATTTAAAAATCCTTGTAAAGTTTGTTAGGAATATATCCCGGTATAAACTACCAACATAAAGAGTTTTGTAGCATCACGCCACACGCATTGACTCGCAAAACACCGCAGATGTTAATCTATTTGATATTTAAATAAGCCTACGTCACTCGCTGCCCCCATTTGTGTAAAGAAATCTTCTCGTGGTTTCCGTGAGGATAATTCTTTATTTATTACTAGCTTTACGACTTACGGCCTTATTCATAGACAGTTTTTAAACCGATTTTAGTTACCCAATGTTTTGTCTTCTTCGCTCAAACTAAATTCAAAAGTCGTTCGAAAGGGACAAAACATTCGATAAGTAAAATAGATTTTAAAACTTTCGGTGAATAAGGCCGTTAATCGCCTGGGCATTTTCCCTTTTAACCCCATACATAGTTAATTAGGTTTGACTCGTGGCTTCAATTAATCGTGTTAATGTTTTGTCAATTTTAACTGTCAGTTATTATGTAAAATAATAGATTGTGTTTCTATAATTTTTAACACGCTTTTGTACCTAATTTAGATTGTACTACGATAGAAATCTTCTTGGAAATGCTTTCCAAAAGCAAATCTCAAATTCGACGTCAAATTACATAAATTTAAAGGCAAAAAGGCAAGTTGACAGAATCTAGAAAAACTCTAGTGAATAGGTTCAATTTTGAGTCCATATATCTTGACAAAGCAATTATCAATTTATTTTAAATTACGCATGGTTAAAGCAGAAGTTAAGATACAAAAATAATTGTCTAAATAAAACAAATATTTATTTTTGGTACCAAAAAGTTAATAATTTCTAGTAGAAAGTGGCGCCATCACGCGGATTTTAGCAAAACTATTTTTTTATCAGATGATATTGAATGGAATCGAAATACATTAGGATAACACGTAGTAAATAGAGATATTAAAAACATTTCAGCGAAAGTGTTCATTTCCTGTGAAGCTGATAAGATGTGTTATCAGTGATTTCTACGATTTATTGAATTATCGAGACCCGCCCCTGGGTGCCCTTGTGGATGGCGCGATTTTTATCTATTTGTTACAAGTTTTTTTTTTAATTTAGAATATAGGGGAAAAGGAGTTGAAAGCATACAGCCTAATCTAGTGTTAGGTGAACGATCTAAAAGGTTGCAGAAAGGCAATGGATGTAAGCGTTTTCCAAAAGGTCGGTAGAAATTCATGGCAGAGGCCTATGTTCAATGCCTTTTGGTGGCTTATGAGTAAGAGACATATTACATATGAGCTCTACTGGGATGACAGGTGGTGCAATGTCGATAAGATTAATTTTTACTTTATTCTTCGCAAGTGGAATTAAAGTAGCATAATTATTACACAGATTATTGTTCTGTGTCGATCACTTAGGTAAGCGGTAGAGCCTTATTATAGTTCGTGAAAGCTACAATAAAAATGTTTAGGCTCGACCGGGGAGGTAACAGCTTTATTTAACCAAAAAATTGATTCTACCAAGGGATCGAACCCACGGATCTTTTCCCAACCTTCTAAACGCCACAGCCTAAGCTAGAATACTATTACCCCAATATATTAAAAAGTTTCCATACAAAGATCGCGTGTTTATTGCACATTCACGTCGCTTCATTCTAACGCGGGTCTAATTTAAGAACAATTAATATGGGCATCCGACCACACCGTGTTCTAGCTAAACATTAGCACTATCTAGGTTACCTATTAAATCTAAATTAGTAGCCTAGCCTGTGGTTTAATCCTAAAGATATGAAAATCCAAATAAAGTTTGCGGGAAGTCGCTGGATGCTAATTGCTTCCAATTAGTCGCAGTAAAAATCCTTTAAATAATTTTCAGCTATGCATTTCCTTATAAAGATTAATTAGTAGATTTGATGACGCCAAACCGATTTCTATTACGTCATTCTTTAATAAAAATATGACAACTTCGAATATAATTACAATGAATAGTTAAATAAAGTTCCACAGATAACGTTATCACCTAGGCTGTATAATTAAATTACCAACACCTACCGCAATTAAAAAAAAATAATTAAAAAAGTATGATGCGTGAAAACCCTCACGCATTGCGCTTGGGCAACGCGATCGGCGTATAAAACGAAGCTTTCCCATACAGCCCGGTCATTTCGCCCCGGACTACGCACCCGCGAGTTTTACTCCCGTTCATTCCGTGTGATTCCATTTTCAAAATTGACGTATCGAATCCCAGTGGAAGATTGGTGCATTTTTTACTTCTTTTTTATTCATAATTTATTGTGTGCCAGTGCGAAACCGTTGATTGATTGACAGGTATTTATGAATGCAATTTTTTTAAATTAATTTTATTCTTTTTTTCAATAATCATTTTTCACGTGACGCAAAGTCATTGGAAATTTAATAGAAGATAAAATATAAGTATTGAGACAATATGTCACGTATTAAACGATAAAACTGGATTTTTAAACGTATTAGTCTATAATTAGATCATTCTTATTTTAAATTATTTTTATCGGAATGCTAGATGCCTTTGTTTTTTTTAATTATATGTATGCGTCATAGAAATTCCGTTAATAGTAAAGAGGTCAGTTTTGTTTCTAATATGAATATGTTAACATAATGTACCCAAGCCGTTGTAAGCCAGTGTTTCAGATTAAAGCCTATAACGTCTAATATTTTATGATGTGGGTACTCTGAACTGAAAGGCCATAGATTCGAATCTACTGAAGTATCTATTTTTGTTGCGAACAATTTTTTTTCTTCATATCTAATTTTAAAATGCTAGTATTCTAAGCTTCAACAAATATTCTAAGCGTCTTAATATACGAGTGACACTAGCACCTCTGTCTACCCTTCAAAGAGCTCGAATTTGCGTACATATTCATGCATTGGAGGACCAATTGACTGAGCGAGCAAAAGTTTGCTCAATTCCTTTCGGTTGCGGATAAATAAAAAATAAATACTAATACTGAAAATACGGATGTAAGTTAGTTTGAGACGCCTTATAAAGGCATTCACGTTTTTAGAGGTACAGGAAAAATCATAGACTTCAAAAACGTAAATATATTTTATTCGTAATGTTGGCAGCAATGCTATGCTTGTGAAATCGAGCTAATTATTTAACAGCAAAATATCCGCGAGAAACGCTTTGAATAGAATCCAACAGCGCTACCGTACGTACTTTTATTTTTCTTTTTCAAATTATTCGTGTGTATTCCATCACTATCAAATGTCAGCATTTTTATCTACGTTTTTGAAGTACGAACGCTCCTTCTAGACATTATACCTATAATCTAACGACATTATTCATAGACGTTTTAAAACCCATTTTAGCTATCGAATGTTTTGTCTCCTTCGCTGAAACTGAATTCAAAAGTCGTTCGAAAGGGACAAAACATTCAATTACTAAAATAGGCTTTAAGACTGTCTATAAATAAGCCCGTAAGAACATAGGAGACTTTTCATTAAAAAAACATTGTTGCTGCGAGATAAAAAGGATCTCCTGTATCAACAGACAAGGAAAATTGATTGAACATAAGTTAAACGGGCGCAACCGGGGGCTAAATCTAGTAATATAAAAAAAATCTGGATCTGAATGATGTAAATGGTAAATGTCTTTGTAAAACAACGTATAAAGACATTATTAATCCTATTTTTTTACTTAAAAAGATGATACTGATGAGAAAACACCCTCAATTTACAATTAACTGGTTACAAAAAAATTAAAACCTTATCTTCAATTTTGAAGTCACTTAAGACATTATTACTCGCAAATGGGCTTAGATTAAAAGCTTTTAATGTGTAAAAAGAGGATTGATTGCCGTAAGTGCATTTAAGTGCGGTAGCCTATATTGAAGACTGCAGTTCGATGTCTTGGTAAAGAAACAAAAATCAAAGTGGTACTAAGCCCTATCAATGGATCTATCGGTTCTAATATTGAAGAGAAAAAGAGTCCACTGCTTATCAAAGGTGGATGGGCTGATACAGGACAGTACACACTTCTCTCTGCCAACTACAACGTAGCATAACATGACCGTGCTATGAACGTATGCTAAAATATTGTTTGTGTAAATTACTATGGAACGCTGGCCTCGAGTGACTTGACCATTCCGTCACTGGTGAAGTACTCTAATAATTCATTTAACACTGTTTTGTCGGATACGTTCATGGTATGGGCATGGTATGTTACGCGGGTACTCATTTTTACAATAGAGCAAATTAACATGACACAATTTTTTTTTTTGAAAAATGTCTTGAGTTTTCCAGGTTTTCGAACCCGTCAATGTTGGCAGTCGCATAGATTCTAATTATGTCATCACTCATTTCTTAACCGACATCAAAAATAAGCTCCTGCTTACTTAGTGTTTTTACCTCTTAATTTCCTCAAAACCTACAGATCCTATTTGGACGAATTTAACGACCTAAATCTATAATTAAATTTTAAAACGTTTAAAAGACATTAAATAAATCGAATGACGTCAAACTGTTTGAAAGCTGTTTAATATGAAAAAAAACTACCATTAATGTAAGTGCACTTAACACGCCGTATTTATTTTAGTAGTCATATTATTAATTTAATGCATACACTAGCTTCTGCCCGGAAACTTCGTCTGCGTGATTAACTTTATTTGGAATATCCCATTCCGTCCCTTCCCATCGCGTTATATCCCGCCCGTCCCGTCGCATTCTCACTCAAGGCATGTAATCCAGTCTGATCCCATCTGTTTGAGTATAAAAAAGTAACAAACATATCGGAATTCCTTCCTCATCTCACGGGAACACTATTTTTTTCGGGATAAAAAGTACTTTAAGTGTTAATCCAGGGTGTCAGCTACCTCCATACCAAATTTCATCAAAATCCGTTTAGCCCTTTTTGAGTTCATCGCGGACAAACGCACCGACAAACAAACAAACAGACAGAATTCTAAAAATCATTGTTTTGGGTTCTTTTACGTTAATCAAGACCCTCTATATTAGTTTTTCTCGTTTATCTTCCATGTACAGACATCGATCGGTTACAAATTTATTATATGTGTAGATTTGTCATCGCCTTTTGACGGTCCGTATGACGTAAATATGCGGGAAAAAATCGATTCCCAAATTAATTATTACCGATTACATAATTTTACTTTAAGTAACTAAAGCTTGAAAACATAAAAAAATGTTGTAGGGCCCTTTAGATTTTAGAACATACTTTTTCATGTTGCTATATAAAAACAAATCATATCAAAAAGAACCTCCTCCTTTTTTGAAGTCGGTTAATGACTGCTTCGGTGGCGTAGTTGTACTACGGTACGACTACAAAGCTAAGGTCTCGGGTTCGAATCCCGGGTCGGGCAAAGTGATATTGGGTTTTTGTATTAATTATCAGCCCGGAGTCAGGAATTTGTGCCCGATATGGCGATAGGCTCGCCCCCTATCACATCATGGGACGGAACATACAAGGCGAAATGTGGGTGTCCTGGTGGCGCCTCTGCCTGCCCCTTCTGGGATAAAGGCGTGAGTTTATGTATGTATGTATGTAATAATAGCCTTTAGTCCACCACGCTGGCCTAGTGCGGGTTGGCGGACTTCTATCACCATAGAAATTATGTATATCTATGGTAAAGATTTACTCATTATGTTCTTCTTCGCCGTTAAGATTAATTGTTGTAAGCACGCCACGCTCTGTATATCTACGGCTATCTTATCAAAGGAAGGCAGCTGCGTGCAAATTACCCACTTTTAATTCTTTTCCGAATAATAAATTAAATTAAATAATAAATAATATTTATTTGTATATATGTATACATGTATTTATGATTATCTGTTATGTATGTATAGTATTTTTGTGTATTTATATATGTTTAATAACTATTACATAGCTTTAATTCTTTATTTTTTTACACTGCCCTCTCTCCCTCCTTCTTTTAAATCCATCCCATGGTTGTCTGTAAGATATTGCTGTAGAGCGATAAGACCGCCATTTGTACTTTTTTTTTTTATTGTTTCTATATTGTGTATTTTTGTTGTTAACTGTGTACAATAAAGATTTAAATAAATAAATAAATAAACATTTCTGAAGCTTCTGGTTAAGATACACATACTTTTTAAAATATTTTATTGTCATCGGTCCTTGACAAGTATTCAAAATTTCGAATCAACCGACTTTTCCAAGAAAATCGACTTCAAAGATTCCATTACATACTGTATACATAAATACATACATACAAACAAACAAACATACATACCTACATAAATAGATACATACATACATACAGGCGAAGCCAATAAAACTGTGTTAAAAATGACGAAAGTTTAAAAATGTTACGTCAGACTCATCTCATTGCCATAAAACACACCTCCATTTAAATAAAAAAACGCACCGCTATAATCAGTTATCCCGAAATTCCAAGGAACTAGGATGACGTAATATCTCTCATAGTAACGTAAAAAACCGCTTAGCAACCCCCGCACAAATTCCACAGGGCCACCCTTCTGAGAAACCAGCCCCGGGCGACAAAAAACCCTGGTATTTTTTTCTGTGGCGCCATATTTTTGGGAAATGCCCGTCCCGATTTCAATGGATGGTTTTAGTTGGCAATTTTTTGGGTTATTGGAGAAAGTATTTTTAATTGAGTTGAAACTTTGAATAGTAATAGTCTAGTGGTGTAAGGGAATTGAATCGTGGGGTCCCTGATTCGAATTTTTAAGTGTGGTGTTTGTTTTCGATTGTAGAGGACACCCGTGCTTTACATTTATTACAATATTTATATTAAAATGAAACTAATTTTTACGAATTTTAACGCGGATTTGATGTAATTTTACATTTTTAACTTACCGAGGTTTCGATTGCTTTCCAGCTTTCGTGGTCACGGGGCGGATTAGTTTTATTTCAATGTGTAACATACGCGTAAATCTAAGAAACCATTATACAATATTTAAATAAGTACAAATAATTAAACGTGTATTTTCTCTTGTTCCAGACAATCCGCCGTTGAATCTCAGTATTAAAGATGTATTTAGTTCCACTTTTCGCCGTGGCGCTGCTGGGCTCGTGCCGCTGCGCGAACGTTCACAAACACATCAAACTTCTGTCGGAGGTCGACAACAGTATTGAATCTAATGGTAAGACCTTTTTACATAATATAAATAAATAAATACACCCAACAGTCACGTACATAGTCCTGACCCCACACTAAGGTCGAGTCTTGTGTCGTGGAAATCAGGAACTACAAGAGACTTTTCGGTCTCACAAACACCCAGACCCGAAACAAAGACCTGTGGTTCGCACAAACATTTGTCTCAGTGCGGGAATCGAACCCGCGGCCTCTAGTTTCACAGCCGGCGTCTAACCAACTGCGCCACGGAGGCTGTTATTGATATAATTTCATTTATTCAAAAGAATTTAGACGCGCATAATTTGAGTGCATTTTTAAAGCGTTGGTAATTTGTAACTTTGAGAATTGAACACAGCATTATAAGATTCTCGTCCTGTATCATTGCCATGTAATCACCATACGATTAATATCACAAGTCGACTATGGAGCTAATTATAAAATCTAGATTTTCTTCTTGCCGCCCTCAATATTACACCAGCTCGAAACCGTCGAAAAGTCGAAACGTGACACACATGTATGCCTCACAATGGTGAACATTCCACTTTCATCTCCGTCACAATTTAGGATACTAATATTCTAATTTCTACCACAAGCTAAAGCCTTTAGGCTCCTTTATTAACTATTGTACAAGAACACAATTCTAAACAATTTCTTATTTCCCTTGTTTCCAGTACAAACAAAATCATCGAACCCGCGCAAGATCCTCAGTATTACTCAGCGACCGAACGCGTCGTACGCGCACGCGCCCGGCACCGCCGTCGAGCTCACGTGCGAGGCCGTCGGCGCGCCAGCGCCCTCTGTGCACTGGTTCAAAAACGATGCGCCCGTTTATGAGGTAAGTTAAATATTTTTTTACAATTATACGTCAAAATTATCTAGATTACAGCGATTTTTCGCTAACACCTCTGATTTATCTGTGAATACAAGTTTAAAAAGTTTTTGTGCTAGTACTGATGCTATCTAGCGGTTATTCGAGGAAACTTCAAATTAAAAAAATACAAATTTCCATCTAACGCCATCTAGCGTCGGATAGCGATAGCTGATAGCTGTATGAATAAAAAAGTTAATTAATTTCACTTATTTGTTTAATTACAGTTAGATGTAGAATCCAACGAACTCATAGACAGCAACCCGTCGTCCTTAGCAAGGATAACATCAACGCTCTTAGTCACGAAGACTACGTCGCAAGATGTGTACACTTGCCTCGTCACGTCGGGTTCGAAGACTGCAAGGGCTACATCCCTCGTTTACAGCACAGGTTAGTTACATTTAAATATTGTTGTAGTCGTCATTTTGAAATGCGCTATCTATCGGCAAAAAATGAATTACAAAAACTTGTATAAGTGGTTTTATATGGACTAATATTCAATATATTATATTGTAATTCTAAATATATTGTAATAATGAGTGCGTGGTGGCCTGTTGGTAACGGACCAGACGCGGCTGCCTACATGTTCACGGTGGTCGCGGGTTCAAATCCCAGGGCACACCTCTGACTTTTCGGAGTTATGTGTGTATTGATAGTCAATCACCACGCACTTTAACGGTGAAGGAAAACATCGTGAGGAAACCTGCATACCGTAGCGATTTTAAAGAATTTCTACGGTATGTAAGTCCGCCAGCCCGCACTAGGCCAGCGTGGTGGACTATATGGCCTAACCACTCTCAATCGATTCTCTCGATTGTAGAGTAGGCCCGTGCCCTGCAGTGGGACGTATATGGGCTGATATAGATATAGATTGTAATTCTAACTTATTGAAGTATTTTAATTAACTATGAATCATATCAGATAATAACCGTATGACGTTTCTAAAAAATCCTATTAAGTCCAGTCCATTTATAGCAATATTAGTAACTAATCTACTCATCAACAGATGGCAGCACAGAACTCTCAGAGCGCATCAAGCTGTATCCTTTGAAGCCTCGGATCGTGGTGTCATACAAGGTGTATATCGACACGATAGGCAACAACATCGTCCTGCCGTGCCGAGTGAAGGGCCATCCGCGACCGCACATCACTTGGATCGATAACAAGGGAGCTGTGATCAAGAAGGATCCTAGGATGAAGGTACTTTCATTTTTAAATATAAGTTTAAGAGTATATCGGAAATTTTCGTTGTTCTGCGTTAAAGTTACCTCTAATTTTACTATCATTGGCCAATGAGTCAAAGTGTAAAGGAAATGGAGGAGGTGTAAAGGACAACGGTTCAAAGTTTGACAATAAATATAGCTTTATCATTGTTTGGGTCCCCCACAATATCATCCACCAAACAAAATACAAAATCAAAGCTGTTTCTTTTCGTGATTTCTTGTGAGACAGTACTGACCGGTCGATTAATTCCATTTGTACTGTGGTTTTAACAACACAATAAATAATTTTCTTAACCTTATGTACATACATACATACATGCATAAACTCAAGCCTTTATCCCCGAAGGGGTAGGAAGAGGCGCCACCAGGACACCCACATTTCGCCTTGTATGTTCCGTCATAGGATGTGATAGGGAGCGAACCTATCGCCATATTGGGCACAAATTCCTGACTCCGGGCTGATAATGAATAGAAAAATCCAATATCACTTTGCCCGACCTCAGGTTTGTAACCGTACCGTAATACGACTACGCCACCGAGGCAGTCCTTATGTACTTTTGTGTATTCCCAGTCTCTCCTAGGTTTTGCTCAAACTGCCACCTAGCTCCATAGTTTCCACTCAACTAATGATTGTCTGTTCCCCAGGTCCTAAGGTCAGGCGAGCTGGTGATCTCGGCGCTGCGCTGGGCCGACATGGGCGAGTACTCGTGCCGCGCCGCCAACGTGTTCGGGACGCAACTCGCCAAGACCTTCGTCTATCCTGCTAAAGTGAGTTTATTTATTTATACACACTTTCTATGTTCAGTGGAATTTCTTTGACTAAAGAGTGTGAGAGAAAAATGGTACACATTTTTGCAATTTTAAACATAACAAAATCAGACATTAAAAAGTACAAATGGAGGGGTTATCGCTTCAGCCAATATTTTCTATAGGAATACGACTGCTGAACATAGCCTCCTATATTATAAAATTTAGTTTACAGCACCAAATGCTAGATGTCGTTGTAACCCAATAAACTTAAAATTATATACCAAATCGCGAATAATAATATTAGGAAACGGGCAAACAAATTAAACACCCATAGTTTACTCGACTTCACTTTAAAAGTAGCATTTATTTCATAGTTCCGCTACTCCTCGCTAGATGCCGGTATTTTCGAGTACTAAAAATATTTTTTTGTTTCAGGCCGGGTAAACCATTACAAAGAATACAATAAAAGCGTCAAGTATACTTAAACTGGATGTTCCTCTTAACATTAAGAATGTACTAGTTAAGGGCATGCACACTGTGTAAAAAACGCTGCGGTTTTTTTGGAAGATGTCTATAAGTTTCTATACGAGTTACCATATCAACTAACTATATGACTGCAATAGCAATCGTGATTTCTAGAAATCTGCAGTTACTGTGCTGCCTTATGCATCCTTTGAACCTAATAAGCATTTGGATCTCAAATTAATAAATAAATGTATAGTTTAAATATGGTTATAGTAAGAACTTAATGACGAGAGTGTAGCGGCTGGACCGCGTTTATAAAAACGCAGCGTTTTCCCGCCTGTGTGATATAACTCTTATGAACGACTCTGCCTATTTTATTTTATTGTTACATTAAATTATAACGTAACAAGTTATTTACCGAATAAATGTTATTGATTATTTTTGTAATTATTATTGTGATTTTATAAACGAATAATTAATATTGTAGACTGTGATTGAAAACATTTAATAAATAATTATGAAAGGAACACATTGTTTTATTATGAACGTTGAAGTTCTTCATACTATGTATATACTTTTAGGATTACCTTTCAAGAATTTACTACCTACTATAGAATACGCTTCTATCCTTAATAAATAAATATACCCACATCGTTCTGAAGTCCCATGTCGTGGGTATAGGAAACTATAAAAGACTGCAGTGTAACAAACACACAGACCAAAAATAAAAACTGTGACTCACACAAACATTTATCTCGGTGCGGGGATCGAACCCACGGCCTACAAGTCATATCAGTGGCTGTCATTGCTATCCTTCAATACATCTTTGTACTAAACCAGCAGACTAAACCTCAACTCACAATTACATAACTTCTCGTAATAATATGTAGAACAGCAGAAATAATGCACCGTTTTGAATAATTGTTTGTGGAGCGACGGCGTCACGAGCGCGCACGATTCAGAACCGCGCCATCTAGCGGAGAGAAGAGTTATTACTGTGCGACTGGATGATAGCGCGCGCGTGATTGTGGAAATTACTTGGGTACTGTTTTGGTTTAAGTAATAAACTTATTACTTAACACTTAGGCTTCTATGAACAATATTTTATCAGAGTAAAGGGACATTTTCTCAAACACATGTTTTCGACAACATATTCGTTGTAACATAAAGCGAAGAAATAAGATGCCAAACATTGACATAAAGTCTACCCATAGAGGAGACGCGTCATAGAAATAAAGTGCCCCCGTATTTTAAAAGCCCACTGCAATATTACATCACTTACCTGGTATTTTATTAAAATATTGACACTTCAGACGATTTGCTTTCGGTTTGATGGCGAAACATTCATTTATTATTCATTAATTACTTTTAAACGTATGCGATAAGGCGTACTGCACTGTCTTATCTAGTGTAACATTGATATCGATGATGCCAAATAATATACTGCCTTGTAAATTGTAATTACTTGTATGGTAAATACAAAGGAATAGTAACTTTTCATCTTTGTTTCTCATATGATTTTAATCTTGGGATCAGTTGTTAAGAATGTGGACAGTTATTTGTATCCAGTTTCAACTACACACATGTTGTACTCCACAATTTGGGAGAGTTGAATTTCTAAGACTTAGATTCGAATCTGATGCCTTTGTCTTCGCAGATTGCGTTACTTTCTACTGGTCCCATCCACACCCGTTATTTAAATTGGATATGCCTGAATCAACTTGTTCAATTGAGAGGAAATCTGAATACCCTTTCTGTTCCTTATCCATAAGAATTACCTCTAATAAAAATAATTATAGGCTCCGTGGCGCAGTAGGTTAACCGCCGGCTGTGAAACGAGAGGCCGCGGGTTCGATCCCCGCATCGAGACAAATGTTTGTGTGAACCACAAATATTTGTTTCGGGTCTGGGTGTTTGAGGGACCGAAGTCTCTCGTAGTTTCTGATACCCACGACACAAGACTCGATGTTAGTGTGGGTTCAGGACTATGTATGTGACTGTTGGGTGCATTTATTTATATTTTATATAAGATCTCTAAATGGATTTCCAACCCGCTACCGCTCATACTACAAGCAGTGGCGTAACGAATCCATATGTTAGACAAAATGATGGCTGCGCACGAACATTGAGCAACGCGCGGCCGGCGGAGAAATGTTCCACTTGTGAAATTACTCGCATAAACCTTACAAATTGTAATAAACAATGATGTATCAGGCCATGTTACTGATGACTGATGAGTATCATCATCATCTTCATCAGCCCTTCTGCGTCCACTGCTGGACATAGGCCTCTCCCATAGCACGCCACTGGGCTCGATCTTCAGCCCATCGTCTCCAACCGCTACCAGCCACCCTATGCATATCGTCGAGTATAGGACTCTTTAATAATGAATAGTTCGATTGACCGCTGAAGCTACCATGAATTAAATTACGCATAACCATTTTCATCATACGGATTTTGTGTTTTTGAGTCGAAATAATAGCCGAACTGTGCTGCCGAAGCTGTGGATCAAACTTAGCACTTATTTTTTTTAAATTTGTGTATTAAAATACAAAAAAATATAAAAGTTTTTGCATAGGTCCCACGAAACCGCATTTCGGTTTGACCGTGGAATCACGTTTGAGTGTGAGTCTCACTTATTCTTATACATTAAATAAAAATTAAACATTAAACAAATTAAACAGAAATTAAACAACTACAGATAAAAAAACCTTCACTTAAAATAATAAAAGCATTGTACGTAATCCCACATTCATAAAACTCATGCCCTTTTTTCCATAGGTAAAAGAGCTACCCGAGTAAAAATAAGTAAGAAAACAAATAAGTAACATAGTAAAAATCACACAACATGGACTATCCAATTTCTGAGTTTTTTTAATGCATAGGCCCGGCAAACGAGCATACAGGTCACCTAATGGTAAATGATCATTGCACATCCTCATCCATGGATGTATTGCCGGCCCTTGAATCAGGAGGGGAGCGGGAAGAAAAAGGAGGGGAAGAGGTATTTACTGGTGGTAGGTCTCTCATATGTGAGAGGCCGCCTGGGTACCACCGCAATGTCTATTTCTCCAACAAACAGCTGTATATGCACTGTTGTGTTCCGGTTTGAAGGTCATTGTAGCCAGAGTAACTACTGGACATATCGAGACTTAACATCTTAGGATCAGGATGGCGAGCGCAGTGGAATGCCAAGCATTGCCTTGTGTGTGTGGTGTTGTTTGGTTTTGCTACTGTCCATGAGCGGTCGTATCGCTTACCATCAGGCGAATGGTAGGCTCGTCTCGTCATTCATTGCAATAAAAAAAAGAGGTAAAGTGTGTTGGACATCCAGCTAACCAAACGTGACGATTATATTCTATCTTTACCTAGGTATCAATCCATAATACACCAACATGCAAATGAAAACCATTCGCGGGCACCGAACCCCCGAATCTGCATATCGTGACGATCTAATCATCGGTGTTCGTACTGCGTATGTATCACTTTACTATCCAAAGTACTGCTTCATCCGAAATGCACCACAATAGCGCTAATTACGAATAATGATCGCGTCTCGACACGGTGTAGGGATGGGAAAGTTGTTGTCGATGTTTTGGATTTAATTGAAATGTTGAATTGAAATTTCTAAAGATTTTATTAAACATTTGACATTCCGTGACGCAGTTGATCAGACGCCGGCTGTGAAAGAGGAGGCCGCGGGTTCGTTTCCGCACAGACTCAAATTATTAAATATTTGTATGATCCACAGATATTTGTTTCGAGTCTGGTTGTTTGTGAGACTGAAAAGTCTGTCATAGCTTCTGATACCGATAACACAAGACGTATTATCAGCCCTTCAATTCCCACTGCTGGGCAAAGGCCTCCCTCCTTTCCTTCCATTTGCCAACACAAAACTTAGTTGATCTTAATGTGGCGTCAGGATTATGTGTTTTTATTTATTTATCACATTGCTCTCTCACCTACTATCTATAGCTTAACACATAACTTATTCAACAACTTCGTCACGAATGCTGTTGATGTTATATTATATACCATATCTATCCCATCCTGCGTAAAGGCAGGCGTCCATATTTGGATCGTACGTAACGGACGGATCGCATTAAGCGGTTTATTTTTACAATGCGTCCAATATAACTCAATGTGAACAATCCGTTTAATGCGATGCGTCCGATACGTACGGTACGTATATGTGAACTGTCTTTATAACACACTATACAAGAAAAAAAACCAACGATATATTTCATCGATAGTCTCCACCACTATCGCGTTTCGCAACGCCACGAGCCATTATGACAATCGATAGTAATCGATACACTCGCCACACTATGCAGAGCAAGGTTGCAGCCGGCACGCCATCACACGCTTACCATCGGTGCGTTAAATCCATATTTGGGCACTGGGAATCAATTAGATAGTTTTTATTTTTTGCGATAGATATTGCTAAGGAAAATACCAGTCGAATTACTGCCTGATAGGTTGGAATTTTACGTAAGAGGTAGAGGAAAATCTTCTTTGAATGTTATGTTGTCATGATTATTATTCATTTTTAGTTTAATTTTAATTAATTTAGTTTTATATTATTGTGGGGTCAGGACTATGTATGTGACTGTTGGGTGTAATTATTATTGTAATGATTAATTAATCTTCTCTTCTCTTTCTCGCGGTTCAGCCATAGGAAGTCCACTGCTAAACATAGGCCTCCCTAAAAGATCTCCACATTGGGCTGTTGGAAGTGGCCTGTGTAATTAATCGATCTATGAAAACTTAAGGTTTTTAAGATGTTGTCCATAGAAAACCCCAATGAACTTAATAATTATGATGCCTATATTACATCGCTATTAAAATACATATTTAAATATAAATTATTTTACAATAAAAAATAAATTTTTGCTGTGTTAATCAACGAGATTTAGATACACCAATCAAAAACGAAAATACATTAAAGACACGAAAAAATCTATATGCGAATATCGAACCCACGGCCTCTCATTTTACAAATCGGATTCCATTGCACCATAGCGGCTGTCAATCAAATATTTAAAAAAATCTGCATATATAAAACTGATGAGTTCCGGCATTTGAAAGCAATTGATCGCAATACGTCTGACCTGCATAACGATCACGACTAGCAACGCAACTTGTTTGTTTTGGAATCAATTGGAGATAGCATCTTATATAACTATACTTAAATAAGGTGTACATGACCTGAGGTCGTAAGGTCCTGGGTTCGATTTCAGCCTCTGCGGCGTAGTTGGCTTGACACTGGCTGTGAAACGAGTGGATTGCGGGTTCGATTCCCACACCGAAACAATTTTATTATATTAATGTTTGTGTGATCCACAGGTATTTAGTCAGTTGTTTAGTCAGTTCCAAAACTGGGTGTTTATGAGACCGAAAGTATCTCGTATCTTTTGTTACCCATGACAAAAGATCTTAGTGTGGGGTCTTGACTTTGTATGTGACTGTTGGATGTATTTATATACTTCTAGTATATGAGTATGTCTTAGTGATGGATGTCTTTCGTTTACTAAATCCACCTGAAAAAGGCTTATCATTTTACCAGATGTAACTCCGTTGTGATAGGCTCGGCCCTTATCAAATCGTGGGACGGAATGGAAAAGGCAAAACGTGGCTGAAACTCAAGCCTTTTTCCCAGAAAGTGGGTGTCCTGCCTACCCCAGGAATGCTACCAGGACACCCACGTTTCGCCTTATGTATCCCCATATCAGGCACAAATTACTGACTCCGGGCTGAAAAGGAAAAGAAAAATCCAATGTCACTTTGCCTGACCTGCGATTCGAACCCGAGACCTCAGCTTTGCAATCGTACCGTAATACAACTACGCCACCGAGGCAGTCGAAACCTTTGCAAAATACGAAATTAATGACTGATCTACCATTAGGATCCAAACAAGAGCACACTAACATTTACCTTCGGAATATCATTACTTATTCGTGTACCTCTGCCTACCCCCCGAGGATATGGTACGCCGTTATTTTCTCTACCAATCAAAAAACCAGATCAAGGATTGCTTGTGAAATGTACCGAGTTAAACTGTGTGGTTAGCTCGTGATCGATGCGTCGTGACCTGCTACCGATGAACCACATCTGTAAATGATTTTTTTAACTATTACTTGGATTTGGGTTCGTCTGTATCAAATTTTCAAACATTATTTTACTGGTGGTAGGTTTCTCTTATGTGAGAGGCCTAGGTAAGTACCAGCAATGTCTATTTCTCCCGCCAAACAGCAGTGTAAATGCATTGTTGTGTTCCGGTTTGACAGACATTGTAGCCAGAATAACTGGACATAATGAGATTGAACATCTTATGTCTCAGGATGGCGAGCGCAGTGGAGTGCCAAGCAATGCTTTGCAATTCATGGTGTTTTTTGGTTTTCTAAAGTCCATGGGCGGTCGTATCGCTTACCATCAGGCGAATGGCACGCTCGTCTCGCCATTTCATTACAATAAATAACGCTAAAAAGGATGTTTTGTTTAAATGTTGGTTTTGTCAATGTATTTAGATCGGTCGACACAGGAACCATAAGAAATTACAGTTAAGTTATCTTCAATTCCTTTGGTAACAGTACTGTTTTAGGATGACAAATATTCTGTAAAATACAAGAACATGAAAATTATAAAAAATTCCTACATTCTTTAAAAAAAAAAATATGACACTTGTTTTGACATTATAGAAAGAAAGAAAGAAAACCTGTTTATTTGTCACAAGCGAACAAAACGACGTACATAATATACAGATGTAAAAAAAAACAAAATACTAAAATTAAAAAAAACGTAGGAAGAATTTTGCACGTCGTGGCTGTGACTAGTAGGTGACTCAGCAAAATGTTGTCCCTTTCTTATTCCCATCCTTTTTCATTCCCGCACCCTGTCGATTTGACGGCAACACATCCATGATCCAAGCGTTGTGGATGTTCACGGCAGTGATCAGTTACCATCAGGTCACCTGTTTGCTCGTTTGACCATTTTTGTCTCAAGAGGAAAGCTGTCAAGCTCCCCTTTCGGTACCCTGGAGGAGGCCGAGGGGTATGTTAGTGTCACTGGCCTCCCAGCCGGGCACGCTGCAGATAATATGGCCGAGCCAGGTCCCAAACAATGTCTACACCAGCCTACCAATTGAAACCTGAAAAAAACCTGAATCGGTGTTTCCTGAGCGCTATGACCTGTCCTTCTTCAAACGAGGCTTAAAGAGAGTACTATCCTTAAGGTAGGCAGCGACTTTGTTGTGCTGGACCCCTGGCATTGCGAAGGTCTATGGGCAGCAGTAGCCGCTTACCATCAGGCGGGCCGCTAGCTCGTCTGCCTATACGGCAATTAAAAAAAAAACCCTCGGTGGCCGTCGCGCGCATTTTGGCGACACTGGATACCTCAAGGCGAGAGGCGCCCCGATTTCTTTCCTGTGTTCGCCCGGCACTGAACCATGTCTGCTCCCCTTCGTTGGGAAACAAAGTTGCTCATTTGAAATGCTGAAATCACAATATCATACAGTTTTTATAAAACATAATAGAACTACCTATTTATTAACATTTCATTCCCTCTCACTTACTAACAAACAAAACTAATATTATATATTTTATTCAATTACATAATTTCCGGCATCCATATGATTACGCGTTGCATTAGTATCATCACGGCACGCCCACAACGCGGTAGATAGAAGGTTAAAGTATTAATTAATTCTGCAATTTAGATCGTGGCATTTTAGGAATAACATGCGTCAACGGAGTGCCTTTAACACCTTGCGCTCCATAAGCTTTAATTAAAAAGTATTCCGACTGCCCCGGTCGCGCAGTTGTATGTACGATTACCACACTGAGGTATCGGGTTCGAATCCAGGGTCAGACTGTATTGGATTTTTATATTCATTATCAGTCCGGAGTCAGGAATTTGTGCCCGATATGGCGATAGGCTCGCCCCCTATCCTATAGGGACGGAACACACAAGGCGAGACGGGGGTGTCCTAGTAGCACTTCTGCCTACCCTTTTACAAAATCTAGATTCTTTCTTTCCTAGATTTTGCATACCTTTTGTTAAATACCGTAAAATAAATAAATACCACGACACAAGACTCAATTGATATGAATTTGGGTTCAAGACTATGTATGTGACTGTTGGGTGTATTTATTTATTTTTAATTCTCTTTTAAAACTGTTACACGAAGTCCTCAATTTAAATCAAAGTAATTCGAGCCTAAATTGTTCAAAATGTCAGCTTAAATGATTCAGTGACAGTCCTCAGATCATCCGAGATAGGTTCGAGAACGTAAACGATTATTAATTTAATCGATTTCCGTTTAATTGGATTTAATTAATTCTGAATTAATCTGGATGTTATTAATCGATTTTAATCATTCTTAGAGCTGGTACACATTTTAGCGGTTAATGGTTATTTGGAGATTATGGACTAGAATTTCGGATATAGGTACGCTTTGAGTTCTTGAAGTTACATGTGTATTTTAATAACAAATAAAACCAACACATTCCTGCGGTCTTATTCATAGAGTGTTCTAAAACCTATTTTAGTTATCGAATGTTTTGTCCCTTTCGAACGACTTTTGAATTCAGTTTGAGCGAAGAAGACAAAACGTTCGATAATTAAAATAGGTTTTAAAACTGTCCATTAATGCCGTTAGTCTCTATGCTTAGTCCTGACACACTAAAACTGAGTCTAGTGTCGTGGGTATCAGAAACTACGAGAGACTTCTCGGTCTCACAAACAACCAGACCCGAAAAAAATACCTGTGGTTCACACAAACATTTTTTCTCGGCGTGGGGCGGTAGTGGGGATCGAACCCGCTGCCTCTAGTTTCACAGCCGGTGCCTAAACTGCGCCACGTAGGGTAATCTCAACATGTCAATGTTAAAAACCAAATCAGTAGTAAAAGATGAAAACCAAAACAATATGTAAAATAAACAATTAGCAAGAATATTTATATATTTTATTTATATATTCTTTATTGTACACCAGGAAAAACAAACAGAGATTATAACAAAATTTAACAATAATTAATATTGTGTCCAAGCTTTACAAAACCTCTAGAATTCTAGATCATTAGCGAAATCCTATGACGATTTTGAAAGGACTCAGATAACCGTCATGGAACCATCATAAAATATGACACTCGTAAACGATTATAAATGGTTTCAATATTGGAATTTATACATTTCTTAGTAAATTACGATTCTTGGGTACTGTAACTGCGTTTTAGTAAATAAATTGGAACTATAAAACTTGAATCGGTACGTACTTTAAATAGATAATGTTCAAAACAGCCTCCGTGGCGCAGTTGGTTAGACGCCGGGTGTGAAACGAGAGGCAGTGGGTTCGATTCCCGCACCGAGACAAATGTTTGTGCGAATCACAGGTATTTGTTTCGGGTCTGGGTGTTTGTGAGACCGAAAAGTCTCTCGTAGCTAAGCTTGTTCCTGATATCCACGACACAACACTTGATCTTAGTGTGGGGTCAGGACTATGTATGTGAATTTTGGGTGTATTTATTTATTGAAACCTGTATTAATTTATTTATTTATTTATTGGTGAGGAAACCTGCATACCGTAGCGATTTTAAAGAATTTCTACGGTATATAAGTCCGCCAACACGCACTAGGCCAGCGTGGTGGACTATATGGCCACTCTCAATCGATTGTCTCGATTGTAGAGTAGGCCCGTGCCCTGCAGTGGGACGTATATGGGCTGATATATATATATATATTTATTTATTAGTTTAAAACAATTCAAATACTGTATTAGCCCATATGGGTCCAGCTGCAGGGCACGGGCCTCCATTACAATCGAGAGTACAATTGTAAGGGTTTAGGCCATAATTATCTAAGTCCACCACGCTAGCCTAGTGCAGGTTGGTGGACTTTACATACCATAGAGATTCTTACAACTGGCTATGGTATGCAGGTTTCCTCACGATGTTTTCCTTCACCGTTATGGTGCGTGACTACCAATGTCCTAAGCATTTCGTTTTGGCATCGTCTTTTTGAAGTTATTAATTAACGACCCTATTATGTAATGTGCCTTGGTAGTGCCTTATTACATAATACCTTGTATTGATGAAAGGTAATAAACATTACTATATACATACATAAACTCACGCATTTATCCCCGAAGGGGTAGGCAGAGGCGCCATCAGGACACCCACATTTCGCCTTGTATTTTTCGTCCCATGATGTGATAGGGGGCGAGCCTATCGCCATATCACGCACAAATTCCTAACTCCAGGCTGATAATGAATAGAAAAATCCAATATCACTTTGCCCGACCCGGGACTCGAACCCGAGACCTCAGCTTTGTAACCGTACCGTAATACAACTACGCCACCGAGGCAGTAATCATTACTTCCCGTATTAAACAATTAAAATAATATTCCTTACATTGGTGATTGATTGGCGGTATTGCTTGACTAATGGTGTAGGCCGACGAAAGTGATGGTGAAACTTGGAAGTGTAATTTCTAGAAATTATTACAATCTAGGATACAGATTACTATATCAAGCGATCACACTCACAAATCGATATAATGATGTTTTTTTTTATTGCGATGACTGGCATGACGAGCTTGCCATTAAAAAAAATGTTTATTTACACCAAAACTAGACAAACATAGAGAACATAAAGAAGATACATTTTAAGGGAGCAAGGATAATAATTCAGCCTAAATCAATTACATTTGTCTCAACAAAAAAGTGATCTGCTGATACCTATGCTAGGAGAACCTGTGTTATAGGTATCAGTGAAACATTCGCCTGATGGTAACGCTCATGGACAGTAGAAACCTACCACCTACCACCAAGCGATGTAGAAGTTTATAACGCCTAAAAAATTACCATCATTGGAGCTGTTCGCTCGTTTGCCGGACCAGTCCAATAAAGAAAGGCATTACAGACAGATCTATAAGCCTATGGCAACCTTGGTGCAACCGAAACACCTTGAGAAATAGCGGCGATTTATACTGTGTTTTATGTTTTAATAACAGTTTTAGAACGACTCAAGTGCGGTTTCTGAAATAATTACACACGAAAAACAATATTACAACGCGTTATGAATTAATTTGCTGGTTAAGTCAAGTGTGTTTCTAATTCTTGTTTTGTTGGGATTTCAGTGCCCCTAACCGGAACATTTTGCAGTATCGTAATAGAATAGTAATAGTAAAATTTTGTATGGGAATTTAAACAGCGCCATTGTGAGCGTATTTAGAACTAAAATTTCACAGCGGAAAACTTTTACTTTACTATACGAGAATTACTATACGATACTTCAAAATGTTCCGGCTAGGGGCACAGATACTTTTACTATAATTCTGTAAGATACATAAAATTTATTAGTTACATTATGAGAAGATGTTATTTCCGCCATAAGATATTGCAAGATATCAAGTGGTAATCTTCAACAGTAAACAATTATTACTACTCAATCAATCATGATGAATTAATTAACCAAACAAAATTACTTTGAGCCTGCATTTATAATGAATTATTATGATCTTATCAGCATTCAATAATACTGGTTCGATTGCTTAGGCTTATATTTATTTAGTAAATAAATAAGTACACCAAACAGTCACATACATAGTCCTGACCACACATTAAGATCAATTAAGTCTTGTGTCGTGGGTATCAGAAATTACGAGAGACTTTTCGGTCTCACAAACACCCAGACCTCAGACAAATATTTATTGGTACTCACAAACATTTGTCTCGGTGCGGGGATCGAACCCGCGGCCTCTCGTTTCACAGCCGGCGTCTAACCAACTGCGCCACGGAAGCTGTCCGATTTAATTGAATCTAGAACGTTACGATTTCTAACAGGGTACACAATAGTGCATTTACACTGCTGTTTAGCGGGAGAAATAGATATTGCGGTGGTACCTACCCAGGCGGCCTCTCACATATGAGACACCTACCACCAGTAAGTAATACTAAATTTAAATCCTAACCTATATCCTATACCTATTTCTAACGGCAATAAGCTCGTTCAGCTATGAGTGAAATCTCTAACCCTAACAGGAAAACATCGCGGTCGTGATTTTATTGTATGTAAAAATCTGCCTTTCATAAGTCGCTTCTAGTCAGCATATTATGACCTTGCATTAATAAGATGACCCCTACTCGCAGACTTACTCCACATATTTCAGCCTATGGCTATAAACCTTCATTTAAACATATAATTATTGTTACAGATCAATACTTGTGCAAGTACGCAATCTTAATTACTTTGATGATGTTGGTAATGAACTGTTTAATTAGATTTCATTTGTAAACGAACTCGATTTTACACGGTGACTAAAATGCATTTGATTTTGGTACGCTATATGGCCCAATTGGACCCCTCTCAATCCCACTCTGTACTGCAGTGGGATGGAATCAAGAGGATCACAAACTTTTATTTCTTTATTGAAACAAAACATTTTTTGCGGATATTATCGCGCGGATTTGGTTTAATTTTTACATTTTTACATATTCGTGTTATTGAGGGAGTTTCTTACGTTGTTTCTTGTTCACCTACCTCCATACCAAATTTCATCGAAATCCGTTAAGTCGTTTCTGAGTTCATCGCAAACAAACACACGCACGAACAGATAAACGCACAAAAATTCTAAAAATTATTGTTTAGGGTAATATTAAGTTTATACAGACCCCCAAATTAATCTCATTTATCTTCTATGTACAAACACCGATCGGTTACTTTATTATTTGTATAGAAGATGTAAACTTATGTATGTAACAACATCTTGTAAACATGATAAAACCAATAAATAATCCAAGATGAACTCCAGAAAGCTAACAACTTATTAGTAAAGATTAGTTCATGCATTATTAAACAGGCGGTTAAAATTAATTGATTTTTAATTCCTAATCAACTTTAACTGTGCTCTGCTGAATTAAATAACCGTATTTGGTGATTTGTTTTTGTCCTGTATTGACAAAATTATTTTAACGCGTTTATTTCTAGAACTTTTAATTCTTTACTATAAAATATATGCCCGTTCAATGTAAAATTGTTTCATAAACTTGAGCAAACTGTTATTCGCATCTATCTGTAAGCCATAGAACTATTTTGCATGGGAATCAAACTTGTGACCAACAGATACTTTTCCTGGGTATACCCAGACATAGTCAGGCCAGCATAATTATATACCTATGCTGTAAACGAGAGGCTGCGGGTTCAATTCCGCACCGAGACAAATATTTGTGTATTACAAGTATTTGTTTCGGGTCTGGGTGTTTGTGAAAATGAAAAGTCTGTAGTTCCTGATACCCACGACACAAGACTCGATTTGAGGACTATGTATGCGATTGCTGCAGTGGCGGATTATCCCTAAGGCAAACTAGGCACGTGCCTAGGCGCGCGAGGTTACGAAGGGGCGCGCGTGATTTCGGATATCTTCGTTTCTATGCAAAACCATTAGAGTTTCTTCTTTAATATAGCAAAGTGTGAAGTGATGTTCGTCACTCATTCATATAGTACAATCACCAACTATTCAATAAGATGATTCCTCGTTCCTTCGAAGTATATTTTTTTATATGGCTGCTAGAGCACCTTAACGGTGAAGGAAAACATCGTGAGGAAACCTGCATACCGTAGCGATTTTAAAGAATTTCTACGGTATGTAAGTCCACCAACCCGTACTAGGCCAGCGTGGTGGACTATATGGCCTAACCACTCTTAATCGATTCCCTCGATTGTAGAGTAGGCCCGTGCCCTGCAGTGGGACGTATATGGGCTGATATAGATAGAGCACCTTTTAGGTATTTGCCTAGGGCGCTCTCAACATTTAATCTGCGGGATTGCTGGGTGTATTTATTTATTGTATGCCAGGTTTTACTGCTGTGACCCCAATTCGATACTGTGATATTTTATCCCGCGGTCATTAGCAGAAAACCTGCCTGGCAATCATTCATCATGAAACTCGTGAAGTTTATATTCGAAAGTCATTTAGTAAACAGATGCATACCACTGGAAGTAATTTAGGTCATCGCGTGCTGAAATTTTAAGTGTCGTAAGTAAATTTTAAAAGCTTATTATTAGATACATTTCATTCCCAAGTCAGGCAATCCAAAGGAGAATGCCCATTTTACTATGAAACTTGGTATCGATGCGAGGATTTTTGTCCCAAGGTGAAACCTACTTTTTGAGTAGGGAAAAATACACATTTTCAATAAAAAAGTGCGTGGTGGCCTGTTGGTAACGGACCAGACGCGGCTGCCTGCATATTCACGGTGATCGCGGGTTCAAATCCCAGGGCACACCTCTGACTTTTCGGAGTTATGTGTGTATTGATAGTCAATCACCACGCACTTTAACGGTGAAGGAAAACGTCGTGAGGAAACCTGCATACCGTAGCGATTTTAAAGAATTTCTACGGTATGTAAGTCCGCCAACCCGCACTAGGCCAGCGTGGTGGACTATATGGCCTAACCACTCTCAATCGATTCGCTCGATTGTAGAGTAGGCCGGTGCCCTGCAGTGGGACGTATATGGGCTGATACTGATACTGATACTGAATAAAAATAAACATAATTGTGACCCAGGCCCGAAGTTCTTGGAGAAATGAACTTAAAGTCCAGTCACTCTGGTAGCCCTATTTGTAGTAATGACTGACGTATTGTAATGTGATGATAATTACTTTATTTTATAAAAATCTGTCGCACGGGATAAAACAGGAAAACGTTTAAGGACAAACCATAAAAAATATAAGCAGTATCGGTATAAGGGTCAACGACATTATTACCACAAATTTGATAAACTCACGCCTTTATCCCAGAAGAGGTAGGCAGAGGCGCCACCAGGACACCCACATTTCGCCTTGTATGTTCCGTCCCATGATGTGATAGGGGGCGAGCCTATCGCCATATCGAGCACAAATTCCTGACTTTGGGCTGATAATGAATAAAAAAACCCAATATCACTTTGCCCGACCCGGGATTCGTACCCGGGACCTCAGCTTTGTAGTCGTACCGTAGTACAAGTACGCCACCGAGGCAGTGTCCCCGTGTCAATGACGCTTAAGTTCGGAGTGAATGATAACTGTCACAGACTTCACAGAGCATAGTATTGATTTTTAAAAATGGAATACTATTTCGGTCGTCGAACGTTCAAATATTCGAACTTCGTTTCGAATCATAAAGTAACTCCCAGAATAGGGAGTGAGAGATAAATAGAGAGAGAGAGAAAGGAAGATGTTTAATTAGTAGTGTAGTAATAGTGATGGTACTAGGACGTGCAGGACGGTGCAGATCTACTCGCAACTAGAGCACGGCGCGGTTTATGGGTTTTAGGCGATCGTGAGGGATGCGCTGCGGAGTATGCTCTACTACAAATATATACCGGGTATATCAAGACCGCGACCGAAAACGAAGCCGGGTGGTAGTTTTAGTTGCTATAGACACAATGCAACAAAAAATTTCGCAAAATAAGCGATAGATTATCTTTTTCAATTTTTTAAAAATCATAGTTTTTAGGTGGTAAATCCTTAGTTTTTGCGAAAATAGTAATTTAAACCCTTACGTATCATTGCGTCTTTAAAAATAAAAAGATGTACATCATTATTTTGGAAAAATATGTATTTATCACCCAAATACAACGATAAGTAAAAAAATTAATTAAAAATATATTGCGATGTATTTTGCGGAATTTTTACTTGCATTGTGTCTGAACTCCCTAATACTGCCACCTGGCTTCGTTTTCGGTCGCAGTCTTGATATACCCTGTATAAAGTAATGCTTAAGGCCTATTAAAAACATTTAACTGAGTTTTATAGTTTGTTACATGGATAAGTTTTAAAATATGATTTTGTGCTGTAATTATCGTTTTTAAATATTCAATGATAAAACAATTGTGTGGTATATTTGTGGTGCTCAAAATTAGTAAAAGAATACAGTTAAATTAATCAAAATAAATAATTTAAAAATACAACATATTAAACCCAATTAACCCAGGAGTATCAATATACACATATATAAAAGCTCACACTTATATCTATCCCTGAAAGCACAGAGATGCCACTAGTGCCAATACTCCATTTTCGTTTTGAACTTATTTCGTGTCTAATTTGATAACAAAATTCCAGTTCCGAGGTAAAAAAATCTGCGATAATTCTCAACATTTTAATACATATTTTAAATAAATGTTCATAAAAAATAAATAACATTGGAATCAAATTCAGGACATCTCCGTTCACATTTCACATACTAAACAAACGAATAAAATCACAAAGGTTTGTTGTATTGTTATTTATAAAAAAAAAGAACTCAGACCAAAAGCAAATTATTATGATAAATTATTAATATTATTAAGTATATTTTTTCTCAACTATTTATTCGACGTAAACTGTAATAATAGGTTTGTAATATAGTTATTTTACTTTTTTACTTTAATGAACAAATAAAGGTATTCCTTTTCTATTTTATTCTATTGTAGTCTATAAAATCAAAATCTCTTCTTTTCCTTTTCTTATATCCATCCTAAGGTTGTCTGTAAGAAATCGCCTAGGGCGATAAGACCGCCATCTGTACTTTTTTGTTAATCTGTAATATCTTTAAATGTTTTTTATTTTTTTGTGTGCAGTTAAGAATAAATAAATAAATACGTAGAGCAACACGCGTAGCGTTCAAATAGATGCGCCAGTCCCCACACATTCACAAACATCTCTATGTGCTCGTTATTTTGGCTTCACGGTATATAAGCTAAAGGCATCCGGAGTACCATCATTCGACCATCCATCCGAGTGCAGTGGACATCCTGATTTCGGATTTATTTTAATATACAAGTGAGTATGTTATGTATTAATCGGAATATGTTTTTTGGACCAATAATCTTGCTAAAGTTTAGTGCGATAAATCGATGTATGAAATAGTGTAAATACAATGTAAACAGTTATATAACCTCTGTTATGTATACTAATTAAATAATCTAAATTACTGTGTGTAAATCAACCGGGTAATTATAATTTTAATACAAATTTCGTTTGTAATTTCTCGTGATCTTTAGCATCCTATTAGACCGAGATATTTATCAACATATCTCTTTTGCGATTTAAATCAAAGTTTCCTATATAAAAGACTGACGGCGTTCTTCATAGACAGATTTAGAACCTATTTTAGTTATCGAATGTTTTGTCCCTTTCGAACGACTTTAGAATTCAGTTTGAACGAAGAAGACAAAACATTCGATAGCTAAAATAGGTTTTAAATCTGTCTATGAATAGGGCCGTGCAAAAATAAGACGATGCATTTGAATTTAACATTGCCTTCGATTTCGTGAATAATATAAACTTAAACACTTATTTAAACACTCTTAATAGGGCAGCAAAAAACCGCAATCCATTTTAACGATGCAATTTAAACTAGGTTACTTTATATTTAAATATTCATTTGGTTTTTCATAGGTTTTAGTTAAAAGTTAAGTATTATGTTCAATTCATACCGGGTATATCAAGACTGCGACCGAAAACGAAGCCAGGTGGTAGTTTTAGTGGTTACAAACACGATTCAAATATAAATTTTGCTAAAACAGTGACAGATATATTTTTAGATTTTTTTAATAAATCATCGTGTTTGGGTGTTAAATACCTAGTTTTTGCTTAAATACTAATTAAAACCCTTACGTACCATTGCGTGTTTAAAAATAAAGTGGTGTACATCATTATTTTAGGAAAACTATGCATATATCACCCAACTACGATGATAATTAAAAAATTACAAAAAAAAAATTGGCGAATTTTTTTGCGAAGTTTTTACTTGCATTGTGTCTGAAGTCACTAATACTGAGTCACTAATAAGTCGCCTGGTTTCGTTTTCGGTCGCGGTCTTGATATACATATTCAGATTGAAGCTTAAAGTCCTCTCACAACTTTATTCATTCATAATAAATGAAAACTGGCAATTACGAATAGGACTCGCGTATCTACAGTTCCATATTGTATAAACTCATACAAACAACAATAAGTCTTCGAATCGAAATTCGGTTATAATTTATTAAACTATTTTTTAAGACTATGTTAGTAATACAATTTTATTTTATTATACCTAAAACTAGTTCCACCCATATCTTTTTAAGAGGACAGTCACAGCGGTCCATTATCATTTTCAGAATACTGTTAGTGTTGCAAGAATAATAGTTTAGCAATTGTAACAATAAAAAAATATTAATTAATATTTTTGTTCCAGATACATTTTACCTCGTTCAAAATCCATACAAAATGAAGGTAAGATTTTTGGTTTTTTGGTTATTGTCTCGTGTCATTGTGTGTTAGCTGTGAATGCAATTAACTTAACCTTATATTTTATTTTATTTGAAATAGGTACAAAAACATTAACAAAATTAAACTTAACTAACTTAACATATCGTATGCTAAAAACAGTGATAAATTTGTTAAACTAAATATTGTACACAACATTTAATTTAACATATTGATCGGTTCAAAAAATTCTGCTCGTTGCCAGGACCGTACCTAACTCCTGGTTGGTGGTATAGCAATGAGCTTGAAGTTATTCTATCTTTGAAAGGGGAAAATAATGATAATTATAAGACCTACTCTTTAACGATAAGAAATAAAGAAATATTGTGAACCCTTACTATTTTTCTAATTAGTTATTCTCGCCTCGGTGGCGTAGTTGTACTACGGTACGACTACAAAGCTGAGGTCTCGGGTTGGAATCCCGGGTCGGGCAAAGTGATATTGGGTTTTTCTATTCATGATGAGTCCAGAGTCAGGAATTTGTGCCCGATATGGCGATAGGCTCGCCCCCTATCACATCATGGGTCGGAACATACAAGGCGAAATGTGGGTGTCCTGGTGGCGCCTCTGCCTACCCCTTCGGGGATAAAGGCGTGAGATTATGTATGTATGTAGTTATTCTCGCTAAGATATATTCACAAGACTCATATTTTGCAACCAAAACCCCCGTAAACTAATTAGACAAACAAATGAATACTCTAACAAAAGCAATAAATCTCATCATCCTTTCACCACAAAAGGGTAGACACCGCAGATCACGAGTCGATCCTAATAAAGTGGACGCATCAATAAATCTCGAGATAGATTGAAATTTATTGTTTAACTGCTTGACTGAATAGGATAAGGCTTTTGCTGATTGAAAGACTAGGTGTATTAAATGAAGTTTACTTTAGTCATGTTTAAGGATAGTCTTCCAATTATTCCTTTGTATAGAGAACTCTTAGGTTATTTTTATTATTGCGTTAAATGGCGAGACATGTCATTCGCCTGATGGTAAGCGATACAACCGCTCATGGACTGTAGCTAAACCAAACACCATGAATTACAAAGCATTGCTTGGCATTCCACTGCGTTCGCCATCCTTAGACATACAATGGGTAAGTTTCAATATGTCCAGTTACTCTAACTGCAATGTCCTTCAAACCGGAACACAACAGTGCATTTACACTGCTGTTTGGCGGGAGAAATAGACATTGCCGTGGAACCTACCAAGGCGGCCTCTCACGTATGAGAGACCTAACACCAGTGGCACTAACACTAACTAATATATGTATTAGACCTACGACACTAAACTTATGTTTTAGTGTATGTCGGCTCTGACTCGACTGCCTCGGTGGCATACTTGTATTACGGTACGGTTACAAAGCTGAGGTCTCGGATTTGAATCCCGGGTCGGGAAAAGTGATATTGGATTTTTCTATTAATTATTAGCCCGGAGTCAGGAATTTGTGCCCGATATTGCGATAGGCTCGCCCCCTATCACATCGTGGGACGGAACATGCAAGGCGAAATGTGGCTGTCCTAGTGGCGCCTTTGTCTACCCCTTCGGGGATAAAGGCGTGAGTTTATGTATGTATGTATGGTCGGCTCTGTGTGTGCGGCTTTTGTGTGTATATATTTATTTAATTCTTTAACTTTTAGATCCTGTTAGTGTGCAGTATAGTCGTGGCTGTGACGTTAGCCGAACCACCAGTTGACACCAGGTAAGAAATTATTAATTTCAGTATGTATATTATACTAATGGCTTGTAAATGATGTGTATGTTGTCTTCTTTGGAAAATCATGTATTTATCTTTTTTTTATTAAGTTTTATTTGATTTTTTATGTACTGATATGTGATTTATTGTAGACCTAATAAATAAAAATAAATAATACAGGGTATATCAAGACCGCGACCGAAAACGAAGCCAGGTGGTAGTATTAGTGACTTCAGACACAAAGCAAGTAAAAATTTCGCAAAAAAAATCGACAACTTTTTTTTGTATTTTTTTTCTTATCGTCGTATTTAGGTGATAAATACATAGTTTTCCTAAAATAATGATGCAGATCTCTTTATTTTTCAACACTCAATGATACGTAAGGGTTTAAATTATTGTTTTCGCAAAAACTAAGTTTTTACCACCCAAAAACGATGATTTTTAAAAAATTCTAAAAAAATATCTGTCACTGTTTTGGTGAAATTTTTATTTGCATCGTATCTGTAACCACTAAAACTACCGCCTGGCTTTGTTTTCGGTCGCGGTCTTGAGATACCCTGTATAATTATATCTAATTTGAATTACAAAGATTTTTTATTCCATAGAGTATTTTGATAGGAATATTCCGCTTTACTCTACACTAGAAATATAATTAAACCGGAGAGTTTGTTTTAACGCGCTAATCTTTGAAACTGCCAATCGGATTCAACAAAAAAAATGCTTTTTATAGCCCAATACTTGCAGAAAGCTATTAAGCGTCACGCCATAA
Organism: Deilephila porcellus; assembly: GCA_905220455.2. Classification (NCBI taxonomy): domain Eukaryota; kingdom Metazoa; phylum Arthropoda; class Insecta; order Lepidoptera; family Sphingidae; genus Deilephila; species Deilephila porcellus. The sequence goes on along the minus strand of LR999996.1, from coordinate 880,981 downwards.
TCAAAGCATTCTACCCATTCTATTCAGTGTGAACCACGCCAGCGTAATAGTTTTGAATAAAAGAATGAAGAAAAAATAAGAAAAATAAATATCTATTTTCCAGATACCTCCCACCTACAAACGGCAATGGCGGCGGACCCTCACAGATGTATGGAGCCCCGGGTTTCGGATCTGGCTTCGGACCTGCCAGACAAACAGATGCCCTGTTCAGGTTAGATAAGTTCTAATATATTCTAAATGTGAAAGATTGTGATCCATCGTAAGACATTTGATTTAGGAAGAAAAACCGTCATGATCTCAATTTTAGTCATGCACGCATATTTAGGCATCCTTGTAATTACAAGGATACAATATGTTACAAGTAAATTATAAATTGATTAATTCATCAACGTATTATTTACGACTTAAATCAGCCAGGATCAAAAGATGCACCAATCAATTAAAACCGGCCACTAAAGCTCGGCGATTATTTTAGGGTTGGTAGCTAAATAAGTAGAACAAATTGGTATGAAAGTAAATTTAATATCAAATATCAACAAAATCGTTTTCGTTCCAGAGGTTCTTCCTTCTCCGGCTCTCGCGGTGGTTCCCGCCGTCCCTCCCCCCAATACGGACCTCCCTCATCCCAATACGGAGCACCTCAGTTTACCCCATCATCTCAGTTCGGAGCTCCTGGGCAAGCTCCATCATCTCAATATGGGGCACCTGGACAAGCTCCATCATCTCAATATGGGGCACCTGGACAAGCTCCATCATCTCAGTATGGGGCACCTGGTCAAACCCCGTCTTTAAGTTATGGGGTTCCTCAGAATGGTCCATCGACGCAGTATGCAGCCCCATCCGCTTTGTATGGCGCGCCCCAGAATGGTGGACATTCTGGAGGTGCTCCATCGCAGTTGTATGGCGCTCCTGGTGTTGGAGGTAAGGATTTGATGGTGTTTATTTAAATACTAATTTACAATAAATTGGTACTGCTAATTCCTAAGTGCGTGGTGGCCTGTTGGTAAAGGACCAGACGCGGCTGCCTCCATGTTCACGGTGGTCGCGGGTTCAAATCCCAGGGCACACCTCTGACTTTTCGGAGTTATGTGTGTATTGATAGTCAATCACCACGCACTTTAACGGTGAAGGAAAACATCGTGAGGAAACCTGCATACCGTAGCGATTTTAAAGAATTTCTACGGTATGTAAGTCTGCCAACCCGCACTAGGCCAGCGTGGTGGACTATATGACCTAACCACTCTCAATCGATTCTCTCGATTGTAGAGTAGGCCCGTGCCCTGCAGTGGGACGTATATGGGCTGATATAGATATAGATTCCTAAAATTGTATGTGAAAAAGCAAAGTTTGCTTGCAGCCCTATAAAGTTTAGAAAAACAGTTCGATGATAAATCCTTAGATATCCTGAATAAAAATATAAATGTATGTAACAAATAAATATTGTTATATAAAACCCTTACTATGACCTAAAAATTACACAAATTCTGTATTGTTACGTGTCCAACTTGTGTCTAACTATAGCATACTAGCTACTGCATGAAAATAACGCACTTCCTTTCATGAAAATAGAACAAGTTGACTTATTAATAGAATATCGTGCTCAATTAATGGTAAAAAGATGCTTCTACCAGCACAATAAGACATTATATTACCATTCCAGGTGGTCAATTCTCTCACGGAGGTGCTGGTGGGCAGAGCAGGCAGTACCTGCCACCTGGAGCTGGCAGGGGATACGATGATGGCAGCAACGGGGTAAGAAGAAACTTTAATCAATTTTGTGTAGTTGATAAATACTAGGGTAAAAGAGGAAAGTCTAAATACTAAATCGACTGAAGATAGGTGAGTAGCAAAGGAGGTAGATGGGAGTAGACGACTACTGAGATAAAATAATATTATCAAAATGGAAAGAGCTCGCTTTAACGTAACTTTATATTGCTGTAATAAATGTTTGACATTGAGCTTGATGTGAAAATTGGGAACGAAGATTGAGCTTAGTCTAGTTTGTCATAGATTTAAATATGCATATTTTTACTAATACTTGGTAAGTAAATAGTCAAACAACCCACATGTACAATTCATAATATTATTATGTAAAACTATTTGGCTTTTTAAAATATTATGATCTCCCAATTTTACGATATTTAGCATATACAGTATGTCAATTTAGCTTGCCGTGCTTCAAAGTACTCTGTTCTTTTATTTCCTTCTTCACATATGTATGACCGTTTAATCTCTGCTATTCTCATATAAATACTGATGTAAATTCCAGGAGCCAGCCAACTACAGCTTTGAGTACATGGTGAAAGATGACGAGTCCGGCAACGACTTCGGTCACCGTGAGACCAGGCTCGGAGACAGGGCTGAAGGCCTTTACTATGTGCTCTTGCCTGATGGCAGGAAACAGGTAACTACTAACTAGCATGCTAAACTATCCAAGACTTTGGTATACTCCCGGAGAGTATCGAATATGCGAGATTATATTTTGCTGGTTGAGGAAATCGTATCTTCCCAGATAGAGAACATCATATAGGGTGGTAGCATAGCTGTCATAAACTGGGGTTCAGACAGGATATATCTGGTTTCAAGGATATCAGCAGTGTCAATCGGCGAGAGGTTGTTCTATCTCAATAATTTCATTGCTAGTGCAATTAGGTGCATTTTAATAAGTTATTCATGCAAAACGTAAGTCACTTTGTAGTGCAAATAATGCATGTTGTATAGAATCTGGAAATCTTTAAGCGAGGGCATTTATTCAGCAACGAACGTATTATTAAAATCAGTATTACGCTCATTTTTCAGACCGTGGAATACGAAGCCGACCAGGACGGCTACAAGCCCAGGATCTCCTATGACGACACTGCAGCTGGCTACGGAAGAAACGGACAGGGTTATGTCAACGGCGGCTACAACCAGGGAGGACCTTACTAAATATGCTCTTAGACCGTTCAAAAATGGCTCTGTTTCATCTCCCACCGTCAGAATACACTATTATATATCTATGGATAGTAATTTGGGGCTATAGTTTTCGTAAACAATGGAAAAGTAATTCGGAAACAATATTTTGAAGTTTGTTACTCTTAGTTTTTATAAATGCATTCTATCTAATGGGGTACTCTTAGGAACCCCCAGGTTCTTTGGGATAATTTCTATCTATACAGTGTGTTTAGAAATCCCAGATTCTTTGGTTAGCTCCTATCTATGAATGGGGTATTATTAGATACTCCTTTTTTTTTTGGAAAGACTTCTGGCTGCACGTGGTGTGTTTTTAGGAATTTCGTCTCTATGATATTTTAAACCCCTTCATCTAATGGCCATTTTTGATCGCATTGTAATTATATTAATAACGACGACTCGTGCTTATTTTACGGAGAAACGATTATTTATAATGTACAAAAACGCTTATAATTAGTGGTTAAGATATAAATCCTATAAATTATTTATGTTTATATAAAATCTGTCACAAATTTATTTGTAATTTATAAACTTTGTAACGTTATTATTGTGGATATTATAGGCCAGTTTCACGATTACATTATATGATTATTTATTTAAATTTACATAAATTGTTACCAGTAATTAAAAATTGTGTGCAATATTTTGTTAACTTTCCCTTCTGTCGAATTTATTTTGTATCTTTTACGTCTTGTATTGTTTTGTAAATTCTGTAGTTATTTGTAACATTTTGTAGTGCAATATAAATGTAAATAAACTTTTTATAAATAACAAACACTTTAATTTAACACCCTTAACAGGTTAGGTTTTAACAGCTACAGATTTTTGACGTCAAACTTCTTTAGCACGGTTTTGATTTGACAATTCGATGATACGAATAGTATTCTGTCTACCAGGGCATCAGAGAAAGGATGGAGGTTTCGTTAAACCTACGCCAATGTCACCAATATGCGAATTATTTCTCAGAGAACAAAAGTACTATGGTAACATGGAAGGAAAGAAGTTTTTCTAAAAGTTCGACCTTGTATGTAGCCTACTAAGTGGAAATATTATGTTTTAATGACGTCAGTTCAACACTGCCATTTTTTTATTCAGGCTATAAACTATAAATTAAACAAAGAAAAGTTAAAAGTCGTAAAATATATTCCTCATATTATCCTATATACTTTACGAACTACGATTCACTTCTTCGACTTTTCTTTCAGCAGTGAGTTTACTAGTATTATTAACACAATAACAATATTTATTAAGATGTGGATGTGTTGCCAGCACACAATCTGGTTCATGTCCGTACCTGAAAACGAGAACTTTTTAATTTTTTTCTCAGGTCCGGATAACGAGCAAAAAACTCAAAAATTTACGACATTTCAATCTTAGATCTGCGTTGTCGCCTACTTGAATGGAATAAAAAGGAAGAGAAATGATGACTCTATGAAGGAAACACGAAAGCAAAGCGTTACGTTTACAAATAGCGTCGACTCCTCCACGGAGGCTGTTGAAACTTTACAGTCAGAAATAATTTAAAAAGTATTAAATGCTCACGCGCTAATCCTGGACACGTCCTTATCGTCCAACGTAAAGTAATTTTCCTTCACATAATATCTCATGGAGGCTTCATACATGGCATTTGCTGGTGCAGCCACCAACTAGAAAAATAAAAATACAGTGATAAGGCCGAGTCTAAAATGACCTTTATACGTTTAGACATATTTGTATGAAATGAAATGAAATTCGTTTATTGGTCACGTAGGCAATTAAATAGCTCTTATGACAAGTCAATACACATAGTACTTATTTTCTATTTACAAGATATTCGTTGTAATTTTTATATTAATTTTATTATATTAAGTATTATACACTACTCACAAAAATCAAAGGACACTTTCCTTGATCAATTTTTCTTGGTGTTCCCCGAGAGTCTGCATCTTGGAGAAAACTGACCGTTAAGAAATTCGGAAACCAAAACTTGAAAGCTTGAAACGTCTACTTTGCAGATCTGCGCTCCATTACCCGACTCCTCGCGAAGCCGACAAGCAATCGTAAGAAAATCAACGAGAAAAAAAACATCCTAAATTCTTCTGGATTTCAAAACCGTGCATTTACTTGGGTAGCACCTTTCCGGTGACATCACCATAAAATTTCCGTAGACAACCCAATCGCCCCCAATTCGATACACCAGAAACCCCCGCGACACGACTTGGAGCAGACCTATGGCAAATCAAAGCAAAAACGGCCCATCACACCTTGACATTGGACCACTCCACGAATATCAATCATGGGAAAAACAAAATCAGAACCCTAGCAACTCCAAAACATGTTCTATAGGATGGCACTAAAGTCCTATGACAATGAACAGTACCTCTAAGTAAAACCGTTGACCGAAAAAAAGATAAAAAAACGGTTATTCATGGACACTCGGAAAACACTGCACATCCCTGGACAAAAGAAACGAACGAAGGATACCGTCGGCAACTTCTCAACCCCAAAGCATTCCAAAGACACTCCGAAAACCTCAAACCGCTCCGATCCGATCATCCCAGTGTTCGGAAGGTCTGAACCCACTGCATTCGTCAAAATCGTCGCAACAAGCATCTTTCGCATGTGATCGATTTTTGTCACTTCAGAATGCTTTTCCGGTGCCTATCCATACCCTTTCAATCAAATCATGTTCTCCAACGTTTTCGCCATTCTCCGCAACTGTAAAAATAATACTGGCACTGTATGTACTGTATAAGCCAGATGGGCCACTGCTGAGTACACGACTCCTCTACGGAGTTCGATTGAGAGGGGTTAGGCTATTGTACACCACACTGTCATAGTGTTAGCTGTCTTCTCAAAGAAATTATTGTAAATCTGCATAGTATGCACATTTCCTCACTGAGCTTTCCTTCACCGTTGCAGTGCGTGATGATTAAATAACTAACATAAATGACTCCAAAAGTCATGTGTGCCCTTGGATTTGAACTCGCAACCACAGTGAAAATTTTGGTAGCGTCTGGTCCGTCACCGATTAACGTAAACAATGTATATCCTTAGAAAAAAAAAGAGATTGGCATAAAATAATAATAATAATAATATAATACTTAATATAATATAGAATTAATATAAATATTGTAACAAATATCTTGAAATAGAAAATAAGTACTACGTGTATTGACTTGTCATAAGAGGTATTTAATTACCTACGTGACCAATAAACGAAATTCATTTCATTTCGTTTCATTGTGTTTTATTTCTTTTCATTTCATTTGCCACCATGTACTTATAAAGAAGTCAGTGATATATATATTGATGTATCGAAAATTACCCATGATTTTCAAGTCAATAAATTACCTTAACTTGATAATACTCCTCTTCGCTTCTGACCTGCTGCTTTCCCTCTCCAAACAGACTCTTCTTCTCCATCTTCTTCAGCATTTCCTGGTTCGGCATGTGTATGAACACCCAGTGGATGGTTTTCAAAGTTCGTTTGGCACATTTCGACCTGGATTATGAAGAACTTTCAGAATATGTAACACGCATACTGTCATTTTATCATGATTAATCTGATCTTTTAATACTTAGTTAAAATTATATAAATACAGGGTATATCAAGACTGCGACCGAAAACGAAGCCAGGTGGTAGTATTAGTGACTTCAGACACAAAGCAACTAAAATTTTGCAAAAAAAAATTTCAACCTTTTTTTTTATTTTTTTTTTTACTTATCGTCATATTTGGGTGAAAAATACTTAGTTTCCCTAAAGCGATGATGTACACCTTTTTATTTTTAAAGACTCAATGGTATGTAAAGGATTAAATTACCGTTTTCGCTAAAACTAGGTATTTAGCACCCAAACACGATGATTTTTAAAAATTTGCTAAAAATAATCTGTTGCTTTTTTTGCGAAATTTTTAATTGCATTGTGTTTGTGACCACTAAAACTACCACCTGGCTTCATTTTCGGTCGCAGTCTTGATATACCCGGTATAAAGAGACTCCCAAACAGTAATCAAGTAATAGATATTACCTTATTATTTACATTACCAAAAAATAGCTAGCATAATAGGCTTACAACAGTACAGTAAATTTTCTCAGATTTTTATTACATCCTAGCTCCATCAAAAACAGGAATACTTATATGACTAAGATAAAAAGGCATATATGTAACTCAAGTCTCAACAACCAAAAATACAAACCACTGTTACTATTCGACTAATTGACTTATTTTCGACACCATCCCCCAAAATCATATAAATCACCATACAAACAAACCATACAAATAAGTTACCTCTTCTCATTGAAATAAAACTAATTTATACGGATTTTATTGCGATTTGGTTAAATTTTTACATTTTTTAACTTCCCGACGTTTCGATTGCTTTACAGCTTTCGTGGTCACGGGGCGGACTGAGGCATTAGTCATCCGCTCAGTGACTGTTACAATTTAACTACCCTTAATTTCAGTATTTCAATGTGTAACATTCGCGTACATCTAAGAAACCATTACCTCTTCTCCTCCGTAATGTTATTGATGTAATCTAGCAAAAAGACAGCGGCCCTCTTATAAGTAGGGTCTGATTCCGTCACGTTTCTCCATTTCGCACAAGCGCACCAGTGAGGCAAGATGCCTGCCTCCCCACACGATCTGCTTTTAGGAATCTTAAATAACACAATTGTTACATAATTTCATGCATAAACTCACGCCTTTATCCAGGAGTAGGCAGAGACGCCACCAGGACACCCACATTTCGCCTTGTATGTTCCGTCCCATGATGAGATGTGGGGCGAGCCTATCGCCATATCGGGCACAAATTCCTGACTCAGGGCTGATAATGAATAGAAAAACTGAATATCACTTTGCCCGACCCGGGATTCGAACCCGAGACCTCGGCTTTGTTTGTACCGTAGTACAACTACGCCACCGAGGTAGACTATAATTAATATTAAAGATAAAATTCGACAGCCCCCGTGCGCAGCTAGTCGAGACCTAGCTGTGAAATGAGAATCCTCGGTTTTGATCCCCGAATCGAGGCAAATGTTTTAACAGACAAATATTTTTTTTAGTTTCGTGATGTCAGATCGAAAAGTCTTTCCTAGTTTCTGATTAGTACCAAGATTTGTCACAAATAGCATCTCTACCTTTCCTTGGATAATACAGGAGAGCGTGTACACACAACTATATAAAGCGTTTTTTTTCAAAAGGTAAGCCAAAGACAATTTGGACAAACAGAAGTGAAAAGCTATGATGATAATGATGGTCATAATGGTGAAGCCAAAGACTCAAACGACATAATATGTTTGATGCATGTACAAAGGGAATCCTTTAGGAATCGAGATATGTGGACGCCTCGCCGCTGTTATGTATGTATGTGCATATATACATACATAAAGTCACGCCTTTATCCCAGAAGGAGTAGACAGAGGCGCCACTAGAACAACCACATTTCGCCTTGTATGTTCCGTCCCACGATGGCGATATCGTCCCCTATCACACAGGGGCGTGCGCTCCTTGTAGGCAGAAATGCACTGCTTTACTTGCTATTCACAGATATTTTAATAAAACGTTCGTACCAAGACGATAACTTTTATAACTTTTTGAATCGTTATATCTCAGAAACGGTGGCTCGTAAGAAAAAAAGTATTGATACATTTTTTTTAGATAATTTTATGATCTACAATTTTTGTATGAGGTATTTTTATGATAAAACTTACCGTTTTGCTGAAAATCGCGAAAAACTCATTTTTTTAACTTTGACCTTGAATATTTTTTTTTCCTTACAGGGGAATGATGGGGAACTTCTAGACATTGTTTATAATTATGTTTTGAACAATTTCACAGAAATTCAGCTTGTTGGGACTTTATGTAACTTCACTCTCATTTTTTGGTCTAAATTGACCGGACTACTTTAACAATTAACAGCTACTGATTTTTGACGTCAAACTTCTTTAGCACGGTTTTGATTTGACAATTCGATGATACGAATAGTATTCTGTCTACCAGGGCATCAGAGAAAGGAAGGAGGTTTCATTAAACCTACGCCAATGTCACGAATATGCAAATTATTTCTCAAAGACCAAAAAGTACTAGGATGACATGGAAGGAAAGGAGTTTTTCTACAACTTGTCACCAATATGCGTAGGTAAGAATTTTATTAAAATTCCACCTTGAATGTAGCCTACTATGTGGAAATATTATGTTCTAATGACGTCGGTTCAACACTGCCATTTTTTTATTCAGGCTATAAACTATAAATTAAACAAAGAAAAGTTAAAAATCATAAACTATATTCCTCATATTATCCTATATACTTTACGAACTACGATTCACTTCTTCGACTTTTCTTTCAGCAGTGAGTTTACTAGTATTATTAACACAATAACAATATTTATTAAGATGTGGATGTGTTGCCAGCACACAATCTGGTTCATGTCCGTACCTGAAAACGAGAACTTTTTAATTTTTTCTCAGGTCCGGATAACGAGCAAAAAACTCGAAAATTTACGACATTTCAATTTTAGATCTGCGTTGTCGCCTACTTGAATGGAATAAAAAGGAAGAGAAATGATGACTCTATGAAGGAAACACAAAAGCAAAGCCGCAAAGTTTACAGGCCGCGTCGACTCCTCCACGGAAGCTGTTGAAACTTTACAGTCAGTAATACTTTAAAAAATATTAAATGCTCACGCGCTAATCCTGGACACGTCCTTATCGTCCAACGTAAAGTAATTTTCCTTCACATAATATCTCATGGAGGCTTCATACATGGCATTTGCTGGTGCAGCCACCAACTATAACAATGAAAATATAGTGATAAGGCCGAGTCTAAAATGACCTTTATACGTTTAGACATCTACATGTACTGTATAAGCCAGATGGGCCACTGCTGAGTACACGACTCCTCTACGGAGTTCGATTGAGACGGGTTAGGCTATTGTACACCACACTGGCATAGTGTTAGCTGTCTTCTCAAAGAAATTATTGTAAATCTTCATAGTATGCATATTTCCTCACTGAGCTTTCCTTCACCGTTGCAGTGCGTGATGATTAAGTCAATAAATTACCTTAACTTGATAGTACTCCTCTTCGCTTCTGACCTGCTGCTTTCCCTCTCCAAACAGACTCTTCTTCTCCATCTTCTTCAGCATTTCCTGGTTCGGCATGTGTATGAACACCCAGTGGATGGTTTTCAAAGTTCGTTTGGCACATTTCGACCTGGATTATGAAGAATTGTCAGAATATGTAACACGTATACTGTCATTTTATCATGATTAATCTGATCTTTTAATACTTAGTAAAAATTATATAAATATAAAGAGACTCCCAAACAGTAATCAAGTAATAGATATTACCTTATTATTTACATTACCAAAAAATAGCTAGCATAATAGGCTTACAATGGTAAAGTAAATTTTCTCAGATTTTTATTACATCCTAGCTCCATCAAAAACAGGAATACTTATATGACTTTAAGATAAAAAGGCATAAATAAGTAACTCAAGTCTCATCAACCAAAAATACAAACCACTGTTACTATTCGACTAATTGACTTATTTTCGACACCATCCCCCAAAATCTAATAAACCATACAAATAAACTATACAAATAAACCTTACAAATAAACCATACAAGTAAGTTACTTCTTCTCATTGAGATAAAACTACTTTTTACAGATTTTATCGCGATTTGGTTTAATTTTTAAATTTTTTAACTTCCCGATGCGACGTTTCGATTGCTTTACAGCTTTCGTGGTCACGGGGCGGACTGAGGTATTAGTCATCCGCTCAGTGACTGTTACAATTTAACTACCCTTAATTTCAGTATTTCAATGAGTAACATTCGCGTACATCTAAGAAACCATTACCTCTTCTCCTCTGTAATGTTATTGATGTAATCCAGCAAAAAGACAGCGGCCCTCTTATAAGTAGGGTCTGATTCCGTCACGTTCCTCCATTTCGCACAAGCGCACCAGTGAGGCAAGATGCCTGCCTCCCCACACGATCTGCTTTTAGGAATCTTAAATAACACAATTGTTACATAATTTCATGCATAAACTCACCCCTTTATCCAAGAGTAGGCAGAGGCGCCACCAGGACACCCACATTTCGCCTTGTATGTTCCGTCCCATGATGAGATGGGGGGCGAGCCTATCGCCATATCGGGCACAAATTCCTGACTCCGGGCTGATAATGAATAGAAAAATTGAATATCACTTTGCCCGACCCGGGATTCGAACCCGAGACCTCAGCTTTGTTTGTACTGTAGTACAACTACGCCACCGAGGCAGTCCATAATTAATATTAAAGATAAAATTCGACAGCCCCCGTGCGCAGCTAGTCGAGACCTGGCTGTGAAATGAGAATCCTCGGTTTTGATCCCCGAATCGAGGCAAATGTTTTAACAGACAAATATTTTTTTTAGTTTGGTGATGTCAGATCGAAAAATCTTTCCTAGTTACTGATTCGTACCAAGATTTGTCACAATTAGCACCTCTACCTTTCCTTGGATAATACAGGAGAGCGTGTACACACAACTATATAAGGCGTTTTCATTCATAAGGCAAGCCAAAGACAATTTGGGCAAACAGAAGTGAAAGCTATGATGATAATCATGGTCATAATGGTGAAGCCAAAGGCTCAAACGACATATTATGTTTGATGCATGTACAAAAGGAATTCTGTAGGAATCGAGATATGTGGACGCCTCGCCGCTGTTATGTACATACATACATACAATAAGTCACGCCTTTATCCCAGAAGGAGTAGACAGAGGCGCCACTAGAACAACCACATTTCGCCTTGTATGTTCCGTCCCACGATGCGATATCGCCATATCGGGCACAAATTCCTAACTACGGGCTGATAATCGATTGAAAAATCCAAAATCACTTTGCCCGAACCGGGATTCGAACCCGAGACCTCAGCTGTGTGATCGTACCGTAGTACAACTACGCCACCGAGGCATGTGTGTATGTTAACAAAAGATTCTTTAAAGAAGATTGTATACTTACAGGTCCAAGCATACTCATGCCCCTTGTCAGATCAGACCCCGGGACTTTATGCGAATTGCTGTATTTCTTCAAATCTACAACATCGAGTATCGTCGTGTGCAGATCGTATGGCGTCGTCAATACCTCGGCGTTTGCCTTCAAATTTACCAGGGCTTCAGGCCGCTCCTTCATTAGTTTTGATGGCAAAGTTATTGTTACCAGTGGTAAACGTTCTTCTATCCTGCCTTGGTATGACTTGCGTATGTTGTCGTATCTGGAAATGTCAGGAGGTAATTATCATGGTACATAAGAGTGATGCACTCAAAAAATAATCAGAAGATACGTGTCTATACATAGTAAATTACACCTTATTTTTACTGTTTACGAAAAAACTCGTATATTACAAATATTTTAAAGGTACCTATGTCTATTTCTGCACTAGGGCAGCATAGAGAAGTAAGGAGTTGAATTTGTAGCAGTAAGTCAATTGCCCTTTATTAGATCATGTGGATCATAGAGATTACGAATATGATTGGTACTGCGGTGGGAAAATATCCTATAACATCAAACCTTTTGGAGATGTTAATAAAGTGAAATCGGGTGAGGGTAGTTTATTGAATCCATGGTATAAAAAGATCTTATTTAGGAATATACCCTGAAACAGTTATTACTTACTTAGCCCCATGATCACCCATGACAATCAGCAGAGTGTCTTCCAAATATCCCTGACGTTTGAAACCCCTCAGGAACTCCACAACACTATCATCAGCTGATGATATCTGATTAAAGTCATCGTGACTGATGTCTGCTATGAACGTGAAGCAGAAACGCTTGCCGTCCAAGTGCAGGAACTGAAAAATAATCAATTTTATAGGTACCGGTACGACAATATTCAATGTATCAGATGGATGATATTATGTTGCCCTGCCTGATGTAAAATATGCGTCAACTGAATAAACACTTTTAATAATGTAAATGAAGGTCTTTTAAACCCTTCATTAAATTTAAATTACCCGCGCATTTCTTACATCAAAGTATTATCTGTGGTGGCAGCAATTTGCTATATGTTCACTATTTAATAGAAAAACACTCTGTATACCATAGACTCTATGGCATAGAGTATTGTAAAAAAATGGCTAGTTTATGGGTCTACATGCTTGGAAGAATAAAAACGTTACGAGGCTATTAGAAATATTTAAGATTGTACTCGTGAAAATATTAATTGAAGCAATAGCTTTAAATGTTGTTTCTTTTTACAGAGCAACAACGTGGCTATTTTTGTTTCAATAAACACCATATTACATAAAAATGAATATAATGACTTTCCCACCATTGCATCGTTAACTCTGGCAGCTATCTAGGAATACATCATATCCTAAGTTAACACCGAAACGCGTCGTCAAATGAAGAACCTGAAGTTCCTTCCAATTATTATTTATCACACCACACTCGTGAAATCTAACAATTGATAATTTAGCTTTAACAGGCTTAAAAATGGCTCTACCACTTCTAAGGTAAAGTGCTGATAACATGTGGTTTTAATAAACAAAAAAACTCGTCCTACCCGACTGAACTATCACGCTGATTCCATAATAGGTGAACCATTTTGTCAATCCCTAAAAACAAAACTACCGACCTGTTTAGTAAGGTTGATCATGACATCATACTGCGGTGTGCTCCCTATACAGAACCTAGCTCTGACTCCATGCCACCATTTCCTTCCATTAGAGCTCTCCTCCATGAAGAACGAACGAAGGTAGTGGTCTGCGGGACAGGCGTCGAAACCCTTGTAGTGTCTCTGAAACGTGCCTATCCAGGGCATGTCTTCTAAATATGCTGTGCGGTAGCTGAAACATCATAATATACTTCGGTAATGTATTAAATAAATAATAAATACACCCAGCAGTCACATACATAGTCCTGACCCCACACTAAGATGGAGTCTTGTGTCGTGGGTACCAGGAACTACGAGAGACTTTTCGGTTTCACAAACACCCAACCCGAAACAAATATCGGTGGTTCACACAAATATTTGTTTCGGTGCGGGGATCGAACCCGCGGCCTCTTGTTTCACAGCCCACATCTAACCAACTGCGCCACGGAGTCTGTCGAACTCTGTACTTACTGTTTAAGCCCATAATCAACTACTACTATGCACGCACCTCCTCTACAAAAGAACGTTCGATTAAGACGGATAAGGCAGTAGACACGCTGGCGTAGACTGGCTTGGCGGTCTTATACTACAAAGTCTTGTAAAATTACTACAGTATGCAGATTTCCTCACGACTTTTCAGTCTTGATCATAACCATTAGCATAACAGATTGTCCCTATTTATCATCAATTTTAGTCAATCTACTTATTGTGTGAATAAACATAGTCCTCTCCCTAGGGTTTCCACGGGTGATTTCTTAATAGCTGTCTGCATCCAGCGATTTCCTTCAACCTTCTCTAATATATTCACAATTACATACCCATCAACCTTCAACTGATGAAATAAGAAAGCTTTGTGGTCCACGTGGTCTGTTTTGGGATTTGAATGCCATTTGGGTAGATCGAGGCCAGTCAACATCGGATACAGAGTGCTGAATGTCCCTTCTCCAACTATGTTGTAACTGAAATGTAAAATATATTTATTAGTGTCCTTAATACTGGCGATGTGCCTATTTTCCAGATTGTAAATAATAATACATCAGTGGATACGCCCGCTGCTGAGTACCGAATAGTCACATGTCGGGCGCAGTGGAATTTCAAGCAATGCTTTGTAATTCATGGTGTTTGGGTTTCTACTGTCCATGAGCGGTCGTTTCGCTTACAATTAGGCGAATGGTATGCTCGTCTCGCCATTCATCGCAATAAAAAAAGCATATAGCGTCCAAACGATTATCAAAAACTACGAGTAACTTTTCGGTGTCACTCCCACCTACAACACTACACCTAATCACGATAACATTAATTGTCTTGGTGTAGGGATCTTAACGGCCTCTCGTCTCGCAGCCAGCGTCTACCCAACTCCGCCATAGAGGCTGTTATAACATAGTTTATATGTGCAAATACATTTATACCTTTTCATAATAACAGCATTAATTTCCTCCTGTAGAACTTTGTAGGTCTTCGGCATTTTTCGTATGAAGCCATTGTGAGATATGGAGTCGAAACACAGGACCATGATGTTGATGGTGTTCTCCCGTCCTTTCCCTGGTGGCGTGATGGGTACTGGTCGAAGACCGGCCTTATAGCCAAACCATCGCGTCGATAGTATACCTAGACTAGAGAAATAAACTAGACTTAGATCTGGCCATGAAAGTTAGTTGAGCTGTCTATAATATAATGCGTGGTAGATAAGGACGAAGCTTGGGACTATATATTGATAATAAAAGACAAATTAACAACATTAAAATGACGACCAGAGTCCAGACAACGCACAGCGTACATCGCCAGAAGTATGGAGTTTTGTACAGGAGTTCTTTTTTAAATGACTTACGGGAAGACTAAGAAAGATTACTTACAAGTCCTCTAGGGGCAAACACAGCCACTTTAAATTGTCAACCAGATATTGAAATAATTCAAATCTTGCTAACGCATTTTAATAATGATACCAACAATTAGTTAATGCAAAAGCAATTGCGAATCAAAACGAACAGGCGCTAGACATTACTGTAATTTGTAAAATGGATTCATGCCATCGACAGTTCCTAGCTTATAAGAGTTGCAGTGGCTGAATAGTCCCGGATCTCTAGTGAAATAAATCTGTATCAGCCCATATATTTCCCATTGCAAGGTG
This sequence comes from Deilephila porcellus, assembly GCA_905220455.2. Taxonomy (NCBI): domain Eukaryota; kingdom Metazoa; phylum Arthropoda; class Insecta; order Lepidoptera; family Sphingidae; genus Deilephila; species Deilephila porcellus. The sequence goes on along the minus strand of LR999996.1, from coordinate 865,278 downwards.
CCCTCCTCTACTACTACTACCATTGACAGGGGTTAAGCCATATAGACACTACGCTGGCAATGCGTTGGGAAATAAGTCTATGGAATACAAAATCAACTCCAATTTACCCCTTCTTATCCATCCCAGAACAAGACACCTTTATATGATCGCTTCTGTTTAATGTGTATTTATCACCACCGGATATTCTAACAGCATCTCCTATGATATATTCCTGGTCGTTGATATAAACTATATCTTTGTAGTTGCACACTACGCGGTCCATTGTCTTTAGTATTTTGTCGACCACGGAACATTGCGATTGCTGTTTAGAAAAGAGCGTTTTTAAAACAATTGTGTAATGGATTTGATGTAACAACACTTAGATCTATCATTTATAAGTAATGAAACAAATGTCACATTGGTATTTAAAATTCTAAAAATCAATATTTTTATATATTCTGGAAAAGTTATATCATCATCATTATCATTGTCAGCCCTTTGCAGTCCACTGTTGGACATAGGCCTCTCCCAAGGTACGCCACAGAGCGCGGTCTGCTGCTTTACGCATCCAGTCGCTGCCGGCCCTCTTGTGCAAGTCGTCCCGTCATCTGGCCAGAGGACGACTTGCACAAGAGGGCTGGCAGCGACTGCAAAGTTGTATATCTTGAATGTAATAATTCAGTAATTTAAGGTGTCAATATGGATACGCTATAGGTATTGATATATCAACATCGTTTCAATTAATGTGGTCCTGTCTTTATTTTTATTTAATCTAGGTACAAAGCATAGGGGTCGTATTGGTTTTTAAAATTACTCCCATGGTATGTGAAATCTACCAACCCGCAATAGACCAGCGTGGTGGCTAAAGCCAAAACCTTTTCAATCGAACTGTCGATTATAAGGAGTCCATTGCTCAACTATGAGCCCATGTAAGCTAATATAATAAGGACCACGTTCACCATCTTCAAGTAAACCGTTGATTAGTTAGTCTTTGATTAACGTTAATTGCCAAGTAGAAGTGCCGAGTATTTTTCGTCGATTTCACAAGTGAAAATAAAATAACAGTAACAACGTGCTGGTTAAGTGAATGACATAAGAAATTTAACAAATCATTCGTTCAATATTACGTCAAATGTCCCCCGCCGAGCCTTCCGCTGAAATGTCAATGTATTTTTTTCTTAAAAATAAGAACGGTTGTTGAGATTTTAACCTTATTTTAACCATCAAGTAAATATGCTAATTGGCAGACGATGTACTGTCAAGTCAAGTACTGATTAGTGTAATCATAGGATTAGTGTTACAGGAGCGTTGTGAAATCGATACGTGATGTTAAGGTTGACTTTAACTGATTACTAGCCTACTTGACACTTTACTTGAGGGTGGTGAACGAGGCCCTAATACATACATAACACTCCACCCAGTCCAAACCCTCGCAGACAATCTGAGGCAGCTCCTCGTTATAAGACATAGCCACTTCGGAGAACGGGTCGAGGTATGGCATTTCACAGCCAGCACCCTTGTCTTCTAGAAGGCTCTGTGTCAACTTTTCCTTAATTAACCTGGTTTTAGAAGAGTGTAATTTAATAACCGCTTTAATATTTTTGAGTCGATGGAAAACTGACGTGAAAGTTTTTTGCAGTTGCGATTCGTTTCGTCAGTGAGGTTTCCGAAAATCCTAAAATTCAAAATGGCATAGTTAGCGATTGCTGTACAGTGTACACAATAATGGTAAGGCCGAAAATGGCATAGTGAGTCTAGCAAGTTTATTTTGTTTCGGGTTCAACCGTTGATTTGATTGATCTGATTTTGATTTTACCGTTTTACTAGCAGGCCGGAATAAATCAAGGTGAATTTTTTGGATCGCACTTAATTTAACATCACATGAATTAACAATTTACTTGTGGTTGGTCTCTTATAATGTGAGAGGCCGCTTATCACCGCAATGTCTATTGCTCCCGCGAAACAGCAATGTAAATGCACTGTTGTGTTTAAAGGACATTGTAGCCAGAGTAACTACTGGACATAATGAGACGTAACATCTTATGTTTCAGGATGGCGAGCGCAGTGGAATGCCAATCATTGCTTTGTAATTCATGGTGTTCTTTGGTTTGCTACAGTTCATGAGCGGTATCACTTACTATCAAGCGAATGGCATGCTCGTTTCGCCATTCATTTCAATAAAAAAAAACATGAATTGTAATGTTGTCGTATAATATTTGCAGTTTTGTTCTCGCAAACTTTTTTTTCAATGACGAGTAGATCTCTACATTCATAGGCGGCAACATAACAGAAGCTGTCATCAGAAATAGATTTAAGTAAAAAAATTAACTTACTCTTCAGTAATATAGACAACTCTTTGATTATTCCTCGTGTCGACCTTGTACAAGTAGTAGAAACTCATCGTAAACGCCATGGCAGATAGTACCCAGAATATCTGCTTCTGAGTCCGGTACAACCTTTTCAAGAATACTGATAACTGGAAAGAATTTACATAATAAATAAGGAATGGAGACTAAAATACGAGCAAGCATAGTATCTAGATTTTTCTGGACTATCCCGATTTCAATCATATCTCTTTTCAGCCTCAGGAAGTTTACTACTGAATACAGGCTACCCTCAAGAATTCACATCGACCTGTCATATCAATCCATGGGAATATGTTTGAATTAAATAAAGTGACTTAGTTTGCTAGATAACCTAAACTCTTTTCAGCTTGCTAGCAAAAGAATTCACGAAGGGCTTATGAAGATGAAGGAGATAACAAATAGTGTGCAGTTTAACTATAACATTATTCGTATATGCTAAGACCGGCACTATTAAATAGATTACTACAATCTGTAATGTATCAGCCCATATACGTCCCACAGCAGGGCACGGGCCTGCTCTACAATTGAGAGTACGATTGAGAGGGGCTAGGCCATATAGTCCACCACGCTGGCCTAGTGCGTGTAGGCGGAATTACTACAATTTAAGGCTTTATTTTCTTTCGCTTTAATTCACTGAGAGAATACGAGCAATTGTTTCTGAGGCACAAGCTGAGTTTTGATGCTCAGTGTAAATTCATAGGATGCTATAACCTGTCGGAAATATCTGTGAACCTAGCTGGAATGCGGTTCACATTTAATTTTTTTGTGTTTCCCTATCTATTATGTTATTTTACATTAAAAACGTTTTGAGATGAATGGGAATTCTATTTTTTATTCTTTTTTCTATTTTAATTCAATTTGTTTAACATATTTTGAATTTGCTGAACTTATATTCCAATGACGTCAATTATAATTCAGGTCCACAGATATTTCCGATGGGTAATACGTTTGGCCCTGGGCCCCTAGAATAGCAATCTTGTGAATGTGTGAAAGGATCATTTATACCTAAGAGTGGCAAATGTTGCAAACCATAATATGAGTAAATTCCTTACCTTCCATGTTCCGGAAAGTATTTTCCTTTTCATCGCCATTTTTCTGGTTACCAAGTTACTGTCAGATGACAAGTCAAATTTTATGACAAGGTTTAATTATTTACACTGATTTGCAATCAAACCTTTTTTTATTGTTATTTTTTTATTTGCTTATTTTTGTCTTTTCTGTTACATACATAAATTTTATATACCCAAAGAAAATAAATGAATAAGGGGGAATTGAAAAAAACTACTTTTGTAAAATTTTACTTTTATTTCACCAAAAATATCGCTGATCAGACAACGCAGTGTCTTCCACTGATGTGTGTGATCTATGTACCATGGATTATTATTGTGTTAGATTATTCTTTGTTCGATAATATATTTTGTAGCCTAAGTAGTAACATAATTAATTCCTCAAAATTTTACCTTGGTGACTGTCTCGGTGGCGTAGTTGTACTACGGTACGACTACAAAGCTGAGGTCTCGGGTTCGCATCCCGAGTCGGGCAAAGTGATATTGGGTTTTTCTATTCATTATCAGCCCGGAGTCAGGAATTTGTGCCCGATATGGCGATAGGCTCGCCCCCTATCACATCATGGGACGGAACATACAAGGCGAAATGTGGGTGTCCTGGTGGCGCCTCTGCCTACCCCTTCTGGGATAAAGGCGTAAGTTTATGTATGTATGTATGCAAAATTCTATCTCTAATATTGCAAAGGTATATTTTAATGAATGTATATTTTTAAAAATCTAGGAATAGATAATCATTTCATTTACATCTCCATAACATGGCGCAGGTATGTATTGAAGTCTTATAATTTTATCATTAACAACGTATATTGGATAATTACTTTTATCAAATGTCAAAGCTTTTATTCCCGACATCCTCTCTGCTACTTTATCTAGAGCATATTTATATTTATTATACACGTATACACCATCTTGAGCACATACGTATGGCTTGGAAATATTGTCAACAGCTATAGCACTGACTACATACATTTCATGAGTATTAATAGCTTTAGTCCCTAATTTAATTCGGAACAATAAATTTTTAGTCAAATATAGGATATTATTGTCATCGTCTATTACCAGTTTGTCGACATCTACAAATTTCAACTCTTCAACGCGATATACAACACCTGAATCAAATTTCAACGCTTGCCGCCTATTATTTACGAAATATAAAACGTCTTTAAAGAATAAATATCCTATGTCTTCAGTAACAGGTAGTCTTTCTGGTACTTTATGGACCTCATTTAAAAAGAACAGACCATCTGAACCACCCACGTAAATTCTATTGTTATTGTAATCTATTGCTAATCCTGTAGCATTTCTAATACCATCTATAATACCTACTTTTCCAGTTCCAAAATGTATGTAGCCTAAAGACCGAGTTGCAACTTTCGATAACTGATCAAAAGTGAAATATAATGTGTCTTCATTCCTGCTGTATGCTATTTGATGCACTTTGTTGATTCCTTCTTTCACTATGTCGACGTGATAAAATTTGGCATTAAAAAGCACGCTATTGCAGACATTTTCAGCTGCTGTTCTCGCTATTATAACTGCTAATACGAGTAGTAGTAGCTTCATATTTTCCTGGAAAATAAAGTTAAAATAGGTTATAACCTGTAATTTATATTCTACATCATACAAAAAGAAATGCTAATTTCATGAGAGAAATGGACGGCGAAGTCAATTAATTTCTCATAAGTATTTATGTATAGGTAATACTGATAATGACAGAAAATACAGGTCAGTAAGCTATCAACCATATAACGACAATTAAACAAAGGTATTTTATTAACTTCTGAAGTTAACATTGTTTTTATCAATCCATTTGATATAGGTACTTTTTTTTGGTATGCCTTATTGTACGTAATAAAATAGAGAAGAAACAAAACTCAACTAGACAATCTTTTTGGAGATTCGCAATGCCATAACATTTTTATCGCTGTCGGCAATTTCTTGCAGACAACCTTTGAACTTATCTTCGATCAAATATTTTCTTTATCCAATAATTTAAATGTATTTCTGATGATTTAAAACCCTTTATTCATTTGTTTTCCTCATATATCAAATTATCAACTCTGTTAATACTCGTATTCTCCTTGACTTTAATAAATTACTATCTAGCAGTGTTTACATCGGATTCGCGGCCTTGGCCCAGACCTACTACTACGTATTTAGTATTTATATCAGCCTACGTATGTTTCATGACACAGACCTCGTCTTCAGAATGGTTTGTTCTGAGTCCATCACACTGGTCTAGTACAAAGGAGAATGACCATTTTACTACGAAACTTGGTATCGGTGCTAAGATTTTTGTCCCTCGATGAAACCTACTTTTTTGTGTTGGGAAAAACATATTTTCAATAAAAATAAACATAATTGCGAGCCAGGCCCGGAGTTCTTGGAGAAATGAACTTGAAGTCCAGTCACTCTGGCAGCCCCATTTGTAGTAATGGCTGACGTATTGTAAAATGTGTTGATAATTACTTTATTTTATAAAAATCTGTCGCTCGGGATAAAACAAGGAAACGTTTAAGGACAAACCATAAAAAATGCTATAATGAATTTTAAGCAGTATCGGTATCGGGGTCAATGATATTTTTTACTGCTACCATGAACGGGCATTCTCCTTTAGCCAGCATTACTCTGAAATTTCAAATCACTTAAGTAATCAGGTGTGCTCACAATTATTTATCTTTATACTGATGTTTATGTAAAAGAGTCTACCAATTGTACTAGGCCAGCATGACAAACTAAATGACCTCCCGGAACGATCAATGTTAAGCAAGCACCTGATCGTCAAATCCTGTGGCCAAATCATTCTGCCAAATGACTGATAAATTGCGCCGAACCAATGTAAGTGGGATATGACAGGTAAAAGGGTCTACCTTATTAACTTTGAAACCTAAGAGGCTAGATCGAAAGTGTCTGCTTATAAAATTGACAGCCTCCGTGTCGCACTTGGTTATACGCAGCATGTGAAACGAGAAGCCGCGGGTTTGATCTCCACACCGAAACAAATGTTTGTGTGATCAACAGGTATTTGTTCCGGGTCTGGGTGTTTGTGAGACCGAAAAGTCTCTCGTAGTTTCTGATACCCACGACACAGGATCCGATCTTAATGTGGGGTCAGGACTATACATGTGACTGTTGGGTGTATTTATTTATAAATTGACTTACCAGTAATAAATCCAAGTGTTATTGACAATAGCGTTTCTCTTCACTTCATAATGGCGCGTATGTGTCTCGCGCCGCGTGCGCTGTCGTACTGTTTATCGCTGGCTGTGATTGTGTTCGACTGGGTTATTCTTAATAAATTATACATTTCCATTGCAGATTATAAACATAAACCCATTTGTTGTAATTACTAGCGTTATTATCCGGCTTTTTCGATACAATTACTCCGATCTTTAAGCTGAGGATTTAAATAATTCTGATAAGAAACCATTGACTTATATTCTACCGATAGACGAGACACGTCAAATAAATAAAGTGCCCCCGTATTTTAAAAGCACCCTGCAATATTACGTCACTTACCTGGTATTTTATTAAAATATTGTAACTTCAGACGATTTGGTTTCGGTTTGACGGCGAAACATTCATTTATTACTTATAAACGTATGCGATTAGGCGTACTGCACTGTCACTGTCACGAAGCAAACTGATTCATGTGTGGTGCATGCACCGCAAATAGGAGGGACACATTTTTTGTACTGAATGTCTTATCTATGGACGGTAGACAGACGTTCTAGTTATGCTCCACTTGCTGATACATAATCTCCACTCGAGAATATTTTGGCCTCATCAAACATTAACATTCTCCACTATAACATTATTTTGCTTGAGTCTTAAGGATCGTAGCGTGGTCTTGTTTCATCTTGGCCTGCAACCTTTCTCAAGAATATAGCTTTAAAATACAAGAATACTTTTTAAAGTAGTTTTAAAGATAAGCTCTTTCAAACAAACTCTTCAACTCTATTACAAATAAGTTCATCTACCGCTCAAATATATAAAACTATAAATACGATTGAGTGGAGTTGTATATTATTATATCGATTAAAGACAGTTTTGAAGTGGCCACTTTAAAATATCAACGTTTAACAATTAACAATCCACATATTTTGATCATATGATTTAATAATAGTTCTTTAGATTTACGCGAATGTTACACATTGAAATAAAACGATTTTTTACGGCGTTTATCGCGATTTGGTTTAGTTTTTATATTTTATATTTTTAAAGTTAAAAAATGTAAAAATTAAATCAATTCGCGATAAAATTCGTAAAAATTTGTCTTATTACATATGATTTAATATAACGAATGAAGGAAAACATCGTGAGGAAACCTTAAAAAGATTTTCTATGATTTGTGCAGTGACGGGATGAACAGTCTGAGACGAGCGACGGCCACCGTTTTTAGTCAGTTTTCTGGGGTAGGTTTTTATTAGGGACCCGATTCGGCCGCAATATCTGCAGCGTGCTGGGCTGGAAGGCACACTGACATACTCCTTTCGGCCTCCTCCGGGGCACCGAAAGAGGAGCTTACAGCTTTTCCTATTGTCACAAAAATGTACAATCCCCAATAGTTCAAATATAGTTTAAAGAATTTATAGCATAAATAATATAATAATAAAACAAAGTGTTATTTAAAAAATATATAATTATTATGTAAGAAATAATCGTTAATCGACAATTTTTGAATTAATGTTAGGTCTGTTTGTTTGTTCGTTTGTGTGCGCATCACGTAAATGCAATACATGAGATACAAAATTACATTACTGTAAAATGTGCCTTATTCCTAGTAATGATAAAGGCTCATTTCATAAATATCAAAAGATTCTTTTCCATGATTGTGGCTCTCTTACACTTTGATGTCTTTGATGAGTCAAATAATTTCATGATCATAGCGAAAGGTTTCTTGATATAAGTACAAAACATTTTAATAAAGCTAAAGAAATAAGTCATGAACTTAATCACCGAAACACGGCACAGGAACGTATTTAAGCCTAACAATTTTATCATTAACAACATAAATTGGATCGTTGTTGTTATTAAAAGTCAAAGCTTTTATACCAGACAACTTATCTGCTATTTTATCTAGAGCATATTTATACTTATTGTAAACATATATACCATCTTTAGCACATACATATGGCTTCGAAAACTTATCAACAGCTATAGCACTTACAACATACTTTTCATATTCATCAGTATAATTAACTTTAGTCCCTAATTTACCTCTATACAAGAAATTTAAAGTTAAAAATAACACAGTATTGTCATCATCTACTACAAATTTATCGACATTAAGAAATTGCAACTCTTCAATCCGGTATACGGTCCCTGAATCAAATTTGAAAGCTTGCCGCTGATGATTCACGAAGTAAATAACGCCTTTGAAGAACAAATATCTAATGTCTTGAGTAACAGGCAATCTCTCTGGTACTTTAGTGGCCTCATTTAAAAAATATAAGCCATCTGAACCACCCACATAAACTCTATTCTTATTATTATCAATTGCTAATCCTGTGGCATTTTTAATACCTTCAATTACCCCTACTTTACCACTTCCAAAATTAATATAACCTAAAGACCGCGTTGGCACTTCCGATAACTGTTCAAAAGTGAAATATAACGTGTCTTCACTCCTGCTATATGCTATTTGATGGACTTTGTTCACTCCTTCCTTCACTATGTCGACGTTATAATATTTTTCATTGAAATAAACCCCAGTGCAGTAGTTGTCAGCTGCTGTTCTTGCTATTAAGACTGCTATTATTAGCAGCTTCATGATTGTTCCTGAAAAATAAAATTATAACAGGTAAAAATCTGTTATACTACGGTCTGACACCTTAAAATGTTTTTTGGGACACTAAATTAACTCTAAATACAATAATAACATTAAATAAATCATTTATTAGAATAGATTGAGGATAATTAAAATATTATAAAGTAATAATTATGTTCAATATATGCAGAGGTATGTTGTATCATAAAAAATACAGTCAAGTTAAATGTTTTCTAACGGCTTCTTATAATTGCGATAATAATAGAACACAGGTCATTATGTTATCAAACGTAATTTGACAAATATTAATGGTTTCTTAGATTTCCGCGAATGTTACACATTGAAATAAAACTAATTTTACAGATTTAATCGCGGATTTTGTCATTATAAATATAATTATTGTAAATTAAGGGTAGTTAAATTGTAATAGACATTGAGCGGATTATGAATACCTACCTCAGTCCGCATCATGACCACGAAAGCTGTAAAGTAATCGAAACGTCGGGAAGTTAAAATGTAAATTTTTAACCACATCCACGATAAAATTATTTTTATTTCAATACGACGACTATTGTTAATTTAATTTCTTTACTTAACAAAGTTTTTTACCAATCTATTTCCTTTACTTATTTAATTGTTACCAATTTTACTACATAATGCGCTAAATCAAAGGGCTCAAACTTTAAAAACATATTTATATTATTACACCTTTGTCTCATTGGGGTAGGCAGAAACTATAAAACGCAACGTTCTACTGTCCACACGTGCCTATTTGGCTTCATCAACTGTCATTATTCTCTTCATACCGCTCGTCTTTTACAAGGACTCGGTATTTTGATTTTCTTTAGCAGCTCTTGTATTTCATTATATTATTATTATTTCTTATAAGTCTACTAGCTATTATATTAGTACACTATTAACTGCCCTCTCTTTTATCCTTCTCTTATTTCCATCCCAAGATAGTTGGTAAGAGATTGCTTCGAGCGATACGACCGCCTTTTGTACTGCTATCTAATTTAATGTTGTTTTTTTTTTTCTTTGTTAAGTTTATGTAGTGTACAATAACGGATATAAATTTTAAAAAATAGTTTCGCCTGGGACGTCCTTGACTGGCTCCACCATTCCGCACCCTATCTCAATTACCTCAGACTTCTTGCATCCATCATTTCATATGGTCAAATCCTAAAGCATTGCTTTCTCAATCTTGGTCACTACATCCTCTTTCATTCCTATTTCATTCCACATTTCTCCCTTATCACACCTTTTGTAACTTTTATCAACTAATTTGACCCCATTCATACTCTACAATGCTCTTACCTCTAACGCATTAATTCTACTTTGTATCGCTAATATAACACGGTTTGAAATGTTTTTATTAGCCGTAATAAAGAATACTCTAATATTATCAATGTTACCCTTGATTGTAGAGGAGGCCCGTGCCCTGCAGTGGGACTTATATGGGCTAATACAGATTTGCTTTGTAATTCATGATGTTGTTAGGTTTTGCTGCTCATGAGCGGTCGTATCGCTTACCATCAGGCGAATGGCATGCTCGTCAAAACAATGATACAGTAATAGAGTCCACGGCCTCATTCACACAATTAGTTTACCCCACAACTTGCTAAATATTACTTAAACAAATCGCATAAATAAACAAAAAAATACACTTTTCCCCATTGTTACTCTACTTTCAACCTAACTTTCACAGGTTCCTGGACCTCTCATTAGCTAATAAAACAAATAAAATTGACTTACCGGGAATTAGTCCGAGCGTTGGTGATAACAGCGTCGTTGTTCACTTCATAATGGCGCGGATGTGTCGCGCGTCGCGTGCGCTGTCGTACTGTTTATCGCTCGCCGTGATTGTGTTAGACTGGGTTATTCCAAATCACAGACTAAGGAGTAATTCAAAATAATTAATATACATTCATCGTTAACATTAAAACATAATGTCAGCTGTTTGTTATTACTGTCGTTGTTACACTGGTATTTTTTTTAATAAATCTCTCTAGATTTATTCCCGGATTTTTTTGCTCGGCTTCCAAGGGTCGTGGCATGATTGCAAATAACATGTAACTTAATTAAAAAATAGGGCTACCAAATGCAAGATTATTATTTTCATATTCAATCGAACTCGACACACAAACGGGACATTAATAGTACGGACTGTGATGCCATGGCTACTAATAATTTAAAGTAGTGTTGCTTCAGAGCACAAATCTGACTTTTCAGGGTCATGTGTGTATTGATAGTCAATCACCATGCACTATAACGGTAAAGGAAAATATCGTGTGAGAGGAAACCAGCGATTTGTAATAATTTCTATGGTAAAGTCTCCCAACACGCACTAGGCCAGCGTGGTGGACTATATGGCCTAACCACTCTCAATCGTACTTTTGATTGTAGAGGCTCGTGCCTGCAGTGGGACCTATAATAAGAGCTGATACAGAGTACAGTTGCTCCTGTTTATGAACAGGCTTGAGACTTGCCATCAGGCGTGCGGCCTTCTCGTTAACATACAGACATACATAAACTCACGCCTTTATTCAAGAAGAGGTAGGCAGAGGCGCCACCAGGACACCCACATTTCGCCTTGTATGTTCCGTCCCATGATGTGATAGGGGGCGAGTCTATTGCAATATCAGGCACAAATTCCTGATTCAGGGCTGATAACAAATAGAAAAATACAATATCACGTTACCCAACCTGGGATTCAAACCCGAGACCTTAGCTTTGTAATCGCACCATAGTACAACTATGTCACCATAGCAGTCATTTTTATATCCTACTACTTTAATTTGCATAGTACTTTTATAGTATTTCGGTGTAACCTATTCAAATAATAAAAGCCAGCACATCGCCATATCGGGCACAAATTCTTGATTCCGGGCTGATAATTAATAGAAAAACCCAATATCACTTTGCCTGAGTTGTACCGTAGTACAACTACGCCACCGAGGCAGTCATTCTCGTTAAATACATTAAAAAAGTTTTTGTAGAATATCCCATCGCGTCGTAAATAATAGTATTGTCTGTGTGTTCATTGTAAGTTGTGATGTAACCGGAAAACCATTGCAACACACTTATTATTCGTATTGGCCGGTCAGTGAGAGTTTATGATGTCAGTTTGTCATAAGTACATATTATATGTTATAGTGGTATAATATTAGCTGCACCACTGCTGAATATAGGTCTTCTTCAAGGATTTCAGGTCTTTGTTGGAAATCGCCTGCATCCAGCAACATTCTGCAGTGATACACCTAATTACCGACATCATCATTATCAGCCCGTTGCAGACATAGGCCTCTCCCAAGATACGCCACAGATACCTGCTGCTTTATGCATCCAGTCGCTGCCGGACCTCTTGTTCAAGTCATCCCGCTACCTGGCCAGAGGGCGTCCCACGCTACGTTTGCCAAGTAGGCATTCAGCAGTTTAGTCACTAGACACATAAAAAAAAGTAAGAATTATGACACTATTTTTATTTTTTACTCTCCAGAGTAATTATGATCTAATTAAATAGTGGTGACATCAACCTAGTGAATGAATGATATATTTTTTAAATTAGGACTCAAAACATACTGCGACCACAGAATACTATGCGACACTGAAAAGTAGGTAATGTGCCTATTGCACATAATTTCATAATGATTTGCAAACAAAACAAAATGCGTACCAAATGTATAATTTAATTAGGTATCTTAGTAATATCGGGAGTCAATGCCAAAGGGATAGAGGCAATAGATAATGAACTCGACTAGGCTAGGGGCACTCTTGGGTGATTATTTTTAATTATTGAGAACAAGGTAACCACTTGTACACTGCGGGACTGTCCCGTAACTATATAATATGTAATCCCGCATAACTTTAACTTTCCTGTTGGTTTACAATATTACAATGGTAATTAACGCCATCTAGTGAAAGTTGTTCATATTATTTAGTCAATCTGTAGATTAGAAATTGACCCATCAATTCGGACATTGTTCTAATTTGGTTCTAATGTTAATCATTTCATAATTATTCGTACTTTTTGTATTTCTTTGTGTAGTCCACTATCGATATTATAAGAAAAATGAAATAACTAAATACCTATGATAAAAAATGAAAATAGCACTAATTGTAAACGTGCAGAGCTGAACGTCAAAAGCGAATCACGGGATTGTCAGTTGTCACAAGCAAATGTCAGTTGTCAATTGTTTTCCAAGCGATTGATTTGTCGAAACACAAAAATACCAGATAAATTTGTAATCAGTTGCATTTAAAGTGGGCGGATACACCATACACGTTAGTTGAATAGAAAGCAAATTTTAAAATCGTGATTAACTTATATGTGAAAGTTTAAAACCGAAGGTGTTTTTCAGTGTCTTGTTCTCTTTAAAATAAGAAGTCGGGTGAGTTACTTTGATTAAAATAAAATATGCATAATAAAGACCTGCGGTAAATAATATTTCGTTATTCAAAGTTTCGTAAATATCGCTCTGCTTTTTATTTTTAATATTTGCTATGTGCGCATTAATTTCCTTTGCAATTTGGACTGCACATAAAAATGGTTTATTGTTTGGATAAATGGTAACTTTGTTGCGTACTGTACTGTGTACATCTTTCTATTTCAGCACGGGTTCAATGAAGTTACGTCATTTTCAATAAGATATTAAATCTGAAATATGTACATATAAATCCATAACACATTTATTTGAATATTATGAACTTAACTAATTTTATGATTAATTTCGGTGCAATTTATAATGAACTGTATTTTAATTAAAAACTGTTCCGATTAAACATTTAATATTTGCCAATTTTTTTTAGCAATATTTCAGTTTTACTATTTAGTAAGCCTATATAATTTTAAATTATATACTATGCAAGAGAAAGCAAAACCTACCAATATTTAGACACATATTAATCATTGTCATCCACAAGTCCACTCCTATAGAATATAGACCTCCTTCATAAATGTCCATTGCTATCTTCGAAATGGATTTTTACATCCTACATACATAAACTCACACCTTTTTCCCAGAAGGGGTAGGCAGAGGTGCCACCTGGACACCCACATTTCGCTTTGTATATTCTGTCCCATGATGTGATAGGGGGCGAGTCTATTGCCATATCAGGCAAAAATTCCTGATTCCAGGCTGATAACAAATAGAAAAATCCAATATCATGTTACCCAACCCGGGATTCGAACCCGAGACCTTAGCTTTGTAATCGTACCATAGTACAACTATGTCACCATAGCAGTCATTTTTATATCCTACTACTTTTATTTGCATAGTACTAAAGTATTTCGGTATAACCTACTCAATTAATAAAATCACCACAAATTCAAAAATGTTAATGCTATGAACTAATATGGTGTATTTAATATTTTTTATATGATCTATATCTTAAACTGAATATTATGTTTAACAGGAAAACGCAAGTATTTTACAGGAGTAATTAATTGCAAATGTGTAATATCCGGTGTTGATAAACATTGGGGAATGTGTAGATTGATTAATGTTTTTTCCTCATACATGTTTCCTTATAAAAGTATAGTGAATTTAAGTTACAATATGTATATGTGATAAGTAGGGTATTTTCAAGGAAACCAGACTGGTAAATTAGTTTTATCCCGGATGAATGCAGATTTTTCTGATGGTTGTTTAAATCTGCCCGGATTGTGATCACGGTACATAAGATGGTACTTTCTTGCCCGTACACCCATCACTGAATATCATGTAAGACAGGATCAACAGTGTGAAACTCTATGCACACTCCATGATGAAGGTCGGTTTAAAGCCAGCTGATTAGGGTTTTGATCCTTGTGAAGAGAGAAATATTAATTATAGTAGTGTGAGACAAATACTACTTATAGTTGTTCATACTATTTTTTGGCAATTTTTTTGAATAACACAGGAATTTCTATTAATATGCCTCTGTGTGGTTAGGACTGTAAAATTGTAATTATTGGATGTTCAATAAAACTCACCAATCAATTCAGGGCTAATTTACACATATTTACAACTAAATAATGAGTTTAAATTAAATCCAGCTGTTTGTTGAAATATTGCAGCATAAGGAAATGTCTATAAATGACAGTTTATGAGGAAAATGCAGTACATGATATACAGTATTTCCAAAAAGAAATGACATCAGACACACAGTTGGATCTAGATTTTGATAAATTACAAACAGAACTTTGGTCTAATGGCGTTCGATAAGTCTCATTATGCCCAGTAATTACTCTGGCTACAATGTCCTTCAAACCGGAACACAACAGTGCATTTACACTGCTGTTTGGCGGAAGAAATAGACATTATGGTGGAACCACATATGAGAGACCTACCAGTTAAACATGTTTCTGGTGAGGAATCTGGTAAAAATATCTAAGTATGTACATCTGTGTAAATCCGGACCGAGCTGCTAGCATGCAATAAGTCCTGTAATGCAAGCTGCTAAGTTGAATTTTTATTTTTTTCTGTGAACAGGAAAATCGATAAAAAATGCGATTGCCAATTAATTTCACATAATGAAATGTTAAAACTTATATTATCTCGACAATACTCCAATTTATTTCCCAATTTACAAGAATTTTACTTGCCATTATAAAAGGGGTCAAACATGTACGAAGATTGGGCATTTCTCTTTCAACCAAATGCATTTAGGAGCTTGAGTTTTAGTTACCATCATCCGACTTATGAATATTATAACAATGATTATTAATATCACGCATATGCCAATCGTATTAAACACAATAATTAATTGCTCTTGAACGCCGTACTTTGTTAACTGCCTTATGTAGGATCTGGTCCCACCACCAGCGAATAACCACCTTATTCATAGACAGTTTTTAAAGCTATTTTAGCAATCGAATGTTTTGTCTTCTACGCTCAAACTGAATACAATCAAAATCTGTTGCATACACTAATTTAAAAGATGTCAGTCTTCATAGTGAGCGAAAAGCGAATTTATATTATTCTATGTATTGAAGATTTACTCTCAATCGTTCTCTTGATTGTAGATCAGGCCCATGCCCTGCACTGGGATGTTTATGGGCTGATACAGAATGTAGAATTACATTTTATAAAAGTTTAAAATATGTATTGAAATGACGTAGATCTGGGGCACTTAGACTAAGCGATAACCAGGTCATTGGTTACAAGACCTAACTTTGTTTTCGCAGATAATAATAAATATTGTTAAATAAGAGAAAAAATATGTCTCATAACAGACGCAATGCGATTTAGTTAAAATATTATGTAAGCGAAAAAAAAAACGCTACATCGTATATTATCGTAACTGTAACATCCAAATTTTAAATGAAAATAGAAGTTTTTTAATGAATCACATTGGCGTTAGTCTACTTAGTAGCTTCTGAATAGTTAGTTAGTGTTTGCGAGTAAAGAAATTTATTCTAGTAATCACCTTATGTTATTAAAATAAATAAATAAAAAAAAACATATTAAAAATAGTATATTTCAAATCAGAGCTATAATTAAGGTTTAAGTAATAAAAAAATATTTTTATATCAAACATCCATGGTGCGGTTGATTAGACGCCGCTGTAAAAGTACTAGCCGCGGGCTCGATCCCCACACCTAGACAAATGTTCGTGCGATCCACAGATATTTGTTTTGTGTCTCGGTGTTGTGAGACCGACAAAGTCTCTTGTAGCTTCTGTTACCCGCGGCACAAGACTTGATCTTAGTGTGGGGTCAGAACTATGTGTGTGACTATTGGGTGTATTTACTTATTGTTATTTTATATACCGTATATTTGATAAAAAATATCTTTTACAGATGACAGTGATGGTGAAACGATGGTATCGCAGCAGAAGATACCAGTTTGTGATACTGATCGTCATAATCTTTTGTTTCTTTTACTACATAAGTCTGAACGACAATCTCCATCGGGAACCTGATTTGGACATCACCAGGAGGTAACAAATGGAATGATCTAGAAATGTGTTTGTGTAGTTCAATCTTTGAAATCTTGGGCCATTGCGAACAAAATTTGTGTATCAAAAATGGTAAAACTGTTGCTATCTCTTTCACTCATACGCAGTAAAGCTATCTTCCTTCACACTCTACTGGCTTTGCGCGGTGGAATACGCGCTTATTCTGCTTCTATCCCTTTTATTCTTATAAAGACGCACTATGTTCCATCTCGCTTTAGTGGATTCTTGCGATCTTGATTGGTGCGCAGATTTTGTTCGCAACGACTTTTCTAGTTTCCTCGGATATCATATTTGCAATATCTACGTCACTTTCACTAAGATGAAATTTTGAGGATTTGTAGTCTAATAAGCGTTTAAGAAGCGATGGGTAATTACTAATTTATTAATTTCTATTGAGGCCTATTTCATGATTTTCGTGTCAGAAGGATATGTATAATGCCGCATTTGATAAGTTATGAGTAATTAATAAAAACTTTTTTCCTTTTAAAATTAGTTTAAAGGCATGTAGAAGATGTATGTTAAACTAAATATCTAGATTTGTTGTTTATTTTGTGTTGAATTATTATTTTTGAATAGATCTGCAACAGCTTTATGTATGCGTAAACGTTTCATTTATTAGATTATTAGAAGTTTTTAATTGAAATTAGTAAGCCTCTACATCATTTCATAGGTGATGGTTATAATAGTTTTAATTTTAATGGTGTTCTGCATGTAATGACGATTTGGGTGTTCTAATTATTATGCATTTGGGTTTCTTTAATGAATAACTGCAAGCCTATTATTACCACTCGATTTCATTTGAAATTTGGATGAAATACGTATTTTCTCATTGAACGCTACAGTAGCGCACGATTCTAGTTGACCGCAACGGTATTTTAATGGAACTAAATGAAATCGAGTATCAAAAGGAAACAGCTGGTGTTGGAAATAATAGGAATGTTTGTTACGTGTTTTTTCTTTTTAATTTTTGGTGCTTGTATAAACATAGAACATAGACTGTGCAACGGTTTCACAAAATTGACTATTTTAAAAGTAGATTATTAATACTTCATACTTATTCAAAATCTGTGTTCTATGTCTATGGTTTCCTGGAATGTTTGGGTTGTTTTTTTTTAATAGTAAAGGTAAATGCACCTGTACTAGGAAAGTATTATTTTATTATAACTTTTCTCTGACAGCACTCGTGTTAAGAATAATTTGGTTCAAAAAGACGGATATAGTTATGTTGGCTTACACAGGACCAAATTTTGTGGTATTGTGACAGCTTACCTGTAGCATTTTGGTTAGTTTTTGCTCCAAACCTACCTGCTCCTTGTATTCCTTTCTTTACACCCAGAATCCAAATATAACATAGTTTTTCGCAATATTGTTCGATAGTTAGGTAAATACAGCTATCATCGGTTCATTATTTTGCTAGGCGCAGATTCAGAAAGTCTTTATTGCACTGCGCATACTATCGTATGCAATGCAGTCACTTCGTCGTACCAAATAAGCACTTAAAAGATAAATATTTATCATAATGTATTACCATGAAAACTGTCGCATCTTGACGACGAGTGTCGCAACTGACGAGTTAGCACTGCATATAACATAATGTATTACTATGAAAACTGTCGCATCTTGACGACGAGTGTCGCAACTGACGAGTTAGCACTGCATGTAGAAATACCTGACCTGAATTTGTATGCTTAAGCAATTTTCAGTTTGTTTACATACGAAGTGGACAATGATGCATTGAAAATACAGCGCCTCATTTAAATTATGTAAATGTATTAATGGTGAAAGATTTACTGCCGTCCATAAACATCTAGAACGCTTGAATCGTTGCCTATTAAAATGGGAGGTGAAAGGGGAGGATAAAGGACCCTAGGATGAAAAAGTATTGTCCCCTCGTCAATTTATCTCCGAACGAAACACGACAGAAAACCGTCGCTTCGATCTGGATCTGGATATCTGGTTTTTAGCATCCCAATGGTAAATTATTTAGGACTTACTATGTTTCTATGTGGGACATTTGAGAACTCATCTATTAGGGCCCGCATGTTATCAAAAATCTTACTATAAGTTTGTACTTTTAGAATTAAAAAAGGACATTAGGGAGCTTACTGATATCCTGTCAGTATGTTATTTACGAGACACTGGGTTAGAGATTTATGGCCTTATTTATAGACAGTTTTAAAACCTATTTTAGTTATCAAGGCCCTTTCGAGGGAAGTGGACAATAATTTATTTCCAACTCCTATTAATTTAACTTTATGATTGATTTCGTTGCGGGTTAAAGAAAAGTTAGACATTCCCGGAGACTCGCTGAGTTTCAGTGCTCAGTGTATTAAAATGCGTGCCACTGTTGATCCTGGCTTACAGGAGATCCAGTGGCGGGTGTGAGGGCGGGACAGTCTCCTGGCCCTTTCGTTTTCAGTCTGACCGAATAAGACTAAACATTCGATAAATAAAATGGGTTTTAAAACTACTATTCATAAATAAGGACATTAGTATTTATACATAACAATAGGTCCTTGGTACTTTATATCCGTTGTAACTGATAGCGGGGCTAATAAAATTTTATAACCTATTTCATATTTATGGTTTGTTAACTAGCAAATAATTTGCTGTTAATGGTTGCTTGTTTTTAAAACTCGAAAAATGTAAGTGTTTTTTTTTCTGTAATGCGTTTATGTTAAAGAATATCGGTCCCTAATTTACCGATTGAGCAAATTATGTCTACAACCAACTGATGTAAGGATTATTAGATCATTTTGGGGTCCCTTAACCCCGGTTCAAAGACCAAGTGTTTTTCGTAGTTCTTTATATGCTTGAAACAAGACTTGTATCTTGTGATTTCAGCACAATATATGACTGTAATTAAATGATTGCTAACATTTTCAACTGTCAGAGAAAAGATTTTGATATATTTTATTTATTTTTTATTCTACAAAAATAACAGGTGCATTTAACTAAACATGTTTCTCTAATGGTTTTCAGCGATCTATCACTCTCTGTCGCTTCTCTTCCGCCAATAGCACGCGTAGAACCTAAAACCACAGTAGCCACTGTAGTTAGAACGAATATTGAACCCATAGTAGAACCTAAAGACTTTAACAACAGGTTGGTATGCCAGAAATGTCGGTGACTAACAGTAACAACCAATTGCATGTATAATTTAAACACGAATAACATTGTAGCTAGAGTAACTACTGGACATAATGAGACAACATCTTATGTCTTAGGATGGCGAGCGTACTGCAATGCCAAACAATGCTTTGTAATTCATGGTGTTGTTTGGTTTTGCTACTGTCCATGAGCGGTCGTATCGCTTACCATCAGGCGAATAGCATGCTCCTCTCCCCATTCAACGCAAAAAAAAGAATAAGTGTGGGTCTGTTGGTCACTATTGCAAGTTTTTAGGTACATGAATGTAACAAAACATTTTAATCAAAGTATTTACGCAATACCTTCTTTTATTTGCTTTGAGATTACTTTGCTTGTCTAATTATTTTATTTTTTTTACTTAATATATTCTTACTTTTATTTGCGATTTCTTTGCTTTGCTTACTGATTTCTCGGCTCTGTTGTTAGCTACTCGTATACATGCGCAGATTTACCCCTCAAATACGTCTCAGGCCTATTTTTCACACACCATCTGGGGCATCGTTTTTGATACTGATTTTATTGTAATCACGTTTTGAGCATGAGCAGATATGCGCCTTTTCTCGCCGTATATTAGCAGTCTTATTCTCCAGATCTGATAGGTAAATTCGTGCATGTATACCTTTTTCATATCATCCATATTTTTATGATTGTTTTTATATCTAATATGACTTTAGTTCTAAGGCATATAGGTACATATATGGTGGAGAAAATGATGTATAATGAGAATATATTTCTTGCATCACTACCTTCCCATTTAAGTATACATGCGTAAATATTATTTAGCGTATTTTACCCCAAAGAATAAATATTTTAATCATTTAATTTTATATCAGACAAAAAGATAATACTTAAATGTTAAATTATTTTACAGCTCAGAAATTAATTACACTATAATTTACGTAAAAACGGATGAAATTTTCAAGTGTTGCCAAAAAATATTTAAAATAAGGTAATTTTGGCAATATTTTTTAGGGATGATGTATGTTCATATTAAGTAGATATCCTTTACATAATATAATCATGTGACTAATTCTAAATGTTTATGTAATACAAGTATTTAAATTTCAGTTATTTAGATAAGATTTGTGTTATAAATATATTTGTTTACAAATTTCAGTAATTTTAGTATGACATTTCCATTCTATAATCTATATATATAAAAGAGGAACCTGATTGACTGACCTATCAACGCACAGCCGAAACTACTGGACCTAGGAATTTGAAATTTTACACAGGGATTCCTATTGTGACGGAGGGTAGCACTAAGAAGAGATTTTGGGAAATTCTACCCCTAAGGGGGTGAAAAGGGTTAAAAACTGTTGTATGGAAAATCTAAACCATTGAAGTTACAATTCTCAAACTTGGTAGTTTAATAACTCATTTAATAACAAAAATAATTGCATACTTTATTTGTCTAAAATTAACATTAAAGGGGTTAAAATAAGGGTTGAAATGTTTAGAAACTGGGAGATTTCCTTCGTACCCGATCAACGCACAGCCGAATCTACTGGAGCCAGAAACGTGAAATTTTACATAGGGGTTCCTATTGTGACGTAGGGTAGCACTAAGGAAGGATTTTTGGAAATTCGACCCCTAAGGGGGTGAAAAGGGTAAAATACTGGTGTATGGAAAACCGAAACCCTTGAAGTTGCAGATACCAAACTTGACGTTTTAGTTACTTATCTAGAAACAAGAAGAACTGCATACTCTCTTTTCTTATAATTAACCCTAAAGGGGTGAAAATAAGGGTTGAAGTATTGTAAAACCGAACTGCTGAATCAACGCACAGCCGAAACTACTGAAGCTAAGAACTTGAAATTTTACACAGGTGTTCCGATTGTGACTTAGGGTAGCACTAAGGATGGATTTTTGGATATTCATCCCCTAAAGGGGTGTAAAGGGTTAAAAACTGATATAGGGAAAATTTAAACCGTTAAAGTTACAATTGTCAAATTTGGCACTTAAGTTATTTATTCTACGACAAAAATAATTGCATATATTGTTTATCTAAAATTACCCCTAAAGGGACGAAAATAAGGGTTGAAGTTTTGTAGAACCGAACTGCCGGATCAACGCACAGCCGAAACTACTGAAGCTAGGAACTTGAAATTTTACACAGGGATTTCTTTTATAACGTAGGGTAGCACTAAGGAAGGATTTTTGGAAATTCAAACCCTAAGGGGGTGAAAAGGGTAAAATAAATTTGTATGGAAAACCGCAACCGTTGAAGTTGCAGATTTCAAACTTGACACTATAATTACACATCTAAAATCAAAAATAAGTGCGTACTCTGTTTACTTAAATTTAAACCTAAATGAGTAAAAATAAGGGTTAAAAAATTTGTACAGAAAATAAAACTGCTGAAGTTATTCTTATGAATATTTAACTTTTGTCCCTTTCGAACGACTTTTCAATTCAGTTTGAGCGAGAAAACAAACATTCGATACCTAAAATAGGTTTTAAAACTGTATATGAATAAGACCATTAATGTATTGATCCGATTGGTCTCAAAATCGACAACTGACGGACCCATTGATCCGATAATATAAACTCAGAGTCAGAATTGGAAATAAAAATGCTGCACGTTGATTTTTGTTAAAAGTTTACGTAAAGGTTATAATGGCATAGTTTTAGCGATATAACGTCTAAATTATCTTAAACACGCAGACGAAGTTGCGGGCAAATGCTAGTATTTTATATATAAAGTAACATGTTTTTATTGTTGTTTTAAATAATATTTAATTCAAACATAAAGTACAGATGTTCTATTTCACAAAGACCGTTTTTCTATGATATTTATAGACCATATGGCATATCTCACAGCTTTTGTGACGCAGTTGGCCGCCAGACGCCGGCTGTGAAACGAGAGGCCACGGGTTCGATTCCCGCAGTGAAACAAACGTTTGTGTGAACCACATGTATTTATTTCGGGTCTGTGTGTTTATGGGGCCGAAAAGTATCTCGTAGTTCCTATTACCCACGACACAAGACTCGATTTTAGTGTGGGGTCAGGACCATGTATGTGACTGTTAGGTGTATTTATTTATTTATACCATTGCATCTTTAAAAGTAAAAAGCTGTATTTATAATTTTAGGAAATCTATGTATTTACCACCCAACTATGGCGATAGCAAAAAAAATAATACAAAAAATTAAAAATTAAAAAAAATGATATTTCCAAAACAAAAAAAAACTTATTTTGCTAAATTTTTAGCGTTATTTGTGAAGCCGCTTATACTACCGCTTGGCTTCGTTTTCGGTCTCAGTCTGGATATACCCTGTATACGAACATCCACTTTTATTTTACTTTGCGAGATTTGTTGTTTTGTGTTGCCGCTGTCGATGAGCGGTCGTATCGCTTATCATCGGGCGAATGGCATGCTCGTTTCGCTGTTTATTGCTATAAAAAATAAAAACAACAATGCTTAATACGCTTTTTCTGTCACACTGCTTAGCAAAAATCAACCGTATTGGCTAGAAACAAAATCTGCTTGATGTTATCGTCATAATGCTCAAAAATTATGCAGTATATCTAGCTAACTTGGCATACACCCAAGATTTTATGTAATATAGGTCAGATTCAATACCACAGCCTTACTTGGTAGGTAAATAAGCCATGAATATGTTTTTTTATTGCATGTATTATTTTGCGACAATTCTTGGTTTATTGTAGCTAATTTGCAATTTATATATATATTTTATACTGTCCCAATGCTGGGCAAAGCTCTCCCTTACACTTATCCCGTTCAGACCCTATCCCCTCAACAATGTACAGTTTTTTTTTTTTATTTGAACATGAATGACATACAACTCAAACCTTTTTCCCGGAAGGGGTAGACAGAGGTTCCCCTAGTAGCAACCACCCATGTTTCGCTTTGTCTTTTCCGTCCCACGATTTGATAGGAGGTGAGCCTATCGCCATATCGGGCACAAATTCCTGACTCTGGACTGATATTCATATCAGTGTGCCCGACCTAGTATTCAAACCCGAGACCTCAGAATTGAAATCATACCATAGTACCTACAACTGCGTCACGGAGGCATTGATTTGAACAATGTTTATATTATTCAGTTATTATTTTGTTTACTTTGTTAATACAGTTGATAATCATTAACTACTTTGTTTTTGTCATTATTCACAGTAGATATTCATATTGCATCCTTAAATTACAAAATGCACGAAGATTTTATTTATTTATGATTTTTTATTCGATGAATTATTTTTCAAGTTACAACAGTTTTTGCAAAAGCTTTTTATATATTTTTTGTTTGCTTTCTACAAGCGTGTATTTAAGTTTGCAAAAAATATTTTTTTCTGAATTATTGATACTACTAGTAAAATTAAAACACGTAGTAATCTTATGCTGTTTTGTAAATACTCTTTCTGCTTGAAACTTAAATCGTTTGTGTTCTTTCGATACTTTTTTGTATGTTTTTTTTGTGTTATCTTAAGCATGTGTTGAATGATTTTGAATTAATATTTTATTTTCGTTTTGTATTTTCAGAAATTCAGTGATTGAGTAAGTAGTCTTTTGTATTTTCTATGCATGTCTCACGCTTTTTTTATTACCCTTTTTCCAATTTGATGATATTTTTATTTTATTTTGTGCTGTTAAAATACGGTACATTTTTCTGTAATCATGAATTAATGTGGCTTTTATATAGGGTGTAAAACCCACCATGGTGAATTACAGAAGTGTGTCGCGTTCCGAAATAAGCCTAGGTATATCCGGTTTTAAATTACAGGCCGGCATAATTCTGTCGACTGATGAGATAGTCCTAAACATTTCTCGCGACTCGATGATATCAGTAAAGTCGATTTACCGTGCCAGTGTTAAGATTGTGGTTGTATTATCAAATTGGAAAACGAAAGGGCATTTAGATATTTAAGCATAATATAATGCATGAAGTTTTTCCTGCCTTTTATTTTGATTTAAAAAGCATAGTGCGTAGTAGTTTATTTACTTAATTAATTTATAATATTCTTGATTATATAGGAGCCAAAACTCACATAGTGGTACATGATTAGTTTTACCAACGCCCATGAATAAAATACCTGTATAGTAGATCCGTTTCCTACCAAAATGGTAGACAGAGGAAGTTCATAGCTGAACGACACGTAGATCTCCCCAAAGGATTATAGCGATAATACCATATTCTCTGTAATGTTCCTAAAATACATTGCATAAAATGATAACAATATTCTTCATACATAAAATGTTCTACCTACATAAATTTTATTAAAAAAATAAAGATATGAGACTTTAAAATAATATGGAGTAGATACACAAACAAACAATGTTTTGTGTCCTTTGTCAAATAAATAAAAAATGAAATAAATATAAATTTGAAGGATAACTTTTTTTTATTTCGATTTCTCATTAATTCAGCACATGTCAAAAAAATATGTTTAGCAATAGTCAATAATTCTCTTAGCGGCTAAAAAGAATATTTTGATATGACAACGATTAAAAAAGAATATATCAAAATAGGCAAATACTTAAATGAAACATAATTTAAATATAAATGAGCAAAATGATAAATATGGTTTTCCTTAAGTTATTTTAACACATTTTCAAATAAATCACAGTACCTTACATCACTTTAATATACACATTTAGTAAACACAAAACGTTTTGTTAAGTGACTTATCATGCTGCTAACTTAATTTGATATTATTAAAAAAAGTACTTATAATTATTTGATATTAAATGAATACAGTGCAACCATAATATAACGAATTCCTCGATGCAACGAATTTTTCGAAATCTTCTTTATAACGATTTTTTTCATCTTATATCATTTACATAAAGAATTTTATCAATAATTTACAAATAAATCCACAAAATATCTTGTCACAATAGGTTCAAACACGTTTAAAACTTAGTAATTCAGTCATTGTTGTTTGATACTAAGTAATATAAACATTTCTGTTTCTAATTCTTGTTAGTTTTTTAAACTTGCAATGGCTAAGAGACGAAAAAAAAGTTTTGTAACCTCGCTGTCACAAATTTTAGTCCAGCCTAACCTCTATATAACGAACCTCATTGTAACAAATTACTCGGAATAACGATTTTTTTCTAATCCCCTTCAGTTTCGTTAAGTTGAGGTTGAATTGTATTTGTTTTTTAAATCTCAAAATAATATTAAAGAAAAAGTTAACAGTTTGGTATATTTACAAGATTTTGTTTACATTTGTGACGTTTTACAAGTATATCTAAATTATAACATTGTAAAATAATTATACATTTAGGTAATTATATCTAAAGTAAATTAATCGACATTTCAATTAATTTAGTGATTACATTAAGTTTTAATATAGAAGATAAATATATTTTATATTTGGGTGAAAAGGGTCACCAAGATAATTATTAAAAAAGATAACACATTTGTTTGCAACTTCGTATTCTTAATAAACAAAATTGAAACAAAAATTCAAATAACTTCAAAAAATTACATCTCTTTTATTGGAATACCATCAGCTATATTTCAATCTTACTCAAATTCCTCCTAAAAGTCATACATCCCTAGTTTATTTTTTTGCCATAATTAACAGCAATTCCAACCCTCAGATACATTGAAAACCGTCTTCAAGAGGCATTAAAAGAGGACAAAGGGAGTGGATGCGATATTCCTCAACTTGACCCATTCGCGAAGGAGGTCACACAGTTCGACAAAGAATTACCCAAAGTAGTTTGCACTGGACAAGACTGGGTCAAATGTTATGTAAGTAAATGAATTATTTAAATTACAATATTTTACCCTACCTCTATAATAAGAGATTTATTGGTGTTTTAAAACCCAGACCTGAAGCAAACATTTGTCTTGGTGCAGGGCGGCATAACTGTGTTCATTGACAAAAGATGATGGTCTGTCCCCAATCGACATTCTTACAGAGGGTAAAGCTTTTACCATCAAGTTTGGTGCAGTCAATTTGCCGTACTAATATAAAAACATGTTTTATGGGTGTATCTAATGGCATTTTCTATTTAAAAATTGAAATGTTGCCAAAGATTTTATGCTTCAATATTATTTGTTTTCACAGTTATCAGAATGCAAAGTGGTGCCCGAAATCCTAGCTACAACGTCCGACATAGTATGCACATACAGAGATATAATATACAAGAGCGATAAGGAATACTATCTGGGAGCCCCCACGGATGTAAGGGATGGTGAAGCATACGTTCTTACTAAGAGCGATCACGTCAAAATTAAATGTATAGGAAAACATTCGAACAGGTATCGTTATTTTATTTTTTTATACTAATTAATAACCGGCAGAGACTGGATGCGTAAAGCAGCAGACTGGGCTCTGTGGCGTACCTTGGGAGAGGCCTATGTCCAGCAGTGGACTGCAACGGGCTGATGATGATGATGATGAATTAATAACCCTTCTCAATCATGCTTTCGATTGTAAAGGAAGCCCGTGCCATGCAGTGGGATGTATATGGGCTGATAAAGATACAGAATAGCAAATATATATAAATGCCATGCTCATCCCTTGAGAATTAATTTTTCAGGATAAAACGTAGCCTATGTGTTAATCTAGGGTATCGACTACCTCCATACCAAATTTCGTCAAAATTGGTCCAGTCGTTTGAGCGTAAAGAAGGAACAAACACACAAACTTTCGGATTTATAGTATTAGGAGATTTAAATAAATAAATATTGATTTTCTCTTTCAGCGTGTTACATTCAAAATGGACGGGCCACGCAGTAGGGTTCCGTACCACAGTGGTTCGCAAACCGTCGCCTCCAGGCAGAGAGAACACCCTAAACGTACTTATATTCGGGTTCGATTCCACGTCCAAGAATGGATTTATACGAAGAATGCCGAAGAGTTACGAGTTTTTGACGAAGGAGCTGGATGGCGTTGTTTTGCATGGGTGAGTATTATTATTAATTATTATTTAACTATACAACAATTGTTGCGATTAATAATAAACAGTGTGGTCTAACGGTCGAAACTAATAGGCGATTTTAATATCTATGGATCGATTATGAAAATAAACCAATCAAAATAAGTGAAATATGGGCGTGTCGTTAAATCTTTGATCTGATTGGTCTATTTTTGGCATCGATCTGTAGTGAATAAGATTGTTTAATTATAATTCGATGGTATTATATAAAATCAATTTTAAGTAAGCACAGGGCTTATTCTAAATACCAAAACTGAAAGATGTTAACGATTGAATATCTTAATATAATAACCGACATAAATTACAATGTATCCGTAGTCTCTGCCTACCCTCACAGGAAACAAGTATATATTTTTTGTCTTCTATTCCAGGTACAACATATTAGGAGACGGGACACCGGCAGCTTTATTCCCCATACTGACTGGCAAGAATGAATTGGAACTACCAGATGTAAGGAAAAAGATGAAAAACAACGGCACAATGGACTCCATGCCATTTATATTCTACAAGCTTAGAGATGATGGGTGAGGAATAGTGATTATAGGGTATTTGATTATCATCGAATGTTTGGATCATTTTGTAGACAAACACAAGTGCTATTAAAACAAAACATATTTGTGAAAACAGTATTAAAGTAGCTTGTAACATGAGGCAAATATTAGTATTTTAAATGAAAGAGTGGGGATGTAGTGGGGACATCTTACCGTCTCTTTCACACCCGCACACTACATACAGGGTATATCAAGACCACGACCGAAAACGAAGCCAGGTGGTAGTATTAGTGACTTCAGACACAATGCAAGTAAAAATTTCACAAAAAAAATCGACATCTTTTTTTTGTAATTTTTTACTTATCGTCGTATTTGGGCGATTTATACATAGTTTCCCTAAAATAATGATGTACACCTCTTTATTTTTTAAACACGCAATGATACGTAAGGGTTTGAATTAATATTTTCGCAAAAACTAGGTATTTACAACCCAAACATGACGATTTTTAAAAAATCTAAAAAAATATCTGTCACTATTTTGGTAAAATTTTTATTTGCATCGTGTTTGTAACTACTAAAACTACCACCTGGCTTCGTTTTCGGTCGCAGTCTTGATATACCCGGTATAATACACACGCACAGTGACGTCACTAATTTTGTTTTGCATACCTTTTCTTAATAGAATAGTAATCCCCCACTACAAGATTTAAAACGTTTTTAACTTGTTTAATTCTGAATGGATTTACAAAATTCTTTGTTTGCTAGGTTTTGGATATGGATACTTTTTGATTAATACAATAAAAAAAAATAGTCAAATACTATTTGAATTAAGTTTTATGATAGTAAGATAAGACTAACAATGTAACAATACAACTACGAGAGTTATACAAAGAGTAATCTGTAAAGAACGATATACTTTAAACAAACTACAGTTCTTGCTTACATACATAATACAATTGTACGCACGAAATCCTGATGAATTTCAGGAAAGACATTAAAAATATTCTCGAAAATTATTACAACGCATACTTTAAAAACCTCCACTGCGTAAGATACGTAAAGCATATTTACATACATTTTTCAAGAATTTTTACACCATTAAATCTAGCTGACAACTAGCTACAAGTGCGTGGTGGCCTGTTGGTAACGGACCAGACGCGGCTAGCTACATGTTCACGGTGGTCGCATTTTCAAATCCCAGGGCACACCTCTGACTTTTCGGAGTTATGTGTGTATTGATAGTCAATCATCACGCACTTTAACGGTGAAGGAAAACATCGTGAGGAAATCTGCATATCGTAGCGATTTTAAAGAATCTACGGTATGTAAGTCCGCCAACCCGCACTAGGCCAGCGTGGTGGACTTTATGGCCTAACCACTCTCAATCGATTCTCTCGATTGTAGAGTAGGCCCGTGCCTTGCAGTGGGACGTATATGGGCTGATACAGAATGAAACCTGGCTTACCCTGTATTGTTTTTTAACAGATACAGAACAGCCTACTTCGAAGACATGCCCTGGATAGGAACGTTTCAGTACCGTTTCAACGGGTTCAAGCACCAGCCAGCGGACCATTACCTACGCTCCTTCTATCTGGAAGAGTCCAACAGTGGGAAGAAATGGTGGAAGGGCGGGAATAACAACAAGTACTGTATTGGAGACACTCCGCAGTATAAGCTTATGATGAATATTACTGATCAGGTGCGAGTTATGATATTATCCTCACTGCCTAATGAGTTTAAAATACCCTACAACCAATAAACGACTTTAACCACCACTCCATAAAGTTCAAATTTGTTCGGCAGTTTCTCTCCCTGGACGGCAAGCGCTTTTGCTTCACGTTCATAGCCGACATCACGCACGACGACTTCAACATGATATCTACTGCTGATGTGGACACGGAGCGGTTCCTCAGGAGGTTAGCTGAGGAGGGAAGGTTGCAGGATACGCTGCTGTTCGTCATGGGAGATCATGGACCTAGGTAAGTGGATTTTGGACTAGTGGTATGATAAAATGGTGGAAAATAGAACAAACATACGTGCGTGGTGGTCTGATGGCAACAAACCGGACGTGGCTCCCGATACGCTGATCGCTGTTTCAAAACTCAGATTTTTCGAAGTCTTGTGTATATTAATAGTCAAAAAATTTAACAGCCATGAGGAAACCTGCATATCATAGAGATCCTAACAATAAATTATATGGTATGAGAAATACGCCACCCTGCAGTAGGCCAGTATAGAGGACTACGGCCTAACCCTTCACAATGGAATTCCTAGTTTTATAGGATTCTCCTGCTCAGCAGTGGTCGATTAGACTCATACAGTATAATATATTCATGAACCCTAAAATAACTGATCTTTCTTCTCCAGGTACGCCAAAGTACGGGACACGCTCCAAGGTAAACTCGAAGAGCGTCTCCCGTTTATGACGATAGTCATTCCCGAGTCACTCCAGAGGTCCAGACCTCACGCCATGGACGCCCTACGTCATAACGCTCAGGTGCTGACCACTCCTCATGATATCCACGCCACGGTCCTGGATGCATTGGATCTCCGGAAGTACTGGAACCCTTATAAGGTCAGGGGCGCTGATTTGGCACGAGGGATGAGCCTGTTTGAGCCGGTGAGTAGTATTAATATATTGCCGGCGTATTGCCATGTGTTGTTTATAAGCATCGATGATGCCTTACCATCTGGTGTTTGCTCGTTTGCCCCCCCTATTTCATGAAAAAATATTACATTGTATTATTACAGATACAAAAGAACAGGTCGTGCAGCGAGGCGGGAATCGAACCCCACTGGTGCACGTGCCTACGCTGGGTGAACGTGTCCGAGCATGACGCGTTGTACCGTCGCGCTGCTAATGCTCTCGTCGACTACATCAACTCACTCACTGAACCTGTCAGGTAATCCTCAGGAACTGCCACATTGTCTATTTCCTGTAACATGATCAGTCCGATGGCTAACACGTGCGTCATACTCGGGAACAGGTGCTGCTTTTATAAACTGGTAGGCCCGATTTGCTTGCAATAACTAACTCCACTGGCTCAGCGACCCAAAATAGACCTTCGAAACGAGAGTACTCCAAATATCTGTTTCCTGTACCAACTCCTGCCAATAACAGGCTGGAAGTTTCCGCAGGTTACTTTCCAACATATAACTCCAGCTATACTTGGGTCGACCCACCGGTCGGCAACAATATTTCCCTCTAATCTAACGACATTACTTCTCAGCCTTTTGGCTAAGATCAAAGTGTAGTGTAGTGTATAGCAATCAGTGTTTAGAACTCTTATTTATTCGATTTTATAAGTCCCTTGTATATAAAATGAGTGTTTACTGTATATTTATCAGGTCACTCTGCGCCATACGTACTCTACAAGAGATATCCTGGGAGTCCCGGTCTCGGGCCAACAGTCGTCTTCTATCGTTCGTTGAGGCCAAGGACGCTGATGGATATGTGGGAAGGTTTGGAGCTGGCCTCAGACCAACCAAGGAGGACTGGCAGATCAAGGTATGTAGATAAATCACTGGTGGTAGGTCTCTCATATGTGAGAGGCCGCCTGGGTAGGTACCACCCCAATGTCTATTTCTCCCGCCAAACAGCAGTGTAAATGCGCTGTTGTGTTCCGGTTTGAAGGACATTGTAGCCAGAGTAACTACCGGACATATTGAGACTTAACATCTTATGTCTCAGGATGGCGAGCGCAGTGGAATTCCAAGCATTGCCTTGTAATTCATGGTGTTATTTGGTTTCGCTACTGTCCATGAGCGGTCGTATCGCTTACCATCAGGCGAATGGCATGCTCGTCTCGCCATTCATTGCAATAAAAAAAAAAACAATATTTATACACGTACGCATCTACGTACGCACACATGCATAGGTCCACTTAATAAATCTTAGCTAGAAATCGATCCATCTGTATCACAATTTCTGATGAGACACCGCAATTTCTGAAGGTTCTGTATTCGACCCGTTGTCTCCGAAAACTACTGATCGGATATGGAAATAAAACTATTTTTTACGGATTTTATCGCAATATGAACGTCGGGAAATTAAAAAATGTAAAAATTAAACCAAATCGCGATAAAATCCGTAAAAATTAGTTTTATTTCAATGATGATTGCTGTTTCAAATGTTGTGTTTTAGATCGCAGTGGGTCCCGGGCGTGGAGTGTACGAAGCGTCTTTGTCCTACCTCAAGAATGAGGACAAATTCGTTGTCAATTCCCGAGATATTTCCAGAACTAATGCGTAAGTTTCCAGCTTTGATAATTATCATAATTAATTTAATAAGTAAATACAGGGTATATCAAGACTGCGACCGAAAACGATGCCAGGTGGTAGTATTAGTGACTTCAGACACAATGCAACTAAAAATTTCGCAAAAAAAAATAGTCAACATTTTTTTTGTAAATTTTTACTGATCGTCGTATTTAGGTGATAAATACATAGTTTTTCTAAAATAATAATGTACACCTTTTTATTTTTAAAGACGCAATGGTACGCAAATGTTTAAATTACTATTTTCGCAAAAACTAGGTATTTACCACCCAATCACAATGATAATTAAAAAATTGCGCTTTTTTGTGAAGTTTTTAGTGGCATTGTGTCCGTAACCACTAAAACTACCACCTGGCTTAGTTTTCGGTCGCAGTCTTGATATACCCGGTATAATTTTATCAGGTTTAATTCTAGTCGAAAATTTGCTGCGGTGTGGCT
Organism: Deilephila porcellus; assembly: GCA_905220455.2. Lineage (NCBI taxonomy): Eukaryota > Metazoa > Arthropoda > Insecta > Lepidoptera > Sphingidae > Deilephila > Deilephila porcellus. The sequence goes on along the minus strand of LR999996.1, from coordinate 831,879 downwards.
CTACCATTTATTAATTCGTTTCGGTGGATTTATGATTATTATGAATAAATATTTATTATTATTATTGGACACTTAATAAATTAGCCGAAACTGACTAGTAAGTATAAAAGAGGTTCCACCGCTAGTAGATGAACGCAATAATGTCGGCCAGCTGAAAACCTTATTTAGGAATTCGACTAAAAACATTAAACGTCTACACGACATTTATAATATTAAATACAGACGTTTAATATCGAAACAAATACCTGTGGTTCACACAAATATTTGTTTCGGTGCGGGGATCGAACCCGCAGCATCTCGTTTCACAGCCGTTGTCTAACCAACTACGCCACGGAGGCTGTCGACTTTGGACTGACTGATATTAAGTATAGATAATAGATATACTGACTGCCTCGGTGGCGTGTTTGTACTGCGGTACGACTACAAAGCTGAGGTCTCGGGTTCGAATCCCGGGTCGGGCAAAGTGATATTGGATTTTTCTGTTCATTATCAGCCCGGAGTCAGGAATTTGTGCCCGATATGGCGATAGGCTCGCCCCCTATCACATCATGGGACGGAACATTCAAGGCGAAATGTGGGTGTCCTAGTGGCGCCTCTGCCTACCCCTTCGGGGACAAAGGCGTGAGTTTATGTATGTATGTATGTATAATAGATATACGGATTCCACAATAAACAGACGGACTGAATAATATCTAACATTGTTACAGGTACAACAACGAACCGAGCTGCATAAGCGCAACACATCCACATCTCAATATGTACTGCTACTGTAACGACTGAGTGTAACAGTTGCAGCAACACGTAACAACACTACGCAACTCATACTGCAACGTCGGTCTGTATAGATATGTAGTTTAATGTTTTACTGGTGTTTTGGAAGGGTAAAATAATTTAGTATCAGGACAAAAAAAAAACTACGTTAGTCTACACTTGATAGGCTTAAATACCTATTTTTGGTTTGGCATGAAATTATTTTACTCAATCAAAAGAGGAAGAATGTCTCGAAAATTGGCAGACTTAAAACACCGAATAGCAATTGAAAATATTATGTTAAACTTAAAAACAATCTAGATTTCGTAGTGTTGTAATCGAGTTAATGTTTAGGAGAAATCAGTGGCATGCATACCATAGTCAATTACATAATAAATACTTTGATAAAGGTAGATACTGCTTAATGGTTTCTTAGATTTACGCGAATGTAACACATTGAAATAAATCAATTTTTTACGGATTTTATCGCGATTTGGTTTAATTTTTATATTTTTTATCTTCCCTACGTTAAGTCCGCCCCGTGACAACGAAAGCTGGAAAGCAATCGAAACTTCGGGAAGTAAAAAAAAATAAAAATTCAATCAACTCGCAATAAAATCCGTAAAAAATAATTTTATTTCAATGTAGATACCGCTTTTAATTTAATACAGCTAAGTTTCAATTAAAATATGCTGATAGTTGTATCGTATGTTCGATATTATATACTGGACCATGAATGCGCGGATCCAAATCACGCCTAGCCATTTTTCTATACTAATATTATAAAGAAGAAAGATTTGATTATTTGTTTGTTTTGAATAGGCTCCGAAACTACTGAACTGATTTGTAAAATTCTTTCACTGTTGTGAAGCTACACTATCCCCGGGTGACATAGGCTATATTATATTTTCAAAAAATTAGGGATCCGCACTAAAACTCCAATAATGTAACCCAAGGTGTAAAAAAATACCTAAAATATTATTTACATCGCGTGCGCTGTGAAAACTATAATATGTTGATGTGAACTGTACTCAAAAACTATCTGCACCCGGGCAAAGCCGGGCCGAGCCGCTAGTATTTAATAAAAAGGTCTGCATGTCACTGAAATTTTAAAATCCAAAGAGTATAATATGCCATTACTTGTAAGGTAGTTTTATATGAATAATTCTGTATTATCGAAGGACGGTAACATCGCCTTTGGTATTGACAAGGACAATTTCGCCTGTACTGTTCTGTATCAGCCCATATACGTCCTACTGCAGGGCACGGATCTCCTCTACAATTGAGAGTACGATTGAGAGGGGTTAGGCCATATAGCACCACCATGTGCAGTTGGTTATAACACTGAAGGCAAAATTATGGACGCCAAGACACAGCCAAATAATATATAAATACACCCTACAGTCACATACATAGTCGCGACCCCACACTAAGATCGAGTCTTGTGTCGTGTATCAGATTGTCATTTGTCTCGGTACGGGGATCGAACCCGCGGCCTCTCGTTTCACAACCAGCGTCTAACCAAGCGCTACAGAGGTTGTCAAATATTTGTCTCAGGTTTTTAAAACCGAATTCTCATAGTTTCTGATATACGACACGAGACTAATATCTTAAGAGGTCATGATTGACTGTTGAGTGGAAAATCAATTTCCTTTGAACTGCATTTAACATGTAAGAGCTGTTAAGAATGACAATAAAACACATTATTTTGCATATTTTTATTGGCATCGTGTCTGTAAAGTGTAAAGACATACAATACCTTGTCTTTATTTTTGAAAATCGAAAATTGTTATAACCTGTCGGAAATATCTGTGAACCTAGCTGGAATGCGGTTCACAATTCATTTTTTTGTGTTCCCTTATCTACTGTGTTATTTTACATTAAAAACGTTGTGGGATGGATGCTAATTCTATTTTTTATTCTTTTTTCTATTTTAATTCAATTTGTTTAACCTATATTTTGAATTTCCTGAACTTATGTTCCAATGACGTCCATTATTCATGTCCACAGATATTTCCGACGCGTAATATCTTGTTATATGCCAATTCCATACATTTCAAATGAAAATCTCAACATGGAATATTTACTGAAACAAACGTATCTGAAATGTTCGTCGCAATATACAAGTACAATGATAATACTTTATTTGAATCTGAAAATTTACCGACGAATCTTCATATTATATTTTTTCTTATCAATGATATTAAGGTTTTTTTTTGTAATAAGAACTCTCAATTATGTCAGATTTCATTACCAGGCCAGGCAATAGCTTGTCTTTAAGTTTTAATTAAATAGACAAGTTTTGACGTATTCCATTCTGCCTTATATCGAATATGCAGCTTAATAATAAAGATATCACTTTTTATAACACACGTTTCATAAATGTCAATTTACATATTATGTAGAAAAATGTTACTTCCTAAATAACCTCTTTTTATGTATATTTTTAGACGAATAATCACGGTTATCTAAGGATGAAAGTTTTTCTCACATAGAAGAGCCATATTATCTATGCGATTATTTAGAAATATGGCGGATGGACAGTTATAATAAAAATATAAAAACGCACAAAATTTAGTTCATAAATTGTTTTTAATATTAATTCAACTGAATTAATTATCACACTCAAAATAATCTCATTTTATTTGAAATCAGTGCGAATTACAACTTATGACGTATTTTTACGTCATCATCGTATTAAAAATGTACCTGAAGGATATTGAAATTAGTATATTTATTAAGATTTTAATATTCAATTGATATAAAAATGGGACAATACAATTGATTAGAATTTTAATAATTCAAAATTAATGTTTGTACCCCGTTTTAAAATGAAAGAATAGTAGGGTTAATGTATAATTCGTAAATTAACTTAATTAATAAAAAATAGTCTTTTTAATTATTAATTTATTTTTTGTCACTATACACATTTGCTACATTTCGAATTTCATTTGTTTTTCTATTCTATTCATACTTGAATCTGCAATATTAATTTTTCTAAAAAAATAACACTTATTTCGCTAAGTCATTGTTATTTTATGGTGCAAGCTTAGAATATTTAATTTAATCATTTTTATTCTAAATATTATTGAAACACATAATATGATAATTGAAATATAACGGATAATATCGTCGACCCTTAAATCTATGGAAAAATGTTATTAAAAACATTTCTAATGAAAACCAACATTTTAATAAGGATTACCATTAACGTATAAAGACGTCAAAATTCTTACATCAGCCTTATTGGCTTGAGGACTTAACTAAATACGACGGTTAAAGACGTTACAATATAGTTACCACGTTGGAATATGTGTACACTGTACATAATATAAAAAATATATAATTTGTATGATAATAATTGAACAAGCCGACATAATAGGGATGTTACCAATGTTTCAGTTTGAACATTATTTAATGATCACTGCAAAATATTCATTACAACTAACAGTAATTTAAAACAGTGTCAAAATTGGTTATAAAATGACTAAAATATTAATATTTTTAGTAGTGCAGTGGCGACACTCGCTTGCTCTTTGGGAGATGACGTCACAGCACAATAGTTGCATCTTTCGATATAAATAATAATTGAAATGAAGTCAACATCCCTATTGTGTCGATTGGGGACAGAAAATCATCTGTCAATATTCAATGCTTTGTCAAAAGGGCACTGCATTTAACATCAAGTGATTTTAATGAGCCAGATAAAAAAATATATAAAGTTGATATTTTGGATTTAGTTGTATTAGTCATATAATTAAATTAGCACTTAAGCGATTGAAAGTTTCTAATTGAGTGTAAATCCAGCGATACATCGAATATAAAATCTATAGAAAAGTCAAAATTGAAAATTAAAATTGAAATTAATGCACGACCGCTCTCCGACCGCGGACTCTATCGAATGAGAGGTCACGAAATAGACCAATCGCGTCATAGATTCAACGACACGCCCATATTTTACCTATCTTGATTGGTTTATTTTCAGTACCGATTTTTAGATAGAGATAAGAGTGGATTATATTAATTTTGGGCCGGAAATATATATATTATGTGTAATATATACAATCATCAGAATGGGCTCAAGCCAATTGACTGTCAATTAATTGTCAATATCCTAAAATTGTAGTTATTTTGTGATTCAAGTTGTTTATTTTTTGCCGATATCTATGAAAATATCTCCTAAAAACGCTATACGCACTTAGATCTTATTGAAATCTCAAATTAATTTTGTTTCATCGATATGTTTAATATTTATCGATTAATTTTTATATCGATAATTCGCTGGAGATTTTTGTGATGTATTTACTTAGGACACAATTTGTTTTTATGTAATTTTTTTAATTTAATTATGTAATATTGTTGGAATCTCTTTGTAATTATTTATTGATATTAAACAGTGATATTTTCAATTGAAATTATGTAAGGTCTTATAATTTTTATTATATTATTTTACTTCTGTATCTGTATCAGCCCATATATGCAGGTCCGGCTGCAGGAGACGGACCACTTCTATCGAGAGTATGGTTGAGAGGGGTTAGGCCATATCGTCCAATACTACAAATGCTCTACTAGAATTTTACTTATGAAGATATAAATCAAAATTTACTTGAGGTTGCCTGCAAGATAAATACATACATTAAGGCCATAGATTCGATTCTAAGTTGAGAAAATAATTTGTGAAAAATATTATTTATTTATAGTTGAAAATATCACTGTTGTATTATACTCGAAATTAATGAAACTCATATTAATGTATCTCAACTCTAAACAAGTGAAAACTTAAAGTATTGTAACTGGTCTCGAAATTTATAATACTGATGTCCCAACGCATTCCTTGTAATAAACGTGCTTTTGGTATAAATATTTTTGTTTTAATTGTTCATTTCTCTATTGATTTTATTATTATTTCGCAGTGTCTACAAATTATTGATGGTAAATTGTATTTTCATCCTTACGATTTTGGCAATAAGGGCTTTAATACGGCAGAGATTATTTGGAATTCTTTAAAAGAATCTATTAAACAAACACCTTACATTGTAACTAATGGCCTATGTAGCATACCTTGGGAAAACGTAGATTTTTACTTAACGTGTTTATAAAATCCAATCTATATGTTTTTTCTGGGGCATAAGCAATTGCAAAGTTTCATCAAAATCTGTTCAGCAGGTTTTTAAAACAGCGACAAACATCCATACATCGTCACAAACTCACGTATATAATATGTAAAACAACAAAGAGGATGAGAAGCTTTAAAATAAGTATAAATATTAATCCGTATGAATATAACCTCAAACGCTAAAAAATAATTTCTAAGACATTATTTGTCATCTGACAGCATCTGTGTTAGCAGAAAGATCCAGATAAAAGGAAAAATGATTAGCAGCACTGAGAAGGTAAGATTATACCCGTATTTATTGATTTTAAACCCTCAATAGCCTTGGACAATCGGTATTCCGCATTACATCAGAACCAACAGCACGAATTGACACCGAGCCGATCTCAGCATGTCACTGGGACACTAACTTATCTTTACTCGCTGTAAAATTAATAATGATTTAAACAAATATATATATAATATACACCCAACAGTCACATACATAGTCCTAACCCCACTTTAAGATCAATAAGTCTTGTGTCGCAGGTATCAGAACTACGAGAGACTTTTCAGTCTCACAAACACCCAGACCCGAAAGAAATATTTATGGGCCGCACAAACATTTCTCTTGGTGCGGGGATCGAACCCGCGGCCTCTCGTTTCACAGCCGGCGTCTGACCAACTGGGCCTCGGTGGATGTCAATATGGAGATTCTCAGAGGTCTGTGTTCAGCAGTGGACTTGCTGTGGCTGAAGAGAGAGAACGAGAAAGAGAGAGAATACAAAAAGATATTTATCGACAGCCTCCGTAGCTGGTTGGTCAATTAAAGGCTGTTACAATCCCGCACCGAAATGTTTGTGTGGTCTCAAGTATTTGTATTAACAAGCCGAAGACAGGGTGAAATGGCGCAATTTGGAGGAGGCCTATGTACAGCAGTGGACAATAACAGGCTGATGATGATGATGATGATGAAGTATTTGTTTCGGGTCAAGGTGTTCGTAAAGCTGAACAGTCTCTTGTAGTTTCTGATCAAGATACTAGAATTGATCTAAGTCTGGTATCAGGTGTGTGACTGTTGGGTGTATTCATTTGTTTACAGGCAGTGTATAGATCCACGTCTCGGAGGCAGGGGTTTTGGATAATATGCCTCATAGCGGGCATTGGTTTATTTCAATTGAACAAATTCGGTTCTGACGACCAAAGTGTTGAATCAAAGGAATACAATTATACTAAGGAGTAAGTACGAGCTTAATGGTTATTTAAAGACGTGAAGAATGTCGCTTGCAAGATAGTTCTATCACAAAAGGACACTTGCGTGGGTAACTTTGACGGGTCCTTAACCGCTACGTACAGTGGTCGTTCCACCAGCAAACTGAATATCTGGAATCTTATCACAGGGAACGGAATAACATTGCCTCACGTCGATTTTCTATATGATATTCGTACCACCCCGGTCGAGCCGGCTCATTGGTACTCCAGTTCTGACTCTGCCACTTGCAAAAGGCTGTAGACATCTATTTATTCTCTGTTTAAACTATTTTTAAATACAATACTATTCTTTAACCAGGTTAATTACACAGGAGTTTAATAAGAGCGTTCTACAAAACAATGTTGTTAATTGCAACACCACTCACAACGATTCAGCCCCTCAAGATTTCAGATTTTACAACAATACTTTAACTAAGAACCGTTTCAAGCAAATAGACTGGTTTGATTGCTATGTAAGTATCTGTATTCTAATAAATACACCCAACAGTCACATACATAATCCTGACCCCTATGATTTAGTATTGTGTCATGGGTATCAGAAACTACGACAGAATTTTTGAATTTTACGAACGCCCAGACCCGAAACAAACACCTGTGGATCGCACAAACATTTGTTTCGGTGCAGGGATGGCACCCGTGGTATCTCGTTTCATTGAAGGAATCTGACGAACTGTGCCATGGAGGCTGTCAAATTAAAACTAGATGAGTAACCTCGACTTTTTTCCATAGATCTGACATTGACTCTGTGGCTTAGCTGTACTACAGTACTATTACAACGTTGAGGTCTCGGGTTCGAATCCCGGGACGGGTAAAGTGATATTGGATTTTCCTATTCATTATCAACCCGGAGTCAGGAATTTGTGCCCGATATGGCTATAGGCTCGCCCCCTATCATATCGTGGGACGAAACACATTGAGCGAAACGTGGGTGTCCTGATAGCACCTCTGCCTACCCCTTCTGGGAAAAAGGCGTGAGTTTATGTATGTATGTATCTGGCAAACCAGCAAACGGTTCACTTTATAGTAAGTAATTTCCGCCTCCTATGAGCATATACGAACCTGTTCTTTGCGTTGGTGGCTTCTTAACATGGAAGGGCAAAAGGAAGGAGAAAAAACATATTTTCACTCAGCGAGCGAAATATATTTTCTGTGGCAGTGGTATAACCCCGATCCAGCTACGTTATTTCTACTGGAATCCAAGGCAACTACAGTGTGGTTCTACCACTTAATAAATTTATACGCTAACTGACTGTTAGATATCTGCATCCAGTAACATCTTATTAATTTTACTAGGTCTGTCTACCTTAAGTACGGTTACTATTCAAGAACTTTAGAATCGAATATACTAAAATGACAATTATTTTAAATCCGCAGATGAAACTTTTAGGTCAAATTATGGGCAAGCACATGGAGAACGCAGTAATGATGTCCATTGCCCAAATGATTTTTACTAGGAAATAAGACTTGGCGTCCAAACCTCAAGACACCGCGCAAGTAAGCAAATTGTACCATTTTCAGTGGTAACTGGGAATTTGGAGATTGGCTCCTAGTATTTTAGGGTGATGAGTGCAATACCATGCAGTCCTTATGAAATTAAAATGATAATTAAAAAAGTTTAAACTGAAAATTTCTCAGAAAGAATAATGCAAGGGTTCATAAATTAGACATTCTTTTAAATAAAACAAGACCGAATTAATTTAGACATTGCATTGGTCTTGAGAAACCAGTTAAATACTCATATATTTTTTATACATTAAATGGGTGTGTGAGTGTGAGAGAGTGGTATGTGTTTGTGTATATCTATGTCGTTACTTTATAAGTATTGTCCTGTTTTTGGGCAGATTTGTCGCTTGGCATCAGATGAGTAGCTGGCATCCTAGTTAATGGCCTTTAGACCATCGTGGCAGACTGACGCTTAAGGCCTACCAATGGGAAAGTTGGCTTATATCGGGAAGTATACAGTATTACAGAGCTGAGGTCTCGGGTTCGAATCCCGGGTCACAATAGTGCATTAACACTGCTGTTTTGCCGGAGAAATAGAGATTACTATGGTACCTTCCCAGGCGGCCTCTCACATATATGAGACCTATCAGTAGGGTTGTTTAGTTTGCACCTGTGTTAGCCTGTTGTTATGAAACCCACACAGCTAATGATGTTAATTGCGTATAAAAGAATTAACATTAATTTGTGTCAATTTTGCGTAATTCAGTTCACAATGTGCAAAATGGATGTTGAAAATAATGTACTAGATGCGGAACTGGTAGTTAACTTTGAAGAATGAAAATTCAGCTCAAAAACAAATATGTATTGTTTGAAATAAAATAAGTTTATCTTTAAAAAACTTTTTTATTAACGTATAGTACAATACTGATATAAACTTATATTAACAGCTACTTTACTCTGTCAGGACAATATCCATTCAACATAATAATTGGCAAAATGGCCTTTTAACAATACAGGCAAAGGAAGTAAAACATACAACATACTAGGGCACATAAAACGTCAAAAAATATTTTAGTCTACAACATTCTCATGATAATGCAATATATTGAACATATTATCGTATTCAGCAGAAAGCTTCAACGGACGAAATTTTAAAAAGTAATCTTGAACGTATTTTTTTTTATGAAATTCCCGAGGGAAGTTTTGTTTTTAAGGTTATAAAATATGATATTGATTACTGTACAAGGGTTGATCTCAAAAATAGACCAATCGCGTTAAAGATTTATCCACACATATTACAAACATATCTTGTTATTTTTTCCTTTACACATTAAAGTTTATTTCTTAACAGTTGATTTAATATTCCCTACATTTGCAAAGGTAATGCTAAATGGTTAGACATTCAGTGGTAGCCAGGAGGTCCGTATGCGGTGGAAGGCTTGTAGTTGGACCCCTGGAATCCCGTCAGAGAGCCGGTGAAGCTTGGCGCATTGTAGTGGTATCCAGCTGTGAAAAAATAACAATACAGTTTTTTAAAGAACATTTTATGATCCTTCTCAGAGTCAAAAGCTGACTCTGAGATAATACATGCTTGTATTGATCATTATCAAATATTTTTGAGTATAGTAATGATTTAAATAATTATTGTACATAAATATACACAAAATAAACTATAAAGAAACAATAATAAAAAAGGTACAAATGGCATTCTTCGCTCTACAGCAATGGTAATAATTATGGTCTAATTATGGTATTCTAGCAAGCAAAACATCTGACATTCAGCTAGAAACTGAACCGACAAACTAGCTGAAGCTGGATGTGGGCCGCTTTAAGCGGGTCGCAATGTTATTCTTGATATGGCGTATTTTATCAATAGACTTCCTTTGACTTGGAAGAAGCTATCAATACACTACACATCCAAAAAAAATAATCTCACCTTGCTGGCGCGTGTTATGAACGGGCTCTGGGTACCGAGCTTCGCCTTCATACCGGACGTCGGCATGGAAGCCAGTCTGCCAGTCTGCGTGGTATGTTACTGTAAGCAAGGAATACTTAAGCTATTGATAAATTAAATAAATAAGTAAATACACCCAACAGTCACATACATAGTCCTGACCCCACACTATTGAGTCTTGTGTCGTGGGTATCAGAAACTACGAGTGACTTTCCGGTCTCACAAACACCCAGACCCGAAACACATACTTGTGGTTCTCACAATCATTTGTCTCGGTGCGGGGATCGAACCCGCGGCCTCTCGTTTCACAGGCGGCGTCTAACCAACTGCGCCACGGAGGCTGTCATAGTATATCATAGTAACTAGATTTTTATACTGGCTACAAAAGTAGATCGCTAAAGGCCCGATTGATGGTACGCATGGTTAAGCCGTTCACTATAATATTAAGTTTTTGCCTATCATTTCAGTCGCTGCCTACTAATACAAAATAATCTCAGGCACCATGTTTAATAAAGAATAGCCATTTGTTTGTATATTATCTATAAGAAAAAATGGACTTATGATTTCGCCACAATGCGACTAACTGACGACAGAAACAAAGTAGATATTCCATTATTCAAAGGCAAATGCCACCACTTACCATCACGTTTTACTTATTAGTAAAACTACCATAAATACCATACGTAGACAGTGGCTTTACATAAAACAGCGGCTTGACTTCACCACTGCTATATCCAAAATCAAAGCGCTTTCTTACCATCAGTCACTAACCTCTTCTACCTAGACAATAAAGTCGAAATTCCCTCACCGATCTGCGTCCTTCCATCAGGCAGCTGTACTCTGTACTCTCCACGCACCACGTTGCCATCAGAAACTTCTTTTCTGTCATAATCGTTGCCGGAATGAGCGTCCTTCACTGAGTACCCGAATTCGTAGGATTTGGGCTGAAAAACACACAGTTATTAAATTCTTCGAATTTTTATACCAGTACCTACTTGGATAACGGTGATGGAAAACATCGCGAGGAAGCCTACATATCATAGCAATTTGTAAGAATTTTTATGGTATGTAAATTCCGCCAACTCGCTTTGGGCCAGCGTGGTGGACTATATGGCCTAACTTGTCTCAATCGTATTCTTCGTTATAGAGGAAGCTCATGCCCTGCAGTGGGACGTATATGGGCTCATAAAGTACTAGGACTATGTTTTAACTCTTTTCAATCGTACTCTCGATTGTTGGGACCCGTACTAGGGTAAAAAGGACACAAAAAGAGATTTAACTCCATATGAATTACGAACAAGGCCATTTTTACAATATGAATCTAAATATCTTAAATTCTGGGAAGTATATAATGCAAGATATCTTTCCTAGAATTGAATGATACGGTGCTCTTAAGATTTTCGTGTTTAATTGATAATGATATTTTCTAGAATTATAATATTATCTCCTTTTTTAGTATAATCAAAGGAAGAGACAGCATTATTGCAATTATTTGTTGTTTTTTCTTACAAATATTAGTCACGTAGCTTATTTTGGTTCCAACAAACAATATGATACCAAGAATTTCTTTAGTTAGTATTATTTTTCAAACTAAATACTGTTTAAAACCAAACATTTAATTAAAATATGCGAACGCATTGTGATTATCCCCAAAAAGTTCAATGACGAGCGCAAATACATTTCCAGAATAACATATTAATTGTTTTTAATAGCATAACATCGATAACCTTTCAATTATCTCATCCGTACAGAACGCGGAACAGAAAAATGTATAGAGATTGTTGGAACTTAAATTTTTAGACTAAATAATGCGTATCTCAACGTAAAATAAATAAAGAAGATGCTAATATCTCTAATACATTAATAATGTTATATCCCCTTCTGGGATTCTTCTCAATATTACTCAACTAGACAGAATATGGACAAAAGATTCTTAAATTCACGTGAACTTTTAAAAGTAGACAGATTATTTAAGCCGCTCTCAGTTGTATATAACGAACTAATAGATGAATGGCAAAATAGATGGGATGTATCTTTGAAGGGTCGGCATCCATACTAATATTTTCCATGCGTGCGTGATCGTTTGGCAAAGACTTGGCTAGATATCGATTATTACGTATCACAGTTTCTTACGGGCCATGGTAACTTTAAGTCTAAACTGTACTCATTTAAGCTCGTTGATTCGCCTGCGTGCTCATGTTCTACACCTTATTACGAATATGAGCAGTCCGCGCATCAAATACTTTGGGAGTGTATTCTTTGGCAGAATGAGCGTAAAACCATGCTAGATAGTATGCAAATAACATCTGGAGTTGTATACTACATGGACCTTGTGGAGACTAGGAAGAATTTCCGTGCTTTCCGGCGATTTTGCCATACCTATTATTGGAATCAAGTGTAACAGCTTACATAATAGGTCCCATTTAAATGTAATAATGACTAATCCGTGGTGCTTTACAGCTGACTTCTCTGGCTGTAAATGTCTATAAGCGAGGTTATTTACCTCTTTAGTTCATTGTTTTGTCACCCGCTTTATTAGGGAGGGAAGTGGACAATAATTTATTCCCAACTCCTCCTATTAATTTAACTTTTTGATTGATTTCGTTGCGGGTTCAAGACAAGTTAGACGTTCCCGGAGACTCGCTGAGCTTCAATGCTCAGTGTCATTAAAATGCGTGCCACTGTTGATCCTGGCTTACAGTAGCAGTTGCAGTAGCAGGTGTAGAGTGGGACAAAAAAAATCCCCTTCTGGTATCCCGGGGGTAGCCATAAGAAGTAGGTCGATGTCACTCATCCAGTGATATTGTACTTTTTTGTCAATGAAATACTTTCGGGAAGCCGATGGGAAGCTGATGTTCAATTAGATCCCGCAAATGAGCAAACAGCTCACGTGACAGTAAGGAATTACCACGGTTATAAATATTTATAACACTTGCATTGTAGATATGTTGTGACTCACAACAGAAAGAAATAAAAATCAAAACCGACTCCACTGTGCTATTCGGTAACATTGATCAATCTTAAAGCATTTCTGATTGCCAGTTTATTTATCGCCTGTCCACACTGGAACTCGGTAAGTGATTCACGCTTTCAATTAATTATTTATTAATTTAACTTTAATACCTTTAAGTCCGCCAACACGCACTAGGCCAGCGTTGTGGACTATGGCATAGCGCCTGATCAAACTCTTGGGTGTAGAGGAGGCCCGTGCCCTGCAGTGGGACGTATTTGAGCTGGATTTTTATATTATAACCCAGCGCATATGTGTTTTTGTATGTAGTTGTATCAGCCCATATACGTCCCATTGCAGGGCATGAGCCTCCTCTACAATCGAGTGTGATTGAGAGGGGTTAGTCCATATAGTCCACCACACTGTCCAAGTTAGGTTTGGCGGATTTAACATACCATAGATTTTTTTACAAATGGCTATTATGGTAAAATTTTTGTATATATTACTAAAATGTACAATCTACCTAATGTTAAGTATACGACAATTAAAACAGAGAAAGAAGGGATATAATTACGTCAGCCACCACAAAATTGAATATGCACACAGGTTGAACCCAAAACGCAGTCTTTAACATATAGAACACACATATCGACAGGAATTACATGTACAAATGGTTTCTTAGATTTATGCGAAGGTTACACATTGAAATAACTATTTTTAAAAGTTAAAAAATGAAAAAATTAAGCCAACCGCGATAAAATCCGTAAAAAAAATTGTTTTATTTCTACATGTACAAAATTAGTAAATGTACATAGTAAAACCCTCGAGTCACTGAGTCGGGTTCTTCACCATTGTATAGTGGTAATTATAGCGCTTCTCGCCCTGAGGTATCCGGTGTCGCCCAAAATGCGACAGCCACCGTGGGGTTTTTATGGTAGGCTGGTGTAGGAGTTGTTAGGGACCTGGCTAGGCCGCATTATCCGCAGCGTGCCGGGCTGGAAGGCCAGTGAAACTAACATACCCCTCGGCCTCCTTGGTACCGAAAGGGAGCTTGACAGCTTTCCTCTTGACACATAATAGTGGTAATTATATGGGGGTATATAATATCCTGGCAGTCTCACTCACTGCCTCGGTGGCGTAGTTGTACTAAGGTTCGACTACAAAATAAATAAAATAAATAAATAAATACAAAGCTGAGGTATCGGGTTCGAATCCCGGGTCGGGCAAAGTGATATTGGGTTTGTCTATTCTTCGCGATAGGCTCGCCCCCTAACAAAATGGGACGGAAGGCGAAATGTGGGTGTCCAGATGGCGCCTCTGCCTACCCCTTCTGGGATAGAGGCGTGAGTTTATGTATGTACGTATCTCACTCACAGAACGAAACACAACAGAAACGCTGTTACTTTACGGTTTTCTGTGAGAGTGGTACCCTGGTCGACCCATTGTCTACCATTTGATCCATTGACTTCTGTAGCTTTAACGAACTATAGGTTTTATCTTTTGTATGGCGGTGAAGAATATTCTATACTATTAAGAGGGATCTAAATTAGAACTCAGTCCACCACGCTGGCCGAGTACCGGTGGATGGATTTCACATTTTGCAATTCCTATGCATAATTTTCTGATA
Organism: Deilephila porcellus; assembly: GCA_905220455.2. NCBI lineage: Eukaryota > Metazoa > Arthropoda > Insecta > Lepidoptera > Sphingidae > Deilephila > Deilephila porcellus. Next base: position 816,791 of record LR999996.1, on the reverse strand, counting down.
GACAGGTTCGCTTACGACAATTTCCTTCTCCTTTAAAATGAGCGCTAACATAACACCAGTATTGCTTCAAGAGTAATACTAAAATTGCCCATGTGGTTTGAAGCCAAATCCAGGGCTGATGATGCAGCAATCATTTGTTTTTTGAATTGGCTTAAACCAAATCAGTTGTTGAAGTTTTATATTAATAACATCAATACTTTATCTGGCCTGAGCTGTACTTACAAAATACGTCATAATGGATACCTAAGCTGTGTAATTAATTACAAATATTCAAACGGAATTTTGTAAGGTCAGAGATGTGTGCCGAGGGGTAGAAGCCATGACCTTCGGTTAGCCAGTTTTATCTGGAACCAACTAAGCCACTGCTCCGGTTATCAACACGTTTTTTTTTTCAAACTTTTAAATTCAGGCACCAAAAATCTGTTATTTAAGTATTTTTTTATATAAAATAAAGAGAAAAAAAAAAGGTTTTTTTTAATTGTTCTAATTCGTTTTTAAGGCAAACTTTGTAAGCCAGTTTAATTTTTTTTTAAATAATATTTTTCACTCTATTATTTTGAATTTTAGAATAGATATCAAACTTTAATTTTCCAAATTTAAATACCTACCTAAGATTTATCCTGATTTTCAAACCTGATTTGACTAGGTATTGTTGCGTGGATTTCCAAATTTTATTAGTTTAAAGCATTTATTTCTCCATAAGAATTACATTAAACCAGAGAAATACAATATATCTACCTATTGTTAGGAACAACGTAATGCGCGCACGAGAAATCGTTAGTCGACACTACCACTAAATATATGATTTGTGGGTACAATTGATATACAATTATTAAGCTTTAAATTACATCTTCAGAAACACACTACAATAGGACAACAACAACCTTAGACTACAATAGGAATATAGTTCAACCAGAAAACTGACATGAAGCGACAATGCTGTCGTGTTTCGTTCGGTGACTGAAATGATTAGAGATCCAATATTCTTTCTCTTCTAACATTCTTTTTCCTTTTTATTTAGGAAGCTGTCATTGCATTTAAGATTCAAGACTTGTAGATATTTTCTTTTTATAGGTTGCTCTTTTGCCGAAACTAAGCAAAAAACCCGTAACCTACTAAATACATAGGTTATCTCCGAACATTTTTTCACTGCCAATAAAGCATTAATTAATTACCAAAACCTAAAGTTTATTAAATGAAATGATAATATTGTATATAATGAATTAATAAGCGAAAACATTGATAAGAAATATTCCGTGTTACAAGAGCATAAAAAATGACCTTGAGGTTTTTAATAAACTAAAGACGCAGATAGTCGTGATTTGTACGTAAATATATTGTTATATAAACGCTTTTTTATTCTACCTATTTCTCTTAATGATTTAGCCCATAATAATATGTATAACCGCTGGAGTAAGCGTGTTCTGGAGTGGAGACCGCGCCTTGACAAACGTAGGATGTCCTCTGGGCAGTTGGCGGGACGACTTGCACAAGCAGGCCGGGAGGTGCGTGGAGTTCCGGGATCAACCAATGTACATCTGCTTTCGAATAGGCCTTCATAACTGATAAGAGATAGTCGCAATTTCTCTTCGGTCGACATTCTACTTCTACTCTACATTTACGATAAGGCATTAGTGCAGTCACTTTGACGTGCCAGTATAAAAACAATTATTGTTGTACTCTCTCTCTCTCTCTCTCTCTCTCTCTCTTCAGTTCTCTGTTAAACATAGGCCTCCACCAAGGATATCCACATCAACCTGTTGGAAGCGGCCTGCATCCAGCGATTTCTGGCAACCTTAGCCAAGTGGTCTTTCCTGAGACCTTCATACCTTCTTAATTTTGCCCTAACTGATTTAACTATTTTTCAATTTCCAGGTAAAATGAAACTGTTTCTGATCCTGTCGAGTCTCCTTACAATCCAAGCTGGAGTAATCAAGTTGGACTCCGATGAATACGAATGTTCTGAAGTAGTCATCAACGGAGTGTACCAAGATGAAGAAGTACTTCATGACAAACTCGACAGACCTTTCCTCCTGGCAGTAGATTACAGCACCAACAACTTATACTTCAGCTACAGTGTGAAAGAAGATGAGGATGTATTCAGGTCGGCTAGACTCAATTTGAACACCAAAGAGATGAAAGACATCGAAGGAGTTACCAACGGTTTCGCTCAAACAGTAGATCCTTTGACCAACGAAGTCTACATCGGTGGGAGCGACGGCATCTACAAATACGATCCCAGGACGAATAAAGGAGAATTGATTGGAGTATCAGGAGTCAATATTTGGACATTGTACTTCGGCCAAGTCCTTTACTACTCCACTTTCCCCTCACAATTCCTTTACTCGTTCCTCAATGGCGAATCCATGAGAGTTAGCGATTTAGAAGATACCAAAGTTGAGAACTTTGTTATTGGCGCTGATAATACTATGTACTATACTAACAGCTCGGGTTTGTATGGGCAGAAAATGGGCACGAAAGACGCAGTGCTTTATAAACAAATTAATAAAGTTGGTGTGAGAGGTCTGACTACTGACATCAATGGGAATGTGTATGCTTGCTTTGCCAATGGTATCTATGCTCTTAAAAAAGAAACACAGAGTGTGGAAAGAATTTTAGAGTTAGACGATGCTTTCGGAATTGCGTTCGATAATGACAATAATATTATTTATGCTGACGCCACGAAGATCGTGAGATTGAAGCCTAACAAGAACAGGACCTGTTAATTTTTTTGTTGAGTAATAAAGATCCATTTTAAGGTTACTTGTATTTTAAATATTGGTATTCCTGTACGGAGAAATCCCAATGAATTCCTGATGGCAAACGACTCTAAAACCCCATTAATTACACGAAGAGTTTCTCGCGGCGAGAATCGTATGCGATTATCGCATGACATAACCGCCATAGATTATCGTGTTCTGACAAACGTTTACACGATGCAACTTTTTTATATCCTTACGATAATCGTCTCTTCGAGGCGAGAAACTCCCCGTGTAAATGGAGCTTAAGGAGAACCAAAAAATCGCGATAGTACGATTTTGATGCTTTTCAACCTAGGTGGCCTGAAATTGTATTGGCATTTGAATACACTTCATACGAAATATGGTAATTTTGCCGTTCTAATAAAAGATATACTGTATTTTTAAATAAGGCACATGAACACACCGCAAATCATCGCTTTTGATCGTGTCATGTTATTTCATACCAAACGTATATTATACAAGGAAAATATTCGTTTAGTTCACACTATACAGTAATTACTTTAAATTGAGTAAAATTACTCTATACTGCAGACTTTACAAAATACCGCATTATTTCCTCAAAGTAGAGATGTGAAATTACATTATAAATATCGACTTTGGAATCGATTCTAACCCAACGCAACGAAATCGATTTTATAAGACATTGACACATTAACTGATTGTTAGGACATTTCTTTCGCAAGTGATCTGTAGACTTGTTTAAATTACCTGTAAGCGACTGCTGACGATTAATATTATTCTAACTGATGTTTGATTAATTGATTTCTATCATAAATATACAACACCCAACAGTTGAAGATTTTTATGGCAGACACTACGTACAATCAAATGCACCGTTTACTTCTACGTTCCAAATAACATATAATTTAAAATCGATTACCAATCCAGAATCGATTCTTCATCCAATCGATTGTATTAATGTCTCAACGGTTGAGTATACGCGTGGGTTAGATAAATAAAAGAAGCTAACACATATGAATCGTTCTTCAGGAAGTACAATTACAGGATTGCGTGTCGCGTCCACAATTACTTTTAACTTACTCATCCTTCTGTGTAATGTACAAAGAATTCCTTTAAACTGAAAATTTCGAAGAATTACCCTAGTATTCGACACTTTCATTTCCATTTTGTGAATGGGAAAGTCATTTTTAATTTTAACGCGACTACAACTTGAAAAACACTCATAGGGTTTTTACCGAAGTCTTTCGATCAATAAAATTATGCCAACGATTGTATCTGGATATAAAAAGTATGGATTCAAAAAGCTAAAATATTACGTGAGATTGTCACGGTTTCATAACCGCTACGTCAATACATTAATTATTCCACTTTCTTTGGTTAGACATGCATCAGTATCAGCCCATATACGTCCCACTGCTGGGCACGGGCCTACTCTACAATCGAGAGAATCGATTGAGAGTGGTTAGGCCATATCCAGTGTATAGTCCACCACGCTGGCCTAGTGCGTGTTGGCGGACTTACATACCGTAGAAATTCTTTAAAATCGCTACGGTATGCCGGTTTCCTCACGATGTTTTCCTTCACAGTTAAAGTGGTGGTTGACTATCAATACACACATAACTCCGAAAAGTCAGAGGTGTGCCCTGGGATTTGAACCTGCGACCACCGTGAATATGTAGGCAGCCGCGTCTGGTCCGTTACCAACAGGCCACCACGCACTTTAGACATGCTTAATGTATTTTAAAGGTAAAGGACTTAAGCTAGACATTGTACCATTATTTTTACGGGCGACACCTCAGTCCGTCTCGGGACCACGAATGCTATAAGTTTTCGAAACGTCGAAATGTTTAACACAAACGAAAAACTAAGATTACAGCCGGAAAATTAGTTATATGAAATCCTTGACACTGTTACATTTTTTCTATTAGGTATCTGAATCAAATGCACTCAAACTTGGCACAGATATAACCTACAAACTGAACTATTTTTTTTCCATAGGTCACAAAATTCGGATATACATTCTCACATTATTCTACTATGTCTTAACTTCGTAATTCAGTTAACTTTACAATTCAAAATACTCAGCATATCTAAAATTAACATCATAATGAGATTTATCTATTCAATGAAAGCTAGGAAGCATTTCAATGTACCGTGAGTTTGAACACGCTAATTTCACATGGGATTAAAACAAATCAGATGAACAGACGACCTCTATACGAGTTTGTTACAATTGACTCATTTACTCGTGTTGGTCACTTCACGGCGCGTAAACACGCAAACACACAGAAAAACATCACTACACTCTTATTACTGAAGTAATAGAGCGTAATTTACAACTAACAAATTGTGTAGCACAAGAAAATAACCTTGTTTTTAAACTACAAGAGAGATAACGAATCAAAACACAATAATGTCAGTCTTTAGCACGCGCAACTACAGGGCCAACGCGTCGAAATGAGATATATTTTACTGATATTCCTCGTGGCGGTTGATGCCAAAATACGTGTATATCTAACAGACACCCCGCTGCAAAGGATCGGCCCTAGAATCTACAAGAAACACCTCCTTACCGACCAATACAAGTCGCCAAAAGAACTAACGTACGATTCATCAAGTCGAAACCTATTTTTCATGTACATGGACGATGAAATTCAGAATTCCGGGCGAGCTGTCATCAATGTTATAACAAAACAAGCAAGAAAAATCCACGGGATTGAGAAGAACAAAGCTATTGCAGTTGATTCGGAAACCAGTGATGTTTATTTCGGATCGGAAGACGGACTTTATAAATACGATCCTGTTACTAATGAAGCAAGAAATATCGGGCTTTACAACGTCAATATAATGAAGCTAGTAGTCAGAAATAATGTAATGTATCTTCTGGACGCGAACAATCATATGCTCTACAAAGTTTTCAACGAAGGAAAAACGGCAGTGAAACTTATAAATATGAAAACTGTCATGGAATTCGAAGTTGATGATGAGAAGAATATACATTTTGTGACAATGTGTGGTGTTTTCTGTGCCATCAATGGTCATGAAATAGTCAAAAATAGTAACCTTTCCGTAGTATATAACTTTATAGTTAGTGACGGAGTGACTTATGGTGTTACTGAAGACGGAATTTATAGTATTAATTGTGAGAACGGTACCGCCAAGATGGTAGCTGATCTAAACTTTGTGCCGCGTAGCATAACCTTCGGCGATTACGGAGATATTTATTATTCTGAAGACGATTATATATATAGACTGAAGCCGATAAGTTCTTATCTAGTTTATAATATACACAGAAATATAAAATAAATTTTATTGCGTTGTTTTTTAATTAATAGTGATTAGTGATTAACTGGTTGGAACCGATGAAATTAGTTGACGAATGCCTCTGACTTTTCAGTCATGTCTGTCTCAGAAATGAATTGTCAAAAATATTCATTTAAAGGCGAAGAAAAGTATCTAAAGGAAAAGGATTCTTGCTTCATTGGTAATGAAGTGTCGCAAGTGATAGGATTATATCTTAGTCTGCCATGACATAATGCATTTTGTCTAATACCTTATCAACTTTTGCAGAGATTCCTTTAAAAAGCAAGTTTGCTCAATGTTTTCCATTGCCGTTAAACTACGAAATAGTTCATTAACAAAACACTCATTACTAAAAATCACAATTGTTTCCTGAGATTCGTATCCCTGACCACCCACTTTGCAGCCATCAGAATCATTATCAAAAATCCATCACGCGCTTTAAAATTATGTTAAAATCAGAGGTGGAGCTTCAAAAAACTACCATAATGTTATCAAGTTATCTGTTTACTCTTCTCTTACTATTCTAACTATAGTATTAATACCAAAACTCACCACGTGATGTTCACTCCCATGTCCGTGATGGTTTTGGCCTTGGTTGTAATCATGGGAGCTGCTACCGTGGCCCGAGTGGCTACCATGACCCTGGGTACCATGGTTGCCGTCATTACCATGTGATGTGGGTGGTAAATAGTTATTGTTCGGAGTGCCGTAACCTGTTAAAAATTTGCAAATGTTTGTGGTGTCATTTTGAAGTATGCGTGGCGTTAATAAGGTATGTGACTATCATCGAATGTTTGTATTATTTTGTAGAAAAACACAAGTGCCATTAAAATAAAACATTTTCGTGAAAACAGTATTAAAGTAGCTTCTAACATGAGGCAAATATTAGTATTTTAAATGAAAGAGTGGGGACGTAGTGGGGACATCTTACCGTCTCTTTCACACCCGCACAGTATATTGCATATTAAGATTAGTGACGTCACTAATTTTGTTTTGCATCCCTTTTCTTTTACCCCCACTACAAGATTTAAAACGTTTCTAACTTGTTTAATTCTGAATGGATTTACAAAATTATTTGTTTGCTAGATTTTGGATATGGATACTTTTTGATTAGCACCAAAAAAAAGATTCAAATACCCTATTATTGAGAAGGTGGGTGTTAAATAATAAGTTTATTTTTTTTCCACAAAATGAGTTTAATAATCAAGTGCTTTATTATGATTTCTATCGTACTAGTGTACATTTAAAGATTATTTCCACTTACAAACATATTTGGTTTACATTTAACTAGCTAGAAATTTTTCATAAATATTGATCATGTTTTAATTTAAATGTCACAAGGCATATGTAAGTAGCATTAGTACGTGAAACAAATGGCATTAATAACATCTAAAAATATTATGATTAAGACGGACTTCATAAAATTGCTGTTGATACTTCTTCTCTGTACTTCTACTATTTGACACTATAATATACATTATATAAACTCACGCCTTTTCCCCAGAGGGGGGAGGCAGAGGCGCCACCAGAGCACCCACGTTTCACATTGTATGTTCCGTCCTACGATGCGATAGGGGGCAAGCCTATCGCCATATCGGGCACAAATTCCTCATTCCGGGCCGATAATGAATAGAAAAATCCAATATCACTTTGCCCGACCCGGGATTCGAACCCGAGACCTCAGCGTTGTAACCGTACCGCAGAACAACTATCAATGTACTCGTAACTATATACTTATTACTCGTCGGAAATATCTGTGGACTTGAATAATTGACGTCATTGGAACATAAGTTCAGCAAATTCAAAATATAGGTTAAACAAATTGAATTAAAATAGAAAAAAGAATAAAAAATACAATTCGCATCCATCTCAAAACGTTTTTAATGTAAAATAACATAGTAGATAGGGGAACACAAAAAAATGAAATGTGAACCGCATACCAGCTAGGTTCACAGATATTTCCGACAGTTTATAATATATTCTAGATACCTGTGCTGGGAGGTAAGTAAGTATTAGAAGGAGCATTGTAGTTGCCCGGGGGTGCTTGGTAGTTGTAGCCCTGCACCGGTGGTTCGCAGGTTGCGAGCCCGGCGAGGCACGTCAGCACTATCTGTGAAACATTGCATGTTAAATAAGAGACCTACCACCAGTAAAAGTAAAACCACATAGGTCAAATAAAACCACACCTGGGAATCGAATCTTCACTCATTCCCAGCCTACATTTCAACCACATAATTCCCAGCTAATACGTGGCTATGTGAACCGTCCCTTTCACTCGCTTTTAACCCATAATTATTCAATACTAAGTAATACCTACCTTATGTTGTTTACTGTACATTTTCACTGGTGGTAGGTCTCATATATGTGAGAGGCCGCCTGGGTAGGTACCACCGCAATGTCTACTTCTCCCGCCAAACAGCTGTGTAAATGCACTGTTGTGTTCCGGTTTGAAGGACATTGTAGCCAGAGTAACTACTGGACATATCGAGACTTAACATCTTATGTCTCAGGATGGCGACCGCAGTAGAATGCCAAGCATTGCCTTGGAATTCATGGTGTTGTTTGGTTTTGCTACTGTCCATGAGCGGTCGTATTGCTTACCATCAGGCGAATGGCATGCTCGTCTCGCTATCCATTGCAATAAAAAAAAATAAAAAAAAGTCTTGCCCCCCATTCACATCATGGGACGGAACATACAAGGCGAAATGTGGGTGTCCTGGTTGCGCCTTTTCCTATCCCTTCTGGGAAAATGGCGTGAGTTTATGTATGTATGTAATACAATTCTTTGCTAATTACGTTCTCGCTAAATATCACACTCATGAATAAAAAAATGACACTTATCTAAACTAAACTAGGTCGCTCCAACCATAGCTTTCGCGTATTGTCCTGTCCGAATAACAAACCATACATTGTTTTAACTACTATTGTGTGATTTTGCAATACTTCCGAGACCGGATATAACTACGATAGCCTATAACTGTTTCGTCTATGCCATTGTTGTGTTAATTAGATATTTTTTGCGGTTTTTAAAAGGCAAAACGGAGCGGTTTATTCTAGTAAAATATCTATAGTCTACAATGCGTGAACATCACGCCTTGTTCCCAGAAAGGGTAGGCAGATGTACCAGGACCTACGTTTCGCTTTGTGTGTTCCGTCTCACGTGTATAGCTTTAACGACCCACAGCACTGCTCTACCATATAAAGATCTTATCAAATTTCAGCAATAAATTATTATCTTCTTAAACTCATCTTGGCACTTATTAAGCAATTTCACCAACAGTAATAAGTGCATATAATTAAATATTTGAAAACTCGTGACGGTCCGCTGGCTTGAATATCATTACGGACGATACATTTCTATTGCCGAAATATATGACCAAGATGTAAAGGTAACATTTCGACAGAATAGAGATTTTTTTTAAATAAAGCTGGCAAACGACTGCCTCGGTGGCGTAGTTGTATTACGGTACGGTTACAAAGCTGAGGTTTCGGGTTCGAGTCCCGGGTCGGGCAAAGTGATATTGGATTTTTTTATTCTTTATCAGCCCGGAGTCAGGAATTTGTGCCCGATATGGCGATAGGCTCGCTATATCACACCGTGGGTTGGAATATACAAGGCGAAATGTGGGTGTCCTGGTGGCGCCTCTGCCTACCCCTTCGGGGATGAAGGCGTGAGTTTATGTATGTATGTATAGGTGGCAAACGAGCATACCATTCACCCGATGGTAAGTGATCACCACCGCCCATAAATGCCTGCAACACCATAGGGCATGGAGACGCGTTGCCGGCCTTTAAGGTGGGAATACGCTCGTTTTTTGAAGGTCGCCAGGTTTTATTTGTCCGGAAATGTTAATTCGAATTAGATTACCCGACTTGAGAACCTCTGGCTTCACAACTCATACGAGGTGTCACTAAACCCATAAGACGATAAAATTTTGAATCCTTTTTAGGTAATCAGAGCGATTTGTAAGAATTTCTATGGTATGTAAGTTCGTCGACTCGCGCTTGGCTAAAGCGGTGGACTATATGGCCTAACCCCTCTCAATCGTACTCTTGATTATAGAGGACACCCGTACCCTGCAGACGTATATGAGCGCATACTAATACCAATAAATTCATATTAAAAAAGGAAATATGCTTACCATAAACAGCATCATGTACGTCTTTGTGATGAACTGAAAAGAAAATATTACTTATATTCTCTATAAGAAAATGCTTTTCTAATTCATTTTATAGTTAATACATTTTTAACTTAATTGGTAATTACAGTACATACATACATACTCTCACGCCCTTATCCCCTAAGGGGTAGGCAGAGGCGCCACTAGGACACCCACATTTCGCCTTGCATGTTCCGTCCCACGATGTGATAGGGGGCGAGCCTATCGCCATATCGGGCACAAATTCTTGACTCCGGGCTGATAATTAATAGAAAAATCCAATATCACTTTGCCCGACCCGGGACTCGAACCCGAGACCTCAGCTTTGTAACCGTACCGTAATACAACTACGCCACCGAGGTAATTACAGTAACACCGTTAAATTATGGATGAAGTAATAAAAAAAAATAAAGTTTATGTAAAATTAGTTACTGTTATACTTTTGATTATTGCAGGTATTATGTAATTCATGAATGTAATTAAAAATAAAGTACAAAAAAGGTATATTCATGATCATCTCAATTTTATTTTTTATATACCCGTTCTGTTGTAGCGTCACCTAAAGTATGCCAAATATGAAAAAGAATAGTAGGAAAATTTTATTAAGAGAAAATATTACACAAACCAATAAAAATATTAATATTCATGCCTTAGTTTTATTTTTCCTCCTTCTTTACCATGTTTACAATATTTTCTCAAACAAATACCCATGAAACAGACTCTAAACATTTTTTTACATTTAAACAGTTCTTTCATTCAGTGATTAATAAAGTGACATCTAGCGAAAAACAAACCAACTACATTTCCGCGTAATTACCCATTAAAAACTAAAACTACCCAACATTATCATAATCTGTACAAAAAGCGACAACAAACTAGGCGTTCCGAGAACTCAATCACATTACAATGGTCAAATAACAGTTCCCACGAGTGGAAAGTTCAAAGATCTAATCCTATGTGATGTAAACTAGAAGAAAATGCGTCTTTAATTAAACTGTTACGTAAAATCGCGGGAAAACGTTGCTCAATATGATAAATGTTGGGTGCTGGAATACGATTTTATTATCGGGAAGATTTATATCAGAGTTGAGAATTTTAGCATTATTGTAAAATGTTTAATTATTTTATTGACTGTGATTATAATTAAAGAATTATGCAGAGAATTATGGCGGAAGTCATGATTACAAAATTAAAACCACTTAAGTGCTTCGCGTCGACAAAATATAAACACGGAATACTTTACTGCATAGTTTCTTGTACTATTCATCATTTAATTATTTAACGTGAATTTGTAATATTTTTTTTTAATATTTTGATTACACCTTATTTAAGAACTTTTAGGGTGGGTTGCAGAAAATCTAACGTTATTGTTAACGGTAAAGTTAACTTTAGCAGTGACAATAAGAATGACCACGGGATAGAAAATTCTTTTGTTGCACCATTGTCATAATTGTTATAGTTAAAGTTAAAAGAGTGACCAGTGAAATGATGCGATGCGATTTTACGTCGGAATTTATCAGCGTATTTTTGTAAATTGTTTTAAAGTACAGGTTATAATTCAAATCGATACACAAATGACAATTATCAATACAGAGAACACACACAAATAACGAAAGATAACCGTGACTTTAACAATAACCGCCCGAAATTGAATTGTTAATGTTAATGTTATACGTGACGTCATTTTAACAATTGTTAATTTTATGCAACCCGAAAATTGCATAACCGTCGATTTGACGGCTGATTAGCCCTTAGTTAATGTTTAAGTTATTTTCTGCAACCCACCCTAATGATTTTAAATTATTATTAATTTCAAAAATGATTTAGTTATTTCCATTTTCTTGTATGCAATGTTGAAAATGTACTTATTTTTGTAAATTATATGCATTGCATTGGGTACGTAGAGTTCAAGATTATTCATTATTTAAATAAGGCACTTAGAGTAGACTATGCAATCATTAATCTTAATTTAATTTCTCCACAAAACTGACCACTTTCTACCCAAAAACAAAGCAAGTTTTCTGGCAATATTACAAGACTACCACATCGCACTTTCACTCTTTCTCTCTCACACTTCCACCACAATTTTTGCCTCACAAATTCATAATAATGCGTACTCCATGCTCTTAGCCTTTTTTATGTTCTAATTTTAATATTATTAATTACGTGCTTCCAGCCTCCTTTTATTTTCACTTATAAAAAATACCTACACAAAACCACGGAAAATCCTGGCAACGGCACTATTTATTTAAAACTCTTTTAAATAAATCCGCGTTCGAATTTCAAACGAGTTCGAAAATTGAAGTCAAAAAGCGCGGCAACGTGGTATCCCGAGCATGCACTGATACAGTTCGCGCACGTTCTTGTATTTATACACAAGCAATGGCGGGTGAATCTTGAGATGCTTTTACGTTGTATCGATACGGCGTTTTCGCAATGCCTTACTATGTATGGTAGAATGGTGAAATTAGATGGGGTAATTGTAAGGCCATTTCTTAAATTTGCTAATTACACACTTTTGTTTTATAGACAATTCTTTTTTTTTTTTCTTTTATAATGTTCGGGGTCAGGTTACAGCTTATTTCTTGCTATACGATTATGTCAATTAGCCCTCATTTTAACGATAAAACCAACTTATATTAAATCTGTCCGTATGAATTTTATTCTGGAAAGTTCACTAACCTTCACTAGGCCATCTAGCTGGACTAAGGTCTAGCTCCTTGCTTATCGATGGGGAGGCCTGTATACTATATCAATGGGTATATGTTCACTGGATGTATTCATAACATACATAAACTCACGCCTTTTTCCAAGGAGTAGGCAGAGGTGCACCGGACGTTTCGCCTTGTATTTTCCGTCCCACGATATTATAGTGGGCGAGCCTATCGCCTATCGCCATTTCGGGCATAAATTCCTGACTCCGGGCAGATAATGAATAGAAAAATCAAAACATTCACTTTGTCCGACCTGGAATTCGAACCCGAGACCTCAGCTTTGCAATAATACTGTAGGACAACTGGGCCACCGAGTATTCATAAAGTCGCAGGAAATCACTGGATGCAAGCCACTTCTAAGTGTTCGTTATAGAAATCTTGGAGAAGCCTCAGTAAGTCAAATTTCTTTGAAACATAATGAATCTATTCTGGACATGTCACGGGCGGATTATTAGATATTTTTATTCTTTGTATACTTCTTTAAAGTAGTGTTTATTATTTAAATTTAGTGTGAAATGCAATAATGTAATAGACAGTGGGCAGATTAACAAAAATAATCAGAATATGACGGTTAAATTGTTTGGATATGTAAATCGACATTTTTACGCTTGCTTTACACGGAAAAAATCTGGCGGTTACAATTAAAGTTATTACTCAATGTTTAAAAGGTATTAACATTCTTTATTTTTTACACTGCCCTCTCTCTCTCCTTCTTTTAAATCCATCCCATGGTTGTCTGTAAGACATTGCTGTAGAGCGATAAGACCGCCATTTGTACTTTTTTTGTTATTGTTTTTGTATTGTGTATTTTTGTTCTTAATTGTGTACAATAAAGATTTAAATAAATAAATAACATTTTTGAAAGCCTATTCATTGTGACCAGGGCATCAGACATTAAGCTTAACACCCAATGGCTCGGGGTGACAAACGTAGTGAAATACCATACAGCCATCATCATCATCAGCCCGTTGCAGTCCACTGCTGGACATAGGCCTCTCCCAAGGTACGCCACAGAGCCCGGTCTGCTGCTTTACGCATCCAGTCGCTGCCGGCCCTCTTGTGCAAGTCGTCCCGCCATCTGGCCAGAGGACGTCCCACCATACAGTATATGAAATTCGTTTATTGGTCACGTAGGCAATAAATAGCTCTTATGACAAGTTACAGTGATTAGTTATAAAACTTATAAATCATAATATTATCTTGTGTGTGGTGTTGCTTCTTTATAGGCAGGCGTGATATTCATCATCTATCGAGCGAGCTTGAGGCGAGCCTATTGCCACATCCGGCACAAAATCCTGACTCCAGGGTGATAATTAATAGAAAAATCCAATATCACTTTGACGTGATTCGAACCCGAAACCTCAGCATTGTAATTGTTGTACAACTGCGCCACCAAGGCAGTAATATAAATAATGTCCATAGCCCGTTTAAACAAATAAATAAATACATCTAACATACATAGTCCTGACCCCACACTAAGATCAATTAAGTCTTGTAACGCTACCTGCGTTACAGAGGCTTTTCGGTCTCACAAACACCTAGACCGAAGAGAAATATTTGTGGGCCGCACAAACATTTCTCTTGGTGCGGGGATCGAACCCGCGGCCTCTCGTTTCACAGCCGGCGTCTAACTAAATAAAATATTTAATAATAATTAGCTAATTAAATAGCAATGCAAATTTCAGGAATCAAACCAGCAAGCCGAATGCGGAAAACTGTTCTATTACCCAATTCTATTACGATAATCTGATGTTGATACCGTTTGGTCTGAATCTCCGGGTGAACATTTTGTGTGACCGATCGCTATCGCTTTGTGAATGTGGGCGGAATTCGTTATTACAGAGACGGAGGAGGATGGGGGCCTGAAAGCAGAAGGGCCCTTGACCCCCCATGGAATTTTATATAAGTTTTACGGGCTAGTTCATGCTCAAATGTTGTCATATTATAGTAACACATACATACATAAGCTCACGCCTTATTCCCAAACTGGGTGGGCAGAGGTAGGTACTACAAGAACACCCACGTTTCGCCTTGTGTATTTCGTCCCACGATATGACAGGGGGAGCCTATCGCCATATCGGGCACTAATTCCTGGTTCCGAGCAGATAATTAATAGAAAAATCCATTATCGCTTCACCCGACGTGGTATTCGAACCCGAGACCTCAGCTTTGTAATTGTACCATAGTAGAAATACCGATACAGTCAGTTATAGAAAAAAGTCAATATTTTGGTCCAGCGAACATGTAGAGGGTCCATTTAGGTGTTTCCATTTCTGCCAAGGTATCCTCTGCCCTTTGAAAAAACTGCTTCAATGGATCATAGGAGTCAATGCGCAATTTACAAGGGCGGTATACTTAGGCCTGGTCCTAACTTTAATATAATTCTTGATATAATTCTTAGATAGGCGAAAAATTTGGGCATTTCTCTGTGTTACATTTGGTTCCGTTCGTAACACGCACGATTACTTCTGAAGAGTTTTAGAAAAAAAGCTCCCAAATATAATCGAACTTACGACCTCACACAGCACAAAGCATGAAACTAAACAATGAACCCCTGAATTTAATTTCAATATGCTCTAATTAAATAATTACAAGAGCCATATTGTACGTACAAGAAAGTACCGACTGACCTCGACTGAATCATTATGTCGGCCTGTAAGTCGTAATTGCTTGGAGATGGGACATGGATCATCGAGGTACCGACCTTGGGTATGCGGCTTCGAATACGTTGCCAACATTTGGTAATATTTTGAAATATACCGGGTATATCAAGTCCGCTACCGAAAACGAAGCCGGGTGGTAGTTTTAGTGGTTACAGACACAATGCAATTAAAGTTTTCGCAAAAAACGCGACAGATTTTTTTTGCAATTTTTTAAAAATCATCATATTTGAGTGGTAAGTACCTAGTTTTTGCGAAAATAGTAATTTAAACCCTTACGTGCCATTGCGGCTTTAAAAATAATAAGGTGTACGTCATTATTTTAGGAAAAATATGTATTCACCACCCAAATACGACGATAAGTAAAAAAATCCAAAAAAAAATTGAGGAATTTTGTTTGCGAAATTTTTAGTTGCATTGTATCTGTAACCACTAATACTACCACCTGGATTTGTTTTCGGTCGCGGTCTTGACATACCCTGTATATTTTTTAGATCAATCTGATTTTGGTTGTAATACTTACTATTAATTCAGTCCACCTTTCAATACATTTTGAGGAAATCAACACATAATTTATATAAGGGTAGATAAATAAACAGTGCATGCCAACATATTCACGGTGGTCGCGGTGTAAATCCCAGGGCACGTTGACTTTTCGGAGTTATGTGTGTATTGGTAAATCACCACGCACTATAACAGTGAAAGAAAACATCGTGAAGAAACCTGCATAACATACCGATTTGTGAGATTTCTATGGGATGTAAGTCCGCCAACTCGCACTAGGCCAGTGTGGTGGACTGTATGGCCTAACCCCTTTCAACCGACCTCTCGAGTGTAAAGGAGGTCCATGCCCTGCAGTGGGACATATATGCGCTGATACAGACAGATACAGAAATAAATAAATAAATAGAATAATAAACTGGGGACCACCCCAGTTGCTAAATTTATTTATTTAGCAATTACCAAATTGTGAATTCTTAGGTTCAATTTAGTCATATACATAGTTTAGATCTTCAGCCCATCGTCGCCAGCCGCTACCAGCCACCCCACGAATATCGTCGCTCCACCTGAAGATCGAACCCAGTGGCGTGCTATGGGAGAGGCCTATGTCCAGCAGTGGACGCATAAGGGCTGATGATGATGATGATGATAGTTTAGATTTCAGGAGCCACAGTTGGATACCAGGTTTTATGTAGTGATGGTCTTCATCTAGATTGATTTTTCGGTCTCACAAAAAGTGAAAATCTGTCCTCAATGTTTCACTACCGATATTTCCTATCTCATCCCAAGCCTAGGAAAGCCAAAGGTAAATATTATATTTCAAACCTAGATGAAGAAAATAACAATGACAAACGAAATTAATTTAAAGCCATTCCAGTTAGTACACACATAAGCCTTAAAGTATAAGAAATCAAAGTAATAGAACCAAATGTTATCCTTTCTTCTCACGCTCATAAATCAAAAATCGATAGAACCGTATCTATTGGGTAATTGAGCATTAACTCGACAATTACCTTGCATTTGTAACTTTAATTATACTCTTCATACTATTATTGGCTTTAATAGCCTCTTGGAGTGAAATTCGGTGTATCGGAACATATTTTCTTTCATCATCTACATTACTACTGGATTTTTTATAGACTCCTCTGCAATCGAGAGGTCTTCGGCCACCCACCACACTGGCCTGTGGGTTGGCGGACTTTACATACCATAGATATTCTTGTAAACATCTTTATGGTATCGTTTCCTCACGATGTTTTCCTTCACCGATAAAATTTGTGATTGTTTTGACTCCAAAAAGTGAGAGTTGTGCCCCAAAATATGAATGAAGCCACAAGCACCTTGTCAATTAGTATCAGTTTTGTTTCCAACAGGCAATTCACTTCCATGCCATTATATTATTCAATACAGCCATTTCGTAACGCATTAGATTATTTGCATAAGGCATGCGAGGGCCTTGGGAGCTTTCCTTACAATGGTCCACCGTTGGGCAACGTAATCGCTCTGTGGGAACCTCGGAGCATTTGTGATGATATGCGTGGTTTAATTGCTAGTGATCCTTATTGCATTAGGTTAGGTAGCTACTTTTACTGGTGTATAATGACAGTCTTTGTAGCGCAGATAGTTTCGACGGCTGAAATAAGAATTGGGGGCTCAATCTCCGCATAAGACGATTGTTTGTAACTACTTTGTAAGGTCCACAAATATTTGTTTCGGGTTATTGTCTTGGCTGCCTCGGTGGCGTCGTTGTACTACGATACGACTACAAAATTGAGGTCTCGCGTCGAATGCCGGGTCAGGCAAAGTGATATTGGGTTTTTCTATTCATTATCAGCCCGGAGTCAGGAATTTGTGCCCGATATAGCGATAGGCTCGGATATCACATCATGGGACGGAACATATAAGGCGTAATGTGGGATACCTTTTGATTAATACGATAAAAAATGGAGTCGCATACCCTATTTAGTTCTCGGTTGTTGAGAAAGTCCGTGTCATGTAGTAGGACGTGTATGGGCTGGATTATTGTTTTAATATTTGCTCTTGTGTAATAAATAATGTAAGAAGTCTAATAAAACGATAGTTATACTAGTTCTGTGATTAATATTGAACGTTTTATAGAATGTAGACACTATTATAATTATGATATACCTACATACTTGAAATTTAATTATTCAAATTTGAATAAAATATGTGCGTATGTAATAGTTATGACACAAAATGTACTTTCATGTGTATGTTAATTTAATATTACTTAAAATATTAAAATAAAACAAAAACAACATTATGCTTTGCCTTTGCGTGTCTTTTTTGTTTTATTAAAAAACTCGCTTCGCATTCATGAATAATGTCTTCACATTAAAGATAAGAAAACAAAAATAGGCATTAAAAATGGGGAGCTTAAAATATAGCCACTACGCTAGCCTGTCGCGGGTTGGCGGACATCACATTGTTCTGTACTGTATAAGCCCAAATACGTCCCACAGGGCACGGGCCTCCTCTACAATCGAGGGGACGATTGAGATGGGTTAGGTTAGTCCGCCACGCTGGCCTAGTGCGGGTTGGCGGACACACCTTAGAAATTCTTTTAAATCGCTACGGCATGGAAGTAAATCATATCGTATCGCTATGGTATGGTACTTCACATATAAAATATACAGTCAAAGACTAAACAAAAATCTCATAATATCTGACGTACAAACTGCCGAATATTTTCTAGTGGATATGCGTAATATATTATTATAATAACATTACTGTTTACGGTCACTAAGTCATGAGATTGCGAGAGCATTGCGTTCGCGGTCCGACGCATACGACGCCAAATTGATAACTTCCTTACTTTATGTCAGAAAATATGCGTACATTATGTAATTTCTAACCCCTTTGTTATGTTTTATTTTAACGAAGATAATCATAAAGGACCCTAGTAGCTTCTCTAAGTGACCACCCTTTGCGAAGGATTATGATAAAAATATAAAAAATGTAATAATTAAACCAAATCGCGATAAAATCCGTAACAAATAGTTTTATTTCAATGTTATTTCAAGGGTTATGATATTCGTAATCGCCAGAAAGCGAGCACCGTAAACTAGGGTAGGAAATCCGTCATAGTGACATGCGAAAGTTTATCGAGTTTCGGGTTCAAGCGGTGAATATCCGTCTTCGAACAGGACGACATAACTAATTACAGAAATACACCAAACAGTCACATACATAGCCCTGACCCCACACCAAGATAAAAGGTTTTTTTGGGTTTCAAAATTCCCAGACCGAAAAAAAAATACTTTTGCATTACATAAATATTTATTTCGAACCCGTAACCTCTCGTTTCATACCCAGCATCTAACTACACAGGTACATCTTATATGTAAGAGGCCGCCTGGGTGGGCACCACCGCAATGTCTATTTCTCCCGCCAAACAGCAGTGTAAATGCACTGTTGTGTTCCGTGCCCCTAGCCGGAACATTTTGCAGTATCGTAATAGGTAATAGTAAAATTTTGTATGGGAATTTAAACAGCGCCATTGTGAGCGTATTAGGAACTAAAATTTCACAGCGGGAAACGTTTACTTTACTATATGAGAATTACTATACGATACTTCAAAATGTTCCGGCTAGGGGCACCGATTTGAAGGATATTGTAGCCAGAGTAACTACTGGACATAATGAGACTTAACATCCTATGTCTCAGGCTGGCGAATACCAAGCATTGCCTTGTAATTCATGGTGTTTGGTTTTGCCACTGCCCCTGAGCGGTCGTATCGCTTACCATCAGGCGAATGGTATGCTCGTCTTGCTATTTATCGTGACAAAAAAAGGCTATATAACTGCGCCACGTGTGCTGTTAATAATTTCGAGTTTAGTCACATACATGCGTAGGTATTACACAAAATATCCAAAACTATAACGCCCTTTTAGGAAATATATTACGCGACGTTGATGCTTTGAAGATTATGTGTCATTCACTCATTCATACCAAAACTATGGATTCAAGGTTAAATTTAGAAAGAAGTATACTCATCCTTTGACAGCCTCCATGGCGCAGTTGGTTAAACGCCGGCTGAGAAACGAGAGGCCGCGGGTTCGATCCCCGCATCGAGACAAATGTGTGTGTGAAGCACAAGTATTTGTTTCGGGTCTGGGTGTTTGTGAGACCGAAAAGTCTCTCGTAGTTCCTGATACCCACGACACAAGACTCGATCTTAGTATGAGGTCAGGACTATGTATGTGACTGTTGGGTGTATTTATTTATTTATTTATTATTTATTGACTTAAATTCTCTAAAGCCAATAATCTACAGCCTTTTAGGTTGTTAAAGCTACAACATAAATAGGTCGGCTTGATTGTCGTACTACTGTATCACAGTAGTCGACGTAAAATAACAGCTTTACCACAGAATACTAAGCTTTACGCTCGAATACTCAAGTCTTAAACACCACTTAAATATTATGTTGCACTTAACTACCCACGCCCCACTTAGTCAGTACATTTAAGCGGGACTTGCGTATTTAAGTGAAACTTAATATGTAAGTGGCGCTTGAGTATTTGGGCGTAAGTGGGACGTGGGTAGTTAAGTGCAACTTAATATTTAAATGGCGTTTGAGTACTCGGGCGTTAATGTTGCATTTGGTTAAATTTCTAGAGACGCGAAACTCCTTTCCTATTCTCGTCATTATTCCTTCCCATTTCTTTCCTATTTTAAGGGGGCAATGTAGCTACGATCCCAAGGATTTAGATGTTCATGGGTAGCTGTAAAATAATTTACTACCACGGGGCCTTTTGCTAGTTTGCCCGATATGCAATGAATTAAACCCTCTTTTAAATACAAAAGCGATCGCAATGCCATCTCTTATTTACATACACACATACATACATACGAGTAAACTCACGGATTTCCCAGGCAGGGTAGGCAAAGATGCTACCAGGACACCCACATTTCACCTTGTATGTTCCGTCCCACGATAGCGGGCGGGCATATCGCCATATCGGGCGCAAATTCCTGACTCCGTGCTGATAATGAATAGAAATATCCAATATTACTGCCCGACCCGAGATTCGAACCCGAGAATTTTATTTTGAGCTTTGTAATGGTACCGTATTAAAACTACGCCACCTCTTATTTGAAACCCTAAAGAACACGATAATAAAACAAATCATTACAATTTCGTAACTCCGATCTAGTTCATGCATTGTTGAGGCATCGTGATTTACCCGTCCTTGAATGATGGTGGCCCGGCAATTTCTACGTACTTAAGATGTTACATCATTTTACTTTATGAATTGGATCGACGAACGGTTTGACGGTTTATTATGGAGACTGGAGTTACAAAAGTATGCTGTATGACTAATGTTTATTACCTTGATATTATTGAAAGGGAGAAACGATGTGAATCATCATCATCATCATCATCAGCCCGTTGCAGTCCACTGCTGGACATAGGCCTCTCCCAAGGTACGCCACAGAGCCCGGTCTGCTGCTTTACGCAACCAGTCGCTGCCGGCCCTCTTGTGCAAGTCGTCCCGCCATCTGGCCAGAGGACGTCCCACGATACGTTTTCTAAGACGCGGTGAATATTATATATAATATTATATTCTAAAACATATTAATTAGTGACTCTTTAAAATATTACCTTTTGATGGCGGACGTAAGATATCAATAATTTTATTATTTTTGTACAATCTTGCTTGAAATGATTCCTGCAAAGAAAATTCTTTATGGAAATATACATCTTTCCCGTCTTACTTTTCTGCTGGAACCAGCTATTTCCAGATGTTGGTGAAACCAAAGCCTATTTAATCGCTTTACCAATTGCAAAATGCATTCTCATCAACCACAGGAAGTGCATTGTCTCATAGGCCTACCCCAAGAATGTCGACATTGACCTGTTGGAAACTGCCTGCATCCATTCCTGCAACTTTACCTAGGTCATCCGTCCACTTTGGTATTACTCGTTCGCTTACCTGAACCTACGTGGTCTCCACTTCAAAACCTTTTGACCCAGATTATCAGTTCATATATACATTTACTCACGCCTTTTTCCCAGAAGGGGTAGGCAGAGGCGCCACCAAGGCATCCACATTTCGCCTTGTATGTTCCGTCCCATGATGTGATAGGGGCGAGCCTATCGCCATATTGGGCACAAATTCCTGACTCCAGGCTGATAATAATTAGAAAAATCAATATCACTTTGCCCGACCCGGGATTCGAACCCGAGACCTAAGCTTTGCAATCGTACCGTAGTACAACCACGTAACCGATGTAGTCAGTATTAGTTCAAGTTGCATTAATACTATGAAACCATATGTGATGAAATGCTAAACAGGTGCAACAATGAACCATCTTATTAAACATACGCATAATATACATAAACAATTTAATCTTTTTCTCATCGCGATATGTACCCATTGTTATGTAAATTAAAAATCTATTGAAATCCATATGCAGCGACCTCGCTTTCTTCAAGCCAAACAATCTGCGATCTGACATCGGCAGACGTCAAAATCTTGTCAAATAAAAACAATCAACAAACTCCATGATGTATTTTGAGTTAAGTTAATAACTGCTAGAGATTTGAATTGATTGAGTTTTTCTATTAGAAGGATCGATGACTTGCGAAATCGCTGGATGCAGCCCGCTTTTAATCGGTTTTATTGTCATTAATGGCGAGATGAGCATGCCATTCGCCTGATGCGATACGACCGCTCATGGATAACCAAAACCAACCATGAATAAAAACAATGCTTGGCATTCCACTGCGTTCGCCATCCAGAGACACAAGATGTTAAGTCTCATTATGTCCTCTCTTTAGCCAGCCTCCGTGTCGCAGTTGGTTAGACGCCGGCTGTGAAACGAGAGACCGTGGGTTCGATCCCCGCACCGAGACAAATGTTTGTGTGAACCACAAGTATATGTTTCGGGTCTGGGTGTTTGTGAGACCGAAAAGTCCCTCGTAGTTTTGATACCTGCGACACAAGACTTGATTGGTCTTAATGTGGGGTCAGGACTATGTATGTGGCTATGGGGTGTATTTAATTATTTTCCGCTCTCTTCTATACTTTAAGTACGTACAGTAATCTCAACAATCGTTATGGTACAGTGACCGTGATCCAAATAGATTGAAATTGTCTTACACAACCCTTCGTACATGGTAAGTTCTTTTTGACCATACATACCTTTTTACAACCTTCTAAAGATGGCTCGTAATTGGGTAAGTTTAATAAACTAAAAGCCCGTGGCCGAAAGACTTTCGTCATTTTATAAAAGTTTAAAGTTTGTCTGCGTACGCCTCTGACATAGGCATCACACGATCAGTTATAATGAAGTTCCGATTGTGGTGGCTTTGGAAGTTATCAGTTTTAATATGTCTGGTAAGGTGAAAGAACCATCAGAAATGTCGGGATGCCAAAGAAACATCTTTCGATAGTTGCCTTAAATAAATAATAAATAAATAAATAAATACACCCAACAGTCACATATATAGTCCTGACCCCACATTAAGATCAATTAAGTCTTGTGTCGCAGGTATCAGAACTACGAGAGACTTTTCAGTCTCACAAATACCCAGACCCGAAAGAAATATTTGTGGGCCGCACAAACATTTCTCTGGGTGCGGGGATCGAACCCGCGGCCTCCCGTTTCACAGCCGGCGTCTAACCAATTACGCCACGGAGGCTGTCAAAAATAAAAATATAAAAAATTCAGCTTTTATGCTATAACGCGGATTATTATAATATATACGGAACTTCATAATAGCTGATCGTGTGATGCCTATGTCAGAGGCATGCGCAGTCAAACTTTCAGCTTTTAGAAAATGACGAAATTCTGGCGGCCACAGGCTCTTCCTCTATACTTATTCGATTAAGTAATCGATTACGAATGTTAAATCGAGTAACGAGACTAATATCGATGCTCATTTTATTTTATTTTGTGTATTATTCGTAATTTTAAGGCTTTTCGCCATAAAAATTATAGCAAGAGTTAAATGAAATTCTAAACTGTTAGGACAAAATACAAGTAAAATTTTTGGACCTAAAGACAAAACAAAAATTGGTTTGGGATAATTCATCGACAGTAGAGCTCCAATAGAGTAGAGTAAGAGATAGAGTTTCAATAGAATCGCATGTTTTGTCCCTTTCGAACGACTCTATATTTCAGTTTGAGCGATGAAGACAAAATATACATACATACATAAACACACGCCTTTATCCCCGAAGGGGTAGGCAGAGGCGCCACCAGGACACCCAAATTTCGCCTTGTATGTTCCGTCCCACGATGTGATAGGGGGCGAGCCTATCGCCATATCGGGCACAGATTCCTTACTCAGGGCTGATAATGAATAGAAAAATCCAATATTACTGCCCGACCCGGGACTCGAACCCGAGACCTCAGCTTTGTAACCGTACCGTAATACAACTACGCCACCGAGGCAGACAAAACATTCGATAATTTAAATAGGTTTTAAATCTTTGAATAAGGCCATATTTCTCTGGGAGGTAACGAACCCATATCTCACAAGCCAGCAGGTGAAATATCGCGATGCATAGTACACAGGCGTGGACCACATAGGTAGGGGGAGGGTAGTACGGCTAGTGGGAGCGGTTGCCGATGTGCGGAAGCTTTATTACACTCAAAACACTGCAGAAACAACTGCCATTTACAAGTGACGAATATTTCAAAATCAAAATACAATTATTTTTATATTAATTACACAACCTGGCGCAGTTGGTTAAACGCAGTGAAACGTGAGGCCGCGGGTTCGATCCCCGCACCGAGACAAATGTTTGTGTGATCCATAAGTGTTGGTTTCGGGTCTGGGTGTTTGTGAGACCGAAAAGTCGCTCGTAGCTCCTGATCCACGACACAAGACTCGATCTTATGGGGTCAGGGCTATGTATGTGACTGTTGGGTGTATTTATTTATTATTTATTATTAATTATACGAGAAAGTGATACGCTCACTTGATGGTAGACGTCACGACTCACATCTGCACTATAGTAGGTGAAATTGCTATCATGAAGAGTCCACTTTATTGGTAAACTCTTATTTATTGAACCAAGGTTCTCCCACGGTATATTATCACAATTAACACAATTCTTAGCCAGTTACGTTCTTGTTCTGATGCATATACCATTCTTAAGGGATTGTGTTTATATATTCAACGGGAGCAACAGCACTCACGGTCTCTAGTATATTTATTTATTTAAGTCTTTATTGTGCACAATTAAGAACAAAAATACACAATACAGAAACAATACAAAAAAAATACAAATGGCGGTCTTATCGCTCTACAGCAATGTCTTACAGACAAACATGGGATGGATTTAAAAGAAGGAGAGAGAGAGGGCAGTGTAACAAATAAAGAATTAAAGCTAATAATAGTTACAGGTATATTACAGACCTACCACCCAATAAGAACTGTATGTATTATGCGTGGGCTTATGTATGTATTCTTATATTGCATAATATAAAGCTTCAGGCTCCGACACGATTAATCGGTCCATCGTGTCGGATACCATAAAGAAGGGTATAGAAAAACATTAAACTGATTGGCGGTACATCGCAGACCACGGCGCTCCCACGTCCGGGAATTAAAAACCTATCATACTATCATCACAAAACGTACGTTGAAGGGTAGACAGGGTATAAAAAACAGAATATTTGAAAAAAAATGCCTTGATATGAGATTTTTAGAGCAAAAGATAGATTATAAGATAATCAGGATTTGGATCGACAACAGGTATAGAACACTCCAATAAAATTTTAGGCCGCATGGTTTTTTTTATATTTGTCACAAAGTGAAAACGTGACAATGCAACAGATTGTCAGGGATCGTGAAATTTTCATCTGACGCGTTTTCCTGGAACTTGTCGTTATCTCGGTAGATCGTCCCAAATACACTATTCTATTAGGCAAGACTGAATCCAAATCTGCATCTGAAATGAAATGGCTTTTTAATTTTGGCATGACATTTTTTGCCTAGCTTTTGTGCCAACAATATACTCTTTCAGCTTATTTCAGCTTCCCATAAGTCCTTTCCCCTTCCAACCAATTTATCATCTCACTTTAATTAGCCACAGGAAATTACTAAAAATAAGCCTCCCCCATGCTTAATTTTACGGGGGATGTACTCTATATTAGCCTTACTTGGCCGGATTAGGTGATTGTTGGGTGTATTTATTTATTTAACATTAATCCCTTGCAACCCTAAGCTTTCAACTTTAAAATAAACTTCGCTAACAACGCACAAATGCTATCGATCAAACTAAATTAATAGTTAAAAACTTGAATTAGCATTTTATGCGAGTTAGTGCTAAAGTTTTTGCAAACACATTACGAACGTCGCAGATATTAACCTGTAATAACTACTGCAGTGCTTTCAGACAAGTTGTGGAATATCTGCAGTATAGGACTTCAACTAAATAGTAATAAATACACCCAACAGTCACATACATAATCCTGACCCCACACTAAGATCTAGTCTTGTGTCGTGGGTCACAGGAACTACAAAGACTTTTCAGTCTCATAAACACCCAGACCCGAAACAAATAACCATAGGCCTCCTCCAAAGATTTCCACAGCGAACTGTTGGAGGAAGTTGCATCCAGCGACGTTCCTGGGTTGATACCCGGATACAATTAGACCGGCATGATTTTATCAACCGATATTCTATCTAGTCTGAAGTATAAATCAGATGACATTCAGTTATTCGTGACAGTATAAAAACCAGAGGTAGAGACAAAAAGGCAAGCTAAAAAACAAAAGTTAGATATAGGTATATTAGATATGCCGAAGACTCGCTGAGCTTCTATGCTCCGTGTCAATAAAATGCATGCTGCTGTTGATCCTGGAGATGCAGTGGCGGTCGGATTCTGGACAGTCTCCAGAATAACCCAAGAACGAGGTTACAAACTCATTAAGCACAACTGACTTTTCAAGACAACAAGAGGTCGACCAGAAAAACGATAGATTTATATCGTCAGGGAAGACATGAGAGGCAGTGATCTAATAAAATGCTCAAAATCACTTGAATCAAGGCATATCAACGTCTGAAGCCTGAACTCATCGTAACAAAGAATACTATGGAAATGCCTGTAGAAGGATATAGAGTACCTCTTATTACTAAATTTGGCCTCTAACAGATGAATGGAGGTGTGGAACGATCAAAGAGCAAAAGGATATAATATTTTATGTCAATTGTTTAGAAATTAAGTATTTGAGAAATGTAGAGGTGAGGGGCAAAAAAATACAACGATAAAGCCGATTCAATCTACATATTATACTTGTAATGGGTACAAAATAGTAAAATTCTGTTCCAAGGTCTTTTAAACTTAATAAACACTAACCGAAATATTAAAATGGTAATAATAATTTCCGCGTATACTGTCACGGCATGTCTGCACATGACATCATTAGTGGCACAAAACAAGGTTAAGAAACCGTATGAACCAAGTTTCCGAACGCACCTCGCGGTATAATTAAAAAACAAAATTATTCCACCCACTATGTGATTAACAGCACACCCCCGATTTCGCGCCACCCTACCACCCCGTTTCTTCGCACTATGGTCAGTTGTAACACAACTGCCTTGTAAGGCATATCGTAGCCTTAGAAACTGGGCACAAAACAAAAATAAACAAATACCTTTTTTCGATTAAAACGAGTGCATAATAATTATAATCTGTGGTGATTATCGGATGGATGCGGCTTCGGAACGCACGGTGATTTTTGAAAATCGAATTACGGTTTAGAATAAAATTTTGTTGTGCTAATTTCTTGTATCATGGCCGTTTTGATTATAACCTTCAAGCGCCCAAGGAGACTTTTTTCCACGAGGAAACCGTTATTTCTTAATCGCACACATTAATTTTGTCGCGCTATGTTCTTATCGGTTCCGAATTGACGTTCGAAATACGAAAATGACATCTGTGCTCGCGTATTTTGGCGCCAGAAAAACAATCATGGTGGTCATATTTTACGTGTTTAAAATTAAATTGAAATGACGACTTTTGAACGGTGTTTAAAAATTATTTTGTAGCGAAAATGTGAACTTGTGTACTGGATTTGTGATTTGGTGACATTTGTGTGTGATTGGATTATTTTGGATTTGTGTTTCTTTTTTTGTTTAATGAGGTTGGTACCCAATTTTTTTAAATGTATGTTTTAATTTCCTCCTCAAACATTGTAAAAACTATATAAAATTCTTTTAAAAATGCAATGTTAAAAAATATTAAAAGCAAAGCGAAATGTATTATATTTTTCAGCAATTTCGCCAACTTACCAAGAAAATATGATTCAATTGCAAATCAGCTGTTTTAAACATGACCTGATTATGTCACAAAACAATTCGTAGAAAAATACACCACAAACACACGTCCTTGGCAGCATTTTTAGACACATATTACTTGTGTAGAAATATTCGAAACATGTAAAACATGGCGTTGGATTGTGCTCTCGTAATGGGTAATTAAATATTTTGTTATTATACAATTAAGTCATTTAAGTTTGGAGTTAGTCATTCAAATTTTGAGTGTAGTAGTAGCTACACACAATAAGGTTCAATATCGAATGATATAAAAGGAATTCCTTTGTGTATCCTAGAATAAAAACAGGATTGATTGATGTCAGACAACCGTCCCTCGCATCGTCAAATAATTAACTAACTATTATGGCCAAAATTTGATAGAAATATTCCTTCAAATAATAAGAAAGTCGTGTGAAAATTACTCAACAATACGGCAAATGATACATGCATGAAAGTGAAACTATAGTACTTCCCTTACCAAATACTTGGCCATGAAAAACTCACTCTTCGAAGACCTCTAGTATCCTGTAGAGTATTAGAAAGTCCTTTATTGAGCTCTCTTCCTACTTATTCTTATCCTGGCTGATGCTAGAGTTCACTTTTTTTTCTCAACATCCGTCATTTCGCCTGGGCTTTAGCGTCCTCGTTAAAGATCATTGGTTCTCTTCTATCGCAGGAAATCCATTGCTAAAATTTAACCAGTATTTTCGCCGTAACTTGTTGGTAGAAGTCTGCATTCAACAATCTCCTGCCTTCTTTACCAAGTCATTGCCATGGAGGTTCAATACAGCATTTAATACGTCCGTTCTACTCCAAAACTATCCATTTGCCATCAGGTCTGCGTGTTGTATGCTCCGCCTTTTGTCTTTTCAAATCGCTAATCTCTTGGGCTGTGTCGGTAACTATCGTTCTCCTACAAATCTTCAGGTTTCCGATTCGTGTCGCCTTTTTTCTCTTCTCTGTCTGCCCTTATTCTCTACTCTGACATGGAAACAACTCGACTTTATCCTCGTTGAAGATAGTAGATAGAGAAGATAGTTTGGTGTATAAGTTTACGATCAGAAGTCTGCCTGACATCAACGTTTTGGGAATAAGCTCTTTAAGCTACTACCAGCCTAATGTTATTGGTAGACTTCAATACCTTATAAATTGTTGCACAGAGCTCTCAAGTTTCCAGGATTCATCTTGATGTTTTCATTCAGTATTAAAGCGAGACAAAGTTTACTAAGAATTTTCTTGTCGCATTCTTATAGGTGATATCCATCTCTTTAGTCATATTGGTTTGATGTGTATAACGAGACGATTATTAATAGGACTATATTGGCACTGTTGTTTTCATTATTAGCAGTAAAACTACCCATAGTCCTACTGAACTCTACGATGTTCAGCAACGTACATAAAATACGAATTAGCCATTCAGAATTTGAACTATCATCGTCCTTGCAAAGTCGTTTAGCTAATTGTTTTACTAACTTAAGTTCTGTTAGTTGCATGAGTAATTCCTCATAACTACGTGTATTTCACTAATTATTACTAGAAAAACTGTAAATTACAATGAATATTATGCAGTATACCGGCTCGGCCCGGCTTCGCCCGGATGCAGATAATTTAAATACATTCCACATCAACAACATATTATTTCGCGTACTGTTTTATATTTAAGCTCAATGTGACTGCCGTCCACTATACTGCTTTTCCCGTCCCTTACCGTTACATCTCGTTCTGATCTGTCTCATCCATGTACTATTATTTAAGGCAAGCAATTCTGTCATCTCCAGTCCCATGCCATTCCTTTAAATTTACAAGAGTAGAAAATATGTATATTTGAACTCCTTGCGCATCCAACAGCAACTCTACATTTTTCGGGATAAAATATAGCCTATTTGTTAATTGATCATATCAGCTACCTCTACACCAAATTTTATTAAAATCCATTCAGTAGTTTATGCGTGAATAAGTAAAAAACACCATGAACATAAATATACTAGAAAGGACGATGATAATTAATCAGATCCCTTTGTATAGCATCTATACCCTAGAAGAGATAGAAAAAGCGACTTAATTCCGTAAGTCACGTCCAAAAAACAATCTTTTAAAAACTTTTTAACTCTAATCTTCTTGTTCAATTTACTCCATTTCTTCCGGCCTATAAATCCTTTATTACAGATCTATTCACAATACATCTACTCCAGGATAAGCTAAAGTATATCTTAACCTACCTTCTATTTCAATTCAAATCCAATCTCAAAAACTAATGTTAAGTTAAGCGACTTGAACTGCAGTAAAATTGAACCTGCCCTTGAATTGTGGCTTTCCATACCTAGCAGCTAATTGATATAGCAAACTACATGAAAGTATGAAATTACTAAGGCTTTCATTGAATTAAGAGGTATTATTTGTGTTAATAGAAAATTTTGGTTCACCCTGAGTTTTAATAATTCAGCTTATATACACACTAAGCACAGGATTATAACAATCGACATGTTTGTACCGTCGCGGCGTTTAAGTTAAACTTCTTATAATCTCCCCTCGTTTTTCTGTACCTTTTACCATACATTGTAGAATGTTTTTGTACAATTTACTGACCAGTTCGCACGCTTGCTGGTAAGCATCACACTTGCCCATAATCAACAGCACACCACTCAAAATTATTATTGAGCTCCGCGTATTAATCGACTACGCTTGTCAGCCTGATATTTTGGATTTCAAGACTTTTAATGCCTAGTAATTGTACTGTATCAGCCCATATACGTCCCACTGCAGGGCACGGGCCTCCTCTATAATCTAGAGTACGATTGGGAGGGGTTGGGTCATATAGTCCACCACGCTGGCCTAGTGCGGGTTGGCGGACGTAACATAGCATAGAAATTGTTTCTAATCGCTATGGTATGCAGGTTTCCTCACAATGTTTTTCTTCACCGTTATAGTGCGTGGTGATTGACTTTCAAAACACACATGACTCCGAGAAGTCAGAGGTGTGCCCTAGGATTTGAACCCGCGACCACCGTGAACATGTTGGCAGCCCCGTCTGGTCCGTTTACCAACAGGCCACCACGCACTAATTAGTAATTAAAATTCTTTAAACCGTAAAACAACAGTGCTTAAACAATGCTACTTGGCGGCAGAAATAGACAGGACATTCTCAGCCAGACCTGCATATGAGGACCTGCCACCTAGATCACTTTAGCTTTAAAAAAGCAATATTTTCAACCAGTTTTATTTCACATGAAAATTGCCTTCCACACTCACCCTAAATTCCCCACAAAACTCGAAAAAACTCTCGTCATGGTCCAAATTTAATCCATCGTATTTAGGAACGAGTTGATTAATGGTCCGTCAACACATGGAGTATCCGATGGCTCGATATGCGTTTACGGCTTGTCATCGCTATCTGATATGATTGGGCTACGTTGTTTTTAGGTAAGTACTAGGTAGGTTTTTTATTGCGTTGAATGGCGAGCCGAGCATGCCATTCATCTGATAGTAAGCGATACGACTGCTCATGGACAGTATAAAACCAAACAACACCATGAATTACAAAGCATTGCTTGGCATTCCACTGCGCTAGCCATCCTGAGATATAAGATGTTAAATCTTAATATGTCCAGTAGTAACTCTGGCTACAAAATCCTTCAAACCGGAACACAACAGTGCATTTACACTGCTACTGTAAAGGTATATTTTGAAAGGGGTTGGTGTCCTGCTTCTCTTTCCCTGTGGTTCGGGGGTGCAAGAATTCCGCCACGGTATCCCTGCCCGTCGTAAGAGGCGACCTGAAGGGGCCATCGGAGTCGTTGGGCAAACTGCGAGGGCAGTGCGCCCTCACTTATAACGACTACAAGATGTGCGATAGAACGCATGGGTTAGTCTCTGTCGTGGACGCGGCCACAACATCTCAAACTGGCGTCCAAAAACAGCTGTTAAGTTAGGGCATTCAGGCCACCACAATAGAAGAAACAGCAATGGTTTTGCGCTGGGCGGTTACGCGCACGTAAATCGGGGCGCCTCTCGCCCTGGGATGTCCGGTGCCACCCATTATGCATGTGACGGTCATCGAGGGGTTTTTAGTCAGTATGCTGGCAGAGTTTTTGTCAGGGACCCAGCCCGGTCACAATCCGCAGCGAGCCGGTCTGGAAGGCCAGAGACACTGACATACCCCTTTCGGCCTCCCCCGGGGTACCGAAAGGGGAGCTTAAAAAGACTGTAATTTTTTAATTAAATATTATTGAGACAGCGTCCGCAGTTGGCTAGATGCAGGGAGTAAAACGAGACACCGCGAGTTGATCACTGCAACGAGACTAAAGTTATTGCGACTCCAAAAGGTTCTAATAAGTATTAACACTTCCCGCTATGCTGAAAATTTATCATAATGATGTGCAAAGTAAAATGAGCCATGTACAAATCAGCTATTTTTCAGGAGAACGCATTAAAGGAAAATGTATTAATATTAAAGCAAATTAGGTGAAATTAACATCGCCAATTTATTATTAACTTTGAGCATATTTAATTTTATGTATTTTTCTGTATTTTAACAGATATTGCAATTTTCTGCATATGCATTGTACTTTTAAATATGCTGATTGTGACAACTACCATATTGTTGTCTAAATAATCTAAAAATATTGAAAAAAGTCAATGGTATGTAAAGTCCGCTATCCCGCACTAGGCCAGCGTGGTGGACTGCATAGCCTAACCCCCTCTCGATTGTAGAGTAGGCTCGTGCCCTGCAGTGCGACGTATATGGGATGATACAGTATAGTACAGTATTAATATACCTCCCTTAAGTTGTCGTAACGTCGTCGAAATGGCTTTCTGCTAATAAATCTTTGCAAAAAAACAATATTCTAAAAGAAAGGCAATTAAATCAAACGAAGCAATTAAAATTGGAATGCTCACGTTTTAATTCAGCGCTTGATCGCTTGCATCGCTGTAAAGCGCTGCGTTTAATTGAACGTCGTGTATCACTGAGCCGCCGCAGTCATTGAACTTGCATAGGCTTGGTGTACCGACAGCAGAACAATCTTTAGTTTTTAAAACCGTGTGGACCTACGAGTTTAAAAGTTTTGAAACAATAAATATAGAAAATAATAAAACAAGGAAATTGATAAACATGTTGCCTATGTATAATAAGCTTTCGCTTTTGTAGTGTCAGCGGCCTGAATTTATAAAGTGCAAGCGTCATAATTTAACTTAAAATAATCCAATATGCAGAAAGTCCACAGCTGAACATAGTTTTCTTAAAGATTTCCTCTTAACTACATCCAGTGCCTTCCTAATCCCTATTATATTTAACAGTTTTTTTTTTCTAACACTTAGATTTTGTTTCCAAAAAAAAAAACGTTGCTCCTCATTAGGATCACTCTCACATCGTGGCTGCGTTTATAAAAAATATTACACATGCTCAAACACACCCACTCCTGGATATTTAGTGGAACAAAAGAGCTATATTTAAACACATGACACTATTATTTCTGTGAAATTTATGATTACCGGTGAAATAAAGGCATGAGATAAAAAAATTTTTTTTGAATATATTTCATCATCATCATCATCAGCCCGTTACAGTCCACTGCTGGACATAGGCTTCTCCCAAGGTACGCCACAGAGCCCGGTCTGCTGCTTTACGCATTCATCCATCTTTGAATATTTGTGCTAAATAAATTGTTGTTTTTGCCAACCCTCCACAATAGTTCACTGTATGCTTGTATAGGATCGATACGTGTGCACCGCCGCTACTCATGTGCTACAGTTTGCTACCACTTACCAGCTACCACCTGCCATCTGCTTGAATACTTGCCAGTACTGTCTACTATTAAAGTCTAAGGCTAAGAGAGAACTTAATTTCGTATATCTCGTATAATTCAGTAAAAAAATCATTGGTATGTAACCATACACACATACACATAAATAAACTCACGCCTTTATCCCAGAAGGGGTAGGCAGAGGCGCCACCAGGACACCCACTTTTCGCCTTGTATGTTCCGTCCCATGATGTGATAGGGGGCGAGCCTATCGCCATATCTGGCACAAATTCCTGACTCCGGGCTGATATTGAATAGAAAAACCCAATATCACTTTGCCCGACCTTGGATTCGAACCCGAGACCTCAGCTTTGTAGTCGTACCGTAGTACAACTCCGCCACCGAGGCAGGCGGTATGTAACCAACACACGGTAATCTTAACAAAATGTTTTCAATACAACCATAATTTTAAAAATTGGCTATATCACATTTCCGCACAATTAACCTTTAGAATAGCTTACGGGCTCACGTGTTCTCTCCTTTTTAGTATCCTTAGGTCACAGCAGTGGCGTATTATCCCTAAGGCAAACTAGGCACGTGCCTAGGGACGCGAGGTTATGCAGGGGCGCGCGTGATTTCGGATATCTTCATTTCTATGCAAAACCATCTAGAGTGACTAAAACTGTTTCTTCTTTAATATAGCAAAGTGTGAAGCGATGTTCTTCTCTCAATCATATCATTGTACAATCACCAACTATTCAATAAGACGATTCCTTGTTCTTTCGAAATATTTTTTTTATATTGCTGCTATAGGCGCCTTTGAGGTGCTTGCCTAGGGCGCTCCCAACATTTAATCCGCCGCTGGGTCACAGTGTAAAAAAACAGTTAGAATACCGCCGTGAATGTATTGAAAGGCAACCGATAAGACTGTTGTTAATTCTACTATAAGTCCGGCAAACGAGCTAAAAGATCATCTGATGGAAAGTGATCACTGCACATGAGCATCCAAAACGCTGGAATCATAGATGTGTTGCCCCTTATTGGGCATCCGGAGACATCGCTCTTACCATAAGGTTGAGTTATTTGTACTCTGTATACTGTATGTTTGTGCTATTACTGTCTGAACGTCATGCCTGATGACGGAACGATTACGTCGGGTTTCATATTCATTTTTTGCCTAATGTGTTCATAGCATCGTCCTGGCATGCTAAGTACTGAATTTTCAATTAATAGTGCGACAAATAATGCCAACTCTCTGTACATTGATTTTTTAATCCACAAAATTTTTCTTTATAGCGATGTCGTCATTATTTTTAATAGATCGTAAACCTAGCGGGTCAGTGAGTCATTTCGATTGAGTGGGGTTCGACGCCAGTCATAGTAATTTCTTTGTAATTTTACTGATTTTATCTACAAAGGGTGCAAGATGTGACGTCATTTATATTTATTTTGTGTATGACTTAAAAGGTCCCGTAAATGCGTGACCGTCGTTTCTGCAGTGGAGAGACGTGGATTCGAATTCAGCCTTCACCTCAGATTAATTATAGTTAATGTCAATTTTCAGTCTCTTACCCTGAGAGAAAGTATTTATATATGTATTTATATATTAAAGTATTTATGTATTTCATTCAGTAACAGTTAAATGTGGCATATGTTTCTTAGAATAATTTGATTTGATTGACTAGGAGAGAATGCATCGGGCATTTAGTCCGCCGTTATACGTTGTATAATAAGCATAAATAAATAATTAAAGTAGTCTGACTTAAGAATAGTGTGGACTGGCAGACCTCTCTTAGCATAGACAAGACGATACACAATACCAAAAATTAATTTATAAATAAATAAATACACTCAACAGTCCCATACATAGTCCTGACCCCACACTAAGATCGAATCTTGTGTCGTGAGTATCAGGAACTACGAGAGACTTTTTGGTCTCACAAACACCCATACCCGAAACAAATACTTACCTGTGGTTCACACAAACATTTATTTCGTGCGGGGATCGAACCCGCGGCTTCTCGTTTCTCAGCCGGCGTCCAACCAACTGCGCCACAGAGGCTGTCAATAATTGGACACATATAAAATTATAATATCCAAATTAATAATTATACTAATTTTCAAAATCGTATAACTACCCGCAGTGGACACGCATACAACTCACTTAGGGGAAGAAATATAGCTTCCCTTTCCGCCGCAATCAAGGACATGTGGCCATTATTTTGTTTTTACTACTGACTGTATGCGTAACTCCTTCGTCTTGTATTTTTTTTAATTAACTACAGTTTGTCGTACTAAGTGATTGAATGGACATAATACCAGTCGGTTTTTTTTTTAATTATGTCCTACGTTACCTGGGGGCTTAGAAAAACGCGGATTATATTAATGATCATGTCAATATCACATGGAATATGTTTTCACAAAACTTAATTGATCCGTCATCATATATTTTTTAATTCATTAGGTCCGCCAGACGTGACGACGCAAGTGATCACTGCCATGAACGTCCACAAAGCTTGGATTATAGATATATTGCCAAAAACTGGCGCTTTTTATGCGAAATTTTTAGTTGCATCGTGTCTGTAGTCACTAAAACTACCACCTGGCTTCGTTTTCGGTCGCAGTCTTGATATACCCTGTATAGTTCGTGAATGTTGGACAACCTGTCAAATGTCAGCACTATTATTATCTAGGTTATTGAAGTACCAGCGCTCCCTCTATACTCGTATTATTAATACTCTATCGGCAGCACTCAGGGACGTTTAGAGTCAATTAAATTGTTCCTTATTTATTTATTTATTTACTAAAAGTTTTATTGTGTAGGTGCGCGCATAATTCCAGAAGATTTGAGATCTTTCGATAGCAAAACGGTTGTAACATTTACACATGTCATTGATATTCATTTTATATTCGTCTTATATTTAGCTTGTATTCCAGTTCTTTAAATTGTATATAGTATAACCTGTCAGAAAAATCTGTGGACCTAGCTGGAATATACAGGGTGTACAAGAGAATGGCGCACCTGCTAATATACATTTTAGTAAATCGTGATTACGTCTAGATTATGATGCATTTTCGTAGCCGACTCTGATAATAACAAAGATGCCGAGAAATCAAGAATTAACATCACACGTGCTTCCCCTTAACATATTACGCCAAAGTGATTGAACCTTACAACTGAACGGGTCGCTCCACAACAGATAAGTAGGAATAGGTGATTAAAACTACATAATTGCCACGCCACTTAGTGTACATAGTTAGGCAATAGGAATTTAACATTGAACGAACCGTAGAATATGGTATGTAGAGAACATGGGCAGAAGACCTACACTAATTCAAGCGTACTGCTTAAGTGCCACTAATGATCACAAAATAAATAATAACTGACCCTATAATTTAAGCCGTAAATAGGTACCTTAGGTAAGGAGGTAAGTGCTGGAACTGCCAAAATCCCGCACGAAAGCACTGCCACAATTTGATAACATTCAACAGTTGTACGTTCATAATTCACTTCATTAGACACGTAAAATGTACTATGTGTACATAGAGCCGTCGCTCGGTCTTCCGATGCAACGTGTTTGATTCAACTTCGCGTAATTTTGCACAACTCACTAAAGTATTCTACCGTTTTTAGCCACAAACCCATCATCATTGCAATGGCCTAAATACACTTAGATATTAAACTAACACTTCACTAAAAATACCATGGGATATTCCATGCGTCAAAATTCATAAAATTCAATCAAAATAACTGAAAACGAGTTGATAATAATAATGTATACGACAAATACATGTACACGCGAACGTAGTCCGAATTCAACTAATAAAAGATAAAATGTTTTTTTCGAAAACAGAAAGATAAAGGCTAGTTCACATTAGACACATTTACACGTATTTCATTTCATATTTTTTTTTTATTTTACATGTGTTTCCTGTTTTCACTAATTTAATATCATAATATGCTATTTCTTAAGTAAATACCATTTACTCGGCTACAATGATTTTTTAAATTTCGTTTCTATTATAAGATTTCTGTACATTTTTTACCATTTTAAAGCAACATCATTATTAATATTCATTAAATAATAAGCAAAGGCAGTCTTGTAACTGTCTGGATCAAATTATGTAACTACTTCAACACATTTAAACAAGATTAATATCTCTGGGGAGAATAACGATCACTTTATCAATCCATTATGGTCTTACGTTTTTACGTAACTCTTATTATCAAGTACCTAACCAAATTAAGTTGTACTAAGTGTGAAGTGTGAACACATCCTAACATGGCGGTCATCCTTTGAAAAATGCACACAAAACACCGCCAATGCTATTAGTGTCACTCAAGCTCGGAAGCGGCGAGCTCAAAGGAAGAATAATCGAGCCGCGCTAGTTCCGACAAAGTTCCGACGAGTACACAGTGACCTTCGGCTTCCTTTAAGAAATGGGCCGAATTCTGCAATCATTTTAATATCATATTTTTTATTTATCAGTGTAATTGCGTAAAAAGAAATGTTTATGAATATGAATTACTTAGATAATTTAAATGTTATGTATTACTAAAACATTTGTAATTAATAAATTTGCAACCTAACACGGTTTAACAGAGGACCAGCGTGATTTCTTGGTATCTTACAGTTTGGATTTGTGACACCATAAGGAAAAAAATGACAAAACAGTCGATCCATGCACAATGCAACTATACCAAAAGTTATTATGTTGTTAATTTGTTGACACTATAAATCTGAGTACGCTCCTGCTTAGCTGTTTTATTTATGTGAAATGAAACAAAAAATACCTTTTTGTAAAATTAGAGAAGGACAAAGTGTACAGCTGAGAGTTCATGACCTGGCCTATGTGTAAAAAATGTTAAGGCGAAGTCAATGAAAATTTTGTTGCTGTTAAAAATGGTTTTCGTGGTATATTTCATTAACCATTTAATTAACGACGAAACGACAAAATACGTATAAGTTAAAATCTTGTTCTTTACCCATACCAGTTGGATTTTTGCGAAAATGTGATGGTAATACTTGAAACTTTAAACGGTCATAACTCAAAAACGGATAAATATTTTCCAAATATTATATTTTTATAATCATTTTAATATTATGCCCTTGCATCCAACTTAGCAGGTGTTCCATTGTCTTGTACACCCTGTATATCCACTATGTTCTTTACACTAAAACATTTTGAGATGGATGCGAAATACATTTTTGATATTAATATTTTTCCTATAATAATTCAATTTTTTTAACCTCTATATTTTGAATATGCTGACCCTATGTTCCAATGACGTCAATAAGCAAGATGCACAGATATTTCCGACGGGTAATAAGTGTATATAAAATTATTTACAAATAGTGTTGATTATTAATAAATACACATACCTACACTTACAATTGTACACCGGATATATAACAAAAAGTAGACAATATACAGGAGAAAAGTACGATTGGCGGTATTATACAAGGCAATTTCTTACAGATAACCATGGGATGGATATAAGAGAAAAGAACGAAAGTTGGGGCAGTGTCAAGCCGCGTACGGATTGCGCGTACACAGGTACGCGTAGTCAGTTTACGCGTGTCCGGAACGTCTAGTCCGTACCTGCAGCTACGCGTACACTCTTGGGGAACGCGTAACGCGCGAGCCAGCTCGCACCGCGAGCCGCCGCCAGTCGGTTTTTGGTCGCGCGTCAAAGAGAAAGCATACGACTGGGTACGCTATGTTTGGACGGCAAAATGAATAGACACGCGTGTTCTTCGAGTTTTAATAATGATAATATTATCAGATTGATTAAACTTTATGAATTTCACCGGGTCTTGTGGGATAGCACACTAACTAATTATCGAAATAATGATTTACGACAAGATGCATGGGAGGCAATTTTTTGTCTCCACTTTCTTCATAATTTATATCTTCCATAAGTCTATTTCCACACTGTAATCTTTCACTATACAATTTTTTCATCCACCATCTAGGTGTCCGTTTGTTTCTTTTTTTTTAATTTAAAATGTGTTGAATAATTAGTAATGCTGCACCAGTGGTGGTGCACGCAATCGCTAACTTTGGCGGAGTCATGGCGAATGACTGGGGCTCGCGGAGCGCTCTGGATCGATGGACCACGCGTACAGGTTCGCGGCGGTCCGTACAGGAGTTGTACGCGTATCCAATGTACGCGTGGACAGTCTTTCCCAACTACGCGTAACACAGGAACGCGCAATCCGTACGCGGCTTCAGGTGTACGAATAATGATTTGTATAGATTCTCTTTGTAAACTACACTAAGTAATGATTTAATTGATAATAAATGGCTCTAAGTACGTGAGTAAGCTATTTACCTATTTATGTGTGTATAAGCGTAGTGTTGTCTTTCATACTGCAAGCGTTCCATATTTATAATTAGAAAAGGAAAGGTTTATTGCACCGCGACATGAAACCTTACTTCATGGAGCGAACTATTTTAATGTCCTGAAACGATAGGGGCCAGTTTATCACTAAGGAATTGGGGTCAAATTATATTCATTGTTTTATATGGGTATACAATTGTGGATTAGATTTCAAATTGTTGGATATTAAAAATGAAACGGCTATGATTATTTATGATTGCTTGAGTAAAATTAATAATAATTAGTAAAAGTGGTTGTTAGAGTTATGTTGCATAAAGTTCCTTAGAGAAAATATTAGCAATTGTCATACATAGTTTTTGTATGTCTGTAATATTGTGCAAATAAATTATTTATATTCTATTACATAATAAACCAAACCATATATCTTTACGGCTGAAATTTAGGCCACAGTCTATTATTAAAGATTATGGAACTAGTGCGGGCTAATGGACTTTACATGTACCATAAAAATTCTTATAAATCTGTATTGGGATATTGTCTTCTAATAAAAGTAATCATAATGGTTTCTTAGATTTACGCGAATGTTACACTTCGAAATAAGACGGATTTTAACGTCGGGAAGTTAAACCAAACCCACGATAAAATCTGTTAAAATTAGTTTTATTTCAAAAGTCATATTTAACATAGAAAATCATAATTAATCAGAGAGTTAAATTAATCAGAGTTATACACGTCTTGATCTACATAATCAAAGCACAGCTCTTACTTAATTAAGAAAGGAGTAATAACGAGCCATTGTCCCAGCAAACTTGATCCATGCGTACAAACGACACAAAATACAGTCAAAATTACTGGTCCTAAATCTAGTATTTGCGAAGTAGCCGCCGTCCACATTGGCCCTGACACGGATCACGGCGAGATCCGCGATAAGCTTGAGGAAACTGTACCAAGGACAAGAACTGTCCTTCAAACACACGAAAAAATTACCCGGGACTACAGGGTATATCAAGACTGCGATCGAAAACGAAGCCAGAAGAAGAAGCAAGACAAGCTCAGCGTAGTTTGGTAGCTCTTGGCAATGTTATTATATTAGAAATTATGTTATTTTACATACATACATAAACTCACGCCTTTATCCCCGAAGGGGTAGGCAGAGGCGCCACTAGGACACCCACATTTCGCCTTGCATGTTCCGTCCCACGATGTGATAGGGGGCGAGCCTATCGCCATATTTATTTTAACAAGTTTATAGACATTGTAACGCAATTTGGTTAATAAATATCCTTTTATTATATTATTATATTTGAAAATATCGCAGATTTGAGCTCAGAGAAAGGAAAATGAAACATTGGGGTACATTTAAAAAAATATTAAATTTAGTTACGTGGATAGAATTAATGTTAATAATAAGTCTTTTGCTCATATTCCAATGGTTACTTGTGTGCTAGAGAGTATTTCAAAAAGCTTATTTTAATTTAATACATCGCGCCTGATGGTTTTAATAACAATTTTCATATTGGACCGCATTGCTACCAATAACGCGCAAGTGAAATCACCC
Source organism: Deilephila porcellus (assembly GCA_905220455.2). Lineage (NCBI taxonomy): Eukaryota > Metazoa > Arthropoda > Insecta > Lepidoptera > Sphingidae > Deilephila > Deilephila porcellus. The sequence continues at coordinate 774,787 of LR999996.1, read as the reverse complement.
CAAATGAAACCACTCTTGAATTTATAAAATTTTGTCTCATTTACTTTTACAAATTAAACACAATCATTTATAAAATACTTCTGAGCATTGATAAAGCGGCTCTGAAAGAGAGAGTCACGGATTCGATTCCCGCTCCAAGACAGAGTTGATAGCCCACAACGATTGTTACTTTCTACTACATTTTCGAATAAGCGCCCTCTATCCTAAGGACTACTTTCGATAAAATAAATCGTATAAAAGAAAACTAAAATGAATTTCTGGAGCTATTCATCATAATTAAATATTTTGCAATAATTACTCCCCTCTACCATTATTCAAAAGACAATCCGTTTTATGTGTGGTAGGCCATAAAAGCTACATTTGGCACATGGGTGTTTGGCCAAAGACCCCAAAAATAATATTTTATTACACTCAATATTGAAATGACCAAATTCTTTTTTTTTTCACCTTTACGATCACCAAGAAAGCTTAAACCAAAAACATAATATATATAGCAACTTCATCGCCATCTATCTTATATAAGCTGTTCTGTTAGTGTTCATAAATGATCATAGATGGCATAACTATCAACGCAAAATATTTAAAAAACGAAATGCTATGGATATGGTCTAATACATACATACATACATAAACTCACGCCTTTATCCCCGAAGGGATAGGCAGAGGCGGCACCAGGACACCCACATTTCATTTTGTATGTTCCGTCCCACGATGTGATAGGGGGCGAGCCTATCGCAATATCGGGCACAAACTCCTGACTCCGGCCTGATAATGAATATAAAAATCCAATATCACATTGCCCGACCTGGGACTCGAACCCGAGACCTCAGCTTTGTAACCGTACCGTAATACAACTACGCCACTGAGACAGTCAAACAGTCTAATAGTAAAGCATTTTTGTGTTATAAACATCGAATTTAACCATAATGTATTTGGGTCATACACAAAACGAGGCAAAAAATTTGATAAATAAAACATGGTCGGTATTTTTACAGAATCAGTCTCATTTAATATTATATAATCAAAACATTAGAATGAAAGCATAAAGCAAGATCGTTTTTCCGATAACGCAAAAAAAATAACTATGAATTTTTTTTCGAGAGTTTTATCACGTCATGTCCGTTTTACACATCCACCTACACCGTCAGGCGCATCTTTGCGCCTCACAGAAATGCCAGATGATACTCTTTACACTGGAAATGTTGTGTCTGGAACTTTCGTGTGGACTTATAAGTCCACAGAAAAGATGTCCACAGAAAGGACTTTCTATAAAAAAGTTAGCAATGCTCGTTTAGTTTTGGGATTAGAAAGTCAGGTAAATTTGTTACAAAACCACTCCCTTTAAGCTACTTTGGCCGCATGTTAATTAATAAAACGAATAATTACTTATTGAAGTACACCAGGAATAGAAAAGAAGCACCGATCTTTGACAATGACTCTTTTAATAATACAAATATCGTTAAGAACAATATATGGTGCGCTCAGTCATCGAATCCAAAATGGCAGACCCTAACCGTGAGGTGTGGCCAGTGCAAGAAATATTTTGGGAAATAGGATTTTATTCAGGCCAGTTTATTTGGTTGATTTTTAGGTCCACAGGAAAGTCTCAGTTCTGTATAACCACCTGTTTATTTACATTTTTGTTGAGACACTTATCCTTATATTAATTTACTGAGTAAGATTTTAATATTTAGTATATTTACTAAGGATAATTAATATTACTTATATAGATAACGCATATTAAATAGGAGAAATATCAATCGAAATGTGCCTAGTGCGTTTACGAACAGTCCACAGAAGGGGACATTTGAAGAAAATTTTATTTTTAAATTAATGATCGCTGAAGATAATTCATTAATTGGTATTTGTGTTTAAAGTAATATTTATAAGTCATATACCAAAACATTAGTCAGAGTATTCGTCCAGAAATTTCGACAAAAAAACGACAGTATTCATTCTGAACATGCGTTTGTGTATGACCCATTTATTAAATAAGTCAGAATATTGTCTCTATTCGAGATCCATTTAATACCATTGGACATCAGTTTTCTATTTTCTATCTTTTTTTTTATATTATTTTAAACAGGATTATTTATTGTAAAACGATAAAATTAGATGTATGTCATACAGGCGATGTCGTACCCAATAAAAGTTGCACGAAGTCGCTTGATCCAGGCCGCTTCCAACAGGCCGAGGTGGAGATCCATGGTGGAGGCCTGGGTTAGACTTTTACGGGGTTTAAAATCATATTATTTACGCCATTTTAAAGCCTGACGAATAATAATCAAATAAATTTCCACAAACGTATTTATTTATTTCATTAAATTAGTACGGCTTACACCATTACGTACATGAATTAAAAACAATTTTATTTCTTCATATAGTAAGTATAGCTATTTTTTTTTGTATTATATCTATTTTTTATTATTTAAAACTCCTCATTTCACACCATCATGCCAGCATATTCATTTGACACTTATTTCAGCCTGTTTAATAAGTCTTCAAAAAAATATTTTCTATTATGCAAACATTCGCGAACAAACGGAAGTTCTAATTAAATTCCACACTCCATTAACATAAGTTGGTAAAAGAAATGTTCCAATTCCTTTGTTTTTATTAAACGCCGTATGAAATGCGAAAATTACGGACATTTGTTTAGAAAGGATGAATATATAGCACATATTACCATAAATCATGGTGGTTAGTTTTTCGTGGAAAGAAATATGATTAATTTGGAAATTGTCCCTCACGCCCGCCACTGCAACTCCTGTAAGACAGGATCAAAAGCAAGCATTTTAGTATAATTCAATGATTAATGAAATTCGATAAAAATATTGCAAGAACTTTCTGATCATTAATTTTACGACTATATTTTAGATATTTAGAAACTCACGTTTTTCAAATGGAAAATTAGTACACAAATTAGATATTCCGATCTAAGAATTGAACCCGGGACGTTACAGATTCACATAATTCCACAATCCTAATAATGACCGTATAAAAATAATTATACCTATGCGATTTTACAGATTTCTAACATCAATTCCTTAGACTGTTAACACAAAAAAATAATTTCAAAATTCTCCTTACAGATGGAATGAACAACAAAAAATGGCGTTGAAATTCAAATACAAAGACGAGCACGGCATCCTGCAAATCGACATGAGTCCGACATCGAGCCCCGGGCCGGACATCACCGACCCCAAGTTCGACACAATCAACAACCGCTTCGGACAATACGACATCTTCGGCGGCAAATACGACGTCGAGAGTGGGGACTCGCTGTTCCGCAGCCGATACAATAGCGTAGAGGAGGAATTGGCAAACACTCCGTATGCATTCGCAACTCGACGCTCGGTAAAGCTGAACACGAATTCCGTCGACATCACCGTCAAGCCGCGCTTCGATTCGCCGTCGAAAGATCTGGAAGACGATAGGTTCTTCAAGGATTTGATAGGGCCAGTGGGTGAAGGGTTTACTGTGACCAGACTCAGTGATGTTCAGGACAGGTATTTCGATCTGTCAACGTGTGAAAGTCGCAGTGAAGTGAGCAAAAGTGATGGGGCGTTCAGAGTGCTAGCTGATTTGAGGGCTGCTGCCACCGCCAAGGCTTTACCGTGAGTATTCTTTTATTTTTTAACCATTAATAAATATAATGAATACACGCAACAGTCGCATAGTTTTAAAGAAGATTAATAGCATCCGTAACGCAGTTGGTTAGACGCCGGATGTTAAACGAAAGGCTGCGTATTCGATCCCGGCATCGAAACAATGTTTGTCCACAAGTATTTGTTTCGGGTCTGGGTGTTGTGAGACCGAAAAGTATCTCGTAGTTTCTGATACCTACCACAAAAAGTATGGTACTGTGAGGTTGTTACTGTTGGGTGTATTTATTTATTAATCCATTTATTGTTAATAATTCCATAGTTAGAGAACTAGCGGCTGGAGGCTGCGGGTTCGGTTCTAGCAAAGAATCAATAATTTGTTTCAAAAAGTTGATAAAAAAAAAATGTTTTACAAAAAAGTGTTCATAGATCAAAAATCTCACAAGGATAGTAAGATAGTAGTAATACGAGATCTTTACTATTCTAGAGTCTACTAGAATTACTAACGTACTCCACTAAAGTTAACTTTGCTAGAATTCAGCACTTTGTGTCTCACTGTTAGGTATTATTAACAAAATTACAAAGTTCCTGTTTAAACTCCGTGAGAAATTCAATTGAATAGCATAACTGTTTTGGATTACGTCATGTCTTACCAATTATAAAAAGCTTTATATATACAAATAAATATATTGATCTACTACGACGGGAATAGTCGTAATAGTCTATAAGACGAGTGTGAGTTTTTTTTTTGTTAGATTTCACGTTTTTCCAATTATGTACACATTCTCAAATATACTGAAAAGTATATAGGTACCTACTACCTTTCACCCAGAAATATACTGTGATGCTGATCAAAAACAATCAACTTTCCATTTATATAAACTGACGTCTTTATCCCAGAAGGGGTAGGCAGAGGCGCCACCAGGACACCCGCAATTATCTTTGTATCCATCCCATGATGTGATAGGGGGCGAGCCTATCGCCATATCGGGCACAAATTCCTGACTCTGGGCTGATAATGAATAGAAAAACCCAATATCACTGCCCGACCCGGGATTCGAACCCGAGACCTCAGCTTTGTAGTCGTACCGTACAACTACGCCACCGAGGCAGTCGAACTTTCCATTTTACATTTTATACATTGACTGATATTTGGACTGGATGCGTAAAGCAGTAGACCGGGCTCTGTGGCGTACCTTGGGAGAGGCCTATGTCCAGCAGTGGACTGCAAAGGGCTGATGATGATGATGATGATGATGATTGAAACTTTAAAGTATATTAAAACGAGCAAAGCCGCATACAAAAGCTAGTAAACAATAAAGAGTTATGATAGTGAGTTGCCAAAGATCATTCGTTTCGGGTTCATAAAGTATTGCCAAATGCACTGCAATACATAATCCACGCCGGTGTGGACACAGCTCGTTTATTTACTTTTTGTAATAAACATTATGTAGCAAATTGTGTACGGCTCATAAATTACTACGCAAAAAATAATGTTTTTTTAGTGGCACGACAGAGCGAACAGAGCGAATGCATCGTGCATTTGATGAAAAGTGAAGTACAATATATGTAAATGGACATTGGAAATTGGCAGCGCAAATGATGCCGGGCTGGTCGAAACCGGGTAAATGCTGTTTGAAGGCATGAGTTTATGTATATGTATGGTATCTAGGAATTTTATCTCGCATACAAAGTTAAACAAAAAGTTACATATGTTTGTTTATAGTTTCTTTTATCAGTCAAGCTATTGTTACACTATTAACTGCCCTCTCTTTTATCCTTCTCTTATTTCCATCCCAAGGTAGTCGGTAAGAGATTGCTTCGAGCGATACGACGGCCTTTTGTACTGCTATGTAATTTAATTATTTTTGTAAAGCTTCTGTAATCTGTAGTGTACAATAAAGAATATAAATAAATAAATATGAACAGGAACTAAATAACACCAAAACATATAAATCATCTTTATTCTTAACGCATAAAAACTTGGATATATTACCTTAACCGCAAGCCTTATATATAAGGAGATATTAATCTCATTGTACGGCCCACATTCAATCGAAAAACTACGAGAACGACTCAAAATAATGTATTTTATAAACCACAATATTTTTTTTAATGCATAAGTCTGGCAAAAAATGCCAGCTTGGACAATATGGCCCAACCCCTCTCAAACGTACTCTCGATTTTAAAGGAGGCCTGTGCTCTGCAGTGTATAGGCTGATACAGATACAGATACGGCAAACGAGCAAATTGCTCATCTGATAAATGATTACGGCTATTGAACATCTACAGCATTCGGATTATTGATTGCCGCTTAAAATAGAAGGGAAAAGAGAAGGGACAAAAGGATATTGGGTCTCCGACAGTCTCAGCCACCGAACGCAACATAACGAAGCCGTTTTCACCTGGGTTATCTGTGAGACACGGGTATCCAGGTCAAACCGAGACATTCCTGCTTTACTCCAAAGAAACTACGGGGGCTTTATCACCTAAAATAAATAAATACACCCAACAGTCACATACATAGTCCTGACCCCACACTAAGATTCAAGTTTTACATACATACATAAACTCACGCCTTTTTCCCAGAAGGGGTCGACAGAGGTGCAATAAGGACGCCCACGTTTCGCCTTGTATTTTCTATCCCACGATGTGATAGGGGGCGAGCCTATCGCCATATCGGGCTCAAATTCCTGACTCCAGGCTGATAATGAATATGAACCTGAGACCTCAGATTTGCAATCACCATCACCATCATCATCATCAGCCCGTTGCAGTCCACTGCTGGGAATAGGCTTCTCCAAAAGTACGCCACAGAGCCCGGTCTGCTGCTTTACGCATCCAGTCGCTGCCGGCCCTCTTGTGCAAGTCGTCCCGCCGCAAGTACTACTAAAATAGCCCACATAAATAAGAAATCGGATAATTATGTTTTCGCGTCAATATCATATGATACGTAGGTGTAAGGATGCATAATCTTTAAATGGAAGCCATGCTGTAGGCGGGTGCAGTTATTGGGACCATTAAAACATTTAAGGTCTTATGCTAATGTACCAATATTTATGTTTTCGTATGCTTTGACTTTTATCTGAAATAAGGCAATGCGTTTGATCATTAATTAAAGACAAATACAATGTTTATGTCACGCTGGCCTAGTGCTGGTTGTCAGATCACATACCATAGAAATTCTTGAAAATCGCTATAGAATGCAAATTTCCTCACGTTGTTCATTAAAATGCGTGGTAGTTGTCTATCAATACGCACATGAGTAAATCAAAGGTGTAACCTGGGATTCGAACCCGCACCGCGATCAAACAAACTCACTACTTATATTGGTATGTGTGAAATACCGCTAAAACTCCATAAAACATACACATTACGTCATGCTTATAAACAAAACAGCTATTCCACTTCGTTCTAACATATCATCGCTTCATCGACTTTCAACAATTTATCATATTGACAGCCGTGGCGCAGTTGGTTAGACGCCGGCTGTGAAACGAGAAGCCGCGGGTTCTACTACCAAGACAAATTTTGTGATCCGCAAGTATTGATCTATAACGGAGGATAATATCGCGAGGAAACCTGCATAAGATAACGATTTTAAAAAATATATATGGTATGTAAAGTCTGCCAAACCGCACTAGGCCAGCGTGGTGGACTATACCTAACCCCTCTCAATCGTACTCTCGATTGTAGAGTAGGCCCGTGCCCTGCAGTGGGACGTATATGGGCTGATACAAATACAAGGATCTTTTTTGGTTGATTGTTATGAAGCAGATAAGTCTTTTATACACGAGTAGTTTCTGATACACGATATAAGACTTATATCTAAGGGTGGAGGACTGTATGCTTTTTCATTCAATAGGACCGTCAAAGAGCACAGAGGTCATCTGATGGTAAATGGTCACTGCCATGAACATCCACAGCGCACGGATCATGGATGTATTGCGAGACCATCAAATTAGAAGAGCAGGAAGGAAAAAGAATGGAATGAGGAAACGGATACTAGGCATCCGGGAATATTGCTAAATCTATTTTTTTTTTATTGCAATGAATGACGAGACGAGCCTGCCATTCGCCTGATGTAAGCGATACGACCGCTCATGGACAGTAGCAAAACCAAACAACACCATGAGTTACAAGGCAATGCTTGGCATTCCACTGCGCTCGCCATCATTTATTTATACCTGCGCCATTTTACTTTTATAAGCAAAGACAACGAATTTAAACTTTTCAATATTTGCATAAAATTATAGAAAGGATAAAGTCATCGACTCTGACATTATCTAATAAGGCAACTCGCACCCGTTCGCATTGAAACGAAAATAATGGCGTCATGCCGGCAAAACCGTGCAATTAGCAATTTACTCATTAAGCTGCAGGGGTATAGAATAAACAATTTGAGGCATTTACTATATTTTTATACTTGAATACAATACATTTGTATTCCATATTCGAAGTACATGTCTTTTCGAATGTCCAGTATTTATTTTCAAACATCAAATATCTTTATTCTGAACACAAGAGGACTAGTATTGTCCCTATTAACCCCCCTTGACCGTAGTTGTTAAGTCACTTCCGTCATCTACAAAAAAACAATGTAATTTCCATCCGTCATTACCACTTGTTTTGTTCTAGTTTTTGTGCAGTAATTTTGTCTATAGGACTGTGATTTCAAGGTCGGAAAATGGTCTTTACAATTATATATGCCAGCCTGTATAAGTTCTACTGCTAGGAACGGGTTTATCATAAATATTTTACTGACTTTGAGTCCATTAATCAGTTCTGGCGTGGATTAACTGACTTTATATACCATAGAAACTTTTTTAAACATCTCTGTAGCATACAGATTTCAAAAGGTTTTCATTAAATAAATAAATAAATACACCCAACAGTCACATAGTCCTGCCCCCACACTAAGATCGAGTCTTGTGTCGTGGGTATCAGAAACTACGAGAGACTTTTCGGTCTCACAAACACCCAGACCCGAAACAAATACCTGTGGATCACACAAATATTTGTTTCGGTGCGGGGATCGAACCCGCGACCTCTCGTTTCACAGGCGGCGTCTAACCAACTGCGCCACGGAGGCTGTCAACATTAACCATTAAAATGCGTGATAGTCGTTTAAAAATACACACATAATACCAAAACGTACGCGTGCGCCCGGGGATCGAAAAACCCGAGAATTATCTCGGAATTTCGTGTCCTGTTTGTTGTCAACTAGTTTTATAAGGGAGCAAAAATCATTCGAATCGCACTCAACAATCACAAAGGTATTTCACACCCCACTGTGAAATACAAAGTCTTACGTCGTTTACCAGAAACTAAGACCAGACCTTTTGGTCACAAATCTAACCCGAAACAATTTATGGGCCACAATCATTTGTCTCGCTGTTGGGATCCACAGCCTTTCGTTTTTTAACCATCTTCATAAACAACTGCATCACCAATGCAGTGCAATATCTATAAAACATTAAACATTATTCTTATCTAGTTCTCTCCAACATTTGTATTCCACATTTTGTATTTTTACTTTTTTACGTACCACAATATGTGTCACGAATTTTACCAAACTTGGTGGACACACTACCGTGACAGCGCACGCCACGTCCTGTAATGGAAAATACTTTCACTCGCCGTTTTCCGGCAAAACCCTGCATTCAACCGTTTTCTCATATCATTAAACGTATTCGCTCTAATTAGATAACAATACGCACTGACAAATGTGAACTACCTTAAAAAGGGATAATAAGTGATCTCGTCTTGCTTTCTTTGTCCCTCTATTTGTCTTTTATTAACTTATGATAACAACATAGAATGATTCTCAATGCGCCAATAATTTATCGATATAAATAACCTTAAATTAGTCTACTTCTGCCGACAAACATCAGTGTAAATGCATAATGAGACTTAATCTTATGTCTCAAGATGGCGAGCACAATGGAATGCCAAGCATTGCTTTGTAATACATGGTATTGTTGGGTTTTGCTACTGTTCATAAGATGTCGTATCGTTTATTATCAGGCCTTATCATGTTGATTATGTATGTAACAAGCTAAGAATTTTACTCGGCAAATTTTATCATTTAAGATATAAAATACCCCTTAACATAATGAAATGTATGTATATGTCACTAGTGGAATCAGTGGTGTCATATGCTCTCGACAGCTATGGTCTAACGTTTAAATCATACATTAACAAAATAGAATCTTTACAAATAAGATTTTTAAAATTACTCGTAACCAACAAAACTAAAAATAAATGCAAAGGAAATTACTATAACTTATTCAAAATCTGTAACATATTACCAGCCAGGTTAAAACACAAACTTTTATTAATTACGAATAATCATAGCTGTGAGGAGCTGTTGGTACCGCTGCAACACAATAAATCGACCAGAGCGGCCTCGGCGGGAAAATACGTTGTACCAAGGGTTCATAATTACTACGGAGATAGAACACTACGTAAGCGAATACCGTACTTGGTAAACAGTCTTCCTTCCGAGTCCGTTCCTCAGATTAATAAAAAGAAATCCACTATGAAACACATTGTAAAGTACCTCTTAACAACTATATAAATAGATACATGTTGTAAAATAAAAAATAGAACTCGCAGACAAACCAAGTACTTGGTTTTGCGGGCCTAATTTTAAACCTATTGTAATATTTTTTGAATTATAATAAATAAAAAAAAAAAAAAAAAAAAAAATGGCACGCTCCTCTCGCCATTCATTGATATAAAAAAAACATCACGATCGGAATTAAACTGATGTGAATAATTTCAGTAGGATAAAAGTAAGTGTTGTTAATCCTTTTTTTATTACAAATAACTACCTACCTTCTTAAACCGAAACTATTACATCTATGTACTAGAAACGCCAAGTGCGTTTGTTTGAAAATGCCCATTTTTTTATCCTTTGATTACGATGGTCGCTACCAGAATGCAAATATCCTGTCGCAGGCTAAAGATCAAATTCACCCAACGAGACGCAACAGCGAAGTTATTACTTGATGAAGGTTTTCTGGTAAACAGTGATACCTCGGCCGAAACCATTAGTAGGTAGAAAAACAATAAAACAAAGTAATAAGTATTGCCAGTTAAATAATCTATTACTTTCGAAATTACAAAATTAATTTAGATGCATAATCGATCTTCAATTCAATCTAATGGGGCCTACCCGTTGGGAGGGAGGTAGCTAAATAATGAAACAAAACAGTAACTTAATACATACATACATAAACTCACGCCTTTATCCCAGAAGGGGTAGGCAGAGGCGCCACCAGGACACCCACATTCCGCCTTGTTTGTTCCGTCTCATGATGTGATAGGGGGCGAGCCTATCGCCATATCGGGCACAAATTCCTGACTCCGGGCTGATAATGAATAGAAAAACCCAATATCACTTTGCCCAACCCGGGATTCGAACCCGAGACATCAGCTTTGTAGTCGTACCGTAGTACAACTACGCCACCGAGGCAGTCAATAACTTAATATACAAAGTTAAATCTATTAAGTGTTAGTACATAGCAAATTACTAAGTTAATTTTAGATGTAAATTCGACCTTCCATTCAATCTAAATCTTAATAGTACAGTGGAAGCATTGAACCACGTCCTCTAATGCTAAATATTAAGTCCTTTAACCGAAGCGTAACACGATTAGGAAGGCCGGCAATAACCATGGCAACTTTAAGAATATAGCTTTTTAAGCCGACACGGTAGATAGTAAACAGCACCTGATTGTAGTTGCAGTGACCTACAGTATCTAGTTTCAATGATATTATTATAACGAGCTGCCAATTTGATTCATCCAATTCCAACCATATGTTAAGCTGATGATAATACTAAGAAGTACCACAAAAATTTGATCCCGAGACCTCACGGTTTACAGCCCACACATACCACTAAACCATTAATAAGACAGTATATTTCGAGTAATATTATTTGAAACGTGCACTCAATAAATAGCTAAAATGAAGAGCAAAGATTGATAGCAGCCAAAAGATCTTCGAGCTTCGATTCAAACTATGAATCTCAGCCTTTACATCGTGGGACGGAACACGCAAGCGGAAACGTGAGTGTCCTGGTAGCACCTCTGCCTACCCTTTCTGGGAAAGAGTATTATAAAGCAATATTTAGTTTAATTCGATACTTGCTGCTTAACAACATAAGGCTAAAATTATGTTTTTTAAGAATAGTGTCAGTTGTACGTTGCTCATAGAAAATTGTCGTGGTGTTTAACAAATCAATGTTTTATTTAAGACTGCCTCGGTGGCGTAGTTGTACTACGGTACGACTACAGAGCTGAGGTCTCGGGTTCGAATCCCGGGTGGGGCAAAGTGATATTGGGTTTTTCAGATATGGCGATAGGCTCGCCCCCTATCACATCATGGGACGGAACATACAAGGCGAAATGTGGGTGTCCTGGTGGCGCCTCTGCCTACCCCTTCTGGGATAAAGGTGTGAGTTTATGTATTATGTACATCCTTTACGGAACAAACAGAGGATGTAATAATTTAGTCAGTATTTAGAATAGGAAGTACATTAACATTATGCTTTAGGAACTAACTAAAGGCCGTCTAACGCCACGCTCCATTTAAATTGAATAATTATGCTTTTTAGTTATGATAGGAAATAATGAACTCAGGTAAACAATCTTTTGTGACCTTAGTCACTGATGCGACGCTAATATTTGGTGGGGAGGTTATTTTTCTAGGTAAAAAAGAGGTTGTTCGTTCGTCTTTTTTATTGCGATGAATGGCGAGACGAGCATGCCATTCGCCTGATGGTAAGCGATACAACCGCTCATAGACAGTAGAAAACCAAACAACACCATGAATTACAATCAAATACTTGGCATTCCACATTGCCGACGTCATCTATTTCTGAGACAAAGTAATTAAAACTAAAAGTATTAATTAATTGAAATAAAACTATTTTTACGGATTTTATCGCGATTTGGTTTAATTTTTACATTTTTTTACTTCCCGACATTTCGATTACTTTACAGCTTTCGTGGTCACGGGGCGGTGATAAAATCCGTAAAAAATAGTTTTATTTCAATGTGTAACATTCGCGTAAATCTAAGAAACCAGTATTAATTGAATTATATTAGTGAATTATCCGATTAAACAAAAATCTTCAAATCATTAAATCCAATAAAGTGACATCTATCGTAACTTACTCTAACTACTCTTTCCTTTATTACGCACCTCTACTCAATATTTGTTTATTGTTCTTTACGAATCTCAACTTAATTAATTTATTTATTGTTTTTTGCTTCGAAGACCTTGTCTGGTTCATAGCCCAGTAGCGCATCGTCATTGTCACTTTTTGTGACCGTTTTTGTCCCTTCAATCATATGATTTTTGTTTATTATGTCGCAACAACCATTTTTCGAGGCATTGATTGTTTTATTAATTTTATTATGCTTCTGCTATTGTATTTGTAAGTTCCAAGACAGAAACCTCACTTTGTGTACATTTAGACGGCCTCGGTGGCGCAGTTGGTTAGATTTCGGCTGTGAAACGAGAGGCCGCGGGTTCGATCCCCGCACCGAAACAAATATTTGTGTGATGCACCGAAAAGTCTCCCGTAGCTTCTGATACCCACGACACAAGACTCGATCTTGGTGTGGGGTCAGGAGTATGTATGTGACTGTTGGGTGTATTTATTTATTTATTTATTTGATTTATTATTCTGTGCGAACACTTTTAGATGAGTTGCCTCGTGCTAGAATTTGTACTTAGCATAGAGGCTTGACCATATTACTTGGAAGGGAATTAAGCTCGTTGAACTGTGGGTGGCGCTTAAATATCTCCTCTGTGTCATGATAAATTCCCTAAAGAAAATTTATTTTCTTAATACTCGTAGCACCATGCGTCTTGCATAGAGAACAACAAATCGTTTATCACTGATAATAAATCGAAAAAATTGTCCAAAGAAAGAATTGCCAACATTCAAATTAAAAAAATATATATTTTCTTGATTGTAATATTAAACACATCATTCTATGTTCTGTCAACGGCACCATCAACTATTCATATTCAACATAAGCTTCATAGGCTTTTAATTCTTACATCAGTATGATGAATACGATCACTATCACACGAATTATCCGTGATAATTCTATAAGCTAAATGCCTAACATTAAAACATTCTTGTTAAATGTACTTATGTAACCCATACCATTCAACACAATAGAGCATAATTTAAGCTGGTTTTGATCTTATCGATAGCACTTTCTAACTTTGTATCTTTACATCTCGTGTGAACACTTGCTGCAGTACCGTCTCATACTTTTATGTACACGTTTTAACCTCTTTTTGACTTCATACATTAATATTCTACCCATTGGCTATTACTCCCGCCAAACAGCAGTGTAAATGCACTGTTCAGTTCCGGTTTGAAGGACATTGTAGCCAGAGTAACTACTGGACATATTGAGACATAACATCTCATGTCTCAAGATGGTGAGCGCAGTGGAATGCCAAGCATTGCCTTGTAATTTATGGGGTTGTTTGGTTTTTCTGCTGTCAATGAGCGGTCGTATCGCTTACCATCAGGCGAATGGCATGCTCGTCTCGCCATGCATGCAATAAAAAAAAAAAAGATGTAGTGTTACCCGAACTAGAATTTGTGTTCGCAATGGCGATAAACTCACTTCATATTTTGGGACAAAACTAAGCCAGAAGTAGGAACTAAATAAGCCGAATCTTCGTTTATATCTTCTGGGGTACTCTGTATCAGCCCATATATGTCTCACTGCTGGGCACGGGCCTCCTCTACAATTGATAGAACGATTGAGAGCGGTTAGGTCATATAGTCCACCACGCTGGCCTAGTGCGGGTTGGCGGACTTTACATACCATAGAAATTATTTCAAATCGCTATGGTACCTATGCAGGTTTCGTCACGATATTTTCCTTCACCCTTATAGTGCGTGGTAATTGATTATCAATACATACATGTCTCCGGAAAGTCAGGATTGTGCCCTGGGATTTGAACCCGCGACTACCGTGAACATGTTGCCACTTCTGGTGTACTATGGCTTATTCATTGTTTCTTTATTACAAAAATAGTAGGACGATATGAACAAGATTAACAAATGTTCTTAAAAAATGTCCTTAATCGAAACAATTGATCAAACTCTGCCGACCTCGCAATGTGCTGGCGTGTTGAATCATAATTGTTGAGCTAAATACTAAAAATAAACGATACACTTCAAGGTGAAAATAAAAAGGAAAATCAGCGGAGCGTGCCGAAATATTGCTAAAATGTAACGACTTTTGTTACGGTAAATATTATTATATAATATTGTTTGATTGGTGTTTGTTTATAGATATTCCAACTTATCTTATTCTGTAGTTTAATTCGTTGCGGGTCAAAGACAAGTAAAACATTCGCGGGGATTCGCTGAGCTTCAATGCTCGGTGTCATTGAAATGCGTGCCACTGTTGATCCTGGCTTACAGGAGTTGCAGTGGCGGGTGTGAGGGCGGGACAGTCTCTATCTTTGCATTATAAAGTCTTATTGTAGGTAGTTAAAGGTACTATATTAATGGGTCTTTACCAGTGTAAAACACATGAGAGTTTTACACTTTTCATGAAAAAAAGAATGTGAAGTAACCGCTTTGCTGTTGCTTTACGTTCGGTGTTGATCGCCGGAGAGCATTTAACAGGTGGTAGCGACCACGCCATGTTTCATGATGTTATATATTAACCCATGTAATCATCTTCTATACATACTTCGACCAAATATATACATAAAATAATTTTGTAAAGCATGGATGTCTGTACATGGAAGATAAATGAGAAAAACTGATATGGTGAGTCTCTATTAACCTAATAGAGCCCATAACAATGATTTTAGAATTTTTGTCTGTTTGTCTGTACGGTTGTGCGCCATAAATACAGAAATATGGATATGCTGGATGTATGGATTTTGATGGAATTTGGTATGGAGGTAGCTGACACCCTGGATTAACACTTAGGCTACTTTTTATCCCGAATAATGTAGTTTTGCCGTGGGATGAGGAAGTAATTCCGATATATTTGTTACTTTATTATACTCAAAGGGATGGGATGGGACTGGATTACATACCTTGAGTGAGAATGAGACGGGACGGGCGGGATATTTCGCGACGGTATGGGAAATTCCAAATAAGGTTAATTTCAAATAAAGTTAATCACGCAGATGAAGTTTGCGGACAGAAGCTAGTATGATAGCTAAATAAATAAATAGCTAGTACATAGCTGTATAAAAATAGTTTTAATTCAATGTGTAACATTCGCGTAAATCTAAGAAACCATTATAGTATAATATAATAAACCCTTTAAAGAAATCCTCTCGTGTGTCGAGTTTCGGGTTCAACCCTAGAATACTCGGCTTCGAGCTAGTCAGCATAATTGTGCCAATGGACCAGAGATAATCATCTCTTTCTGAAATGACACCAAACCATGACGTATTATAATGAAATATAATTCAATTTTTTGCTCACAATACAAGCAATACGATTGTAAAAACTGCAATGAATTATATAAACTTTTTGTGAGAATAACTGGACATGTTCGGAATATGAAAGAATACTTTTTGTAGCATTTAATCAAAATCTAGCTCTAATGTGGTGATGAATGATTTGTACTACTTTGGAATTACTGAATATCTACGTGATTTCTTTATTGCGATGAATGGCGAGACGAGCATGCCATTCGCCTAACGGTAAGCGAACGACCGCTCATTAACAGTAGAAAACCAAAAAAGCACCATAAATTACAAAGCATTACTTGGCACTCCACTGCGATCGCCATTCTGCGACAGATGTTAAGTCTCAATATGTCCAGTAGTTACTCTGGAGTCTGGCTATAATGCCCTTCAAACCGGAACACGACAGCGCATTTACACTGCTGTTTGGCGGGAGAAATAGACATTGCGATGGCACGCACCTACCAGGCGGCCTGTCACATATTCAGAGAGACCTACCATTAAAAGCCAGTATAACCGCCGGCACGGATCTTGAGCGCTCGGCGACAGAGTGGGGATTGCTTTGCGCATCGTGAACTTAAAGACAAAATAAATGTATACCGATTTATTATTATTAATTTATTCTTAGTTACTTATATATTATTATTATTTTATTTTATGGGATGAAAGCCCTTCATACCCCTAAAGAGACCCAAAAATCGACATCTGCGCAAGTAACGGCAAGCGCTCAAGATCCGTGCCGGTAGTTATACTTGCCATACCTCATCTACGACCAGTAATTATATATACAGGGTATATCAAGACTGCGACCGAAAACGAAGCCAAGTATTAGTATTCGTGACTTCAGACACAATGCAACTAAAAATTTAGCAAAAAAGTCTTATTTATTATTATTTTTTTTACTGATCATCGTAATACATATTTTTTCCAAAATAATGATGTACACTTTTTTATTTTTAATGACGCAATGGTATTTAAGGGTTTAAATTACTATTTACGCAAAAACTAAGGATATACCACCTAAAAATGATGATTTTTAAAAAATCGCAAAAAATAATCTGTCGCTTCTTTTGCGAAATTTTTAGTTGCATTGTGTCTGTAACCATTAAAACTACCTTTTCGTTTTCGGTCGCGGTCTGTATATACCCGGTAGAAATAGAAAATGTTTCATGTACAATTGCGTAATTAAATTAATTTTATCTATCAAAAATCACGGAACATACAAGGCGAAATGTGGGTGTCCTGGTGGCGCCTCTGCCTACCCCTTCGGGGATAAAGGCGTGAGTTTATGTATGTATGCAAAAATCTTATCACAACATCGACTACAATCGTGCAGAGAAAATAGGCCATAAAACCATGTCACAAAATGCAGACTCTTTAATTAAATAAACTCTGTAACAATTACATCCAGTTATTTTAACTTTACGTAATTCGGTAATTGGTAAATTGGATGCGCTTGTTAAACTTGTAACATCGATACCACGCAAGATAACTATTGACAAATACAAGCTACTTGCCTATTATTATTCTACTAGTATTGTTTGCGGCTTCGAACGCCTGAAAATTTATTCCTTATTATTTATTTAGATAAAAAGTGCCCGATAGCCTTTCGGTAAATACACTATTCAATATTAAAATATATTTTCAATTCGAACCAGTAGTTCTTGAGATTTGCGCGTTCAAACAAACAAACACACTTTTCAGCTTTAAAATGAAAATAATTTATTCATCTTCATCATCATCATCATCATCAGCCCGTTGCAGTCCACTGCTGGACATAGGCCTCTCCCAAAGTACGCCACAGAGCCCGGTCTGCTTCTTTACGCATCCAGTCGCTGCCGGCCCTCTTGTGCAAGTCGTCCCGCCATTTGCCCAATAATTTATTGAATCCATTAAAATGTTCAACATTACTTAGATTCAGTCATTTTTTGAACTACCACCCGGTTCGGAAAGCGGTTTTCACTAGAGAAGAACGGGCAAGAAACTCTAGTGTTGCTCTTTTCAAAACCAGTTTACAGTATAGTGATTATAACAAAAATTACAAGTTAGATCAGAGCAGTTCATTAATAATTTGTTATAATTTGCAAGTAAGATATATTTTTATATCGGATATATCCAGACTGCGACCGAAAACGAAGCCAGGTGGTAGTTTTAGCGACTTCAGACACAATGAAACTAAAAATTTCGAAAAAAGCGACGAGAATACCACGCTGGCCTTGTGCAGAGTTCACACACCATAGAAAATCTCTATATACAGGTTTGTCATTTTGTTTCCCTTTATTAAAATACCGGGCAATTGAGTATACACATTCAGAAGTGTGCCCTGAGATTCGAACTCGGAACCAGCCTTAGCACTTTAGGATCATTGTTATAGTCTTAAGTCTATATCTATATCTATATCAGCCCATATACGTCCGACTGCAGGGCACGGGCCTACTCTACAATCGAGGGAATCGATTACGAGTGGTTAGGCCATATAGTCCACCACGCTAGCCTAGTGCGGGTTGGCGAACTTACATACCGTAGAAATTCTTTAAAATCGCTACGGGATGCAGGTTTCCTCACGATGTTTTCCTTCACCGTTAAAGTGCGTGGTGATTGACACACATAACTCCGAAAATTCAGAGGTGTGCCCTGGGATTTGAACCCGCGACCACCGTGAACATGTAGCCGTGTCTGGTCCGTTACCAACAGGCCACCACGCACCAGTTGTTATAGTGCCAGTAAAAAAAAACCTAGTATTTAAGATACCTAGACATCGATTGGGTCAACTTCTCTAGCAACAATGAATTGTATTTTATAAAAAATGCCGCCCAGTGTCCACTGCGGTTGCTTACGAAACTTCATTTATCAATTGCTGTAAGAAGAGGTTTTATTTTGTTTTTGACTGTATCTGGGTCGCTGGGATAAAGAAATTACTTTCAAATGTGATGACTGAAAAGTTATTTGACGAAATATTGTTTGAGCAGACAGGTTGAAAGTGATGTTAGATGTTTAATTTCTAACAGCCTTATTAGTATAGTTTTAAAACACATTTCAATTATCAGATGTTGTGTCTCTTTCTAACGACTTATTTGAGCGACGAAGACAAACATTCTTTAACTAAAATAGGTTTTAAAATTACTATGAATAAGTGAATAACTTTGTTTAAATATCCATTTTAGAAATACGTCAGTAAAAAAACTGTGTAGATAAAATGACGACAGCCTCCGCGACGCAGTTGCTTAGACACCGGCTGTGAAACGATCCACGAGTTCGAACCTCGCACCGAGATAAATGTTAGTTTCACAAGTACGAGTATTTGATTCGGGTCTGCGGATTTGTAAGACCGAAACTCTCTTCACTCTTGTATTTCTGACACCCACGACGCAAGACTCGATCTTATTCAGGGACTATGTACTCTCACATGAAATCTACGTATACAGCTTTGCTTTCGCGCTTCGTTCGGTGAGTAAGTTTGCCGGAAGCCGAATACGCCGTTCCTCTTCCCTTTCTTTTTCCTTCCCGCCCCCTTCCAGATTGGATGGAGACTGTCCCGCCCTCACACCCGCCACTGCAACTCCTGTAAGCCAGGATCAACAGTGGCACGCATTTTAATACCGAGCATTGAAGCTCAGCGAGTCTCCGGGAATGTCTAACTTGTCTTTAACCCGCAACGAAATCAATCAAAAAGTTAAATTAATAGGAGGAGTTGGAAATAAATTATTGTCCACTTCCCTCCCTAATAAAGCGGGTGACAAAACAATGAACTAAAGAGGTAAATAACCTCGCATAAAGACATTTACAGCCAGATAAGCCAGCTGTAAAGCACCACGGATTAGTCATTATTACATTTAAATGGGACCTATTATGTAAGCTGTTATACTTGATTCCAATAATAGGTATGGCAAAATCGCCGGAAAGCACGGAAATTCTTCCTAGTCTCCACAAGGTCAGATTGGATGGGCCAGCATGGTCTCAGGTCACAGGTCTATGGTCCAAGCGTTGTGGATGGTTATGGGTGGCAGTGGTTACTTACCGTCAGGTGACCCGTTTGATCGTTTGCCGGACCTGTTGTATAAAAAAAGATGTGGGGGTATATTTATACATTGACAACACCGCTTTCCCACAAATAATGCTTGTGGGATGTTTAAGTCAGCAGACTTAATGTGGTTGAAGATTATGACGATACTAGACAACACACATCATTGTTAATTAAATTACAATTCACATCACGATAAAATTAGGAACAGTAATTTTTATATTACGAAAGACTAGTTGTTTTAGAGTTAAAAATACCAAATGCCGGTTAGATAAATGATTTTAGCCGTACAGTTAATGAATTTAATCGCTCGGTTAGAAAGCTGGGTGCATACGCGCCGAATTCTTCCGTCACGTAACTGTGTTAGGGGTGCCAGTATATAAAATTATTTTTTTAATTACCTTGAAATAAAACTAATTTTACGGACAAATCCCTCGATGGCGTAGTCGTACTACGGTATGATTGCAAAGCTGAGGTCTCGGGTTCGAATCCCAGATCGGGCAAAGTGATATTGGATTTTTCTATTCATTATCAGCCCGGAGTCAGGAATTTGTGCCGGATATGACGATAGGCTCGCCCCTTTTCACATCCTGGGATTGATCATACAAGACGAAACGTGGATGTCATTATAGCCCCTCTGGCTACCCTTTCTGGGAAAAGGCGTGAGTTTATATATGTATGTATGTATTACTTTACCGTTAATTAGAATGTGCTG
This sequence comes from Deilephila porcellus, assembly GCA_905220455.2. NCBI lineage: Eukaryota > Metazoa > Arthropoda > Insecta > Lepidoptera > Sphingidae > Deilephila > Deilephila porcellus. Next base: position 753,963 of record LR999996.1, on the reverse strand, counting down.
ATATGGAATTAGACATCCGTTTGTTCGTAACAGCTGTTATTTAGTAATTTAAAACTATACGTAATCAGATATGTTTTGCATTATGAGTTACGTCACACAAGCCTGTTCATAATTTCATCTACTTTTAAAACTTTTACGTGCAATACGAATTATGTTTGTTAAGTTTTTGGTTTTATCGGTCGTCAATAAATAATACATTATATTATTTGAAAAAAGCACTCTTAACATGAAAATTTTTAGCTGAGCATATAATAAAACAGTGTTTAAGTATTAATTAATTGTCTTTACCCACATTTATAGACAAGATTAATTAGCAAAAATAAATTTTTACTGGCAACCCTACCCTCGTAATGTTCTTTTACAAATATTAAGTCGGCACACGCCCGGTACGTTAAAAACAACTAAACGTGGACACGTGAAAATGACAAGTAATTAGTCCATAATAAGTCGGAATAAACGATTAATCTTGTATTTCGTGAGGTATATTATTCTGTGCCCCTAGCCGGAACATTTTGCAGTATCGTAATAGAATAGTAATAGTAAAATTTTGTATGGGAATTTAAACAGCGCCATTGTGAGCGTATTTGGAACTAAAATTTCACAGCGGGAAACGTTTACTTTACTATACGAGAATTACTATACGATACTTCAAAATGTTCCGGCTAGGGGCACTGGTGTATTTAGTAATGTGATTCTAAACTCAATTGAAACGATATTTTTGTAAATATTTTAACTTGTTTGGGAACATAATTTCATAATGATAGGATGGGAACAATGGAAGGATACAATGGAAGACCAAAAGTTTATTAAGTGAAGTAAACTAAAATTATTTATGCAGTGCTTAAAGTAATTTCAGTTTCAGTCTATGTACATTGCATTCGTCAATGTTATAGCCGCAACACACGTAACGATATAACTGTGCAAGTCTGAGTTTGCACCAGTATACTCGAACGTGTGCGGCAAATAACTGCGCTAACTTCGTAGAAATTTTCATTTCGAGACTTGTGCAAACTCGCGTTCGCGCAAACGCACGTTGTGGCGGCCATTAGCATAATTTTGTCAACTAACTAGAAACAAACATCTCAATTTTGAATTGTTCTGCACTTAACATCTGTATCAGCCCATATATGTACATATTTGATAGCCTCCGTTGCGCAGTTGGTTAGACGCCGACTGTGAAACGAGAGGCCGCGGGTTCGATCCCCGCATCGAGGCAAATGTTTGTGTGATACACAGGCATTTGTTTCGGGTCTTGGTGTTTGTGAGACCGAAAAGTCTCTCGTAGTTCCTGATAACCACGACATAAGACTCGATCTTAGTGTGGGGTCAGGACTATGTATGTGACTGTAGGGTGGGTGGGTATGTGTGTGTATATACGTCCCATTGCAGGGCATGGGCCTTCCCAACAATCGATAGTACGATTACTTAACATCAGGTCATGCTATTTTGTATATTTGATTAATCTTTCAGCCCTGTACGAAAACAGAAGCATAAAATATCTAAAACGTATCTAAAGTATCTAAAATATCTAACAGCAGTGATCGTACACGCAAACATTACCGCCTAAATACGATGCGCTCTACATAAGGTAGCATCTTGTTTACTAATGTCTGTACACACATACAGAAATACATATTACATACAGGGTATATCCAGACTGCGACCGAAAACGAAGCCAGGTGGTATTATTATTGACTTCAGAAACAATGTAACTAAAAGTTTCACAAAAAAATATTTTTTAATTTTCGACTGATCGTCGCATTTGGGTGATAAATACATAGTTTTCCTAAAATAATAATGTACACCTTTTCATTTTTAAAGACGCAATGGTGCGTTAGGGGTTTAATTTCAATTTTCGAAAAACCTAGGTATTTGCCACCATAACACGATAATATTTACAAAATTGCAAATTTAAATCTGTCGCTGTTTTTGCGAAAAGTTGCATTGTGTCTGTAACCACTAAAACTACCACCTGGCTTCGTTTTCGGTCGTAGTCTGTATATACCCGTTATATACGAACACTAGTATTGCTCGCGGGTTTGCCTGTGTGAAAAAAAATACGGGATAATAAGTACCCTATAGCGTTCCTCGATAAATCCACTATCTAACACGAAAAGAGTTTTTCAATTCGAACACGTAGTTTATTTTTCAACAAATTTACAGTTCAACCAATGTGTTTGTGTTGTTAAGAAAGTTCCGGAGATTAGCTCTTTCGAACAAACAAACTCTTCATACATACATAAACAGTTAAACACAGGCCTTTATCCCAGAAGGGGTAGTCAGAGGCGCCACCAGGACACCCACATTTCTAACAGGTCTAAGAATTTTTATTATTATTTGCAATGTCTATTTTTCCTGCCAAACAGTAGTGTAAATTTGCATTGTTGTGTTCCGGCCTGAAGGACATTGTAACCAGAATAACTACTGGACACAATGAGATTTAACATCTTATGTCTCAGAATGGCGAGCGCCGTGGAGTGCCAAGCATTGCTTTGTACTTCATGGTGTTTGGTTTTGCTACTGTCCATGAGCTTATCGCTTACCATCAGGCGAATGGTATGCTCATCTCGCCATTCATTGACTATTTTTTTTATTCAGTGTTGAACAATCATTTGTCTCCATACGGAGATCGAACCCGCAGCTTCTTATTTCACAGCCGGAGTCTTAACCACGGAGACGATCAAACATTTGTACAACTGCTGCTCAAACATTCACATTGAGTTCTTCATTACACCAAAAATTTGCTTGAATTTTGACCTTATTGCTTACCTAATCAAATAATAATTTTACTCAATATTAGTTACAAGGTTATTCGATGAGAAGAATGCTTCATCACGCATACGCTGTATGTGGGTAGACAGGTGAATTTAACGAAGGTTACATCATTCAATCTTACAATGCATTGTGATTAATAGAAATTTTACGCATCAAATTAACTTTACTATTAGGAGGTTTTTAACCGATTACGAAGAAAAAGAAGGGTTATAGTGTTTGTTATGGTTCCTGAGGTCTTTAGTGGATAGAAGTTTAATTATGACGTGGAAATCAAAAACTAGAAGGAACCCTTTTCACTAAACCCAGATCTTGCGTTTCGTTAGTAAGTGAGATTGCTGAAGACTTTTTCGGGAGGTTTCGGGTTCAGTCTAGGTTTAATCGGTTTTAAGCAAGCCGGCATAACTGTTTCGACCAGCGATAATAAAAAAATCTCACTCATGGAAACTGTTTTTGGATTTGCATTGTAACATTTTCATGCCAAAAAATAGAACCCACGACCTCCCATTTCGTCTAGCGTCTAAACACCTTCTATCCTAAGTCTTACACAAAACCAATTGAAACCCCAAGCTCATTAACCCTTTTAATGATATGTAACCATTACCCAATCTTTACGCAAACCAAGAACAATGGTCTAAAGTACCGTAGGTGCGTTGTGGGATGTACCCGAGTTCCGCGGTTAAGCAACGCATGACTCATTCGGCATGGGCGGTTGAAGATGGCGCGCGTTTTTGAATTTCGAACGCGTGGGTACAAATGACCTTGGTGGACTGATAAATGTTTCGCTTGCTTTGGATGGGTTAAGGTTTAATAGTTTTTAATAGTTTAGTTGTAACGTGTTTAGAGTTTAATAGTTTCAGCCTTAATATGATAATAGCTAGTATTGACGATAAACTGTTGTAAGTGTGTGCATCAGGCCGAGCAAACCATTTTGTATTTTGGGAATTTAAATTTAAATTAAAAGTCTCGAAGCATTGCACGGGACTACATTTTTTTATTGCGTTTAATGGCGAGACGAATATGTTCGCCTGATGGTAAGCGATACGACCGCTCATGGACAGTAGCAAAACCAAACAACAGCATGGATTACATAGCATTGCTTGGCATTCTACTACGCTCGCCATCCTGAGACATAAGATGTTAAGTCTCAATTTGTCCAGTAGTTACTCTGGCTACAATGTCCTTCAAACCGGAATACAACAGTGCATTTACACTGCTGTTTGTTGAGTCGAGTCGAGAAGTTAAAAAATGTAAAAATTAAACCAAATCGCGATAAAATTCGTAAAGAATAGTTTTATTTCAATGTGTAACATTCGCGTAAATCTAAGAAATCGGATATAATACGTTAAATCAATTAAATGCTGTAAACGTGACCGGTTGACTTTAACAATGAGTTTGACCGCAAAACTTACCACCGAAATGTTACCGACCATTCTTCCGGATTTCAAGTGATTGTTTGACATTGCTTCAAATTGTCGTAACGTACTATAATTGTGTCTTTCTATTTTAGAATATAGTGATACTGCCTCGGTGGCGTAGTTGTACTACGGAACGGTTACAAAACTGAGGGCTCGGGTTCGAGTCCCGGGCCTGGCAAAGTGATATTGGATTTTCTATTCATTATCAGCCCGGAGTCAGAAATTTGTGGCCGATATGGCGATAGGCTCGTCCCCTATCATATCAATGCAAAATGATGGGGGCCTAATGGCGCCTCTGCCTACCCATTCTAAGATAAAGGCGTGAGTTTATGTATGATACCTTAAATACTTTAGCCGTTGAGTCCATGGACTCTCAACTATGAGTTTAGGCTTTCGATCCCATCTAGTTACTGGTGTATTTTCTTGATAAAAATAAATTTTACCGTGGTATAATTCTAGCATGGGATAATTTTAGAAGCTGCAATCCATAAAATGACAGCAACACCTTATTGCTTCCGATTCTGAATCAAAAAAAGCGCTCTCCAAGATTAGTGGCTCAAGAAGAACTGAGATCGTCTCTCTCAAATGAATGATCATATATCTGCACTACACTTAATAAGGTGCAATTTAGTCATTTTGTCGTCACATAAAAACAGTTCTACAACATCCTACCGTCTCATTAACCTTCATTTTAACCGCAAAGTTAATTACAAATCCGTTCTGTAAACTAGGCTGACGGTTTCTCCAATCCAGCAATAAGCGATCTGCGGTGCCGGCATAATGCTTGCGGTCGCGACCGATTGTGCGGGGAAAGTTACTGTTTCCAGTAAATGGCATTTTGTTGGCGGGAACTGTTTTCTAAATGTTAGAGTTTGACAACCACCGTGGCGCAGTTGGTTAGACGCCGCCTGTGAAACGAGAGGCCGCGGGTTCGATCCCCGCACCGAGACAAATGTTTGTGTGATCCACAGATATTTGTTCCGGGTCTGGGTGTTTGTGAGACCGAAAAGTCTCTCGTAGTTTCGGATACTCACGATACAAGACTCGATCTTAGTGTGGGGTCAGGACTATGTATGTGACTGTTGGGTGTATTCATTTATTTATTATTTATAATTATTGGTTCAGTGACGAAGAGGGGTTTATTTTTGAGATCTAAGCTTTAAATTAAAACATACGTGTATCCCTGGAAGGTTTTATTGTTATTTATATTCTTTATTGTTCACTACATAAGCTTAACAAAAAACATTAAATTAGATAGCAGTACAAAAAGCGGTCGTATCGCTCGAAGCAATCTCTTACCGACTTCCTTGGGATGGAAATAAGAGAAGGATTAAAAAGAGGACAGTCAATAGTGTACCAATAGCTTGTCTGATAAAAAATAATAAGGTTAGATACTAATACCATCTGTAGTATACTCGTATTGACATATTCATACACTTTGCATCTGTCGTATCGAACTCTATACAACGCTAACCAGGGGTGAATAAGAACAGTGCCCCTAGCCGGAACATTTTGCAGTATCGTAATAGAATAGTAATAGTTAAATTTTGTATGGGAATTTAAACAGCGCCATTGTGAGCGTATTTGGAACTAAAATGTCACAGCGGGAAACGTTTACTTTACTATACGAGAATTACTATACGATACTTCAAAATGTTCCGGCTAGGGGCACCGATATACATAGATCTGTGGATGGCGAGAACGGTGTGAAGACGTGGTGTATAGCAAACGAGCCGATATTATTATTAATTGTATTCTATGTTAATATTGTATATATTAACCTTAAACAGTGACCATTATACCACCTACAAAACCTTATATAGATTAATTGTGTAATGTGGAATTACAACCCAGAACCTCAAAGACTATCCCAACAAGACATTGAAACGGCTATTTAGTATTTCTTTTTTAATTCATCAATTATATTATGTCTAACATAATTAACCAATACAATTCCATTTGCAATGTCAGTATGAGAAACTAAATAAAAATCATAAAACATTTTTGCTATTATTTAACTATGAAGCTGGCAGTTTATCTAGGCCCTATCAAATGCAATGAGATCGCTTTCATCATTGTCTTCAGCCAGTGCTGGCGTTAGTGCCAAAATTTAGTTAGTGCCAAAATTTACTGTAACCTATAGTGTCAGTGTTCGCGGGTTCAAATCCCAGAGCTCACCTCAGACATTTCGAAATTATGTGTGTATTGATAGTCACCACGCACTGTAACGGTGAAGGAAATATCGTGAGGAAACCTGCATACCATAGCGATTTTAAAGAATTTCTACGGTATGTAAAGTCCGGACTGCCTCGGTGGCGTAGTTGTATTACGGTACGGTTACAAAGCTGAGGTCTCGGGTTCGAGTCCCGGGTCGGGCAAAGTGGTATTGGGTTTTCTATTCATTATCAGCCCGGAGTCAGGAATTTGTGCCCGATATGGCGATAGGCTCGCCACCTATCACATCGTGGGACGCAACATGCAAGGCGAAATGTGGGTGTCCTAGTGGCGCCTCTGCCTACCCCTTCGGGGATAAAGGCGTGAGTTTATGTATGTATGTATGTAAAGTCCGCCAACCCGCACTAGGCCAGCGTGGCGGTCTATATGGCCTAACCCCTCTCAATCGTACTTTCGATGGTAGAAGAGGCCCGTGCCTAGCAGTGGGACGTATGTGGGCTGATACATACATACATATAGTGTATTATCTATCCATCCATCCATCCATCAGCCAAAGGACGTCCACTGCTGAACATAGGCCTCTCCCAATGATTTCCACAGTGACCTGTTGGAGGCAGCCTGCATCCAGCGACGTCCCGCGACCTTTACCTTTGTATTATCTATGATTTACTGTTGTTCGCTTCGATTTGGGTAGTACTTATAGAGCGCCGGCTTTAACCGTTAATGTCTTCAGCCACAAAAGGTTCACTTAATACAACAAACGACCATATAAATATGCCTGAAGTAGCTGGACGTAGACCGCTTTCAACAATTCCCCTAGCCCTATAGATATCCTTAGGATCTACGCTAGTTCAATCACTGCCCAGTAAAAACATCGCCATAGACAATATTCTCATAGAGTATAGAGCACGGGGTGCACAACCCATAATGCAGTCGTAACGCACCGCGGCCGCCAATTACACACCACGCGTAGCTTGTACCGTGGTGCAAGGTATAGGAGGCAGCGATTTTATAGTAAATACATACATACATAAACTCATGCCTTTTTCCCAGCAGGGGAAAGCAGAGGTGTAACCAAGACACCCACGTTTCGCCTTGTATTTTCCGTCCCACGATGTGATAGGGGGCGAGCCTATCGCCATATTGGGCACAAATTCCTGACTCCGGGTTGATGATGAATAGAATTGTTAAGATACAATGTAATACCATATTTAAATATAAGTTTATACTGTTTTGTTTGTTTTTTAGAGTTGGTAATTTTTGTTTTATGTCAGAAGCTTCTAGAACGTTCGAGAAATGTAATGTCGTGTGTCGCTTAAATAAAAATAATGAATCTTATAAGGCCTTTATTTAATTCCATATAAAATATAACAACAAGAATAATCCAATATCACTTTGCCCGACCAGGGACTTGAACCCGAGACCTAAGCTTTGCAATCATACCGTCATACAACTGCGCCACCGAGGCAGTGAATAGAGGTTAAAATTTACCCCTCTGCCTTCAATCGTGCTCTCGATTGTAGGCAGCTTCCCTGAGGTTTGACGCCAGCTGTGAAACATGACGCCGCTAGGTCGATCCCCACTTCGAGACAATTTGTGTCATCCACAGTATTTGTTTCGGGTCTGGGTGTTTGTGAGACCGAAAAGTCCCTCATAGTTTTTTATACTCACGACACAAGACTCTATCTTTGTGTGGGGTAAGGACTTCGTATGCGACTGTTCGGTGTATTTATATTCCGTATAAAAAGTCATATTTTTTCTTAAACTTCGATTCTGCATACCTTTGTTCCACAAACTCGAGGCGTCAACGTGAATTTTTATCCATATTGTAAAATTTATTGCTTGTAGTTTAACATCAAAACCTACGACGAAGAAAATGTATCATTGTTACAACTTATGAAATATTTCCGATGATATTATTAAAAAAATATATATAGTTATGTTAGCTTCGTTATATCAATATTACTAATTTTTGCTTTGCCAACATTATATATTATTATGATTTGTATTTTTTTGTATGACAACTTTGCCTCTTCCGCCGCACGCATGGTCCAGTGAATAAACGTTTTCGATCTCAAACTGTTTTACTTAAAACGCTGACAAATCCAGCCCTATTGAAAGCCGCAATACAAAACTCCCATCACTATCATCGCGTATAAATAGATGGAATAACACAGAATTAACAATCGCCACAGCTCGTATCAAACACCACACTACGCATCAACCGACGCGTATCGGCGAAAGTAAGATTGCGTTCACACCGCACAATTGTAGTCCTCTTGCTCACAGGCCATGGACACGGAACACATGGTTACTGGGCCCAGATCATCCTTATTCCTGGTGGGAATCTGATCTATTTATGGTAAAGACCTAAGCTTTACTAACACATAAAGCTGTTATGTATTAGTAAAGCTAAACATAACATACAGGGTATCTCAAGACCGCGACCGAAAACGAAGCCAGGCTGTAGTTTTAGTGGTTACAGACACGATGCAAATAAAAATTTCTCCTAAACAGCGACAGATATTTTTTTAGAATTTTTTAAAAATCATCTTTTTTGGGTGGTAAAAACCTAGTTTTAGCGAAAATAATAATTTAAACCCTTACGTACCATTGAGTGTTGAAAAATAAAGAGATCTGCATCATTATTTTAGGAAAACTATGTATTTATCACCCAAATAAGACGATAAGAAAAAAAATACAAAAAAAATTACGATTTTTTTTTTGCGAAATTTTTACTTGCATTGTGTCTGAAGTCACTAATACTACCACCTGGCTTCGTTTTCGGTCGCGGTCTTGATATACCCTGTATAAGCCAAAGATATTAGAGTTATTTCCTCCGTCTGAATCAATTGGTAATATATTATAGTATAAGTATTTATATATGTACTTGTATATTTATTTATATTTTTATTTATGTATTTATGAGTCATATGTATATTATGTTTGTGTATTTATATGTTAAACTAGTATTATTTAACTTTATATCTACACTGCCCTCTCTTTCTCCTTCTCTTAAATCCATCCTATGGTTGTCTGTAAGACATTGTCTAGAGCGATAAGACCGCCACTTGTACTTTTTTTTTTTGTTATTTCCGTATATTGTGTTTCATTTTTGTGTACAATAAAGACTAAATAAATAAATAAAATAAAATAAATAAAGGCTGTTTTGTACACATAACTGACTATTTTATGATACGCATGCTCTCGTAGTTAAGGAGCATTCGATTAAACGTAAGAAATTATTATCAGAAAACCAGAATACTTCAAAGCTTATTTACAGCCTCCGTGGCGCAGTTGGTTAGACGCCGACTGTGAAACGAGAGAGAGAATGATACCTTAATGTAGTGTATTTAAGTAATACGTAATTATTTATTAACGATTTTTAAAACCAGTGTAACAAAACAATAATTGCGTACGCATGTATAATGAATGCGTTTACTTCACGTCGCGACCTTGCGCCAACAACTGGACCATAAGAACGTGTCACAACATTATTAAGCCATTCATAAGTTACTATAGGTGATAGGCTCGCCCCCTATCACGAACGGAATACACGAGGCGAAACGTGGGTGTCCTGGTAGCACCTCTGCCTACCCCTTCTGGGAAAACGGCGTGAGTATATGTATGTATAAGTACGACTAAGTCGTTAATAATAAATAATGTTAATAAATACACCCAACAGTTACATACATAGTCCTGACCCCACTCTAAGATCGAGTCTTGCAACATGGGTATCAGAAGTTAAGAGAGACTTTTCTGTCTCACAAACACCTAGACCCAAGACAAATACCTGCGGATCACACAAATATTTGTTTTGGTGCGGGGATCGAACCCGCGGCCTCTTGTTTTACAGCCGGCGTCTAACCAACTGCGTCACGAAGGCTGTCACTACCATAACCATGCTATGATTATCATATTCCAATGTACGTCGCACTGTTGAGCATAAAACTCTTCTTTAGCAGAGTTCAACTGAGAGACAAATGGCCTTATTCATAGACAGATTTAAAACCTATGTTAGTTATCGAATGTTTCGTGTTCTTCACTCAAACTGAATTATAAAGTCGTTCGATAGGGACAAAGCATTCGATAACTAAAATAGGATTTAAATCTCTCTATGAATAAGGCCATTGGAATTAAGATAGTCCAAACAGCAGTGTAAATGCACTGTTGTGTTCCGGTTTGAAGGACATTGTAGACAGAGTAACTACTGGACATAATGAGACTTAACATCTCATGTCTCAGGATGGCGAGCGCAGGGCAATGCAATCATTGCTTTGTAATTCATGGTGTTGTTTGGTTTTGCTACTGTCCATGAGCGGTCGTTTCGTTTACCATCAGGCGGACTATATGCTCGTCTCGCCATTCACTGCAATAATAAAAATGTCCACCAGGCTGGCCAAGTGCGGGTTGGCGGGCTTGACGCGACTTGTTATGACTTAGAAATACTTGCAAATGTTGATAGTATGCAGGTTTCCTCACAATATTTTCCTTCATCGAAGTGCCTGGTAATTGATTGTCAATACACACTTGACTCCGAAAAATCGGAGCTGTGGCTTGGGATTCAAAATCACGATGTGTAAAGCAAAATAATCTGCACGAATTACTACTAGTCTAGCGTGGTGGACTATATATTCTAAGCTCTCTATCGTACTCTCGAATGTACTGGCTCGTGCCCTGCAGTGGGACGTATATGGGCTGATACAGTATAGTACAAATTACTATTAAACGTAACGATTAGATTATTAGATTGTGAGTGAGTGGATTGACTGCCTCGGTGGCGTAGTAGTACTACGGTAGGACTACAAAGCTGAGGTCTCGGGTTCTAATCCCGGGTCGGGCAAAGTGATATTGGCTTTTTCTATTCATTATCAGCCCGGAGTCAGGAATTTGTGCTCTATATGGCGATAGGCTCGCCCCCTATCACTTCGTGGGACGAACCATACAAGGCGAAATGTGGGTGTCCTGGTGGCGCCTCTGCCTACCCCTTCTGGGATAAAGGCGTGAGTATATGTAAATGTATGTATGTATGAGTGGATTGAATTCTAAAGAGTAATTTGTGTGTGACTATTAATTCGTAAATGCAATTGCATTTAAGTACATTCTATTTTATGAAATAACGTTTCTCACAAATTGTGTGAAAGAAAATATACGCTATATTATAATAGAGAAATAAAACTTGAAATCTAATAAGCTCTCTCTGTTGAAATTGAGAAGGTCAATGTAATTTGAATTTATTTGCAGTCACTTCTGTCTATACCGTTCAAACAAAATGAATCACTAAAATACTTACCTACTATAGTTTTTCTTTTGTTATTCTGTTAAGATTTTATCAACTCATCCTAGAGAATCAAAAACGAACAGAAAGTTTAACAATAAGTACATTTAAAAAAAACAATAATAAGGGGAATCCAGCCCATACACATGCCACCGCAAGCCACAGGCCTCCTCTACAATCATAATTTCAATTAATTTAATAATATTTTTTTTATTATACTAGCCTACAAGATCCCACTGCTGGACAAAGGCCTCCCCTAAGTTTTTCCATAAATCTCTATTGAGAGCAATTTTCATCCAGTTCTTGTTGAATCTATTGAGGTCGTCCCGCCATCCAGGGCCGCGTTAGATCCGGTGGTAACATTAAACCGCTACGCACCGCTTTAATAATACTAATGGTCCACTTAGACATCGATTAACGTAAATAATGTATTTCCTAAGGAAAAAAATACCATAAAATACTAATAATTAATATAATACTTAATATAATAAAATTAATATAAATATTACAACGAATATCTTGTTAATATAAAATAAGTACTATGTGTATTGATTTGTTATAAGAGCTATTTAATTGCCTACGTGACCAATAAACGAATTACATTTCATTTCATTTCATTTCATTTCATCGCTTTCTTTAATAATAATTATTGAAAACAAATTAAATTAATTGGCCAGAGGTCTTTCACAGGCAAGGGACGGTCTGAAAGAAACCAGGTTGTCTTTAATCTATTTCTGTCGTTAAGTAGCAGTGTGTAAGCACTATTGTGTTCCGGTTTGCTTGACATTGTAGCCAGTCATTACTGAGTGTTAAGAACTTCTATCAATTGTGTATATTTTATCGAAGGATAAGAAACTCAACACCTAATGTCTCGGAGTGACGAACATAGCTCAATGCCATGCAATTAATACTTGTAATTTTAAATTATTTCAGCCAGTAAAAAGTGTCAAATTATCGTTTAACATCGATAAAACTAAATGTAGTTTTCTAGAGATTCTCCAAGACTATTACAGATCCTTTGCTTACATGCCTTCACTCGACCATTCAATAAAAGACACCTATTTTTTGCAGATTGGTGCCAACAGCAAAGCGGAAGAGGGAGAAGTCCTTCGCGATCCTCACAGAGACTCCCATAGCCTCTCGACCTTCCAGCCCTCGGTCACTTCCTGTAGATCTTCGGCAAGAGAGGGTATCGCCCTTCAGAGGTAAATAAAGATTATTCGTCTACGAAAATATGGTATTAGCAAATATCGTCTCCAGAATACAAATCAATATTGCCAATAGCATTGCTTGGAGTACGAATAATAATATCAATGTCGTCTGTCTACGGTGCGGCTAATTAAAATGTTTAATTAAAGAAATAAATTAATCGATAGTACACCCCACTGTGTTTAATCAATAAATTAATGCTCAATCTTTCGTACAAATAATTGTAAGTTTGTTGACCAAACTACATACGTGATATAATATTGTGATAATAGCCCAGATTTCACTATACATCATAATTATACAACTTATGTTAATTTTAAATATGCACATTTTCTGTACGAATTAATTAGTCAGGAAGCTGTATTTTACTTTTTTTGTTTGTATTCTAGCTGCGGTAAATACATATCTATCTATGATCAGTGAAATGTTGAACTTTTCTAAAAAAAAAGCGCCAAAAATATAAAATATAAAAATTAATACAATACTAATGGAACAATGGCAAGAATTTTTGTTCTAATATGCTTGAATAAATGCAAAACTACCTACTTTTATTCAATGTGTAGTAACCATCTTAATTGCTCTTGATTTCAAGCGTTTGTTTTAGTTACGAAAAATGAGTTTGTTTGGGTAATTCGGACCAATCGTTTGTGACAGCTAAAAATAAGTCGAAGCGTGTTAAACAGGTACTATTTTAAGGGTGGTGTATTTTAATATTTTGCTCCAAATATTGTTCATTATCGTGCTAATTAGTTAGGGTTTTATGACACTTCGGAATCAATCTAACTTTTAATCATTATTCATCTGATAGCTTTTTTATGGCTGAAACGTCTTCAGTAACGAGAACGTATCGACAAACGTATTTTCGACGTCCTTATTTAATATAGACAGACGACTTAGCAACATTGTAGTGGACATTTTTAGGTGGAAGTATTCATCAGTGGACTTCCTATTAATGATGGCGAAACCAGAATACATAAAATTGTAAAATATTAGTTATAATAACCAATACTTAATATCGTCTTCACATGTATACCTTTTTTCCCAGGCAGAGGATTCAGAGAAGAGACATCCCGGCACAACACCCCAAAAACCTCAGCCACAAACTCACGAGCCAACTCCCCGCCACGGAGAAGAACCAACTCCCTGTCCAGGATAGACAAAATGGCGCAGGCCGCCACACTGCCCCTCCCTGTCCAGCTGACCCGACCCCACTCACCCAGAAACTTCTTAAAAGAAAACATAGAGGAAGTCAGGGAAATCAGCGAGCTAAACAGAGAGAAACATGAAGCAGAGGCTGAGAAGAAAAGAATTGAAGAAGAAGAAGCGTTGCTCATTGAAATGGGACTGATTGATAAGAAGAGTCTCCGCTCCCGATCATCATCGAGAAGTAACTCCCCAAGTAAGATTAAGTTACGATCAAGGTCTAACTCCCCTTCAGCTATTCTTCACTTCGAAAACATTCCAGCAAATAGCAAAGAATTTATGAACACAGAAGACGGTTTGTCCAAACCTGTGACACATAGATCGAGACTCAGATCCGTGTCCAGGTCCCAACCGCAATCGAACGATGGATCTCCAAAGCATTCGAAAATTCCTAAACGCCAGAGCTCCGTTTCTCCGACACGACGAGACATAACTATCTCAAGAAGGCCTTTGGAAAACGGTCTTAATAAAAACCAGAGGTTTATCTCTAACAGCACGAGCAGTATACACGAAACAATTAGGGTAGGAAGTCAGGCGCATGATAAAAGAGGTATGAGCAAAAGTACTCAGCACTTAAATATCAGTCCAGCTCATATAAAAGGCAAACCTCCAATTTCTCCCGGCAGAGCAGGTCCACCACCTTCAAACAAGACTATTAACTCCAAACGACTCTCTCCAATTGTTGGCACTCCAAACAAAAGTCCAGACGATTTAAAACCTAGCTCAGCCAAAAACTCGACAAAACCATCACCTATTCCTAGGAAAAGTGTAAAAACTGCTGGTAACACGCCTGCTACATCTAGATTGAATTCTAGACAGCCTAGCAGAGCAATCAGTAGAGAACCTAGCCCTGATAAACGCACAACTAAAGCTCCTGTTTCTAAAACTAACCAAACTAGACCTGCAAGTAGAACTCCAACCACTAAGACTCCTTCAAAACCACCAGCGAGCAGCAAACCTGAACCTAAAAAGCCTATAAGTAGAACTAACAGCATAAAGAGTCTTACTAGAACACCCAGCACGAAAACACTGAATGAAAAACCTCCTTTAATGAAAAAGACTAATAGTAAAAAAGATTTGACTGAGAAATCACAATCTACAAATAAAATAAATGAAGTTGGAACTAAAAAGGAACCAGCGAAAGAAATTAAAAAGAAAAACTCAGTTAAAGATAAAAGTGACAGTATCAAAGATAAGAAAAGAGTTGTGAGAACGACGTCAAATACTACAGAAACAGACGAAATAATAAAACAAGACAATGAAACCCAATATGATAAAGGCACCAATGAAAAAGGAGAACTAGTTATCATGACGAAGAAAAGTGTAGTTTCTATGACAACGGCAGCGATAACATCCCAACCTTTAGAGGTTGTAACCACCGTTACTAATCAACTACCTGCTGCTTTAGAGAAGGCAAGAGAAAAGGGCATGTTTGAGCGATTGAGCTCGAAAGATTCGCTTGTGGCCAAAGAGGAAGACAAACCAAAGGAACCAGCAAAACCTGAAAAACCAATAAAACCTGAGGTTAAAGAATCAAAACCGGAAAAAGAAACTCATCACGAAAGAGTGAAAGAAAGAGAAAGGGAAAGAGAAAAGCATGAGGAAAAACGACCTCCTCCAAAACCTGCTAAAAGTAGTCACGAAAAACCTTTATTCACCGAAGATCATATTAGACTGAAACCTTTGCAACCTCCATACAATAACCCACAAGTAGAAAGAGTAAAGCAAAAAATAGACGACATATTAAAAGAGCCGGAGATATCTGCAGAAAATATACTTACACCATCGGCCAAATCCAGGGAAGTTAAAAACACATTTAAAAGCGTAGCTGAGAAAACGAAAAGCGACATAAAGGAAGCCAAAGAAGAGGTTTCAGCTAAACTAATAAACTTGAAAGATCAAGTAGTAAAGCAAAACGAGAAAATGGTCTCCGAAATACGTTCCGAAGCTTCTAAAATCGTAGATAGTATTATAACACCTGTAGAGGAGCCTAAGGAAGTAACTGAGAAAGTCAAAGTAGAAATTAAAGAAATAGAACCGATAGTAATGGTTGTGAATGAGAAAAAAGAAAAAAAGACTGTTGAAAAGGAAAAACCAGAGATTATTCAAACAGAAATCGTAGAGAAAGTTAATGAAACGTTAGTTAAAGGCGATGCTGACGTCGAAGTGCAAAGTTCTAATATGTCGACGCCCCCGACGGATAAATTAGCGGTTGAACACAAAATGGTGGAAGACGAGTCAGACAAATCAGCGCAGAGCAATGGCGGGTGAGTTTTATAATTTTTTTACACTGATTTTTATAAGAGCTTGTTATGACTACAAACTAGTGAATGTATATTATAATCAGTTCAATTATAATCAGTCCCGAGTCAGGAATTTGTGCCCGGAATGGCGATAGGCTCACCTCCTATCACAAGGTGAGAAGGAAAATACAAGGCGAAAAGTGGGTGTCCTGGTTGCACCTCTGCCGAGGCCGACCCCTTCTGGGTAAAAGGCGTGAGTTTATGTATGTACATGTAAAATCATATCAGCTGCGCCAGGAATATAGAAAACCAATTACAAAATAAACTTTCGTTAGTCTCATAGGAAATAGTCTACATATTAATATTCCTAAAGTATCAATCAAGAAAGTTTAATACGTAATTCCTTGGAGGAAATTTCTAAGCTTTCGCTAATACTCAGGAGGGTTCATTGTTTAAATTTTTCTTATATCCGTGTGCGTGGAAAGGATTCATGTTTTCTCTTGGTTTATGACGTCATTAAGGTTCGAAAGTATTAATGCTAAATGCATAATACAGCCCAGGCGCCACAAAAGACAAGAATTTCGTGTCTAATAATTTCAAACTTCCAATCCAAGCATGAAATAAATATTGTCAGCCCACCATTCCACAGGCGACTAACATTTCCATACTTCACAATATTTTATTTGTTCGTATGCTACCATTAAAAGCATTTGTAAAACTAATAAGTCATTGTAGCCGATTTTTACTACAGCAGTAATGACGCAATTTTGCCTGCTTTGGTATAAAATATCGAAGAATTATTTATTTTAATGTTCTGTCTATAAAAAATGAGCAACGTGCTTGGAAATACAGCCAACAGTGTGGGCAATAGATACACAAACGAATAATTATAAATTATAATGTTGAAGTAGTGTAACGCCATCTAGTAGCAAGGGGTTGAACCACAAATAAAACCTTGCAACTCTGTTTCTGTATCAGCCCATTACGTCCCACTGCGGGGCACGGGCCTACTCTACAATCGAGAGAATCGATTGAGAGTGGTTAGGCCATATAGTCCACCGTGCTGGCCTAGCGGCCTGGCCTGCGGGTTGGCGGAGTTACATACCGTAGAATTTTTTTAAAATCTACGGTATGCAGGTTTCCTCACGATATTTTCCTTCATTCATTTAACGTAGGGTTATAATTAATTCAGTCGAAAGTCCGAATCCAAGCCACGGTCAGTTACGTCCCGGGTATCGAACGCGGTACCGTAGCGTGACCACCCCGCCTATTAGCATACGAGGACAACGCCGATGTTGCCAGTTAAAAAAATTAAAAAATCTATAGTATAATTAGTTGCCTTTTCAGTCGATATTTCATCTAAAAATTCAGCTATGACGTCATAAGCTTTGTGAGTCACAAATTACGTGTGGATTATCGGTCTGACAACATTCACCAACATTTGTGAATCACGCAAACATTTGCCCCAATGCGCAACAGAACAGAGTGATGGTTTATTAGCAGAACTAAAAGATGATCTTTTTTATTGATAAAGAACCTAACAAGGAGTCCAATTTTATAGTGAATTCCTAAGCAAACGTCAGTAGTCTACATACATAAACTCACGCATATATCCCAGAAAGGGTAGGCAGAGGCGCCACCAGGACACCCACTTTTCACCTTGTATGTTCCGTCACACGATGTGATAGGGGGCGAGCCTATCGCCATATCGAGCACAAATTCCTGACCCCGAGCTGATAATGAATAGAAAAATCCAATATCACTTTGCCCGAACCGGGATTCGAACCCGAGACATCAGCATTGTACTCGTACCGCGTAGTACAACTACGACACCGAGGCAGTCAGTAGTCTAGGAACTAATCCAACTATAGTGACGAGGGTCACAAGTTCGCTTACAAGATACATACCGGGTATATCAAGATTGCGACCGAAAACGAAGCTAGGTGGTAGTTTTAGTGGTAACAAACACAATGCAATAAAAAATTTCGCAAAAAAAGCGACAGTTCTTTTTTTGCAATTTTTTAAACATCATCGTGTTTGGATGGTAAATACCTAGTTTTTGCGAAAATAGTAATTTAAACCTTTGTGTACCATTGCGTTTTTAAAAATAAACAGGCTTACATTATTATTTTAGTAAAATTATGTATTTATCACCCGAAAACGATGATCTGTAAAAAAATTTAAAAAAATAGATTACTATTTTTTTGCGAAATATTTTAGTTGCATTGTGTTTGAAGTCACTAATAATACTACCTGGCTTCGTTTTCGGTCTCGGTCTTGAGATACCCTGTATAATTGACTATGTTACGCATGCTCTCGTAGTTATCGAGCATTCGATTAGTCGTAAGAAATGATTATCAGAAAACCAGAATACTTCAAAGCTTATTGACAGCCTCCGTGCAGCAGTTGGTTAGACCCTGCCTGTGAAACGAGAGGCCATGGGTCCGATCCCCGCACCGAAACAAATCTTTGTGTGATCCACAGATATTTGTTTCGGATCTGGGTGTTTGTGAGACCGAAAAGTCTCTCGTTGTTTCTGATACCCACGACACAAGACTTCATCTTAGTTTGGGGTCAGTATATATGTGACTGTTGGATGTATTTATTTTCCAATGATTTCAAGACCCTATGTGAAGTTTAATTCGCACTAAACCAGTGTGACAGACCTAGACCTATTTCTTTCCCTACATTGGAGATGACGTATGCTCAACAGTGGGGTATTTTGAAGCTGGTATCACCAACACATCCTGTAATATTAGGGCGTTAGTGACGACCCCACGTTCCACATTCAAATTATCTTGACCTACTTGCGATTAATTTCCGTTGCGTAGAAAAATTACAATGGGTAAATTGTGGCAACACCGCGCGGGTAGCGGTTTATTATAGGAGTAAGTTTAGTTGTTGCACGTTCATGATATTAATAGGTCAGGATATCTAACCCGGGATGGGAAAATCATGAATATCTTTAATGGAGAGTTATATTGAGGGAGTTAAGGGTAATTATGGTGGCCTATTGAGGGTTGTTGGACTTCACATAACTTAGAAGTTCTTGTAAAGATGGTATGCTGGTTGCATCATGATGTTTCCCTTTACCTTCAAATTGATGATTGACAAACATTACACAAGATTCCGAAGTCAAAAATTTGCCCTGGGATTCGAACCTGCGATCCTCTCAGCAAGTTATTTCTAGATAGATTTTCCAGCCCACACACCCGCCACTCCTGTCAGCCAGGATCAACAGTGGCACGCAAAAAAATTGGTACCGAGCTCCGGAGCTCTTAACGACACT
Source organism: Deilephila porcellus (assembly GCA_905220455.2). Classification (NCBI taxonomy): domain Eukaryota; kingdom Metazoa; phylum Arthropoda; class Insecta; order Lepidoptera; family Sphingidae; genus Deilephila; species Deilephila porcellus. The sequence goes on along the minus strand of LR999996.1, from coordinate 734,376 downwards.
AGATTATCTTTAACCCGCATCGAAATTAATCAGAAAAAAATAGGAGGAGTTGGAAACAAATAATTTGACGGCCTCCGTGGCGCAGTTGGTTAGACGCCGCCTGTGAAACGAGAGGCCGCGGGTTCGATCCCCGCACCGAAACAAATATTTGTGTGATCCACAAGTATTTCTTTCGGGTCTGGGTGTTTGTGAGACCGAAAAGTCTCTCGTAGTTTCTGATACACGACACAAGACTCGATCTTAGTGTGGGGTCAGGACTATGTATGTGACTGTTGGGTGTATTTTTTTTTTTAATTGTCCACTTATGTTAATTTGAAATAATACCAGCCCATTTAAATCCCTACTCTTACACTTTGGTCTATAATTAAATTAAACTAATTAATAAATATAGCGTGTGTATATTTAACATAAATAAATATTAAGGACGAATATAGAAATACATGTACTTAGTACTTACTAAACGTCACGAAACTCCTTAACAAAAGTAATTAATTTCATACGCTCCAACAATAACAGATTAGTTTTATAATATTAATGGACGGTTTCCTGTATTACTTTCCAAATGGCAGTTTATTTACCTTGATAAATACTTTGGAACCTTTGTATTTGAATATCTATTATTGCATCATATATTACAGCCATAGACAGCCTCCGTGGCGCAGTTGGTTAGACGCCGGCTGTGAAACGAGAGGCCGCGGGCTTGATCCCCGCACCGAGACAGATATTTGTAAGGCCCACAAGTATTTGTCTCGGGTCTAGTGTAGGAAGACCAAAAAGTCTCTGTTAGTTTCTGATGCATCATGAAGGTCTTTGTCAACATTCTTGTGAACAAAAGTTAGGGTCATTGCGATTCATGATTTGCTTAAATTATGTATTTGTGATTAGTAACTAGAATATTAAATTTTCGTTAATATTTTTTAGAATACTTCTAACATGGCAAATTGATTCACTTTAATGTCAACTAACGCGAAAATAATATGTTTCATAGAAAACCACAATAGCGTTCTTAAAAAAATAAACACTTACATATCGCCGGTAAGATCAGCTGAATTTTATTACAATAACGTCATCATACAAAACTTTTAATTGCCCGACAAATAAACTTCAAGCATTGTTTCTTTGTGTAACCTCATTATACGGCAGGCGACGTAATTTCTTGGCACTCGATACATAGCGACCCTTAAGAAATTACTTAGAACCTTCACAGTCCGGCCTCGAACGCCACCCGCCACACCCGCCCTCGATTTTTTTAAGAAACACAGTATTTTTTCAAAATTTATTCATGTGGCTGTATGTTTGGACTTCCTTTGCTTAATGAGTTATCATATAAAAACAGTGATGTCAAAGTTGGCGGGTTATCGTGTTTTTAGTTAATGTGATTGTGTAAGATGATACATAATAGGACAGTGTATATTTTGCCAAACGAACTTCTGCCAAAGCGTTACGATAATGAAGATTATGGGTAAATTATTATTTATTACAATAGTAAATTATAATTTAAATTTCATTTTTTAGGTTATGTTTCTCCCGCCATAATTGGCCGTTGTATATTCAAAAGTTTGTAAAACATTTTTTACTGTAAAATACAATGGATTTTTATAATGCCTTGTCCTTGATAACGATTAATGGAATCTAATGAATTGACAGGTCACATAAAATTTAGTAATAATATGACAAAAGGTAATATAATTCGATTACGGCGAAATAAACTTCCTTTGTTGCTTAAATAAAGAATTTCACTACGGCTCTTTTTTAATATTTATTACATTTTTATAAATTAAAAATGCGGAAAGCTAAGTACTCACTTAATAATAATATCTAATAGGTTTTATGTACCATTTGAACAACCTTCCTAAGCATGAAAACGTTGGTTTTAAATATATGGAATTTAGCTAAAAGTTCCAAATATTTACAATGTATACCTACATGACTAATATTGTAGCACCCACCATTATCCCATATACACTTAAAGCTGTGTATAACCTGTCGGAAATATTTGTGAACCTAGCTGGAATGCGGTTCACATTTCATTTTTTTGTGTTCCCCTATCTACTATGTTATTTTACATTAAAAACGTTTGGAGATGGATGCGAATTATATTTTTTATTCGTCTTTCTATTTTAATTCTATTTGTTAAACCTATATTTTGAATTTGCTGAACTTATGTTCCAATGACGTTAATTATTCAGGTCCACAGATAATTCCGACGGGTAATAAGTGACAACTAGAATGATATTTTTTACTACAATTCTAGTAAATAGTCTTTAAATAAAAATGCTACTTATCTATGTATAGCATCTTTGTTTTAAAACTAACGCCGTAGAACGCCATTGACACGGGGAGAGCTTTTCGCGGCGAGCATCGTATGCTCAGGTTGCTGACCCCTACTCAACAAGAATTCATTAAAAAGATAAGGTTATTTCTAACCAAAAACATGAGAAAATAGCCATCTTGATAGTCAATCGCCACGTATTATCTGCTGTTAAAAATCCTTTCAATGTGTTCTCGAGTCTTTTCTTCATACTTAACTCTTATAAGTTCAATCGTTTTAAGCAAAAGTTTTAATAATATAGGTTACTTTTTTTGTGTCAAGAGGAAAACTGTCAAGCTCCCCTTTCGGTACCCAGGAGGCCGAGGGGTATATTAGTGTCACTGGCCTTCCAGCCCGGCACGCTGCGGATAATGCAGCCGAGCCAGGTCCCTAACAAATCCTACACCAGCCTACCAACTAAAACCCCTCGGTGGCCGTCGCGCGCATTTTGGGCGACACTGGATACCTCAAGGCGAGAAGCGCCCCGATTCCTTACCTGTGTTCTGCTTTGCCTTCTAACTTAACATTAGGGACGTGGTTTTCTACTCAATAATTGTGTGAACTAAGTTTTCAAGTCTGTAAGTCGATTTTTCGTGACCGATAGTTTTAAGAAAAACGTTTCCTACGCACAATTTACGCGGCAATATCTAAATGTCCTTAAATGACGGAAACAATTTATAAAACTCAAGGTTTCCGTTACCAATGTTGTAGAACTTTATACTGATAAGGAGTTAAATTATAATATATTTAACAAAATTAATAAAAGTATAGGTCATAAGTTCAATGAAAATGGCGTTACATGTAGAGCTAAATATTTAAATTAATTGGTAAATAGTCATTGGCATGTGATTACTACTTTTCAAAGACTTTAATTTTCGATTTTGTCTTTTATTCGCTCTTGGAGACAAGTCATTTTTGATAGATTTTCCTTTCTCCTAATAAATTCAAAAATAATTAATATTGGTGCAACAATTAAGATCTTATTCTATTTTATTATTCTACCTCAATTGTGACCTTATTGTGATTATCATAACCAAAACATGTAATAATAAGCAAAATTTTCTCAAATTCTAGATTCCCAGGCCAATCTACATTGCTCAGGTAAAGCAAGACGTGTTAGAATAGTTTGCATGCCAGGCATGACTTTGTGACAAACATCAATTAAAAAATAAAATATAAACACGCGAGCATTAAGAATTTTATCGATTATACTATTTTTAACTAAAACATAACCACAATATAACTTTAATGTCTTAAGTCAAGATTTTATTGTTCAATTCCTTAACTTAATAAAATTTAACTTTAAAAGGTCAAGTGGTTTTATCGTGTAGTTAATGCATTTGTACAATATAAGCCATTATCTTACTTTAAACATTGTTTTTGTAAGCATGTACCGTATCATTGCCCAGGAGGACAGATGACGTCACACTAAGGTTTTGTGCAATGCAAAACATGTGATGGTTATTGAAAAAATTCTGAGAATGAAACTATAAATTATTTTTGTAAGAACGTGCATGATTATTGTAATGCATGCGAATATCACTCATAATATTTTAAAAACCTTCTAGATTTCCTCAAAGCACGAGTACAACACCAAAACCGCCAGCACGCACTCGGAAAGAAGTCAAAAAGTCACAAAGCACAGAAGAAACTGAACACACAGAAAATGCTGAGAACCCAGAAAGCCCAGAGGACGCTGAAACTACTGAACCAGCTAAACAACCCAATCTATGCCAAAGACTTATGGGCAAATGTAAAACTAAGTGTTGTCCATGTTGTATTAAAGCAGCGACAGATGAAAGCACAGAAGGGGAAGAAGCCCCAAAAGACGACGAACAAAAAACCCCTAAGAAAATGGGGATTATGGATAAGATGAATTGTTGTAAGCGGAAGAAGGAAGAAGAAGAAACGATACGAGATTTAGAAAGAGCTGCAGGAAAGGTAATTTTTATGTTATATCTCAAATATTCTGATATGTTGTGCATAAATTATTGGCGCCCGAACATGGTGTAGAAAATGTTGTCAATTAATATTATATCGAATTAATTCCTTTTATTTTCCATTCACTAAACAGTTTTATAAAAACGATTATTGTTATAGGCTTCAATAGAATTCGAAAATGAGACGAAAAAGAAACGAAAGCTGCGCGATGTGTTGTGCGGGTGCTGCGGACGTCGGCGACGCGTCAGCGACACATCTGTCTCACAAAGCGTTGCCGAGGCGATGTCGCCCGCCGGTGCTCCGTTGACGCCCACTGTTGTTGCCGACACGGGTTGTTGTGGAAGAAGAAAGAACCAGGCCGAAAGGAGAGACAGCATATTGAGCGACAGACCTCCAAACAAGTAAAGTTTATTTGAAATCAAGATTTTTCTTATCAAATTGATCCCTGATGCACACTGTAGTCTCAATCGCCAAAAGTAGCTTAAAATCAGCAGTCAATTCCATAATGATTAGAGTCAACTTTTGGCGCCCAACGTGATGCAAAGTTTTCATTAGCATTAAGAATTTAAACAGATACTATTACAGATCACATTAATTCCTTACAAACCAAAATGTCCATTAGGGCAGTCACCTTTTTATGTCAACATCCTTTCCTTATTTGACTTACTTGCTAAATAGATACCTTACAAACTAGAAGGATCATTAAGTAATGCCCTTTTTGTCTCAGAATGCCTTTACTTAACCTACTAACAATCTATTATCAGACAGCCTCTGTGGCGTAGTTGGTTAGACGCCAGCTGTGACACGAGGGGCCGCGGGTTCGATCCCCGCACCGAGACAAATGTTTGTGGGAACCACAGGTATTTGTTCCGGGTCTGGGTGTTTGTGAGACCGAAATTCTCTCGTAGCTTCTGATACCCTAGTCACAAGACTCGATCTTAGTGTGTGATCAAGACTATGTATGTGACTGTTGGGTGTATTTATTTACTATTAATGTTTTGGTTGTTATTTTGCATCAGTTGCTGTAACCGTGTGTGCACGTGGTTCCGCGGCATGTGCCGGCGCCACTCCGAGCACTCGTCGAGTCGCCGCACCAGCGAGTTCTCCAAGAACAAGAGCCTTTCACCCACGTTGCCTCCTGAGGTAATGTCTTCTTTATTCTTCTTTTTGTAGTATCTTTCCCCCACAAAGCCGTCTGAGCATAATGTTTTCTTACCACGAAAGCTGTAGAGTTCGAAAATTTGGGCAGTGAAAAGTAAACCAAATACGTGATAAAATCCGTTTAAAATGAGTTTATTTTTAAAGTAAGATTAGGTTAAGAAAGTAACCCAATCTTATAGTAAGTAAGTTTTCTTTCGCAACATGAAATAATTTTGTGATGATCGCAATTTCTATTGTTGGGAGTTTCAGAACAACAAGTTTTGGCTTAATATTATATTATAAAAAGATTTTTATTTTGTATGTGTGCAAAAGTAAGATGAAATTATGTGGCGCATAAGACAAAAACTTTTCGTTTTGGGTATGCTTTAGATATCGCAAATGTGATAGAGCGCGAACTTAGCGCTACACCGAGCACGAATTTCACTCAGTAAATATTTATTAAAGAACATAATATATTCCCTTGACCGTTGAAATATTTGACTTTAAAATTACCCGCAAATATTTTCAAATGTCATGTTTTCCATGTTTATGCATGAGTCATACAAAGTATCAAAATTTCGTGCAGTTTGTTCAAACGTCATACCCAGCAATAATGTTGTGCTTCTCAGTAATGTCCACTCGGATATTTATCCGCTCATCATACTCGCTCACGCAATGTTGACTCACTCAAGGACTTTCGGACTGAAGTCTTACTCATTGGACACGCTATAACTACTTGAAACTAAGTATCATATATGAGTAATATACAGTAACATTACTATAGTACTTTTCAGTTTCTTTTATGCATGGGGTTTTGCTTAAATATGTTTATTAGCTCACGCTTATAGACAAAGGGGGTTGGTAGAACCGACACTTATTAACAGCAAATTCTCCTTCCTAGATAAAATTACAGATTTATACTCTATAGCCATTCTGGAGACAAATTCTAGTCCCGATAGGCACATACAAGACTTTTCAAAACAACTCATAAAAATCGGTCTTTCTGAAATCAGATTTGAAAATCGAACCCAATACCATATGCATATACGTTACTACCACAATAATATGGCTATAATCTTGTCAATGTTAAGTAAATATAATAACATACTCTAGACACTAATCTAGAATATATATAGGCTATATAGGCTCTTAAGAACAGCCTAGATTAGCCAACATAATTTGTTTATAATTATGTCGCGTGTCCCACACGATTGCATCATTAGCACCTGTTTAAATCTAACACTGGCACAAGGTCACACACTCATGAATCGATCGTAATGATTTGTGAAAATTTTACAATACTCGTATCCATTACGTTGATTCATAAAAGGGAATGGTTATATCAGTTACAAACGGAATTTTGACCTGGGCGTCAATGTCTTACGTGATTTTTTAAGCGAAAGCCATAAAAGTGTTAAAAAATAATTTCATGGGTAATATTTGTGTTCATAACTTGCCAAATATTATATGGTCGAAAATATACATAACGAATAATTATAATATTGTAAAACAAATCTATTATATTTTATACCAACTTGCATAGAAAAAACTATAAAATACGAATCAGATCTACAATGACGGACATTTTGCCCATAATATCAATACCGGTGCCCAAACTATCACCTCAAACTTCAAGAAGCTCCAGAATCATAGCAACTAATAAGTATATGAAACGGGACACAGATGTAGAAGAAGCAAATGAGGTAAAATACAAACACACACGCACACAATTCCTCATTTTGATACACTTGCAATATTCGTAGGTCCTTGTTTTGACAGCTTCCGTGGCGCAGTTGGTTAGACGCCGACAATGAAACGAGAGGCCGCGGGTTCGATCCCCGCACCGAGACAAATGTTTGTGTGAATCACAAGTATTTGTTTCGGGTCTGGGTGTTTGTGTGACCGAAAAGTCTCTCGTTGTTCCTGATACACGACACAATAATACCTTAGTGTGGGGTCAGGAATATGTATGAGACTTGGGTGTTATTTATTTTACTTTTATAAATATAGTGTCAAATATAACCGTTCTTAACGACTTTAGCTTTAGCTTTATACTATTTGTCAAACACGCCTCAAAAAGGATCTTTTAGCAATTCCCTTTTATTGTTTAATTTATTTAACCACTAATCAAAAGAGAAAACAAATACAAGGGACTTTTTATTCTTGCCACCACCAAAAATAGCACTTTTTATATCTATATTATATATATTATTATATATATATTATCTATATTATTGATCTCATAAAATGTATTTCCGTTATCATCGAACGGATGAAAATTACTTAGTCGCCAATTATTTTAAGAACTAGGAACAATCAATACAGGCTACTTATTCTAAAGACCCAATACCAAATCTTCTCATTTCAGGACACGCGCAAGAAGCTAGACACTTCACTGGTGGAGCATACAAGTGTGATGCGAGGAGCTATTCCCGTGCTACCCATAGCATTAGCTTACTTCTGTCTGTTCTGCAACGTGCTTGTACCTGGACTTGGTAAGTAGACGAATATTTTTGAGGTATGGGTAACAGATGGCGATAGGCTCGCCCCCTATCACATCATGGGACGGAACATACAAGGCGAAATGTGGGTGTCCTGGTGGCACCTCTGCCTACCCCTTCTGGGATAAAGGCGTGAGTTTATGTATGTATGTATGTATGTATGGATAACAGATGGATGGAGGACAGAATTACAGCACGTACTAATCAGGATCAGTGGAGAGGGAGGCAAGATATTGGGATGGACTAAGAGTGAAAGGGATGGAATAGAAGTTGCAGTACGGTTTTGTTACAGTGTCTACTCTAGTATGTAGTGCTAATTATTTATGACGAGAAATGAGAATTGTGTAGTCTACATAAGGAGACATCTGAGCGTTAGTTTTTACAAAACGTAGACATACTTTCTACTTATTTTGATGCAAAATATTCACAAAATCGTCAATCAATTCAAAAATGTTTCTTTTGTGTTAAAAACATACCAAAACAAAGGTTGAAATTAACTTGAAAAAAAAAAAGAAGAAACCCTTAGTTAATGCCTTCGTAATACCCATTAATATATAAACAGAGCCTCCGTGGCGCAGTTGGTAAGACGCCGCCTGTGAAACGAGAGGCCGCAGGTTCGATCCCCGCACCGAGACAAATGTTTGTGAGAACCACAAGTATTTGTTTCGGGTCTGGGTGTTTGTGAGACCGAAAAGTCTCTCGTAGTTTCTGATATCCACGACACAAGACTCGATCTTAGTGTGGGGTCAGGACTATGTATGTGACTATTAGGTGTATTTATTTATTTATTTAAACATGCTTTTGTTTCCAGGCACAATCTTCAGCGGCATGTTCTGTTTGTGCTTCGGCATCCCGAGGTTCGGAGTCCACGACGGCGCCAAACATAGGTTTGGTAAGTTCATTTTGGCTTCTTGATTCGTGTCAATGATCTAAACTCTAAAGTATTACAGTCTATCCAATCCGTTGTCGAGTAAGTCGGTATAGTGTCAGGATGCTAACATCATCCTGAGATCATAGTTGCTCTATTCCATCTTAAGGTTATCTGGAAGACATCGCCGTTTTGCCACAAGACCGCCGATTTTTACACTATATTTTATGTTTTCGTTCTTAGTTAACTGCTTCTTTATATTTGTGTGGTGTAAAATGAAGTATAAATAGGTTAATAAAATAAATATTAATTTTACCACGAACTTTAACGGTGAAGGAAACAACCTGAGGAAACCTGCATACCATAAAGATCTTAACAAGATTTTCTATGTTATGTGAAGTCCGCGGAACCGCACTGGGCCAGTGTGATGGACTATCTAAACCCTCTCAATAAAACTCTCGGTTGTAAAGAAGTAACGTGCTCAGAAGTGCGCGATCAAAGGCTGATAAAGTAACAGTTATAGGCCAAGAGCCCGTAGCCGCCAGACCTTCGTCATTTTATAAAAGCTGAAAGTTAGTCTGCGCATGCCTCGAAAATAGGCATCACGCGATCAGCAATAATAAAGTTTTGATTGTGGTGGCTTTGAAAGTTATCATCTACAATGTGTACGACAAGTTGAAAGAACCATCAAAAGTGCCCGGCTGCCAAGGAAAAAGCTTTTGACAGTTGCCTAAGTCATTTACATATAATTCAGGTTTTATACTATAACGCTGACAAAATTACATATTATTAAATATAATGATATCTTCAAACTTTCTGCTTTTATAAAATGACGAATGCCTGGCGGCCATAGGCTATGTATGTTATAATAAAGAGACTGTTAAACGCCATTTACACGCGGAGTTTCTCATGGCGAGAATCGTATGCGATTATCGCATGACATAACCGCCATAGATAATCGTGTTCTGACAATGGTTACACGATGCAACTGTTTATATCCTTACGATAATAGTATCTTCGAGGCGAGAATAAATAAATAATAAATAAATACACCCAACAGTCACATACATAGTCCTGACCCCACACTAAGATCGAGTCTTGTGTCGTGTATCAGAAACTACGAGAGACTTTAAATCTCACAAACACCTAGACCCGAAACAAAACCTGTGGATCACACAAACATTTGTTTCGGTGCGGGGATCGAACCGGCGGCCTCTCGTTTCACAGCGTCTAACCAACTGCGCCACGGAGGCTGTCAAACTCTCCATGTAGATGGGGCTTTATGCTTTATGGGGCTTTTTTCGACAGCCTCCGTGGCGCAGTTGGTTAGACGCCGCCTGTGAAACGAGAGGCCGCGGGTTCGATCCCCGCACAGAAACATATATTTGTGTGATCCATGGGTATTTGTTTCGGGTCTGGGTGTTTGTGAGACCGAAAAGTCTCTCGTAGTTCCTGATACCCACGACACAAGACTTGATCTTAGTGTGGGGTCAGGACTATGTATGTGACTGTTGGGTGTATTTGGGTGTACTTGGTGGTCTGCAGGCTCGTTCATGATCAACCTGGTGGTGGGCGCGGGGCAGCTGTTCACGGTGCTGTTCTGCTTGGTGGGCTGGGGCTGGTCCGTGTGGTGGGGAGTCATCATGGTCAAGACTGCGCGTGAGTACCTTGCTGGTTTACCAGTAGATTAATGGGATCATCCATCCATCCATCAGCCAAAGGACGTCCACTGCTGAACATAGGCCTCTCCTAATGATTTCCACAGTGACCTGTTGGAGGCAGCCTGCATCCAGCGCCGTCCCGCGACCTTTACCAGGTCGTCTGACCATCTTGTGGGTGGACGTCCTACGCTGCGCTTTCCGCTACGTGGCCTCCATTCGAGAACTTTTTGGCCCCATCGGCCATCAGTTTTCCGCGCTATGTGCCCCGCCCAATGCCACTTCAACTTACTAATCCGCTGGGCTATTAATGGAATTATTAATGGAATGCCATTTGGTTAAATACGGTTGTAGTCTGTGGAGACATATTTCAATTAGCGGATGGAAAAATACTGTATTTTTTGCTGTTTATTATTGTAATCTTAATGTACTATTCCATTTGTGGCTGAATTAACGTATTGTTTCCCAACTATAAATACTTTTTTGTTTTAAAAATATGTAAAGCCCAGAATTACGGATTTTAATTAAATTCGTCGTAACTTCTTAATTTGAGAATGCTTTTTTAAATATATACTTAAGTTTATTTTAATAAATTATTTCGTTCCCGTGATGCTAAATACATCAAAGTCTCATCTGGAGGATTACTTATGTCTCTTGACTTATACAAATTACATGCATTCCACAACGCATGGAAACAGCATTATATATGTATTTGCTTTATTTGTCACCCTATATTTTCAGGTAAATACCGCAAGCTGAAAGCGGAAGAAGCGCTACAAGAGGCGGAAGCACCTCCCCCGGTAACCGCGAATAATCACACGCGCGCGTAACACGAACCCACTAACACTCACTAACTACTAATGCGCATAACGCGTCTCCTTATACGCGGACTCGTATTACGCGGTTCCATTAACGCGCCTTCATATATTGCGACCGCGTGTAATACGGACTATGTTTTTTATGTAAATTAATTTGAATCGGTCCAAGTAACGAAACTGTATACTATATTTTCGTGAATAAATTTCGTGAAGAAAAAAGTAATGAATAGGAATTGTGAAAAGATTGAAATGTGAAGTAGAATGAATTTGTATTTTAAAATATTTCGGAATATATTTGAAATTATAAAAAAATAATATGGAAAATATTTACTTCCAATGAGTTGTTTACAATGCAATCGTTAAATAATGACAATTGAACTGTTAAATTAATTTTAAAATTCGAATTCCCTATTCAAAAACGCCCAGGTACGCGCCGGATTAAGATATTCAATTAATTTAACAATTTAATTGTTTATAATTAACGTTTGCATGTAAATTCAACCGTTAACTTCCATTAATGTTCAAATTGTAAATATGTAAGTAATTATAAATTGGACAAAAGTTTTTCTTCATAAATAATTGAATAGACAAATTATCACATTAATAGTGTAAGGTACAGACGATATTCTCTCTCCACCTTTTTGGAGTTAAAGCGCGATTCTAGATTTGTAAATTGGAAAGATATTTGACGAATGATAATTTTAGACACTTTTTAGACTTTATAAATTAGGACAAGTTGAATATTGGTGACTAGGTTTACAACAACAACTTTTTTTAAGCAGGCATAATGATTGAGTCTTTCAAGTAATGATAGAACTAATTTTAATGACCCAGTGGGGGTAGATAAGTATGACTGAATTTCTTCACAAAAAATTAAAAAACGGGTATCTGGAGTCCAAAATTCTCCTCCAATCCTGTTGCTTCACCATTTCTACAATTTTTTCATCTTAGAAAATTCACTGTAATCTACATTTTTCATGCATTTTCTTTTACCGCGTAAAAATATAACCTAAATTCTAGATAACCTAAAAACGAAGTCACCTATATTAAACTTGTGATGGTAAATTAAAAATTATAAATTTCTGCTGGTCAGAACAATTTGGGCATTGCCTGCGACTCCTAGAGGAGTATTCCGACCGAATGGTCCTTTCTCTTAGGTATATGAAACTTAAGCCCCAACGTGCTTGTAATTGTATGCTTTGAGCGGTATAAAATAAAGGTTATTTTCCTTTGACACCGATTACTGATTTCTCTTTATTTTTGCAATAATTGTCTCATCTGGACAGGACAGACTAAATATTTGATTTCAATTCTTAGGCTAATTCTAGTAATCCTTTATAAGACAAAAAATACTGTTTATTTATGCCAGATATAGTGTATATGTATAAGGTCTATTATTGGATGACTCGATCCTATTGTAAATTGTTAAATTAAATTGAATTATAACCGTTACTTTGTACCGTTCAAAATACCAATAAAACCTTTTGTATATGACCAAACAACATTTTTATCCAACTAAGTAAATAGTCACGTAATTTTGTAAGCCGATTAAATAGTAGTTTTTTAACATTTTCACCTAATAACACAAATATTTATGTGATGTGACTTGATACTTCAAAACATTCATTTTTTTTCATAAGTCGAAATACATCTATTTTGATTAAAATATTGGTCGCATTAAATTGAACAGGTTTCTCAAAATTGCGGTGAATTAAGCTTTTACTTTTGATTTTCCATTATAATAATAATAATAAATAAGTGTCACATCACTTAACCCGAATTTGCGTTCAATCTTTATTTTATTAGCTTCAATATGTATTTGGGAATATAAAATTATATTACTATTACTATAAGTATGCAAACTGCCTATTTAATCGCTGTGGTCTTAATATTTTCGAAAAATAAACAAAAAATCGTATTTTGAAATCAGAAAATCTACCTTCTAATTTGCATAATACAGTTTCATCGTTAAACGACACTAAAATATACCCTATTTTAAAACATTATTTTTATCATTGGCAATACCATAGCTAGTAAATCAACAGATCAGTTTGGTCACCCCATAAGTTTGGCGCGAAAAGTATTTATTAGAAGTGGTATTACTCGTTTATTGTTCAAATGCAATAATACAGATCTTCCAGTACAATTTGTAAGTTATTAACGAATTTTGTTATTAAGTTATAATATTTTAATATAATAATATTATTAATTATTATAGTTGCTTGTACAACGAATAAATAAACATTTTACAAAGCTTCTGTATGTTTTATTTCCACGAGCGTGCTATATGACTCTACTCAATATTTATTTAAGTGAAACTTCTTTAGCACAGGTGCGATTTGAAAACTCGATGATACGAAAAGACGAAACTAGAAAAGACAACAAGCACGAGGACAACATAAAAAAGAAGGACGCACGTTTCATTTTACCTAAAATAGGTTATTCAATATGCGCGTTTTATCAATACGCGCAATATTTCTCAAGCACAAAAGTATTACAGCGGCAGAGAAAGAAAGGTTTCGTTAAACCCATGTCATCAATATGCGCAATATTACTCTCTCTATTCCATAGATAATTGTAGTCTATTGCCTCCGCCTGTATTTGACGTAAATTAGAGTCCAAAAAAATGTATGGGATAATGAGTCTAGTTAATCTCATTTCTCTCCATGGTCACTTTATAATCAAAACGAGGCACCTGTTTTTTTCTGTCACAGGTAATAATTATTAAAATTAATCTTAATAACATACCTACGATACCTTCTGAGGTACAATGAGTAAACCAATGAGTTCTTACAATTAATTAATAATTAATCAGAAATGAAATAAAATTAATGACAGTATATTGTAACTATTATCTCCCAAACAATATTATATTCATAGAAATCGATAAAGTCTATAAAGATAAAACAAGGAAATAAAACCCAAATATTGTACAACGTCGCTTTATTATAATTAATCGATATTTATACAATAAATAGCGCGGATACATGATGAGTACAATACGCCACACGCGTCATTCTACACTCCATTTAACTACTTTATCTATTGAATTTTATTTGGAGACCATGGACAAAGCATTTTTTTTTTGTATACTGGCAACAATAGACTATGATGGTATATGCAGTGCAGTCAAAATATAGTGTACAGTGGCAACGCAATAACTTCTATCCCAAAATGGATTGTTATACGCTAACCCAAAACGCAATCCACTTAATATGGTGAATTTCCAGTTGTATTTACACTTATACTTCCATATAGACTATTATTATTAACAGCCTCTGTGGCGCTGTTGGTTAGACGCCGGTTGTGACGCGAGGCCGCGGGTTCGACCCCCGCACCGAAACAAATGTTTGTGTGATCTATAGGTATTTGTTTCGGGTCTGGGTGTTTGTGAGACCGAAAAGTCTCTAGTAGTTTTTAATACCCACGACACAAGACTCGTTGAGGACAAGATTCAGCTTTTTTATTATTTATGCTCAGTGAATTGATTAAAATTCACTTGAAGGAAAATGCAATAAACTCCAGATTAAGTACCATCCAACTACAGAAAATAGTCTCGCAATATACAAAATTATGTTGGCCTGAGAAAATATTATATTAAACAGCACTGCGCTTACCGCCGCGCCAGTTTGTTCTTTATTTCTAGCCAGTTTAAAAAATTGACAATTATTTTCCTAATTTCCTACCCTCGTTCCGTTCTTACACCATTTCATTTGTACGTGGACTCCAAAGAATAACATATTTAGTGAATTCGTGATAACTACATAATACACTCAGGCAGAAACCAAACAATTCTACTGTATATACATTAAGCTCTTCGCCTGTCGATGCCTTAAATAAATAGTAACAGCTTGATACAATTATTTTGCAATAAATTCGTAAGCAGAAGAAAGTGAAAAAATAAATTCCATATTTTTCACACGTATATTCGTGTACTGAAAAGCTTTTTTTATTTAAAATAATAAACTAAAAAATTATTATCAAAATTTAAACTACTGCCGACTAAATAATTCACAAATACATATTTTATCACACAGGTAAATTAAATAATTTCGTCCAGCAATTTAAATTTATTGAGTAAATTAGACATAGTATTACGTCAATACTGTTATAAAATAGCCCACAATATGCCATCAAAGAATAAATATGAACATGAAGAAATGATGGTTAGAAAAAAAGAAATTTTGCAGGCGATAACAAGCATGCATCAGATACTTTTAATATGAAATTGTATCAGACCTTACAAGGAGTATAAAAGGGACTTGTTGTGGAGTCACATGGAATATTTTCAGGTCTGTATATATATTGTCTAACCAAGTTATTCGTCATTTGACATATATAATAGGCGAGACGAATGATTTTCAAATTATATTCTAAAATATGGGCACACATTTATTATATACGAAAAAATCTATATTTCAAGAATTAACAAAGGCTTAACACAGTTTTAAGCCTTTTTTCTAATAATTTTTCAATAGTGCACAAAAAACGCTAGTAGGTGTCATGGCGTCCGCTTTGATGTCACTACTAGGTAAACATGTCATTGCGTACTACTAAATCTGTGGTCTATGCGCAGCGAATGCGTCATTTTTACATAGGCGTGACATCATGCGTTGTGAAGAGCGTTTTTGTCAAAATGGCCGATTGCTATATTTTGTACTTTGATATTATTTAAAATCTTATTAATCTCCAAGTATAGATTAAAACTGAATTATCATTTGAAATCCTTGTAATACGTATTTTCCCTTAAAAACATAAAATCTTTAATTTTTTGATACTGTCGTCTCGCCTATTAGAATTTTGAGTATATAAGAAATTTAAACGAAGATCCTACCTTAAGACATTGAAATATAATTATGTATTTTTGTAAAACAAACTTGGTAATATTTATAGGCGACCTTTTTAATTCATTCATAAAAAAGAATATATTTTTTAGTTGACGTATCCTTGTAAAAAGTTACTTAATTTCAAATAAAATGTATTTCTGTAATTATTTGCAAGATAGGGCGCGCTACAAGTGTGGTCTAGTTATTTCTATATGCCAAAAAACGATTAACCTAATGGATACTTGAAAAACAGCTAAAAGTATTTTTTTTTGAATTAGATATCTTCTCATACATTATGAATGAAATATGTTCAATTACAGTAAATTGGTTATACGAGTCAACATTAATTTTTAAAATTGCACAATATGGCGAATTACCTATATACCGAATTTAGCACCTGCCACGCATCCTTAGATCAAGTTATTTAATACTTTATTATGGCGATACAGTCAGCATATTTTTATATGGTATACTCATTTTTATCAGCTATAAATACTGCCTATAATAAATCGATCAAAATCTCACGAGCATATGTATGTATGGCAGTTGAAATAGTCAAATCTTATCAATATATTTTTTTGCAGGCGTTTATAAACCACTGACTGAACCGTGTGTACTTACCTTTATTAAAAAACTAAACGTAACGGGCAAGACGTTTTCAAAATAAAAAAATCCGCAAATAAATATTTATTTAGCAACTAAACACTATTTACATTTTATTAAAGTCCTTTCCATGCGTTTAACTTTTGCAAACGACGTATAAACACGTCTTACAGAATAAACGACTATACAGTGACGGAAAAAGACGTCATTTGACAAGTCCATTCTAGAATGACGTGTATTCACGTCATCCGCGTGGAAAAGGGCAAAATTATTCCACAAATAAAAAACTACACTAAACGTAGGATTATAAACAAAAATCTATGGCAAATTGTACTTATTTATCACTGTATATTACAGAAGGGAGTTTCAAGGGATTTCAAGATTGGCGTGCGTCGTAAAAAGCGATACCTCTTTGGTGAATGTAAATATAAAATTAAGCCATCTACATCTTAATACTAACCGTGGCCGCACGACAATGCGTCTATACACGAGCGGTTTAGTGTTGTAAAATATTTTATGTTAAATCTGCAAATCAACTTCATCAACTTCATCACAATCTAACTTATATAAAGTTAGATTCACTAACCCGAACTAGGGTAATATGGTGGATAAATAATTAGTTAGCCCTTTTCAATGTTCGTGGAGGCTCGTGCCCTCAAATATGAACGTAATAAATTATATGAAAAAATACACCGCAATTAATACATTACCGTACAATTACGCAATATTTTTATTGGGTTAAAAAAAAGTGACTGACTCATGAGTCACCTAAATAAAAAGCTGTATTTTTTCAAATTATTACAAACATCCTATTATTGTAATTAGCCAAAATCCTTATTAAAATATTTCACAATACTTAACCACTTTTATAATAAAACACGTAAACTACGAAAAGCACTGACTTTGTCAGAAGGAAGATACTTGAGTCACAGAAGTATTGCTACAAACCGGGGTAAGAGAAGACATATGACTAACTCCTATGATAGGAGTCACGCCATTCAATTGGACATACTTTACAATATAGTACTTAGTATGAGACACCGGTGACTCACAACAATATTTTATTATATAAGACACATGATATAGAATTTGTTCAAGTTATCAGGCTAACAAACATCTTTGAATATTCTTACGAAATAAAATGAGTCACAAGACTGATTTATTTTATAAGGTCCTGAAGGGAGATAAAAACGGTTTGACTATTGAAAAGTCATATATAATTGTCCCCATGTTACAACGGAATACATAAGTCGAGTAGCACCGGTGACTCATAACACAAAATCAGTTCACACAATATTAATGCATCAGTAGTGCAGAAGACACAGTAAAGGTATTTTACAAAGAAGTCATTTTCGGCTTAAAGAGTAAAGCTGACAAGTCTAGTATTACTAAGTAAGAGTAATACATTAATTTCAAGACTTTTTTATTACAAGGCATTGGAATAAAAACAAAATAGTAATAGATAATTGTAACCATCTTATATCCTACTACACTAACATCTTGTAGTAAGTGAACTCTCATGACTTCCATAATCTTTCATAAGAGTGCATTTCACCAAATATAAACAGTCCTCTTAAGACGCTGTAAAAATACGGTATTTATAAAGTTATAAATGTTAGTGGCATTACTAAAAGTAAAAAACCAAATCTGCTTTTGATATATAGACTTGGCAGCTCTGATCTTTAAGCACTTACTTTAACGTTTAAGTGGAAATACTGTTTACCGTTAGCAAGGTATATTTAAATATTTATGACTTGTCATTACACATTTCATTTTTTGCTATAAAGCAATAATTTATGGCAAATTCTTATACTAAATTACATACCGTTACTTATCAATGAAACTGCTGAAAATATATTTCATTACCGTCGCTTTAGACATCACTACAACTATTCTAAGCAAAAACTTACAGTATAATGTTCAAAGAACTAATTCATTTCACCCAAAAGTTTGACAAGAATTTCAAGAGTGTGTAAAGTTCACTAACCAGCACTAAGCCCGGTTGGTGGCCTGGAAGCTTAACCATTCGACCGCAGAGACTTGTGCCCAATAACTTGTCTTTCGACTAATACGGAAACGTGGAAGTAAGCAAAAAAATAGCGATAGCTTTCAGGACTTTCATTGATAGTATTTAGTTTTACAATAACCAGCCACGACACTATAGTACAAAGATAAAATGCTAAACTACTAAATCTATGTATAAAAAATAATTATAGGAAACAATGTAATGAGTATTATCCGCGGTAAGCGGCGAGGCCTCACTGCCTGACGTGTAGTCAACTCCATTTGACTGCGACTTAACTTTAACTTAAATTTAAGTGTTGAGACTTAACACGTGCCCAGAGACTTAATACATCACGCTTAACCCAGTATACGATACTTTTTTTAAACTTTGAAACGTAATTACGGTTAAGCGTCCAGACCAGAATCGTTAATATAGATCTAACTGTAATAAATAAGCATTTTCCAGATTTTTGCTGTATGTGGCATCATAGTAATTGGAGTTGACTACACCAAAAGAATGTTCTCTTTATTATAACTATACATAAATTTTCTAATTACTATTTTTCCAGATTTTATGACTGTTTATAAATTAGACAACTTATTTAAAAAAAGCCCGTTTGTTAGTAATTTTGAGAATACGTTTTTTAAATATTTTACAATTTTTATTTCATTAACTTGATAATAATTTAAGAAAATTAGCTTCTGCATACACTTAGATTAATACTTAAAGCACTTTGAACTTAAAAGGCGTTTTTAATTTAACCTGACTCAATATAAAAATAAATTTAATTAAATATCCAATTATTATGTTTTTGTAAAATATTATAAAATTACTAAACTTTGTATAAGTATGTAAGTCATGTACATATCCTCATAAAACTACGTAAAATTATATCATTCGAAAATATAAATTAATTTGGATAAAATTGTAAAATTAAAATCATTTTTCTACTTCCCTTTTTCTCAAAATAAAATTAAACAATGTTTTTAGTGAATGCCAAAGGATGTATGAAATAAAACTTTAAAAATATTCTCGAGGAAGTCATGTTTATGAATAAAAAATCATAAGTGATTAACCAAATATAGCAAGTAGATAATTATTGTAAAAATAAATTCATTTTCTAAAAAAAATATTTGAACAGTGTTCCAAAGAATCCGATAAAAAAATTGATTAAATTAAAAAAGCCTTTCCCCTAAACAGCATATAATTTCCTCATCAAATAAATTAATAATTTGGAAATGTTCAAATCAATCACTTGAGATGCATTACTTTAATTCAAACGTCATTTTTTATTAAATTAATTTATATATATTTTTCAACATTTGCTCGTCTCTTCCGAATATTATATTTGTATTTATTATGGATGTCACAAATATAATTAAAAAATAATATATAATTGATAATCACTAAAAATTAGGACAAACCATCTTCGTGTTAATAGTACGTATATTTATCTAGAATTAAACCATTCTAGATCGCCTATACATATCTAGATTTTTAACTCGAAAGGAGACACTAAAAAGTTTGGCTTCGTAATAATACATTGTAAGGTCTATCTAAACTAAGAAGTTCCATTTGACATTGGGAAATAGGGATGCTGTCAAATAAATCGGTTCTTACAATATCCGATTATTTAGAGATATCGATAATATTTGTTTGTATTTCTTAATCGATTACAGTTTATATTTTCAGTTTACATCATTTCGTTTATTTTTTCATGAACATTTTTATTCTAATGAGACATCAACAATTGCATGTCACTTTACTATTTAGGAACAAAAGGAGTGATTTATCTATTACTAGCGGCCCGCCCCGGCTTCACCCGGGTGCAGACACTTTTTCGAGTCCAGTCCACATCACGCACATGCTTATGAACACATGATACATACATACAATACAATACATATACTCCAAAGTGAGGAACCTCCTCACTATGTGTGGCGTATCCTACAATACTGCCTTCATTTCCATTGTAATATCCAAATCTATTAATTAATGATAAATTAATTCATATTAATATTATTATTTCACTATTTATTGATTTATGTTCGTTGACAGCATACCTATTATTAGCTTAAAGTTCAGTATTTTTAAAACTTAAAAAACAACTGTTTTATATCTGCTCGATTATTTAAATATTTTTACCGATTATGCGTATACAAATGCATTTGAATAGTCTCGACTCTACCGGTAAAAGACCTAACGAGGTGACTTTGTAATGACGTCTAGAAAAAAGATATGTTGTTTAAAATGGTTATTTTACTTTATTTAAAGGATTCTAGTTTAAATTTAGTGATTATGGATTGTAAGTCTAGTGATAAAATAAGAATAGCTTCATAATTCCATGGATTTACGGAAAGTGTTATTGAAATTGTGTGGGTTACGTCTGCACAAAGTTATTTACGTTAAAAGTATGAAACGTCAAATGGAACCTGTTAGTTTAGATAGACTATAATTGGTAAATTTAGCACCAAAATAAAAATTCATTTAATTGACAAAATATAACTTGAAAATTATAAAAATATTAAAAAATATAATTAGTCATATAAAAGCGTCATCAAGTGGATTCATAGAGTGCCTATGTTGATAACTTAGACCATATTATGCTTTGTACATGTCAACTTAATCATGCCCAAAATACATGTTTGGGTGAGGTAATAATTGAAAATGTTTTTTTTCCCGGGTATTTTTAAGTATAATTAAAAATAAAATATCGATATTTTAGTGTCTCCTTCCACGTCAATGTTAAGTCAAAATAAAATGGAATTACAAAATGTATTTTCAATTTTGAGATAAATTTATTTAGCAAATATAAAATTTTAATATCGAATACTTTAAGTATCCGGAGCGTTAGTATACGTACCGTGGTATACTATAGATCGACAAGTTCGTGATCGACCGTCTTGAGGAACGAAGCACGGAGAGGGGGGGGGGGGGGTTAGTAACATTTTGGGCGCAATTGTGATACGCAATGTGCACCAAGTATTCACAAATGTATGTAGTTGAAACAACGGTTGAATATTAAAATGATCCTGTAATTTTTTTATTTGTCCATTCTTAGGCATTGAATTAATTACTAACCCTATATAAGTCAGCTTCGAATTGAAGCAAAACATCTATTAGTTATATTTCTGTTAATTGATTTGTAAATTTCCTAGTTTTTCATAGTACAAATTGTATTTTTACATACTTTCCGAAGTGTCTTTCGCTGTTATTCCCCTCCCCCCTACCTCGTTCCGCAGGCAGATCAAACATCAACTAGTCAGACTATAGTGTAAAACTACATTAAATTTGAATTTACACAAATGTAAGGAGAAATTGATTTACTCACAATTGAACTTCATTAATTCCGGATACATATAGCACTATCATTTTAACCACAACGATGTTCACGAGAAACTGTTAGTTCCGTTGAGTTTTATCATTTTCGGCTCAGCAGTTGTGTATAATGTTTTATTGAAGTATGCAGTTGTTCTTTCTTTGAATTTCTACTTGAGATAGATTTCTTTCTATTTCGTCGTCATCTGCTATCCTGTAATATTAAAAAGTCAAAATTTTTTAATCCACTCTGAACATTTTTATAATCTGCATAATATTGCCTACCACAAATAATCTACTTTTGTTTAAAAATCTAACATATTTTTCCCTACAAGTGTACAAATCTACGTTATTATTCCGTGTAATTAGACATTCAAAGATGGTGTGTGTAACAAAAAAAAATTAGCGATTTTTTACTTTCATTTCTGTAATCACTAATACCACCATCTTGCCTTGCTACTTCTAAAACACCCTGTATATTTTAATATCCTGCAATGCCACAGACATCCTGTATATAGTACTAACGAACAAAACTAACAAAATAACATTCAACGGTGTACTCACGCTCTCTCCTGCTCATCCATCTCTTGCACGAGTCTGTCTCTCTCGTTCACAGCCGAGAGAAGTTCCTGTAACAATATTATTGTTTTAGTACTATCTCAATAAAAACTAAACTAGTAGGATATGCATTAGCACTAGTGTGACCTCATCACAAGTTAAAAGAAAAGAAGAAAACACTTTTACCATCGTGAAATTAGCTGCATACAATATTACCTATTATAACACAGCAAAATAAAGTTGCGAAATATAATGCAAAAATATTTAAGATTTTCTATGTTTGTCCAATTGCTGTATAATGGTTACTCAATTATTTTTGGTTCCATAATTTTATTCATGTAATTTTTTTATTGTTACATGAAGTAAACATTTCAGTGAATCATAATTTTGAAATGTTTCAATATTTCCGAGTGTTTCCAATATCACCCGACAATCAATCAAGCAAAACTTATCATCTATAAACATGTTATAGAGCCCACTATCACCTATGCGGCCGGGGTTTGGGGACACGTGACTGCTAAAAAGTACGTTCGCAAAATGCTTGCGAGCGCACAACGCGGATTCGCCATAAAGGCCATAAAGGCCTTCCGCACTGTCTCCACCACGGCTGCCTTGGCCCTAGCCCAGTTTATCCCCCTGGACCTTCGAGTACGAGAGGTCCACCACCTTGAAAGAACCAGGCTTACCGGGACCACCCACCTACTACCCACCGACATAACCTATGAATTCCCCACACCCGTACATCATTTACTACACCCAGCAGATCGTGTCACCGTCCCGTCGGTATCCTCCCGTAATCAAGAGGAGGTAGACGGAGTGACCCGCAGTGACACTGTGAAAATATTTACCGACGGTAGCAAACAAGAGGATGACAGGGTTGGGGCGGCCTTTGTGTGCTTCGACCCGGGTGGGGGGGACACCACCACTACTAAGAAATTCAAGCTACATGACTGCTGCACGGTATTCCAGGCGGAACTTTATGCCATCCTGTTCGCGTGCCGATGGGCTCTTGGCCACAAATATCAAAATGTAATAATTTTTACCGATTCATTATCTTCTCTAACTGCAATACAAAACAGAAGCAACACCCACCCCCTGGTCTCCCAGATCCACCGCGCAATCTGCGATTACCGCGAGGTCGGACGACTACAACTCTCCTGGGTTAAGAGCCACATCGGCATTGTGGGTAACGAGATGGCTGACGAAGCGGCCAACTCTGCCTGCAGCCTGCGCAGAGCACCCGATTACCATCACTTCCCTATATCGTACGTCAAGGCCAGACTGCGCAGAATCAGCCTGGAAACCTGGCAGTCGAGGTATGAATCTTCCGAACAAGGCCGACACACTTGGGCCATCTTCCCTAACCTTGACATTATACGAAACCTCTGGAAGCTCACAAACCCTAGTTTTTATCTAACGCAAGCTCTCACGGGGCATGGATACCACCGAGCCTATCTACACCGATTTCGCATCTCCACTACAGACAAATGTCCCTGTGACGCAACCACGATCCAAAGCCTGGCACATCTTTTGGAGAACTGCCCTAGGTTTGAGGCGCTACGTTACCGCCACGAAATGACCTGCAGACTGTTCAACGTGTCACCGTACCGCATAACTGAGATGTTTCGTGTAACCCGAACCCTGGACTCTTATGAAGAACTGGTGAACTCCATCCTCAGCAAGGTAAAGGACTACAATAAATGAAAAATAATTTGATACAGTTAAAACTATGCGAACACACACTCCACTCACCACACAAATTCACATTTCACTTATACTACTCTACCCAGGAGGAGCGACGAGAGGCGGATTGCCATACAGAAGTCCTGCACCTCCGGATGATCCCCTGCACCTACACAAAACCAGCAGAGGGCGGGTTATCGTATCAAATAGCGAAACCCTAGACCTCTGCCGGTTTGCTCACCCCACAGGTACAATCACGACACTCAGCAGAGAGACGAATCACTCCCCTACAAAATTCACAGGCAATAATAAAAAAAAAAAAAAAAATCAAGCAACAGCAAGAAAGTATTGGTTTTTGCTGTTGGTTTCATACATTTTGAATGCAAAAATTTGTCTATGGAGTCTTTCGTAAAGAGTCATCTCAGTTTTTCTTAATTCTTAGTTGAAATTGCTATATGGCATTACTCATAATTTCGATTTTATTGCTTCCAAGATGTATAACAAAATTCAGAAATATTTTATTTTCAAGTGTATTTTATTGGTTCATAACTCGATACATTCCAATACTTGCCAGTCAAGACCTGTGGAAACAAACTACAAGGTCAGTAGAATCAAAGCTACATACCTGCAGCAGTAGTCTCTCCCGTCGTTTCTGTCCCGGCGTCTTGCGCCACTCGTCCACGCCGAGGGACAGACGCAGCTCACGAGCCAGGAGCTCGCAGCGACGAGACAAGTCCTCTTCTTGTTCACTGCAAATATAGATAAATAAATTAATACGTACGTGTACACATAATATACTCTAGATCGTACCTGATAGTAAAATTATTCCACATATTACCTGATAATAAATTGATTAGTGACGATATGGAAAATTTCTATAGAATTTCAATCGATATTCTGCGTAGATCGGATCGCAAAAACTTTTTAAATTAACTTTTTAATTCAATAATTGAAAACTGAGGGTAGTTAAATTGTAACAGTCACTGAGCGGATGACTAATACCTCAGTCCGCCCCGTGACCACGAAAGCTGGAAAGTAATCGAAACGTCGAGAAGTTGAAAAATGTAAAAATTAACCTAAATCGCGATAAAATCCGTAAAAAATAGTTTTATTTCAATGTGTAACATTCGCGTAAATCTAAGAAACCATTATTCAATCGATAGCTTTAATAAAGTCTCATACTCACAGTATATTAAGTTGCATCTGTCGACGCAGTAACGCGTTCTTCTTGTTGACTAAGTTGAACCATTGGGACATTAACCGATCTTCCTCCTGTACAACACACAATATAAAGTTTATATATTTATCCTTATTATAGTTATGGTGAAGGAAAACATCGTGAGGAAACCTGCATACCATAGCGATTTTAAAGAATTTCTACGGTATGTAAGTCCGCCAACCCGCACTAGGCCAGCGTGGTGGACTATATGGCCTAACCACTCTCAATCGATTCCCTCGATTGTAGAGTAGGCCCGTGCCCTGCAGTGGGACGTATATGGGCTGATATAGATAGATAGATAGATAGATAGATAGATAGATAGATAGATAGTTATACATATAGTCCACCACGCAATCGATCGATTCTCAATTTTGGATTGTATTAATTAATTTAATTATTAATATTAATTAATATTAATTCAATTATTCTCAATCGATTCTCTCGATTGTAGAGTAGGCCCGTGCCCAGCAGTGGGACGTATAAGGGCTGATACTGATATTGATACTGATAGTTATACATATTGATTCATAAGCTTCACTTATTAAAAAGATTTTATATTAACAAAATACTATTTTCCTGCTCTATTTATGCACAGAAATACAATTCTAAGCTTCAATATGCATGACTAGAGTAATTTATCAAAAAAAATGATTTAATTATTTGTACATTATATTTTAATAGGAGATAACAATTTTCATACAAATACCATTGAGCAATAATTGCCTACATAACCAATACATAATCAAATATTTCGATTACTAATTTAATATTTACATATTTAAAATCCAATTCTAAACTACCCCCAAAACCACATTACTAACTATTTTCTTACTTATTAATGTTCCTACAATTCCCAATTAAATCTAAATTAGTTCATGTATCGAAAATTAGTATTATTATACACCAAAGCATTACATGAAATTTTAACAATGGGTTAGTACAACACTTGAATAGTCGAAGGGGCGTATGTAAAGAATTATTGGTTCAACAATTATCTTACTGAGGCGTGCATCCAGCACAATATCACATGCGTAGAACATCATTAGAGCGAGAGGCAAGATGATTGATTGCGTAGGAGTAAATGAAACAGAAGTATGAATTGCGGTACCGTACTGCTCTTTAGTCAATCGACTTCATAAAAAGATTACAAATTTAAAGATCTCAAAAATGTAAGATTTGACGTAAGTATAGTTACTCCATCTCCCGAAGTCCGTTGTTAGTGAATTTAGAATGAACAAGAAGTGATATGAAGATTTGTGTGAATGAATTGTCAACATAATTGTAAAACTTAACATTGCGCACACAACAACGAAAGCCTCCGTGGCGCAGTTGGTTAGACGCCGCCTGTAAAACGAGAGGCCGCGGGTTCGATCCCCGCACCAAAACAAATATTTGTGTGATCCACAGGTATTTGTTTCGGGTCTGCGTGTTTGTGAGACCAAAAAGTCTCTCATAGCTTCTGATATCCACGACACAAGACTCGATCTTAGTGTGGGGTCAGGACTATGTATGTGACTGTTGGGTGTATTTATATATTTATTTATTGTTTTATTTATTTATTTATTTACTTATTTACAACGAACGTGCACGCACACGCTCTATAAATATGAGACAGACGGACTTCCAGAAATAGAACATCTGTACTTAGGTATGATTTGAATTTGCTATTTTATATATGTTTGCCCACATATCAGTAAATTGCTTAAATACTTTTTTTTATTTTCACGATATCTCTATTATAAAATTTCACATAAGCCCTTTCAACGACTCGAGTGTGATATGAATGTGTCCATTACCGGGTCCATGGGTGCTTGAATGCATGACAATAACATAAGACCGCCATGTTTCTGCAAAATGTATTTACTTCATATATATTTGTAATTGCAGAAATACATAGAATTGTTGGGAAATCTTTCCCCAATATTATAGGAATTTCGGGACCTAGTCCACCACAATAAAAGATATTAAATTATGAGCGTTTTTGATTAATCCTACGAGATTACCTTTTCTTCATTTATTTATCATAATTACAAACAATAATGATACAATTTCAGTAGGTATTTTAGCATTTATAAACGTTTGTTTATAATGCTATTTATCTGCATCAAGTCGACGCTAGGCGTCTTATACAGCGTGATATTGACACCCGCGACATTAAATTAAACCATGTGCATCGCGTAGTAAGGGATATTATTTGCACGCATAGGAATTGTCGTAGAAGGAAAAACAAAAAAGTTGATTTTTCAAACAAATTATAAGTCAAAATAATGACATTAAAGTTAAACATCCCATATTTAGACTTACCTGATATACAGCGCCCGCACGGAGCGGAGCGGCAACATCGCAATATTCCCGCGTTTATGAAAACAGCCTGACCCGCTAGCACGGGCGGCGCTGCGATCGCGGGAATTATCTTCCCATGTTACATATTTTTCATAGTAATCACACAACACTTAAATACATAAAATTAACTTATTCAAATTGTTATGTTTTATGCACCAAATCTCTCACGATATGTTCTGAGGGCCATGACGGCGTTTTGATTAAACTCACCATACAACAACACCATATCTGTGTATTCCACAGTACTATAAGTATTCGTCATTGTATTAAGAATAGAAAATACAATAATACTGAACAACTTAAATCTACAAAAACTAAAAAGTACTTATAAACACTAATACGAACACTTAAATAATAAAAAGAACACTTAAACTAACAACTAATAAAAAGTACTTAATTGCAATATGTGTCTCTATCTCTTAAACACTTATTCACTCACTTGAACACAAAATACAAATAACAACATAATTTATAATACTATCAAAATGGCGATTTCTGCGCGCGCGCGTGTTTTTGTTTACATTACTAATTGAACGCAGTAAACCGAACACTGAGCGTGCCGCCGCGCCGGCCGCGCCGCCATACATTAGGATTTGCTAAAAGTTGAAGATCCCTAAGGATTGATTGGATGGATTGATTGGATGGATTGGTTGATGCAGTAATTACGTAACTGGATTGGACAATAGTATTTAAAATGAGATACTCTGATTGGCGTAGAAAAATACTTTATGTGATTGGTAGTTTAAAATAAGAGCCGTGACTACAATATCTTGAAATCGATATCGATTATTTGTAGTTTATTCAAATGTGTCAACTTTACTTTTCGAAGCAATTTTACCCGTAAGTAGTTCATTAATAAAATAAAACAATCTACAGCAGCGAATGCATACGTGTATTTTGTATAAAATTACGATTTCTTAAAGTGGTTTACTTTGGAAACATTAAATATTGTCAAGTTATTGTCATTTTCAGGAAATGTAGTCAGATAACTTTGTAAAGTTTTTTTTTTTGTTAAGATGAAAAGCTTTTTGCTCTCCTTTCGATACCCCGGGGAAGCCGAGAAAGGTAAATCAGTGTCTCTGGCCTTCTAGCCCTGTACAAACGCGTATATTGTGGTCGAGCTGGGTCCCTAGCAACACCTATAACGCCAGCATATCATTATGCTAAAAACCCTCGATGACCGGTTGGGTTTTAATTATTGAAGATGTTCTAAATTATTAAAACCAACCGTAAGAAATAAAAACGAAATACCATGACATTTCTGACATAGTATTAAGTTTCCAGTCAAATCAAATTAAATAATATGAGAGATAAAAAATATCGATTAAGTGTCCTCGGATAATTTCACAACACTACTTCAAAAATGTTTCGTATGCTGTCACTTTCTTATAATTATACTTCCTCCAAGGGCGAAAAAGGGACAGCATATTATGATATAAAAAGATGTACAATCTGGCAACAAGTGATTATAGTAAATGCAAAGTACAGAAGGGACATGGCGCGTTATGATACGTTTACGTAAAATTGTTTTGAAAATGTTAAATTGAAATATTGCGTGTTGGATTTAAACATTACTTGAAATTGAATGCATATTGTTTAAAAATAAAGCTGAAATAAATTTTATTCTTGTTGCATAGTTTTATTCACGTATTTTTATTTGGACCGATTGTCACGTGCCGAAGAATAGTTTTTTTTTGTTGGTCGATAATTACGATTACAATTAAAGTTTTTGTATTGTGCAATTAAAATGCCTTGTATGTTTGACCGATATTCAAGAAACCTGTTAATCATTAATGTGTATATTGGAATTTGAGAGTGCCTAGTAATTAGTGAATGTATTTGATTAAATGCTTACTAAAAGGTGAACTATTAAACCCCAGTTAATCATTAGTACTTACTTATAAAATAACGATCATTCATTATGTTCTAGACTACATTAATAATAATTATTGTAGTGTAGAACATATTGAGTGATCTGTATTTCGCCAAGTTTTATGTTTGCGAGGTCAAAGTCCTTTGTCAGCTGAGCGGCAAAATTACTCGTGCATGTACAGAGTGATCGAAAATTGCGAAATACAAAATCGTGATTTTTGTCAAAACTACCAGGTGGATTTTGATGTAACTTGGTACAATGTTTCCTGGGGTGGTCACGAACATGTGGACAAAATTAAGTAACAGATGTCAATATCACGCGGTATATGTATTAGAATTTTAAAACCGATTATAAGGTCTTTTTGGTAGTTCATTTCACCCGGTTAATTGCAGCCAACTACAACAATTACCATGATAATAAAGTGAACAGAACTAAAAAGACGACACCAGTGCCTTTTTAAGTATGAACAGAATATATACTAAAGCGTCAAAAAAATTCAGAACTTATATGATTTTTAAAGCACCATACACAGGAAGAAATCCAATCACCACAAGCAAAAATGTTTAGATGTTACATAGACTATCAGGGATTTATATACAAAGGAGTATTAGTGTATAATTGATGAGAGCGATCATAGTAGTGAGTAAAAGACGACGGTAGTAAAATAATTCACCAATAAGATCGCATATGATGGTATAGCATTATGGTGGTGTCTCACTCGTACATAATGCGAACTGCATTACGCATGTAATAGTGCCTATATGCGTGCGTACATACTGTGTATTCCAGGGTATATTTACGTGCGTGTAACAGTGCGTGCAAAGTGCTTACACGGTACGTACACACTACGTGCTACATACAAGGTATACATACGTGCGGGTCCCTGCCTGCGTCCATGACGGCTCGCAGGTGGCGCTCGAGCTGCGCGGCGCGCGCGTCCACGGTACGTACACACTACGTGCTACATACAAGGTATACATACGTGCGGGTCCCTGCCTGCGTCCATGACGGCTCGCAGGTGGCGCTCGAGCTGCGCGTCCACGGTACGTACACACTACGTGCTACATACAAGGTATACATACGTGCGGGTCCCTGCCTGCGTCCATGACGGCTCGCAGGTGGCGCTCGAGCTGCGCGTCCACGGTACGTACACACTACGTGCTACATACAAGGTATACATACGTGCGGGTCCCTGCCTGCGTCCATGACGGCTCGCAGGTGGCGCTCGAGCTGCGCGGCGCGCGCGTCCACGGTACGTACACACTACGTGCTACATACAAGGTATACATACGTGCGGGTCCCTGCCTGCGTCCATGACGGCTCGCAGGTGGCGCTCGAGCTGCGCGGCGCGCGCGTCCACGGTACGTACACACTACGTGCTACATACAAGGTATACATACGTGCGGGTCCCTGCCTGCGTCCATGACGGCTCGCAGGTGGCGCTCGAGCTGCGCGGCGCGCGCGTCCACGGTACGTACACACTACGTGCTACATACAAGGTATACATACGTGCGGGTCCCTGCCTGCGTCCATGACGGCTCGCAGGTGGCGCTCGAGCTGCGCGGCGTGCGCGTCCACGGTACGTACACACTACGTGCTACATACAAGGTATACATACGTGCGGGTCCCTGCCTGCGTCCATGACGGCTCGCAGGTGGCGCTCGAGCTGCGCGTCCACGGTACGTACACACTACGTGCTACATACAAGGTATACATACGTGCGGGTCCCTGCCTGCGTCCATGACGGCTCGCAGGTGGCGCTCGAGCTGCGCGGCGCGCGCGTCCACGGTACGTACACACTACGTGCTACATACAAGGTATACATACGTGCGGGTCCCTGCCTGCGTCCATGACGGCTCGCAGGTGGCGCTCGAGCTGCGCGGCGCGCGCGTCCACGGTACGTACACACTACGTGCTACATACAAGGTATACATACGTGCGGGTCCCTGCCTGCGTCCATGACGGCTCGCAGGTGGCGCTCGAGCTGCGCGTCCACGGTACGTACACACTACGTGCTACATACAAGGTATACATACGTGCGGGTCCCTGCCTGCGTCCATGACGGCTCGCAGGTGGCGCTCGAGCTGCGCGTCCACGGTACGTACACACTACGTGCTACATACAAGGTATACATACGTGCGGGTCCCTGCCTGCGTCCATGACGGCTCGCAGGTGGCGCTCGAGCTGCGCGTCCACGGTACGTACACACTACGTGCTACATACAAGGTATACATACGTGCGGGTCCCTGCCTGCGTCCATGACGGCTCGCAGGTGGCGCTCGAGCTGCGCGGCGCGCGCGTCCACGGTACGTACACACTACGTGCTACATACAAGGTATACATACGTGCGGGTCCCTGCCTGCGTCCATGACGGCTCGCAGGTGGCGCTCGAGCTGCGCGGCGCGCGCGTCCACGGTACGTACACACTACGTGCTACATACAAGGTATACATACGTGCGGGTCCCTGCCTGCGTCCATGACGGCTCGCAGGTGGCGCTCGAGCTGCGCGTCCACGGTACGTACACACTACGTGCTACATACAAGGTATACATACGTGCGGGTCCCTGCCTGCGTCCATGACGGCTCGCAGGTGGCGCTCGAGCTGCGCGTCCACGGTACGTACACACTACGTGCTACATACAAGGTATACATACGTGCGGGTCCCTGCCTGCGTCCATGACGGCTCGCAGGTGGCGCTCGAGCTGCGCGTCCACGGTACGTACACACTACGTGCTACATACAAGGTATACATACGTGCGGGTCCCTGCCTGCGTCCATGACGGCTCGCAGGTGGCGCTCGAGCTGCGCGTCCACGGTACGTACACACTACGTGCTACATACAAGGTATACATACGTGCGGGTCCCTGCCTGCGTCCATGACGGCTCGCAGGTGGCGCTCGAGCTGCGCGGCGCGCGCGTCCACGGTACGTACACACTACGTGCTACATACAAGGTATACATACGTGCGGGTCCCTGCCTGCGTCCATGACGGCTCGCAGGTGGCGCTCGAGCTGCGCGGCGCGCGCGTCCACGGCTCGCTGCTCGCGCTCCAGCGCCGCCAGCTCGCCCGCCAGGTACGACGAGCACGCGCCGCCCTGCGGACAACGTATTAGATTGACTGACTGACTGACTGACTGACCAATCAACGAACAGCCGAAAATACTCGAGCTAGGAACTTGAAATTTTACACAGGGATTCCTATTGTGACGTAGGGTAGCACTAAGAAGGGATTTTGGGAAATTCTACCCCTAAGGGAGTGAAAAGGGTTAAAAACTGTTGTATGAAAAATCTAAACCATTAAAGTTATAATTGTCAAATTTACCAGTTTAATAAGTCGTTCAAAAACAAAAATTATTGCATACTTCATTTGTCTCAAAATTTTTACATTGACGGGGTTAAAATAAGGGTTGAAATGTTTAGAAACTGGGTGATTTCCTTCCTACCGGATCAACGCACAGCCGAAACTATTGGAGCTAGAAACGCTTTCATAGAGGTTCCTATTGTGACGTAGGATAGCACTAAGGAAGGATTTTTGGAAATTTGTCCCCTGAGGGGGTGATAAGGGTTAAAAACTGTTGTGTGGATAATTTAAACCATTAAAGTTACAATTGTCAAACTTGGCAGTTAAATAAGTCATTCTAAGACAAAAATAATTGCATATTTTGTTTATCTAAAATTAACCGTAATGGGACGAAAATCAGGGTTGAAGTTTTGTAGAACCGAACTGACGGATCAACGCATAGCCGAAACTACTACAGCTAGGAACTTGACATTTTACACAGAGGTTCCTATTGTGATTTAGGGTAGCACTAGGGAAGGAGTTTTGGAAATTCATCCTTAAAGGGGTGTAAAGGATTAAAAACTGATATATGGAAAATTTTAACCGTTAAAGTTACAATTGTCAAACTTGTCACCAAAGTTATTCATTTTAAGACAAAAATAATTGCTATTTTTTTTTATCTAATACTAACCCTAAAGGGACGAAAATCAGGGTTGAAGTTTTGTAGAACCGAACTGCCGGATCAACGCACAGCCAAAACTACTGAAGCTAGGAACTTGAAATTTTACACAGGGATTTCTATTATAACCTAGGATAGCACTAAGAAAGGATTTTTGGAAATTCAACCCCTAAGAGGGGTGAAAAGAGTAAAATAATTTTGTATTGAAAACCGTAACCGTCGATGTTGCAGATTTCAAACTTGACAACTTTCACTCATCTAAAACCAAAAATAAGTGCATACTTTGTCTACTTAAATTTAATCCTAAAGGAGTAAAAATAAGGGTTGAAAGTTTGTATGGAAAATCAATACTACTGAAGTTATTCGTATGAAAACTTAACTTTTGTCCCTTTCGAACGAATTTTCAAGCGAGAAAACAATCATTCGATACCAAAAATAGTTTTTAAAACTGTATATGAATAAGACCGTTTATCAATTGATCCGATTGGTCTCAAAATCGATATCTGAGTTCCGATAATCTAAAAATGTATTCAGAATTGAAAACGATGGCCGTGTCAGACTCAGAGTCAGAATTGGAAGTTTACGTAAAAGTTACAATGGCATACTTTTAGCGATATAACGTCTACATTATCTTAAACAGGCAGACGATGTTGCGAGCAAATGCTAGTCTTACTATAATTTTAGCCAGTGGTACATACGTTTGTGGGCGGTCGAGTATGGCCTTTTACATTAAAGAGTCTCACAAATCTGTCAACAGTTAAATAGGTCTCGCAAAATGTATCTGGACCCAAAAGTATTCTCTTTTATGTTTTGTGTGTGGGGAACAATTTAAGAAGAAAAAACTCTTTATACTTTCCACAATTTAGATACACTATGTCTAAGTTAACTCTACATTGATGCTTACTGAACTGTATTATATCAACAGTCGTGTTGCGATAAACAGTTTCTCTGATGGATGTTTAATCTTAGAGGCTTTTCTGTTCTCAGCTACTTTGATTTTGTGGTTTTTCATAGTAAGCATATATAGCATACCTCGTCTCCCAGGTCCTTGTCGGGAGTGAGTCTGTCGACGAGCGCAGAGAAAGAGTGCAGGGGAGATCTCCTACACTCATCGCCGAGGGGAGAGCCGCTCTTCATACTCTTCGTGTCTTCACTGTGAGGATCCTCTGATAAGGAAATAGAATTTTAAAGTAGTAGAGCTATACTCTTTTTCTCCCTCGTCAGTGGAGGATTTTCGTGCTCAGCAGAAGGCGTTATGGACAGTACATAATACAGAGACATGGTCTGGTTGTCTTGGACTACATAGTGAGATTATAGAAGACACAATACAAAACACACTTTTCATCTCCCATCCTCATTTCCTTCCCTTCACTGTCCATTATGGGACTGCATCTAGAATCTAAATCTCCAGGATTGTAGACGAATATCAACGGCAGTAATTATAGTCATGCAACAGTTCATAAAATACGTAAACCAAGAAAAATCTGAACCACCTAGCAAAGTATATTACGATCGATATGTCTTGGCGACTCACCAGATCTGTCAGGACTAACGGATCCTTTCCTGGATCCCGGGCTGGAAGGAATGGAATCTGTCCGGGACAACAGCGCGTCCAGCTGTTCCACACCACCCGCTGTACATACAAACATACAAAACTATGATAATGTAGGCATACATTCTATAGGGGAAAATATAGAGAGAGATGAGGGATGTCCACCAGTGAAAAGACAAAATCACAGCATGATGGAGTATAATGGCCTAACCCTTGTCAATCGTACTCTCGGTTATAGAAGAGGCCCGTGCCCTGCAGTTGGACGTATATGGGCTGATACTGGTACAAATACAAATGACGATGAAGAAACTCTATAGTTAAGGTGGTTAATATCAAATTTATCATCTACCAGGTGATGAAGGTGATGAAAGATTAAATAATTAAATACTCACCAGCAGCAAGCTCCTCCATGACAGACTGCTTGCTGATGATCTCGACCGTGCCGCGCGCGGACCGCGACGGTGATAACGGTGATGTAGGACTGATGACAATACAACAAGACTTTTAATATCGCCGCTAACTGCTATTAATTGGGTCTTTTACAGCTTATTATGGCGACTGTAAAACGGGGTAGATGGAAATTGAAAGGTGAAAAGAAACAAAACTGATCAACTGTATATGGAACACGAGATAATTCAACATTGAAAACATGTATTGTTTTATATTGCAGAAACACCAATTGTGTGTTGCATGCTTAAAATATTTTCCCATTAATACACAAAACAAAGACGGGTAATTTTTGTTCACCCTAAGTTTCGATCAACCCCGTTTTACTATTTTTCTCTTATTTACCTCAATGACACAAATCTAAAAAATATTAATATATTATAACTTACAGTTATTGGTTTTCATTAAATTCTAATATTAAAACAAACTAAAGTAATTATATCATACTGAAAAAATACCTCAAAATCAAACTAAAAATAACAAAACAAAATTCATCTCTAGTCACTATCTACCACTAAAGAGTAATGGCGTATTTACCTAACAATACCAGCTCGTGCGTCAGCGATCAGCTTTCTCGCTCTTTCTCGTAACATTGCTTGCCTCTCCTCCTCTGTCATTGGCTAGAAATTATACACAACATTATAATCTTTGAAGTAACAATATCACTCCACAGTAAAAAAGCGTCAATAATAAATACTACAAAAAGTTTATCAAATAGTAGTACAAAGAGAAGGAAAAAATCCCTAATAAAGCCAGGAGAGATAAAACTTTTTTAAATTGAAAAATATAATACAATAATAGATTCTATTGCATGTAAATAAATAAATAAGAATAAATACATCCAACAGTCACATACATAGTCCTGAACCCACACTAAGACCGGGTGTTGTGTTGTGGTAAGAACTACTAGACTTTTCAGCCTCACAAACACCGACACCCGAAACAAATACCTGTGGATCACACAAATATTTGTCTCGGTGCGGGGATCGAACCCGCAACTTCATGTTTCACAGCCGGCGTCTAACCAACTGCGCCACAGAGGCTGTCATGTGTCTGTCTTAGCTGGGTGTGGAAAAGAATAACAAAAAGACCTCCACCTTAAATGTAAAGAGACTAATTTAAACTCTATGTAGCTAGACTTACGGATGGATTTTGTGAAACTACATGCCTATGCGGTGCCAAGGTTGCTGGTGGTAGGATTTTCTTATCCGTCCGCATAAAGAAATACAGACTTACACCATGCAAAAATTTACCATCAGTTGTTTTTTGACGTGATAAAAAAAGCCTACTGCGTTATTTGAAATTTTGTGTCTTTTACACTTGACCATGTATCACGTAATCATATTTGAATTAATAAAAAATAAATGATTGATTATTGTGACAAATATGAACCGCTCTAATTGAAACCAACTTCTAACTAGTAATAATCACTGTATTGTAAACTGGATTTGAAAAGAGCAACACTAGTTTCTTGCCCATTCTTCTCAAGTGAAAATCGCTTTCCTAACCGGGTGGTGGAATAAAAAAACAATACTGAATCTAAATGATGTTTACATTTTTGTGAATTCAGTAAATTTATATTTTCATAAACACTTTACCAGAATCTGCTTCAAGCCATTCCCAGCAATTAAAAGTGACAGGGCCTAAAAGATTGAAGATAAACAACATACCTTCTTAGGGCTCGCATCTCCATTCCTAACACCATTGACGGCTTCAATCTTCGCCTCCTCTTTAGAGTTTTGCCGTCTAATCTTCTCTTTCTCTCTCGCCTCGCGTTTAGTGGCTTCGAGCAGCTGTCTTGCTCGCTCTTTCAACTCATCGTGCCTCGATATCAATTGCTATTGGCCGGGCGACCAATCAGCGTTCAGCGTTTAGAGCGACCAACCACGTTCAAGCACGTTACATGTTTCGACCAATGAGAGCGAAGCGGCGCAATTTCGTCCAATAGCAAGGCGTCACACGCACAAACATGGTATGGTTTGGGATATTTTGTTTGCAAGCGATGTCGATGATGCAATGGAAAGAAATGAAATAAGTTCTGTTTATATGTGGATGTTTCGTTAATATTCTAACTGTACATAACTAGCAAACTGTTATATGAATGTAACTCAAACTTTTGATAGGGCTATATTAATAATCAGGACTATATCTAAATCAAACATAATTTTTAGGATTAATTGTTAGTTAAATAAAATGTCATCAAGGGTGTAGAATATTTCCCTATATTACTAAGCTAGCAGCTTTAACTTTACGAAAAGAAATGGATAGTTACTTTTTTACGTTGTTTAACATATCTTATAATATTTTTTTTTTAATAAGAGATCTTGACGTCATAAATTCTCTATACATAATAATTTTATCTGCTTGCTTGAAATTATCTAAATGGCCAGAAATATGATAAGTTACGAAATTATTGTTCTTGGTAAAAAACAATCATGTCTATTAATTATTTGTTTTCTTGAAAATGTTATTCTTATTTTATTTAGACGATACACAAGTTCAAAAGCTTCTAAATCTACATTACATTAATATCCTTAATTAATTTAATTTTAAATCTAATTTTTAAATTACCGCTATCTATATTCCATCACTAACTCCTACAAAACTTCTAATACACCATGAAAACCTCTCACTACAGCAACGTCTACCGTGGTATTCTACGAGTACACTATCCCACAACTACCCCACAGGATATCTCGTGGGGTTGGCACTGAATCCCACAAACATACACAAAGCCACACAGCATAGTATGAATGTTTCTTACCGGAGTGGGTTTGGGCAGGTCTGGGGACGGTGGATCTGTTTGCTCCGGGTCTGGTTGTGTTAACGGATCTGTGGTTGCCGGTTCAATTGTCAGTGCTTTTGGTTCTGGTTTCTCTGTGGAAGATTGTGTGATTGATTTATAAATATTTTGTTAACTTCCAAAAGTGTTAATTTCATGTCTGGGTGTTTGTAAGATCGAAAAGTTTCTTGTAGTTTCTCATACCCACAACAAGACTCGAACTTAGAGTGGGGTCAGGACTATGTACGTGACTATTAGATGTATTTATTTGATTAGAAAACCTACTTGACGGCTGCTTCGAACAGGTCACTATGAAAACCTTTGGAGGAGATCCGACTGATGATACCAATATCGCATAGAAAAAAAAGAAAACGATGGCTTTGCTGTCGTGATCTCGGTTGATTGCCTGAGGCCCAACATCATTTCATTGTTCCATTCTTTTTCCTTCCCTCTCCTCCGCTTTTAAAAGACAATGCATTTACGTCCATAGTTTCATAGATATTCATACATACATAAATGTATAAATACCTTGCATTTTCCGCTCCACGATGGGGGCGGGGGCGAGCCTATCGCCATATCGGGCATAAATTCCTGACTCCGGACTAATAATGAATAAAAATCCAATATCACCCTGCCCGACCCGGGACTCGAACCCGAGACCTCAGCTTTGCAATCATACCTTAGCCCCAACTGCGCCACCGAAGCAGTCATAGATGTTCAAGGGCGGCGGTAATCAATCAGACGACCCGTTTTGCTATTAAAAAAAATCTTACTTACCAGGTTCAGTATTCCCATTAGTATGCTGTAAGTTCTGCTGATTGGGTTGTTGGTTTTGCTGCTGGTTCGGCTGCTGGGTCGGTTGCTGGTTTTGTTGCTGTTCAGGCTGTTCCTCTTCATCGTCAGAACCGAACGGATCTGTCAGCTCTTTACGAGTCATCAACTTCTCTGGCCTTGTGGGCGGTGGCTAAAATAAGAAATATAATAAAAATAATTATTATATAAGTTTGTTACAAAAAATAAAATTCTTTATACGTAAAGTATAATCGGTATATCCAGACCTCATTAAGATTATTATCGGCGAACCACTTGGTGGAGGGTCGTGGGTCCCTCGCCGGGGATAGAACCTTGCCCAGCAGAGACTTGGACTGGAGCAGTAACCCTCGCACGTCGCGCGCGGGGGACCCGCCCCCCACCACAGCGCCGGCGGGGACCGCGGCGGTCACGCCCGGCTGAGACAGGCGGGAGTCCTGGGACTCTTGGGACCTGGGAATGAACAAAATATTTCATTATGTATGTATGATGTTATGTATCATACGAGTAGACAGGGACTATTGAGAGTCACAAGCTACAACCTTAATACCTATATATTTTACCTCTTTCACCTTAAAGATCCTTTCATACATGTTTGTCCGTTAAAAATACTCATTACTTGCCCATTTCAGAGATGACTTATTTTATACTTCAAATTGATGCTATGACATACTATTATCTTTCTAAATATAAAGCAGAAAAACCAATACAATCCACGTTATAAATGCGTTTTAAAACAATTTCAAAAAAGTCGATAGGAATCGAGTTGTATCGAACCCTTGATACTTTCTCGCGCTTTTCCTCTTTCCCCTCAATTTTCCTAGTATACTTATATGCCAAGCATTACTTTGTAATGGTTTTGCTGCTGTCCATGAGCCGTCGTATCGCGTACCATCTGGCGAATGGCATGCTCTTTATGTTCATTATTACATGCTACAAGGCCTAGTATAGTGGACTCACACAGGGCGCGGTCCCCGCTCGATCCTGGAGCGCCGCATGCTGATCTCCCTGCTGAACAGCTCCTGCGGGAGCGAGCAGTCCGTGTCGTGTCTCCCCACTAGGTATGAAGACTCTGTCTCGTCGTTGCCTGCAAATAAATGCACCCAAAATTCACATATACAGGGTATCTCAAGACCGCGATCGAAAACGAAGCCAGGCGGTAGTTTTAGTGGTTACAGACACGATGCAAATAAAAATTTCACCAAAACAGCGACAGATATTTTTTTAGAATTTTTTAAAAATCATCTTTTTTGGGTGGTAAAAACCTAGTTTTTGCGAAAATAATAATTTAAACCCTTACGTACCATTGCGTGTTGAAAAATAAAGAGATCTGCATCATTATTTTAGGAAAACTATGTAATTTTTACTTGCATTGTGTCTGAAGTCACTAATACTACCACCTGGCTTCGTTTTCGGTCGCGGTCTTGATATACCCTGTATAGTCCTTACCCCAATTAAGTACACGTCTTATGTAGTGTATCAGAATCTAAGAAAAAATGTTTGTCTCATACATCCCACTGCAGGGCTCGGGCCTCCTCTACAAGAGAGGTTAGGCCATACTATTTATATACCGTAGAAACATTTACATACCGTAGAAATTCTTTAGATATTTATTTATTTATTTATTTTATTTATGTTTTATATACAATATAGTATAAAAGCGGACTTAATGCCTGAGGCATTCTCTACCAGTCGACCTTAGGATGGTGCAGAGAAAATGAAGTAGGCGCATAAATATACTGTTTTGATTAGTAAAGTTTATATAAACGATACATACATACATATATATAGATATCGCTATGGTATTCAGGTTTCCTCACGATGTTTTCCTTCATTGTTATAGTGTGTGTGAAAATAGCAAAATCACTTTTGTATATAAAAAATTAATAAATTTGCATTAACTCACCCAATTGTTCAACTTGTAACTCGCTGCCCGTGAAATGCGCACGCAGTTGGAATAGATACGTCATTATCTGAAACAAACATTGATATTCATGAGGTACAAGATTTTGATTCTCAGGTATGAACGATCCCACTGCCTCGACGGCGCAGTTGTACCACAGTAAACACAAAGCTGAGGTCTCGGGTTCGAATTCCGGGTCAGGCAGTGATATTGGATTTTTCTATTCATCAGTCCCGAGTCAGGAATTCGGTCCAGTATGGCGATAGGCTCGCCTCCTAACATCGTGGGACGGAACACACGAAGCGATACGGGAGTATCCTGGTTGCTACCAGTGGAACCTCTGCCTACCCCTTCTGGGAAAAGTTTATGTATGTATATACCGGGTATATCAAGACTGCGACCGAAAACGAAGCCAGGTGGTAGTTTTAGTGGTTACAAACACGATGCAAAGAAAAATTTCGCCAAAACAATGACAGATATTTTTTTAGAATTTTTTAAAAATCATCATTTTTGGGTGGTCAATACGTAGTTTTTGAGAAAATACTAATTTTAACCCTTACGTACCATTGCGTGTTTAAAAATAAAGAGGTGTACATCATTATTTTAGGAAAACGATGTATATATCACCCAAATACGACGATAAGTAAAAAATTTAAAAAAAAAGTTGTCGATTTTTTTCTCGAAATTTTTATTTGCATTATGTCTGAAGTCAGTAATACTACCACCTGGCTTCGTTTTCGGTCGCAGTCTTGATATACCCTGTATGTAATATACGCAAGAATGGCTTGAAAATCAGCGACACCGGCATACCCTTCCTTCTACTATCCTCTAGTAAAATAAAGTTAGGTCTTATCCCATCCTATATCCTATAGGTTATGAAGGCTATACTCACGGCGAGTTTATCAGGAGTGGGCCTGGCACAGACATCAGCAGCGGTCAGTACTTGGGAGATGCCCAGCTTCCCACTCGCCTCTAGAGCGGTGCGGAGATTCTTCTCAGCATCGTCCGGTTGCAGGCCGGAGAAGTCACTACAATTCACAAAATATAACATCATGACATATTTTGGTATTGATGGATGAAAGTATTATGTTGTATTTTTGATGGAGCATTGTAATATCTAGTAATTATTATACTTGCAGTGAATACGGGCTGTGAATTTTGAGCATAATTTTTTCTATTAAAAATATTTCAATCTTAGCTAATCACCATGCATGTGAATTGTAAGTTTTTCGATTTCTCTCTCTTTCTCTCCCCTCTTCAACTCAAGGAAGTCCACTGCTGATCATGAGCCTCCCCCAGGCAGTGATGGTTTTTGATTTGTAATCCCCCAATTTTTCATTGCACCTGCTTTTGATTACTTCGTACTTTTTACGCATTATTATCAATAAAATTTTCTATAATTTGTGATCTCAAGGAATTATAGTAAACTATCAAAATCACACGAATATTGATGTATTTTAAATGCAAACATACCTATATCACAATAAGGTTTATATTCTATTGTCGATATGACCTTATTAATGCATGAGATACACCATACGAAACTAAAAATATACCCACATAAAATCTAAAAGCACTTGCCTCCTTAACAACATGTACACACAACTTTCAACTC
This sequence comes from Deilephila porcellus, assembly GCA_905220455.2. NCBI lineage: Eukaryota > Metazoa > Arthropoda > Insecta > Lepidoptera > Sphingidae > Deilephila > Deilephila porcellus. Next base: position 691,643 of record LR999996.1, on the reverse strand, counting down.
TACCTCCCACACATAGAGTCTACAATTGAATACTCACATGAGATCAGGGCGGAAGCGGTGTATGATGGCGCAGAAGGCCAGGCCAGAGCGGAAGCTGGTGGTGAGGTTGGTGACGCGACACGACTTGTACTCGCGGGTCACCGACTGACACCACTCTAGAAGGTCTTGCACCTGGAATATAATGGTAGGGTAGTGGTCGTCTGGATTGTTATGATAAAAATATTATTACAGGCAGGCATTCTTATCCCAGAAGGGGTAGGCAGAGGCGCCACAAGGACACCCACATTTCGCCTTGAATGTTCCGTCCCATGACGTGATAGGGGCGAGCCTATCGCCATATCGGGCACAAATTCCTGACTCCGGGCTGATAATGAATAGAAAAACCCAATATCACTTTGTCTGACCCGGGATTCGAACCTGAGACCTCAGCTTTGTAGTCGTACCGTAGTACAACTACGCCTCCGAGGCAGTCATAATACTTATGATCATGATACTTATCGTATAATATTTATCACAACTAACCGGTGTCTTATCCTTATCAATCTTCCCGGGGAAAAGCCGCTCCATATCAGCAGTAGGCGTCCTATCACTATCATCATCCATCTCATCGTTCTTGTCCAGATTAATATCATTCAAATTGGTCTTTAACTCCAACGGCTTAAGGTTCCTTTTCGCTATCGTCTTGGGCTTGAAGACTATCGGTTTTAGTCCATCCAGGCTTGTATCTATTGGCTTCGTATCAATTTTGGGTGTGCTGGTATAATTGTAGTTCAGATTGGTGAAATTCAAGTTGGTGATGGGATTGGTGATGTTGGTGATGGGTGGTTCTTCTGGTACGGGGGTGGTGGCGGCTTCAGGGGAGATGGGAGCGGTGGGGGTGCGAGAGTTGTCGAAGTTTAGACTCTGCACGCTGTTGGGGGTGGCCGCTACGTCACTGTTTGTGAGGCTTTGCGTCATCTCTTCCACCTGCTGGCGTAGATCCAGCATCTGAACAGAAGTTTAAACATTTATTTATAACAAATTATCCAATACAATTACAAGCTGTAAATTTATTGAAAAAAATCAATGAATTTTTATACCGAAATTGAATTGAAATCATATGACATCATAATTGTTATGTATGTAATACATAGGCTATACAACCTACATACGTAGGCAGTACGTGGCTGTGCCTCTGCGTGTGAAAATAAAGCAGTTGGTTGACAGCACGCTTGGGTTTGATCTGTGTCCGTATCGTAATTAACAATAACCGTTTCCCAAACACAATATTTAAATGGATTCATCGTTGACAAATAAATAATCGTAGCATGGCAGAAATTCAGTAATCAATTTATTTATTTTTTATTGCAATGAATGGCGAGACGAGCATGCCATTCGCCTGATGGTAAGCGATACGACCGCTCATGGACAGTAGCAAAACCAAACAACACCATGAATTACAAGACAATGCTTGGAATTCCACTGCGCTCGCCATCCTGAGACATAAGATGTTAAGTCTCAATATGTCCAGTAGTCACTCTGGCTACAATGTCCTTCAAACCGAAACACAACAGCGCATTTACACTGCTGTTTGTTGGAGAAATAGACATTGAGGTGGTACCTACCCAGGCGGCCTTTCACATATGAGAGACCTACCACCAGTAAAATTGTCTAGGGTAACATATTTTTATCCATCCACTGCACTGAAATAAAGGGGCAATGAAGTCACTTTGTATGTTGTATCCGCCCATATACATCCCACTGCTGGGCACGGGCCTACTCTACAATCGAGGGTACGATTGAGGGTGGTTAGGCCATATAGTCCACCACGCTGGCCTAGTGCGGGTTGGCGGACTTACATACCGTAGAAATTCTTTAAAATTGCTACGTTATGCAGGTTTCCTCACGAAGTCACTTTAAAAATAATAAAAATACAGTGTATAAAACATGTATTTCAAGACATACCTGTCTAGTAGAGTTATCTGAGAGAGTGTAGTCATCTTCATCCAAATCTTCCAGTACCGCGATATCTGAGTTGTTGTTGACTGACAGCAAGCTGGCTAGAGACTGCATGTCTTCGTCTCTGAGATCAAAATTATTGATTAATGGTTATTTAAGCATAGGATTGAATCTTCTAAACTGTTTTGGTTATTTAAGAATAGGATTGAATCTTCTTAACTGTTTTGGTTTAAATATGAAGGATTTTTTTAAGCTAAGTTTACAATTCATCGCTTTATTGGTGAAGTAAAAATATTTATATTTAAAGTTTATTTTTCTAAAAGTATTGTCAGATAGTCAGATAGCCAGTACCAGCCGTAAATTCATACATAGGTCAAATCTTAAAAAATCTGTTATTAATAAATAAATACAAATACACCCAACAGTCACATAAATAGTTCTGACCCCACACTAACATCGAGTCTTGTGTCGTGGGTATCAGGAACTACGAGACACTTTTCGGTCTCACAAACACCCAGACCCGAAACAAATACTTGTGGTTCGCATAAACATTTGCCTTGGTGCGGGGATCGAACCCGCGGCCTTTTGTTTCACAGCTGACGTCTAACCAACTGCGCCACGGAGGCTGTCAAATACCAAATCATAACAAGTTATTAATGAACTGCTCTGATTTAAACCAACTTGTAATTTTTGTAATAATCACTACATTGTAAACTGGTTTTGAAAAGAGCAACACTAGAGTTTCTTGCCCGTTCTTCTCTAGTGAAAACCGCTTTCCGAACCGGGTGGTAGTTCAAAAAATGACTGAATCTAAACAATGTTGAACATTTTAATGGATTCAATAAACTATTTTCATTTTCATTTTCACCATAAGTCAAACACAATATTCTTTAATACTAACGTGGCCTGTCCCTCGCGCAGCAGCACGCAGTGTAGAGTGAGAGAGAGCGATGCCGCGGCCACTTTGTGCGTGGTGGGCTCCAGGGTTAGACAGAGAGATCGTTGTGACGGCTCCAGACTCGCGTACTTGCGCATGTTGAGAGAACACGCGGCTAGGCGACGCCGCTTGCCCGTTACTGACACCTGATATTAATGTATTATTACTTCCCCATGTAACCTTGGAGATAATGAACTCTCCCCTCCTTATTCTTAAAATATATATCGTAACCACAAGCCCACTTATGAACATCGACCTTCTGCAAGAATTTCCACAGCAACTTGTTGAAAACGGTCGGCTTCCAAAAAAATTTCAAATACAACATGTGTAACATTCGCGTAAATCTAAGAAATCACTAAATTTCTAATAGTTTGGACGCAGAAAAAAGTAGCGCTTCTTGAGCCTTACGGCAAATCTCTTGCATCATATCTTTTTTCTGCGAGACGAAAGATAATCAAGAGACGCTACATACAGCGTCACTGAGTATAATCTAATAACACTTCATTAACTGCCCTAATCAACGTCAGTACTTACATCTTCAAGCACGAAGGTCCAGTCCTTATCTTCTAACTCATTGGTCCGAGAGTCCTTGAATAGAGTCACCGCGACCGTTCGGTTCTCGGGCACCGGGTAGATCACTGAACCCCTGAGGAAAACAATATTTAGGACTTGATGAAATAACTGTCATGAAACAAGGAAGACAATGATATGAAGATTAAAACTCACCTCCAAAAGTATGACATAATTGTTAAGTTAAAAAAAAAAAAAAAAAAACAAAAAATATAATAGAAATGTAGCCAAAGTAATTACTGGACATATTGAGACTTAACATCTCATGTCTCAGGGTGGCGAGCGCAGTGGAATGCCAAGCATTGCCTTGTAATTCATGGTGTTGTTTGGTTTTGCTACTGTGCATGAGCGGTCGTATCGCTTACCATCAGGCGAAGGGCATGCTCGTCTCGCCATTCATTGGAATAAAATAAAAAATGACTTACTTGAGAGGATCTTTGAGTGACGGCTCCCATTCTAAAGGTTCTGTGATGACGCGTCGAGACCTTCGAGTCCATACTACACTCAGCTTGTTGGGTTTCCTAGAGCGAAAGCATAATTCTTATTTGTATTACTAGATCTTCAGTGGATTAAATATAACGAACCATCTGGGCAGCTACCATCGATTTGTCCTGCAGTACCGTTGCTCCTATTTATACGATATTCGTGGGGTGGCTGGTAGCGGTTGGCGACGATGGGCTGAAGATCGAGCCCAGTGGCGTGCTATGGGAGAGGCCTATGTCCAGCAGTGGACGCAGAAGGGCTGATGATGATGATGATGATGCGCAGGCTTGTCGCGGACCATCAGGCGAACGAACTACTTGTTTCGTCATTTTCTGGCATTGGATGGTTAAGGACACGCCTAGCCGTCAATGGAACGGTTTGCCATCACACGTGTTCCCTCCTTCCTATAAACCTGGGTCCTTCCGCCGTAGCGTGAAGAGGCATCTCAGCGGGCCGGCATGATTGTATCGAATTGTATGAGATTACCATCTGATGCTATTCGATACCCTGTCTGGACGCATTAGCACTTACCACCAGGTGCAATGCAGTCACTGTGCTTTGCCAGAATAAAAAAATATCCTAAAAAATATCTGGTTTAGGCTAGTGAAACTAGCATTCCCACCGACAGGGTACCGGGGTACCGATAGGGTAACTAAAAAGCTTTCCTATCACAAACAAGACTGCAAATCGTCCCTCCAATATACCCTTCAGTATCTTCTTCTTCTTCTACTACTTAGGCGTTATCCCGGCCGGTGCCAGGGCCCGCCTTCCGGCAGAGTCTCCTCCATTTCGCCCGGGCTTCAGCATCCTCAAGTATAAAAGCTATTCACCTTGAAAATAAAGGAAGGAACAGTGACATACCATTTAGGCGAGGTCTCAAGGTCCACACGGTGGTAGGAAGCGGTGTACTGGAACTTGGCAGCTCGCTTGTTGACCCGCTGCAACCTCTTCCACACAGACGCCATCTTATCACACTCTGGCAACAAACACTTCATCACTGAACTGTTTTAAGCACCTGATATAGTCCAGATTACTAGCTTAGAGTGCCAACCCGCACCAAACCAGCGTAGGGGACTATATGGCCTCACCACTCTCAATCGTACTCTCGTTTGTAAAGGAGGGCCGAGGATATAGATACAGATAGTCCAGATTAATGAAACAGTTCTGATTGTTCAATAAGGAAATATTTGCAGCAATATGCATGCGTGATATGATTTCAATTAAAAACAATTGGGTTTAAATTAAATTGAGCACGTTTTGATTTTGGCACAAAGATATTAATTACTTTTGCTTGATCTAAATTTAAACTGTTTTAAATGACGAGTGAATGATTTAACATTTTCTAAAATATAAATTGACAATCAATGAAAAATTTAATTTCGAACAGCGTGTTGTAGACTCGGTACAATGTTACAATGCGCTACATTGAACATGAAGTGACTTGATCATTTTCATGCAAGTCTTGTCAAGTTATAAGAAGTTAACTAGTGAGTCAAAACATAATTGGCAGGCGACGTATACGTATATTTAGGCAAAAGAACATGAACAAGTATACATACAATACACACAAAGTACTAAAAGTCACAGATATTCCTAAGGACTTGAACCCACCCCACCGTCTCGACAAATTATAAATAATAAAAATAAATACACCCAACAGTCACATACATAGTCCTGAACCCACATTGAGATCAATTAAGTCTTGTGTCGTGGGAATCAGAAACGAGAGACTTTTCGGTCTCACAAACACTCAGACCCGAAACAAATACCTGTGGATCACACAAATATTTGTCTCGGTGCGGGGATCGAACCCGCGGCCTCCCGTTTCACAGCCGGCGTCTAACCAACTGCGCCACGGAGGCAAACATCTTATTTGTTCTTTACCAACAAGCCTCAAAGCATTATTATTTACATTGAATACTTTAAGGCTCAATTGCATAAAGTAACTTTGCCCATAACTTTGACTTTAACAATATCATCAGTCGACAGCCTCTGTGGCGCAGTTGGTTAGACGCCAGCTGTGAAATGAGAGGCCGCGGGTTCGATCCCCGCACCAAGAGAAATGTTTGTGCGACCCACAAATATTTCTTTCTGGTCTGGGTGTTTGTGAGACCAAAAAGTCTGTCGTAGTTCTGATACCTGCGACACAAGACTTAATTGATCTTAATGTGGGGTCAGGACTATGTATTGACTGTTGGGTGTATTTATTTATTATTTATCATCGCCATTTGTGACGTATTTGACATTGCTAATGTATGGGATTGACGTTTTCAAAGTCAAAGTTATGGGCAAAGTTACTTTGTGCAACTGAGCCTAAGTGATTTATATTTATATTTTTATTTATATTTATCTATACGAGTGGTTGTACAACGTACATATAGTTGTAATCTGTGCTCGTTATCAGCGCACTACTATGGCGGAAGGCTCGGTGTCGTGTTACCCTTGATAAAGTTTACTACCGATTTATATAAAGCATTGTTTTATTGACAATTATTTTTATATTCAATGTTTTTTTTTGTGTAGGTCAGGTTAATGACTCAAGCTAATGATGGCAAGTGATTCCTGGAAATGAATATTTAAATAACATGGGTCGTAAAGCGTTGCTGGCTTTTCGAAATAGGGCGGGAAGTGAAGGAAAAACAATGGGAGGTGGAAGGGCATAGTAGGAATTCTATTGAGAGAAATAATAAGTCTAAATCGTTTATTTTATATCTTAGCTGAGGTCTCGGGTTCGAGTCCCGGGTCGGGCAAAGTGATATTGGATTTTTCTATTCATTATCAGCCCGGAGTCAGGAATTTGTGCCCGATATGGCGATAGGCTCGCCCCCTATCACATCATGGGACGGAACATACAAGGCGAAATGTGGGTGTCCTGGTGGCGCCTCTGCCTACCCCTTCGGGGATAAAGGCGTGAGTTTATGTATGTATATATGTACCCAATTTAAATGACCCTTTATTTTCCCTATATAAAATCTTTCTACCTTTACACAATCCATACAAACAAGACTCATCTTTTACCCCAACCTTCTACACAACAGAGCTCAACCTCAACTAGCTATGTATTACGTCACACAATCCAATTAGTTGTAGCAGTATAGGTGTCTGCCTACATACACCCACGTAACTCTTCTCGATGATCTCACTACTTTGTTTGCTCACTACATTGTCAAATTGTACTCAAATGTATTAATGAGTCTGTGATATTTACACAATCTATACATATGTACCTATAATAAACTTATAACCGATCGATGTTTGCACATGGAAGTAAATGAGAAAAACTAATATGGGGTGTCTGTATTAACGTAATAGAACCCAAAACAATTATTTTTAGTCTGTCTAAATTTTTGTCTGTTTGTCTGTGCGGTTGTGGCCGATGAACTCAGAAACGGCTTAATGGATTTCGATGAAATTTGGTATGGAGGTAGCTGACAACCTGGATTAACGCTTATGCTACTTTTATCCCGAAAAAAATTGTATTCCAGTGGGATGAGGAAGGAATGTAGGATATATTTTTAGGATAAATTTGTTACTCTTTTATACTCAAAGAGATGGGATGGGACTGAATTATATGCCGAGAATGAGACGCAACGGGCGGGATATAACGGGTCAGGACGGGTCGGGATGGGAAATTCAAATTTGAAATAAAGTTAATCACGCGACAAAGCTTGCGGGCAGAAGCTAGTAGGGATAATATAAATACGTTTAAAAACAGTCTGTGAATAAGGCCATAAGAGGCTGACAAGCACGCAGGCCATCTTAAGGGAATAATGAAACCAAAGGATCTCCATTGATCCAGAGATCGGAACGGTCAACGAACTATCAAATCGGTTGGAGTTTAAAAAAACACACACCTGATATGTAATATTTACAGCCTGGCGCAGTTCTGTAGACGCCGGCTGTGAAACGAGAGGCTTCGGGATGAGAGATAATGGGAGAGGAACTGAAAAAAATGTTTGTGAGGCCCACAAGTATTCGCCTCGGGTCTGGGTGTCTGTAAGGCCGAAAGTCTCTCGTAGTTTCTGATTCCCACAACACAAAGTTCGATCTTAGTGTGGGGTCAGGGCTATGAATGTAACTGTTGGGTGTATTTATTATTGTTAAAAGTGTTACGCATTTAACACAGTGCGTCTAAGTTACTCCGACACAAGTGCATGGCGCAAGTAGGATCGGCATGCAGTCTATTAATACTACCGCCAACACGCTTTGTTAGATAACCAATCGCAATTACACAAGCATGCCTTTATCCCTGAGGGGTAGGCAGACCCAATATTCCATCTATAGTTGGAAGAGTATTTTTCATTGTGTTTGATAAAGATGTGGTTAGTCGGCACAGTTGGTTATACGCCGACTACGAAACGATAAACTTTAGGTTCGACACCCTTGACAAATGTGTGCGTAATTTACAAATTTATTTGTTCCGAGTGATGTGAGACATATCTCTCGTAGTTTCTGATATATTTTTTAGATTAGATATATTTTTTAATTGGAACTACTAATTAATTTATAATGTCGCATATGGTGATGGTCTCTCATATGTGAGAGGCCACCTGGGTAGGTACCACCGCAATGTCCATTTCTCCCACTAAACAACAGTGTAAATTCCCTGTTGTGTTCCGGTTTTAAGGACACTGTAGCCAAAGTAACTACTGGACATAATGAGACTTAACATCTTATGTCTCAGGATGGCGAGCGCAGTGAAATGCCAAACTATGCTTTGTAATTCATGGTGTTGTTTGGTTTTGCTACTGTTCATGAGCAGTCGTATCGCTTACCATAAGGCGAATAGCATGCTCGTCTCGCCATTCACATAAATAAAAAAATATAAAATATGGTAGCACCTAAAGCGTTCGAAAACTACAAATTTATACGCTCTTCAAATATCAAGTTCGCAATTTTTGGCACCAATCCTACTTTAGTACGAATTCACAAGAATGTATTCAACACAATTATCCCGTTTCCAATTTAAACATCGAGCATTCTAGAAGTGTTTATAATACGCAATATTAATTATTTTGCGCTCAATTTACAACAATATCATTTTCATGAGGTTTTCCCAGTCTAAATATATCGTCATATAACAATTGCTTTGTGTTAAATAATATTATTTGTATTTCTAACTATGCGTTATTTTAATTAATATTTACTAAGTATTTCGTCATCTTGTGTTATGGATGGCCTATTTTCAACAGGACTACAGTCTGAAGAGACTTCCTGTGGCTGAAGAAAGAAAGAGAGAATAAAAGAGGGAGAAGCTTAGCCTAACGTTACAATAGGCGTTGAGAGCCTATAGCCATGCTAGAGATTTTTCGGGTTAAAATTCGCTCACTTGCTCGAGGGAATTAATAAACTTAGCAAAATATGGGTAGCATTAGTGTTACCTCTGCTTAGTCCCTTGGGAATATATGCGTAAAGTTATGTACTTAAGTGTGTTATTTAAGTCTACGAGTATTATAACAGTAAGCCATGTTTTCCTGCACACCACTATTAATTAAAACAAAACATCGAGTATATTACATCTGCGTCGCATCTGCGAAAACAAATTACGTTTATAACTCGGCAAAGTGCATTGTATTATAATAAAAGGATTATCAGAAATCGAGCCTTCATCGTTCGTTGACTTTTTATTGATTACATATAATTAAGGTCCTTTGTTATTGCATCAAAGAAAATTATTAAAATAAGTGTGATGACCCCCTACGAAGATATAATTGTATCGCAGACTTCACAAATTACAAGAAACTTATTAATATCTAACATGCCAAAAACATTCGTCCAGACTTGATCAAACTTTATCTCCTTTTATCGGCTTTTTATCCCGGAACCCAGCACATTTGATAGGTATCCCTGATTCTACCATCCGGACGAAAACATACATCCTGGCAACACCAAATTATAGAATATATGAGGTCACACATGTATCCAGGCCGTAAATGATTGAAAAGGAGTCATTGACCAACTTCCTTGTTTACTGAGCAGTAATTAGCAATGTCGGCCGACCAGTGGTTTGACCTCAGTCGCGATAAAAACGTTAATTAAACGCATTACTGTTATACATTGTCTGTCAGTATCGGCCTTGTTGGCTCTCTCCCTCTCTCTTCAGCCAGTGATAATCCACTGCTGACCATAGGCCTCTCCCAAACATCTCCACATCGACCTGGAAATGGCCTGCATCCAGCGACTTCCTGCAACTTTCCTTGTTGGTATAGTGGGTTGTGAACCGCGCGGGTCCTGGATTGGATTGGTTGGTGTGGATCCTCTATCGAGACTGCGCTGCGTTTTACTAAATCAAGCTCATTGTAGTCACTCCGTGAAGCGAGCATAAAAAAAGAAAATTAAAATCCCTGATCTGAGTATTGTGAGAACGAATATTCATTGTTATTTCTGATATCCACTAAAAAAGCCTTATATTACAGTCCAAATTAATAAATGATCACAATCTCTATCTAACGACCAATCTTCAAAATAGACCAATCGGATCAAAGATATACCGACACGCCCACATTTAACTTATCTTTATTGGTTTATTTCGGGATCAATCCTTAGATTAATATTGCCACTAGTGTAAAGTAGGGACTATTGTAACTGTTATGTATATTTATTTTAATAAGTAAGTACGATGAGTAAGTATGTACATTTAACGCTTTATCCGCGGAAACCGCAAGAACGGGAATATTTACATTATATTTAATACATTTTCCTGATCGTGCAGTTGTTTGGTATTTAGGTCAGCTTTATAACTAAAACCCCCAGTTTCTAACTTATGCACTAAAAGAACTTGGGTCCTATTTACTTACAACATCGTTAAAACCTGATTCGATTAGTAGCAGTTCGTGAGGAACTGGGTTGAATTCCCCTGTCAGGTACTCAAATTTATGTGACATTATTAGGCTTCTAATAATCTCACTCAATTAACAAAACAGGACAGCAAAGCCGTCACTTCACATCAATTTCTGTCATAATGATACTACTTCGGTGAAGCCAGCTCATTCACAAATCACAGTAGTGCGAGATAAAAAAGCTGACACAATATACTTGTATTCGCCAACACATGTCCCGCGCACATGGTTCGAAATCCATTTACATCAAGAATCTAGGTCTTACTTAGTAAGATGAGCTCATACTTCCTTAGAATCGTATTTGCGGTATCAGATACCATGACTCAATATATTTGTAATCGAATAATTTGCATTTATTATCGATTCTACGATAAACCTATGTGATAATAATTACGTTGTAGTAGGAAGGACGTTTATTATGTGAAACAAAAGCCGGCGAATTCGATTACGGCACCAAGAGAAATGTTTGTGTGACCCATAAGTTTTTTTTAAGTCTGTATGTTACGAGACGGCAAAGTTTTTTGTAATTTCTGATAAGTGATGATAAAATATTTGTATCTTAATATAGAGCCAGGATGCGACTATTGGGTGTAATAATTTATTTAGTTATGACATTTATTATTCTTTCCTTAACTGACATTTCAGTTAGTCAGCTCCATATAATCTTTATTATGCCTATTGCAGAATTATTTATTTCTCATTATTATTTTTGGTTTTCAAAGCTGTAAATCTGATTTCAAACCTAATAACCCCATAATGTGGACTAAAGCATAATCCCATAATTTGGCCTAGGTCATGTGGACTGAGCTTAAGAATACTAAAAATAACTTGAAAAGTCAGAAGTGTGTCTACTGGTTTCAAACCCGAGACCTCCATTTCTATAACAACTGAGCATTAAGAAATCAACATAATGACCTTAAATCACATATATTATTTCAAAAACACAGTATTTTTACACACACAATATGTTTACAAACTCATTTTCAATAACAAAAAAGGTTACATCAGACAAAGGTCAAGTTTAGATATTCTGAGTCATTTATTTAAATAAAAACATGATACAAATTGCATGTCATGGATTCAGTGTGTTGGAGGAAATACCTAAAATTTGATTTTATTTATATGTGCTAAATATTACCCTTAATAAAAAATATTCAGAAATGTAATTTAAATTTGAATTGAAAAATGAATAAACCTTGTGTGGGTTTTTTTATGATATTTCCTTTATACTAACAACAGAAATTGGTGCCCGATATGGCGATAGGCTCGCCCCCTATCACATCGTGGGATGGAACATGCGAGGCGAAATGTGGGTGTCCTGGTGGCGCCTCTGCCTACCCCATCTGGGATAAAGGCGTGAGTTTATGTATGTATGTACTAACAACAGACTGAACAGACTGAGGTAGTATTTGATCCCAAGACACTCTGCAAGCTTTTTAAAGTTACTAATGTCATCTTTGTCTTTGCCTGTCTTTATGCTTACATGGGGTCAATGAAACATGAAATTATCCATGTATGACTGGCAGCTTAGCTAGCATAAATTGTATTGGGTAAGCCTCTTACGGCCTTACTCAGAGACGTTTAATTTCTATTAAATTGTTCCTTATATATATTCATATTTAATTGACATTTAATGTCTCTGAGAATAGCAGTAAGTCTATTATGCTGTTTACATTAGGTATACATAAGGCAGCAGGTAAACTTTAAATGTTTTAAATAATACCAATGGAAATCTCTTAGGGAGGATTTCAGTGTTTTTGTACTATTAATGCATTCAATATTTTTACTAGTACTAGACATACATCAGCAAAGGTAATGGTTCATTCCCAGGATATGAACCAACAACGTCTAACTTGGTAGCCTAGTTGTTTTTAAACTGAACTAGTGAAGGGATCCAGCAAGAATATGATACTGTCCATTTAAAAATACTTTGGATGTAATATTATGTTCTCAAGTTTAATAACTACAATTTGGAATCAAAATGTGTGGACATGTTAACTGTTTCCTTTTTAAAATGATTATTGTTAAATACTTTTTGAAGTAGATACTTGTTTGATGTGTGAACTTCCTGTGGCAATAATGATGATGATTGTTTATTCAAGGATAACAATTGTCTTTGAATGAAGTAATTTCTTTTTATGAGTGGAACCTTTGTACAATTTTATTTGTTGGCCTTATTTGGTACAAATGATCATTGATAAATATAGTTAATAGTGTTTAGATTTTGCAATGAATAAGGAAATAGTCAATTATTTAATGTATGTTTGTTTATGGACTTAATGTGGTTCAAAAAGGAAAATTGTTTTATTGATGTTATTATAAGTTTGTCTAGATATTTTTATATTTAAAAAAATTATAAATAAACTGAAGGTTTTTGTTTGTGTGTTATATTTTCTATAACTGCTTCAAATAAATGCGAATATTTGTTTATCTATGAAAAACCCACAAAAAAGGTTGAGTTTAAATAACATGAGTTTTCAAAATTGACTGATGAGGTTTACCATGTTTTATAAGGCTGTGTACACACTGCAGAGTACACACAGCCAGCCTTGAAAACATAAAACGATCGTCGAGTGGAGATGAACAAACAAACAGACGCAGTAACAGACATGCGCGTACTACAAGGCTAAAAATAAAATCACGAAGCCCTACTTGAAATCCCGATGACTCTGCACTTACGAGTTAAAGTTCAAAGAACTCCATGATATCACCAACACCTCGACTAACACAAATACTACAACATAATTAACAGATTAAAAACACTTCACATTATTTAGTTTTACGATATCCATAAATATTACTTACATTTACAGTCAATCGTATTGTATCAGCAAAACGGGGTCATTTTAACACTCAGCACTCGTTTTTGTCACTGAATATTTACAACTGCACTTCGTCACGCGATTTTTAAAATGTGTTTCACAATTTCGGTCTCTTATTCACTTTATTTTTGCAATAATTATGGTTTTTTTCTCGGAAAAAATTGACTATTTTTTGACGTTTGCCGAGATCGATGTTGCTATGGTTTTGTACTATTATCTACTATGGTAGAATCCGTAGAATATACCATGTTTCTGTAGCCAGAGGAAAATACCCGCTGATATTATACCGTTTTAAAATTGCTTATTATCTTTGAATCATTGAAATTAATATATTACTATTAAAAGTGCAATATTATTGGCCACGCAAAAATGTATTTCTATTATATTATTATTTAAATATTTTTATTATCAATCAGCACCTTTTTAGCAACAACCAAACGCAATGAAGTCAAAAATGTCCTTTGAAATTCATAATTTGTCAAACATTCAAAATATGAAGTGATTTTCACTGATTTAACCTTATTTACAAGTTGATTGTGTAATATTTACTCGAATTATAAAATTGTTGCATTTCTATAAATCGGTTTACATAATACGTGATATATATCTAAATGACCGGTTGAGGTTATGAAATTACTCTCACTTATATTTCTTCGTGAAAAATTCTCCAACTGTTATGAAATATTAAGGAATATTAAATAAATTACGTGATAATGTCGAGAATACTACACAATCGAATGAGGTGAGCTTGTATATTACGATCGTTTTCAGCACTTTATTTTATTATCTTGTTTTATCTCCAATGAACCGTATTTATAATAGTTTTCTTATTATTCCTGTTACTATGGTACGACTAAGGTGTTAATCTGTTCATTAATTAAGTTTCTTAGCTGTGACCTTGATCATTGGCTAAGATATTTTGGCACTAATCTTTATTTATGATCTTGTAATACACAAACATGAAAAGTCCTTTAGAATATAAATAATTATTTTTATGCTCATTCAAAGCCAACTCGGTTGGAATATGAGGCCGTCCTTGACCTCATTTACTGTTCCTACTTGTGAAACTAATTTCCTATTAAACTAAGTCTTATTATTACCATTCTTGCTGTCCTATTATTTATTATTAGAACCGTAACATTTTATGTATACTAGGAAACTACAGTTAATTTTGTCCATAGGCTGAATGGGCTAGTTTAATCTTGTTGGTACCACTGTGTTTCAGAATACCCAAACTAATACCAATTTTGCTGTAGTATTTTTTATCTCTCTAATTGACAATAAGTTAATAGTTCCCGCCCATTTAAAAAAAACGCATTTCATAATTTTAAAAAATGAAAAATATCTCCATACTTCTATAAATACACTTCCATCACCTACAATGTTTATATTTTAAACTAGCTTCTGCCTGCAAACTTCGTGTGCGTGATTAACTTTATGGAAATTAACTTTATTTGGAATTTCCCATCCCGTCCCGTCCCGTTATATCCCGCCCGTCCCGTCTCATTCTCACTCAAGGCATGTAATCCAGTCCCATCCCTTTGAGTATTAAAAGTAACACATATATCAGAATTCCTTCCACATCCCATAGGAACGCATCATTTTTCGGTATAAAAAGTAGCCTAAGTGTTAATCCAGGGTGCCAGCTACCACAAATCAAAATCCATTAAGCCATTTCTGAGTTCATCACGCACAACTGCACAGACAAACTAACAAACAGACTTAAGTTCTAAAAATCATTGTTTTGAGTTCTATTACATTAATACAGGACCCCCATATTAGTTTTTCTCGTTTATATTCCATGTACAGACATCAATCTGTTAAAAATTTATTAAATGTGTTAGATCACAATCCTATAATTTTTTTTCTCAATTTTCAGATCATCCCTGAAACGATCATCATGGTCATGTGTAGACAAGCGAGCAGTAGCATTCTCAATATGGACAGGCCGCAGTATGCTCCTGCACAAGCCCCTGGACCCGAGCCTCATCCACCGACGGAGGTACGGAATGCTCGTAGCACGGGCAGTGAGAGGGATGCTCAAGATACGGTATCTACTGCTGGGTGGTGCTGTAGGTGGAGGGATGACGTTAAATAAGGTATAATGCCTACGTAATTTTATAAACTGACTTGAGAAAGTGACTGTACTTCACATGAAGATAAGTACTAAGTACAGTGCTATTGTGATTGTTCCGGTGGCGCAGTTGTACTATGGTATGATTGCAAAGCTGAGGCCTGAGGTTCGAGTCCTGGGTCGGGCAAAGTGATATTAGATTTTTCAGTTCATTATCAGCCCAGTCAGGAATTTCTGCCTAATATGGCGATAGGCTCGCCCCTTATCTCTTCATGGGACGGAAAATACAAGACTAAACATGGTTGTCCTGGTGGCACCTATGCCAACCCCTTCTGGGAAAAAGGCGTGATTTTATGTAAGTATGTATGTATGTATGTATGTACAGTGTTATTTAGGTAGAATACCGAAAAGTAATAAATATTAAATCTTCTATTAATTGGTAACAATATCTCATGGTGTTCTATCAGCAATGCACCGCATTTACCAAAAGGTGCATTGTAGTCATTTTGCCATGATAAAATATGAAAAAAGAACTGGTGTCTGCTCTCCAATAAATTAACACAGTATCATTTTTTTACTGTCTACATTTTAACACTGCCTGTTGAATACAATAATTGTAGTTATGACACACCTATTTGCTTCCATATTTAATCAATAATACATAATAATGTGCATAATATAACCATTCATTGTATATGTAAAATTCTCTTGAGGAAGTCTGCATGTGACTTGAATATAAATTAAGTGGAAGTCATTGTGCACTGCCTCGGTGGCGTGGTTGTACTACGGTACGATTACAAAGCTGAGGGCTCGGGTTCGAATCTCGGGTTGAGCAAAGTGATATTGGATTTTTCTATTCATTATCAGCCCAGAGTCAAGAATTAGTGCCCGATATGGCGATAGGCTCGCCCCATATCACATCGTGGGATGGAACATACAAGGCAAAATGTGGATGTCCGTGTAGCATCTCTGCCTACCCCTTCTGGGAAGATATCTATAAATAAATAAATATTATAAATTCAATGTTATTACATTAAATTTATAAATATCTTATATTAAATCTTTGCTTTTTCGAATTTGTCATTATTCTAATGCCTCAATTCGTAATTAATCAATACAATTTTTAATGGAGCTTAAACAACTGTATTATACAGTTTTTTAAATGAACTTATTCTGGGTAGTAGGGCAAAATAAAAAGTATTAATAAAAATTTTTAAATTCCTATGCTTTTAATATTTAATATTTTAATTTTGAATATTACAAAGCTTCTTTAAAAAAAGGAATATTTGCCTTCCAGAACTCCTTGCACCATAATCCTGTCATTTTCGTTCATTGTGTTTTAATTTAAATCTGAAATACAATATTGTTATCTACAGAAATATGCAGAATGGAAGGACGGTCTACCGGACATGGGCTGGTTGAACGACCTGCTGCCAGATGCTGACCAGTGGGATCGTTTCACCACCACCCTCATTACGGCCAAGGACAGAATCGGTGACCAGTTGCAAATTGGTGAGAATTTTCATATCACTTTCTCAATAATGGTTATTGCTCATATTTGGTAGTTGTTTTTATTATAACGCTAGATTAATCTTAAAATTTGATCAAATTGTTTTGTTATATGTTACATATTCTTTGTCCTTGAGGTAATTTATTCTAAGTTCCATTTTTCTATATTAGGTTAGGTTGGCTAATGTATATTAAAAGTATGTTATCATGTTTTAGAATGTTTTGTAGGTAGGTATCTTTTATAATTTTTGCTACCCAATGTGTGTTCAATATTTTAATAGGACGACCATACGCAAAAAACTTTACAGTTGTCAGTGTAAATAATGCCAAAAAATACATTCAAAAGCATTGTAAAATAGTTATCCTTTCTATCTGTACTGCACTGTATCATGTTCATGATCATATGAGCCAGTGTATAAATCTGTCCAAACCCACATCTATACTCAAAGTCCAGTAGCCCCCGCATGTGGTGTCAGTGTATCAAAACAGCGCCTGCAACTATGATATGGTTCTACTATATTCCTTCATCTATACTCATGGTACAGAAGCTCCTATTTGTGATTTCGGCGTCTATAAACATTGTTACTGCAGTATGGCCACTTGATCCCATCATCCCTTCTCATGGTACCGTAGACACATCTTTTTTTGGCAAAAGGAAAAGCAGTTAAGCTCCCCTCTCTGAATCCTGGGGCGGCCGAAGGTGGTATGTCAGTGTCAGTGGCCTTCTAATCCGACATGCTGCGGATGTCGTGGTCAAGCCTCTGACAAATCCTACGCCAGCATACCGACTAGATTTCGGTGACCGTCACATGCATTATGGGCGGCACCGGACATCCCAAAGGCGCTCCGATTTACGGCCGCATAAGCGCCAGACACAAAATTAATAGTAATTCTATTAGAGACAGCCCGTATGCCCCTCCGTTATTACTGTTTAGAGTCTGGTTTGAAATGTTATAGACATACACGACAGAAAAAGGTCACGCGCTTTATTGTCCATCTGAGTCGCTACAGGTGAGGGTGCACCGCACTCGCAATGTCCCCAGTGGCCCCTATGACCCCTTTAGGTTACCTCTTACGACGGACAGGGGATAACGTGGTCGAATTCTGATACCCTCGAACCACAAGCTGGAGGCGCCTGTTCACTCTGCAGTAGTCCTTCTTATGTGTATTATGACCATCTGTCATTGTAGTGACTGCATTGTGGCCACTTTAAACTTTCAACCACACTCATGGTCTAATTAGTCATGTTAGTCAGTTACGGTACAGTAGTCAGTCCTAGCGCCCTCCCCTGTGTGTCAGCGTGTATGAAGTAGTGCGTGTACCGCTAGGTGTGCCACTGACGCTGTCGCTGCACTCAGATCCTCGGCTGCGAGACGCTGGCGTGGCGCGAGCGCATGAACTTCGAGACTGGCTGGCTCAACGCTATGAGGACGCTGTCGCCGCCGCGGCTGTCAATACTGCGCAGCCGACAGGTAGGGGTATGTTGCACTGTCATCATATCATATCATCATAGCTTGGTCCATCATACCATTTAGATTTGCTAAGATAGGTTTGAGTTTGAGGGACGTTAATTATGGGAGTACGGAATTAAGAATGGCTAGTCAATTCTTCTAAAATGTTACCTTGTTTAAACTGGAGAGGCGATTATGGAAAATCGTTTCGTTTGGAAATCGATGGTGAAATAATTAGTGCCCATAACCATAAATCAGTTGATGCTTATAATAATATAGGGTAAAAAAAAACATTAAAACCAAAATACAAGTTGCTGAAAACATTTTAAAATAACGAAACTGAATGCTGATCCCTAGCCTATATAATTTGTGCATTGTGCTTCTTCTTCTTGTACCTCTCCAACTAGTGAAGGTTGGCAGTCAGCTCAGCATACTGGCCATTGTCTCTAATATGCTATTCTAATTGAATTTCCACCAGAATCGTCATCTCCTAAGTTAGTGAACAATTTGCAAAGCAAGCCGGCTCCTTCAACTAATCGACCGAACGATGACGCTGCTACTTACGGTAAGCTTAATATCTACTTACTACTTCCCCATACTTTTACTTATAAATTCTTGTAACAACTTTGAAATGAAGAAAGAAATGTACCTACTGTATTGATTTTTATTCACAACATATTAGTGTGGATATTCCACAAACAAATGGAAATATTGATTTATTTGACTGCTTTAAAAATATGTATATCAAAAACTGAACAACCTTTGCTTAACACCAAATATTTATTTCTTTTTCTGATATTTATTAGCCGGAATACCTTCTTTACTCTCTCTCTCTTTCTCTCTCTCTCTCTCTCTCTCTCTCTCTGCTTAAAATTCGATCAATTGAACTATATAACTACCTATCTCCACCAGAGAAACGAGTGCACGCCCTGCAAGAGGAAGTGCTGGCCCTCCAAGCTAGGTACCAGCGCGAGCTGCAGCGCCTGGAGCAGGAGAACCGGGAGCTGCGGCAGCAGAACATGCTGCTGAGACAGGGCAGACAACCTTCGACTAGGAAGATGAAGGTAGGTGGTTAAAGGGAGTACTGTACTATTCGAGCCAATATACGTCTCACTGCAAAGTACGGGCTGCCTCTGCAATCGAGAAAGGATTTAGGCCATAAAGTCCACCATGCTGTAAGAGAAGGAGAAGGAGAAGAAGTAGAATAGAGCAGCCTAAGCCCTAGCAAACGGACTATCGTTTGAAGTGTAATCCGAGCAAGGGCCAATTATGGGCAGATAAATTAAGAAGTAGTTTCGAAATCTAGGGGAAAATGGACTTGGAGTTTTAGGTTTCATTGTCATTCTCAGCCACATGAAGTCGATTATTGAACATATGCATCTGCCAAAGATTTCTCCACAGCGATCTGTTCCCACAGATCTCCTCAAAAAGGTATTCGATTGAAAGGGCTGAGACCATAGACTACCACGGTAAACTAATATATATTAGCGGTCTTCGCATACCATAGAAATAATTTTAAGAAAATGCTATAATATAATCCTTGTTCCCAGCGCTCCCTAATCGACATGTACTCCTCCGTACTAGACGAGCTAGCTGGCTGGGAGGCTGGTGAAGCCGACCGTCTGCCCAGGGTCGTGGTGGTGGGAGACCAGTCTGCAGGCAAGACCTCGGTGTTGGAGATGATCGCACAGGCTCGCATCTTCCCGCGAGGAGCTGGGGAGATGTGTACCAGGTATGAGGGCATAGGCCAAAGATGACAGGTTGGGTCGATAGTCTTACCAATAGGTGGTAGAAATTAGGATAGAAGTAAGCACCTCGTATGAGGGCTGGAAGGTGGGGTTAAAGTAAAGCTGGTGGAAGAATATAACAGTCCATACAAATAGTGACAACTGTATGAGATGATGGAAATACCCTTATAGTAACGCATTTGTTGTTTATCCGATTGCGAGCAGGTATGCATAATGTTTAAACAAGAGAAAGGTATTTTAATATATTTCACCCGTGAAAGCCCAATTGTGAGTAGGTCTGCATAATAAGTAAGCTGGATAAGATAAGCATGTTTCACCAGAGGACATATTTGGATATCTCTACTCTTACCAACACAATTGTTAAACAACATTATCTAGGATCATTCTAATTGTACTAACTTTGATGACTTTTAAACAGTTTGTATTAATTTCAGAGCGCCAGTGAAAGTTACTCTATCTGAAGGTCCGTACCACGTGGCGCAGTTCAGAGACTCCGCGAGGGAATTTGACCTCAACAAGGAGGCTGATCTTGCTGATCTCAGGAAGTAAGTACTGAAGTGAAATATTTTTATTAAATCCATAAAATGTCATACATTATTTTGGTTACTTTTTTTCTACTACCTCCTGGTTCACAAGGCAGTCTTCACCAGAGAAGAATGGGCAAGAAACTCTAGCATTGCTCTTTTCAAAACAAGTTTACAATACAGTGATTATACAGGAGTTGCAGGGCAGTTCATAAATCATAGTATTAATAGAGAAATTAATAGAGCCGTAACACTATCATAATTTTGTGAGATGGAATGACTATACCCGCAATAATTATTATCAAACCCTCACCATACAAAAACAGCAAAAATCTATGTTAAACATTTGATTCATTGATTACAGAGAGGTGGAACTACGCATGCGCAACAGTGTGCGTGGTGGCAGGACTGTTTCCACTGACGTCATATCCATGTCCGTCAAGGGACCTGGCCTGCATCGCATGGTGTTGGTAGACCTGCCCGGAGTCATCTCTGTGAGTATTACCACTGTTTTACCAACATTAGCAATCAAATTGTCATTAGCTTTAAAGAACACATAAATGGTAATATACTATCAGTAGTTGGTATTTTTACTGATATTTACTGTATTTTTTTTTGGTATGCCAAAAACTATTAGATTATATTCACTAGACTTTTTTTCTCCATACATAGATTGTTATTGATGATCATATTAAAATTATGTAATTTTAGTTAATTATTACAATTTAGTTTTCTAGTGTCATTATGGGGTCTGATTTAACCCCAACTTTAATCAATATTGAGAAAAATGTAATTTTTATTTTATTATTCTCAGACTCAAACAGTAGACATGGCTTCTGACACTCGCGAGGCTATCAAGCAGATGACGAAGCAATACATGGATAATCCCAACGCAATCATACTGTGTATACAGGTATGTTACTATAGATCAGTAGTTCCCAAACTTATTTTTCTCGTGGACCACTTTCAAAATTTTACTGGTTTTGGTGGACCCCCTGCTGCTACATTTCTACCACATTCTTAAAGTCGCCAAAAAATAAAAATTGTGTCGCTTCTGAGTTCTGTCCCTATATTCCGATAGGTAAAATAAAAACGAAAAATGGTACATTTTATAACACTTTATTTATTAAAAGAATAGAATTACAAGAAAAAAATAATAAGGTAATATAGGTTCAGGTCATAATTTTAATTAATGGGAAGGATGTATTTGATGGAGTGTCAGCAAACGATCAATGTTTGGCTTTATTTTTGTGAGCAATAACCGCAAATCCCCCCGCTCTGTGATGTTTAATTTGCTCCTTTTTTTTGTTAAGAGATTTGTAACGGCACTAAAACTCCTTTCGACAAGGTATGACGAGGGAAAAGCTATTAAAAATTTCCTTGCGATTTCCCACAGTCCAGGATATTTTTCGGGTATTTCTGCTTGCAGCCAAAATGTTTGGTAGCCTTTTCTAAATTTCACCTTCAGCTCCTCATTGGTGCTTAGCTCGAGCAGCTCCTCTTGTAATACAACATTGGCCACTTCCGTTTCATCAAATGGATTTATGATCCATGGTGGTATATCCATCGTCAGGATATCTTCAAACCTGGTTTTGAAGTCATCATGCAGGGCATTTAAATGTTGACTGTAGGTATGGATATCCTCATCAATACATTCTACCTGCGACAAGTTTGGAAATTGAGAGAATTCGCGCCGACTAATGTTTTGCTTCATAAATTTCAATTTCCCAAGAAAAGCCGAAATTATCCCCTTTGTTTTTATTAAATTCAGGCTGTCCCCTTGTAACTGCAAGTTAATATCATTAAATTTTTTAAACAAATCTGTCAAATACGCAATGTCTGCTTTGAGTTTGATCAAGTTTTCTTTTAAATCTGGATCTCTACTTTCTAGGAACTCTAATACGGAATCGAAAACAGAGTAAAATCTCGTTAAGCATGCACCTTTCGACAACCAGCGTACTTCAGTATGTAAGAGCAGTCGTTGGAAGTCTTCATCATTTTCGTCGCACAATTGAGCAAATAAACGCGTATTCAATGCATTGCTTCTGATTTTGTTGACAGCTTTTATTACAAAATGAAGAGATTGGTTCAACCTGTCACTTAAATGTTTTGCCACAAGATGTTGTCGGTGGATTACGCAATGAATAGCTGTAAGTCCTGGTATAATTCTTTTGAGATGACTTATAAACCCACGATATCGCCCGACCATTGCAGGAGCTCCGTCTGTTGCCACTGAAATAATGTTTGTAAATGGAATCGATTTTTCCGTGAAAAAATTACTCAGGACATTAAATATTGATTCGCCTTTAGTATCAGTCTCCAAAGTTCTGGCAAATAGCAATTCTTCGTGAATTTCTTCCTCCATAATAAATCGGACATATGCCAATAATAATGCTTCATTACCGGGTAACGTTGACTCGTCCAGTTGTATAGAAAAATGATTTTTTTGCAGATGATTGCACAAAAAACTTTCGATATCAGAGCTCATTTCATCAATGCGTCTTTGTACAGTATTGTTACTTAATGGAATTCTTTTTAGTACGTCAAACGGAGATTTGTGCAAAACAGTTTTTAAAACCTCTTCAACAGCGGGTAAAATTAATTGTTCTCCGATAGTGTGTGGTTTTCCAGATTTTGCTATAAGTAATGAGATATTGTAAGATGCCCGCAAGCCATCATCGTTACTTTGAGATGTTGAAGCGAACATACTGTGCATGGTGGGTCTCTTTTCATATTTTTCCTTCAATGTTTGAAAATATTTTAAATCTTTACCTATTTTATCAGTATGACACCTTTTTAGATGATCTTCGAGCTTTGATGGTTTCATAGAGTCATTGCTCAAAACTTTGTTGCATAATAGGCACATGGGCAACTGTTTGTCTGCCTCTGATGGAACAAAACCATATTTCAAATAATCGACACTATATTGTCGACATTTTTTCTTTGCTGTAGCCATGTTTCGTGTCAGTTACCTTACCTGTAAAAAAAAATGTTTTAGTAACCAAGTTTTTTTCTGAATATAGGAATCACACCGCAGCCTTTGTCAGCACGCGGAAATAGAATTACGGCTTGTAAAGGGACCAACTAATAAACCGCTAAGACAAATACAGACGTTTTCACAAAACGGTATCAATTTTAAAGTACCTAATTTACCACTAATTTTTAATAGTACAAATAAAAATTGGTGTACTCAGTATCGAATACTGATCATATTTGTGTAGGAAAAAATAAAAGTCGAAATCTCAAAATTCCATAAAAACGATAACTAACATTTCATCAAATCAATGAGTTCACGCGCTCCGTGTATTTGCGTATTTTTTGTCTGCGGCTTCATTGTTAAAACGCACATTAAAACGTGACAAACTGGCATCGAAGCCCAAGCCCCGCCCTTTTCCCGTCGCC
This sequence comes from Deilephila porcellus, assembly GCA_905220455.2. Classification (NCBI taxonomy): domain Eukaryota; kingdom Metazoa; phylum Arthropoda; class Insecta; order Lepidoptera; family Sphingidae; genus Deilephila; species Deilephila porcellus. The sequence continues at coordinate 667,346 of LR999996.1, read as the reverse complement.
CGCGCACCGCTCGCTTTTTCCGAAAAGGAATAATTTTGATAAAATATGTAGTTACTTCAAAATCAATTAGCCTCAATTAGTCAGCCTCCGTGGCGCAGTTGGTTAGACGCCGCCTGTGAAACGAGAGGGCGCGGGTTCGATCCCCGCACCGAAACAAATATTTGTGTGATCCACAGGTATTTGTTTCGGGTCTGGGTGTTCGTGAGACCGAAAAGTCTCTCGTAGTTCCTGATACCCACGACACAAGACTCGATCTTAGTGTGGGGTCAGGACTATGTATGTGACTGTTGGGTGTATTTATTTATTTAATATAAAATGATTGTGAAATTACTGTTTTATAAAACTAGTAGTTATTTGCAAGAAAAATTACAATATTAATTGCTCTGCAATATTGCTTATTCGGCCTTTTTAGAGAGGCAGTGCTTCTCTCGTGAAAAAACAATGGAATAAAACGTGCTGTGTTTGTCTTCAAATCGAAAGAGGACAATTAAAATATCTGTAAGTTACTAAGTTACCTATCTTAGATTATATACACGTCTAATCTACCTTACCTATCTATACAAGCAGTTGTGATCAACCGACTAGTACACGGAAACAAAATACTTAAGTACTATAACAAAAAAAAGGTAGGTACTTACTTTTCTCCGGCACTAGCAAACACTGATATAAATTTTCTCACACTTTTTTTCGAAATTCCGGAAACAAATGAATGAGTTTGCCTTTGGCATCAAGTATTTATAGTGGTGATCAAGTTCATGTCTGAACAAGCATTAAGCATTGTCGGGCGGATAGCGCTTTGCAAGTCTGTACACGAAATTGTACGTAATATCGAATACGCAAGTTTGGACAAGTAACAATCGCTTGCCTTATTAAAATATTATCTGCTTAGTTAGGTACTTAAAACAATGTAGGTAGGCCCTTATAAAAACTATGCTTACATTTATTTTTGCTTTTACTATCAAAAGCAGATAAATTTTCGTGGACCCCCATTAACATCTTATGGACCCCCATATTTTGTTCACGCTTACGTAGACCCCCAGCAAGTCTCCCGTGGACCCCTGGGGGTCCACCTGGACCACTTTGGGAATCACTGCTATAGATAGTGAGTGTATTTTGAAATAATAATGATAAAAGCACCCTTTCAAATTTTACATCATTTCTTATTCTCTATGTAAGTGGAAGTCTCGTAAATAAAGATACTATATCTGGTTTCCGCCCTCAAAATTATCATAACAGAAGAGATTAAATTTTCAATGTTGGTTTCAAATACTGCACCCATATTAAACTTTTTTTTTATTGTTTCGAGCATGCCATTCGCCTGATGGTAAACGATACGACCGCTCATGGACAGTAGGAAACCAAATAACACCGTGAATTACAAACCATAACATGTTAAGTCTCGATATGTCCAGTAGTTACTCTGGGTACAATGTCCTTCAAACCGGAACACAACAGTGCATTTACACTGCTGTTTGTTGGAGAAATAGACATTGCGGTGGTACCTACCCAGGCGGCCTCTCAGATGTTATGAGAGACCTACCACCAGTAAATTAAGCATTAGTTGTAACTTGGGACCAAATACACCCCAGTATTTTATACACTGCTAAGAAAGTTAGTAGTCATTTAATAAACATCATCATCTACTACAATATTTTCACTAATAAACTAATAACCTTATTTTAATGGGGTTTATACCTCCCCTAATAAATTCTCTAAACATTCTTTAAATCGCCTCCTATCACATCATGGGACGGAACATACAAGGCGAAATGTGGGTGTCCTTATGGCGCCTCTGCCTACCCCTTCTGGGATAAAGGCGTGAGTTTATGTATGTTTTTTAATCTGTCTCTATCAATCATATAATTTATAATTTACTTTACATAACCCTTTCTTTTCAGGACGGTTCAGTAGACGCTGAGAGAAGCAACGTGACAGACCTAGTGTCATCTTGCGACCCAAGCGGCAAAAGGACTATATTTGTACTTACTAAAGTGGACTTAGCCGAGGAGAACCTAGCCAATCCTAACAGGGTGAGTGATTGGGGTCGATTTAGACCCCATGGATTGATAGCAAGCCTTTAAATATGGTTTGTTAATATGAATGTAATAGGAGGCTTTTTGCTGTGTAAGATCGGAAAATGGGTAAAGATCTCATCGGAGAATAAGTGATTAATTAATTAATACAGGAAGAAATTGTGGCTCGTAAATGTTTTTCCGAGCGTGAGGGAAAAAATGGGAGTAGAAAAGGGACATTTGACTTCCGGTATATCTGTTACTTCAGGTTGTTTTTACATGAGTCTCAAAATTTGGGAAATTTTATTTACAACTTAAAAAATACATATTATGATACATTATGTAACCCTGTACTTGCGAATCCGCCTCGCGTTAGACCGACTGTATACAGGGTATATCAAGACTGCGACCGAAAACAAAGCCAGGTGGGAGTATTAGTGACTTCAGACACAACTCAAATAAAAATTTTGCAAAAAAAGTCATTATTTTTTTTGTAAAACTACCACCTCGGCTTCGTTTTCGGTCTCAGTCTTGATGTACCCGGTATTGTTGTATTTAGATTCTATAAAGATTATATTTTTCTTGCATTCGAGTGCCATAATGATTATTATTTGTCCAGATCCGTCGCATCCTGGAGGGCAAGTTGTTCCCGATGAAGGCTTTAGGCTACTACGCCGTGGTGACAGGGCGCAGTCGCAAGGACGACTCCATACAGAACATCCGGGATTATGAGGAACGGTTCTTCAGGTCTTCTAAGTTGTTTAAGTACGTATACAGTTATGTACAGGTGTCAATCAAATACGAGATTCTCTGTTAGACTGATTTATTCATGCGTGCTTGCTTGGGGGTACCCCGATAACATTTTATATTTTAAGTTTACACATGTACCGACATCTCCCTTATCATAACAAAAAAATGTATAATCAATAGAGCTAGGTATTTAAATAGATTAGTACCGACACTTACTACTGACTCTCTCTCATTCTGTTGTCTCTCTTAGCCACAAGCTCAAGCAGACTTTGGTCAAATAAATAAATTTATGAATTAAATATAAAAAGCCTCTGTGGCATAGTTGGTTAAAATGATAGGCCGCTACCATTCTCGCACACAGATAATTATTTTGTGTAGTGAAAGTCTGTTATAGTTTCTCAAGTGTATTTATATTTTTTACCTATGAATTAATACAAATTTTTTGTTTACAAATTTAGCGCTAGCGTAATTGCAAAATCACTATTTTTTTTTAGATTCGTCATTCATATCTTGACTTTCGTTATTGAATATGGTAGAATCAAGCAAACTAGACATCCTTAGTTTCTGCCTACTCCCATACCATAACCACATATAACTATTTATCTTGATTTGCAGGGACGGTCTAGTAACACCATCGCAGGTCACCACCAGAAACCTATCTCTCGCTGTAGCCGATTGTTTCTGGCGCATGGTGCGAGCCTCGGTGGAACAGCAAGCTGATGCCTTCAAGGCCATGAGGTTCAATCTAGAGACCGAGTGGAAGAACACTTTCCCCAGGTGAGGTTTAATGGGCTTTATTGCAAGGAGGGGAGGGGGGGATTATGTACCGTTTTTTGAAATTGGTAAGTTGATAGTCGAACAGCAAGCTAATGCCTTCAATGCCAAGAGGTTCAACTTGAAGACCAAGAGGAAGAATATCTTCCGTAGTTAGGTGACTTGGTATTAATCTGAAATGAAATGAATGTAATTTATTGAATCCACTAAATGTTTAACATTATTTAGACTCATTCATTTTCTGAACTAGCACCCGGTTCGGAAAGCGGTTTTCACTAGAGAAGAACGGGCAAGAAACTCTAGTGTTGCTCTTTTCAAAACCAGTTTACAATGTAGTGATTATTACAAAAATTACAAGACGGTTTAAATTAGAGCAGTTCATTAATAACTTCTGGTAGGGATGTACCTTTTCTGGTATTATCAAATTAGTTAATTTAAATATGGATGTTTGAATTATGTTTGTTTGTTTGAATAAAAAAAATTGGGGTGTTAATACCACCGGGTAGTGACGTCACGTATATTGACGGAGGGGGGAGGGGGATATATTCCAGCAGTCTTAATTTCTCCCCCTTTATCACTTCTAGGCAACGTGAGTTAGACCGCGACGAGTTGTTCGAGCGAGCTCGTGCGGAACTCCTGGACCAGTCGGCGGAACTGTCGGCAGTCCCAGCGCCGGCGTGGGAGCTGCGACTACAGCAAGCGCTGTGGCACGCCGCCGCCGCCCGGGTGTTCGAACATATCTACCTACCCTCCGCCGCCGCCGCGCATGATGATGTCGGTCAGTACTACACTAATGTCACCAGCTTGCCGGCATAAACAGCCGGGACAGCCTCCGTGGCGCAGTTGGTTAAACGCCGCCTGTGAAACGAGAGGCCGCGGGTTCGATCCCCGCACCGGAACAAATATTTGTGTGTTATTTGTTTCGGGTCTGGGTGTTTGTGAGACCGAAAAGTCTCTCGTAGTTCCTGATACCCCAACCCAAGACTCGATGTTAGTGTGGGGTCAGAACTATGTATGTGACTGTTGGGTGTATTTATTTAGGTGTTATTATAAATGTTGCCAGGCTTCTGTCGCCATCAATATCAATGTTACACTAGATAAGACATTCAGTACAATAAAATGTGTCCCACCTACTTGCGGTGGTCACCGCACATGAATCAGTTTGCTTCGTGACAGTGACAGTGCAGTACGCCTTATCGCATATCATCAAAAGCAAATCATCTGAAGTTACAATATTTTAATAAAATACCAGGTAAGTGATGTAATATTGCAGTGTGCTTTTAAAATACGGGGGCACTTTATTTCTTTGACGTGTCTCGTCTATCATTAGAATATAAGTCAATGTCTGTAGTCTTGGTTCACGAAAGCGTGAAGAACCAGTTGAGTTTATTATTAAAGTTCCGTACAGCGGTAAGAGATAGACAGCAGAGAGAGTAGCAATGCACTTTCTATAAAGTCACAGCTAAGCCAAAAACAAAGGAGCCTTGGGCTCAGTAATACCTGATTACTGAACAATATAGACAGCAGTAATACCTTAATATTTATTTGCTAAAATGATGTAATTTACCCAGCCAAGGCGATACCCAGACAAGTTCAGTTTAAGCACAAAGATGGCGGCACCAACTCTCTGTGGCTGGACCCGTACGATATAGACTTTAGTAAGATACATGTGCTCTTAACTGTGTATTCAGCCATTTCGTCACTAAGGGTAGATATTAGACTCAGAAACATATACCGGGTATATCAAGACTGCGACCGAAAACGAAGCCGGGTGGTAGTTTTAGTGGCTATAGACACAATGCAACAAAAAAATTTCGCAAAATAAGCGATAGATTATTTTTTACAATTTTTTAAAAATCATAGTTTTTAGGTGGTAAATCCTTAGTTTTTCCGAAAATAGTAATTTAAACCCTTACGTATCATTGCGTCTTTAAAAATAAAAAGGTGTACATCATTATTTTGGAAAAAATATGTATTTATCACCCAAAAACGACGATAACTAAAAAAATTACCAAAAAAATATAACGATTTATTTTGTGGAATTTTTAGTTGCGTTGTGTCTAAAGTCACTAATACTACCACCTGGCTTCGTTTTCGGTCGCAGTCTTGATATATCCTGTATATGTATATGCATCATGGTGCATCGGCTGTGTCATTTTTGATGTAATTCCATTGATGTGTCGGTTTGTTAGTTGAGATTATATTACTTTAGAGTGTCTATTGTCCATCAAATCATTAAGTAACAAATTCATACAACTTCATATGTGTATTTTGATAATAGTTAAATTCGCATTCATTTAATTTTGGAATGTTTGATACCCATTAATGGAAAAGTAGTTTAAAATGGACCCCATTTTTTTTTCTCAATTATGTATATATTTTCGTATCACACAAAGACAAAAAAATTGCAGTAGGAAACCACCAGATGGTAAATAACCTTGTACTATCATTTACAGATAAAATATACCAAGCTAAAATACTTAAATAAAAGATATAGAAATAATCAAAATTCGAATATTATGAAATGTAAAGTATTCAAGTATTATGAATCAACAAACCAAGCAAAAACTCTCTGAGTAATATACTTTTTTGGTTTCATTTTTAATTTTTTCTGTAAGTCGACTACGGCATATACATAGGTACGTTGTGTTGATCGCAAGGCGTGCGCGGCTGCCACACTTCTTGCAAATTATTTACAAACATAATACAACCTGCCTTCACTGATTATATCACTTCATTATTCTGCCCCAATCAATATATTTTTAATAAAGTTTAAACTATATTTTCTCAGATAAATTCAACACATCAGTAGACATAAAGCTGCGCGAGTGGGCGGAGCGTGAGTTGCCCGCACAGTCCATACGTGCGGGTAGAGATGCGCTGCGAGATGAATTCAGCGAGCTCATGACCAAGACTACAGATTCTGATGCTGTGTACGAACCTGTGAAGAAACAGGCCGTGGACGAAGCCTTGAGGAGACATACGTGGGAGGACCGGGCGCAAGATGTTAGTATTTGTTAACCGACCTCAAAAATAGAGGTTGTATGCAATTGTATTTATTTTTACATATGCCCAACGATTTTAGTTTAACTTCAAGAGGTCTCATTTTATTTTCATTGTTATAAGTGATGCCTTTAAAAGTAAGAAAGAGTGGTAGGGAGCATTGAGACGTGCTTATCATATACACTGGCAATCTGGAGGTATATCAGTGTCTGGCATATCTTTAATAGTAGCCAATAAATAGAAAAAAGAAATGAATAGACACTGCCTTTTAAAGCACAAAATATCGTTATTCAATGACATAAAAAAGATGGTCTAAAGTATATTTTAACATATTTCTGTGTGACTGCTCGTAAAAGAATTTGCGTACGTGTGTACGAACGTACGTATGCACGTGGGTGCGTGCATACGTGTGCATGCGTGCATCTATACCGGGTATATCAAGACCGAAATGAAGCCAGGTAGTAGTATTAGTGACTTCAAACACAATGCAACTAAAAAATTCGCAAAAAATATCGTCAACTTTTTTTGGTAATTTTTTACTTATCGTCATATTTGGGTGATAAGTACATAGTTTTCCTAAAATAATGATGTACACCTTTCTATTTTTTAAGACGCAATGGTACGCTAGTGTTTAAATTACTATTTTCGCAATAACTAGGTATTTACTACCCAAACGCAATGATTTTTAAAAAATTGCAAAAATAATCTGTCATGTCTACATAAAATATGGTCAAGTAAATAATGTATTTATATAGGTACTGCGAGTCCTTCAGCTAAACGCCCTGCAAGACCGGTGTGTGAGTTCCCGCGCTGACTGGGACGCCGCGGTAACTCTCATGGACACTGCGCTCAAGGAACGACTCGATGCTGTCAACAAGGAACTTAAGGATCTTACTGGTGAATAATTCTTTACTTCACTGCATATCTTGTATTGAGAGTAGCTACAATGCATTTGGTGGTAAATTTAGGACTGTCTAAATAGTGTCCAAATAGATAGTAGTGGCGGTACTTCCATACAAGCCCAAAAGCCCGGCTTGCCCTACTTAATACGTATATACTAAATTCTGAACGAAACAATTACATTCAATACAAAACAGTAATTACGAAACATCTACCATTTTTTAATTTACCGCGTTCCGTCGCGGCATGGCGCTCTTCAATGAAGCGCCTGCGACGGCGAGCCGAAGCGCCGCCCGCACTGCGCAACGCTTGTAATAAATTCATTCAATAATTTTACCTCTCACATAGAACGTAGCTCCACGCATTTTTAAAAGACGGTACTCGCAAAACATATATCTGCCTTCTTCTCTCTCGTGTGCTTTTACCAGGCTTTTGGCAACGCATGCTATCTCTTTTACATTTACGGGTGAAATGCTACACTCTGGCACTACGAATGTATAGCTACAGATATTTATATATAGCAATAATATACTAAACCAAAAGCCCAGCTTTTTACCACAGAATTGTTTTGACTGATCATCGTTTGAAGGTCGTCATGTGTAACATTATTTGTTATCAGGTGACCTGTTTGCTGGTGTATGTAATAAAAAATATATTTTTCAGGTCCTGGTTTAAGGGACAGGTGGCTCTACTGGCAGTCGTCCACCGAGGAGCAGGCGCGGCGGGGCGAAGTCCGAGCGGAGTTGGAGCGCCTCGGCAGCGCGCGCCCCGCGCTCGCCTACGACGAGGTGGTGGCCGTGCGGGACAACCTGCGACGCCGGGGGATCGAAGTGGACAACGACTACATCCGGGAGACTTGGAGACCCGTGTACCTCAAGTGAGTCCAGATTAAAAAACACACGCCACAGTTACATATACAGGGTGATATTGGCATACGGTATTTAATTTAAACTATATGTTCGTAACCACCCCAGGTAACATTATACCAAGTTTGAAAAAAATCTGCCTGATAGTTTTGTCAAAAATCGCGATTTTAGTTTTCAAGGCTTTTGATCAACCCGTATAGGTACGAGTCTTTTTACGGCAAATTTAAGTCCGAACCGAACTGAAGTTCAGCTAAACGGTGACCGAAAGTGAAGCCGGGTGGTAGTTTTAATGGTTACAGACACAATGCAACTAAAAAATTCGCCAAAAAGATAAAAATAAAATGCATTTTTTTTAATATTATTGTGTTTGGGTGGTAAGTGCCTAGTTTTTGCGAAAATAGTTATTTAAACCCTTACGTACCATTGCGTCTTTAAGAATAAAACGGTGTACTTTAATACTTTAGCAAAGCTATGTATTTATCACCCAAATACAAAGATAAGTAAAAGATAAAAAAATATGTCATTTATATTTGCGAAATTTTTAGTCTGAATTTTTAGAATTGCGCCACGGAGGCTGTCAATAAAGCAGTCATCGTTGAAATACCGCTAGTTGGCGTAATTTTAAAGTGTAGGCTTGTCGAAAAAAACTACAATGACACGCCTTCTTTAAATTAAAGTAACTTACCGTATAACCAATAAAATCAATACACTGATATACCAGATACTGCTCTTAGCAGTAAAATATAAGTCCTAATTTCATATTTTCATGTTTTTTGTTTTCCAGGAACTTCCTACAGAAAGCGCAGACGAGGGCGCGCGACTGCAGAAAAAGCTTTTACTTGTACAGTCAACAGAACGGAAATGGGGTAACACATTTAATATTATTTTTCTTCTTAACTTGCCCAGGTTTCGAATACAAATCCGTAAAAAAGGTTTTATTTCAATATGTAATTCGCATTAATATAGTGATATTGCTGGTGGTGGCTGGTGGGTATACTGTATTAATAGTCAATCACACTGTCTTAGTGCGGGTTGGCGGACTTACATACCGTAGAAATTCTTTAAAATCGCTATAAAAATAGTAATGATTGTATTATGGTTTCTTAGATTTACGCGAATGTTACACATTGAAATAAAACTATTTTTACGGATTTTATCGCGATTTGGTTTAATTTTTACATTTTTTAACTTCCCGACGTTTCAGTCCGCCCCGTGACCACGAAAGCTGTAAAGCAATCGAAACGTCGGGAAGTTAAAAAATGTAAAAATTAAACCAAATCGCGATAAAATTCGTAAAAATAGTTTGATTTCAAAATGATTGTATTTCCAGAAGGAGTGTTGCGAGGTGGTGATGTTCTGGCGCGTGCAGCAGACGCTGCGCACCACGGCCAACGCGCTGCGCCAACAGATCGGCAACCGGGAGGCCGCCAGGCTCGACAGGGAACTCCGAGAAGTACTGGACGAGGTATGTACTGTACCGGGTATATCAAGACTGCGACCGAAAACGAAGCCAGGTGGTAGTATTAGTGACTTCAGACACAACGCAAGTAAAAATTTCGCAAAAAAAATCTACAACTTTTATTTTGTAATTTTTAACTTATCGTCGTATTTGGGTAATAAATACATATTTTTCCTAAAATAATGATGTAAACCTCTTTATTTTTAAACACTCAATGTTACGTAAGGGGGTAAATTACTTTTTTCGCATAAACTAGGTATTTACTACCCAAACACAATGATTTTTAAAAAAATGCAAAAAAATATCTGTCGCTTATTTTGCGAAATTTTTAGTTGAATTGTGTTTGTAACCACTAAAACTACCACCTGGCTTTGTTTTCGGTCGCGGTCTTGATATACCCGGTATACTTGGTAGTTAAATTATTTTATATAATATATTGAATCCAGATTCCAGGTACACATTACTAGATCATTTTTTGTTTCTCGGAAGGTGGTTTTTACCCGAGAAAGAATGGGCAATATTACAACAAATATCTTGTAAATAGAAAATAAGTACTATGTGTATTGACTTGTCATAAGAGCTATTTAATTGCATACGTGACCAATAAACGAATTTCATTTCATTTCATTTCATTTCAATAAAATGTAATGTTCATTTCTAAAACCGTATTATTAAATAATTGTTATAATTGTAATCGTAGCTTGATTTCGTTCACAGAAACTCATTTTATAACTCAAAAATTAACGCTTCTTGTTGATTTTTATGAAAGGTCTACAATTTTACACAATTATGCAAAATTTAAAGTCAATTCGACGTTTTGAAGTGCTTGAAAATCGACTTCAAGGATTTCGTTACATACATACATATATACATACATACAGGCGAGCTAATAAAAGCGTGTTAATAAGATTTTAATTCTTAGGCACGGATGCATTGAAAAAAAAATACGTTTAAATAACATTTAATTATTAACATTATTGTATTTATTTGAAGATGGCGGGAGACCCTGATCTCAAGAAGAAGCTGTTATCTGGTAGGCGTGTGGAACTGGCGGAAGAATTGAGTAAGTTCCATTATCAGATATTGACAATTAATGTAATTATAATATAAAGGATGTTACCCTGGATAAATTTCAATCCCATGCTTCTATATTGAGCAAATAAGTTTATGTATGCAGTAGATATCGCGATAATAATAAGATACAACTGATTCTTAACATAAAAATGGTCAAGTCAGACCCGTTTATTTTCTATTGTCACCGATTTCTAAATGTCGATTTTTTGTTTGAAAATTTTGCTCATTAAGTATTCAATTGCGAGTGACGTCCCACAAAAATTCATAACGAAAAATATTGTTTGAAATACTTATTGATAGTAGGTTCATAGAAAATACATTGTAGTTGGCAGAAACCTTAAACACTATTCTCTGATAACTATATTACTTAAATACTTTTTAAGAGTGTTAGCAAATATTCTGTGCCTTATAAAAGTTATTGTTCAATATTGGTAGCTTATTATAAATTATTATTTTCAGAGCGAGTAAGACAAGTCCAAGAGAAACTGGAGGAATTTATAGAGGCACTGAACAAGGAAAAGTAGACTAGACTATAAACCTAGGTCTCAAGGCGACCAGATATGTATAGGGTAATGGACTAGACACACAAATTCTTACCTATTGACACTAGTTACATGGATTTTTTTCATAAAATGTATTGGAGTTACATACTTGGTATTAGCGAATGGATTCAATAAGTTATAGTTTACTCATTCTAACATCTGTGAAGTAATTTTTCTTATTTTTTCTCTCATAAAACATGAACTTACTCATTTTGTGACATGTAAGGGTGCGTTCAAACCGCAGTTACTTTTTGTGGAGCAATGTTTCCAAATGTTACTCAGTAAAATGTTATTTATTGTTAGTACATGTTGTTGTTTGTGTATATGTTATAATGTTGCCTAACATGCGGTAACAATCAAAAGCATTATGTTTTGTTATTTTCTGATAGCGGTATAGACGCGATTAGAAACATTCAACAAATAATAACAATTAGCAACAAAAAATATAGATTGTTACCTTATGTTACCATATCGCACTATGATTTTCAACAAAGGTAACAGCGGTATGGATGTGCCACAAATCTAAATACACAGCCAAAATCTGCATCATATTTCTATATAGCTTTTTGAATTCAGTCACTTATACACAAAGTATGTTAGATGAGTCGATGAGTTATCCACATCAATTCTTATTACCAATATAGATCTCTACACCATTTGTTTCATTAATGCATTGTTTTAAGCCTGGTTGGAGAAAAAACTAAGGCATTCAGCGTAGACAATGAGATTTACCTATGATGTAACAACATATATCTGTCAAATACTATTGTAATTTGTCCAAGATTAATAAGAATGATAGAAAATATTATTGTCTTAATCAGCCCATACTTCCTTTTATGAGGTTTTTAAATTGCAATCACTTTTTTCAATGGCTTCCTGATTGTTATCAAAAACAAATTCACGATAAAAAAAAATATGATGTTCTTTTACAACTAATATTTTTCTTCATTAGTCTGCAAGCAACTAGATACTGTTTAAAATACTCATTTCTGGCAGTAAACAAACCTTATTGTATTTAAATATATATGGTATTTAATTGTGTATATAGATTTGTGATGTCACACATCTCAGCTCGAAACAAAAGATTCTCTGATATTTCTATGTATAACAATTGGATGTTTTGCCGGCACATGTGTTTCCTTCTAACTACACTATAACGGTGAAGGAAAACATTGTGAGCAAACCTGCATATCATAGCGATTTGCAAGGATTTCTATGGTACCTATGTAAAGTCCGCAAACCCGCACTAGGCCAGCGTGGTGGACTATATGGCCTATCCCCTCTCAGTCGTACTCTTGATTGTAGAGAAGGCCTGTGCCCTGCAGTTGCCTGAGGCTTTCCACGATACCTTAAATAAGAAATTTATTTCGACGACAATCTGCCGATACATTTTCTACATTGTCATCAAAGTAATTGTGTTGAATAGAATAAAGTGTCCTAAAGGAACACTTGAAATATGAATAAAACTGTATATTATAATACAGTTGCATTAATCCATGAAGATGTAGTAAGAATGTTTGACTTCCTGCCGTCTGAGTAAATCCATTGTAGATCGTATTTACTTATATATGTAATTTATGCATAGGTTTTTGTGTGGTCGGCACAAATGTATCCATTGTATTGGAAAACTAATATTTAAAAAAAAATAGCATGATATATATTTTTAGATCCCATGTATATAATAGTTACATACGTGTTTTCTCTGGCTGCTACAATCCAATCCTTTTCTTTAACTTATTTTAAATAATAGATGTCAATTTGTAAGATAGGAAATAATTATTTTTTTCACAACTATTACCAATGCCAACAGACCAATGAAATGAAAAGGTATGAGAAAGACAGAATGATCTTGTGGCCATTCATTTGAATAATTCTGACTGATGTACCTTGCAACAGTGGATGGAATAAAAAATAACAGAAAGTAGACATTGCCCGCACAATAGGTTTGTCTCTTTCTAGAACATTCAACTTTATGCAGTTACTTAGTCAATATTAATAAGAATTGTAAAGGAACATTGGGTATATTTGCATCGGCCACGGTATTTATATTTTGTTGTAAAATGTTGTTAATTTAACAGCTTGATTTAAGTTACTTGTAATAAAACGTTTAAACGAGTTATTTTGTGTGTTATTTCCACCCTTTGTATGTATTTAATACTTACTAGTATAATATAAATTATAAACGAATGTGAGTTATATTTTACGCTTCCACACCTTTACTCATAGATAATCTATATATATAAAAGAGGAACCTGATTGACTGACCTATCAACGCACAGCCGAAACTACTGGAGCTAGGAACTTGAAATTTTACACAGGGATTCCTATTATGACGTAGGGTAGCACTAAGAAGGGATTTTGGGAAATTCTACCCCTAAGGGGGTGAAAAGGGTTAAAAACTGTTGTATGGAAAATCTAAACCATTGAAGTTACAATTCTCAAACTTGGTAGTTTAATAACTCATTTAATAACAAAAATAATTGCATTCTTTATTTGTCTAAAAATTAACATTAAAGGGGTTAAATAAGGGTTGACATTTTTAGAAACTGGGTGTATTCCTTCCTACCCGATCAACGCACAGCCGAATCTACTGGAGCTAGAAACGTGAAATTTTACATAGGGGTTCCTATTGTGACGTAGGGTAGCACTAAGGAAGGATTTTTGGAAATTCGACCCCTAAAGGGGTGAAAAGGGTAAAATACTGGTGTATGGAAAACCGAAACCCTTGAAGTTGCAGATATCAAACTTGACTTTTTAGTTACTCATCTAGAAACACGAAGAACTGCATACTCTCTTTTCTTATAATTAACCCTAAAGGGGTGAAAATAAGGGTTGAAGTATTGTAAAACCGAACTGCTGGATCAACGCACAGCCGAAACTACTGAAGCTAAGAACTTGAAATTTTACACAGGCGTTCCGATTGTGACGTAGGGTAGCACTAAGGATGGATTTTTGGATATTCATCCCCTAAAGGGGTGTAAAGGGTTAAAAACTGATATAGGGAAAATTTAAACCGTTAAAGTTACAATTGTCAAACTTGGCACTTAAGTTATTCATTCTACGACAAAAATAATTGCATATATTGTTTATCTAAAATTTACCCTAAAGGGACGAAAATAAGGGTTGAAGTTTTGTAGAACCGAACTGCCGGATCAACGCACAGCCGAAACTACTGAAGCTAGAAACTTGAAAATTTACACAGGGATTTCTTTTATAACGTAGGGTAGCACTAAGGAAGGATTTTTGGAAATTCAACCCCTAAGGAGGTGAAAAGGGTAAAAAAAATTGTATGGAAAACCGCAACCGTTGAAGTTGCAGATTTCAAACTTGACACTATAATTACACATCTAAAATAAAAAATAAGTGCGTACTCTGTTTACTTAAATTTAACCCTTAAAGGAGTAAAAATAATGGTTGAAAAATTTGTATAGAAAATTAAACTGCTGAAGTTATTCTTATGAATATTTAACTTTTGTCCCTTTCGAACGACTTTTCAATTCAGTTTGAGCGAGAAAACAAACATTCGATACCTAAAATAGGTTTTAAAATTGTATATGAATAAGGCCGTTTATGTATTGATCCGATTGGTCTCAAAATCGTTCTGACTTCCGATAATCTAAATTTGTATTCAGAATTGAAAATGTTGGCCGTCATTTTGAACTTTATATTTATTGATCCGATTGGTCTCTGAATCGACAACTGAATGACCCATTGATCAGATAATCTAAACTCAGAGCCAGAAATAAAAATGCTGCACGTTGATGTTTGTTAATAGTTTACGTAAAGGTTATAATGGCATAGTTTTAGCGATATAACGTCTACATTATCTTAAACACGCAGACGAAGTTGCGGGCAAATGCTAGTACACTATATAGGAAACCTTAATGCTCAAGCAATCATCATGAAAGGCAAACACGCAAAAGGTATACAATATGTATTATGGTAGGTATCTTTCAATCCCGAAAGATTTGAAAAATTGTTTTTAGATTTGGTTGCGCCAATTTATTAGTAGTTCCGCCATAAATTAGTTAAACACCACCGCTTCCAATTTTTCTACAATAGTCAAAATAAATCATTATTTTTATCAGTGTACTTCCTTCTCGTATCCCTTTCCCGCACTACCGCAATAGCAAGGAGTGAGCGAGAGCGCACAGCCACGCGAAATGCTTCCGCTACCCATCGCACGAGGACAATCATTCGCGCGCACATCACCGGGGTGATCATAATTATTATATCGCTCTACAAAATATTAAATATTTGGTGATTTATCGATGTCTCTACGCCCTATTTGTACTTAAAACCTTTCAGTGCGCTAATACGAACAAAGGATATTAATTTTCCGGCAAGCAGAAGATGAGCCGCCATCTTTACCACCGCCGCACCCACAGACGCTACGAGGTATGTGCATCCACTCGCTTTAGAACTGCCTAGTGCATCTAATTTTCCCGACGACAATTTGTACCACCCTCCGAGCTTTCGATCTAATTTCTATTCGATTTAATTTCTAACCGAAACTAAAGTCCACTAAAATTATTAGGTAAATTATTTATCAGCGCCACCTACAACAATACATCCTTGTGGCGACCAACAACCTAAGTTGATACTTGATTTGCAAACATTTTTTTTATTACACAGGTAGATACAGAAATCATAACAGAGGACTTACTTTGAAAAAATGTTATAGTGGCTAATGCGACCAAAATGTTAGTAACAAATAAATAAAGTAAACACTAGATAGAACCGAGATTATGATTAGAATACTGAATCTGTGTCATTCATTTTATTGTTTAAGAAAAGTAGGGTGCTTGTTTTTTTTTATTTATTTAGATACACCATCGACATTGCAATTTGCATACTATCATTACCAGTGAATACAACATTCTTGAAATACATTATTGATATTTATCACAATATATTTGCAAGCAGGATAAATTTATTAAATAAAATGAGCATTTGGAACTAGCATTGAATAATGGACATGATAATATAATACAAAATTACAAGATTTAAAACAGTCGGACGATAAAAAAAACAATTATTAAAAACTGTCATGCGAAAGATAAAAAAGCACTTGTAAATGATGATAATTGTTGTACACACCCCACGATTTAACAACTTTAAATTTATATTTATAAAAACAACAACTACTGCGTCGAATCAATATTATACATAAAACGTGTGGATTGAGAGCTAACAGAAGAATGCATACTTATTGAATCAGGCAACTGCGGTCATTTTGGAAGACAAGAATCTACCTATAATAAGTTTGGTAAGTAGGCAGATTTAAAGTCACTAAGTTCCTAAAACAATATAACCATCCATAGCTTATAAGTATTTGCAAATATAGTCACTAAACCGATATGTAGGTACTAACTACTACTATACAATTTGTGCACGATATATCGAAATTAGTTTTCAATTTAGACTAATATCAAAATACTCATTACCCACCAAAACCACTTATACAAGAAAAAGTATGCCGACATCATTGTTATTTAATGCAGGAAATGAACCTTCTTACTATTCTGTACAAATATTATTATAAATGTGTATCATTTTCTGTAAAAATAAATAAATGTTAGAATTTAGAGATAAGCACGTGTCGAAAAACCACACGAGAAACGTACCAAAACAGTGGCTTTTTATGCTGGCAATGTTTTCTTCAAAGAAAAATAATGTACTAACTCTATGGGAAAAGCCAATGGAAAAGCACATTGACTTTCCCAGTACACAGATAATTATCTTAGTGCGTCTGTAATTGAAACAATTACAAATGTTAACAAAAGTGAAAAATTTTCAATTGAAATTCTAATTTAAACAAAAATTCAAGGTGAGTTTTTGTGTGTTACTGATAACGGAATTGTTTCATGAATCCCAGGCAATGTATTCCGATCAAAATCAATAATTCTTGCGGTGTTTAGGCGTAATTGTGATATTTATGAAATATAATGATTGTCCTTAATATAAATACCGGGTATATCCAGACTGCGACCGAAATCGAAGCCATAGGTAGGTTTAGTGACATCAGACAAAATGCAAATAAGAATTTACTGAAAAAAGCGAACTTTTTTTACCTATCATCGTGTTTGGGTGATAAATACCTACATACATATATTTTCTAAATCTGGCTTCGTTTTCGGTCGCAGTTTGGATACACCCGAAAAATTTTCAACGTAAAAAAAATAGAAGATTTGTAGGCATTCTAATAAATAAATAAATAAGGTATCACTTCTTAGCTTATGGCGACCAACCGCTTTTTGCGGGACCGTCCCTGAATGACAATCGCCGTTCCGCATTAAGATATATATTAAAATCGTCTCGAAATTCAGTGTATGCGTCCCACGTGTGGCGTATTCGGATGATATTGAATTAAATACGTAAAAAACGTAAGTTTCGATCCTCCTAGTGTAGTGGGTACCTAAATAGATTAGATTAATTTTACTTGTCAGTCTAAACCGGCCAGTGTATCGAAAGAGAACGATATTTTTTCATAAAGTGTTTCCCTTAGCTGCACCATTCATATAAATGTAGTTTTAAATTATGATTATACCACGTCATTCTAATTAATTGGAGCCAACATACATGCTTTACGATAAGGAATTTATACCAATTCTAGTAATATTCTTTTCATCACATACCTAGGTACTATTAAAAAACTTTTTTTATGTCAATTAAAAAAAGCTCGTAAGTTGAGATTATTTAGAACACTGTAAATAATGTAAGTTTTTTTGTTTCACAGATGGCGTGCATTTCACCATATCCGATGGAGTATATAAATTTGAGAGGAGAAAATTTAGGACTGCGCCATAAGTACCTAAACGAACTTGTTATGAGTTTTTATGAAGATGGAGTGCCCTTTGAAGAAATAGAAAATCATCCTGAAAAAACACCCATAGACCGGCTCTTAAAGATAGATTTCGCTTCGAAACTGAGAAATATTGATTACATGTTGAAAAACCTCAAAGATGAGGACATGTTGTATGCCAGCAGAGCCTTAAAAGCGAAGTGGATGATAGAAGACGAATACCAAGACATAATAAACCCTATATATTTAGAGAACTACCTGTATCCCTATATGGTAACTACTGCGATTAGTAAATTCAAAAACTGGTTGTATTTGAATTTGAAAGAGCCACAAAGATGTGCAGAATTTTATGAGTTTTATTCAGATGCAAATTTCAAATACGCTATAAAATTTCTCGGCCACTGCGAAGTCAATTTTATAATGCACGAAGCGAGTAAAGTTCTAGAAAAGCTATCACCACATAACTTTAAAGTTCTTTGTGAAAGGTGTCCAATAGTAGCGATAATATATTTCGAAAATATTCCAAACAACGATAAACTGAAAACTAAATTTCTTGACAACCAGATAGACTTTTTCAAAAGTCTCAGAGTGGTCTTAACGTCAGAACCAGATTTATTTTTTGAAATTACGGAAAAATATTTCGACATTGCATATAGTCGTGCGCTTACCAAATACATAATGAAGAACCATAGGGACAGGTTTTACAGAAAACAGGAACTGTACGCAGGGAAATTATTAAACATGCAAACTGTAGCACGCTGTCTTACGTCAAAAGAGTGCAAAAAACTTGTTTTGAAACTGGCGCGAGCGTCTTACCTCAGCAACCGCTTTGACTACCACTTTGTTAAACCCCTGATTAAAAGAATTCCGATATCACAGAGAGATGCATTCAAGAAACGAGTTTTTGTGATAAAAGATGTGGGTGAATTAGTCAAAACCTGGCCGTATGAAATACCGTCTACTCCGAAACGTAACAGTGATTCAATCCACGTCTTTGAAGATAAAGTATATCCCCGTTTTGTGTACCGTGAGAAAGAACATGTCAAATGGAAGATTAAAGAATGTCTTGAAGAAGATGAGAAGCGTGCTATGAATTTTGTGGAGTACCACTTGTTTGATAAACTCTTCAATAAATACATACATGTCGATTTTGAACGTAGTTTATATGAACTGGAAAAAAGAATTAAAAAGGAAAGCTCACCAATGAACCGTCTGTACATGATGTTGATGCTCGTGAACAAGACTGAAGGTGATCTAAAGCTCGTGGCGTCACTGTTGCAGCTGCTCAAGCACCATAGGAACGAGCTAGCTTTTGTAAGAGCCGCTGTCGTCAGGGGCCTTGTGAAGTGCGCCGCTATATGGCGCTTGCCGCAGCGCTCTTGGGACACTCTGATGCAGTTCGCCCGAGGCCTTGGCTTAGATGGCAGCGCTCCGGAAGCAGATTGCCGAGAAGGTCTGCATGCAGTCGTCATGAGAAACTTGTTGGCCCGTAAATCAGAGTGTATCTATAAACAGTTAGACGCAATTTTACCTGCTTTTCTAAGAAATTTTTCGCTTCTGGACGAGTACCCTATCAACGTCAAGGAACGTAGACTATTAATGAAACAATTAAATGTGGTGTTAAAAACCATCATAGAAGTTCCTAGTTGCACCGCGGTACTCATAGAGCTACTAGGCATGCTTTTTAAAGTCCTTCGAAGCCGAAATATAACCGACGAAAGATTATATCTAATTCCAACCGTTGCTGGACTTGTGAAGCGTGATCCGTCTGCTACTAAGCCTCTTCTTCTACAATTATACAAGGTTAAAATAGCTCGACGAACCCTATTTCGAGAAAATTTCCCATTGTTGCAAACAGACGCCTCCTACGTTAACGCGCTGCGTCACGACCCATCCGTCCTCGACCTGGTCAAGTTCGTGGAACTAGTTGAGAAAAATCAAATACGTCCGGAACAATTCCTACGCAAGCTAGCAGTATACTTTGCATGGTCTCTAGGGATGATGGAAATATATCGAACTGAACTGCGGGAGCGTGTACTTACAAATCCATCAGTCGGAAGGTCAATAGCGAGGCCACTGAGCCTACTCCAAGGTGCTTGTCTGCCTTACCTTCAAACACTCGATGTCAAAAATAAGACTGTAGCACGCTTCGCGTCCGCGCTCAAAGCTAACATGCACGCTGGAAGGCCGAAACTCGACATGAACGAAATTAGTCTGTCTGCCGTCGGAGCCAAGGCTGTGGCGAATAAAGTACTCGTTTGTCCGTCAGCAGAAGTAGATCATTACATACAGATATTGCTAAAATGGAAACGAACCGTTAGAGTTGCCTTGGTGTTGGCAGAGAGAACAGGCAAGGAGGCTGATGTTTATGTCGCTGCCGCTGCTTTGAGGCCCACAGCTACTCTGAAAGCTGCTCTGAAGTACCTTCGCCGTCGCGGCGCTGATTTCGACCCGCGCGTGTGGGAACTCTTCAAACAATTGTTGAACGATTTCGATTTGTGTTGCGAAAAACATTTGTACATACGTGAATCTTTCAAAAACTTCGACAAAATACCTTCAACAATTAAACCGGCCTACTGTGCGATACTGTTCAAGGCTTTGAAAAAGGATTTTTATTATGATGCATTGAGTATTTTAAGCGACATGGAGCATATGCTTCCCGATGTAGATGAAGATTTCCTTGAACAAGAACTGTTATATTTTCTTGAAGAGTATAAATACCACACGTGCAAACAAAGCAATAAGGAAATCATGGAATTGTATATAAGAATTTTCGCTAAATTCTTGTTGCTTTGTAAAACAGATGAAATACAGGAAAAACGTTGTAAAAGTCTTTGCGCACCGCTCTTAATTTTTTTAGAATTATTCATAGATAAGTCAAAAAAAGATTTTATGAAAATGTTTGACTTGCTCTTGTTGTCTCTCCAGTACAACAAAGTATTCTTTGATGAAAGCTATGTCTCCCCTCTACCTGTTTTAGAAATTATTATCTCATGGATGCGACGCCACCTGCCTTTAGAAATTCATTTTGATAAATACGTATGTATTCATCTAACCATGCTGTACTTAGCGTCCGTACGACAAAGCATGAAATTACAGCTTGGAATCTTTAAGAACGAAAAAAGAAAATCAAGCGAAGCTATGTTGATTGTCGGCTATGCCCTTGGTGAGAATATTGCGCGGGAAATGAGACAGCTGAAGAAGAATTATTTTGAATCAGCCATCGAATTATATCGAACGGGAATAAAAACGTACTTCACTGATTATTTTGAGCATGATGTTACTAAGTTCAAATTTATCAAGCTAGTAGTTACCGGGATATTGCAAGGCAGCATAGGAGATGAAGTCAGACTTGCGTTATATATTCTCAAGGATATAAATTGTAACTTTGATCCGACAGACATTAAGGATTTAATTAGCGACATGAAAATTATTCGAGACGAAACATTTAAATACTTTTTGTATTACGAGTTGTATTTTTTTAGAAATTATCTTGTGGAATAGAAATCGCGATATTAACTTAAAGACATATTGTAGCGAACCACGTTCACATAAGTCGCGTTCAGATACCAATGTGCTAAATTAGTAGTACTACGTATAACATATTATATTTATATGTTTGTGTATTGTCCCAGCTACTGAGCTACCACCGCGCACATAACCCTTTTCTTTTCCCTTTTTACTGCTCAACGTATTAATTAAATAATTAACTACTCTGCAATGAAATTTGGCCTAAATTTTCTACATAATCAAATAATAAGACCATTTTTGACAGTGTATTAAAGACTAATTGTGACTATAAGTGTTTCATTTAAGTCATGACTAAGTAAATAAATAAATACACCCAACAGTCACATACATAGGTCTCACAAACATCAGACCCGAAACAAATACCTGTGGATCACATAAAGATTTGTTTCGTTGCGAGGATCGAACCCGCGGCCTCTCGTTTCACAGCCGGCGTTTAATCAACGTGTAAGTATGTAAATAATTTATTTATATTTTTATTTACGTATTGCGGACACTAACAAATAATAACTTAGCCATAACAAGCAGCTACCTACAATTGCAAAAAATTAAAGAACATAATATTATAGTTAGCCAAACGAAATGGTACTGTAAAACAGAAATTTATATAATTCACCATTATAGTATGTGAGTCATTTATCAATCATAAACCGACTGTAATTCGTATAATCTGAATTAACGCAAGCAGACAATAACATTATTATTGTTTCTCTGGTGTAGTACCTACGGAAATACACATTAATATTACTTATCCCTTAACTTGGCAAGAACGGAAAAATAAGAAAACATATATTATTTTGACAAATATTAGTTTGGTTAGGGTTAGATAGCATAGAAAAAATAAAATAAAAAATCTAGATATCCTAGGCTACGAGAAAACCTATGTACATCACAGTGTACATTGCCAAGTACGCGGAAATCTTCATGTAGTTTTGTTTGTACATTGTGATGCACATTGCCAGCTTCGTAATGAAATACATTTGTAATATTTTATTCTATATATTTTAATAAAAAAGACAAAACACAATGATAACCTCAATTACTTTGTATGAAATTTTCAGAAATAATTATATTTTTGCATCCCGGTCATCGAAATGCAAAAATATTTGTCATTTTTACACACGACAGTTGTCCTACCACTCTTGCAACACTTGCAACGCTATGTTTAGGCTCCTACTTCCGAGAAATGGGTTCCCACTTGTTCAATTAAAACAAATAATGTATATACTCTAATCAAAGACAAAATTTGAAGCAGTGGTATGAGTCTTCTAAGCTAGTACCAGCTACATGTATATGTTGACATATTTCTCGATATTCGTTATGAGGCATAAAGTCTGTAATTAGCAGGTATCTTGATCCTTCTACCCAATTATGAGGATAGACAGGCATCTACGCTATACCCACCATGATCAGAGTGGCTAAGAAGTTCTTTATTTCATCTCCTGTCAACGATGTAGGTCATCCTAGCTTATGCACTATCTATAGATTTGTTCTATGATCAGTGTCTGAGATAAAGTCTATTGAAATCTGTAATATAAACAATATGGTTTTGTATTTATGTGAGTTTGATGAAAGGCATATTACATTTCTTAAAAACAAGCTGTGTGACGAAGTACGGCTTTGGATGAATCTCATAATCTAGAACAAATTTCATAGCATTAACTTTTTTGGCTACTTTTTTATAAGCTGTTATGTTGTGGCTTAGAAGTGGTAAGTTGTTCCTATTGTCGACTGGCATTGCTGGGTAAAGTGCCTGATTATTCAGCAGTTGTGTTTTGTAAAAATTGTATGGGTTCCAAATAAATATCATGTAATATCTGCTCGTGTTCGGCGTTGGGAGATTAGTGAGAGACTTATAGAGACACTACTGTATTCTTTATTTAAGTCTGTCAAACTATTTAATTTAAATTAATTTGTTAAAGTTAATATGCCTATGAAAGTAAATCAAAGGTTATGGAGAAGATTGTATGCAAATAAGAGGTGCTCTACCGGATGTAGAGTTCTCCTCAGAGCTAGTGTTGAGTAGGACATACAAGAGGTAGTACATTTGTCCCGTACATGACGTCAAAATGTAAGAGCGGCTCAACTTTTTGAAATGTACTGCTTCATATTTTGTGTCCCGGTACTCGTTACACTACGTCATTAACTATAGGATGAGAGCGAGAGGTACTAATACCTTCAAACTATCTAGTACGCCTCACTTCAATTGAAGTGGGACATTGTACTAGCTCAGTACAAAAATGAGGCTACTCTTACAAACTCTTTTTCAAGTCATGTCCTACTCAACACTACTCAGAGCTGATATTTTCACAACAGTTAATGCCACTATGTTATGCGAGTTAGTTAGTTTTTGTTCTATAGGCAAGATATAACAAATAAATGTCAAAACAAACACAAATAAACGAAACACACACAAATTAACAAACGAATACCCGCAAATTTACCAAAACCCAATGTTCTATAAACCTGGCAATGTACAGCGTGGTTACCATAGTTTACCATTGGTACTTTATCGCGTTCTTGGAAATGTACATTGTGATGTACATACACTTATTTCATTCGAATACAAAAGCTTGTTTGTATTTAGCTACGTTAAAAGGCATTTATTGAATAATTTAAGCTTTATACATAATAAAAAACAAAACATATTGTCAAGTTTAGATGAAAAAAGTTGAATAAAGCTAAAATAATATCACGGTGTCGCGAGGATGAGCTCGTGGCTTTTAGTTTTTTTTTATTTAGACATTTATATTACAGTGCAGTCTCGACAAAATAATTGTCTAGTGATTCTACTGTATATAACAATATATTCACAAAAAACGAGAAGAAAAAATATTCAATAAACAAAGAGTAATAATTTTTGAAAATGTATGTACAGTGGGATGTACGGTGCCAAGTTAAGGGTTATCAAAAGTAGCGGCAATTTTATTTAAATTAAATTCGCTATTTCATTATTCTACAACACAAAAATAAATAACATTCATCCATTCTATAGTTACAACATTCAAATAATACCGCGTCCTGGCAAATCTAAAATAATAATTAGTACAATATTGCCAGTTATTACAGAGGTACAGCAAATAATCCACAGCAAATAACTTATGATGTTTAAACGACACCGATTATTTACTATCGTGTTCTCAGTCACTTGCTGTCTCTGCAATAAATAGCTAACACAAAATAATATTTATCTTCTAATAAACTTTCAGATTTTTATTCAAATGACACTAAGTGCTTAAAATCTACCAAAACTTCAAACAGATTTGTGCTGGCAATGTGGTCCCTCAAGGTCAAAGTTATTTTTGTTTGTGATGTATGTACTTACTTAGTCAGTGAATAATATGAATGTAGAAATTAGACAATTTATTTTGGAATGATACAAAAGTGCATTGCATTACGACCTACATTAAAGTGGCGGCGGGGACAAGTGAAACGTGAGTTTTATGCTTTTATATTCTAGTTATTCTGTAAAGTTTGGTTATACTAGTTTCATTGTTTTGGTTACACAGCCACACAAATAAGAGGTAGGATGGTGGTAGGTGGTAAAAATATAGTTTTTGTGTGAATGTGCTGTGTTTTGAATCACCGGTATTATTAGAGTTTGGTGATTTGCCTAAGTACCTAATTATAAACTAGTTTGAACCTGTTGTCAATTATTTATTATTAGTTTGAAAATGAGTTCATTGCATTAACCATTGGAAATATAAGTGGCTAATTATTTTCAAAACATGCTATGTATAAATAATCGAAGATTTTCCTACGAAGTATATTCACCAAATCTTGCCCCTTCTCTTGTTATGTTTCAATTAAGTATTTAATCGATATTATTAAGTAAATATCACTATGTCTTTACTCTTAGTATCAAATTATACCAAACAATATTGTTGTTTAGCAATTGAAAAATCAATGTTATCGCCATACACCACTGCAGTACTGCAGTTAGTCCAATGCTGAAAGTATACCACCTTCAAAAATTTCCACCGACACCTCTTGGAATGGCCTGCATCCAAATATTGCTACAACTATATCTAGCTCGCCCCTCCGCCTTGTATCAACACGGCTCACGCTACGTAACCATTCTCTTATTATAATTGAATTAATTTTGCTATTCCACAGATGTCGTGCATACCAATAACCTTGACCGGAGATAATCTAGGACTTCGGCATCGTCATCTCAACGCGCTCGTCGCTGAATCCTACGAAAAAGGAGTGCCGTTCCATGAAATACAAGGTTTACCGGAGAAAACGCCTGTAGACCGACTATTTAAAATAGATCTCGCTTCTAAACTGAGAAATGTAGATTACATATTGCAAAACATCAAAGATGAGGACATGTTGTATGTCAGCAGGGCTTTAAAAGCAAAGTGGATGTTGGACGGACAATACCAAGACATCATTAATCCTAAATATTTAGAAAATAATCTGTACCCGTATATGGTCACTACTGCGGTTAGCAAAGTTAAAAACTGGCTGTATTTGAATTTGAAAGACTCAACAAGATGTGAAGAATTTTATAAGTTTTATTCAGATGCAAATTTTGATTATGCGATTAAATTTTTATACAACTGCAACGTTGATTTTATAATGAACGAAGCGCCAAAAATTCTAGAAAAGCTCTCGTTACATTATTTTAAAGTTCTTTGTGAAAAATGTCCACAAGTCGCGAAGATATATTTCGATAGCATACCTAACAACGATAAATTGAGAATCAAATTGGTTGACAACCAACTGGAGTTTTTCAATAATTTAAAAGTGGTTTTGAAGTTGAATGAAAATATATTTTTCGAAATTACAGAAAAATATTTCATCAATATTAAGTATGGTCGTGCGCTAACCAAATATATTATGACTAGCCATAAGGATAAGTTCGACAGAAAACCAGAGTTATACGCGGGAATATTGTTGAACATGCAGGCTGTAGCACAATGCTTGACCTCAGAAGAGTGCAAAGAACTTGTTTTAAAACTGGCGCGAGCGTCTTACCTCAGTTATCGCTTCGACTACAAATTTGTTGAACCCCTCATTAAGAGAATTCCGGTCGCACAGAGAGCTGCGTTTAGGAAACAGATTTTCGTTGAAAAAACAGTAGGTGAACTAGTTGAAAGCTGGCCTTACGAAATACCAACAATGCCTAATAGAAATGACTACGAAATTCACGTTTTTGAGGATCGAAAATACCCAAGATTTTATCGGCAACGCTGTATGAAAAGACTGATAAAAAAGAAATGTGGAAGATATCAGACGAGAATTGAATGCTTTAGTGACTCATGCCCTACGGTTCGCACTTACCTAGATCGACTCTTCGATGAATACCGTTTCGTTGGTTTCGAACGTACTTTGTACGAACTGCGAAAAAAAATTAAGGAGGACAGTTCATCACAGAACCGTCAGTACATGATGCTAGTGCTGGTGAGTAAGAGTGGGGGTAAGCCGGAGATGGTAGCATCATTGTTGGAGTTACTGGAGCAGCATCTGAACGAGCCAGTCCACGTAAGAGCCACTGTCGTCAGGAGCCTTGTGAAGCGCGCCGCTGTGTGGCGCTTGCCGCAGCAGTCTTGGGAGGCTCTGATGCAGTTTGCCCGAGGCCTTGGATTAGATGGCAGCACTCCGGAAGCAGATTGTCGAGAAGGTCTGCATGCAGTCGTCATAAGAAGCTTGCTGGACAATGGAACGTGTGAACCTGCTATAAGGGACGCGTTCTTAAAAGAATTTTCTCATCTAGACGAATATTCCACCAACGCAAATGAACGTACAACAATACGAGAAAAACTACCTTTGTTGTTGTTATCAGCGGCTGATGCTGAAGTGAGTGTAGAGAGACAGGTCGAGCTACTTAGCTTACTCTTCGATATGCTTCAAAAATATAAAATGAACATAGAGAGCTCGCCTTTAGTTCCAGCCGTGGCCGCGCTTACGAAACGAGACTCGTCTGCTGCTGAATCTCTTCTTCGGCAATTGTACGATAGTAAAATCGCTCGACGAACACTATTTCGTGAAAATTTCCCATTGTTTCAAACAGACGCCTCCTACCTTAACGCACTGCGTCACGACACATCCGTACTCAACGTAACCGAGTTCGTGGACTTAGTTGCGAAAAATGAAATCAGTCCGGAACAGTTTCTACGCAAGATATCAGTATATTTTGCAGAATCTCTCGGGATGATAGATCGTTACAGAACTGAACTGCGGGAGCGTGTGCTCACAAACCCGTCAATCGAAAGATCAGTAGCGAGACCACTAGGATTACTCCAAGGCGCCTCTTTGAGTTACCTCGAAACACTGGATGTCAAAAATAAGACTGTAGCACGCTTCGCGTCCGCGCTCAAAGCTAACATGCACGCTGGAAGGCCGAAACTCGACATGAACGAAATTAGTCTTTCTGCCGTCGGAGCCAAGGCTGTGGCGAATAAAGCACTAGTTTGTCCGTCAGCAGAAGTAGATCATTACATTCGGATATTGCTAAATTGGAAACGTACCGTTAGAGTTGCTTTGGTGTTGGCAGAGAGAACAGGCAAGGAGGCTGATGTTTATGTCGCTGCCGCTGCTTTGAGGCCCACAGCTACTCTGAAAGCTGCTCTAAAGTATCTTCGCCGTCGCGGCGCTGATTTCGGCCTGCGCGTGTGGGCACTCTTCAAACAATTGATGAACGATTTCGATTTGTGTTCCGAAAAACGTTTTTACATACGTAGATCTTTTAAAAACATAGACAAAATACCTTCAACAATTAAACCGGCCTACTGTGCGATTCTGTTCAAGGCTTTGAAAAAGGATTATTATTATGATGCACTTGGTTTTTTAAGCGACATAGAGAATATGCTTACCGATGTAGATGAGGATTTCCTTGAACAACAACTGTTACATTTCCTCGCAGAATTTAATTACGATGCGGAGCAACAAAAAGAAAAAAAAGCTATTCAGTTGTTTTTGAGACTCGTAACCAAATTCTTATTGCTTTGTCGGTCCGAAGAAACGCAGAAAAAACGTATGGAGACTTTCAATGAACCACTCTTCAAGTGTTTGCAAGTATTGCTTGATAAGTCTGAAAACGAATTTATAGAAATGTTTGATACTATCTTGTTGTGTCTCCAATACAATAGGATATTCTTTGACGACGGCTACGTCTCACCTCTACCAGTCTTAGAAAAAATCGTCTTATGGATGCGTCAGAGGTTACCGATAGAAATTCACTTTAATAAATACGTTTGTATCCATTTAACCATGCTGTATTTAAAATCCGTAAGGCTAAGTATAAAATCGCAGCCCGAAATCTTCAAGAACGATAAAAGAAAGTTATTCGAAGGAATATCAATCGTTGGCCGTATTTTTGGTGAGAAAATTGCACGGGAAATACAGCAGTTGACTGAGAGCTATTTTGAATCAGCCATCGAATTGTATCGAACGGGCATCGAAGATTATTTCTCTGATTATTTTCAGTATGATGTCACTAAGTTTAAATTTATCAAGGCAATAGTGCAAGGGATATTACAAGGCAGCACTGGGGATGAAGTAAGGGTTGCGCTGTATATTGTAACAGATGAAATTTGTAACTATACTACTCCAGACATCAAAGAATTCATTGACGGCCTGAAAATTATTGAAAGTGAAAAATTCAAATACTTTTTCCATGCCGAAATGTCTAATTTTAGAGATTATCTTGCAATATACTAATATAGCTTTCGCCGTCCAATGGATTGTTTAAAAGTCCTTGATATATTCGTATTAATCGGCGTAAATTATTTTGTTAATTTTATATTAACTACGTTACATTGTTTAAAATAATATTTTAAAGGTTTCTAAGTACTAAGTAGATTAGATCTAATCTGAATAAATTATTTATCTTGCATACGGTGGCATTAAATACCACTTATTACTAATAACTAATAACTTTTTTTTGTAATTATTACATTTTTACGACTAAATTAAAAGTATTTACAACGTTAGGAATATTATTTGTTGCTTCATAGTTTATCACCCATTTTCCGACATACCGCAACCGCCGTTAAAATATTACTGGAGCAGAAATCGCAAACAAAATCTTTAC
Organism: Deilephila porcellus; assembly: GCA_905220455.2. Classification (NCBI taxonomy): domain Eukaryota; kingdom Metazoa; phylum Arthropoda; class Insecta; order Lepidoptera; family Sphingidae; genus Deilephila; species Deilephila porcellus. Next base: position 637,592 of record LR999996.1, on the reverse strand, counting down.
GCACCACACTAAAAAGGACCGCGAACACCTAGTAGAGCGAAGAGACAGAAAAGGGAAAAGCGATACATACCGCTCGTTTTATTTCACTCATGTCTTCTATATCCCCTTTTGTATATCTCAAAGCAAAACATGATATGGTAGCCTAGTTAAGTCCATAATAATCCATCCTTAAAACTTGACTAAAATTACATAGCAAAGAAGTTCTGTCGGTTTTCGGATCATAAAAACGTATTCCTATATTTAGAGCATTATTTAAACATTACTATAAACCCGCCAAAATTCCTAAGCAATTAATTTATTCTGTGTGAGTAAAATGTTGCCACTGGTCAAAAATGGTCTTGGACAATGAATTTATAATCCTACTGAAATTCACCGTCGCGCCTGGACGATGGACTTCTTTTCTATTGGTAAACCCTATATATAATAAATAAAGTTGTTTTCTATTTTTACCGATACATTCAAAAATATATCAATTTATCTGAGTAAGTTAACAACATACCTACCATAAAAGAAAAGTATTTTTATGTTGGCAATGCCTTTAAAATACAAGGTCAAAGTTATTTTTGGTTATGCGATCACAGACACAGATTACTTAGGTCACTATCACAGACATTTATGAAAGAAAATCAGTGAAATTAAATTTATAATTTCGATCATTTACTTTGAAATGATACAAAAGTGTATTCAATTATAAGTTTGTGTATTACAGTGACGGCAGATCACAAGTGAAATGTTAGTATGATCCATGTTTATTGTATTATGAATTATTGTATTTGTTACATTATGTTTATTGTATTATTGCCTAGGTTATGTTTTGAGTCACCGATGTTGTTATTGTACGCTGTTAATGATTCAACTCATTAGAACACTATGTAATCACTTCATTATCTTCTTAATATGAGTTCGTTGCAAGTAAACTAAAGAAAATCTGCATATTCTTTATTAAAATTTTTACATTGTTCAATACGTAGAAAAAATTAAAAAGGCTGGATCGATCTTAACAATTATTGTTTAAGTGTGTTTAATGTATTAATTTAAAAACTAAGAATAGGCCCTTGAGAACATTTGTAATATCAATACGGGGGATAAGAATTATTATCTTTAGTTTTACTAAACTTTCCGACATAATACAAGCAAGCATTTTCAAAATTTGATTTGATTGCTTATATTTGCAATTAAGACTTAATGATGCTAAAATAGGTTTTCAGATTTTAAATCTTCTAAATATTGATCACTTTAATTTTAAAATATAAAATGTGAGATTCCTTCTGAATCACGATTCACGATGCTCTAAAGCCTTTATGGCTTTAGTGGCTACAGTGGTACAAATGGGGGAACCGCATTCCAGCTAGGTGCACAGATAATTCCGACAGGTTATATGTCCCAACCGATCCCGACGCTGGTCATTGGTATCCTGGGTTGGATTGAAAGGTGTTGAGTTATAAGTTTTAGTTTGATTAATGTATATGAGAAATCTCAGAATTTAAAAACGGACAAAAAAAATGTGATTCTTTGGCCACTAGTTTGCCTTCTTTGCTTTCCTGCCAATCAGTAATTAAATTGTTATACTACAGAATTCAAAATATGATTTTCAAGAATTAGAAAACATAATAAAAATAGTTTCGTGCTTTTGAACTCGATCAAAACTTAGTTTGGGCGGGTAATAACTACCGATATGAGTCTTTATAAAATACATTTTCTTCACATATATTTTATTTTTCCGCCTACATTTTCAATAAACAAAGTTTCAAACATATTATTTTGCTATTCCACAGATGTCGTGCATACCCATAATTTTAATCGGAGAGAATCTAGGACTTCGGCATCGTCACCTCAACGCGCTCGTCACCGAATTCTACGAAAAAAGAGTACCATTCCATGAAATACAAAAAGCTCCGGAGAAAACGCCTGTGGACCGACTCTTTAAAATAGATCTCGCTTCTAAACTGAGAAATGTAGATTACATATTGCAAAACATCAAAGATGAGGACATGTTGTATGTCAGCAGGGCTTTAAAAGCAAAGTGGATGTTGGACGGAGAATACCAAGACTTCATAAATCCTAAATATTTAGAAAACAACCTGTACCCGTATATGGTCACTTCTGCGGTTAGTAAAGTTAAAAACTGGCTGTATTTGAATTTGAAAGACTCACAAAGATGTGAGGTATTTTATAAATTTTATTCAGATGCAAATTTTGCTTATGCGATAAAATTTCTAGGCAACTGCAGCGCTGAATTTATAATGAATGAAGCGCCAAAGATTTTAGAAAAGCTATCACCACATTACTTAAAAGTTCTTTGTGAAAAATGTCCACAAGTGGCGAAGATATATTTCGATAGCATACCTAACAATGATAAATTGAGAATCAAATTCGTCGACAATAATTTGGATTATTTCAATAATCTCAAGGTGGTCTTAAAGTTGAATGCAGATATATTTTTTGAAATTACGGAAAAATATTTCGATGTTAATTACAATCGTGCTCTTACTAAACACATAATGGCACGTCACAGAGACAGGTTTGACAAAAAACCGGAGCTGTACGCGGGGAAATTGTTGAACATGCAGGCTGTAGCAGAATGCTTGACCTCAGAAGAGTGCAAAGAACTTGTTTTAAAACTAGCACGAGCGTCTTACCTCGGTTATCGCTTTAACTACAAATTTGTTGAACCCCTCATTAAAAGAATTCCAAGAACAGAGAGAGCAGCATTCAAAAAAAGTGTTTTTGTAGAAAAAGCTGTGGGTGAACTAGTCGAATCCTGGCCCTACGATACACCATCTCTACCTAATAGAAATGAGTACCAAGTCCACGTTTTCGAAGACCGGGAACACCCAAACTTTGTATATTATGACGATGACTGTTCCATGGCCGACATGATGGCAAGATCGGATATGCCATTAATGTATGGTATGAGCGCCAGATTGTCATGTCCTGTGATTCGCACTTACCTAGATAAATTGTTCGATGAATACCGTTACGTCGGTTTCGAACGTGCTTTACATGAACTGCGAAAAAAAATAAAAGAGGAAAGTTTGTCACAAAACCGCCAGTATATGATGCTAGTGCTGGTGAGCAAGACTGGGGGTAAGCCGGAGATGGTCGCATCACTGTTGGAGTTACTGGAGCAGCATCTGAACGAGCCAGTGCACGCGAGAGCCACTGTCGTCAGGAGCCTTGTGAAGCGCGCCGCTGTGTGGCGCTTGCCGCAGCAGTCTTGGGAGGGTCTGATGCAGTTTGCCCGAGGCCTTGGATTAGATGGTAGCACTCCGGAAGCAGATTGTCGAGAAGGTCTGCATGCAGTCGTCATAAGAAGCTTGCTGGACACTGGAACATGTGAACCTGCGATAAGAGACGCTTTCTTGAAAGACTTTTCAAATCTAGATGAATATTCCACCAACGCAAATGAACGTACAACAATACGAGAAAAACTACCTTTGTTGTTGTTATCAGCAGTTGATGCTGAAGTGAGTTTAGAGAGGCAAGTCGAGCTACTTAACTTACTCTTTAATATGCTCCAAAAGTACAAAATAAATATAGAGAGTTCACCTTTAGTTCCTGCCGTGGCCGCGCTTGCGAAACGAGACTCGTCTGCTGCTGAATCTCTTCTTCGGCAATTGTTCAATGGCAAAATCGCCCGACATACACTGTTCCGTGAAAATTTCTCACTGTTTCAAACTGACGCCTCCTACCTTAACGCGCTGCGTCACGACACATCCGTCCTCAACGTAACCAAGTTCGTAGACTTAGTTGAGAAAAATCAAATCCATCCGGAACAATTTCTGCGCAAGATATCAGTATACTTTGCAGAATCTCTAGGGATGATAGAAATTTATCGAACTGAACTGCGGAAGCGTGTACTTACAAATCCGTTAGCCGGAAGGTCAATAGCGAGACCACTGGGCCTTCTCCAAGGTGCTTGTTTGACTTACCTTCAAACACTTGATGTCAAAAATAAGACTGTAGCACGTTTCGCGTCCGCGCTCAAAGCTAACATGCACGCTGGAAGGCCGAAACTCGACATGAACGAAATTAGTCTGTCTGCCGTCGGAGCCAAGGCTGTGGCGAATAAAGTACTCGTTTGTCCGTCAGCAGAAGTAGATCATTACATTCGGATATTGCTAAATTGGAAACGTACCGTTAGAGTTGCTTTGGTGTTGGCAGAGAGAACAGGCAAGGAGGCTGATGTTTATGTCGCTGCCGCTGCTTTGAGGCCCACAGCTACTCTGAAAGCTGCTCTGAAGTATCTTCGCCGTCGCGGCTCTGATTTCGACCCGCGCGTGTGGGAACTCTTCAAACAATTGATGAATGATTTCGATTTGTGTACTGAAAACAGGGTGCACGCACGTGAATCGTTAAAAAAATTAGATAAAATACCTTCAACAATAAAACCAGCCTACTGCGTGATTCTGTTCAATGCTTTGAAAAAGGATCATCTTAAGAATACAGGAACTATTTTACGCGAAATAGAAATGTTACTGCCTGATGTAGATGAGGATTTCATTGAAAATCAATTATTAGAGTTTATTCATGAGTTTAATTATGATAACTGTGAACCAAGACAATTTAAATCTAATAAGTTTTATCTAAGAGTGTTAACCAGATTCTTGTTGCTTTGTAAATCAGAAGAGATACAGAAGAAACGTTGCGAATCTCTCCTCGAACCACTATTAAAGTGTTTGGCACTAATCTTTGAAAAGTCAGAAGATAAATTTATAGGGCTGTTTAACGTAATCTTGTTATCTCTCCAATACAATAGAGCATTCTTCGATGACAGCTATGTCTCTCCTCTGCCGGTTTTAGAAAATATCGTCTCATGGATGCGCCAGTGCTTACCGATAGAACTTCACTTTAATAAATACGTGTGTATCCATCTAACCATGCTGTACCTAAAATCCATACGACAAAGTATAAAGTCGCAGCCCGAAATCTTCAAGAACGATAAAAGCAAATTAAGCGATGGAATATCAATCGTTGGACATACTTTTGGTAAAAATATTGCGCTGGAAATAAAACAATTGACAGAAAGTTATTTTGAATCAGCTATCGAATTGTATCGAACCGGTATCAATGAGTATTTTTCTGATTATTTTCAGTATGATGTCACTAAGTTTAAATTTATTAAGGCAATAGTGCGGGGGATATTACAAGGCAGCACGGGGGATGAAGTAAGGGCCGCGGTGTATATTGTGAAAGATGTCTTTTATAACTTTAATGACACAGATTACGAAGGAAGTCTTGACGCTCTGAAGAATGTTGAGAATGAAAAGTTCAAATATTTTTTGCGTGCCGAGATGTTTGATTTTCGGGATTATATTGTATGATACTCTAAATCTAACATGCCTATGTTCAACAGTTTACTTACTAAGGTTGAAATGATTAAGATACTGAACCTGAATACCGGAAGTCTTATTTATAGTAATATAAAAAAATCTAAGATATATGAAAACCCACCCAAAGGCAAAAACTAAACCAGAACGTGGAGTGTTAAGGTCTAATTCGTTCTCAATAATGAAGAGGCAAGTGCCCATCTGTGGGACGTATGTATGTAAACAATATAATTACTGTACTAAGATTGCTTTTACCGTCCATTTTCTATGCTGTTTCCGAGGTGATCCGAAATTCCGGAATTCTCATATAAATACACCCAACAGTCACATACATAGTCCTGACCCCACACTAGGATTAAGTCTTGTGTTGTGGGTATCAGGAACTACGAGAGACTTTTCGGTCTCCCGAACACCCAGACCCGAAACAAATACTTGTGGTTCTCACAAACATTTGTCTCGGTGCGGGGATCGAACCCACGGCCCCTCGTTTCGTAGGCGGCGTCTAACCAACTGCGCCCCAGAGGCTGTCAGAATGAAATGTTACATCGTTATTGGATACTATTGTGTAAGTTTTATTAAGTAGACCTTAGGCCTACTCTGCCTTGCAAGGCGGACCATTTTAATTATAATTAAATACACACTATATTTATAATGTGAGTTATTTATAGCTTATGCATTTTTCTACGCAACAATAAACGCATTTATATCGTTATGCACTTTATTTTTACTATGATTACCCTTCTACATTATTAATTAAATTTTTATAAACGCTTATTACCCATATTTCAACAAAATAAAATGTGTAGTTTCATTTCCAATCATGTTTTAAAAGTGCAAAATTGGCCCGACCTATATAGCAGGAATGACCAAAAGTAGTAATTATATAAATTCTGACTTTTTCGTGAGTTATTATATTAACAGTGTAAAGGTGTTTCGTAAGCCCATAAGAAATGAAATAAAAAAACTAAACTATTATGCTTCGCATGACACATTATCTCTTACACTTATAATCATAAACCGACTGGCGTTCAATAAAATTAGATACCTACTTACGTAAGAGCCCATGGCCGTTAGACCTTCGAGATTTTATATAACTGGAAATTTGTCTGTGCATACCTCTGACATAGGCATCACAAGATCAGCTAATTGTTGAACGTGTGATGCTTAAGTGAGAGACATGCGCTGACAAACTTTAAGCTTTTATAAAATGACAAAGGTCTGGCTGTTACGGGCTCTTGGGCTATACGGAGTTAGGGCTATATGACGTCGCCAAAGTGTTTCGCCTTATTTCAATAACAACTGCACCAGCCACCAATAAATAACAAGGCTCTATGGACAAAATTCCTTCACTTGTTTGTGTTGGAATTTGAAAAAAATGCAATTTTGAAATGTCAAAAATGTCAATATTGCTATTCAAGTTTTGAAAACATTGAAACCTTCTAAAATTTAATTTAGAATAATATATATTAATGCGGCTATTATAACTATTTTTAAGATGCAAGAAGTAGAAGTAATCCTGCCTGCATTGAAATATCTGACGGGTGACACTGAACATATTTGTAGGTTATGTTTTGCTTCTACCGAAGTCTCCGAGATATCTATAGAAGATACTACGAGGCTCCAACAGCCGTATATTGATGAAACGGTGACGTTTGTGGACATGTTCCAGGAATTAGGGGTGGGTACTATTACTTATACTTACAATAAATGCGAAAGTTTGTATGGTTACTTTTTCACTTATGGGTTCAATAGTCACTATAAATTTGGGTGATATCTGAAACAAATACATCTTATATTCAGGATTAACCTACATAAGATTGCTTATTAGTCATTCACCCACATAAAGAATAGATGTTGATGAAAAGGTTGTATGTAAATTATTTTTTCTGAAACTTGATTATAATGAGCATAGTGCAGTGGTTTTAAAACGAAAAATGTATGGTAATGTTTTTGTGAGCCAGTTTCACTAATATCAGATAAAATAAACCAATTTTTCACTAACGGCCACTTTTGTTTCAGGTGGCACCAGAAGTTGATCTACCTCAAGTATTGTGTTCTAATTGTGCTACAATGACTATGAACTCGTATCTATTTCGTAAGCTTTGCCAGTATGCAAATGAGAAGTGGAATGAAGCAATAACTCAGTTTGATAAAACACTGGATCAGTCCAATACTGTAGCTCCCAACGTACAAACAGTATACTTGATGCTACACAAGAACGAAAATCTTATGTTTACAAGCAAAAAAAGTCATACATTGAAGAGTAAAAAAACAGCATTAGCAAAAATCAAAGACATACTTAAAAGTAGGGAAACATATGTAAAAGTGCGACAGAAATCATCTAATATCATATGTGAGGAGTGTGGGGAAAGATTTAAATCTAATTGCCACTTGGTAAAACATATGAAGGTGCATAGCAAAACACAGTATCCATGTCCACAATGTGCTAAGGTATTCGCATCTCAGCTACAACTCGAAGAACATGCGGAAAGAGTGCACTATCCAAAACATATTCAGTGTCCAAAGTGTGCCAAAATGTTTAGCACTGACAAAATGCTCAAGTACCATGACAAACTGCACCATATTGCAGCAATATGTAAATTGTGCTTTGTACAGTTCCCATCTAGGAAAGATTTAAGAGCACATTTAGACAAACATGAAGTGAACAAGTGCCCTCTTTGTGAAAAGTCCTTCCTCAATAAACATACATACAAGTTCCATTTAAAAATATGTGGCAAGACTGATGAGAGACAGCCTAGTTTCTTCTGTGACATATGCAGCAAGGGGTATGCACGTAAAAGTGGGCTGCGGACACATTTAAAGACTGATCATGGGTTTGGTAATGTACTCTCATGCAACTGGTGTGGCAAAAAGTTTGATGCTATCAGTAGATTGAAAAATCATATTGTCAAACACACTAAGGAGAGAAACTATCACTGTGAACATTGTGGCAATAAGTTTGTGACTCAAGCTGCCTTAGTTTATCATATCAGACTCCATACAGGTGAAAGACCGTTCCCCTGTGACATGTGTGGAGAGAGTTTCCTATCCGCTTCACGAAGGATGGAGCATAAGAGGCGGAAACATTTTGGACCAACTAAGGAATGCCCAGTTTGTCATGTGAAATTTGTAACTGGGCATCAGTTAAGAAAGCATGTGCAAAGGCATTACAACCCCCACAGTAAACTATTTGTACCTGAAGCAGATATTTTACACTCAAACAATGTAACTGTTTCAAATGTGAAAGGACAGGAATATTCAAAAATTGCAAATTTGTTGACTATGTAGTATTTGGTTATGAATTGGGAAATTATTAATATACAAGGTAATTATTTGAGAAAAAGTATTTTTTAATATAAATATTTAATTGATAGTAAAATATTTTCATTTATATGTATTGCAAGCACAAATACAAATTTTCATTATTTATTGCATCTTGTGATTAATTCTATCACATGACAATTTTAATACAACATGTAATTTAGTATATGTATATACAGGAAGGAGTCTATACATTTTGGTTTCTTTAAAACATGTAAAAAATTTATAGTCAAGCACTGTAACATTTATACCTTGGATCCCAGGCCAGTCAATGAATATTTATATAAACTATTGAAATGTTTTAATAACATGAAAATATATTTAAAAAAACTAATAATTCTTATTTTTTTATTATTTAAAGAATAATATGTTTTCAGAGCTTTCCTATATTTTTATTAGTTTAAAGTTATATGTTGAAAAGGAAAACTATTACGAACTTGCCCGTGGGCCTCACGGGACTGCAGGTATAAAAGTGAGGGGTAGAGGGACTTATAGAATTAACAGCAGGCAGCAGCTGTTGACGCGGTCCCTCACAGATTAGTACACGTGACAACTAGGTAGGCTAAATACGTAGCTCAACAAAACAATAACGCAACGACCAGCTCCAGAAACCCAATTAAAAATGATTTACACTTGTAAAACAGTGCGGATGCGGAGTAGATACTCCGCATATATACGATACCCATAAGATTGTGGGTGCAGGAAATGTGGATTAAATTGCACTATAGCTTGCTTGGAATGAAATGGTGGCAGCTGTACTAATTCTTCATGTACAATCCACATCAATGAAATTCTGATGAGGGAAAATACCTTAATTAATATTGTAGATAGACAATTTTACTTTTAAAAACAATTCAAACTGCATTCAAAGATTTTTGAATTGAACCCGCCATGTGGCAAACAAAAAACAGCCCACCATTTTACGATACCAATCAAAAGACTCAAGCTTAAGGATTGTTTTTTCTCCAAATAACATATGAATAAATTACATACATTAAAGTTACAATGCATATATTATTTATTAGGTGTAAATTGTAATATGTGCTGTAACATTTTTTACTTTGTCCCTCACATATTTCAGTAAATTGTTGTAATCAAGATTGCACAATATTTTTTAACTTTTTTATTAGAGCTTTTAACAATGCAGTCCAGCAGCTTTTATTAAAATTGATGACTGGCTCTGGATTACAAGATTTCACAATTTTTAAGTCTTACAGAGCTCTACTATTGCATTAAAAGTTTAAAAAATTATTGAAAACATAATAAAATTACTGGAAATGGCAAGCTTTTATTTATATACTTACAGGATTTACAAAATAAATAAGTATGTATGTACAAATACATAGGGAGAGCCAAATAACCATTGTTCTAGTTGCTGTAAAGCGTATATTATGAATCTCATTTTCTGACACCTGTCGTAGTGCTTCACAAAAAATGGAAAATATTTGCAATTACTATTTTCTAAAACAAAAGGTTCACACATATTTTATAACATTCATTTAGGGCACAATATTAATAGATGACTTTGATTTTCTATAGTCCAAAAAAGGCAGGGGCATTAAGATTTGTATTACATTCTAATGCAGAAAATTGCAACTAATTCCCTAGGGCCTAATAAGCTATATTATGTGGTTTCTCCTTTATTTTAATCATGTAGCATGGATTTTTTAATAAGGTGACTGATTAAAATGGATTTGTATAAAACAAATAATTAATTGATTTTGGACAACTCATAAGCATGTAAAATACACTTCGAAATTTCATTCTATCTAATTTAATACTAACATCTTTGTTACACAATTACAGTGAAAATTGGTAATCAGTCCATCTGGACAGTCATATTGTGTTTTCCAGGGACATTTGGTGGTATCAAACACCTTCCAGCATACAGTTTATTTGTAGGATCATGATGTTTCTTTAAATGTTGTCTCAGGAATGTTGGCGTTACAAATTTTCTAGAACAAATCTCACACATTAGAGTTGGACCAATGTGTTTGAACTTAATATGCTCTGCTCTAGATGAAGAATTAACAAATCTCTCATCGCATAAGTGGCAGCTGAAGGGCCTTTCTCCAGTGTGTCTTCTGGTGTGATACAATAGAGCCTCTTTTGACACAAACCTTTTCTTGCATATATCACATTCAAAATTCTTTTCTCCAGTGTGCTTGAGAATATGTGTTTTCAAGTAACTGGGTGCTGTAAACTGTTTGTTGCAGTACTGGCACACATGAGGCTTGGCATTTCCATGTACAAATCTGTTGTGAACTCTGAGACCACCAGGAGTACTATATCCTTTATCACATTTGGTGCAAAAGTGGGTCTTTTTAAACTTACTTCTCATTGGATGAGGGTCTATATTACCCTCAAGACATAATTTACTATGCCTTAAATAAAAGTCCTTTGTTGAGTAAGTTTTGCCACATTTCGGGCATTCATATTTCAACAAATGTTTTTGCTCATGTGTTTGCAATTTTTCTACAGTTTTGAAGGATTTTCCACACTCTTTACAGACATATAGGTGGTGATTTTCGTTTTGGTGCTGTTTGAAGCTTTCTTCTGTGCATCTAAACTCACTGCAATCAGGACATTGGTAAATAACATCGCTTTTATCATGCTTATCCAATTCTGTTTCATCCTGCATTGTTTCAAAGCACTTTGCACATGTCAAAATGCCATGAACACTTAAATTGTGAACTTTGAAGTCATCCATAGAGTCAAACATTTTGTTGCATTCTATGCATTTTATGTTTTTAATTTTTGGTATCTCAGCTGTCTTTTGACCCTCATCTTTGACCAATATAAGTTTAGATTCATCTTCATTGACTACTATATAAAGGCTTTCTCCTCCATCTATAGCGGTAACATCAATATTCAATGTATCAACTAAAGAATCAAGGACTTTGTTCAGTAATTTTGTAGATTCCTCACATTTTTGAAGGAATTTTGCTGTTTCAAGTGTTTTGTCAGTGCACTCCATGCACACAGCATCAATGCCAACAACTTCGCTGCAGATCTGAAAAACAAGCATAAGTTTGTTAAAAAGATAACATACTCCCTTTTCTCTCAATTCACATACTGCCTCTGAACATATCAACAAGTATTTAACGCCATTACACTGAAGTCTAAATGAACTGTAATCTGTGTTTAATTTCCAGACAAACTATCAAATTATAAAACAATATCTTGACCATGTAAATAGCAAGGCTGAACTTTTTTATGGCAACTTATAACTAGTCCGTCGTAACACCATAAGCGGACTCACTAACTTTATGAATAAAAACGACTTAATATTCATATTACATCCCATGTTGATGTAGCACAAGTAATTAGTAAAGTACACTTACTGGAGCGAATAAAATTTAAGTACTGAGGCACTATAAAATACACGAGGAATGTTACCTCTTCTCCACAAATCTTAGCGATCAATTCGGAAAAGCTTTGGAATGATCCGCTATCACCATCAACGGTCACCAAATCTTCGAACTTGATATATTTTTCCCGAATTCCTTTAAGGCATAACCTGCAATGTGTGTAGTGGTTTTCGTTAATGATGTTAGACATGAGGTGATTTAATTCGGATTCTCCAAGCATTATTAATTCTAGAAGATTACTAGAAACAAGAAATAAGAATATCAAAAACAACGCGCGCTTTTGCAAACTTTTCGTTCAACAACGTACAAGCCGCACGAAAAAAGTGACGTTATGAAAAATATGGCGGAAAGTTTTGGATGGATTTCAATTAAAAGATCCAGATTTTTCATAATATGTTTAAATGGGAATTAACTAACAATCTTATTATTTTTTACTATTGAAGTCTTCAATTGATTGAGATTCTTCTTTATTAGCATGCAAAATCCCCTAACGATACAATAAAATATGACATCGAGTTAATAAAATCATTGTTTAATATCCAATATTAGTTAACCAATTATGAAAAAAATATTTTTGACAGTTTCTAATAACATAATGTGTAGTTTTAAATACATTTAATAAAACATATTTTGAGTAATAAATGAATTAATTAGTGGTTATAATTCTGCGTTGCTGCTATCACAAAATGATCTGACACCGTAGTCTGTGGTCATTCATTGACATTTGATATAAATTCGGCTGCAGTTTGTTTACAAACAATTCCTTTTATAACTCAAATAGGTATCTAAAATATAAAAGGAACAACTTCTACTGGAGCTTATATTTGAATGCCTTACTGTTATGGCATCTATAAAGTTTTTTTAGACAGAATACTGCGTCACCAATATGACTTTTGCTATTTATGTTTTAGTTTCATTGGAGAAACTATTTTTTTTTCAACATTCTGGACGAAATCGTTTTCAGTACCAATAAGTCAAGGAATTTATTGATGTTTTGTCTTGTTTCCTAGGATCTGAAGTGCGTTAAAATATTTTTATCTGCAATAATTATTCTGTGGAATACCTTCCAATTACTTGTGAATGAAGTCGCTGTCCCCTGTCCAAATACATGAGGAATGCCTTTCCTATACCTTTTGACTATCTATTATAATGATAGTTGAAATTTCAAATTAAATTACTACATTAACTGCTATTTAAAATTTTATTGGGTAAATGCTATTGATCAATATAGACATGTACACCTTAAAAAAACATAGAGATATTTTGTTAGAAATGTTTCTAATTTATTAGTGTCTTTTCCGTAATGTAGGCATTAATTATAAATAATGTTTATGTTAATTCTAAGTACCTAATGAATATTTGTAAATGTCCATTTTTGTACAAAAGTATCTATTTCTTTTTCAGGTATTAATTAATAACTTATCGGAGTCAATATTGGTGTGCCATATGTGTACTGAAAGAACAATGAAGTCGTACAAATTTATTATGAACTGCAGAAAAAAATCTAAGCAATTGCAAGCTATATTACAAATGCTTTATAATTATTTTAAGAATTTTTACATTGATGTTAATATGTGCAAGTCTCTTATTCTAAATGTTAATTCAAAACATATGGAAGATCAATATGATGATTCTAATTTAATAGAGAAACCAACAGAAATACTGAAAATATTAGGAGAAGGCTCTATACAAGAATGAGTGCAAGAAAATGTTCAATTGATATCCAATAATAATCTAAGCATTGGATTAGTTGGCAATATTTTAAATAAAAAGAATAATATAAAGCAATGTAATCAGGGCATAAAACTAACAGATAATATTCATGACAAACATGTTCTTTCATTATTTAAAAAAATATGTCACTACCTTTTCTCAAGAGGACCTAACTTGAAAAAACACTATTATAGTGTAAAATTTAAAAAGTGAACCATGCATTCAAAACACATTTTGATGAATTCCATTATGGTGCAGGAAGAAAAACAAAACTATCCTTTATTTGTGATTTTTGTGGAAAGAAATATGCTCAAAAATCAGCTATACAGATGCATAATACATTTTCAACATGGGAATCAGATGTTTCATGAATGCGAATGGTGCAAAAAGCAATTCAGTTGTATAAGTTGTCTCAATGAGCATATCATAACTCACACGAAGGAGAAATAAATCAATTGTGAGTAATGTGGGGGATGGTTTGCTACCAAGATGTCTCTGCTGTATCACAAGCGGACTCACACAAGGGATTGGTCATATCAATGCCAACATTGTGATTAGCTTCTTGCACAGATCACTATACTAGTAATAGCTTCTTGTCTGCATCTCGTAGACTTACACATATGAAGCAATATCATATGCCCGCTGCACAGTATGATGCGTGTCATAAGAAATTTAAACTATGAAGTTATTTATTGAAGCACCAACAAAGGCATTTCAATCTTACAACCAAGTTACATCAGAGTGTCATAAGATTCTAATTAACTGTTATCAAATTAAATAAAAATATTGTTTTGGTAAAATAAACTAAAGTAATTTTTCTACACTTTTTTGAGTAAGGCGATAAATATTGTTGTTTGAAAATAAAGGTACTTTACCGAAACTTGATTTTTATTACACGAAACTCATGTATAAAATCTAGGAGACTCAATGCCTATAAATTTCTTATTAGAAAATAACTTTTCTACTACTTTTCCAAATATAAAGCTGGCATCATCGAACGCCTCTGACCAACCGAAGGAGAATTCAGTGGCTGAAAAATAAAATTATTATATTTAGCATAGGTATTCAGTCTTTTTCAAATAATATGGGTTCCGAATTATTTCTTACTTGCTGCTACACTTTTTTCTCTGGTAGTACTTCTCGATTCATTCTCCGCAAACTTCAACTAAAAGTAAAAAGATATATTTTTCAAGTTTATTAAATGTGCACATCATAACATTATTGTGGTTATTTCCTAAGTTCCTACCAATAATATCATAAAGCATAAAATTACGCGAACAAACATTGTAAAATTTCTACAAAATAATGTTTTTCTTCGAGATTTTTTGGAATTGTATGTTACGATGACAATGTTTGAATCTCCCGCTTCGATTACATTATTCTTATCCTGAAACGTAGCTCATATAAACATAAAACGTTTTCATTGGAGTTCATATAATCTACTTCAAATACAATTCATAATTTCTGTACTTAAAGTAATTTTCTAACTGTGTAGATATTTTTTACATTAAATAACTATTTTTTATTTATTAAATATTTCCTGACCGAAGGTACGAATAAAACGTAAATATTGATTTCATAGATCGTTCACAGATGGAGCTACAATCGCAACGCTGTTTGCTGATTGGTTATTATAGTGACAGGCATCTCTTTCCTTCGACAGCAACTAAAATGGCCGAAATTCATTGTGGTACGACGGACGTCTTGGAAAATATGTGATATGTCGTGTGTTAACCGCAGTAAATAAACAGTAGTGTGCAAGTGTCGTGAGCCCTGCAGTGCCCAGTGCTAGTGCATGTTGTGTTCGTCCAAGTGTTTACGCGTGAAACCACATTTATCTAAAAAGGTGTTTTGTGTGTGTTTGTGTGCCTTGTTTTCACCAATAACTTCATTCTGACATCTGTTTTGGATTTATGTACACTTGAATACGGTAAGCTCACTCAAAACTTATGTGTTTAGTTGCTAAGCATCGCCCAGTTTTAATTCTGGGAAAAGTTAAAATAGTTCTTTAATTCGTAAAGTTTTGACAATGTTCCATCCTTATCGGGTACATGATTATCGTGTTTGAAAGAGCGGGACGGACAAATAATGTTGGGTTTAAGTTCACTCCCTATTCCTTCGAAAGTGTGCCGGAGTATTATTGTTTTGGTGGTGACCTATTACGAAATTACTGATTTGTAGACTGGTTGCCGCTGGTGAGGTCAGTTAGAGGCAATTAAACGTGTGGCTGCTAAGTTTGATGGTGACATAAGTGGCGTAGGCCGCGCTCGCAGTTCGTATGCGACAGTGACATAATTTTCACGTATTTCCAAAATGGTATATTTATTTTTTTGCAAATGGACGCCTGTTATTTAGTGCGGCAGTGTGCGCAGGAGTTTTCAAGATGGATATAATGATGAGCGCGGAGTGCGCGTTGTGAAGTGGACCAGGCCAGATGTGGCAGGCATGACAATGTGCTCGCACGGCCGTCCAATAAATTACAGTTATTTCTTGCGTCCCAATTTTTTTCTTTGTTACAATTTTCGTTATCGATGCTATATTAATAAAATAATTGTTTTTAATTAGATATAATTTAGATGATTTTTTTATTTCATTGGCTAACTTATGGGCAAAAAATTAATTATCTAGTTTTGACTGCACAATTGAGTATGAGGACTGTCTTGTTGGAATTAAAATGATTGTCAGTAATCTACAAGTTAATATGTGTATACATTTATGCATATTAAACTGTATAACACACACTGAGGTGAAGAAATCTATCATAATATACAAAAGATAACTATACTGCTGTACCTAATAACATACATATACTAGGAACATCAATGATAAATTACAACATGAATCATTAAAAATATGATTCGAAATATCTAATAGTTTTGGACAATTACAGTTACGGCTGTAAGTTTTTTTTTACCAAATTAAGAAAGAAATATATTGAATATTACACGTACAATACATAGACCTATCACAACATATCCCATTTAAACTCTACCTATTTGAAATTATTCATAACAAATATAATGTAGTTACGGTGTCAGATATTTTTTTGTCTCAGTTAACTAACTATAATAGTTACAATTTTGAAATGCCATTACATACGAATTAATATCTTATTGCATTTTACTGTCTATATGTTTTCTTTAAAATATAACATATACCATACTTTATGAGGCTCTTCAAAATACCCAGAACACAATGTATCAATTTTTCGCAACTGTTTCAAAATCTGTTACTCAATTGTTAAGTATGCAATTACTAAGTTAACCATTCTAGAGTGCATTAAGTATAAATATTGTATAAAAATGAATGTGATCAGGCTGTTTGCCAACTTCCTTTGTGCAATTGCAAAATAATTATTAAGTGTCTGTTTAGTAAGCCGATGTTACAAAATTATTTTTTAACCGAGTCATATTGAGTAGAGTCAAATCTAAATGATGTGTTTATATGAGTTTGAAGAAGTTTATTTTGTTTCTGAAAGAATTTTTAGCGAAAATAAATTGTAAATGACTAAAGATGTATGAAAATGTTGCTTATATTATGAATATATAAAAGTATGAGTAATTTACATTTTAATCTTGTTGATAAAAGTTATTTATGGATAAGGATTAAAGAATATCAGAGTGGCCCTGAATTGTATCTTGGTTTCCTGTGTATAACCTTTTCATTGGTCTTATGTTAGTGCTCATAACTTTTCATTGGTCTCGGGTTCGAATCCCTGGTCGGGCTAAGTGATATTGGGTTTTTTTTTTCATTATCAGCCCAGAATCAGGAATTCGTCCCCTATATGGCGATAGGCTCGTCTCATATCACATCAAGGGACGGAACATACAAGGCGATATTTGGGTGTCCTGGTGGCGCCTCTGCCTACCCCTTCTGGGATAAAAGCGTGAGTTTATGTATGTATGTATGTTCATGCTCATTAGGGGCACTTTTGTAGTCATTCTGTTCAAATGGTTATGTTAGTGAAGTTTTGGCATTTCAATTGGCTAAAATTAGGTTGTCTGGTTCCCTAATTGTTATCACTCAATTATTATATTACCTCTACAGTGCATACTATTTACTTATTTAAAAATTCGACTTGATTCATAAAAATGACTTAGGAGGATGAGAAGGAGTGGTTAATTCTTACACATAACCATATAATAATTCCCGCCAAACAGCAGTGTGCATGCACTGTTGTGTTCCGGATTGAAGAAAATTGTAGCCAGAGTAATAGTGGACAAAGTGAGACTTAACATCTTACGTCTCAGGTTGGCGAGCGCAGTGGAATGCCAAGCATTGCTTTGTGATTCATGTTGTTGTTTGATTTTCTACTGTCCATGAGCAGTTGTATCACTTACGATCAGACAAATGACATTGTTGTCTCGCCATTTATTGCAATAACATTATTAATGCTAAAATTTGCACTATTTTTCATTCTTCTAATTTTGTAATAATTTTTAACCTTAATTTTAATTACCAAAAGCAATTGATGTCCTATAATTTTGTCTTTAACTCCATTTAAGAGCCATATTCAACTGGATATCGTAACTTCTACTATCATTTTCTACTCCAGATTAGGCACAGCTACATAGCAGTTTATAAATGATTTATCATATAGAGTTTCTTCTAATTACTTTTAAATATACATTATCTAATGCATTTTATGGTCACCTCCAGAAATGTGTTTATTTCATTAAACCATTGTTTATATTGATAATTTGAAATTTACAATACTTATAATGTTTGGTGGTGGTAAAGAAGAATTTATGGTGTATTACAGTTAGTAAAAAATCATCATTAGATTTATAACTGTTTGTCTCATTGATTCATTACCAAATTGTGTTAAGAAGACAAAGGAAGACATAGTGATACAAAAATATGTCATTAGATATAATTTATTTGTTATTACTTTGTGTGATGAGACTGCTTATAATTTCACACTTTCAAGAATAATTTTATTATATATTCAAATTGAATAGCACTTTTTGAGACTCGTGATCACCCTGTAAAATTATTTTCTTATTCTTTTTATGTTGCATTGTCCAATACGTATACAGTGTTTGTAAAACATAATATAGGTACATACTATTTGCTAATTAGATACTTGATTAACTGTTTGAGGAACCAACTAGTCCTGAATAATGCATGTTTACTAGCAGGAAACCTCACATGCAATAGAAATTTGCCTAATAACTCAATTCAAAACGTCATCATTTTCTGCATTACACGCTGCTGTTAGATGCTTCATGATCTTCAGCTACCGAAACCACACAATTTGTGTTAATTCACAAATATTTCCACAACAATTCGTTATACGCAATCTGCATCCAGCAACTTTCTGTAATAATTATGTCATCAGTTTCTAGCAGTCCACTGCTAGACATAGACCTTTTCCAATATGTGTCATTCCACCAGATCTTTTATTTTTATAGTAAAAGAATTTCTTTGTAAATATTATAATATTAAAACCAAGGACACAGTACACAGTAGTAAATAATCCACACGATGCAAGGAAGCGAGCGATCGTTGTGGGCATTTAGTTGCGCTCGCATCACCGGCGACTGTTGCGCAACGGTTAAACTAACTCACAGAAGGCGAAGGAAACGTCTGTACAGCCAATCATAGTGGTAACACATTATGCCAGTTATAAAAAAACTGATAATAGTACATATACGCCGGTATCCTCTATGGTAGGTAGGGGGGCTACGATTGGCAACTCTAGATCGCGGATTTTATTTTGGTACCAAGATGTGACAAGATGCGAACCTTTTTGCTATGTAGATTTGATCCAGTTTTTTCAATAAGTCACATAATGTGAATTACCGAACTAGGATCGAAACTAAGACCTCATAGTTCAGGGTCCGTGCTGATACTAAAGCAATGAGGTTGACAAGTAAAATTCGCCTGATGGTAAGCGATACGACCGAACATATACAGTAGAAAACAAACAACATCATGAATTACAAATCATTGCTTGGCATTCAACTGCGTTCGCCATCCTGAGACGTAAGATGTTAAGTCTCATTATGTCCAGTAGTTACTATGGGTACAATGTCCTTCAAACCGAAACATAACAATGCATTTACACTGCTGTTTGGCGGGAGAAATAGACATTGATGTGGTACCTACCCAGGCGGCCTCTCAAACATGAGAGACCTACCATCAGTTTTTTTTGGTCTGTGTTTTGAGACTTAATAATTTATTTTATTTTTTGACAACCACGACACAATATTTGTAAATAAATATGGTCTCAGGAATGTTTACAGTGGCTAAAATTATACCGGCATATTTAATTGCATATCCTGGCTGTGTAGGTCAACAATGTCACATGTTCTATTAAGGGCGAGTATGCAGGGCCTCATTCGATTATTACACTTTCCACGGCTCACCGCAGGGTACGTGACGCGAATCATGAATCTGATTAGGGCGATACTCTACTGCATTTAAATATTCAATGTGCGTTAATAAGTTGCTGTTAGAGAAATTGTTTATTAATTTGTTGGGGTACTAACATATACATAGTTATGATACAACCGTAGAAAGACCCTGCAATGCTAAGATCCTGATGAGTTTTTGTAGCTTTCAAATTCATACATTTATACATTTTCGCCAGTAAATAGTACTCCTTACGAATCCGTCGGAAAAAATATTTTTTACTGAAGTGAATTGTAGAAGGAACGACTGATTATGACGTAATGAGTTATCTACTCATGCCATATCGTATCACCCTATGTAGCCCGGCAGATTTATGTATTGAATACCATAACACGGTCCGAACATTATACTAACAGGTCGACGAACTATCTCTTACTATGTAAAAAGGGATATACACATATTTAAATGCTTCAAGCCACGTATCAGTTGCGTCAATGTGTGATGTTTATGGCGCTATAAAGACAATATCGTTCAAAAATTAGCTGAGTCGAGCTAATCACGCTCCGACTCGTTGCACATTGCCGCACTGCCGGTGAAATACCTAGAACACGTCGGTTGAACAAAACAAGTATTCAACTAGCGATATTATATTTTTGTCTAGATTTTTGCTTACACTACACCGTTATTATTCCTCAATAATACTAAATTTCAATTCATTTACATGCATTTAAAAGCTTATGTCTATATTTCCTGTGGGCTGTGACTATGCGTTCGAGAGCAGTGCCGCTGTATCGCTCATAGCTCTGCATAATATTATTCCTCAATTCCTAATATTTTGTTAACTGGCTGTATTTTTCGCCCTTTCTTTAATGTATAGGTCCGGCAAACGAATATAGGTCTCCTGATGGTAAGGGATCACTGCCGCCCATGAATATCCACAAAGCTGGATCATGGATGTGTTGCTGACCCATCAAATTGGGAGGAGAGCGGGGAGGAAAGGCGTATTGGGGTATTTAATTTTTATTGTAAATAATAAAAAGTAGTATAATGTCTTTCTCCAAATCATATAACACCTCTTCATGACATTTTCGTTTTTTTTAACATAATTCCCTGGGATACTTTCGCACCGCAAAAGCGGAATACGTTTATTAACGATTAAAGCAAAGAGTAATAAATTATGACTCCACACGTATGACGTCACATCGATAATTGTGTTCCCAGAGAAAGATCTGGAGATCTTTCTTCCACGAACCCGTTTGGCTGAAGTAGATTTTCGCTAAAACAACGGAAATAAAAATGTTGATGGGATTTTTTGCGATACAGCGCAATAATTATTTTTTGCAGTGTTTTCGTTCCTCGTAGTATCGTAAGCGAGAGTGTGTCGAATTTATCGTGAGTTATAGTATAATGCCTTGAAGTTCTGTTGTGATTTTGCTGCCTACTTTTACGAGTTTACGAATATTGTAATATCATATTTATTCTGACGTTCAACGAACGATAGTGTTAGAATCTTTTTCTTTTGACAATTCTTTAAGTTCGACCTTATCGTGTGCTATTGGATAAGAAATTAAAGTAACTACAACAATTATACAAATAATAAGATGAAAAACATTCAATATTCATAAAAAATATACCATATATGTACTAATAAATCAGTGTTGATACATAATTCCCTATTGTAGTTTAAAATCCGAAAAGTCTCGAACGAATGCGATGTATTCGCTTTCAATCATCACCTTCATTAAAACATTGTATTGTAAGAAATGTTTATATTACATACGTGAGTTTTTTAAATATCCCCCCCCCCCCCCCCCTCCCCCTCTTCTCCTTGCCACGGTCTAATTGTCGAAGGAAACAATTTGGTGAGTCGTAATGTGAACGCCTGCGCGGAACTAGAGTCCGGCAGAATGGACGATTCTGGCCGAAACCGAATAGTTCGGCGTTTTTTATAACCTTCGGCCGAAATTGGCGCCGAAGCTGAATGTTTGATAATTCTAATAATTTCGGTTTAAACTGACTAAAAATCATAAGTAATGACGGGTTTCATAATAGTTTCTATAAGACAGTAGTCAATTTGCATAAAATGTTAAAGAGATGATTTTAATTACCCTGCACTGACAAAATAATAACTCTCTCAAATGGTATAAATTATAATAATTTACTAAAAAGTTAATATTCTATATTCTATGTTCCAATTGTCATTCATATTTGATTTTGTTCAAAATTTCGAATCATTTTGGCCGAACAAAGGTTTGCACGAATTTGTACCCGAAGCCGAAGCATCAGTCGGACACTACGCGTAACACAATAGGGTAGCGGCTACTAACAATGCTACAGTATGTGGAGAAACTAGTGTCGATAACGAGTGCCCTTCATGCTCGGTACACACCGCACCGCAGGTGTATCTACAGACAACTACTCATTTATATAAATAAATACAAGTAACTAGTAATTATCACATATAGGTATTATCAAACCGGAGTCAGGAATTTGTGGCGATGTCAGGTCATGATGTCAGGCGATAGGCCCCTCTCACATCGTGGGACGGAATACACAAGGCGAAACGTGGGTGTTCTGGTAGCATCTCTGCCTACCCCTTCTGGGAAAAAGGCGTGAGTTTATGTATGTTTGATTTTTTAATATTTGTGCGTCGATATAATAAGAGGCGAGCTTATCGTCACGCACATCACACATTCTAGCCCCGGCCAATACATAAGAATTTCCTAATTTAAAAAAATGGAGTCTCCTACCAGACAATCGAACACAGAACCTAGCCTATCTACCTATACGCCTACAGAGTACCTCGAGGCCACCGAAACACGTAATGTAAATATTGAATTTACACTAAAATTATTCCGATTGCAAGTACAACTAACAATCACCTGCATAATGCATAAATTATAGGGTTATAGTTTCCAGGAACGTATCGTTTAGGTCAGTATCGTGAGTAATACTTAGTAAACAAATTGTACTAGCGTGTGAGATTGACTCTCGCCAGATCACTGAAATGTTTTGACTGGCTGATGTCACTTTCATAGTGAGTGACGATGCACTTGAAATGTTTTAGTCATTGCCATCGATATCAATGTTACACTAGATAAGACATTCGGTACACTAAATGTGTCCCACCTACTTGCGGTGCATGCACCGCACATGAATCAGTTTGCTTCGTTACAGTGCAGTACGCCTTATCGCATACGTTTAAAATTCATTTATTTTGATGTTTCGCCGTCAATTCGAAAGCAAATCGTCTGAAGTTTCAATATTTTAAATAAATACCAGGTAAGTGATGTAATATTGCAGTGCGCTTTTATGGCGCGTCTCGTCTATCCGTAGACTATAAGTCAATGGTCATTGCATTATTGTTGCTTGAAGATTGCTCTTTAGAGTTTTAAACTTGTACTGAATCCTGCTTTTGATGATAAAAATATTAGGTGATCCTCTCGTATTGTTTTTATTTTGACAATTTGAATATAAATTGCGATTAATTGAAGACCTTAGGTGCACTACTTTGAACCGTCAGACTGGACTAGGACATATGTTTTGACATTCAGTAAATTTTAAACTACCCTCCTTTTTGGTAGATAAACAAATATCACAGTCCAAGCAAACACCACTACAATAACAAACCCGACAAACCTCTCCATTTTGTTTAATCCTCGTGTTTATAAGTTTTTTGTACGGCGCCATTATCCCGGTATTGTGCGGGCGCGTGCCCCGCTGAATGAAATAGGACACGCGGAGTAACCGTGAGGGTCCGGGTTCAAATACCATTGTGTGCGGGTACTGTGTTGGTCGGAAACTCGTAAATCATTCGGGGGATTAAAAATGTTGTGTTACTGGTTGGCGCGTGGCTGTTGAGTGTTAAATAAATACAACGTAATTTATAGTCCCAATTTTATAAATGAAAACGTATTTTGTGTAGTGTTTACTCGTCACATGCATACATAATATTTGTAAATTGGGCGATGATAAAACCCACGGTGTTTACTCTGTGATATCACAACATTACAACTTGATCTGTTCAATAACCAAGACAAAAGAATAGTTCTTGACAGATAAAATTAATATTGATAATATTAGTGTTAAAAATAGTAGTTTTTATAGCCTGAAATGAGAGCTCAGTCCTGAGTCAAGCCTACTGACTGTGCTTTTGGCTTTGTTAGGGTGACTAGCGGTGACCGCTTGCCATCAACGAGGCGTTAGTTTGTTTCTCGTTGATTCTACAAATATAATTTATCTTTGAACACTGTATCACCTCATAGTGGGCCAGTGACTATAAAACTTCTCTTTTATTCAAAGTTTGATTGACAGTGCTAAGACTAGACAGTCTACTGCGGGTTGGCGGACTTCACGCACCGTCGAAATTATGTTTGGAATTCTATTGATCTATTTTCAAGGTTGTATAATTTACAACACAAATATCGACAGGCAATAACAAGATTAACGAGCGCGTTTGGCGTCTAACTGCTGGCCGGTGTGTCGTGGACTGTCGTAAAGTTTGTTGTTGTGTTGTCGTAATGTGTTGTGCGCAACACGCGCGGTAATTAGCGTGGCGCGCGACCAATCAGCTCGGTTCGTGTTTAGCGGCTGTTGCGTTTGTTACCTTTGCTTGTTTGTGTGACTGTCACACCGATACCTGTCGACATATACAAATAAACAAGGTTCACGTTCGTCGCCTGGTAGACCAGATTGATGAGACGAAAGTGGCATATTGGGAGATCAGGGCGCACTGTACACGAGGCAGACTTTCCAACCACATTTGCAGGCACTCGTATTTATTTATCACACACTTTAATAATGAAAGGAAAACACTATCTCGGGGAGTAGTACGCAAGATTTTAAAAGATATTAGAAGCCTGTGGATTAAGCTTAAAATCTGTCTGTCATAGAGTTGGGTCTTGTCCAGACAATTTTACGCAAAAGTAATGACAGTTGAAAAAGAATGTGAACTGTACTTACACACTAGCATTTGACGCTCAATAGTATCTGCCTACCTCAATTCGACACAGGTGTGAGTATTTACGTAAGTCTGTATAACCACAACGAAGAAAAACAAGTATAATATTATGTACGGTGTGATTGTAACCCGAGCAGCAAACAAACATGCATCGATACAACTATGATGATGCAACCCCTACTAATGTCTCGCCGTGTGTTTGTGTGTGTGACTATCTGTGTGTCTGTGTGACTGTGTGTGTGTTTGTGTGATCACATGTCGCGTGAAACCGACTCTGAAGTCACAAGGCCGTTTGTTTTGGACAATGCCGTTTGCGCGTTTTCTATTCATCTTGTGTAGATTGTGATTGAGTTTAGACTTTGTTCACCTTTCAGTAGAGAATCTACGATTTATTATTAGATATATTAAAAAACCAGTGTAGATATAGAGGGATTCTAATTATTTTGATCACATCTTTTTACATAAATCTAGTTAGATCTGTTTTATACTCCAAGTGTAGAGAAGATGAATAGAGTTGATCAATACATTGGATATACGTCAACGCTGCTTAGTGAGCTTTAATTGACTACATAGGCGTTTAATGCAGCTCTCAGCGAGGCACGATCGTCAGTACGTTGATGTAGGATTTTTTAACGTCACGGTCCGGCCACAATTCGCTAGCGTTCTGGGTTGGAAAGTCAGTGATACCTAAATATCCCTATTGATTTCCCATGGCTTACTGGTAGGAGAGATTAACAAGCAACAGCTTTCCTCCGGACACAAAAAAATGATCTCCAAATGACACTAATCAAAGTTTTACAGAAGATTTAAAGTATAGCCAGGTTGGTCCATCTGTGGAAGTGAATTGTTTACACTAAGTGCAAGTTTGTTGATACAGGCGTTTTGTGAGACAATGAGGGCTTGCCACGCGGTGCTCTTAGCTTCACCAAACACGCCTTATTATGATATAATACACATGTTGCAGCGCTACAACCCTCCGCGAAGGATCGATGAGAGCCGATTGTGTATTTTTATTTATAAAATTGAATAGGATTTGGAGGAGTTTTGACGCGTTTTTTATTTTGTGCCACAGATCAGTCTGTTGTTTAGAGAGAAATTCATTCGTGAGGTATCTGATGATTTATCTAAAAACTAGTGTGATGAAATAAGGGGTTCTCGTTTTCTTTCTTTTTTGTTATAACGGGTTAACGATCATTCATAAGTATTTGAAAGCAACTGTGAATCTTTAAATCGGGTAATGTAGCCTGGATTACTTTCTTCTAAATGTTGGGTTCACGGGGTGGCAATCAAAATTTGAACTGTTTTCATCGGATAAGTATAGGTCCGATTCAATAGAGTATTTTATAGTTAGAAATTATGAACGATTAAGTTTCATTTGAACTTAAAATATGCAAGTCGAAAACACGATTACTTTACGATCATAACATGGCTTCGTTTTGTCATAATTTAGCTCCTAGCGTCGACAAAGAATTAAGAATTAGCGCAATAATACTGAAAAAATATTTACGATAACAAACTACAGCTCCTTGTTGAGCATTCCCATGCAAAACACTTTATAGCTTTACAGTTTTTGACTCACAAAGTCAATAACACATTGCCACCACTTGTGGAGAAACGATAAAGCTTAGATAGCGACCATGATGAGAACATATTAAAAATATTGACAGTGAGTCATTTCCGTGAGCCCGCGGGATCATACCCAGTGAATGTTTGCGGTTATGATATCAACGGATGTATTTTATTAGCTTTAAATATATGCAGGGATTTTGGCATGTAATTTATTAAAGGACTGTAATGTTATGTTAACTCCAGCGCGATGCTAGAAGCATAATATGTTTTTGTACTGGCACTACAAAGTAATCTGATATACAAATTGAAATATAATATTTATATTATAATGTCGATGCAATTATGGCCGGTCTAATTTTATCCGGTCATGTACAGGTAAAAGGTGACCCAGAAACGCGACAAACTTATCTACGTGGAATCACTATGATGGAGTTTACACCACCGTGTATAGCTATTTTTCTTTTTTTATACAATAGGTTCGGCAAACGCAAACATACCTGATGGTGAGTGATCACTGCCGCCCATGAATATCCACAACGATCCATGGATGTGTTGCCCATCAAATCGAGAAGGGAGCGGGAAAGAAAAAAGGATAGTAAGAGGAAACATGTATTGGGCATGGTGGTCGCTACCTGGGCGGATACAAATATCCTTCCAACATTTAATGTCTGTCTTTATGTAAACAGGTAGACATAATGATTATGAAATGTTAAATGAATTTGAATCGCTGCAAGTTTAACAGTTAGTGTTTAGATAAGCATTACTCATGTGTTTATTTTCACTACGTTCGAGGGTAATACAAATTACTAGCGATTTAGTCAATGCTGTGTCAAATTTCGAGTGGTACGGTGTAGTTATTTTGTGTGACCAAGAACTAGTTAAACTAAACTAATAGTAATATTTCACAAAAAATATTGAATATGTAACTTTTTAAGTATTGTCGCATTTTTTTTCGCTCAAATAGCTTGGCGAGAACAATCCTTTCTCCCTACTTACATTCTCCATACATAAAAGGAGTACTACTACTAATTACGACTGTCGAATTCTGAGTTATAGTAACTGCTCAACGTTAAGTATACTGTCATGTCAGTTCGTCTGTCTTCAGATGCAATTTGATACTCTTATTTGAATTCTGGAAGGTATTACGCATATCTTCATGTCTAGTTTTTATTTTTATTAACAGGGGTCGAATCCGAGCAATATTATTAATGTGAAAGTTTGTGAGGTTGGATAGATGTATTAAAGTTCGTTTTTAATTCCCGCAAAAAATACTGGATGGATTGTGATGAAACTTTACACTATTGTAGCTTATAAATCAAAATAATACAATGTAATTTAGCGGGCAAAGTTGGGCCGGCAACTAGTGAAGAAATAAAATAAACTGCGAGCACTAAAACAGTTTTATTAAGGGAAACACGTAATTATTTACAAAACATTGCGAGAATATCATATGTTTATACTTTATAATGTTCTACAGTTTATATTATTGTGAATAAACGCTCTGTTTGTGTGTTGAAGTTTTTTGTAAACTTGGAAAAAATTGTTTTGTCATTTTTAACGACCGACATTGCCAAGTGCAAGAGTTCTTTGACTATACCAAAACTAAATTATTTTCATGATGACAACTTGGACATAATGTGGCAAAAAAAATGTACCGCAATATCTGTTTTTATATGGAACTCCTACGCAGTCATTTTATTATTCTCCTTGCTCCGCTGATTTCTCGCTTACAAGGTCTCCCATAAGAAAAGAGAGACTAATTGTTTCCAATTTTTCATAGATTTTTAAAAATTTCTCTCGACCTATCAAATAAGACTAATGAATAGAAATTGTTGAAATATCTTGTTTACATGACAATGCGTGGTACCAGGCGATCATAACACGTGGCTGTTAAACGAATGTCATTTCGCTTTGGACGCGGTGAGGTAAGCACGCTCGTTGAAGCGACGACGTCACGACGTGACATGAGACGGCAGCCAATCTGCGTGTCAAATCTTGGTACAACACATGGATAAATTTTAATGTTCTGTCGGAAAATGAACTCCTTTAAAAGTTAGTGCCAACTTCACTTAACCGGCCTCAGTTTCGTCGTAGAATGTGATTCGAGCGTATCACAATGTTGATCATAAATGAGAGTTCAGGTAACTTATACGAATTTATTCAAAACTAAAATACAGAAAGTCGGACATCCTGGGAATCGAACTCAGGGCCTCAGCTTCACAATGCTATCCGCGGTGCCTCTACGACTAGACTAGTAATGCAGACGCCTTGATCTATTATTTCTACAATTGGACATGTGAAATGACGTATTTCTGACAGCCGCAGTATCTAGGACTATGACGTTGCGTCATTTACGTGATCGCCGGGTGATGATGTGATAGTCATTTGTTATTTTTTTGTCTTTTTTTGGTGAACCAGCTGCGATGGTAATCGTTGTTGAGCAAACCGGTGTGTTGCCATTTACCTGTTTATTTTTTGCCTTATGCACGATGATATAAGTGGACGTGACGTAATGAAGCGTTTGTTTTGTGGTGGAGTTGTAGGCAGGATTTGAAATGTGACGCGATTTGTGTTTTGTTTTTAATTACATAAACTTGCTAAGCTGGAGATTTGAGATTATTTGATTTGCATTCACGAATCGGATTAGAGTGGGTGGATTTAGTTGTCTGATAGGACTGAAATGTTGTTTATGAATAAAAGTGTTGTGTTTTAATTGTTTTAGTAGAGCTATTTTGTAGCCAATTGTACCGATAGAATGTTAATAATATTTTCGCTTCACGACCGTCATCATTAAAATTACAATCACCGCTGTTAAACATAAGACTCCTGTGTGGGTTTCCTCAGATTCCTTAGTTCTGGACATTTTTGGTAATCTATTCTATGCCTCATCTATTCTTTCTAAAAATAGGCATTTTTAAAAATGTTCAAATTGCCTTATTGGAAACAAATAAATATAAATTACACAATACGTAGCACTCTCTGTTGACTTTAGCACAAAACCATTATTAGATGAAACGCAAGACATTCGCGCGAATGTATCCAGTAAAATGGAACGAATATATTCGTGGAAATGTAAATCGTATATTAAAATAGATCAGTGTGATTTCACTTTCTCCACTCCAGTTCCGAAAATATTCGCGGACGGACTCGTGTGCACGACGTATAGCTAATAATAAAATGTGATTTAATGATGCGTCTCGAGAATTCTTTGACAAATACTTCGTGTTTGCGGAACTGATGTGATCCAAGGACTTTGTAAAATATAGTTTTGAAATTTTGATACACCACATTAATGTCATATTCTATGTGACTACTGTAAACATTGGGTTATGGTAATAAGGAAATGTCTTTGATCCGGTGACAGGTTCGATCTAGTATATTTGCAAAATAAAAATGATTTAGGAGTAGTAACTGTCAGACGCCTAGGTCATCTTATTTATAGAAAGCGCAAACATCATTTTAAGTGATTTGTCATCTAAGAAAATGGATAATACAAATTGGATGGTAGATGGAGGGAATAATAAATATAGCAATGAAACGAAATGAAAGGCTACCCCAAATGCTAGCTACGTTGCGTTCGGCATCCATCAACTTCTTACTACCTTCATTAGTGGACAAAATTAATAAGCGATCCCAATCCCTATCCAAGGATCGATCCGGAAAATAGACCAATCAGAACACATCAAATGGGAGCGTGTCGACAATACCTTGAGCCCATTGGTCTATTTTCACGATCGATCTTTAGGTAGACATGAAGATCGTGTATCGGCCATAGGTCTGTCTTCCAAATAGGTGGATAGTTATGTCATCAGTTAAAAAACCAGGTCTTAACCAAGTACTCCCGGCGGAAAAGGAAGTGGCGAAACGAGATTACATCAGACGCCTCGTCGATTCCGGACTCGTGTGTGAATTCAACCTTTGATACTCGCCGACATTGCCCATCACTACTGGAGATCTGGAGATAACAAGTGCACCATTAAATTACCAAATATGGTTTTATTACTCTCTCTCTCTCGTCAGCCACAAATTCAAGTTTTTATTACTATCATCGTAAAATTAAGTGCTTTTTGTGTACTTAAGATGGGAGTGCGCTTTTGTCGCATTATTCGTGGTTTAAAAAAAAAATACTTTTTAATCCATGTTGATTTTCTAATGTGGGGACATCAATACTACATCCATCATTGACACACGAATTTTCGATAATGCGTCTCGCTTCCATTACATAATATGCACCTTAAAAAATTGCAAATATTTGTTACTGGATGACCTAATATTAAAGGCTGAAAACAAGAATGCCATATTTTTACATCTTCCATCTTATAGGTCATTATCGATACCGATAATTTCAAGCTATAGAATTAACATAAATATTCGTAATATTTGTCTACAAATCTGGATTTCCAAACCAAACAACATCACGAAAATTCACCCCTCCAAATAACCTGACATTGTCTATGAAGGTCTAACTAGTGCAAATACGTGTGAGCTGCCGAACAATGCTGTATGGAGGCTGCGTTATCATTGTCAGCTGTGGGACCTGACTGGGTCAAGGTGGCGGCGACGCGGCGCGGCTCTTATCAATGACTCATATTTTTATAATAATACAATTATCTAAGTACTTGCTTATTTGGGCTATGAGAGGAAGGAAATATGTATATAAAATCTTTATGTGATATAGGATTTAATGCGGTTTAAATTATTTATTGATGAATTATTTAAATTGTATTCAATTTACGTTTTATCACTAAATTTCGAACAGGTTGCCGCAACCAACCAAGAAAGACCTAACGTCTTTCTTCGGCAACAGACATAGCATACTCCATAGAATAGTGATCAAGAACGTTAGCTGTAGATTTAGAACATGAATAAAATGTTTTGAAGCAGCTAGTCAAATACGCTTTATTTGGAAATATTTCGATGATTGCTGTTTTATCGTCGAAAAATTATTTATAATTCTTGACACTCACCGTCACTACGTATCTTCTATTGGCGTCAAGAATATGTGGGCTCGATTAGATTATATTTATTTTAATTCATCCTTTCCTATTAGTTCCAGACACATAATAAGAAGTGTCGCCAATGCACATCACACTGCTCGTAATAGACACACGACGTGCACACTGAATGCTCTCGTATACGTCACATTGTGCTCGGTGCGAACCAAATTATAAGGTTGCGTCATTTGTAAATGAACTTGGTTGGTAATTAGCTCATATGGGCGGATAGGCTTAATAATGGTAATTTTTTGAACTAAATATGTTTCGGGGTCATTTGAATTGTTGGGTATCGGCTCGGCTGCAACCTGCGCAGCATGTGGGTCTGGAAGGCCAGTCACACCGGTATACCCTTTTCGATACTCTCTGGGGTACCGAAAGGCAGTTTAACAGCTTTTATCTCGCCAAAAGTAGTAGCGATAAGAAATACAAACTAAGAATGAATCCCCCTCCGTGGCACGTTTGTATTGGGTTCTGAACTTACGAATTGTAACACATTTTAGTACAGGAAAAATTTAATAAATATCATCCGAACATTCACTATTGTAAGTCGATCCGTGTATCGGTTTATATGACTATGTCAGGTTACCGTAATGTTATCACACAGCGACAGGCAACAATTGCACCATCTAAACAACCCGTACAAAACCCATTCCCACAAACGTTAATTACATCTCTCGCCTCGTCCAATTATGAGATGAAAAAAAAAACTAAAAAAAGCTCGATGGCTTGCAAATTAGTAGCGGTCTGAGCGAGTGGGGTCAACTCAATTGACATTGTGCGCGGGCGCCGCTCGACGCAGCTACGGGAATAACAGATCAATAGCATGCATACATCGCTTTTTAAAGATAAATGAAGTACTCTCAAGATATATAATTAGATTTCTATATAATCTATAGTGCAAGGATGCCTTCAATGATGGAAATGGTTTAGGACAAGCTGGCGCAGTATTGATGGACGAGGTACAAATTCTTGTCCATAATTTTAAGGCTTTACCCCTGAAATTATTTCTTCGGGTTTGTGTGATATAATAAATAATTACCTTTGACTTGTATCTTGGGAATAAAAATACGTGTGAGACACGAAAACTTTACAATGTAATGTAATGTAATATAGGTAAAAATTGTACCTATATTATAAAAGCTCATCAATCACAGGTTACGAAACTGTATGCAGATTAAGTAAACACGGACCGCAAATGAGCAGTAGTATATTAATTGACGTAACTTCCGCACCGCATCCGCTGTCGCGGCAGATGCGCACAGATGCTGGCGAATGCGGATGTTGGACCATTAATACTAACTAAATTGAATACTAACGTAAATTGTACGAGAAATCGTAATTTAATGATATTTTATTATACCCTTTAAATACATAATCATTTGAAGAATACATCTGATAGTCGTTTGTATACTCCAACATTCCGTTCTCTCACCCTTTTTTTAACTTTTTGGGTTGTGCCTTCCTTGAATATGGCGACCAAATGTTATTTAGACAAGATGATTTCTGAATGTTCCGCATTTTCGGAAGACGACCCGACGGAAGGCATCTTTGCATTCCCTAGAGTAGTAGAACAATTCCCCTATTATACCGTTCTATGGCCTTAAATCATTTTCAATACTTCATCAAACACATCAATCTTTCCGCTACAATCTATATTTATTAGTTCTACTACCAATCATTACATCAAAGATAAAAATAAATAGAATTCCCACGTTCAATTAGACCTGCATACCGCGCGTGGTGATGGCTAAAAGTGGTACAGATAAAAGCGATCGCCGCTCGCGTAGAATTTTATTAGACGTTTTATTAGGGGCAGTTTCCTTTTGCAGGCATGGACTGAGATCATTCTGTAGTGTACGAGGAATAGATATTTATAGCTTTATATCTTCTACCTTATTTATTATTGTGTGATGTTGGTTATACACCCAAGAGTTACATACACAGTCCTGACTCCACATTAAGATCGATCAAGTCTTAAGTTTACCGTTCTTTAAGCCTTAGTTGGTGTCTTACCACATAATGTACACAATAATATTATGTTATTCAAAAATGTTAATTTGTACAGTCTGATCCTGAATTTAGTTTCCAGTATAAATTGTGGTATGGTTTTTGCTGGTACATTGTTTTTTAATATTCTGTGGATCAATAACTATTAAAATGAGCGTTAAATACTATTGAGACAAATATATAATGTGTCTTAGGGACTATTAAAACTGCCGAATCATCTTTATTATCATCTTCAGCCGTAAGTACTCCACTGCTGAACATAGGCCTTCACCAAATATCAATTAGTGTCATGTCCGGAAGTCAATTAATTGACTTACGGCCTTATTCATAGATAGTTTTAAAACCTATTTGAGTTATCGAATGTTTTGTCCCTTTCGAAACCTTTAGAATTCAGTTTGATCGAAGAGGCCAAAACATTCGGTAACTAAAATAGGCTTTAAAACTGTCTATGAATAAGGCCGTTAAACGAAATCGAATACAATTCTACGCTCCTCCGCCGAATGTATATGAAATCTGCATGGGCTTGAAAATCTAAATGCCAAACATTTTAAAAGGACACATTAGCGTATATTGTGGAAAGCAGTGAGGAGGTTTAGAGAGTAAAATGTGTTCAATTATCACGTTTAGCGCATCCACGACAAGTCTAGATTCAGATATCAAAAGTAGGTCGCGTGCAGTTAATTACCTTTTGAGCTTGGACGTCTAGAAAATGTAAATAAAACGGCAAGACTGGATGTTTATTTTATTCGTAGCTAACTTGGAAGGATGGTCGATTAATAGCCAGATCCTGATCAAGAAATATCTTGCCTATCGACATCTTCTCAGACCCTATCAGATGCAATTCAGTTTGTCGTGACAGTATAAAATACAATGTGCGGAGAGTCCTTAATAGATGTTAATAAAATACATGTCACACAAAAAATCCCGATTTTACAGTAACTTACCATTTTATTGTCACGTCAGAAAATCAAGTCACAACAGTCAAACCACATTCGAAACAAATATTTTTGCATTACGAAGATATTTGTCTTAGGTCGGAACTGTAACAGCTTCCTCTATAAATGCCAGTGCCCCGTACATGCCATGCACATCATCATCTCTAGCCACAATCGATATGACCACAGGCCTCCTTCAAGGTTTACCACGTCATTTTATTAAATCATGTATCACTCGACTTTCTGCCTCTCTTCAGCCTCAGGAAGTCTAGTGCTGAACATAGGCCTCCCCAAAGATCTCCACATCGACCTGATGAAATCATCATCAAGCGACTTCCTGCAACCTGAACCAGGTTTTCTGCCCCTTTGTAGGCGGCGTGCGATACTTCGGTTGCCTGGCCTGGCAACGTGGCGTTCACTCCAGAACCTTTCAGATCAATCCATCGACTAATACATATTTATTAATCTCTTTTTATATCGTTCGTTGAAGGTATTAATCTATTTTTAGGTCGAAACGTGCATCGTCGCGTGCGAAACTAGTCTTGCCGTCCAGTTAATGTTTGTTACATTTTTGCTCCAGAAATAACCGGCTAATGTCGCTTCGTATCACGTTTATAGACCAACAATAACCGTTTGGAAATGGGGTCAAATTGTGCACCGCCATTTTCTTTTTATTTACATTGGATGAGAAAGTCGCAGGCGGTGGTTTAAATATTTTATTTGTAAGTAGGTGTTTGATAGTTTATACAAAAATTTTCGTACGCAATTTTTTTGCATGCACCATCCATGATTACAGTTATAAATAAATGTAAATATTTTTCACATACACACTACGAAATACTGAGTAAGATATTTTTTTATAATTTCCTTTACTTTCTTTACTCATCTTTAAAATATTAATTTCTAACTATACAACTAATTTTGATGCTCTTTTTTATAATATTTGCCAGTAAATTCAAAAGAATGTAATTCAAACATCCGAATTCCCGAATAGGATAATTTAGGTTTCAACACGCGGAAACTCTTGGGGTATCTAAATAAACAGATTCTTTCTTTAAAACTTAAAGTGTACGGTTGACCCCACGTAGGTGTAGGATAAAAGCGGGTAAATGAACTCATTTCGTGTTTAAATAAAACATCATACCGTAAAATAGCAATGATCTATTAAAAACAGTTTTAGCAATGAAGAGGAAGTCGCGCGCAAATGCTCTTGCGGACAAATACATATTATGTAAGTCTAAATTCTTACTCATAAAACCGCAAGTCAGTTTGTTTGTTACGATTTCACACCTTGATTACTCAATTAATCATCATGAAATTTTACAAACAGATTGTCAGGGGCTTAGAAAATGATAGGATACTTTTCATTCAGAAAATAAGTGCTCTTTCCGAGGGATAGAAACAAAATGATTAGATCGTCCTCCGAGGAAATGCACACGGTTCGCTACGGCATAAAAACTTGACATTCTGACAACTTAATGCTTCAATGACAGAAATACTTCTGTGGAAGTACCGATCTGTGGTATTTGAAATAATATATAATTATGATGTCTATAGGAATCTTAGATAATAGCCCAAACCTTCTCAGTCGATGTCGATTGATGACGAAGCCCGTGCTCTGCAGCGCGACGCAAATGGGTTGGATTATTATAAAAATCTCTGGTCCGAGTTTTGTTAAGCACCGAGCGAAGTCGCACGCAAAGGAATAGCTCTATATCGTACAATATATTGTTGCATCGGAAATAGTTGTGTGTGCACGTACTCGTGTTTGATGTTTGTTTTCGCGCGTTAATTTTGGCGCGCGCGGTAACCGTCGCGTCACGTGACGTAGCTCCCGCGCAAATAGGCCTAAAGCGGGATAAGTGGCCGCCATTGCGTACTCGAGATGAGTTTGATCTGTTTGTCTATTGTACGTGGAAGGAAAAGAGGTCTACTAGGGATTTATAGAGGAGTTTTGACAAAATTTTTGGTCGTAGGATATTGGTTTCAACTTTCAACTACTTAGTTTTCTCCGTACAAGATGATGGAAATCCCTTCATAGCGTCCCTAGTAAGTGTGGCGTTTCGAGCAGGCTGGAATATTTGTCTCAACCGTTGAGAGAAGGTTAATTGTCGCTGAAAGATATTCTAACTAAACGATTCTACTTATGTGCATTCTTCGGTAATCTCAAACGCCTATTAAAACGCAAAAGCAAATCTGTTATTCAGCGTCGGTTACCCATGAGACAGTA
Organism: Deilephila porcellus; assembly: GCA_905220455.2. NCBI lineage: Eukaryota > Metazoa > Arthropoda > Insecta > Lepidoptera > Sphingidae > Deilephila > Deilephila porcellus. Next base: position 600,802 of record LR999996.1, on the reverse strand, counting down.
GTAACACTCTGGTCGAACCAACTCATTGCTGCTAACTGTAGCTTTAACATCCACAAGTTTGTCAAATATTCATATTTATTATCACAATAATTCTACATGCAGAAATAAATATGTATAATACAATACGAAATTTTACCAAGGAGTCTCTAAAACCTAGAAATTATTATTCAACAACAGATCTAAGGTAAATAATTTCAATCTATTATATTTACCGGTCTATTGACCGATTCACGTGTGTTCCTAGAACAAAGGTTCCTTGAAGCCACACAGGAAGGCTCAATTACGCAATAATTATAGCGATCGTCGACAGATGCGCAGCCTCGTACTATAGTTAATCTACTCGCATAGTTCAAAGTTCTATTTTTCTATAAATGGAGGCAAATGAGTAAACGGTTCATCTGGTTGTGATTCTACTCTAAGTGATTGTAAAGCCACCCCTGTATCCGGCATCCCCGAAGAGATAGGCAGATGTTTCGCTGGTTCCATTCTTATTTCGGTCAGTTTATTTGATAAGTTCTTATAGAGGAATCTAACGCCACGCCGGGTATGTTTTCAGGTAATTCATATGAGAAGAATGGGTGTTTATTTAACTTTTTTACGCAAAAATTACTGAACGGATTTTTAAGAAATTTTACAATATGGATTGTTGCTTATACTTGAGAAGGACACGGCGTAAATTTTGGATATTGTGATGAATCCGATGACACAAATTACGAGTTCAAGTTAGGAAATATTAGTTTTGATATAATTTGCACAGATTGTGAAGCAGTGATTAAATTTCAGTTAATTTCTATCCATGCATAAGGGAAATAGCGAAAACATTTCACCGTTACCGTGATTAAACGTCAAATTTATGTATGTGCGTTTATCGGAAGTCGCTAATTACGTATCTATTCGCAGAGTTTACGCGTATTTTACGAGTTTCTCAAAACACGCACTAAATTATCCGCACATATTTTTCACGTTCGACTCGCGCAGCCCAGCCGTGACATTTTGCGTGCATGATGTCATTATGTATTTGGATGCTGTGCTAGGTGGTGACGTCGACTTATATTTGTATATTAGTTTTTATTGCTAAGGATAAGTGGTGTAGGCCTTGACAATATTTCGGTGTTTGATATTTTAACGGTTGTTTTAGGTATTCATGATAGTTTCGGGATGCTAAAACATTTGAGTTGTTAGCTTGGAGTTCCATAATTTAAGTAGCGACAAACGGTGTCATACAAACTTGCCATAGTAACTTAAACAGTAAAATACATCAAATAAACTTTACTTGTCTTATTGACGTTGAGGCCCAAGTACTTTATACCTGTTCTGGGTTCTTTGGTCCTTCGTCCCTCAGTCATCAAAAGTACTTGTGATTGTCCGGATGGTTGCTAGACGGTGATTAAATTATCCATTACCAAATGATCGATAAATCCTTAAAAAGTGGTAAATACACTATGATCTTCCTTTGACATGGATTATTCTAAACTAAGGAGACTAACGTCCGAATACTCAAACGCCATTTAAATATTAAGTTGCACATAACTACCCACGTCCCACTTAATCAGTACATTTAAGCGGGACTTGCATAAGTGCAACATTATACTGGGTATATCAAGACCGCGACCGAAAACGAAGCCGGGTGGTAGTTTTAGTGTTTATAGACACAATGCAACTAAAAAGTTCGCAAAAAAAGCGACAGATTATTTTTGGCAATATTTTACAAATCATCGTTTTTAAGTGGTAAATCCTTAGTTTTTGCGAAAATAGTAATTTTAATCCTTATGTACCATTGCGTCTTTAAAAATAAAAAGGTGTACATCATTATTTTGGAAAAATCATGTATTTTTCACCCAAATACGACGATAAGAAAAAAAATATACAAAATAAATGTCTATTTTTTATTGCGAAATTTTTAATTGCGTTGTGTCTGAAGTCACTAATAATACCACCTGGCTTCGTTTTCGGTCGCGGTCTTGAGATACCCTGTATTTAAGTAGCGATTGAGTATTCTGGTGTAAATTCATAATTTGCTATAGACGTCGCACATAACTAACGTTTTATAAATGCACTATCATGCAATTCAGTACACAACACTCCGCACCTTTTTCTCCAGATGTTTGACTGTAGATAAGCGGCTTAAATTCGTATATACGCGCCAATCTTATCTAAATGGCTGTAAAGTCAGTTCGCTTGAGCGTGCTTTGAAGTCTGGACTTGGTGTTTCTGATGATGTCCAGGATATCGCCAGGTTGCTTTCCCCTTCGTTTATTTAAAACATTATCCTAGATTGATACTGCTGAATTAAAATACGATTAAATATGACCTACTCATCTCAATCGAAGGTACTCTCGATTATAGAGGAGGCCCGTGCCCTGCAGTAGGACGTATTTGGGCTGATACAGTACAGCACAGTACTAATGATTAGACGGAATTATGTCTCAATAATATCGAATTGTATTAGCGGTAATCGGTCGTCATAGTAATAGTTTATCACATAACGTAATACTTAGATTCGACTACGGGATTAATAAGGTTGACGGTATGCAGGTTGGTAGACTTATGTCTGTTTCTTTTTAAATATAGGTTATCAAAAGAGTTTTCCATGCTGGATAAGAGCCCACGTAATCTTAGTTCAACTGATCTACAAGCCCTGAATTAGCAATAAACAAATGAAGAATTATTAATTATATTTGAAAGATGACTAGTGAACAACTGTCTCAATATAGCAACACTAAAGTGATTATAAAAATATTACAAGTAGGTAATATATTTTCCCTGTTCTGTTAGAAAAATGACCTTCGGTAATAAACAACATATTTCTAATTATAAGACTGCGTTTAACAACACTTGTTTAGTTATAATAAGTTTTAAAACCAATTATTTGAACAGGAAAAAGCCAAGAACTCGTGCTAGTATGTGTGTTTAAAGGAGAGGGCCTGATATATTTTCTTTATAAAAAAAAAAACAAAAATTGTCTAATGGGCTTTTTAAGAAGTTTAATTTTCCATGTTGTAGCGAACGCAGGAGTCATCGGTCATAAATAAAAAAAATATATGAATTATTAGTTGGTTCACAATATGTAATATCGTACGAACTTTCAATTTTCATTGAAAATGTACTAGGCATCCATAACTTATGTAGTGATGATTTAATTTCAACATTAATTCTTTCCATTGTTCGAATTCCTTTGTCGAAACCTCAAACTAGTTTTAAAGAAAAAAGTTTAGCATGAATATCGTACAGGCCAGTTATAAAAAAAGTAAATAAATACATATGGAGGCACGTTGTGGTGCACGGCGCGGGTGACGTCACTGTTTCTAGATGCTAACTCGCGTGCTCACTTGAAAGGCAGCCGAGCGTGCCAAGCAGCTCGAGTGTGCCTCACTGTCTGTATCAATTATCCACGCTTGCACATTGTAAACAATGAATTTCTATACCCTATGCGGTTAGCAGGAAAATTAAATGCGTATTTGCGTTATTCAGAGACCTTGAGTTATTTTAAATTGATGTATTTGTTAACGTCATCAAAAGAAGTTCTAAAATAATTTTGTTCAGTCGGGTATGAATGTATAGATATTTCCCCATACTTGCAAAAAGGCACATTGATACAATAATGACAATAATTGCAAAAGTCATTCATCAAATAGAGAAAGCATAATTCAATAAAAAGTTACGTCAAACGTGGCAGTACGGTTTCCGCGACCGTAGCTCGTACGCGGAGTTATCGAGAATTAAAAAAAAAAATACAAAAAGCAACATGCACAAAAGTTCGCGCGCTCGCTTCATTCCGCGGCGATGAGTCACCGCGGGCGGTCGTCTCGTCGGTACGGGACTGTTCCGCGGTCGACTGTTATCATGATAATGAATTGTTTTTATTTCCCACATGGGTACATTATGGGTTTATTTGTCATTATATTGTCAAAATATAGGGATTTAACGATGTAGGGCACTTTAATTGTTGTTTAAGTGTAGAATCAGAAATTATTGGGACAGATGGAGTGATAAAATGGTTGTTAGATGTCGTGTTTCGATTCAAAGTCAGTTGTTTTTAATTGTCTTTACTATAGCGTAAAGAATGCTTGTAATATGACAAATATACTAACCAAAACCATCAATATGAAAAATATATTTCTGAAACCCAAAATATTCTAAACGTTTTACGTTTTATTATGTTACGAAAATACTTTAGAATCATCTAAACCACAAAAATTGCTGTTTTTAAGCCTTTACAATTTCATTTTTGGCGTGTTATATTCCTTTTAATTATCCCAAATAATTTTATTATGAACTACTAAGTTTGTAATGTATTTTGCCCGGCTTTATGTGTCACATCACGACTTCTGCCATTTCAGTGGGTGGACAGAGGACGGCCTTGCTCGCTATTAGTAATTTTACTGTAAGATTAGTATTTATAGCCCTTTAGGTAAATTCTTATTGTGTGCGGTTGACGCAATAAAAATGCAAGAGAGTGATTTCAAGACTCCCTTAACAGGTCATTGGAAATATTTGAGGTAGCTTATGATCAGTTGTAGATTATAGTGGCTGTAGATGATGGTGATCTAATTGTAAAAGGTTTTGTACTTCTTCACTATACTGCACCTCATAATAAGCGCAAGCTAGATTAGTTATCCACTATTGAGAGATTTGTGTCCGATGGGATAATAATGCCGACCTGATGGAAACCCAGACGAAATGTCTCCGAAAAATTTAATTCTGGAACCAGTATCGGTAATTCTTGGTTGGTTAAGTTAACAGAGTGCATCGTGGGCATGTGACGATGCTTTTACCCTTCAGGGATTTGTCATCAGATTGTGGCTAAATATAACCATGTTCACATCACACGGTAATTACAATTGATCAAGATACGGTATTAGTGTGAATATTCTAGTTTACGAGTGCAAGTGAGTCAGGCGAGATGGCGTCGCGTTTTGCTATGTACGGAGCAGACAGTAAGGCAGCAATGTGCTGTTTGATTTGAGATCATATGTGGCCTTGGGGTAAATAATTTTCACGATAGCCTACAATGAAACAGAAGGCTAACCGCCTGCTTGTTTGATTGTAAACAGTTTAAGAATTAAGTTGAGACTTCCGAAAAATTCCTTTAATATTTTACACTGTTGGCAATTTCCCTATTAATAACACATGAGTTCCAATATTTCTATTTAATTTGTGATGAGCTTAGAATTGTTATTGAATACATGAATATATTTTTCAGTATCGTTTAAGATAACAAGTGCGTTGGATATTCTGTGCGCTTACTTGCTGTCTTTATTGAAATAAATTATGTACCTATGCAACAAAAATAAGTTTAGGCATTTCCTAGGACAATTAGCCATGATAATTTATCTCAGAGCGATTAATTAAACGATAATTGTACGCGAAGTTTTAAAGGCAGCTTCACTTCTGAACAAGCCAAGTTGCCGAAATCACTTCACTCGTCGCGCCAATTTGAAGTGTGAAACAACATAATATCTCTTTTGTAGACAAATACAACGAATAAATTATATATAATTATTATTATAAGTGCCAAAGTATTGGCAACAATTCAAAATTATTTTCATTCCTTACAATGTTATTCATTCGATCATATTAAGAGCCTTATGAGTTTCTGGAACATGTTCCCTATAGGCAAGTTAAAATTGAGGTGTCCATCTAAGCACAAAATTCCTGTAAATCTACGATTTTTTGGTCTCTATAGAATTGATATGGATGTGGCAAAGATTTCAGAATTAAAGATTAATGACTAATGACTAATTTGCTTTCACATACAACATTCAATATGCGTTGCCAATAATTATAAACAAAACGGTCTAAAAAGTGAATTACCTCTGGACACTCAGGGATAATTGTATCTAATGCTACATTTATCAGCACTTCACTATCAGCGAGGCTTAAAGAGAGTAATCTCCTCATGGCAGGCAGCGACTTTGTTGTGCTGGACCCCTGGCATTGCGAAGGTCCATGAGCAGAGGTGATCGCTTACCATCAGACAAGCCGCATGCTCGTCTGCCAGCGAAGGCAATAAAAAAAGACTGGGCACTGTATCTTGACGGCATTTTACTTACCATCAGGTGCACGGTGGTCACATTTGCTTAACTTTTTTAAATTTGACAACTGCTTCTAAATCATAGTCATAGTGTATCATGGTATGTAAAGTTATTAAACTGATGGCTTTATAAAATTCAAATGTATGCAAATCCTTACGTACGTAGAACAATCTTACGAAGAGAAAACTAAGTTTTCACTTACTTCGTAAATTAGAAATTAGTTGCCAGTTGGTAATCACTGACCCAGTTAATCATCTGTCCATTTTGCTTTCATTTTGAATCGCCAAGATGGTAGAAAAAGTGCTAACTGATGTTGCGAAGAGTTCTTTGTATTCGTTTTTGTTTGTTTTCATTTGAAGAGTTAATTAAAGAGAGAAAACTGCTAGGCACGTGACTTCCCTTGTGTTTCTTATGGCTCATGCTAGAATGGAAGTGAAGTCTGGTATTTTTATCGCCTTCAACGTAGTTATTCCTAGATCGATACGCCTTCGCGTCTTAGATATTACTGCGTAATCTGTCTTTAAAAGACATTTCTTGAAACAATTGTAGTAGCTTGTTCGAATGCTGAAATATGCTGTATAAATGTATGTATGTGTAATATGCTGTATGAAATAAATACCTGTTGTTTACACTAACATTTCGAATCCGCGGCTTCGTGTTTAACCAACTGCGCCACGGAGGCTGTCAACAATTTTTCCAATGCACAACATCTAAATAAAAAAGTCAATGTTTCCATACTACACACTTGTTAGTTGTTACTCAAGTGAAGGTGTGCGCGGCGCGGATTCTGATGCTGTGACGTGACGGCAGCGCGGCTAATTACGAGATGCCTGCGGGGTATCGGTGGGCGGTGACGTCACTCTAATTATCGCATTCACATAAGATAATGATACATAATGTGTGCTGTTGTAGATTATTGAGTAGGTTCGGGTTTGTGGGACATGGATGTGGTGGTAGTTTAAATTAATTACGAAGTGTAAAGCGATTTGTAGTATAATTGTTTGTATTATGATTAAAAGAATGATTTGTGAAAAATTTTGTTCGATTATTGGGTAAGGCAATTTATTTTGTTTGAATACTGATTTAATAAACGTATTTGGGATTGGATAATATTTCAAAATTAGTTGACGTCAATGCTATGTATTGTTAGGATATAAGAATGGGCAAATAATGGAGACGGAAGAATTAGGGAGAAGGTGAATTGATAATGCCACAGTTTCGTTACAAATACATTTTAAGAAGATCTTTGGATTATGTAAAATTAAACGCTTCGCTATAATACGTGGAAAAGATACCAAGCAAGAAACAGCTTGGACAATAAGATGACTCAGTGATTATATCAATTGCAGAAACAGTTGACATGGAACAATTTATTAGACATTCAGCTAGTTTATGTCAGCCACATTGTATGACTTCATAGCTGGATGTAATATCTATTTATTTACAAATATACCGCAGGCTATGGTTGCAAAATACTTAGATGAACATGTTATTTACAGTTCATTAAATTAGTGACACGTACTAAAATAATAATGGAATTCAAGCTCTTAAGAAGCATTATTATCGAGCGAATTCCCATCTTAAAGGCCGACAACGCATCTCCGTGCCCTATGGTGTTGCAGGTGTTCATGGGTGGTGATCACTTACCATCAGATGAACCATATGCTCGTTTGCCACCTATAATATAAAAAAGCATGCTTCCGTCTTAGTCAAGCCTTTCAGTCTAAAATTTAGTTTGTGATTAAACGTATAAATAATATACGATTTCGAAGGTTAAACAATTTTGTGAATGGACTAATAATATTATATCCGTTCAAAGAAAGTGAAATTTGTTTGATTTAAAAACTAAACGACTACAGCCTCAGACGACAGCCAAACGACTGCCTCCGTGGCGCAGTTGGTTAGACGCTGGTTGTGAAACAAGAGGTCGCGGGTTTGACAAAGAAGACAAATGTTTGTGTTATCCACAGGCATTTGTTTCGGATCTGGGTGTGTGGCACAGAAAAGTTACTCGTAGTTTCTGATACCCACGACACAAGACTCGATCTTAGTGTGGGGTCTGGACTATGTATGTGATAGTTGGGTGTATTTTTTTTAAATACCTTTGCGGAATCGTAAGGCGTTACTGGCCTTAGGTAAAAGTATGAAGGAAAATGTGGGTAAAAGGAAGGATATGAATTAATGGCTCTCCGTCAATAGTACTGACTTGTGGTAATATGACAGCATAGTTTTTGTACACAATAATTTTGCGTTTGCGATCTACATATTCAAAATTTATATTCATAATTTCATCTTCAATTTGCATATACTTAAAGAATACAGTATTATACTCCTAGGAATAAGTCAGTTTTAGTTGTAGTTTTTCGTATTGTAAGTGATTTTACACCATTCTAATTTGTGACTATCCTTTGGCACCCACACTCTCCATATATAACCATGAACAATTTCCAAAATATACAACAATACACTCCAGTAAAGAGTGCCAGAAAACTTGCCATTTTTCGCATGGAGGTTGCCAACAAGGGACGCAATTACTGGCAAGTTACGCATTCTGTGACGCAGACTGTCTGCAATGCAGAGGCAGGACTATTATATAAGGAGCCTGGATCTGTCGCATTATTTTTATATCGGGTTGAAGATAAAATATAAGGAGTGCAAAATGACGGCTTTACCGTTTCGTTCGGTGAGATTCCTGGAATTTCTATCGCTTTCCTCATACCGTCCTTTTTCCTTCCTATTCATTTTAAAATCAGCAATGCATGTATGATCAAATATTGTAAATGCTACTAGGTCTTAACACTTATCAGTAAGTGAGGTGTTTGCTTATTTGGATTTATGCAATAACAAAATGTTTGGTTTATTCGTTCAATTATTTATCTCCTCGTGCAAGCTTGTTTAGGGGTTCATATTTAATCCTTACTGCGAAGGACCGCCACGGTTGCTACGACTTTTTTTCTTGTTTTAAGTATCTTTTGCCAGTTTTATTTATTTTTATCAAAAAGTCAAGTAAGCAAGTGGCTTGTTTGATGGAAATTAAATATCGTTCCATAGTTATTAAAATTCATTTAAAATCCAAATTACTCTGCTATTGTCCTTCTGCCGCAATACAAAAGTCAGTGGCTATTTCATAATAAAATCCTAGAGCATAACTAGCTGCATTTAATTTAATTTGCGTAGTGGACTGTGGTCTTAACCTTCTCAAGCGAAACAATCTAACATTTATTTATTTAATCGTAAAGCTACATATCCATGTATTCGAATGACCAATTCCACAAATATACGACCTACATCCAACCCCTCGCATTGAGGGGAGACTAGAACCGATCAACTATGCACTTAATTTGACCATATTTATAGCTATCTGGTGGAGGGATTGTTTCAGTTGCCAGTGGATCGTACAAGCGGGGTTGTTATTTCCATCCCTTAGGGTTGGATGTTGAAGGTTAGTTGGGCACTCGTGGCTTGGTAGTGGTGACGGAAGGACCACCGCTCTCCGGTGGTGCCTGTGTGGTGAAAACGTGTTCGAAATGTTCTTCCGTGATTTTCAATTTGATTTTTTCGGTGTGAGTAAAATTGAATCATCATAATCATTTTAATGCTCACGTTCCTATTCCTGATACTATCTGGTCAGACTTCACATTAATTGCCTGAACTACCTTTAAAATTAAACGTTGGCTTATCCACCTGATATTAGAACCCAGATCAGTGATGCAATCACTGCCAACCACTCAGTTATGACTCTTTCACATTAAAGTAGGTTATTTTTCAAAAGGATGTAGTACGATGACGTATCCCCACAGCATTTTTGAGTCGGAAAAGGCACTAAATGACTGAATATTTCTATAAAAAATATTCCTATTCATAACAAAAAACAAAGGATCCTAACCAAAACCTAATTCAGGTGTCGAAACAAAGGATTTCCAAAAAAATCTTATCGCCCGACCTTCACGTGTATTATTAAAGACGACAGTTTCTAATGCAGGAAGCCGCGTCTGTAGGCGCCGACGTCGTGCCATTATATTCATAAATCAATTGTTGCCTCTATTGACTCGGTAGGGTGCCGATTCTTTTTGGAATAATCGATTTTAGAATGATCAAGAGTGAAATCGATTTTTGAAAAAGTGCATTAATTCCTGGGATATTTTTGATAATTATTTTAAGGAAATATAACGGATTGATTTTATACATTTGTTGGACCCATTCGTTGCTTTAATAATATTAAGTAATCAAAATAAAAATAAAAATATTTTAAATAGTTTTTGTCTGAGTCAGCACTGTGGATTTTTCGTGTCAAAATTCCACAGTGCAATTTATATGTTTTTTTTTTTTTTTGTTGCGTTATATTCTTCGACCCCACGTATAGTAGAATTGTTATACTATGATGGCTGCGGAGCCAGCTGAAAATCAGTGCTGTTGTAAAATAGCATATACTGAGCTGGTATCCTTTCTACGCACATCTTACAGCAAAATAGGTATTAATGTAGACCTGACCTTTTCCTTGTATTATATTATTATTTAGTTGTATTGTGTGTGTGGAAGAAATAAATGGTTTAAATGGTTTAAAATCATTTAAATTATATCTAGGCTAAATAATCACTGTAATTAATTTAATTTTGATTTTAGTAACTTTTAAATTTTCTTTTTAATCCAATAATTATAATACAATTTAAAATTATTTATTCGCAATCGATTTTAAACCGATCATCGTTCCTTCAAATACCGACTTACCGATCAATCGATCTCATTACATGATTTTTGGCACCGTTCGCTCATCCTGCCGTCTGAATTATGACAAGCTGTCTTCCCGCCTGGCGACTTTTTATTATAGGAAAATTGTGAAACATGTTCCTACATATTTCTAGTTTATTAATGGTCTCGGTCGCCGTCGCGCGCCAAAACGTGACTTATAGACGCAATAACATGCTGATGAAATTAAAATTGCATTTTGAATTTTTATTTTAACGGTGATCTCAATAAATTACACATTAAAATACAGGTCTTGTGTTGTCGGAATCAAACTACGGACTACGAGTGATTTTTTGGCCTCAAAACACCCAAACCCGATACAACAATTTGTGAGCTACACATTTGTGTTGGTATGGGAATCAAACCCGTGGCCTGTCGATTCACAACCATTTACCATCTCATCATCACTGGTGGGAGGATCTATGGATCTCTATCCTGTCTGTAACATTCGTTTAAATCTAAGAAACCATTATCTCTATCCTGGTTATATGTTATGTGATAATTATCATAATATACAGGCTATATCAAGACTGCGACCGAAAACGAAGCCAGGTGATAGTATTAGTGACTTCAGACACAATGCAACTAAAATTTTTTTTGAAATTTTTACTTCTCGCCGTATTTAAGTGATAAATACATACCTAGTTTTCTTAAAGTAATGATGTACACCTTGTTATTTTTAAAGACCCAATGCTACGTTAGCGTCAAAATTTCTTTTTTCTCAAAAACTAGGTATTTAGCACCCAAACACGACGTTATTTAAAAAATTGTAAAATTTTAGTTGCATTGTGTTTATAACTATTAAACTACCACCTGGCTTCGTTTTCGGTTGCAGTCTTGATATACCCGGTATGTACATTATTTGTAAGTAATAAAGTCTAAATAATAAAAAGTCCAAGTTCTAATTGGGTGTAATTGTTTCTTTAATTTATTGCTCAAACTGTACACAATAAATGATATCAAACCTTTTGAACAAATTATCATTTTATAATTTTTATAATAGACGTTAACGGCTAAACGAACTTTAATGATTTTCCATTACATAATATTGTTTTCCTTTTTAACTTAGTTAAAATATAATGTAATTATAACTTAATTAATTTTAAATGATCTAACCTACATAGGTTATCTGTAAAATGATATTATACAAGATGAACGCATTTATGTATATATTGGAATACAGATGTGCTATTTTATTACTTTGAGATCACTGTTGGTTTACAACATACATTAAATCCATTAAATTTATCTAAAACACTTACATAAGATATTAATACATTGAGTGTCATGTTCCTGTGAGTGAACGTAAAGCAATCAAACGATAGTAAACCGATAATGAAATGATGTTAAATAATACGCGCGCGGCTACGGATCACGGGTGCGCAGGTCGGAATTTAGATGCGGTGATGGGGTATAATATCTAAAAGATTCCGTCTGCAATAGAAACGTCATGTGTTTTAATTTTTTTTATTCACGCTGGTTATTCGAGTTAGAATGGAATTGACTAGACTGGATAGTTTTGATATCATTTGTATTAAGTATACGTTTCGTAATTGCAAGTTGAATTTCTTTCTTCAAATTTTATTTTCGTTCAAGAACTAATCGTTTTGTTGATTAAAGCAAAGTTTATCTTGACATTTGTCGCGTAAACCTACATATTTCTACATATTTTAAACTTTCGACATGTGTGTCTCGACGTCTATGCCCATATAAATTATACAATTTCTACAATAAACATGCCGGTTTCATGCAGGGGGTCCGACCTCCCTCCTCCCCGTCAGAATGCCGGGCCGAACGTTTCGAACGGATGCTGGCGGATGATAAAATCTATATTGAATGCGCTGCTGCGGCTGACCGCCGACCGGCGTCGCTCTGTCTGCCCGATGCACTGCACTGCACCAAATATATACAGTCAGGTGTCTGGGAGTGGTTATTTCCCTGGAATATTGGTGCAATCATTGAATTTGTCTTTAAAAAGTGAAGGAAAAACTCAGTTGAGGAAATATTTTCTTGTTGAATCGATTATAGTATTACTTGGAAAGTTGGAACGCGTATGTAAGCAAACCAATAAAATTAGACGGGCGCCATTTGGCAATTAGAAGGTTTATGGTGCCTCGAATTATTTGGATATTAGACATTTTCTTTAACTTTAAATATTTCTCTCCCAATCAGATCCTGCGCTTGTTCTTCTCTTGCTCGTGACTGTATCCAATATTTAAAGATGTCCCCGCATTTTTATCTATATTAATTAGAACTTACAAAATTTAGCAAAATCACTTGGTTTCCTAATTTTTATTAACGCTCCGTAAGTATTCAAGTGTGCGACATGACCCCCGTGACTCTCATCTAGATTCGGCCGCGTTATTGGCGGATGTTGTTGCGGATAACATGACGTGTATGGGAAGCTCGGCGAGGCGGCCGCCTGTCTGCCAAATGCACCAGATATAACTACACTTATTTTGATGTACTGAGTTATTGGGGAACATATTGATTTCAATCGTCATTTCAATTTCAATCGACTCAATATTTGAATACATAAACGATGACCTACAAAATTGATGCTAACCGATTATGTCCAAAAACCTGTAAATCTAAATACATGAATGACTCTAGAAGCTGCTAATGTTAACTAGATGTGCTATGTCTCGGCTCTCTGTTGTACACACGACAGTGACATAGTCCATCGTCCAAATAGACTACTAAGATGCAAGTCTTGTGCTGTTTGTACGATCTACTATGACGTTTGTCAACGGTCCGAAATCTAGGGCTCACCTGATTTTTTGGAGTCATGGATTCTGTGAGACATTGGTCTTCGCTGGTATTTCGTCAGTATTCTGTTCGAAAGTCGTAACACAACATTCGATAGACTCAGCTGCGGTTTTAGCAACTCACTCAACTTTGTCCTTATGCGTGTAACGTTTTACTGGTGGTAGGTCTCTCATATGTGAGAGTCCGCCTGGGTAGATACCACCGCAATGTCTATTTCTCCCGCCCTACAACAGTGTATATGCACTGTTGTGTTCCGGTTTGAAGGACATTGTAGCCAGAGTAACAACTACTGGACATATTCCGCCTTATTACAAAACGCGGTTTATCTATAAACCCAAGTTTAAATCTCAGCAAACCATGGTTTATACGAAATCGATATTACAAACAGTGGTCTAACGAAAAACCATAGACTTTTTGATGGTTTATCGCTAAACCTGGGCGACCCCTAGTTTAACGGTGGTCTAAATCGTAAATATCAAAATAATATTTTTTTAGTTATTGTATATTTCGTTGTGTTGTGTTATTTTCACCCTTAAAATGGATATTAACATGGTGGATTTGATCGATATTGAGGATATTGAAGCCGCTGAGCCATAAAAAACATCACGTCGGCCCAGCAAAATGCGTGTTCGAGTCAATCCCTTTCGCGATTTGTCCGACGAAGATTTCAGGCAAAAGTATAGGTTTACTAAAAGTTTTGCAATGAAAATAGTAGACCTATTAAGGGAAAAACTATCTCTAGATACCCAAGGATGCCCTGTGTCTCCCGAAATCTATTTGAATCTATTTTTATTCACTTACTTTTTCCTCAATACTCCAATTCTCCGACCTTTTTTTCTTTCCTTGGCCCATCACAATACGATATAATGAAATCAACAATGTATTATACGACAATTGTTTTAATATATTAAGACTTCGTTAGCTGACTACGTTTCAAAGTTAAATGAACTTTGTTTAGCTTTCGATAAATTTGTTTATTGTTAGGGTTTCTTATAACGCGCCAGAATGTTACGTTTCGTTACACGCATTTAAATGTAGCACTAGCAAATACAACATTGCTCAAAGTAAAAAAAAAATAACGATTACGTCATCGACATATCAATTACTGTTGATATTGAAGCAAAATATCCAAGCCTCAATAGTTTTAACACGCCTAAACATTATTTAATCCTTAAAATATTATTAAAACGTTTTCTTTTCTGTGTGTATGGAACGTTGCGATGGAATGATATCATGTTGAACGAATGTTGTTTGTATTAATCTGTGGTTGATGCTAAAACCACGGTTCAAAAGGCGGTACTAAAATGTCCACGGTTTTATTATGTTTTGTAATACGGAATTATTTGAACCATGGTTCAACAGATAAACCTGGTTTCGCTAGACCATACTCAAACCAAGGTTTATTTCGGTTTTTGTAATAAGACCGATTGAGACTAACATCTTGGGTCTAAATAAATGTTTCTTACTTTCTTTCTTTTTTAACATCTTATGTCTCAGGATGACGAGCGCAGTGGAGTGCCAAGCAATGCTTTGTAATTCATGATGTTTTTGGTTTTCTACTGTACATGAGCCGTCGTATCGCTTACCATCAGGTGAAAGGCATGCTCGTCTCGACATTCACGCAATAAAAAAATAGTGGTACTTCTAGTGTGGTGTATACACCGCTGCCTACCATACACAATCATGGTAATGTAGCTAACTGTCCGGTATCGATTGCGTAGCGCGGCGCTGCGGCGGCGTTGCGTTTATCTAATCTGCTTGTAATTGTAATTGTTTCCCCGTTCGACTTTACATCTCGGTCAAGGATGTTGAAGGGTGTATGCTGTTCACATCGTGCTCTATAACTCGACTCGAGATTTTTCGTTGGTTATTAGGATATTGTCTGCTGATCAAAATGCCCTTGTATGGTTTTTGTCTTTGTTATTGGTAACCACGATGTATTTGATGGTGCGTTTAGTACGATCTCAATAGAGTATGTACCGGCGAGAGGTGACTATACCAGTTTGCCAATTTTGCCAGTATGCGCGGTGGCTAATACTGTACTTTCGTGAGTCATCATGAGGGATTTTCCACTATAGTGTTCGATGGTCGTTATTATCAGCCTGTTACTAGCTATACTGTTGCTAGGATAGGAATACACTACATTTTCGTCCTTTAGCCTACAAAAAAAGTGTTGCTATTACATGGCAAGAATGGGGCGTGGCTCTATAACGGTAACCACCCACTATCAAATGAAGCATCGTCACCTCTGCCTTGTTGACAATAAAAAATCTTCGCGTTAATAAAACCGTTGCGACTATAGACGTGATGTGATCTCGTCCGGTGCCAACATCTTCCTGGAACCGCTGCGTAGGCACAACGTAGCGCCATAAAATTAATGGCTGCTGTCGTCGCTCTCTTTGCCAAATGCTGCACAAAATTCTTAGAGATAAATATGACAGTGTGTGAAAAGTTGGTTGGTATGATGAAGTATTTTTGTGGGTCTGTGTAAGTCTTTCGGAGTGTGACAGATATGACACAACACATAATATGTTATTGTTAAGTATAATGTGTGTTATCGTTAGATATATTTATTCCTTTATTGTACACTAACCTCTGTCGCTTCTGTAAGTCCAGAGTCTACAGACAATATTGAGAATGAAATCGAGCACCAAGTCTCGGAATTTTCTGATAAAGTTAGTTTTTAACGCAGAGTGCTAACTAAAGAAACGAAAGACGTTGCAAGTGACGAATATTAGAATGGACCAGAAACACTAGACAAAAATGGAAGTTGTTGAAACAAATCTTATTCCCGAAAGGGGTTATGATAGATAGGCAGCCCATCAAACAAAATTTAAGTCAGTTATTCTACCTAATGGATTGAGCAATCATGCGGTGTCGATCCCATGTGTATAAGGCATAACAGGAAGCAGAAGGAAAAATCTTCGCAAATTCACAAACAGACGCACAATATTGAGGCACAGTTAGTGAGAACCAACTGCGTGACGTAAGTGGGTCGTCAGCATTATCCACTTAAACCAGCCCGCCGTCTGGTAGTAACAAATTCATTCTTGACGCCTCGGCCGCGAGCTGAATGAACTCCTAAACAATCTCAACGGATATAAAACTAGTGTTTATTGGATTAAATGTAAGAGCTAGTGTACATACACAATGAGACCGATGTTTTGGTGTGTACCATTGTGCTGATATTTGTGGCAGGGACGGTTTTAAAACCGGATAGATGTGTTTTTGCTGGAATTGTTAAAATGAAATTGTTCTTATAATCATCGGACATAATATGCACTCCATGAGCTTCTGATTTTTTTTATTAATTATTACATTGTAACGTAGTCCTTCGTCGTCAGCAGAGCTATCTTCAATCCTTCTCGGGAGGCAATTTGTAGTGCAGATATAAGGGTATTCAAACGGATATCTTTAGCATTATTATATTAGTATGCATCATACAGGTACAATATAATACTGGAGATAATTAGACATCCATAATTTCATCGACTGACAAGAGATGTAGATATCTGCTGTTTAAGCTGCACTCTAACGATTAGATGCATTGTAGTAATTTTATCGTGCCAGTATGAAAAGTAAGCCTAATATTATTATCTTCAAATTCCGGTTATTCTCCCGGTCCGGCAAAAGCTTCACAGTGAGCACTAGTCCCTACGATTCCAATGCGCCGTCTCGACGACGCCGGTGCGCTACAGACGCCAGGCCGTTTACGACCAGTTCTCTGTACCTTCTATATTTAGTCCTGTAGTTATTAGGAAACGTATTGTACTTATTGTTTCACGTGGTACAGTTTGTACTAATATGAGGATATTCAAGCCAATGGAGGCTGTGGGCTTGAACTGGATGCATATCTCTGACTTATCGTATATTCGTAATGCAATACGTTCATTATTGCTTAGATTAAAGACATCGTAAAGAAACATGCATTCTAAGGAATGTGCACTTTTTCGCAGGAATAGTGATATGTAAAGTTCATCAACTTGTACAGTATTTGTGTGACGGAGAAGAGCCTAAATTAGCTTTTTCTTAGTGCAAAGTTTCAGTAGCAGTGGGACGAATATGGCTTGATATCGATAGATTTCAAAGGTGATCGCGTGAAATAGGTTAAATGTCATCTTTGCTTGTCTGGAGGAGTCTACTCAGGGTACTTTAAATTGTACGTCAAGATAATGGGCAACAGATAAAGTCAGATGATCTGTATTTTAAGTAGGAGAATGGGCTACTAAACACGAAAATGATTTGTTTACTTATAATTATGATCTTTAGTTGAACTATGATTATATTGATTTCTAGATGAGTAAAGAAAGATACTCTGATTAATTAGTAATGCACGAAAAGAAAAAAGTTTATATCGTGTGTTACCACATATAACAACGCCTGGGTCTCGACTTGACAGGACTCAGAAGCTGCAGTTTTGCCAAATACTCACCTTTCATTAATATGTATCAAGCCAGTACACTCATACCCTGTCTCATGCGGTGTGAACGAACATTTAATGAATCTATATATATAAAAATGAAACCCGTTTCGCGTTGTCATGGCATCACGTGTGAACGGCTGAACCGATTTCGATAATTCTTTTTTTAAAATGTTTGTGGAAGTCCAAGGATGGTTCTTACGGCGAGAAAAATTCGAATAATTGCCGGAAAAACCCTAAAAACAGCCCTTTTCTTTTCCCCATCCAAACGTTTTCTAACTAAAACGAGCTTTATTGCTATTGTATAAAGTTCATATTGAATTACAAACACAAATATATATAAAAATTAATTGCTGTTCGTTAGTTTTGCTAAAACTCGAGAACGGCTGAACCAATTTGGCTTATTTTGGTCTTGAATTATTTGTGGAAGTCCAGAGAAGGTTTAAAAGGTGAATTTGGTCCACTGGAAATGTTTTTTTTAAATATATTTTGAAGTGAATCTTCTTCATACAAAATGTTAATAGGTTTTGCAACTGTCAAACATTTCATGTTCATACCGTCGATACAGTAAACTCTTCCCTCAAACTAAAGAACGTATTTAAATAAAGGTTTCGAATCGACAACATATATCCACAATATTCGAATAATGGCGTATTTTAGATTTTAAATATGTAGAATAATGTCATTATTGAAAAAGGATTGACATTTAAATTGGCTGTCAAATGTTTATGCGTGTGTTCAGAAATGCATTTTGTGTAAACAAAACTTCTTTTTAAAATCGGAAATCACTTTTATCACATTTTTTACAATGTCCTATCCTTCACCACCATTATACGAGTATAATTTAAAATCACAGAACATCATAATCCCCGGAACTACTGATACGATTTTAAAAATTCTTTCACCGTTTAAAAGATATAACACCCCTGAGTGTCGTAGGCTATAATTTTTCCAAAGTGGTTGAAAAAAGGGTTGGAATGTTGTATAGAAAATCAAAACCAGTTAAGTTATTTCTATGAAAAATTATATTTCAGCTCTTTATTACAAACGAAAAATAATGGCAACCAACAATTTTAGAAAAGAAAATTATTGATGTGAAATAAGGAATGACATGTTGTATGGAAACCAAAATCGCTGAAGCGTCCGTATTACTCATCCGATTTTCCATAACCGCAATCTTTGAAGTTGTAATGTCAAAAAATTGTAAGGCACACTATTTGGGTATATAGCGATGGGATAGAATAGAGTGAGGGGGACGGGATAGGATTGGATAAATGACAGATTTCATTTGATGGGATAGGACGAAATGTAAAGGCACGGGACGAGACAGGATGGATAATGAAAAGAAAGAACGGGACGGATCGGGAAGTGACTTGACTGACGGGACGGGACGGAATTGAGGAGGACAGGTCATAGTCAAAAAAGAAGCGACAGTAGGGTAGGGTAGGTAACTTACGTCAAGTTTAGGTTTCAAGAGGTTTAGGTATACAAGAGTTTGTACGAAAAATAACATCTATCTGATGTGGAGTTGAATCAAAAGATATCTGCACCCAGGCGAAGCTGGGACGGGCGGCTAGTGAAAGATATATTAGTACGGTGTCAGAAATCTTCGCGTCGGTACATTTTTAACTACAGCATCTTGTACCGCTGCGTTTCCTGTTTACACCGGGCGCGGCGTTTTAACTCGTGTGTTTACATCTCGGTTTTCATTCACGTAATCGGCTGACTGTTGTCGCTGTTTCGGGATCTGTTTTTATTGTTGCCTCCCGTGATTTTGAGTAGGTGTTGCAGAATTAGTATGGGTGGGTGTGAGTTCAATTTGGTTGGAAGATATTATTTTGTATTGACTTTGTTAGTGACTGTTCCCTAACACTTCTTAGGAAATCGTTAGATTTGTGTGTGGTTGAAGTTTGAACGCAAATACCCTCAAAAGTCAGAGATTCAGTTTGTTTCACAGTGTTCTCGGTTACCGTTGATACTAGCTAAAATTAACTGAGTACTTACATTATTTTAAATGTAACCCAGTTCGATACATTTTCAGCATCACCAGTCCGTTCCGCTCCCCACTAGGCTATTATTGATGTACCTACTTCAACAATCTCTTAATTGCTAACTTGATTGATTAATATTGTATGCTTATAATGTATTTGTGTTTCCCAGGTGATGCTGGGCGGGGCGGGGTCGCCGGGCGGCGACGACCTTCTCACCGTCACCGTCGCACGAGACGAGCACGGATATGGCATGAAGGTGTCCGGTGAGTTACCACTTACCATCTGTATCTTATATTCCATCCATCAGCCAAAGGAAGTCCACTGCTGAACATAGGCCTCCCCCAATTATTTCCACAGTGATCTGTATCTTACATTACTTACCACGATTCTATTCAAAAATAGAATGACGAGGAACCTTCGAATAGTGTTGCGAACTGATGCTTGTAAAACTGTAATCTCTATTTTGTTTACAAGTAACTAACATTAGACTCCAATTTACAAAATTCTTGTAGGTATAACCTATTCTGTTGTCATGATTTATCCCAATGACTATGTTCTTTAATTTCTCAAGTCGTTACTATATTTTCTGCTACTGATTATCATATTTATAATAATTTACTAGAATTTAATATTAGTCCGAACTGTTCTCAATTCTCTCCATCGACAATAGTATGAATATGCAAACCATTTTTTCGTATAGTTCCATTATTTGCTTCTGAAACTTTCATGACATTACTCTTCATCTCAATACACTATCATTTTGATCGATAAGTAATACCGTTTCCTACAACTTGCTCTTCAAATCTTTACGAGCTAAGCAGAGTTGGCGCCATTCATAGTTCGTCCAGCTTTTTGCAGTTTCAAGATATTATAAACGGCGAGCTGATCACCACGCCAAACATAAATTACATTGAAAGATATTACCTCATAATGATGCTATTGCTCCAAACCAGGTGACAACCCAGTATACGTACAGTCAGTGAAGGAGCACGGGGCGGCGTGGCGCGCCGGTCTGCGTGCTGGCGACAGGATCCTGCGCGTGGACTCAGTTCCTGTCCATCATCACACACACCAGCAGGTCGTGCATATGATACGAGGTGAGGGTCGGGAGATACATTTTATTTTTTTGTTTTGGCATGAAATAGTGTCTGCACTGCACCTGATATTAAACGCGATGCCGTCCAGAAAGACAATGAATGATATTAGACGGTGGTCATACTGCTTTAAGTATTTGTTACAATCACAGCAAAAATTGAACGATTCTATTGGCGATCTAAGCATTAATTCTGGAAGCCAATAGAGATAAGTAAAATTTGGGAGTGTCGATAATTTTTTGACCGATGTAAAATTTTAAGATTGATCCTGTAATACACATCGATTGAATTATTTCGGCATTTAGATGATACATCTGATATGTTTAAAAGAAGATGTGACGAGCAGTGCAACAAGAGTGGCACTTCTAAAAACGATTATGCTGTAACTAACGCAGATCACATAAAATTAAGTTGAAGAGAGAGAAATAATTATCTATAAATTGTGAGGTACTATGGTTTTATAATCACAGACTATGGAAATAAGGGAAATATTGTATCTTTTTATATTGTACTTGTGTGTTTCCAGCGAACCCAACGACAGTGCTCACGGTACAACAGAACGCTTCGAGGCACAAAACGCCCATCACAGCGCCAGTACCTGTTAATGTAAGAAGATTTTCTATTTTATTAAAAGTTTATAGAGTTCATTATTCATTGCACGTGTAGAGGTAGTTGTTGTTTGAAGTTTATCTAGTGATCTATGCATAGAAGAACTTCTAAAGATGACGGGTTACAATGTTGCCATTTAAGCATAGTAAAAATATTTGGGAATTAAATGGAATCAGGTAACAAGTTGCACCAAGTATTGGCTGAATATGCACATTCCTTATTCTTTTTACCCTTCTAAGAGAATTATATTTTGGGCTCGCATTAAATTGTGTTGCAGACTAAAGACAGACGACTGTCTTTCGTCATTCCAGTCATCATCAGATGCAATAATATAATATTGCCGGGAGCAATAATGATTGTCTCGCGCTATAATTATCTCCAAGAAACCAGGACGCGACACATTTGCGTCTTGCATCCGGTGGTCGTTATTCGGATACAATTATCCTACCTGTATAAATATATTTTACCACCTAACAACACTGTAACTGAAGGAAAGCATGGTGAATTGAATTTCTATGATATGTTAATTGTAAAGTCCACCGCACTAGACCAGCGTGATAGACTTACCTAGCTCCTCTCCATCCTACTCAGATTGTTGAGAAGTCCCGTGCTCGGCATTGGAATATGGGCTCATCCTCATACAGAGAGAGCGCTGCATTAGGCCAGTGGTGAACTTTGTCCTAATCCTTTTCAATCAAACTATCGATTGTTGTTGCAATAGGACGTATATAGGCTGGATTATTATTACCAAAGCTCCTTCAGTATATACCAGCTGTGAGTACACAACTGCAGATCGGCATATGCGAGTACATTCGTAGTGTTTACACAGCAGGCACGTATTGGCAGTCGCGCCGTACTGGACAGTTTTCACATGTGTTTCCCAATGTTACGCTCTCCTGAGTTGTTTGTGATATGTGGGTTGGGATTTGTGCTGGAGATTATGACGTCATTGGACTATGTGTTGTTGTTTCTTTTATCTGCTCAGAGTGTAGGGTTTTGATAGACAAGTTTAGTTCGGAGACTGGTTTCAAGATGCTAGGACCTGTATTATGTCTTTTCTAATAGTTATTGTCCTTTCCGTTGCGACAGTTACTTTAATTTAATTACGGTTGAAATGGTCTTTATACATGCCTAAAATCATGTCATTTTTTCTGAAGTGGTAGGCAGAGGTGGTACCAGGACACCCACCTTGCGCCTTGGGTAGTTCGTCCCATGATGTTATAGGGGGCGTGCCTGTAGCCATTTCTTTCTTAACCTTTATGATCCCACTGCTTCATAAAGGTCCTCCTCTCTTTCAATAACAGGAGGTCCCTAGCAATTTCAGACCACATGTGCTCGAAAGCATCCAGGTTGTTACGCCAGCGTTATTTTGGGCTTTCACGACTTCGTCGGACATCAAGTTCATAAATTCCTGACTACGGGCTGATGAATAAAAAAAATGCAATTTGGCTTTGTCCGACCCAGGATGGAAATGGTCTTCTTAATCTATTTTTCCAAGCAGAGACCTTTAAACATTTGTATTATTAACGATAGTCATTCCGCCCCTCGTTACTAGCGCTTAAGATATTATTAGTACCCCAGTAGTTTTGTATCCAGCGCCAAGAAATGTTGTAGATGATTACCACTAACCATATAAATCGTTCAAATTAGGAAAAGCGTAGGTATATTGCAAAATATTGGTGAAAGTTTCAGAAAAATCGACCCATTTAAACTGTGTGAAGAAGTCTGACTGCTGTCCTTAATTTCTGTTTGTATTATGTGTATGTATTAGTACGGTGCGAAATCTTACTGCAAAAAATCGACCAAGTCTGCTAACTCTGTCCAATATTTGTACACATTGATAAGTGATATCAACGTGCATCAACATCGATGTCTATATTGATCGATTGCGATGCATTCTGGATCAGTAGGACTGTGAACTGATTTGTGGGAACCAGTAAGAGGGATTACTATGTATTTGCATTTAGTGAAAGTGGTTTTTAGGGTAAGGGATGTGATATTTTGGAAGTTATATTGGTTGTACAATTAACTAATCGTTACTGTTTTATCAAAATAAAATAAGTAATCCGATAAGTAAGAGGTCATCGACAAGATGGCAGTTTGCAATTGTAAAAGCGTTGGTTCCAATGTCTGTTCTAATGGTAGAGGAAGATGTTTTAGTGAGTAAACTGATTGCAACTTAGTCATCCGTGCTAATTGTATTTAATAATTATTATTTTTGTTGTAAAAATTGTTATGTGCCAAATAAATATAATTCTTTTGGAAGAATTGGAATTGCCGAATTCCAAAAGCTTTTTTAACCGATAGAAGTAGTATTTATGAAGTTGCAAAAACTCTCAAATATTGAAGTCATTGCCCAGTAATTCTGGTATTGGTGACATCTTTTTGCATTTTGGGCTTGCAGCCGGAGAAGCAGCGGCAACTGGAAGTGTCGAAGGTGCACACCATGAAGCTGATGCTGGAACAAGAACAGAAGTACATCAGAGAGCTGAGGAGTGAGTACACAAGTATCTTTATTAGCTTATTTTAGCGTTTCAAGGAGGACTCTAGTAAAACGGAGTGGTTTATTTTGCAATGTCTTAATCTATAATTTGGTATCTATAACAACCGACTGATAGCTCACTTTCAATATATACTCCTATCAAAGTGAACTAATAGTCCACTCGCCACTGTCTGTGTAGTCACTTTTGCTTGTCTATTTGGATAAATAACCTTTTATAACCTTTTTGCAATATCATAAACTGTAGTCTAATGATCCCCATTTTAAAGTATTTTTTAAAATATGGAATAATTATAGCTCTGAAAAGACTCGGGTACGATGTTCCACAGAACTTGTAGAAACGCAACGTACAAACTTCAACCCGCTTCATGAAAATAAAGAAGCTGATGAAAATACAATAAATAACCAAAATCCTATACCTTTCAGATGAGTTAACCAAAGTGCCAGACGTGAGGAAGCAGACGCAACTAGAAGCTGCTGAACAGCGCTGTTCAGTGCTGCAGCATGAGATAGACAACATCATGGCGGGACAGGTTAATATCTTATAATGGGTTAGATAAGGGACATAGTCGAGGATATGAGAACTTTTATTGAGGCTATGATTTAGAAACAGTTGATGGTGTAAGGTTAGTGATAGATGATAAAGAGGGATAGTTTAATGAGAGATATAGGTAAGGGTTAGAATTAGGTTGGTTTTGTAGATATTTATCATTGTTAGATGTCAACTTTAGTGTAGTAGCTGTGTTGTGAGTTGTGAAGTTTAGTTAGAGAAAAAATTGCGATATATCTGTAAGAGACGATTTTGAAGTTGGTTCTAAGGATTTAGTTTTAGTGTCTACAGCAGATTTATTTGTGAAACTTATTTGATCATCGAATCAGCATAAAAAATCACATATCCTCGACTACTAGTAAGTTAATTTCAATTTCACGGTAATTATAGAATTACCCACACTTTTTTTTTTACAAATTAATTTATTACATCAATATTTGAATATTTTTTGCTGCCGTTTTTGACTTATTTTTGATAGATTTTCTCACATATTTTTTATTCTATTCCATTTCTAGATGTTCAGTTCCATGTTTACATTACACTTGCGGCCCAAAAATGTTCGTACAAAAGTAAATATTGTTTTTGCCGTTGCCGTATGCGATTTACGCGAAGTTAATATTTGTAAAGCCATAAATATGCTCATAAAGTGTATTTAAAATGTCCACTGTATTTAATTTTGCACTGGTATATTTGCAAACACTTGGAATGTAATTCAAATAACTTTGATGCCGCGGTTTCAAGTGATATCGATCTGTAGCATGTCATATTAGATTTCTATCGGTATCAAGCTTCTTCTGTTACGTGTGTTATGCTAGTTTTTTATTGTTTTATAACAGACTCCTTGATGACGTCAGACTTTCGGTCATTGGCACGAGTTACTCATTCGCATGAGCTCAGCTATATTCTTGCATTAATAAACCACGGTATACCCTGGTGACGTAATATGCTATAGGTCGAGACTGAGTTAATTTGCTTGTCTCCATTACGGAATCAAAATTCAACGTTACTATTTTACCATCAGTTTTTGTACTAAAGATGGCGAATCCCATAATTCCCCGACATAATTGTGCCTAAAGACGAAAGATAATGGTTTGGCGCCGATTAACTTAACGTCAGGTGCACTATTATATTTTTTCCAAGTCAAAACGTAATCTTATCTCAGAATATAAAACGGTAAGCATCTTTCTAGTGACGAAAAATCGATTGAACTATTTTTCGGTTCTAATCCTGTCTGCCCGAACCGAAAATTCCCTCGTAGTTTCTGTAGTAGGATCGATAATTTTCCTTAAAATTTCACCATTATCTTCAGTGATAATAGGGCCATTCCTAAACCCATCACCTATTACAGACTTCGTGGCGCAGCTGGTTAGACGCCGGCTGTGAAACGAAAGGCCGCGAGTTCGATCCCCGCACCGAAACAAATATTTGTGTGATCCGCAGGTATTTGTTTCGGGTCTGGGTGTTTGTAAGAACGAAAAGTCTCGTAGTTCCTGATACTCACAACACAAGACTCGATCTTAGTGTGGGGTCAGGACTATGTATGTGACTGTTGGGTGTATTTATTTATTTATGACCCATTGACTTGTTGTAAATGACCTCCATCCAACGGTTTCATGGATATAAAATTGGGTCGACCGCCCCTTTGTCCCCGTTTCTACATTTAAAACATTTTTGCCGCTACGTAAACAGCATTGTCCATTAGTGTTCCGTGTGTGTTCCGCGCTACATAAATCCTTTGCCCCAAATACATTATTGACACTACAATACAGATAACAATGTCTATTAGCGGCATGAATGAATACACAAATGTCTGTGGATTTAATAGTTGGAACAGTTTTGTTTTAAAACATAAAAGTGAGTTTTTTTTTAATAAATAGGGTAGTTTCGTGATTCAGAAAATATTTGTGCTGTAAATTGCAATATATGGAAATGAATTAATTATGGGTATGTTATCTATTTTATGTATTTTATTTAAGTTATAAAAAAAAACTAGGGAACGTGTGATACTAAAATAATCATGTTAAAATTAGGTAAACAGGCATTTTTATAAAATTGCCAGGAGCGCAATATTAAATGTTTAAATAAAATCTTTACAACGGCATGAATACCAAAATTTCATTATTTTTTATTAATAGCTACAGTCATTATTAAAAAAAAATCCTATATTTTTTCGGGCCGCAAGTGTACAAATTCGAGGCGAAAGTGATTCCATCAATCCGGCGTTTAACGTGGTGTCATACCGCACTAACATGGCTAATCGGGACCGAGCCGTGGCTCTAACAACGTGTCTTGTATCGTGTCTGCTTCTGTGCATGTTTGTGTGACGACGTGACGTCAGTGGATATTACCACTACTGTTTGTACAGTTTATGTGTAATTGGGGGGATTTTAATTGGCTGTCTTGAAGGCATTCGTCGTGTAAATTTATTTTCTGTTGAAGTTACAGCAATTCGTACTTTTTTATTAACTTTCTCGATATTCGGCGTATAGAGATATGTATATTATGTTTATTGGTTTTAAAGTAGTCGTGTTACTTCATAAAAAATGTGTCTTTATTTGTTTTTTACTTTTATTATGAGGGCTATGGGAAAACCACAGATTGAAATCATCACGTCAAATTATATGTATTGATATATTTTTTAAAGTGGTCAGTTTTTTTGTATTGCTTTGTACCATTAATACATCTTCGAGTTGGTAATAAACATTGTGACCTTTTTTTATATAAATATGTTTAATGAGTTTTCCGGCTAGATGTTAAGTTATATTAGCTGGTAACTAAATTCATTTCACCACCGTTTTTTATTTGTTTTTTGTCAACACAGTGTAAAAAAATATTTTAATTTAATTATATTTCTTTAGAGGCGATGATTTTTTTAAAGATAAATCTATATACAAAATGCATAGAAACAGACGGACAGACATTACCTATATAACTGAGCTTTCGCCTCCACATCGCTGGGAATGGTCGTTTGATGTCGTATGCGATTTTTTGCATTACATGCAACTCATTAGCCGCGTGCGTGGGGAGATTTGATTTTTTACACATAATACTTTGTCTTTTAATCTAAGATTAATTGGACAGAATAATCATGTATTCAGAGAATTACACCCATATTCTAAGACGTTTTCTCGACTCCACTTGACGTTACTAGAGGAAATCCGTATTCTTAGTAGAAAAAATCTCCTCCACTCAACGTCACTCAAAAATTTTCGTGTCTCGAGGAAAGGAATCAACTGTCAAACTCAAGGTACGTCGCGACCTACCTTAAGGAAGAAATAAAAGAAATAATCCTACTTTAAAATTGTAATTAAAAGAGAGAAATAAAGTTTACCTTTTAAAATTCTTAAATACCTAAATATGCCAACAATTTTTTGAGGTGGGTGCCTCTACACGATTTACACGTTTTCCTAGTGAATGATACAAACATTACTCTTTATTTCATTTAATAAAAGATTTGTGGTTTGGAAACAGTGTTTATTATTTTAAACAAGTTATTAAAGATTTCCAACAGTTCCTGTAATACTTGTATGTTACTCCGTACGAATATCCTGAACGACGATTCATCCATAAGAATATCCTTCGAAATTTCCGGGTTGGATGGTATGACCCTCCTCCTGTCTGCATGCGTTTTTTTCTCCGACTCACTAAATATTTGTCTTCCAGTCACAATCCCGAAGATTTTGAGTTCAATAATTATATACTATTCTATGTAAACACTCTGACATGACATTTGACTGTCACTTTTCAAGTGATCATAGACTATTTTCAAAGGTTTTTTGTTAAATCTCTACTTTATCTATACATCAATGACGTAATTAATGACGTTTTTCCTTGACTCAACCTCACTCGAGGAACCTTTAGTAAAGGTATATTTTTAACTAAGCATACCATTTTCGAGGGTCCCTCCAATTCATTTGTAAAGTCACCTCGACTGAAATAAGGTTGAGGAAGATTGGAGGACACGTCTTAGAATACGGGTGTTAATATGTTAGTTTCGATTTTTATTGTCAAAAGTTTTCTTTTTAAAGAACGTAGACGAAGTTTAGTATTTTTGGTATTCTGTTATTAAAGAGTCTAGCGTGCCATTTTATGCGCAAGTAAGCCGCGATCTATGATAATCATAACCTAATTGAGTTTTTAAATAAAATTGAACCTTGTGAGTTTTATAATAAAGTAGCAAATTAAAAAAATATGTTTTGTTCGAATCCCCCCACAAATCACGCGGCGCGCTCACCACACGCTTGAAATTTAAACGCTTTATCTAGCCGGCGGAGCTGCCCCAAGCTCCCTCCACGCCTCGCCTCAACGCGCGGACCAAAACCGTCATCGAGAAGAGCACGCCCGTCGCCAACACCGGCTTCCTTAGCGGCCTGCCGCGATCCCTTAGCAACCTCACGGGACAGAGTCTACGCAACCTGCGCCAGGCGAGACAGAAGAACCAGCAGGAAAACCAACCACCACTAGTGAGGCAGAACTCAGACGAAACCGACCATAAAAGACGACACGTGCACAATAACACGGTGCCTATCGTACCCACCACGTGTTTGGATAACGTGTCTCCACCGCCCCTACCTCCCCGATCTATAGAAAGACCCAAACGAAGCCCACTAAGTCCGACGTTAACACCGAGCCCGGTTAACCCATTGGCGAAACCGAAGCCTTGCAATTCAGCTAGTCCGTCACACAAACAGTACTACAAAGGCCGGTATTACCCAGACAAGCAGTTCCAAATGCACCAGTCAGTGCCTCCGCCCGTCTGCGTGTATAAGGAGGATAACACGAAACAGTTCAGGAGGTCGTCACATTCACTAGACGGCGAGCTGGAAGGACCACAACCGAACTCGATAGCGTTGCAAATGAGCTACCCGTTGGTGAACGTACCGCCGCCGCCTTTGCAGGTAACTCACGGATAGTGCTGTTGACGTTATTTTATCGGTGTTGCCAGACTAACAAAAAATACCACAAAATTGGGGAGAAAATATTGATAAAATAATTCCAACAACACAATACCTTTATCGGTGGTGGTATTGCCAATATTAATGTATTAATGGTTCGTGGTAGAAATCGTTTGTACTCTTTATTATTATTTTTATTGCTGTAGCTTTTTTAATGTCATTTTTATTCTACCATTTTTTATTATTAAATTCGATATCGGGTAAGGGCTTTTGAATATTAATATGATTTTAGGGCGATAACATTTTTGTTTATACATGTTTTATGTCTTCATGTTTCTAACTTTCTGGATCGTGACTAACAACTACTTTTTGTATGTCTGATTAATAATTTTTTCATTAAAGTTAGGGGTTTTAAAAAACATAAATACAGACTTTAGTAATCCTTATAGACGCAGAGAGATGGAGTGTTCTCTGCCAAGGTTTCAAGTATATACTGACAGGAAACATTGCAATTTTTGGCCATTTTGACAATATTATATCCAAAATACGGCTTCTGTCAGTTTTAGACTAACCTTATTAGAAATTTTTGACTTTTAAAGTAAAATAATTATTTTTGTTCGACATGATCGCGCCTCTATACATAGGGTCACAATGATGCGATATTTTCATTTCGAATATTTAAGTCATTTGTGAGTGTTATTTTTATACTATATCGCTTTTAATCACTTCACTCTCCGTGTCTATAAATATAGCGAATATCAAATATTTGTTTATACCTTTTAATTTCGAGTTCATTGTTTTGTACAGAGAAAACCAGTCTATAAATATTTTTGTAAATTATCCTATATTTCCAATTTAAGGAAAAATGCTTATAAATTCAGTATTATTTATAGTTATATACAGGCCGACATATTGACGGTCAATGTTGAGTTTAGTATGGATCTGGTTTTGTTATGGATCAGAAAACTGATTGATTTGTGTTGTGTGCAGACTGACAACAGGAATAGTGTTCCCGTGCTGCACGTCAGGAGTCGCTCATCGCCTGAACAACTCGACTGTGATTTGACTAGATGTAAGTATTTTAATAATAATAAATACACCCAACAGTCACATACATAGTCCTGAATCCACACTAAGATGGAGTCTTGTGTCGTGGGCATCAGAAACTACGAGGGAATTTTCGGTCTTACAAACCCAGACCAGAAACTAATACCTGTGGTTCACACAAATATATTATGTCTCGATGCGGGGCTCGAACCTGCGGCCTTTCGTTTCACAGGCGGCGTCGTACCAACTGCGCCACGGAGGCTGACATTGATTTTTTTATATTGATACGGTTAAAGTAGTTGTATTTTGTGATGGTAAGTGCTATGCAGTTTATGATGTATCCAACGAGAGGTAGTGATTGCTCTTCTCTTGTTTCTTGGCGTTGATACCGCATGTATACAAGTTGAACCCAAAACGCGACACTTTTCTGTCACATGATGACTGGATGTTCACTGTCGTCTACCGTGGTTGCTATCCGAACGAATGTTAATAAAGACGACCGGCTTTTGAGTCTTTGTCAATTACATTTACGGAATGAATCGTAACAGCAAAGCTGTAACATTTGTTTGATGCGGATTTACGTTCCCATCTACTGTGCTGCCGGAGCCCTCAATACCCTTTCTAATCTTCCCCAGGGAGATTAAAGTACTTCTTTTTTCTCAAAATAGACTACGTGTGTGACTGTTGGTAGATGGATAGTATAGAATTAGATTGTAGTAAGAGTGTTGTTGCAGCGAGCGTGTGCATGTCGAGCGCGGCGGGCGGGTGCGCGGGCGACGCGGCGCGCGACACGCCGCCGCCCGGCACGCCGCCGCCGCCGTACCACACCAACACGCAGGTACCACATCACCACCATCATCAGTAGTAGCATTATTATCATAAACATTAGCAGTATCATCATCATGAGCAGTAGCGTTAGCATCTTAAGCAGCGTCATCACCATCACACACCAACACGCAGGTACCACATCACCACCACCATCACCAGTAGTAGCATTATCATCTTTAACATTATAAGCATAGTTATCATAAGTAGCAGCTTAAGCAGTATTGACATCGTCATGATCACGATCATCGCCGTCATCACCATTACGACTATTAACATCATCTATAACAGCACTCATATACAGATCATTGCTCTAAATAACCTGCCCAAAAGATTAACACAAAAACTCATTCGAAGCGTCCTGTATCATATATGTCAGGGCGATGCAGTCAAAAACATATATGACGGTGCAGGTGACAATTTTTTTTCTTTATAATAAGAATGACAAGAGCAATGTAGTGTATGCTAAATTCCACACTTGTCTGTTAACAGTATCAAAAAAATTCAGAATTTAAAATTACTAAGCATTCCATAGCGCTGCACTGCGTTTGTCATCCCGAAATTCTAGATGCTTTCTTGAAAGTCTTTCAATGTAAATTTATAACTGGCTACAATTTAGTTTCACACATTACTGATAATAGTAGAAATACCTATCCCGACGGCCCTTGGTATATGGAATATACTACCTAGTATCCAACTAATATTGATTTTTAATGGTTTTACAGCCGTGTGCTGACCCACAAAGAGCCATCATATCTATGGAGGAAGACGACACGCCTTCACCTGTGAGTACTGTGTTCTAAAGACTGTTGAAGTATCTCAATTTTAAGAGTAACTATTAAGTACATGTTACAATCTAGTTTTAAACTGTGATTTATATTAGTCTCTATATTTCGTTGTTGGAATGAAAAAAATGTCCGTTCTGATAATGTAACGAAAGCTTTGTTTCCGTCGATGCGCATGTTATTGATGTGAATTTTCAATTAATTTATTACATCTGTAAAGGTTCATTTAATGCTGCGTTTTCACTGAAAGAGCATATGTGTATGAATCGACCAATCATATTGTCACATGTGCTTTTCGTGCCGCTTCAAGGGAAAAGCAGCCTTAAGTGTAAAGCGTTCTATTAAGTATGTGTCGGTTTTCCCGTGCGTAGGACTCGGCGAGCTACTCCGGCCTGTTCTCCAACTTGCGCTGCGTGCGCGAGTCCAACGCGAGAATGGCCGTGCTGCTCAACTGGCTACTGGGCGAGAGAAGGTAATGTACACTGTTATCTATAAAAAACATTTCATATAGTGTTTATTTACTGCAGTTATGCGCTAGTGAACGAACGATTCTCTTACAAATTATACCAATGCGGATGATCGGCGCTTTGAGTGTCTCGCAAACCACGGTTTTGATCCCACAATGCAAAAATATTTTTTACTTGTCTCATTTGAGTGATAAATACATAGATATTCTAAAATAATAATCTACACCTTTTATTTCTAAAGACGAAAAAGTACGCAACGGTTAAAATTCCTATTTTTGCATAAACTACGTATTTACCATACAAACACAAAGATATTTAAAAAAACGGTCCCTTTTTTTTTGGAATTTTTTAGTTGCATTGTGTCTGAAACCACTTAGGGTCAGTTGCACAAACTAACTTTACCCATAACTTTGACTTTGAAATTGTCAATCCCATACATTAGCAATGTCAAATACGTCGCAATTGTATGGCGATGACATTGTCGAAGTCAAAGTTATCGTCAAAGTTATTTTATGCAACTGAGCCTTAAACTAGCGCCTGGCTTGGTTTAGTCGCAGTGTTGTTATACCCGGTATTTAGGAGACTGTCCCGCCCTCACACCCGCCACTGCAACTCCTGTAAGCCAGGATCAACATTGGCACGCATTTTAATGACACTGAGCATTGAAGCTCAGCGAGTCTCCGGGAATGTCTAACTTGTCTTTAACCCGCAACGAAATGAATCAAAAAGTTAAATTAATAGGAGGAGTTGGAAATAAATTATTGTCCACTTCCCTCCCTAATAATACCCGGTATGCCTGTATCTCTGTATGTCTGTATGTCTGTATGTCTGTATGCCTGTATGTCTGTATGTGGTGCAGATGCGCGCACGCGGGGCTGGTGCTGGTGCTGACGGACGGGTTCCGCGTGGCCGCCGCGCCCGCGCCCGCGCTGCGCCGCTGGGCCTACGAGATACACTCCACCTTCCTCATGCCGCACGCGGTAACTCCACACACTTATATAAATACACCCAACACTCACATACATAGTCCTGACCCCACACTAACATCGAGTCTTGTGTCGTGAGTATCAGAAACTACGAGAGGCTTCGGTCTCACAAAAATATCGCTCCTACTACTTTACTATAGGGATTTTATATGGTGTAGGATGATTTATTTATTTATACTCTTTATTGTACATATCAAGTTAGATAGATTAGATACCAAATAAAAATTAAATGGTACAATAGGTGACCGTATCGCATTGAGCGATTTCATCCGATTTCGATTTAGTTATTATTATGATCGGAAGCATGTCTGCTTGTTTGTAAATTTGTCTAACAGTTGAAATTTAAAGTAAACGATCTTGATACGTGAGAATTAAAACCGCAAAAATCTGATTTAAATGTGATCGGGGCAAGGATTTTGGTTTCGATTGGTATATGCGTAAATCGTCATCAAAAACGTTAACTTCCACTAAATACACGTGTAGATATTTATCTAATGTAAATACTTAATTTAGATGTTTATCTAAATCTACCTACGTATGGATCATACTTTTTTCATTTTAAAGGTTCTACAATTGAACGGCGTGGACGAAAACATGGCGAACGAGATCGAACATGTTTTAGTTAACGGTAAGTGTTGTTTGTTCATTCATCATTTATTCATCATTCATTCATAATTCATTAATCATTAATTCAGCATTCATTCATCATCATTCATTCATCATTAATTCATTATCCATTCACCATTCAGTCAGCATTCATCATCATCATTCATTCACCATTCATTCATTCATCATCATCATTTATTCATTATTAATTCATTCATCATTCATTCATCATCCATTCACCATTCATTCAGCATTCTTACATCAGCATTCATTCATCATCATTCATTCATTATTCATTCATCCACCATACATTCATCATCATTCATTCATCATTCATTCGTCATACCGTCACCATTCACTCTATTTTTGCTCGCTCGTTCTTCTGTTGGTGCAATAAATTATTCTTGCTTTACTCAATGAAATTCTTTATCATATGCCACATGCGTGATACAGTATTGAGCCAACGTATGTATGTATTGTGTACAGAGTACGACAAGGAGGAGATAGTGCGCAACGTGTTCCGCAAGGCGCGACAGAAGGCGAAGGAGGAGTTGAGCCAGCAGCTGTCGGAGTTCCAGGTGAAGCGCCAGCTCGGCCTCGCGTCGCTCTACTCGCCCGACGACGCCGTGCTGCACAAGTGTGACGTGGACAAGGCGCAGGTACCAGCTGTCTCTGTCGTTCTCACGCAGTCACAGAATGTTCCCTCCCGCTCGGTTGCATTCTTGCGGTTTCGGTTGGTACGTGGCCGTCTTGCCTGACTTAAGAGGCTTCCCAAGCCTGTCATCAGGGTAACTTATACAGGAAATAAGTCTGAGCCCATAGCGAATCTCAGTGTGGGGACTGAGTCGTAAGTAAGGGATATTTATGTCTCCTCAATAAGAGAGACCAGTGATGATGTTGGGCCGGGCGGATCCGCAGATGTGATTCCCATCTCGCTCTGAGATGTTTAGTCCCTCATAACTCGTGTGACAGTGAAGCTGAACATTGAATTGGGTGCAGTGTAGTCACCAAAGTGTACCTCCGCAGGAGCTGGTGGTGGTGGAGCAGGTGATGGGGTCGATGCTGCGCGGCGCGGCGGGGGCGGCGGCGGGGGCGGCGGGGGCGGCGGGGGCGGGGGGGCGAGGCGCGCGGCGCGCTGCTGGCCGCACTCATCGCCGCCGCGCTGTGTCTGCAGTGCCGGTCTGTACCACACTTCATAAATAATAAATAAATACACCCAACAGTCACATACATAGTCCTGACCCCACATTAACATCGAGCCTTGTGTCGTGGGTATCAGGAACTACGAGAGACTTTTCGGTCTCATAAACACCCAGACCCGAAATGTGTACTATGTATACTGTCGTTATCAGAAGCTGTCGTTAAATCATTCAAGCATCAAGAAAACACTACCGTTTCTTAATACTACTATAATATTAGAGAGATAAACACCCATATAATGGCAACTTACAATTTCACACTGATCCATTCACTCACTCACTCATAAATTCACTCACTCATCTACTCATACAACCACTCATTCACCATTCACACACTCATCCAATCACTTTGTCAAGAATTTGTCTCAATAAATAAATGGTAATTCCACGAAACTGCCACAGCCATCATAATTACACGTATTATTTTCATTTTGTTGTTAGCTTATTCGTATACGGTTAAATCCCCTCTATAGTCAAGAAATTGTAAAGTCTGTTATTTTCACAATAAAATATTTTTGAGGCGTAATAATACCTTTGCGTTATTATTAATTAATCTAGCCATGATGTAATTATCCACATGTGGTATTTAATATTAGAATAAGCATTATAAGAACAAATAAAGTACGCCACAAATAAGGTAAACGCGACGGTAAAATGTATTTTCCTTGCTTATTGGTTTGCTGTTATCACTTCGCCATGAATTTTAATGTATTGTCCTGTTTAGCGCCGCGGTTACACGAATTCGTGTAGTGTAAAGAAAATTATTAATTTATTTTCGTTTACATTGTATTTCGTTTTTATTATTTTGTGTTATTTTAGTTATGTATTTCACGGATACATTGTGGTAAAATTGTATTAAAAAAGTTGTGGTTTTCATTGATTAATCGTAAAATTACAACTAAACGTAACATAAATTTGTAGAAGATTTCGTCTATACTATTTGGAAACTCTTAAAATTTTTAGGGTTACTTTTAATTGCTTACATTTATAGACTAGCTTATAGGTCAATTAGAGTCCACAACACCTATGGTCTTAAAAATGTCGTTTTACAAAGAAAATGAAATTATCCCTCTAATGATATTGCTTGGTAGCTGATTTCCTGGTATTACGATATCTATATGTGACATTGACCACTTATTATCATCAGATACGCAGTTTATCGTTCCTTAGTTGACAATTAAATTATATATCAACATTACGCGTGCATGTAACTGCAGCATTATAATTGCGGACGTCATTCCCGCATAACTCATCATTTCAGTTGAAAATATCCTGCTTGATAGGTTTCAGTGCAATTGTGACAACTCCCATCTATTTGTTCTATAGTTTATTCAAATGTCTTTAAATAACTTACTAGCTGTTTTGGTATATTTTAGCGGAGGAAATAACTTGAATGAAAGTTACAGTGACAGACTTGGTGTTTCGAACATAAATTTATTAGTGTTATTTTTAATAAGGAAATAATGAATCGAGGATATTTATTAGTTTATTGACTTTAACATATTATGGTTTAGGCGTGGTCAGTGTGTAGGTGACCATTTAAAGTGTTACTGTGGTGAAGTGTGGTGAAGATGGTGAATTTGTTGGATATTTCGGAGGAGAAAGCGCGGGAAGTGAGGAGGCGATGGTGGCAGTCGCCTAAAAGTGTTAAAAGTAAAAAACAAGTTAAAAGCGTCAAGTGAGTTAATATTCTAATAATATTAATATTGTCAGCCTAGTGGTAAGCCGGGCGTATAGTTAGAGGGGGGGGTTAGAGTTTGATCTTCGCGATCTTCGTAGATTAGAGTTGCAGTGGTAGGGAATTGGTTGGATTTCCTTATGTTTAATGATTATTGAGAAGTATGCTAAAAGCTGATTGTAATCGGATCGGCTGCTGTAAAATTTATTATTGTTCCATAACTCATTATACTTCGTAGTTTTCTCACATTTGTATCTTCCGTAACGTGAAGACGTGTCTACGAGTCTTATAAGTATTC
Organism: Deilephila porcellus; assembly: GCA_905220455.2. NCBI lineage: Eukaryota > Metazoa > Arthropoda > Insecta > Lepidoptera > Sphingidae > Deilephila > Deilephila porcellus. The sequence goes on along the minus strand of LR999996.1, from coordinate 563,302 downwards.
ATTCATTTACTTTTCAGGGTGGTGACATAGTTAAGTATGATGGGTTTAGTTAAGTATGATAATATATAATGTGAGGAAACCTGCATACCGTAGCGGTTTTAAAGAATTAAGATAAATGAAAACCCCCAGAGTTTGTGATAATAATGACTAATGCAAATAAATACATATAAGCCAGACCATCTGTATATGAGTATTTAAATGTTTTTACTTTCCTATGTTATAAACCGCAGCAGACAGTGCGTCATAAATTCAGAATTGAAATAATAAGTTTTCATTACTTGCTGTTGATTCTATATTATGTCATGAATAAGTTTATATTTGGATTAAATATTGGTTTTCGTATATTATTTCTTTCATTTAAGTTTATAAAGTTAAAAATTGATTTTTGTAATAATGCTTAACATGTCATTCATAATTAAAATTTTATTAATTAATAGTAGTTGCATATTTTCTTCTTCATTGTTGCCAATTTCGAATAATTCTATGTATTTTTATAAAAATATTATGAATGGTATCTTAAGAAGAAATCATAAAATGTCTATTCTCAGGAGTAGAATACAGATATAGAATAACGTTGATAACTATAAAACAAATATATATTTTTTGTAGTATTACATGCATACATATCCCTTCTGTATCCCACCGGGGTAGGCAGAGGGATGGTATAAGAACAGGTTGTGTTGTGCAGGCCGGCGACGGTGGCGGCGGCGGTGGGCGGGACGCGCGCGGCGTTCCTGCAGCGAGACAAACTCTACAAGCAGCGCGTCAAGCAGATCATGAAGCAACATCCGCAGCCGGTGATTCAATTTTTTTTATTTTATATTTGTTAAAGGGGTAAAAATGGCACAATATGTCATTTTATACTTGAAGAAAGGGGTCAAAATGGGCTAATCTAGGGGGGAATTCCGCGGGGTTACATAGATATCCTCAAATATGGTTTGATCAATTCTGTTAACGAAGCAAACAATACCTGTTAACAAACAATACCTGATTGGCAATTTGAAATTAATTAGAATATAGTACATGTGTATATCGATAAATCGGTTTGATTTTTTTAAATGACTTCAAAAATAAATTAATAAAAAAATTGGTATTGAAATTGTAGTGATGATTTATTAAGGTTTCAAATAGAAAAATTACTATTATTGCGATGAAATAATTTTCTAATTATTTTCATTGTTTTACCCATTACCAAATTACCTATGTTATCGTTCTAGCTTTCCAAGCATTTCAATTCAACAAGAATAGTAAATTTCGTTTTAATGTGCATTGTTTTACTTCAATAAAAATAAAAATATGCATTTTGAATCATCTATTCTTTTTGCAATCTTTACCTGTTTGGATATTATATTTTCATTATTTTTTTCCATTATTATTACTGAATGGTTTGGAATGTTGATTTAGATATGCATGTACTTATAGCCTGTAAGAAATCTTTGCATTAATAAAAGGTTATATCGTTGTATATGTATGTATATTAATAATATTGAGCTGTACAAATGCTATAGCGACTGAGTATGCATTGTGTTGTGTAGTTCGTGGTGCGTGGTCACCACCTGCAGCTGCAGGCGCTGACGTCGGTGGGTCACTGCCACCACTGCGACCACGTCATCTGGGGCCTCGCGCCGCAAGCCTTCGTCTGCGCCGGTAACTACATCATACCTTTTCACCCCTTGCTTCTCTTACTCGCCTTCCCCTTCCCAATAATCTCTCGGTCTTTACCTTCTCCCTTCCGTTTTTCATCCCTTACGCCAACGTCACCTCTCACCCCTGCTTTTTTTACTCTCTTACCCCTTCTCCGTCTCCACGATGCCCCTTCCGTTTTTCAATCTCTGCCCTCTTCTTTGTTCTTCTCTCCCCTCACCTTCCTACTCTTTTAAACCACTTTTCCATCTCCCCCTTTCCCTCTCATCGTAACTTTTCACTTTTATTTCTCTTTCTATTAAAATATATTATCCTTATGTGTGGGATTATGTGTAACTCTTTGTATATCAACATTTTATACATCACGACTCAATTTCTATAAATATTTTTATGCAAAATCTAAAGTAGAAAGATGAATAATTCTTTAGAAATAAACAAGACAGATCCACAATATAAGGGTATCAGAAAAAGTAAACATAGTACACTTTAACGTCACATCCATTGATTTGTCCTCACTAGCCCACTTCAGATATTAATTTTGATGCTTTTTTAAATGTTTTTTTTTTTATATACATTATTTTACATTAGAGCATAATAAATATACAAAATCAAAATTTCCCTTTTTTCCAATTTCCATTACGCTCACATAAATGAGATATAAATAAAAATAAATAAATCTCATTTTCCTTTTTACATGTCCATCCAAAGGTTGCCTGTAAGAAATTGCCTAGTGTGATAAGGCCGCCTCTTGTACTATTATTATGCCATTTATTTACTGTAAATGTTTCTTTTTGTGCAATAAATAAATAAAATGTGATTGTGAGCAGACTGCAAGCTGCGCGTGCACCGCGCGTGCGCCAGGTCCGTGGAGGAGAGCTGCTGCCTGGACGGCGAGCACCACAACAACCGCATCTCGCGCTTCATGGAGCGCATCCACGCCAACAACCAGCCCAGCGGTACCAACTCTACTTTATTTATTTATTTATTTTACACAAAACAGGTTACAATCTTAAAGCTGCTAAATAGTTACAATAATGTTTTTCATCTTGAATATAACCCAAAACTTGTGTTTCACGAACAATATTATACTACGAGGCGAATATACTGCTATATAACTATATACTGGACATACAATAATAAAAAATAAAAAAATTACAATACAAAGACCATGATAAAATAAAATAAAATACGGTACAAAAAATATATAGTTCCAATTCATTGTTGATTTTTCGATTGACATGATTAATTCATTGTGTTTGAAAATAATGTTTGATGTGAGTTTAAATATAATAGAATGAATTAAGTACTACTCTTCATAACACGCCTTTACTCCACAATAACTATAACAACCCTTACAATAGACTACGACAACTCTTAGGGCCAATTGCACAAACTAACTTTACCCATACCTTTGACTTCGAAAACGTCAACCCCATACATTAGCAATGTCAAATACGTCACAAATGTATGGGATTGACATTGTTAAAGTCAAAGTTATGGGCAAAGTTAGTTTGTGCAACTGAGCCTTAATAACCAATCCTACAGTATTTACAACAACTCTTTATTTGAAGCCTTCCTGTCTTTCACAACAACTAGAGCAAAATTTGAACCCGCTTATTTGTAATACTCAATGATATACTATTACAATGTTCTTCTATAGGGCAGAGTGACATAAAGAAATGGTTTATGGTAGCTGAAGTCGAAAAAACAGCGTCTAACGATTTCTACTGAAACTCTTGAAATAAAAAAGCTTTTTATTGCATGTTGGTGAAACAAACATAGGGTATTCGTAAACAAAAAAGTACATTTAAAATACTTGTAAAGATCTGTACGGTATCCTTATTAAATTGAGTGATACTCGTAATTAACTAAGAAAGTTACAAAATAAAATAAAATATTTTTTTTTGCAAATAGGTCAAGATTCAAGTGACAAGAAATCGCGGAAAGCGTCGGGAGCCGCGCATTTCCTCAACAGTAAGTATTTATTATAATTTATAAGAATGCAAGCAGTGTATACAAATATTTAAGTTTTAATAGATTTGTGGATTATTTTTGCAATGATATTTAGTGGAGAATGTATAATTTTCGAGCGGAATTGGCATGGCGGCTACATGAATATTGTTGGAGCAAAATATATAGCCAGATTTAGAAGAATTTAGTTATTATCGGAATTACCCGACATTCGGACTTAGTCGAATAGACTGTATCCATTTATATACCCTTATTTTAATTGTACTGTTATCTGAAGTTAATTTGTTACACTTTATCGTGCCATTACAATAAATATTATATGTTACTAACCGACCATCATAATAATGTTCCCAAGAAACAAATAAATCATCTTATTAATACTTTATCCAATCACTTACTTACCATCAGGTGCACCAACACTAATGGAAAAGAAAACTTTTATACAAATCTCACATTGCTTGTTGCAGTGGAGCGAAGTTTCCGCAAGATGGAGGACGACGCCCCCTGGGAGGGGACGCTCATCCCGAACGCGCAAGGTAGGAATATTTCTTATTATTTTCTAGCCTAAAAGACCCCACTGCTGGGCAAATGCCTACCCGAAGCTCTTCTATATATCTCTATTTAGAACAATTTTCTTCCAGGTTAAAGGTTAAGGTCCGAACCCCTTAATAAGAACTATGATGACATATGCGTCCTATATATTTTATTATAGCTTGGTCTTTTTGGAGGTTTTGGGTAATTTCGCTCATGTTATTTGAAATTTTGTGGAGATACATTTTAAAAGATGTTAGAGCCATGAAAATGAACAACGAAAAATATTTTTTTAGGACGATTGAATACGCTCGATGTTACATCATGTGATTAATGTATTGAATTATTATTTTATGAAACATAAAAAAATACATATTAATATCGGAATAATTACAGTTAATAAGTATCAATATTTTTAAGGTAAGTACTCCTCTTTCGAATGGCCTACTGCGCTATGTATGTACTATTTTATGTACTTTATAAAATACTCAAATCGTCTTGCATACGTTGTTTATAAATCTTAATAGATTTGTATCACTGACTCGAGAGGAGAGCGGGCCCGGTCGGCAGCGGTTCACGCAATGTGTATTAATAGCTCGTGTGATTGTTTTCCGGTCAGCGATTGACTACAGAACACTGAACTTATGTTTAAATGAGTAATGCTTTAGTTGGAAACTCGATGCTGGAAAGGGAAATTATAGGATTTATTACAGGGCAACATATTTTTTTAAAGACCCGTGTATGGTGGAAAGCTCATCATAGTGACATATTATACAAGGTATTGTATGTCGCGTTTCGACGACAGCCAGTGTATATTGTGATTGGGCCGGCATATTTTTTTCGATCGGTTTATAACAGTCTTTCGCCGGCTGAGTCTCTATTTGAATTGCAATAATTAGCATGCGCATTGAAATCACTTCGTATCGTATCAATCTTAAAATATATTACTTCTATTGTTGAGGTCAAACTCCAAACTTTAACTTACAAAAGCTTTATTTTAGCCACAATCAAAACATCTATATACTTTCCACGAAAGGAAACAAACAGCATTATTACTAGTGCGAGGGGAGAGCGGGGCGCGTCGGACGCGGTGTAAAACGTTTATAAATAGCGCTGTGATTGTGTTCCGGTCAACACGGCATACGGAACACGGATGGGATTGCGTGATTTATTCCTTGTGGGGAAGTGGGGTATATACATGGTGTATCTAGAGATATTTTGAAATGATTCGAATGGGTTGCTCGTATGAATAAATTGTACTGGGTTATTAGAAATAAAAAATGTGTTACGAATACATGTCTATCGACATCCTCCGTGGCGCATTTGGTAGACGCCGGCTGTGAAACGTAAGGCTGCGGTTTCGATCCCCGCACCGAAACAAATATTTGTGTGATTTACAGGTATTTATTTCGGGTCTGGGTGTTTGGGCGACCGAAAAGTATTTCGTAGTTTCCGATACACGGCACAACACTGGATGCTAGTGTGGGGTCAGGTCTATGTATATGACTGTTGGATGTTAAAAAATATACGTTCACGTTAAGGGGAAAATTACATAACGGCCGGATTCTATATACTATTCTTTCAAGGAGTTCCTAAGCCAGGCAGATCCTGTATTCAGGATACAAATTTTAGAATTAGCAACATAAACGGTGTTATGTGGTAATCCAGGTTACTTGAGTTTTTCGGTTATAAACTGCATGATTAAAAATATGTGGCTGGCAACGTGTTAGATTGGCCCTTACAACATTTATGACGAATATAAGCTCGGTGGATTGGTTGGCGTTACTATCATCTCTGCTTACCATTTGGTTGATAGGCGTGAGCTTATGTATTAATGTCAGTTTCAATGGCCCGTTAAAACGTAATATACTAGAGTTTCGTAACCAATTATCTGTCGATGCATGACTGATATATAAATCACATCCAATCACTACGATAATTAAGTCTATAATGGAAATGCCATGTGAGGAAAAAATGAAAATAACGGTGGCATTTTCCTTCACTGTAGTATGCAGTGAGTGGGTGTTTGTCGACATAGAATACTTCGTCATGATTTTAAGGCGTGGGAAGATTTATGAAGAGCGAAACTTTATTTTTTTGGCAGCCTCTTTGGCGCAGTTAGTTAGACGCCGGAAGTGAAACGGGAGACCGTGGGTTCGATACCCACAACGAGACAAATGTTTGTTAGGTCCACAAGTATTTGTCTCGGGTCTGGGACAAGACAAGACTTAATTGATCTTAATGTGGTGTCAGGACTATGTATGTGACTGTTGGGTGTATTTGTTTATTATTTCGACAACAGTTTTGAGACTTGGTCTTCCGTTTTGTTAGTAAGAAAAATTGCCATCTATTTATTTCTAACTTCAAGATTTCTTCCTGACTGCTTTCATTGCGGGTTGTAAACAAGCTCAGGTTTCTAAGAACTAGTTGAGCTTTGGTGGTGTGTTTGAATTGTCTGTGTGCTTTTGGTCCTGGCTGACAGAATTTGAAATTTTGCGTGGGCGGGTTAGTCTTGGTAGAGATGCCGTAGGGGTAAACCTATCTTATACCAGGTATATCAAGACTGCGACCGAAAACGAAGCCAGGTGGTAGTTTGATTGGTAACAGACACGATGCAAATAAAAATTTCACCAAAACAGCGACAGATATGTTTTTTAATTTTTTAAAAATCATTTTATTTGGGTGGTAAATACCTAGTTTTTTGCAAAAATAATAATTTAAGCCCTTACGTACCATTGAGTGTTTAAAAATAAAGAGGTCTACATCATTATTTTAGGAAAACTATGTATTTATCACCCAAATACGACGATAATAAAAAAATTACAAAAAAAAAGTTGTCAATTTTTTTTGCGAAATTTTTACTTCCATTGTGTCTGAAGTCACTAATACCTGGCTTCGTTTTCGGTCGCAGTCTTGATATACCCGGTATAATAATCGTGCTTTTTTTCTCTTCTTCTTCAGCCTATATATCACGCAATGCTAAGTTTAGACCTCTTACGTATCTAAGTCAAATTAATCACGCTATCGACTATCGCTAGGAAAAAAGCTACTAGGTTAATTATATCGCACTTGTGATAAGGACGCGGAATATCATTAAACGACAGCTGATAAAGCGATAATCTTGAGTATAAACTTTAATAAGTGATCAAAAAGCTTCGCAAATCATTACTGTGTCCATTAAAGTAACCACTTCTATTTAAATCATAAAAATAATTAAGAAATCAAGTTTTGAGAAACGAGCTTCTATTTAAAATCTCTAAAAGTGGAAAATGAACTGTAAAGTAAATAAACAAATCATTTTGTGACATAAGGTATGCAAATTAACATGATGTTAAAGCTTTAAGTCTCGAACTAATTCATGTTCGGTGAATAAGGTCAAACTTACCATAAAATGCCTTTTCATCAGAGTTTAGTCAATGCAAAACATAAACTTCTATTATTTCATAATGCATCATTCGTTCTAAAGGAGCTGACAACTACCAAACGTTCTAAGTTAAATAGAACAACAGACAATCCCAACACTCAATCCTCCCCCAACATCACAAACGCTATCCAATAAACAAAACAAACGGCACTTCAGCGCGAAATTAGCGCCAAACTGCGACCGCCCTGAAACTGAAAGCTGAAGTCAAAGCGCGGGCGGCGGGCCGCGCGGTCGTGTCCGTCGGGACGAGCGGGACGCTAGTGCGTATGCGAGAGTCGCGAATGCGTAAACGAGACACTTGAAGGTATAAGCGCGTAATTTTATTTGAAATTTAAAGTGTAGAATGTTAATTATCATTTGAATTTAGGCGCGATTTTCTGTGTGATGTTAAAGTGAGTAAAACTAAAGTTTTAAGTTATTTTGAAGGTATTTTTGCTTGTCAAGGCCGTAATTTGATATGTCAAATGTCTGGTCAAAGTTATTTTCAAAGTTAGTTGATACAGCCAAAGCTTTTTTGGTTTATCTTTATATTAATAAAAAAGTGTTGTAATAAAAAAGCCAAGCTTTCAAGTTTTTGTAAAATGTCATAGCAGCTTCCGTCTGATTAAAGTTTGTTGTGCAGTGTTATCGTGTCGTGTTTGGATGCTCGTATCGATTGCGCGATACCGATTGTTTCGCAGTTATATATAAATATATCGATAAGGATGCGACGTGGTGTGTTGTGAATTGGTATTTTGTAAGTTTAAAGTTTTTGTGGAAACATTGTCGTTTTTGATAGGTGTAATAATACTTGAAGGTTGATTGCAGAAATATAAACTGTAGTATTTACTGTCACAAGGATACACAGTCGCAAAACCAACAACATAAATTATAAAGCAATACTTGGCATTCAATTGCGCTCGCCATCCTGAGAAATAAGATGTTAAGTCTCATTATGTCCAGTAGTTACTCTGGCTACAATGTCCTTCAAACCGGAACAAAACACTAAATTTATTAAACAACACTAATATGTTTTATGAATCCGAAAGCTTAAGAGTATGCGTGTTGATACTCTTTTTTCTTACTGCTTAATCGATATTATTGAAAGACCGAATAGAGATAGCTTATATCCTGACATATCACATAGGCTACATTAATCGAAAGAAATCAACTGTTATGGTATTATCAACATCAAAACTCAATAAATATGATGAAACTAATTATACTCAAGTGTGCGGGCCACCTCGTGGAATATAAACAATTCGTTCATTAACAACAAATACACATCACACATATGGTCCTGACCACACATTAAGGTATAATGTATTTTGTCGGTTATCACAAACTACGAGGGTTTTTTCAAAACACTCCCGAATAAATTGTAAAAAGGTCACGTTTATATCCCCCAGAGGGTAGGCAGAGATGTCACTAACGCCACTAACGTTTTGCTGAGCTTTTTCCGCCCTACGATGTGATGGGGCGAGGGCGAGCCTATCGTCTTGACGGGCATAAGTTCCCGTGAAACTCATACAGGATGTGTCTAACAAAATACACAAAGTCGAGTTCGCGACCTGAGATTCGAACCCCGGGTCCCGGGTCATACTTCAAACATGCAACAACCATTGTTGCCACAAATTCCAATTTTTACTTCAAAGCATCGAAATGTAACCGTCAGTAATTTCGAAAATCTATTAATGTGCGTCAAGGCAACAATCTCGCTTACAAAGGGTAGGCACTTGAGATTCTGCCGAAACGTCCCGGAGTCCCGCGGGACGGCTACCTGACGAGGGACCAGTAACGAGATTACAGTAAGAAATGAACAAGCAAATTGCTTTTTGGAAACATACCTATAGTCTATAGAAGGTATTTGATACTAGCAAAATAATAGGACTACAATATACCTGATAGTAGTGAAGATGGTACCTAATTTAGGTATTGTATCAGCCTCTAATCGGTAACCGGTAAAAACGGGACTTTTCTACAGTTAAAGATTATATTCATGGACGTTTGTTATCACTTACCTACCATCAGAAGCCGTCTGCTTGTACGAGACCTTCAAAAAAGTCCCTCGTATATAGATATTATAGGTATATTTTCATAACAGTCCACCCCATGTTTACAAAGAAAACGGTGGTGTTTGTTTACCCACGGTGAAATATTCACGGCCCGCCCTTGAAACTGTCGCGAAAAGTTCAAACAATTTGCGTGTCCTTCTTTGCGTACGTTATCTTGGTGAATTGGGGATGGTGTTTTTCAGGCTTTTGTATGTCCGGTTTTCTTCTGGTACAATTATGCCGGGCAGCTATAGTTATGACCGAGGGGTTTTTAGTCAGTATGCTGGCGTAGGTTTTGTTAGGGTCCCAGTCCGACCACAATCTGCAATGTGGTGGGTTGGAAGGCCAGAGACACTGACATACCCCTTTCGGCCTCCCCCGGGGTACCGAAAGGGGAGCTTAACAGCTTTTCCTCTTGGACACAAAAAAAAAGTAGGATTTCCGTGTCTTCGAGCATTATTGCCATACCTACAATGGGAGAATCAAATAGAATTATAATAATTATATTCATTAAATTTATCGTGTTTTCTACCCTGTTTTCTAGATGTGAAAGTCTTTTTATCAGAGATTATTACGTCTAATTCATCTTACTGTCTCCCCCTTTACCACTGAGGGAAGTGGACAATAATTTATTCCCAATTACTCATTTAACTATTTGATTAATTTGGTTGTGGGTTATAGACAAGTTAGATATTCGCAGATATTTGCTAAGCTTCACTGTTTGGTGTGATTAATATGCTATCGATCCTGGCTTACAGGAGTTGCAGTGGCGGGTGAAAGGGCGGGATAGTCTCTATCATTGTAAAGATTGGCATTTCTTTCCAGTCATTACAATTATGCCTAATCCTGATAAAAACAGGTTGAACCATTCATGACTCACATTCGTGTCTCATGATGAAGACTTACGAGACGTTCCATAGTATTTTTAAAACAGATATCTGTAATCGTCACGCCTGTATTCCATAGGGGTAGGCAGAGACTATGGAATTATATTTTCATCGATCCTGACATATCACTTTCTTTCACCATCTTCTTCATCATTTATATAATGAATACCATTTCGCTAGATATGATCATAGCAAGTTATTCGACGCTATCGGACAGAGATCCTTGACCTACAAAAAACGGACTACAAATCTTCAATAGCATCAAAATTACAATGACGTAAGACTTAAGATGTCAACAACTCCGGGGGTTTGAAAGTCAAACGTTATGGGCGTGTTTGTCGCATCCACAGAGTTTTTATGTCGGCCAGTGTGAACTGAGATGTACGTTTCTTACGCACCGCCTTGGTTGTAATGTTTGTTTGTTTTGGGTTTATTTGGCGAGAAAGTAATGAAAGTGTTTAAGGCTTAACTGCCGTACTCAGACACATTTAATATCAATTAAATCATTACTAAGAGTAGATTTTACAAAGATAATCTATACTAAGGAACAATTTAATTTACATTAAACGTCTCTAAGTCCGGCCGTAAGTCCTATTGGTGGGCTTTGGTCAGCAAGTATGTGGTATTTATATCGTAGTTTGTGATAATATCAGTTTTATACATCTTTTAATAAATTAGAAGGTATTTTGCGACCTAACAACTGCTTGCTGGTGCGATCAACGTACATATGTATGTAGGGGTAGGGGCTGAACTTAACACTTTTGCTCAAACCATTAATTTTAATATAAACAACTTTCCAAAAACATTAATTACACCTTTCGTCTTGCACCATAAACATCATAACGTCTTCCATCTTACTATCTATAGACAACCTAGTTCTTTGTTAAAAAAAAATAAACCAAAGACAATATTGCGTTCAGAAACTTCCTACAAGTATGTATATGAAGGTGGATAATTAGACAATGAGTGGTTGGTTCAAGAATGTCTCCAAAGGCCAGCATAATTGTGTCGCCTCGTGGATATTCTGTGTTGATTGACCTGCATTTACCATCAGGTGCATTGGCATTACAAATCGCCAATAAAACAGTTGCCGCTTTGGTTCTATATTTTATTTGTAAAGTCTAACTACCACATTTTCCCATGATATAAAAATCTCTACATGTCGAAAACTATATAAGAAAAGCTAAGCCGCACTATGATTAAGTTAATGCATGTGGGAGCGGGCAGTGAGGCGGAGATTTCACAGGGCGTAGCCAAGGACGCAGTGTGTGGACTCAGCGACTGGTGGCTTAGGGTTGAAAAGCTAGCTAAATATACTAGCTATAATGAATCAGTATAAATAATAGTTGATCCATTAGTCCGCACTAGGCCAGCGTGGAAGGCTATCTGGCCTAACCCCTCCCAATCGTACTCTCGATTTTAGAGGAGGTTGGTGCCCTGCAGTGAGACATATATGGGCTGATACAATACAATTAGTCGGCAAACTGCTCCATAGCTTATTAGTCTAGTAAACATATTAGGTGGCTAACTTATTAGTTTAGTTCGAGATGGAGTTTATTATCAATACGCCTAGGATAACTCAAAGCTGCGATTAAACTAATTAAACGAATACACCCAACAGTCACATACATAGTCCTGACCCCACATTAAGATCAATTAAGTCTTGTGCCGCAGGTCTCAGAACTACGAGAGACTTTTCGGCTCACAACACCCAGACCCGAAAGAAATATTTGTGGGCCGCACAAACGTTTCTCTTGGTGCGGGGATCGAACCCGCGGCCTCGCGTTTCACAGCCGGCGTCTAACCAACTGCGCCACGTTTTATATTTAAATCTCCGCTGATTTATCATTCCCAACCAGTAAGCTATCGCTCATGAAGATACAACTCATAAAATATGTAGAACATATTCCCTCACAACCCTAATATGAAAACAAGAGGGTGCGGGTTTAAGGGCGTACGTGTTTTTCTTGAATTAGGTTAGGCAAAGGAGTCGCTTTGTTTACCAAATGTTTCTCGCTAGTGAAATACGCAGTGTTTCCATAACTTTTATCATACATACATACATAAACTCACGCCTTTATCCCCGAAGGGGTAGGCAGAAGCGCCACAAGGACACCCACATTTCGCTTTGTATGTTCCGTCCCACGATGTGATAGGGGGCGAGCCTATCGCCATATCGGGCACAAATTCCTGACTCCGGACTGATAATGAATAGAAAAATCCAATATCACTTTGCCCGACCCGGGACTCGAACCCGAGACCTCAGCTTTGTAACCGTACCGTGATACAACTACGCCACCGAGGCAGTTTTTATCATTGTTGTTTTTTTTCGCCTTTTTGAATAAATATTTTGGTGGTAATGGTTAACAATTTTATTTACGGTACGATGTTTTTAAGGGTATTTGTTTGCCAATTTCTGGAGAAGATAAGACGTTTTTTAGTCCGTGTAATCGGGGATCCATCTCATTCGATTGGCAATGTGTTATTTGGTTCAAATACGGTAATGGATATGGATAGATTTTGTTGTAAATAGTCTCAATTATTGAATTATTCGTAAAAACTGGCTAGTGAAGTTATTATGAGAATAAAATAGGAATAAGACGTTGACTACTTGAGGGAAGGTAAAGGAAGAGGTGTGTTATATTTTATTTTGTTTTTTATTTTATAACAAACTACAACATTGTCACTATATCAGATAAAATACTAATACAAAGAGACAGTAATACGGCGTATTTATTAGTGCAGATGCATAAAATTAATAAATGTAATAAACTTTTCCAACAAACATATTACCATTCAGAATAGTCTACAAAGGATTAATTGGATTAGTTATACTTTATAAAAAAGAATCGCAAAGTATTTTCAACATTTTAAACTTCAAGTATACATAAACTCCTGTCTGTATTTCATATCACAGTCTACCGAATTTAATTCTTAATTAGAGATGCGCCTATCGCGATCACTAACCTCCGTGGCGCAGTTGGTTAGACGCCGGCTGTGAAACGAGAGGCCGCGGGTTCGATCCCCGCACCGAGACAAATGTTTGTGTGAACCATAGATATTTGTTTCGGGTCTGGGCGTTTGTGAGACCGGAAAGTCTCTCGTAGTTTCTGATACCCACGACACAAGATTCGATCTTAGTGTGGGGTCAGGATTATGTATGTGACTGTTGGGTGTATTTATTATTTATTTTTATTTATTTATTTATAAGACAACCCACCGCTGAACATTAAACCCTCCAAGAAATACAATAGCGACCTTTTGAAACTCCTCAATCCCCCATTTTGTAGTATGAATTATTGAAATCCACAGAAAATAAAATTCGAAATATTTAATGTGAACCGAAAGCCACAGCACACAAAATAAATATATCCAATGATTTAATATGTGATATGTATGTATTATTTACGTCGAGGCATCGCATCCTGCAGGAACTGATAGAGACGGCGAACAGTTTTATATCATGTTAATTGTTTTTAGTTGTAACCATATAGGTGTATATCATGGTATTATTATGTTTGTGCATTTATAATATATATATATATATATATATATATATGTTTAAATAGTATTATTTAGCTCGCCTTCTTTATTTTTGATCCTGTCCTCTCTACTTTCTTCTCTTCTATCCATCTCTTAGTTGTCTGGTATAATCTAGAGCGATAAGACCGCCACTTGTACTAAAGATTTTCTATTATTTCTGTATATTGTTGTTTCTTTGTTTGTGAAAAAATAAAGGATAAATAATAATATGTTTTAAATACTTGTAATTACCCAGGGTTGCTATGCTTTAATATCTAGCAAACTATTCTTTAATTTGGCAGCGAAGATACGAACTAGCGAAACTATTGAAGGTTGTAGGAGGTCATTGGATGCAGAACGATTCCAACAGGCTATGGTAATCCTTTTTAAAGTCATATGTTCAGCACTGGACTTCCTGGAGCTAAATAGAGACGGACAGAGGGAGAGGTTATAATTATCTATTTCTGAGATCATCGTCCACAACCGTCCAAACAAACAAAGATTCTGAAAATCATTGATTTGGGTTCGATTGCGTTAAAACTTTCCGTAATATTAGTTTTTTCATTTATCTTCCATGTACAGACATCGATCGGTTACAAATTTATTATATGTATAGATATAGATTTCTGTCGCCAAACAGCAGTGTGTAAGCACTGTGGTGTTCCGTTTTAAATGACATTGTAAGTAGTGATTACTAGGCATTTTTTTTTTTTTTTTTTTTTTTTTTTTTTTTTTTTTTTTTTTTTTTTGTTTATGGCAACTGATTCTGCTTCATTGCGAATATTACTGCCAGTGTCAAGTGACTAGTGAGTCATTCATGTCATTTTGGAGGGTAAGAAATAAAAGTTTATCGAGACTAAACAATGATTATAGATAATCATTGAGACTAAAATGTAAAGAGAAATAAATACATTACTGATGCGAATTATACATAAAATCCATGCAGACATGTAAGGTTAGTTTATAGTTTTATGCTGTAAGTATTTAAAAAAGTAATTAATGCCTTTAAAGCTGGTTTATTTTTTAGGCATAGGATGGATGCGAGGTCACAGGGGAGCGGAACCTTATTTCTAACCAATAAGTCATATAATGATGGAGAGGAGTACCGGCTGCAGTTGAACAATATGTGTATCATGGAACCATCATCAAGACCACATTCACATAAGGAAGAATCCCTTACGTGTAATTTACATAAATGAACGGGCGATGAGCAGTGACCAATTCTCAGCCGAGAAATAATTGCTGATATGTGCTTGCTGAGCCGTATTTTAGAGAACCACGGTCTTAGAGTGATCTCTGGCTGTATTTTGTACAGATGAGCACCTTTAAAGCAGCTTGTATCCTTCCAGTTGGCATTCCATGCAGTTTCCAGTTGTTGTTTTGCAATGGAGACAAGGTCATGTGAATAGACTAAAAAGTGATCTTCGTTAGCCTGATTTATAGCATTTTTAGCTAACTGATCCACATATTCATTGCCAATTATCCCTATATGGCTAGGTATCCATGCAATTGTAATTTGCAGATGTTCTTCACTACATAGTTGAATTAGATTTTTTATTAGTAATATGATTGGAGATATACTGTTGTTATTAAAGGGATTACATAAAAGGGCCTGAATACAACTTTTTGAATCAGACAATATAATAGAGGATGTAATTTTGTGTTCTCTAATGTACATGATACATTTTAAAATTGCAAAACATTCTCCTGAAAATACTGAGCAGTAATGGGGTAATTTAAACATATAAAATATATTGGCATCTTGATGAAAAAAAGCAACACCCACACAACTAACATTATTCAATTTAGAGGCATCGGTGTAAAACACCTCTGCATTTGGCCAACGGGTTGCAATAACATTTTTTAACTTTGTATCAGGATTTGGGGTGTGTTTATCAATTCCAAGTGTAAACTCAATGGTAGGAAAAAAAATAATAGATGAATAGTCAAAAGAATATAAAGGATAGGTTTGAAATTTATTAATGGGACAGGATACAGATTCTAGTCTCCTATAACTTTCAACAATGCAAGGAGTAGATTTGTGTGCCCAGTATGGTCTAGAGTCAATGTATGTACTTAGTTTCCTAAGTTTAGGGAGGAGCAAATGAGTAGCATATTGGGAAATTTTAAAAATATATCTGTCAGACAGATATTGTCGCCTGAGATTAAGAGGAGGATCAGAGCATTCTACTTGTAAAGCGTTAGTTGGTGAGCTTTTCATTGCTCCAACTACTATTCTCAGAGCTTTACTTTGCATTAAATCAAGTTTTTTTAATGCCCCCTTGTTACATGGCATCAGCAAATGTGTGGCAAAATCCAGATGGCTCCGTACAGTAGCATTATAAATTAATCTAAGTGTATATGGGTGGGCACCCCACCAGACTCCTCTTAAGCATCGCATGATATTGATGTTGGATTCACATTTATTAAGAACATGTGCAACATGAGCTTTGCCATTCATTTTGCTGTCAAACACTTTCCCAAGAAATTTAGCCTCATTGCTTATTGGAATTAAAGAGCCATTAAATTCAATTTGTATATTAGCAATATTTCGTTTTCTGGTGAAAATAACTACAGTACTCTTTGAAGGTGATAATTCCAGAGAATTCAATGAGAGCCATGAGCTCAGCATAGCCAAGCCATTCTCCACCTGATCTTTTGCCTCATTTATAGAATGGTGAATTGAGTAAATGAGAAGGTCATCCGCATACTGCAAGACACTGCACCCATCCGATATGTGGTGATCCATATCAGTAGTGTACACATCATACAGCAACGGACTGACAACAGACCCTTGAGGTAAACCCTTCCACACAGTTCGAGTGGACAACTGAATGCCTGGATGTCTCAGTGATATTGTTCTACCAGATAAAAGGTTAAACAGAAAATCTGTCAATCTTTGAGGAATCCTTAGCTGAACTAGCTTGTTCCTAAGGACCAAAAGATCGACATTATCATATGCAGCTGAAACGTCCAGGAATCCAGCCACCACTGACTCATTCTCACTAAACGCTAGGTGGATATCTGTAGTGAAGATGGCATGGCTATCAGAAATACTACGGCCCTTCCTAAAGCCGAATTGAGTTTCTGCCAAAAGAGAATGGTGTTCTAGAAACCATTCCAGTCTATTTTTTATTAAATGTTCAACAACCTTTGGGATGGTAGAGGATAGAGCGATAGGACGGTATGACTTGGAATCTAAGGGGCTCTTTCCAGGTTTAGGAATGGGAATTATTATTTGGTGTTTCCAATTTGCTGGTATAATACCATAATCAACAACTATATTAATTATTTTTAAAAAGTAATCTAATGACTTATGTTTTAATTTTGATAGGAATGAATAGGGAATGCCGTCTGGGCCAGGTGAAGAGTCTTTACATTGGTCAAGCACTAATAATAGCTCCTGGTTATTAAAGGGGGAATCAATGGATGTAGTGTGAGCCTGACCATGAGGGAAGTACTGATAGGGAATTTGAGAAAGGTGGGGGACAGAAGGAGGGGCTAACTTATCTAAAAATTCTTCCACCCAGTCAGTTGAATAGGAAGTAGAACTCTGATATTTTTGCGACGTTCTGTAACACTTGACCCGTTTCCAAATCAAGGAAGAGGGAGTTTCAGGTGATAAAGAGGCACAAAATCTACGCCACCCCTGAAACTTCTTCTTTTTTAATAGCCTTTTAGTAGATGCGTCTATGTTACGGAAGTTTAAAAAGGAATCAAGATCAATTACAGTATTGCATATTTTTTCTGCTTCGTTCCTCCTTTTAACGGCTTGAGTGCATTCCGAATCCCACCAAGGAGGAGAAGGAATTTTACCCAAAGAAACATTTTTTTTCCGAAAACATGTTTCTGCGGAGGTGAGAATTAATTGCTTTAATTGCTCACAGCAAATATTAATATTGATTTGGTTGGGTTCTGGAAAAAGACTAATTTCATCCTCTATTAAATTAGAATACACTTCCCACTTGGAGTCATCCAGGATGAAAGGCAGCAGGGGAGGAAGGGTAGAGGTTTTAGTGTTTTGGGAAGGAAATGATATTAAGATAGGGAAATGGTCAGAACCATGAGTAAATGGGAGACGCGACCAAGTTAAAAGGCTAGCAAAGTTGGGGGAACACAAAGATAGGTCAACAAAACTAGGATTAATATTAGGAGGTGTACGACGAGTCGGGGAGCCATCATTAAGAACACATAAATCAAATTCATCTAAAATATCTAAAATACTTACACTAAAGGGATCGTTATTACGAGCACCCCAGATCTGATTATGACAATTAAAGTCACCCAGTAATATAATGGGAGAGGGAATAGAAGATAAATAGGTACGCAATATGGGTATAACAGAATTATCCCTTCTGGGTATGTAGACAGAAATGAAAGAAATGTTATTAAAACGAATGCATACAAACTGAATAAGGTTACTATTATTAACCAAGGGAATGTGATTAAAATTTAAATTATTTTTAATTAAGAGGGCTGCTCCGCCCCACCCATCACTTCTGTCGTCGCGAATCACAGTATAACCGGGAATGCGAAAAATTTGGTTAGGTTTTAACCATGTCTCTGAGATAGCACAAATAAAAGGTTTATGTGTATTTAAAAGGGAGATCAAATAAGTTTTATTTTTAATTATACTCCTACAGTTCCACTGAAGAATTAGATCCATTTTTTAAAATATTAAAAATTGATAGAGAAATTGTCTGAATTATATTACAAGCAACGTTGTTCGGTAATTTTGAGTCAGTGATAACTTTAATCAAAGAAGATATTAAGTTATGGATTGTATCTGCCGATACAGTATCCATTGGGTCATGGTCATTTTCAATGTTTGCGTTAACTTGCTTATTCTTAAGGGCGCAGCCATTTTCAGGAGAAGGTATAAGAAAAGATTGTATCATGGCCCTATGAGACTCTTGATTATGGCATTGTTGAATAGAAGGTCTAGAACGCGGTTTAAGAGATACTGTTTTGCGATATGACTTAGTAGCAGTGGATTGAGAGTCAGATGGAGGAAAGACACTAGAAGGTTGTCTAGGCGACAGACCCGGAGTGGACACTGTTACCTCAGCAAACGATTTCTTTACCTGCGGGAATTTTGATGTAGCTTCATTATAAGACACATTATGAAGTGACATATAATGTTTTATGTTTGTTTGTCTTGTGTGCTCTGGACAAATCTTATTGGTGGAGAAGTGACACCCAGTACAATAAACACAGACAGCCTCTGATTCTAACACTGAACATGAATCCCCCGAATGGTTATCTGCGCATTTATAGCATCTAGGTTTAGACCTACACTGTGTACGTGTATGTCCGAACCTACAGCAAGCAAAACACTGAATCGTCGGATAAATGTAATGCTCAACTGGCAACAGCGTGAAGCAGCAATATATTTCTTTAGGTAGTATTTGTCCATCAAAGGAAAACACTACCGTCTGAGTTGGAATCCATTTTGGTCCATCTGGTGAACTCATTTTTCTGTTGAGCCTACGCGTTTTAATTATTTTACCTGTATTAGGAGGAAGTTGGATAAACTCCACTATCTCGTCATGACTCCACTCAACAGGGATACCTCTTACTAAACCAATGCGAGAAATATTGTGGGAAGGGATGTATACTTTATAATTGTTTTGGTGAAAAATATCATTTTGTATAAACTGGTTTGCTAATTGACCAGTTTTGAAGGACACGGAAAGTCTATTACGACCAATTTTTTTAATTCCGTCTTGCAAAATATTCGTTAATCTGTGTTTATATAGAAATGCTCCAAATTTAATGGGATGTAATGTGGTCCCATCTGATGGAGAATCCTCAGATAGTTCCACATAGGCAATAAACGGGCCAATGTCCTCCGTACAATACAATGTTCTTGTAGGTGTTTTTTTTTCAGAAGTCAAACTATCCATAGCTGACGAGCCAGGTGTTTCTAAATTAGTTTGACTTTTATCTGAAATTGACTCAGATATTAAATTGTTTTTAAGTATGATTTTATTGGTTATTTTTTTATTTTTCAAAATTGATTTCATTTTTCTTGTTTTTATCGACGTTAATTTTAATGTGCCGGCCTGAGAAAAGCTAGGGGCAGTATTGGTCGTGTGTGGGGGAACCGATGAGGTATTGGGTGCTACCAAATAGGAGATGACCTCTGGAGGAGGATCTGGATCTGGACTACGATCATATACATCCATTTCCATTTTTATTTACAATTATGCTATTAATATTAACAAACAACTATATTATTCACAAGCAATAGACTAACACGTGACACAACAAAACACGCCACAAACAAAACTTACCACCACATTAATATTTATTTACACTAATTACGTAATAATAATAGGAATAATATATAAACACATATAACACACGTTCACAACAAATTCACTATCAGTAACTGTATAAATGTATTTTTAATTTATTTAACTCCCGACATAACCTACAAAACATGAATATCGCACGGTAGTCAGAAGCAGAATCCTAGGCATTTTGATACTCAATAACTAATGTCATGTAGTGACAACCGTATTGTAGTGCTATGCAGCACTTTTAATATATTCTTGGGAATAATTTTATACTTGGGACCCGTCGAGGTAATCATCTTTCGTTAGTCTATTAGAATTAGCAGCGGCGTTGATTTGACACCGAGCACTGAAGCTCAGCGAGCTACTTGTATTTCAAATTTATGAATAGCAAAATATGTATTAATCACAAAGAAAGCAAATGTATGCTCATTTCGCAACAGGAAATAGTCGAGTCGCCAAGCTAGCTGACGCCATTTCCACAAACTGAATAACAGCAGTTTGTATGAGTGGATCATCACAAAATAGACATGGTATGTGAAACAATCCTTGGAGAGACAAGGAGAGTGTGTTTCGCTCTATTTCTTTTACTCTTAAGACATATTCATAGACGGATTTAAAACCTATTTTAGTTATCAAATGTTTTGTCTACTTCGCTCAACCTGAATTCTAAAGTCGTACGAAAGGGACAAAACATTCGATAACTAAAATAGATTTTAAATCTGTCTATGAATAATAGTCCAGTCATTTGGTTAAAAAAGGGGTTACCCGGAAAGTTATCCGGGAGTTTTGGAAAGTTGGACAATATAGATTTTGAGGTGCTCTTTTCGAATTTCCACGAGGAAAATATCTGTACAAAATTAAACTAGATTTTTTTTCTACAATTTATGTCTTAACAATTTATTTAACATTTTTTTCGTACGTTGCCCTATGACCTGTCTTTTGCTTCTGTATCGGCCACTGCAAGGTTTCACCTACAATTGAGAGTACGATTAAGACAGGCTTAGGTTACATAGTCCACCGCGCTAGCCTAGTGCGGATTAGCGCACTTTACATACCGTAGAAACTCTTTACAAATCGCTATTGTATGCAGGTTTCCTCACGATGTTATCCTTCACCGTTATAGTATTGAGTGTCAATACACATATGACTTCGATAGTCAGAGGTGTGCACCGGGATTTGAACCCGCGACCACCGTTAACATGTAGGCCGCCGCGTGTGGTCTGTTACCAACAGGCCACCACACTTGCCTAACCCTTCGCAATCGCATTCTCGATTGTAAAATAGCCCCGTGCTCAGTGCTCGGTTATGGGCCTATACACTATTAGACTTCGCATTGCGTCATACCCATATAAGATCCCCATATAACCGTCGGGCAGATGGTGTATGGTGTAAACAAGCCATCAGGTAGCCGTTTGATACGCGACGGGAGGGGCGCGGGAGTAAAGGGGGAGAGGGGAGAGGGGGTGGTGTTATTTTTATATTGTTTGCTTGGATTTTTAAGTTAGGCTGAGTTTTTATGCAAATTGATTGGAGAGTGGTGCGGCTGTTTGTTTTAGGTGACAGTAATATTTTGTTCTTTCTCAAACAATACTGAGATTTGTAAACCGTGGATTGACATCTGTGTATTTATAATTAAGGAAATTTTGAAATTTATTGGCGTCGATAATTACTTACCAAACGTTGCTCTAAATTGGTCTGATACACAGCTGGAACTCGAAACATTAAACTTCCAAGTGACGCTTTTGACCATGGTGTAGTAACTGTAATATAATAATAAATTACTGTATTGGCAGAAAAAGTTTACATACATTATTGAATGAAAGCCCTGGCTCCTGTGCTAGTATAAACTGTGTTACAGGAACCAGAAAATGAGTGAATAATGCCAATGCTTTTTAGTGCACCTGTACCATCAAGTCTGGATATAATCGCTTTTGATTTTGTCCTACAAAATATACATTACATTTAGACAGCCTCCCTGGTGCAGTTGGTTAGACGCCGACTGTGAAATGAGAGGCCGCGGGATCGACCCAGAGACAAATGTTTGTGAGGCTCACAAGTATTTGTCTCGGGTCTGGGTGTTTGTGAGACCGAAAAGTCACTCGTAGCTTCTGATACCTACTACACAAGACTTATTTGATCTTAATGTGGAGTCAAGACTATGTATGTGACTGTTGGGTGTATTTATTATTTATTAATTCAAATATAATTTTGCCTAGATTAAATTCGCGAACTCCGAAACAACAATAGCTTAATAAAAATCGCACCTGCCCGGCACGACGTTGCTATAGCATTCCGTCATCGTGAACAATCGTTCTATATGCGAGCTCGTAAACCCGCGACTAACACTAGGCATATACAAGCTGGACAAAGAGCATTATGCCAGAAGGGAATAGAGGTTTTAAAAAGGTAGTTTTTCGGTTAAGGTTGCAGGAAGTCGCTGGACGCAGACCGCTTCCAATAAGTAGTTGTGGTGATCATTGGGGGGAGGAGGGGGGTATTTTCGCAATAGCTTTTAGCGATAAGACCGCCGATTTTGAGCACTTTAATTATTATGGCTTTTATAATTTTATTTTGTTTACTGTATGGTGTTTAAATAAAGAGTTTATTATATTTTCAGCTGTGGATTTTCAGTGAAAAGAGAGAGAGAGACAGAGAGAGTGTTTCGAGTGTAGTAGTGTAATCAAATTATAAGGCTGATGATAATAACTATTGTCTCAGATTTAGAGGGGTGGAAAGTAGGCCACCACTTTGATAGGTTAGTAAACTTCAATTGTTTATAAATTTTTTTACTTCTGGCTCGGCAAATTGCACCACCCGCGATTGATAGTGCAATGTGTCCCGATAGAGCATGGATGTATCAAGATAAACAGAATTTTTCGGATTTTTGGATTTATTCTTGTTTATCAACTGTCAAACTTCGCTTCCTGCCAAATTTCATGATTCTAAGCTGATAGAAAGGACCCTGTGGGTTTTGTGAACATATGAAACACACGGGAAAAACAAGATTATACTATAAGGGTTCCGTGTTTGTTACAGGACTCTAAAAATATCTAACATAACTCAAATGTTTCCCGTTTAACTGGGACTTTTGTCTCGTATCAACAACGAGAAACAAAGCGAGATGTTTTATTATCTAAGTCGAGTTTCTATATGTAATTACAGTTCCGTCTATCGGGATTTCAAGTGGACATTTATTTGTTTCCAATTCTTTTTTCTTTGCAATTAAATTCATTGCGGGTCGAAGACAAGTGCCCAAGAGACTTGTGTAGTTTTGAAGTTTTGTAACCTTTCAGTCGGTCATTGCTTTGAAAAGTTTCTGTAATTGGTTTTTGAGGTATAGTCTCTATAAGGAAATTAAATATAATTCAACTGGGGTCGGAATTATTTAAAACTCTGTTAATTTTGTTTGAGTATTTACGTCGCGTCTACATTATTATGTTCTATGTAGCGCGGAAGTTCTTAAATAGATGCTGAAAGGACGGGGAGATTATATGCTTTCATGCGTTTTGTTGAACTATGAATATTAGACTTTGGTCTGTATTACGGGAGACTTTCTGGTCTTACTACACTGAGGTCCGAAATAAAAAAAAACGAAACAAATGCTCGTGGACCACACGAACTTCTTGTCTCAACCAACTGCTCAACAGGCAGCCAAATTGAATATTTAATACATAACAGTAAATTTTCCATACAAACAATAATCACGCGGGCGTACCTGAGTTTCTAATAATACACACGTCACGAACACCCCCTCGCCTGTCACCGGTGTGGAATAAAGAGGGGGAGAGGTGAGGGGAGGAGGGGAAGGGGAGGGGGTAGATACACGTGCTGTTGAACAAGCAATAGATTACATCTCAATGGAAGCCACAGATGTAGTGGCGTTTATTGTTGAATGTTTTGTAGTGGGTTAATGGGAAAATATATGTCTATATGTTGGATACTAGGCTACTTGATTATATACTGGGTGGTGCGTCGATATCGATTGGAATAGTTGTTAGTGTGTCAGACTTTACGGGTCAGGTACGGTTCGTAACGTGGGGCATTTTATAATATTAGCTTTTGGACCTTCTGCAGTCTCGATTACCGAACAAAACCTAATAGCAAAGCTGTTACATGACGTCAGTTTTCCGTGAGGCTGTGTTTGAAACCGACCCATTTAGCTTTAACGACCCTCAACAAGGCTCTACTGCTTCCAAAATAATATTGTATTGATTTGTTTTACTTTATGTTTCAATACATTTATTTCTTATCTTGTATCAGAACGGATACGCCAAGTATACATCGGAACATAAAACTGTTACACAAGATCCACTCATGGTAATAATCATGTCAGCATTGATTTATGAAGAACTTGGCTCCAGATTCGAATCAGCTGTGTACCTGCGTCATAGCTCTTTATTATCTGTCTTTCTCGATTTCTCTCCCTCTCACCTTTGCTCCAGATTCGAATCAGCTGTGTACCTACGTCATAGCGCTTTATTATTTGTCTTTTCCGATTTTTCTCTCTCTCCCTCTCTCTCTCTCCTCTTCTCTGTATGTATCTTTCTCTCTCGCTCTCGTAAATCACAGGACGTCCCTTGCTACACATAGTTTCCTCTATGGATTTTCACAGCGATCTATTAGAACTGACTTTCTCCAACTGTAGCGGGTCGTATGTCCTTCTTGTAGTCGGATGTCCGACGTATTGTATCAAAATCATTCAGCGCAATTGCTACGTAGCTGTAACAGTGTTACATAACAATAAAATGCGCTCGTAACAATCACGTAAAGATTGATTTATGAAGACCTTGGCTGCACCATCCTCGTGCAGTCAGCTGTGTGTGGACGTGACGTGTGCTTACGTCATCACTTGCATTCTCATGTAGGATTGTGATTGCTTTGATGCAATCGGGTTGCTTGTGCGTTTTATATGGTGTAGAAGCATTGCGTCTTTTTGATTGGAGTTTTGTTACTGGCTTTTGAGACCATTTTAGTGTTTTTTTTATTGGCATGAAAAAGTAGCTATATTGAAATGATTATAAGTGACGGTGGTTGCTATCTGGGTGTAGATAGGGTGCGTTGGGGTAACGCCGTAATACAAGGGTGGAAGGGGTAAGATCGTAATCTCCTACATTTTATTGGAGTTTACGTTATTACCCATGTACGAACTACTCTTACTGTGATACCCAACGCACTATATACAAATCATTCTACTTACTGTAGCTGAATGATCTACAGCAAAAATCTACCGCTTACCAACTTCTAATTATCATTAAAGAATAGAATTTGGAAGTTAAATGTTCATTATCATCATTAGCTTCATGACCGCAGCCCTCCACAATAACCTATAAAAATATTCAGCGTCCAGCGACCTTCGATATTTATAAAGTTCCACATCATTAAACATACATTTAATGCAGTACAGCTGACATTTGTTTGTCGGCCACAACGCTCGTCAAGTAATGTCACCGAGCTGAAATGTCTGCAGGACGGATAATATCCACCGCATTTAATGTTTATAATTCAGTGAGATTAGTGAAGGATAGTTCAAACCGGGATAGTAGTTAGTCGAGTAGCTAGTAGGTTAATGGTAGATAGAGATAGTTATTGTAATAGTAATTGTAGTATAAATTGAAATATACTTAATTACATAAACATGGTCATTGGTCACACGCCTGTATCAGGTAGAAGGAGATGCCTCTAAAGTCTAATGTAAAAAAATAATTTGAGACAAAACGGCGAGCTTGTTTCCGTCCAAAAATGTGATAAGGGCGAGTCTAAATTATACATACTTTACAGTTCAAGACATCTTACATAGGAATTTGTAAATTGATAAATTTATACTCAGAGTGCCTGACATGGGGCCGAACCCTGAGCTTAGCTGAATCTCAACTCACACGATTATTCACACACAACACAACTCGTAACCGTTATCTCTAGGTTATGCCCAAATAAAAATGATCGATTGACACTAATTCCTAAACTTTTCGTAAAACCCTTTCTTGTTCCAGTTACTAACTCTAGCCACTAGCCCAAACCACTATCCCAATGTCAACCAACATTTTTACGCGTTTAGCAATGCCACGGCGGGCTTCAGTGGTTTCAGTGGCTGATCGCCGGCTACGTGAATAATTTAACCGGAGAGTAGTGGGTTGGATTCCGGGGAGGTGTAATGGACGTGTATTTGTGATGCCCTCGCCGTGATAGTTTGTGTGATGTTGCAGCTTTGGTTATGCATACTTGAATTTTTAATGCAAGTCTCATTGTTGAGCTAATTTTAGTATAAGATGTGATTCGTGAGGTTCTGTGTTCGATTTTGAGGTGATCAATCGAATTTATTTTAGTTTCTTTTTATTTTAAAGTAACGTCAGTTTATGTGTCCTATGGCAAGACAAAGGTGCCACTTTTCTCTCATGACATAGCAGGGAGCGAGCCTACCGCTAGTCTAAGCACTTACTGTATTGCTCTAGTAACATGAGGTTTTCAAACTATAACCTCACTGATGGTGAATTGTCCGACCATCAACTGACAGACAATTCATAACTCAGATAAGTGTTAGACAACGGTCGAAGTCCATAAAGAAGCACTCGATGAATAAATGAGTGATTATTTCTATACTAATATCACCGAACAAATCGCGCCAGCGAAAATTTTATTTTACGTTGGTCTTCCGAGAATAGTACCATCCGATCAAGCTGGCTTACATAGTAACTTTACTGTACATTATCGATCTTACATACATGCATAAACTCACGCTTTTTTCCGAGAAGAGGCAGGCAGAGGTGCTACCAGGACACCCACGTTTCGCCTTGTATGTTCTGACTTTTGTCCCATGATGTGATAGGGGGCGAGCCTATCGCCATATCGGGCACAAATTCCTGACTGATCATGAATAGAAAAATCCAATATCACTTTACCCGACCCGGGATTCGAGCCCGAGACCTCAGCTTTATACTCGTACTGTAGTACAACTACGCCACCGAGGTAGTCGAAATATAAAAATTATAAAATCATCTTTTCACATAAAAAGCTTCATTACCCCACAAGCACGCTTCACCGCGAAAAAATGCAAAACGAAAATAAACACAACATTGACACGCAGATCAAAACGAACACGTTTACGTAAGAACGTGTCTCATGGCGGGTAAATAAACTTGAACCAAATGCAGTGGACTCGTGGACTCGTGCCAGCGCGTGACTCACCAGGGATCCCCGCCGCGTGACTCACAAGCGCGAGATTGTGGGATGAGAACTGTCACTTGGTATGGGACACGTGTGGGGATAAATTGCAATGGGTCGCATTGGTGTTGCGTAAGCTGTGTAGCGTAGTAGATTTGATTTTTAGGTCGAGTAATGTGTTAGATGACTTTTATTAATTTGTTATTTATTTTGCATATGATTTCTTTTAATATGCCAGAGGTATTTTATTTACAAACGTCAAAAATTTAACTCAGTATGTATAATATATTTTCAAACTCCATAACCAAAAGACCGAACCAATATGGAATAATTCATTGAAAAACCACCGTCGAATAATCAATCTGTTTCAATTCAGTTGACACAACCCCATTGAGCAGCCGTAAGCTGTGCGTGGTTATTAATCCTGACACCATAGAGCGGTGTGCACACAGCGGAATCGAACCCCTGTCTAGACCGGCCTGACCCCTCTCTACACAACCTACACCATAGTACACTGCGGATATCATTCGCATGTTACAATTACTTTTGATCTATAGATTTACTTCATTATCGAATCGTTCTAATTTTTAGTATTGTGTTAGCCTAACAACGCAGTGTGGTCTCTTTGCTCTATTGCATGGATCTACATGGGCTGGGTTATTATGTTTTAAGATTTAAGCAAATCTTGGTTAATATACCGGAAGATAAACATACAAGTCTAGGCCAGGTATGTTTCATTAGCGGGTTGTTAATTTTCTACATCGGTTTGTAGAGTAAAATGCATTTATGGAGGTGTGCTTAATTGTTATAGGGTCCGCTGTTGTCACAAACAGTTTCCGAGTTCATATCTTTCCTAGTATTAAGCGTTTTGAACCGTGTTCTGATAAAAGACACAAGAGTTGGTATCTTACTTGGTCAGAATTCAAGACTGTGTGTGACTGTTGGGTGTATCAATTATAAACATGGTATAGAATCAGAAGCAGCTGCCGAAATATTGGGCATCGCACCCGTCTATTCGGAGTCATGCGTGTATTGAAAGTTAATAAGTCTTTGGACAGTATTTGAAGTCCCATAACATGCAGTAGGCTGCGTAGACTTTGACCTAAGCTCTCTCTCTCTCTCTCTCTCTCTCTCTCTCCTGCGCTCTCAATGGAACTCTCACCGCCACCTCCATGGCGTGCCTTCCAGTGGATCATATGTGATGAATAATTAGATTAAAAATTGTATAATATCATCAGCAATACCTCGTGCTTTAGTCCTGCGATCGTGGATTGTATCCCGGCGCGACCTTGACCACTTGGCAGACAGCCAGGCTGAGACGGCTGCCGTAATCACCGACTTCAAGTTTAACTTGCTGTATAATGTGTATTGTGCTTTGGTTTACTTTGCTGAGTAAATGATCATGATAGCTGAAGTCCAACGTCCACTGCTTAATGACACTTCAGTTGCATTTGATAAGGGGTTTTGTGGCGTCCAGCAGTATCTTAATGGGTTACTTGTTATATTTTAATCTTGTAATTACTAAGGTCTCCGTTGTACTTGTTAGCGTGAGAAATTAGGTTACAAGTCTCTAATCTAAAATACTAGAAATTACTATGTCTTAAAAAATGAAAACAACAATGCCTACACGCTATTACTTAGCGGATGGAACAGACGAAATTGTGGTGCATACCTCGTGTACACGTTTTTTTTGGCCTTGACCTCTTTATAAGTAGTGACATTCTGTTCTTATTCTGGAATTCAAACTCACGTACAACCTATTCTGATTGTAGTGATTCAAATGCAATCCTCACAAATCAAAAACAAAATACCATGTGTCAGAAAGACAATAAAAAGTGTTTCACGATTTGCCTGGCCATTGTGATGTGTTATAGGCACAGGCGCCTAAGATTCCTGGAACCAGTGGATATTGGGCCTGGTCTACATTCAATATCGTTGAGTTTATGTCATACAGCTAAACACATTATTTTTCTTTTAGTACTCTCTAACAGTATCTGGTATTAAGTACGAAGAACAGTACATGACTACCTCAGTGCCGTATTTGTATGGTACGACTACAATGCTGAGGTCTCGGGTTCGAATCCCGGGTCGGGCAAAGTGATATTGGATTTTTCTATTCATTATCAGCCCGAAGTCAGGAGTTTATGCCCAATAAGGCGATATGCTAGCCTCCTATCACATCATGGGATGGAACATACAAGGTGAAATGTGGGTGTCCTGGTTGTACCTCTGCCTATTCCTTTTGGGAAAAGTTCGTGAGTTTATGTATGTAAGAGTACATGAGGATATGGATGAAAGACAATTAAGCGAATATGTAAAGTGGATCGAGTAACTTAAATATCCGTACTTGACTTACCCATATTGCTTGCAGGCGAGCATGACTAATGTAACTTGTATTTGATTTCGTTTTTCTAATAAGTTATATTGCGGATTAGTGATAAAGTTAAATTAAGCAAGTATCTTCAGAAGCTTGGCAAACTTTAGCCCTAATAAAATACGTGCCACACATATTTCCGTTCACAGAAGTTGCAGATGTGGCTATGTGGATGAGGTTTGTGCATTAAGCAGAGCTAGGAGGATTCCCTTATGTGAAGGGAAAGATCTGATTTATCAAATGTTCTTCGTAAATCCAAGAAGGTTCGAACTGGTGATCACTCTCTTTGTACTTTTTCATTTGTTTTCGACCTCACAATTTCTTGCATCCGTGTACACCTCACCCAATCGCGTCGAGTCAACTAGTTAATGTATGTGATTGAATCCACATGCGCCACAATAAAACACGGGGCGCCGAATATTCAATCTCTTGGAACATCGCCAGAGAGTCTGTTGTTCCACAGTACAACTACGCGGAAAAGTTTTTTATACTCCAATATTAATATCGTAAAACTGTGTATAAAGAAAATCTCATAACAACTATTGAGCTATGAACAAAGAATTTTATATGTTCAATTTGCTTTGTAGTTGCAGTGTTTGGAACTATGATTGATTTGGAAGTATGATTGGTTTTCGTAGGCGTTGCTTGGTGGCCTTCAAAGTCTTGAAACGACAGAATGAAGGTCCTGAGATTATTGTGTTTCTGCTTATCATCTTCATTAGATTGTATATCTAGTATCTATTACTGGTGGTATGATATTCGTATCCGCCAAAATAGCGGCTACCGTACACGGTGATGAAAAACTCGGGAGGTGACAAATGCATCATGCTTCGGGTTCTGTCTCTGTATATTCGGTTTCAAACAGGTCCGTTTCATTGCGTTCATTGGTGACCGATGTTCTTATCTCGCCGATGAATGATCTATTTGGGTTGCTATGCAATTGTCATAACTTTGCTGTGCCAATATAAAAAAGATTACCTATTCTCGTATTTCAGAATCAAAATCCCGCTCGCAAAAACCCAACGGACTCAGACCACATCCACTTATTTCCACGAACAAATAAATAAGCCAAGTTTACAAATATTTCACCGGAATGGCCGGCAAAAATATAATCGTCTAGTTACGTAACGAAATTAGAGCGTTGTCGACGCGACTGTACGCTATTAAAGTATCAGCGCAGCGTTTATCACGACTGTACGTTATATAATAAACTGTACTTGAATATAATAACTGTTTTATGGACAGGCGTGTTGTCATAAAACATGCCGGTGAATATTTTGTGTACGAGTATTGATGGGTCTTATCATCGGCGCAAGGCCGAATAGCCGGCTTGTGTAGGCCGAATATTCGGTTTCGGATTGGCCGGTTATGGTATTTTAACTAGTATATTATGCAATGTTGTAATCTTGTTACAGTCTAGTATTTTGCACACGACTTGCTTATTATTTGGCGGACAATATGTCTCGAAATTCTTGTGATTTTTTTATACTTCGTATGTTTCAAAGGATGACATATTTTCTTAGAAGTACCATGACAAAATTGATAGTAATAAACGGTTCTCAAATATTATTACATAAAAGTTTTTGAGGCACTCTTTACATGAGCTCAAAGCCGAATACACAATAGCCGGTTTCGGATTAGCCGGCAATGGAAGTTTTACTGGTATATTATGCAATGTTGTAATCTAGTTACAGTCTAGTTACTAGTATATTGGATACGTCTTGCTTATTATTTGGGAGACAATATGTCTCGAAATTCTTGTGATTTTTTTTCTCCTTCATATGTTTCATTGGACGATATGTTTTCTTAGAGATACTACGGGTAAATTGCTATATGGTAATAAGCTGTTCTTGAATAATATAACATAAAAGTTTTTTAAAGGCCGTCTTTACATGAGAGCAAGGCCGAATAGTCGGCTTCGGATTAGCCGGTTATTGAGTTCTTGTTGGTATATTATCAAGTCTTTCAGTAGTCTTATTGCAGTCGTGTATTTCGCACATTATTTACGTATTTTGTAAAAGATTATTTGCTTTGGCATTTTTTTGTATATCTTGATTGTTTTGGTATATTAGGTACTATCGTTAACTTTATTATTACAAAATTAATACTACGTATCGAAAAATCGCAATGCATTTGTTAATTTTTTATTAATATTGGCAATTTTTGGTTTTAATCTTATCAGATTGATAGGATTTAGCATAGAATTATTAGAAATCAAAAGTTTTGAGCCGTTGGAAATAAATTTTCAGGATTGATCTGAGGCGGGCTACAAATAGTTCTGGAACATTCACTAAATATGTAACATGCGGATTATATCTAGTCGAATACTAAATCTGTTTAGAATTGCATACAGTAACGTCAAACCAATTATACAATAAACCCTTGCCTTAGTGTCACACGGAATCATAAATCCGGTGCCGTCCATCCGGAATCATACACGTGTGCAATCTCCTTAAAATTCCGCCGGCATCCTCCGACTTTGACATTGCCGCTCATGTGATCTCCCTTTGTTTACGCAATTTTATAGTGTTTTCTATTCCATTACGTATTTAATGCTCCGGTAATGTGTACATTACTTTCAAAGTGCGCAATGGACATCAATCACAGGTTAGGATGTAATCAATCGGATATTTATTTGACAGTCCACGTGGTGTGTATGGAGCCAGCTGTGAAATGAGAGGCCGTGAATTGCAGAAGAATTAATCAATTTTGATCATTTGTTCCGGGTTTGGTTCTTGGACTTTAATATAGAAGATACGTTACGGGATACATACTTTATTTTACAGAATTTGTGGGAATATTAGTAATCAATCAAGCTCATAAGAGGGAGAGAGAGAGGAGAGATCATCCGTCTCATCGGTACATACCTTGAATTGCGATATCTAATTGCGGGTAGATCCTAAGTGAGTGGTGTAACAATAATTGGTAAAACTAATATCAATGGGTAGATCTATAGGTAAAACTGTAAGTATAATATCGGTTAATAATGTTAGGTTTCTAACAAGGCCATGTTAATGTAATGTCAATACGCCCGGGGCGCGTCGGTCAATAAAGGGCTCGCGGTCTGCGCCTTTGATCTCACGCCAGCTTGCACCGCAAAACCTAACCCGCTCGGGGTTGCTAGCGGTGAAAAATATTAATAATGGCGTAGAAATAATGGGAGTAAGATTGTCCCTTTATGGTTGAAAACAAAGCCAGGCTGTCCTCTTTTTATCGTAGTGTAGAAAAAAGAGACCAATAGAATAAGAAAGAGATGCCTTCGATAGGACACAATTAAAGCTAGAAAAAAGTTCCCACTGCCTATAAACGCCCGCATGTTGGAAAAATTACGGATTACAACTGTAGGAATGAGCCAGCGCAACTAGCGGGGTGCCACTGTCTGAAAGAAAATTGTGAATGGAGTGAGATTGCAGGAAGCCCAAGAGTCTTTCCTCCTTCCGTCCTTTTTTTCTTTCCTTATGCCTATTGGGAATCCGCTAATAGATCTAGAATCGAAGCGTTGTAGCTTTTTGCTCATCTGTCAGAGCTATGTAATAAAAAAATAATAGATTCTGGCAACCCCGGAACCCCTGACCGCCTCCAACCCTTCACGGTCGTCGACCCCCAGGTAATGGTGTCATGTAGGCACCCTAGCGGCTAGCACTTAGTGATCGATTAATTTGCACCGCGCTCGTGATTCGTGGCTGTTCGCTCTGACGGAAGCAATCGATACTTAAAGCATTGGTAGTAGACAGATACATACTTACATAAACTCACGCCTCTCTCCCAGAAGAGGTAGGCACAGGTGCCACCAGGACACCCACATTTGGCCTTGTATGTTCCGTCCCATGATGTGATAGGGGGCGAGCCTATCGCCATATCGGGCACATATTCCTAACTCCGGGCTGATAATGAATGGAAAAATCCAATATCACTTTGCCCGACCCGGGACTCGAACCCGAGACCTCAGCTTTGTAACCGTACCGTAATACAACTACGCCACCGAGGCAGTCTTAGTATATACCATTGTTTATTTAATTAAGGTTTGCTACTATTACGGAGTTTCCTTCTTCCAGAACCTTTAAAGGTAATTTGAAATTGTCTAGACGAAATTTGGGTGTCCTGGTAGCACCTCTGCCTACCCCTTCTGGGATAAAGGCGTGAGTTTATGTATGTGTAATTGTGTAAGCTACGTTGCTTATATTCAACTTCTATTAGCGACCATGGCATTCGAAATGCTGCTTATATGGCTGGCCTATCTTTACACTAACAGCTTCTTGACGACGTGACGTATAAAAATATCACAATCTAAAACAAAATAACCGATACTAGGGCATTGGTTCATAGTTCAGTTTTTAATAACCGCTCGACCTTCCCTCGTTTTTCCACTAGACTATCACCGCGAGTGCGGCCAACACGCTGCAGATTTTATCTAATCACGACGCCCACCATGCGTGGCGGGTAATCAAAAAGTATGTAGGATTTTTCGTGTACAATTTTTCCGTGTATTATGGGAATTTTTAAAGGATTATTTGATGTCAAGGTGAAGATGTGAAGTGTTGAGTTCTGTTAATAAGAAAGAGTAGCATTAAGTAAGGCAGATTATCCAAGATTTAATATTGTTGCTCGCAAAATATAACGCTTTGATCCTTATAGTCCGGTTCGGCTATCTTTTTTTAGCTTTAGTTTTTTCAAGATTAGTTTTAAGCGGGTGTTGTTATGTAGAAAGTTTAAGATCAAATCTTTCTATTACTTGGTAATTTTTGTTACTTTTATGAGGTCTATTAGCATCTGGTCGGGTTTGGTTGTTTGTGAGGACTAAAGGCGCATAGTTTCTTATACCCACGACACCAGACTTGATCTTAAATACGGTCAGAGTACTGTGTCTGACTGTTGGGTTTTTATACCGGGTATATCAAGACCGTGACCGAAAACGAAGCCAGGTGGTAGCTTTAGTGGTTATAGACATTATGCAACCAAAAATTTTGCAAAAAAAACGACACTTTTATTTTCGCAATTTTTAAGAAATCGTCGTTTTTAAGTGGTAAATAAGTAGTTTTTTTCAAAAACAGTAATTTAAAACCTTATATACCATTGCGTCTTAAAAATAAAAAGGTGTATATCATTATTTTAGGAAAACTATGTATTTATCACCCAAATACGACGATTAGTAAAAAAATACAAAAAAAATGACGAACATTTTTGCGAATTTTTTAGTTGCATTGTGTCTGAAGTCACTAATACTACCACCTGGCTTCGATTTCGGTCGCAGTCTTGATATACCCTGTATTTTATATAGCCAGCCTATCGCCGTCCTCTGCTGGACGTAGGCCCCCGAAAGTAAAATTGTGCTTACTTACAGTTAGTTGGTTGTACAACTGTTGTGTGTATTTATTGTTTAAATAATACGTTTGTTTTGGATTGGACACGACCTTTAAATCCTCGTGTATGTAGCGGTCACCGTGTGCTTGTTATTGAAAATATCCACAGCGATGCGAACGCTGTGCGTTGACCCGTTTCGCTCGTGAAAAATTTCAAAACTTTCTTAGGGTTGCCTCGGTACTACCAGGAATATTTTTGAACTGAGTATTAGGCTACAATGTATGCTTTATACTGAAAGCAATTTACGTAAAGATTCTTCGATTTTTTGACTTTTTAAGTAAACTTTCTAGGTGCTTTCCTGATATATCTACTTTAGGTTGTGAATATTGATTTTTAAGGACCCGAACTCTTTTCAAAACTTTTATTTTCTCTATAAACTTACGCTTATATTCAGTAGGTTTGGCCAAAAACTAGAGCGCCAAGTACAACGATCACACCTTTTTCGCTTAGTCAACTGTGATTAACATCTTCATACTCGCTTGTCGTTTATGAGCACCATTTAATTCTTATTTATTTTATTTTATTTATTTCTTGGAAGACCAATAGCTGTAACATAAGATTAAACGATTGAGTAAACGCAAAAAAGTCAATTAAATTTCCTCACTATTACACAGCCGTATGACTACATACAAATGTCGTTACATTAATTGATTATTCCAATAACAAAACCAAACTGTTATGTTTTATTATACATTATGCTCTAGAAAAAAGTCCTGGCTCATCATCCTTACAGAGTTTAAGTTCGCATTGAAAATATCCATACCGTGAAGCTTACAATCACGTATTTTTATTTTTTGTAAATGATCATAATATGCATTAGTACATTTTTTTTATATTTTTATTTAAATATTCAGTAGAATGAGTTCTCCGAGTGTAGTGACCCTGTAACGCTCACCTTTCGCTGGCATTTAAGGCTCGCTGCTTCGGGGAAATGAGAAAATATATCGCTGACAAATATAAACACTTATATACGTATGTATTTCTTGCATACAGACGGATAATAGTGAGACTTTAATAAGAAAGACGAATTGAGAAGATAAATGGTGAAAAGAAAGGTTTGAATATCCGCAAAACGATATTTAAATTGTGTTATTATGCGATCAATACTTATGCATGTGGCAGTTGGGTGTATCTATTTATTATTGTGTTCCCTATTACCAAAAGGTTTTATAGAGATAATAATAATATAATTTTCTTATACCGTCCTATATTTTTTTACAGTACAACTAAATCCAATTATATATTAAAACATAATCCAAGCTAACGTAATAGTTCATAGGACGCTAAAGCATACCGAAACATAAAAATGAGCGATCCAAACACGACACTATTCGGTTCAGTGCAGTCTAACTAACTCCGCTGACTCAGTAAACCAAAGTGGGTCTTGGCCTCCGAAACAAAAGTTCTTCATAAAAACAACGTCCAGTGCAGTGCAATATGTGTGGGTAGTATGTGAAGTGAGCACGAGATGAGTGGCGCGGAGGAGACGTGCGGCGTGCGCCGGCGTCGCAGCATCAAGCGGCTGCTGCGCAGTCTCACGGCGGACAAGCTGCAGACAGGTTGGTTCCGAGGACGGGATGGGTAGACCATGACGTCACTAGTCTACGCAGGAACTGGAGTTGTATTATGAAATATCTGTGGCGTATCCATAACCCGATTCCCACCGGCTTTCTTATTGAATTGTTTTGTCTCATGAATTCTAAAACACATATACTGGCAAGTTCAGCGTCGAATGTCTATTCACAAAGTGGAAGGAAAAATAATTAAGTTTGCTGGAAGTCGCTGGATGTGGAGTTCGTTGGGGGAGGCTTATGTACAGCAGTACGTTTCCCGTGGCTGAAGAGACAGAGAATGGCTCAGGCTGAACCATAACGCGAACTAATTCCGTGCCTCACTTTGAAAAGTTATTACCACCGAGTGCGATGATCGCTCTCTGGGAGGAATATCCTGCCACTAATCAGCTATTGATTCCCTGGCAATATCATTCGGGAATCGGCAAAGCTGTGACTTTACATCGGTTTTCTGTGAGACAATAGTAGCATTATAGCAAGGTCACCTCCTGGGTCAATCACTCTTATGGAGGAATTATTTTAACTGTCCCAAAACCTTGGTGTCATGTGGTTATTTCCTTAACCTCATACAAATAAGATCGGAATTCCATCAGCAAGACTTCTACGACCTTCGCACCAGCGGCGAGGTGTTCATGTTTACACACACCATTCATTATGTTGGCAAACATCGTTTGCGCCGCCACTGTGTATCTAATTATACGCTTTATTTACATGAAGCTATGATCTAACTACTCAATGAATGGTGGAAAAGTTTCTCAATGGTATGCTGGAAGTCTTGTAATAGAATATTTCTACAATTGTGGTAATTTATGGAGACTGTCCCGCCCTCACACCCGCCACTGCAACTCCTGTAAGCCAGGATCAACAGTGGCACGCATTTTAATGACACTGAGCATTGAAGCTCAGCGAGTCTCCGGGAATGTCTAACTTGTCTTTAACCCGCAACGAAATCAATCAAAAAGTTAAATTAATAGGAGGAGTGGTAATAAATTGTGGTAATTTAGTAAGTTTTGTATGAAACTACATAGAAACATACAAACTACATTTACATGGAGGCCACGTAGCGGAAAACGCAGCGTAGGACGTCCACCCACAAGATGGTCAGACGACCTGGTAAAGGTCGCGGGACGTCGCTGGATGCAGGCTGCCTCCAACAGGTCACTGGAAATCATTGGGAGAGGCCTATGTTCAGCAGTGGACTTCCTTTGTCTGATGGATGGATGGATGATGGATGGTATGAAACTATGGTCCTTGCAATACGGTACGGTTACAACGCTGAGGTCTCGGGTTCGAATCACGGGTCGGGCAAAGTGATATTAGATTTTTAGATTGGATATTCATTATCAGCCCAGAGTCAGGAATTTGTACCCGATATGGCGATAGACTCGCCCCCTATCACATCGTATCACGGAACATACAAGGCGAAACATGGGTGTCCTGGTAGCACCTCTGCCTACCCCTTCTGGGAAAAACGTGTAAGTTTATGTATGTATGGATGTCCCTATGAAAATCCTTGGGAAAGTCTCTACATCAATGGTCTTCCTGCAGCTATAGAGAGTGGGAAAGCAAAAGAGAGTATACAAAGACGGTGTAACATGCGTGGTTCTTGCATAGAATGAGTCATGGTCAGTAGAAAACCAAACAACTCCATGAAACACAAAGCATTGCTTGGCACTCCACTGCGCTCGCCATCCTGAGACATAAGATGTTAATGTTTTTCAGTAAAACTTTTAAAACCTAATATAAAACATAATCTCACTTTATTCTTCGTTTAATATAAAAATAACAAACAGAATCTTAATATCTATACGCGTTTTTTTCTCAGTACACCTCATCGACGTAAAACAAATAATCAGCATTAAAACTATCCAGATGAATTTAACTGAAAACACAACATTAATGTTCCAGTAATGAATATCTGCCAGCACGTGGCTTAGACCTTGTGCGCTGGCTTAGGCCTGAGCTACACTGTTACCTTGGACTAGTGCAGGAATGAGCTCGAAAGGGTATTATAGTCTTTTAATAAAACGATTTGAAGCGATGCGATTTAATCGTTTCGTAGATTTTCGCGAATGTTACACATTGAAATAAAACCTCAGTCTTCAGTCCGCCCCGTGACTACGAAAGCTGTAAAGTAATCGAAACATCGGGAAGTTAAAAAATGAAAAAATCAAACCAATTCTGCAATAAAATCTGTAAAAAAAACATTTTGATGCGATGTAGTTTGATGAGACTAAATACACCTTGTCAGCCTCTCTTTCTCCCCTCATTTTAAAAAGCCAGCATCGGGTTATCGATCCATATTTTGTAAATATTCATTGACGCCATAGTCGGCGACGGGAACCACTTTTTTTTTTCTCTTTATTGATTTGGGGACTTTGAGCCAGTATTGACTATGTTAGTCACATAGTTTACACAATAACAATGTTGTAACAATAAATATTATAAATTACTATAATTTTTTAAGAGTTTATATGCAGACCTATATAACAAACCAGCAGCTTTAGAAGTACTTGCTGCTAAAATAGATTGAAACAAACCTACATCTAAATAATTTATATTAAAGCGGTTATACAATTCGACGGGAATCACTAACCGTCCGGTGAGTGGTTTGCTCATTCGATCTATGCCATAGACAATAGTTTACATATCTGGAGACAAATACATACATAGCAAACAATGCCGATTTTTATTGCGTGATTGGTCTACTGGCAGCACGTACATGAACTGAGAATTTACCCGTAATTTCTAAGATCCTAGGGTAAATTCACGATTCGAGAAATTCACTTTGAGTTATTCGGTTTGAACTAGAATTCGAGCATGGTTCAGTATTTGATTCTTATCCTTGGGAAGAAAATAAGCTTGGCGAAATTCTAACAGCTCCGCCTGTTCCGTCAGGAGAGGTGTGAGCTTATCAAGACAAAGAATCATACTGCGTACACGCCCTTACGGCGCGTTCACAAACCCTGCCGGCTGACTAATATAGACGCGAGCAATGTTTTAACGCGCCTGGAATTTGTTTTGGAAGAAATTGCATAACTCCCGCACCTTGCCACTACTATGTGTTTTTGTGTGTCTATTTACTACTATAGTTAACTATACGAGAGCAAATGTAGGCGGAATTGGCGGCACGTGCTATTTGTGCATGGACGTTGAAATATATGTTTTCCTCCTCTATGGATCATTTTATTTATTTATATACAGGGTATATCAAGACTGCGACCGAAAACGAAGCCAGCTGGTAGTACCTATTAGTGGTTACAAATGATGCTGTAGTCAAATTTTCAGTCGGTCCTCAGAACTTCGTCCTCTGTAGCAGGGTGCCGGAGAGCAGGTGATGTTGGAAAGAACTTACACGCCTATATTAAATCGACAGTTCGAATGAGAGGGCTTGGGCCAAAGTCCATCACGCCCACATTAAACAATAATCCCCAAAGTCTATTAGCTGCTGTATCAACAAACTGTAGGATACAAGCGTCTGCACCAGCAATATGTTATTTATCTGAATAGTAAAATACCCGCGAATTTGGCACGTGCATACCGGTTTGATTATGAGCGAAATTATTCGAAACCAATTTAGATCTGTTGCGTCTTGTGCATTCTAGATAGGAATAGTCCGTGATCGGCTGAATGTATCCTGGAACATTTGACGTAAGCAGACGGCCGTGAAATTCACAGATGTATCTAGTTTTTATATTTGTCAGATGGTTGGGTTTTTGTATCCGCCCGATTATCGACCCCCGTACACAGCGGTGAAGGAACCGTCATTGTAATCCACGTAAGTGTCGCGATTCGCGTTCACTTTGTGTATCCGGATAAAATAAGGTGTAATTGTCAGCATCTAACGGTTCAAGTTTCGGTCAAGTTCCTTTACCAGTCAACATGATTATGCTGTAGGTCTCTGCCATATATGAGAGGCGGCCTGGGTGGGTACCACCGTAATATATATTTCTCCCGCCAAACAGCAGTGTAAATACACTGTTGTGTTCCGATTTGAAGGACAGTGCAGCCAGAGTAACTACTGGACATAATGAGACTTAACATCTTATGCATGAGGTTGGCGGGCGCAGTGGAATGCCAAGCATTGCTACCGTCCATGAGCGGTCATATCGCTTATCATCAGGCGAATGGTATGCTTGTCTCGCCATTCATCACAATAAAACATGCTCTAGTCAATCTAGCTCAAGTCTCAGTTTTGTTGTAAGTTATCAACCGTGAACATCCAACAGGCAGGAATTAAACGATAATAGTGAATGAAAGCGTATTTCATAAACATAATGCACTATTTATTGGCAACAGATTCATCACATTTGCAAGCGTTATGTTTTGAAATCTTCATATTATTATTTGTGTTCCGGGATGTTGGAATTATTGTGTTTCTCTACAATATAAATTAGCTTTATAAATACGTCATTACTCATTAGTTATTCTTAAACAGTGTTGCAAATTGTTGAACTGAGCAATAAAATGTAATTATTATTTGGCGTGTTTGAAGACGTTTCCTTTGATGCATTGCTTTTGTTAATGTTTATCAGGTTTCTTTGTGCTTTCTGTGAGATCTTTATTCATGTTTTGTTAAAGACTTGTATAGGAATGCGAGTAAATGTATTTTTACGGATTCATAGCTTTTATTCTGGTTGTTAATAGTTTAGCGCTTATAATTGTATAGTTAACTACACCTCGTCTACGTTACTATACGAAACCGCTAGTAGTCGCCAGTTGATTGATTGTATAAAAAGCTGACCGGGCAACATAATTCCACCGTTTTACGACGCATCTACGTTTTATTTACGTTACGTAACGTGGAACGACCCGATACCGACCGTAAATAACGTAGTACGGCGAAGAACACGATCATACAAAACGAGGACACAGAATGAGGTTATATGGAAGATGTAAAATAAGGACTTGTTCGGTGGAAATG
This sequence comes from Deilephila porcellus, assembly GCA_905220455.2. Lineage (NCBI taxonomy): Eukaryota > Metazoa > Arthropoda > Insecta > Lepidoptera > Sphingidae > Deilephila > Deilephila porcellus. The sequence continues at coordinate 521,600 of LR999996.1, read as the reverse complement.
TTATTAGGTGAACAATCACGGATAAGGTCCGCAGGACGTCGCTGGACGCAGACCGCTTCCAACTGGTGTATATGGCGATTTCTGGGGGAGGACTATGTACAGCAGTGGACTCCTGGACTTCCTGTGAGAAGAGAGAGGGAGAGAAGAATCATATATCATTAGGTAGACAGAGGTGTCAATGGTAACAACTCGATTAACATTACAGTTATGAGATGAGATAGGATGGGATACCGCCACGCAAGGCCTGATGTCCAGTCTTGGGCAAATCATATGAGATTACAAACTGTAAATGCACACATAGTGAATTGTCCGTTCTTGGAGTAGACACCAGGATTTCGGGGTTCATAGCGTTGTTCTTGCTGTCATTATAACAATGATGCGTCTATTTTAAAACTAGGTTTTCGTTATTGTACGACTTGTCTTAATGTAGAGGTTGAAGTTACGGGTTCTAGTTCTTCGTTCTATTTGCTAACTAATAACTGTCTTTGAATAAAAGCTGCAACTTTACACAAAACGTACTTAATATTAATGACGTTGTAACAACCTGAAAGTTTCCCAAGTAACCTCCTGAAGAAGTCAAAGTAAAACAAACTGTCATTCATTCATTCTAAAATTTTTGACACAAAGATTTTTGATATATCAGACAATCCAAGTGTTACCAAAGCATCCTCTATACAACCTTAACCCCTCTCTTGCTTCCCTTATCGCCTAGAGAACTCTAACCCTCCCCTCTCCCCCTCCTATAGCCAACGTCATTAGCCCCCACAACATTTCAATGCAGCCGCGAGGCGCTCCAGTGCATTTAATTAAGATAGTTGTTAGTTGGTTGGCGCACGGCCTCTATATCACTAGTGTCTATACTGCTATCTGGATTCTAGATCTGTTTGATGTGTTTTGTAGGCTATTGAAAACTACTAAGCAGTAAAGACTGCAACGCTTCATTAGTTTAATTGTAGTGCTGTGGTCGTAATCTTTTTCGGTCACTGTCTGATTTGTATAAATAATAAGTCCATGTTTATCCTAGCACGGGCCATCTCAATAATTAGAGGTGCTCAAGCGATAGTCCAGTTATTCTTAGGAATCTCTGTGATACACAGGTTTCCTCGCCATGTTTTCCTTCACCGTTAAAGTGCGTAGTTGACTACGTACATATTATATACATACATACATAAACTCATGCCTTTTTCTCAGAAGTGGTAGGCAGAAATGCACCAGGACACCCACATTTGGCCTTGGATGTTCCGTCCCACGATGTGTTAGAGCCCTATCGCCATATCGGGCACAAATTCCTGACTCCGGGCTGATAATGAATAGAAAAATCCAATATCACTTTGCGCGACCCGGATTTTGAACCCGAGTCCCTCAACTTTGTAATCGTACCGTAGTACAACTACGCCACCGAGGCAGTCTTTGCGACGTTGTTGATTATCAAGGAGATAAGTGATCATAAGTGCATGAGAAACTTACAGAAACTTTAACACCAAAACACTCACACATAAAATTCTTGTAAGATAGGATTTATTCGAAGTTGCCTCTGCGTTAGTTAAAGTAAGTCTATAATTGCAATTAAAGCATTTATGACGCGGCACCAGGATAGCCGATAGGCGGCGTAGTTGTACTACGGTACGATTACAACGCTGATGTTTCGTATTCGAATCCTGGATCGGGCAAAGTGATATTAGATTTTTCTATTTATTGTTACCAGCCCGAAGTCAGTGAATTTGGGCCCGATATAGCGAGAGGCTTGCCCTCTTATCACGTATCGCCATTGTGGGACGGAACAAACGAGGCGAAACGTGGGTGTCCTGGTAGCACCTCAGCCTGACCTTTCTCGGAAAAAGGCGTTAGTTTATGTATGTATGGTATATGTTAAGTAATGTTTACAGGGTTTTTTCTACTGCACGCAATATTATTAAGCAAATCATTATGTAAAATGGTTGAAAAGTCCCGTTATAAGAGCAGGTAATTTATGTGGTGTATCAAAGAACAAAAGCTCGTGGTTATTTGTTCCTCGTATATACTACGTAATGGCTACTAATGCCACCTAGCGGATTAATTTAGAACTTCATGCGCGCCAGTTTTTAATAAGTGGGGACGTATATTTTATAATGGATTTATACTCCTTAATTCCTTATTTTTGTAAATAATTATTTGTGTTTTTGTTTCAGGTAAGTCATCCTCTGTCAGATTAAACGACGATTGTGAAAATTGGTAAGTACTGAAGTATATTTACAGCGCCATCTATAATTTTATGTTTATACGTTCTAGTACGGCTACGCGACGCAAGGTGGCATTCTAATTCGCTTATTATACGAAATGTTTCAAAAATTGTTTTCTTAGGTATGGTGTTATTATTCTATCTCTTTTTAATAAAATTTATTCCTATCTTATCTAATTAATAAATTACCAAATGAATACCAAGATGTATAAAAAATCATTGTAATAACCGAGAAGCAGGGCATAATTATTACCCATTATATTTTCATTATTATCTTATCAATTTATACTTATGGTATTATTAAACAATTTATACAATAATAATTGACTTGTCAATTGATTGTTTTAAGATGATGGTTTCTTTGAAGTTTATTATTTCATAGCATAGGTGTAGTACACCAACATCTATACTTCAAAGAAACTGCAATAGTTCCGCTACTGGACAACAGATGGCGCCACACATTCGCAAAGTATCCGGCCGTGCCATCGCAAATTATGAGTTCACCCCGATGATGTCATATACATAAACAAAATCACATAAGGAAGTTAAAAGTGGCCGTGTAATAACGCGTTATATATGTAACCATTTACCACTAGAAAAAACTAACCATTCAAGTCAACATTTTTATAAGAAAAATACCTATACACAAATGTGTGTACACATGTTTGTTGGTATTTTAGAGAATAATGGATGACGGATTTGTATGTTGAGGCTATGGATGTACGTAAGACTATCTAATGGTAAATTGGCCCAGAAGTTCACTTACTGCGATACAAGTTGGGCTTTGAAACCCGCATATAAATATTTAATAGGTTACAAATATTTAATTTACATGGTCCGTGTGCTATACACCTATAGCTTGTAAGCCTGGCCGAACAATTACGCAATTGGAATCTAATTGTAATATTCTGCTGTTAATTTGATGTACATAATAAATAAATAATTTGTGAGTAGTGTGGCAATAGTCTCGTAATTCCGGTAAACTGTTTGCACTCCGGTAAACACTGGTTGCACCTATACTATACTTCAAGGATACAGGCGTGAACTTATGCATATGATATATAAATGCACTATATAACAATCACATGCATAGTTCTGTCCCACACTAAGATCGAGTCTTGTGTCATGGGTAACAGAAATTAAGGGGATTTTCGGTTTAACACACACTCAGACCCGAAACAAATATAAATATTCTCTCGATTGTAGAGTAGGCCCGTGCCCTGCAGTGGGACATATATGGGCTGATATAGATATAGATTGTGTAATGGACAGGCATCTCACAAATAGTTGTTTCGGTGCAGGAATCAAATCCGCGTCCTTGTGTTTCACAGAAGGCGCGGCGTCTAACCAACTAAGCCAAGGGGCTGACAATTAAAGTATAATGTCTGGGTGTTTGTGCACTTGACCGCAAACACCCGCTAGACAGTAATAAGCCTAGTTCAAACTAGCGTTACCTCATTACCTAGTAATGCTTTAAAGATTTTGTAATTGTCGTTAGCTGTATGCATACGATTTAGGCTCCAGAAAGGCCATTTTAGATAAAAACCTTTTTGAAAGTACAGCAATCAATTATCATTGTTGAAATTATTTGCTTAAACTTGGTAAATTGGGTGTCAAATTAAATAAGTCTAAGTAAACACAAAGTAAATCAATAAAATTAAATATAAATTTGTTTTATACTTGGCGATGTGTGTAAAGTTGATATTGTTGATCGGACGCGGCGAATTGTTTTGCAACGGTGACGGCACCGCTTGCCTTTTATAAACATTGCATACTGTTGATAAGAGAAAATATATAAACTGACGCGTGTGTCTCACCGGAGAAGGTGGACTATGAATCTACTTTGCTCGATCGTGTCATACCACTTTCGTAAAAAAACATTTTCGTCAGTCTCCTCTTAAATTAACGTGTGTTTCCTTCAACCTGTTAACCTGTTAACCTGGTTAACCTGGTCCCCGATTAACAAAAAAGCGAATAGGTATTAGGATGTAATAAACACCGGACGAGATATTATGTGATGAAAAATAAATACCCCAACAGTCACATACATAGTCCTGACCCCACACTGCGATCGAGTTTTGTGTCGTGAGTATCAGAAACTACGAGAGACTTTTCGGTCTCACAAATACCCAGACCCAAAACAAATACCTGTGGTACACAGAAACATTTGTGTCGGTGCGGAAATCGAACCCGCGGCTCTCATTTCACAGCCGTCGTCTAACCAACTGCACCACGGAAGCTGTCAATGTATGTAATAAGTTTGTATTTAACCATAAACTTCTGTTTATTATATCATAAGGTACCAAGCGATATTTAAATTAGGTACCATTGATAATTTCAAGGTGTGCTAAACAAATGCTCTGCTATATTTCACGATCTATATATTTAACGTATATAACAATGTTCTCAACATACGTGACAGAACGTTAAAAAAACAAGGGTAAATCCATCGGTCGAGTCGAGCAGGTGATTCATTTGGAAACACGCGGGCGAGTAGCACGTTATTTAACGTCGCTGTTAAACCTGTATTGGGGAATAAGGTGTTTTTTATTGATGTGAATGGCGAGATGAGCGTGCAATTCGCCTGATGGACAGTAGCAAATCCAAACAACACCATGAATTACAAAGCATAGCTTGGCATTCCATTGCGCTTGCCATCCCGCGAGTCGAGACATAAGATGTTAAGAATCATTATGTCCACTAGTTAATCTGGCTACAATCTCCTTCAAACCGGAACACAACAGTGCATTTGGCTGTTTGGCGGGAGAAATAGACATTGCGGTGGTACCTACCCATGTGGCCATATGAGAGACCTACCAGTGAAGTCAAGGTTATTGGGGTTGTATGAATAGGTTTTTGTAATTATCAATCTATACTGAGAATGGGTCTCTTTTATAACCAAGTGTTGAGACGGGTTAGGTTATAAAAAAAACTTTGCCACAGAAATGAATGCGTAAAATGCATTTGAACGTGACAAAGAGATGGTCATATCAGTATATTTGGCGTGTAATGGCACTGGATATGGTTGTAGCTTGTTAAATGACTGGAGATTTTCAGTACCTATCTGAATTGACGTTTGCGTTTGATGCTAACTAAAGAAACGATTAAGAACGATGGATATTTAAATAGACAGACGGTTCACACAAAATAAATTACCGCATTTATTTTATTTGAAAGTAACGGATCCACAAGAAAATCAGCGTCCGGTAAATCAACTAGAATTCGTATATTAAAATATAATGTATTGAGTAAAAATATAATTTATTGAGTAAAATCTGATCATTTCAGTAGCACGATTTGAAATAATTCTAAGTAAAAAAAACGGTCGTGCAAGTCCCAAATATAGAGCCGTGTGTCACACGTCCCAATGTCGGCCATCTGTTGAGACCAGGCGTCTGAACACCTTGCCCTCGCACAAACCGCTCGCCACCTTACATTCATAAATTATCCCGAGACTAAAATACTACTACATAATTTATTGAGTGTAAAGGAATAGATTTGGAACCGCTTTAGATGATCGTAGCGTGCCTAAGTCTTTTTTAATCATGTGTGCTTATACACTTTTATACATAAACTCACGCCTTTTCCCCAGAAGGGGTAGGCAGAGGTGTAACAGGACATCTAAGTTTCACCTTTTGTGTTCTGTCCCACTATGTGATAGGAGATAAGCCTATCGCTATATCAGGCACAAATTCACACATGATTATATTGACCACGAATACAGAAATAACTTCTTTAACTTAAAGTCATAATTGTATGGCTTGCGCTCAAACCTTCGGTCTTTGTTTTCTTAGTTAGTTCGCTACTAACAAAGCTATCATTTATTCTGTGACTGGATATGCTTTTACATTTATGTCTTGTATTAGCATGATGATTCAGCAGCACGTTAGATTAAACATTCAATGGCGTGGCTAAACGCGTGCTGTGTGGATACGACGGTCATCGTTTAATCAATCAATCAAAATATTCTTTGTTCAAGTCTTTTACAAGATATATTGAATTGTTAAATAGTACTCGTAGTAGCACCGCTTGGAGACTTGCGAACAAGAAGCTATGCAAAAAATTCAGCAACACCAAATATCTTTATTTCGTTTTCTTTATTTTCGTTTTCATGGTAACGTTATTTTAGATTGAGATTTTCTTTATAAACGATTACTCGTTATATCAACTGCATCAAAATTTTATCAATGAGCAAGTGTTTCTGAGGCATCTTTGTTACAAAAATTCTGATCTTTGTACAAAACCAACATTATTCACATATCGAATCAACGTTAGCCCTAAACTTCAATATATGCCAACATGGCTACAAATCTTACTATCTACATAATAGTAAAGCCTTTTGGCCTTACTTAACATACCTACCATAGGAATTCTTACAAATATTGTTCTAATGTTTCTACATTGGAAAATATTGGCCACGAAGAGGAGCCAACATACAAAACCACGTATAACAATGAGAAAAATACATCAATGAAAGCGTTGCGATTTTTCAAATATATCTACGAAACTGTCAGTTATTTTGATGTCGAATTCGCGTTTCCGACAGGTATTTGGAATCGTGATGGCCTTCCACCACTAAACGTGGGCCTTCACAATTTTAAGATAAAAAAATGAAAACTGAACGACTGTCTTGTCCTCACACTCTCGTAAGCCAAAATCAATAATACTCTTGAGTTTTAGTGCGTAAAATAAGCACAGCTCAGAGTCTGTGAGTTTGTTAGGATTGTCTCAGGAGGCATGGTATAAGTATATAAATCCTTACTCTTTTGATTGTCATATGCGAGAGGCCTTGTGGGTTGATACCACCGCTTTGTCTATCTGGCAATAAAGATACTTACACCCATATTCTAAGACGTTCCTCGAAAAGGAGATCGGTCGTTTTCCTATGAATATTGGGCCTAGTAGTGGAAACATGGTGGAGACAAATGAGACATAGAATTAAATAATAAGGATTTTTTATCCTTCAAATATAACATAGTCTTCTTGAACTAGGATACGGGGTTTTTAAGATTTATCTTCTTAAAGATTTACAAAATCTACCATTTTCTACTGTCTGAATACGTAATATCATAGTTGGCTTATATTTTAAGTTTGGGATGAGTATGAATATACATTATTATAAAGTACGTAAGCTTATCAAGGAAGACAGAAAAACACATTTGAATATTTAAAAGCATATTATTTTGATATCAGGTTATTGTATGTAGTTAGTCACTTTGTCATGCGCTAGTTTAAAAAATATCTGAAGCTACCGTACACAATAATGAAAAAATAAAACAATGATTGAGGATGAATCCATTCAGACATTACAGATCATGTAAGCCTTTGCGCCTTTACGATCGGTGTCTCGTAGTTGTTGGCTTCAGGCGCGCATCAATGATTTCCCGTAGTTTTTGCTTACATGACGATTATACACATTTTAACTTATTTATATGCTATAGTATTGTTGGATCGAGGTAAGCAATTGACTGCAAGGGATGCCGTAGAGAATAAACACAACACCCAGCCACAAAACGAAATTATATGATTTTCAAATTAATTCAATTTTAAATACACATTAGTACGCGACGAAAATAAACAATGCAATTTGACAGATAACAGTCTCGTGACAGATGTCAACTCTATGAATGTTGCTGACAAATACAAAAATGGTAGAAATATTTCATGATATCCTCATTTTTTTGTAAATCTAATTCCAATGGCGTAGGATAAAAGTAAATAGAGAAATAAATCTAAAAAAATACGCCAAATTTTTTGGTAATAATGAATTTCTTGTCCACGGTTGGACCAAATCGACCGATCTCCTTTCTCGACTCCACTTGACGTTACTAGAGGAAATCCGTATTCTTGGTTGTAAAAAATCTCCTCCACTCAACGTCACTCAAAAATTTTCCTTTCTCGAGGAAAGGAATCAACTGTCAAACTCAAGGTACGTCGCGACCTACCTTAAGGAAGAAATGAAATAAATAATCCTACTTTAAAATTGTAATTTAAAAGAGAGAAATAAAGTTTACCTTTTAAAATTCTTAAATACTTAAATATGCCAACATTTTTTTGAGGTGGGTGCCTCTACACGATTTACACGTTTTCCCAGTGAATGATACAAACATTACTTTTTATTTAATTTAATAAAAGATTTTTGGTTTGGAAACAGTGTTTATTATTTTAAAAGATTTATTAAAGATTTCCAGCAGTTCCTGTAATACTTGTACGATACTCCGTACGAATATCCCGAACGACGATTCATCCATAAGAATATCCTTCGAAATTTCCAGGTTGGATTGTATGACCCTCCTCCTGTTTGCATGCGTTTTTTTCTCCGACTCACTAAATATTTGTCTTCCAGTCACAATCCCGAAGATTTTGAGTTCAATAATTATATATTATTATATGTAAACACTTTGACATGACATTTGACTGTCACTTTTCAAGGGATCATAGACTATTTTCAAAGATTTTTTGTTAAATTTCTACTTTCTCTATACATCAATGACGTAATTGATGACGTTTTTCCTTGACTCAACCTCACTCGAGGAACCTTTAGTAAAGGTATATTTTTAACTAAGCATTTTCGAGGATCCCTCCAATTCATTTGTAAAGTCACCTCGACTAAGATAAGGTTGAGGAAGATTGGAGGAAACGTCTTAGAATATGGGTGTTAGTTAATGTCTCGAGGAGACCAGCGTAACGCAATTCTTTGTAATACTTTGCATTCTTGGTAATAGTAAATTTTGAGCGGTGTTGCTCCTGTATATGAGCAAAGGTGACTGCACTGTACTGTATCAGCCCATTATTACATTGAATATGAAACATCACAATCATTACTTACATTGAGAGAGGTAGGCTATAGTTCACCACGCTGGCCTAGTACGGATTAGTGGACTTCACATAGAAAATCTTGTTAAAATCTCCATGGAATGCAAGCTTCATCACGATATAAACATCGTTGACGATGGGCAGGATGCTTATAAGGAGCTTATAAGACGCCACACAATCGACCTACTCGTCATTCCCGCTATTAATAAAAATCATACACAAGAAATTATTATTAAATAGAACGTCGGATGCTCCCAGATCAATGGGATCGCAGTCGACCTTGCCAAACCGCGGGCTTCAGTGAATTGTTATTTCTGTGAACGCACGCTTCCTGTAACATCACAGACGTGAATGGGCTAACAGAGACGGGTTTAGAAATGTTAGTGGATTGAAGAACGTGGTAAGTCGAGTTTTAGTAGATTTTGAGATAAGTTTGAGTGCAAATTGATCTACGTTTGGTCCTATAGTGTAGGTTAATTTTATGAATTAAGAGTTAAGTCACACGTACAGAGGCATCTTAAATACCAATTCTTATCTTGAGTATCAGAAACTATGACACTCTTTTTGGTAAGTATCAAAACCCCCAGAACGAAACTAATATTTGTGGGTTACAAAAACATTTGATCGAACCATTTAGTGTTGTGGTTTCTCATCTACTCTACTAAGGATGCCATTAATTTCCACCACTAAATTCCCAAATTCGTAGTAATCGAGCGTACAAAAAACATTTTCTAATAAAACGAGATCTTAGAAACAAGGTGGTTATTTCACGTGTTTATTTACGTGCGTATGGATGCGCGGAAAAAATCACATTGACATGTTGTTGGGTGCGCGCCAGGGGTATCATAATGAAAAATAAATATGTATATACCTCACCAGTGGCTACTGTACTGTGATTAGATCATGAAGACAATGCGATTGTTTTGTATTGGGTTTGTGTACAGTCATCGGTGTTTTGTGGTCCAATTTAAGTTCGCAGCTAAGATTTTTAGTTTACATGTGTATTATTTTTCATCCGATTTTGCAATCCCATAAAGCTTGAAAAGGTTTAAATACCTGTGTCCTTGCATAAAGTGCCTGTATCTGCCAAATTTCATTAAAATCGGTTCAGCAGTTCTATAGTTTTTCATTTATAAACAAACATGCAACATCAGTTTTTTCTGTTGTATTTTCTTTCAATTTATTCAGACGTAAGACGCAGATTTCTAGTGGAAATACCAAATCAAATCCACATTAGTGAATGCAATTCCCCGACAAAGAGCAAACCTCACATAATAAGCGCACTGTACCGGACCGGTTTTCGGCAACAATGAGAGTTATCGAGACGAGCCGCCGCGCCCACGGCCCGAGATCCTTCTAAAAATACCCGCCATTGTTGCTCCTCCGAGCTCACTGCGTTTAATTACTTTTCTGCGAACTTTAAACACACAATTACATGTCTTGTTCTAAATGCCGTCGAGTTGTGAATTAATCGTATCCTTATCGTTTTAGAATGGTAGGAAGAAGTGACTACAGTGCTCCCATAGACTTTGAGTTCTCCTAATGTTTAGGGTAATGCAATCAAGGCTACTCTGCAGAAATGGTCATCTCTTTATGGTTGACATACTATTTACGTGAGTCCATTATAAGGTTTTTCCACCAATATCTTGCTAGTAGATTAACACCAGCTGTAGGGTCTTTGGAAATTTTCAATTTAAAACGTGAATGCAATCGGAACTTCGGAAGCAAACACTGGTGTGTTCCCACTGTTTTCTAGACATACGATTGGTACCTCTAGATAATTGATTGTCCTAGATTTTAATTGCAGTTTTCATCTAGGTAAAAAGTTCATAGATGTAAAAAGCTGTCATGTGGACGTCACTAAAAAAATAAGTCTTCAAATCGCACTCCATTCAGCTTAACAACAACATACTTATAATTCCGTACACACTAAGACTAGTGATGTAGAATTTTCTATCACTAGTAAAAACACAAATGACATTCACATTACCAAACACGAAGCTCATCCGATCAGGTTTACACGTGAATTGTGACCTAGAAATACCGGAGCAGACAGTTGCACAAACCAGACTGGTGCATACGTCCCCAAAATCTAACGATACAGGCCGAGAGTGAAACGTCTACATCTTTAGGCTAAAGGCGTCCGCCCACTATGTCATAATATTTGGTCTCATGATCATGAGATAATTCGGAAACATGGTTTTTTATTAAAAACTGAGAATCGTGTTTTGTTTGATCAGAGCGTTACTCCTGAGTGGTGTTTTCTATGAATGTGGCGGTAAACCATATTCATTGTATGGTGTCCTATGAAACACCATCCATAAGTTGATGCTGGACCAAGGCACTAACGCCCGAATACTTAAACTCTATTTAAAAATTATGTTGCACTTATCTACGCAAGTCCCGCTTAAATGCACTGATTAAGTGGGACTTGGGTAGTTAAGTGATACTTAATATTTAAATGGCGTTTCAGTATTCTGGAGTAAGAGAGCAAAAAGAGCGTTGCTCTAATGTAGTTGAGAAATATGAGGGCTAAGAATCTTACAAGATACAACATTAAAGAGGTCTCAATTATCAGATAGGACTTACAGAGTAACTACTGGACATAATGAGACTTAACATCTTCAGTCTCAGGGTGGCGAGCGCAATGGAATGCCAGACATTGCTTTGTAATTCATAGTGTTGTTTGGTTTTGCTACTGTCCATGAGCGATTATATCGCTTACCATTAGGCAAATGGCCTGCCCGTCTTGCTATTCGTCGCAATATAATAAATAAATACTCTAAACCTAAGACTTGATAGAACAAAGTAGTATTTTCATTCCTTCACCATGTCTAACAAGTTTATAGCTTGGTTATGGTATAGTCCAAGATAGTGGGCAGATAGCCTAAAATCTAGAAGCTAGACACAACACAGAAGCGGGTGATGTCACCGGTGTAACACGACGTGGGTCGAGTCGAGCTGTAGGTCGCTGTACATTGCGTGGTGACCTTCGGGGGATGCAGAGGTCAATTTTATATAAATAATGAATGTCGCCGCTAATGTACGTATTCCTCATGTGATTACCTGTTTATAGGAAGTTAGGTGGGTTTGCGTTCATGTTGTTTCCTTTGATATAGTCCATGCTGTGGAATTCTTAAGTCAAGACTATGGTTGAAATGTAATGGGACATATTAAAGGAGAATGCCCATTCATGGTATCGGTAAAAAAAATCGTTGGCCCCGATACCGATACTGCTTAAAATAAATTATAGCATTTTTTATGGTTTGTCGTTAAACGTTTTCCTCTTTTATCCCGGGCGACAGATTTTTATAAAATAAAGTAATTATCATCACATTATACGATACGTCAGCCCTTACTACAAATGGGGCTACCAAGTTTGAAATGGACTTCAAGTTCATTTCTCCAAGAACACCGAGCCTGGGTCGCAATTATGTTTATTTTTATTGAACATTTTGTTTTCCCAACACAAAAAAGTAGGTTTCATCGAGGGACAAAATTTTTTACACCGATACCAAGTTTCATAGTAAAATGGGCATTCTTCTTTGCATCCAGTATTTAAGTGCTATTGACCGGTATCCTTTTGTCTTTTTTTAAATAGTGGGTAGTTTTGTTATACTTACGCCAATCCCTATTGCTTTATTGATCTTAGCGTATTGGTCTCCTCCTGGACAGAATGGCGTACTCAATGGAATGATATGTGTTATGTAATACACGCTCCAGAGATCCAAGTTAAATTTTGCGTTCTGGGATCGGTCTGTCTCTCCAGATTCGAGCAGGTGAACATAATTGGACTACGCTTACAACCAAATCAATTGCGACTACAATTTGAAGCTCTGCAATTGATTGTAAGGGTCCCTTTTTTATTCCTCTTGGCATTTTTACTATACTGGCTTTAATAGTAAGTTCAGTGCCATCCAGAAACAGTACACCATGGTGAATGCCAAGAATTTTTCACCCTTCGACGCAATTATACCTCTTCATAATTCAATAATCTGCTTCGGTGCGTAGTACGACTGCCTCGGTGGCGCAGTACGGTATGATTGTAAAGCTGAGGTCTCGGGATCAAATCCCGGGTCGGGCAATGTGATATTGGATTTATATCAGCCCGGAATTTGTGCCCGATATATCGATAGGCTTGCCCCCTGTCACATCGCGGGACGGAGAATACAAGGCGAAACGTCAGGTGTCTGCTTGCTATCAGGGGAACGTCTGCCTACCCCTTCCGAAAAGGCGTGAGATTATTTATGTATGTAGAATTCTATAATCGATTAATTTCAATGTTATTGAACCTAGTTGCTCAGCTGTGTTTGTGTATGTATGCTTGTTGTGCATATTGTATGTCTATGCGGTGACATCACGAGTTGTTTGTTTGTGCGCTTTGTGTGTTGTTCGGCGACCGACCGTTCTGATGCTTGCGTTTGAGTGTATGACATCAGCAGAAACCTGTTGAACATTTTCCTTGAGTGTCGTCAGGTTTGAATTTGGGATGTTAGGTGAATCCTTAATAACGTTGCTACTTTGCAGGACCTTTATTAAAAAGTCTAGTGTATTAGTCATCTAAGAGGGCTTAAGAGGGCCGAAGAAGAATATCCTATTAATTTTATTGATATCATCTTCGGCCACAAGAATCTGGCTGTTGGACATAGGCATCCGCCACGGCATAAAAGGAATTCTAACTAGAATTAATCCTATTTGTAGAATGGAACATAATTTTACGCCGAAATCACTATATTAAAACGATGAGATCACACTTGTAACCCTAAGGGTCCACAAGTCAGATAGTCTGGCCGAGTATCAATATCAGTTTTAGGCTACGTTTAGCACCATAAAACAAACACTAAGTAGATTGCCCAACTTAGGACTCGAATCCAGAACCTCACGATTTTCTGTACATTCAGCAACTAAACCAACAACGTATTACAATTGAAAATTATAATCATGTGCATTTTTCATTACGCAGACTTTGTTCAAAACATTTTTTATCGCAATCTAAACATTCACGGCGACACTTCAATACTAAAGTCCATATATGAATTGGATTCCGCCTTGCTGCCTGCTGGTCAGTTGTCTTTGCATCGCTGACGTTAAAAGTAAACATACTGACATACTCACTGACCACTGTCTACACACATAATTTGGTAGATTTATCTAAAACTTGGTGTTAATTATCGAGAATAATAATACTTGCGCGATGCTGGGCCAATCCTCTAGTTATATTAAATTCTAGCATCTGCCCGAAAATTTCGTCTACGTGATTAACTTTATTTAAAATTAATTTTATTTGGATTTTTTTCGGGATAAAAAGTAGCCTAAGTGCTAGGGTGTCTTGTCGGCTACCTCCATACCAAACTTCATCGAAATCCGTTAAGCCGTTGCTGAGTTCACAACCGCACAGACAAACACAAAAATTCTAAAATTCATTGTTTTGGGATCTATTACGTTAATACAGACCTCCCATATTAGTTTTTTTTTTCAATTTATCTTTGATGTACAGACATCGATTGGTTACAAATTTATTATACGTATAGTGTTGGGTGTATTTATTTATAATTATTTTATAGATATAGATCACTCCTCTACCGCATAAATTATGAAGCACGTAATAAGTTAGACAAAGCGTATATTATAATCTCAGGATGGAGTTAATTTTTCCACGCACATTGACCAAATCAGTCACAATGGCCGGCGTAAATCAACGCTTGCGTCTCAGCGACGCGTGACGTCATCGCCCGGTAATAAATGGTAAAAAATTAAATCACTGTGTTGTGCGAATGGATTTCCTTGTGGTTTTTTTAGCCTACTGTCTGTGCTCTTTGTTGGCATTTGCTAACATTTTACAATGTTAAGTGATATAAGGGATTGTGGAGTAAATATCACTTCGTATTCAATGTCATAGTTTTTCTAACTAAGATGAATTACCACATCAAAACACTACTATTAAAGGAATGTTTGAAACCATGTAGTTCTGCAGTCTTTAAGAGATTGGACAGTAAAAGTTTTTAACGATAATAACGGGAACAATTGGGCACTCGTCTGATAATATGCATCACGATTAACGCCATTAAACCGTACTGTGCTAGTCACCCATAGGTCAGTCCTTCATTAGGTGATATGTGTGAAAATTACAAAATTTCCCCGGTCTTAAGTCTCAAGTATTGTGACTCGGAGCAACGAAAAATCTATTTATTCAGATTAAGATTGCAACTTGCACAGCCTCCGTTTGCAGTTGGTTAGACGCCGGCTGTGTAACGAGAGGCCGCGGGTTCGATCCCCGTATACAGAAATGTTTGTGCGTCCCACAAATATTATTTTCGGTTCTGGGTGTTTGTGAGAGCGAAAAGTCTCTCGTAGTTCTGATACTAGACTTAATTGATCTTAATGTGGGGTCGGGACTATGTATGTGACTGTTTGGTGTACAAAAAAGAAAAATATATTTTACGGGGCAGTACCCAGACACAACCAACACACTCATGTTGTAGTCACGATTTGCAACATCATTACTATGCAACTTATTTCCTTTAGTTCATAATGCTGATTGCCTTTTTGGTGAACTGTGAGTGTTGGCGCCACTTCCGGCCATGTAGGCTAATGGCTATGTGTTGTGAAGTTGGCGGTGCGCCGGCGCTGCGAGTACTCCAGCCAATAGCGCGAGAGCTGCATCGCGTCATCGCGCGTCTGGCCAATCGGCGCGTGCAACCTCCGCCATCGGCGAATCAGGGGTTTCGCGGCGCGACTGCGTCACGTAGGACGACACTTCAAAACTGGCCAACGCAAGCGCTCCACATGCGCAATACATTTTATATTTTGTAACCAATTTGTACTTTACTTTTTATTTTAATTACAATCATTCAAACAAAGTCTACATTTATTTTGTCCGTGCGCGGACAAAAAATGGCGACCGTGACAGGACACTTTGGAAACTGAGGACTACAAGAAGAAACTAATGGTCATCGCCATGTGCCCACGTGCATCATGCAGCCAGACCTTCTTCAAGTCTACATACCTCGTCGAGTTCAAGCCACAAGCCTAGTGCAGCAGACACAATTTGTGAGCTCGTTCCTTATTAACCAATATCCATAATCCAACTTCAATGTGTGCAAAACAGCTACGCTAAATTTATGGCATGTGTGTGCATACTAACGTTTATCATTGTTGCTAACTAACCAATACCAGTCTATGTGTGTTTTTATTTTGCTAATTGCCTATAAAACTAGTAAAAAGTGAATGGGTGTTCTGCTCCCTCCATAGCTTATTGCGCCGCATCGCTAAATGCGCCATTTCAGGCGGCTAAATTAACTTATACTTGAACCTTAATAGTTACTTACGTCTAATTAGACATAATTAATTTAAACTAATTAAATGCTTAATTAGAGTCGATTCATTCGTAACAACTTAATTCCAGAACACCTATATTGGTGTAGCGTGGCCACGCAGCAACGCAGCAACGCGTGACGTCACTTGTTGTCTACAGAGCTGCCTGTCATCTCAGCGGTCAACCTCCAGGTTGCTGAGTTGCACCAGTTTGTCCGCTGTTTGCTGTTACTCAGATAAGTGGGGAGCGTACCATATTGTTTTACAATTTCTATTTAAATTAAATTTATTTGACTAATTTAAAAACTACTCAACATATTTTCATATAATGGAGTCTGTAAATGAAGATAAGCTCTTAAAGGAGCTTACTGCTAAACGCAGCAGTGTTAAAGGTAGAGTAACCCGATTTAAGAATTATATTGAAGAAATTAAAAACTTAGACACTTTATGTGATGTAGATGTCCGTAAAATTGAGATGAAACTATCCAGATTTGAGAATTTGTACAAGGAATTTGACAAGTTGCAGTCACAATTTGAGTCTTTACAAGTTTTATCTATAGATTCTGAATTATCTTTATGTGAGGCTATAGAACAAGATTTTGACCATTATATTGCCCTTGCCAAGTCTATATTAGCAAATAACTCAGCAACCAACCTTAACGAGTCAGGTTTTTCTAATGCATTGGAAAATGGATCTTGTTGTGGTGATGGTCAAGGATTTGTGGGTTTTAAACTACCTGTTATTAAAATATCAAACTTTAATGGTACTTACTATAAATGGCTTGAATTTAAAGAGACCTTTCATTCCTTGATTCACAATAACAATAAACTAAAAAATATTTATAAGTTTCACTATCTTAATTCATACTTGGAAGGTGAAGCTGCTAGGGTTATTAGTAATCTGGAGGTCACAGATAAAAATTATATCCAAGCCTGGAAGCTCTTGTGTGAGCGCTATGACAATAAACGACAACTTATTAATAATCATTTAAAATCTTTATTTAATTTTGAAACTACAAGAGAAACTGATAAGTCCCTACGTTTTATTATAGATCATGTAACAAAAAATTTAAGGGCACTTGGTACACTAGGACTACCTACTGACAAGTGGGATGTTTTAATCATATATATGGTCACAGCAAAATTAGATAACACTACAATATATAAATGGGAAGAACATAAAAATTCTTTATCTGAAATCCCTACTCTTGATGAATTCTTTGCATTCTTAAAGAATCGTGCAGATGTTTTAGAAACTGTCAATCATAGTAAACAGGATAATATTAATAGTAGTAGGCAAGCAGTTCCTAGTACCTCAAACAAAATGCAACATAAAGCCTTCATGTCTATGTCTAACAATCACTCATTAAATAAAAATAACTATGAATGTGTTGTCTGTAAGGAAAATCATCGCCTATTTAATTGTGCCACTTTTAAGGCTAAAACTCCTGAAGAAAGGCAGTCTATTGTAGCATCATTTCATTTGTGCATTAACTGTTTGAGACCTGGGCACAATGTAGAAAAATGTAATCTTCCAGGACATTGCCGTTCCTGTAAAAAACGTCACAATACTTTATTACATCTTCCCCACACTCCCAATTTAAATACATCCACAGAACAGTCACCTATTGTTATGTCTGCTATATCTGATACACTCCAAGTTTTGCTATGCACTGCTACTGTTTTTGTGTCAAATCCCATAACTAATAAAACCATTCAGGTTCGTGCACTGCTAGATAGTGGGAGTCAGTGTACCTTCATTACAGAGTCACTCATGCAGCAACTCAATCTACCTATACAACCATCTAATATTGATATATTTGCTATTGGCAATACTCAAATCAAACTAAATACAAAACGATGCATGTTGCATTTACAGTCTAATGATGGCCTATTTAATGTTACAATGTTTTGCCAAACATTGCCTAAAATATCAGACAATATACCTAAATCCAACCTTAATTTGAAGGATTTGGACTTATCCAATTTTACTTTAGCTGATCCTAACTTCTACAATTCATCCCCTATTGATATGCTGATTGGTGCTGATCTATTTTGGGACATAGTAGGTTCTCAACAGCACTCCCTTAGTGATAAGGGGCCTATTTTACGCAGCTCTAAATTGGGATGGCTAGTAGCAGGTTCTATTTTTATTTGTAAACAGTCAAAGGTACCTAATAAAGCTTATCGAAGCTTTCATGCTCACCTAAAGGAAAATGACAATTATCCTAACCTAGAGCATCAAGTAGCCAAATTTTGGCACCTAGAAAATTTCCCAGAAGTTAACCCTCGAACAATAGAAGAGAAACTTTGTGAAAAACATTTCCTTAACAATACTATTCGTTTAAGTGATGGTCGTTTTTGTGTAGGACTACCACTTCGTGACGATAGGGAGTGCTTAGGTGACTCATATCACTCAGCTAGAAAAAGATTCCTGAATCTAGAATCGCGTTTTAGAAAACAGCCAGACTTAAAGGCTGCCTATCAAGAATTCATTCATGAGTATGAGGCTCTAGGTCACCTATCTGAAGCACCTATACAGAGGCCTACGAACGGTTTCTTCTTACCGCATCATCCGGTAATCAAAGAGAAGAGCGAATCTACTAAGTTGCGTGTTGTTTTTGATGCGTCAGTTCGCTCCACTTCAGGTATATCAATTAATGACCTTCAAATGGTTGGCCCCACTATACAAGATTCTTTGTTTAATATCCTATTGAGATTTCGTCTTTACAAATACATTATATCAGGAGACATAGAAAAAATGTTCCGTCAAGTGTCTATGAGGGAGGCAGACCGAGATCTGCAACTAATTTTATGGCGCGACAATGAAAGCGACCCTCTTCGCACTCTACGATTAAATACAGTGACATATGGGTTTTCTTCTGCAAGCTTTCTTACCACTAGATGCATTTGGCAAATAGGTGAAGATGCACAGATCCTAAAATAAAATCCATTATCCAAAACGATACCTATTGTGACGATATTTTGACTGGAAGTGACTCTCCAGAAGAATTGCGTTACCTCCAAAGTTCCTTGTCTAATGAGTTAGCCAAGGGCTGCTTTCACCTACGAAAATATAGGTCTAATTTGCCTGATCTTTTTCCTAACATTGAAAATTATGAAATGGGCAATCTTACCATTAGCAATGCCTCTAGTACCTTGGGTATTGGATGGTGTCCTACTTCAGATCAGTTACAATTCCCGTTTCAATCACCAATTGATTTATCTACCACTAAAAGGTCAATTCTATCTTCTATAAGCAAGATCTTTGATCCTTTGGGACTGTTGTCTCTATATACTATAAAGTTTAAAATTCTTTTACAGAGGTTATGGGAGCTAAAATTAGGCTGGGATGAGCCAGTACCTAACGATATTCATATACTTTGGCAATCATTTTGTTGCAATATTACGAATTTTTCTCAACTCAAAATACCTAGACTTATCCTAATTGACGCGTATGTCCTAACTGAAATGCATTGCTTCTGTGATGCGTCTCAGCAAGCATATGGGACATGTATATATCTTAGGTCTATAGATACAAAGGGTAAAATTGAAGTGCATTTGTTATGTGCTAAGGCACGTGTAGCCCCCCTTAAAGCCACTACTATCCCTAGGCTGGAACTATGCGCTGCCACCCTAGGTGCACAATTAAGTACAGCTGTATTAAAAGCATTGCGCCGTCCTATTGATCGTTGTTTTTATTGGACCGATTCGCGTGTAATCTTAGGTTGGATCTTCACGCCCAATAAAACTAAAACATTTGTTGCAAACCGAGTTGCAGTAATAACTGATCTTACTGAATCTACAAGTTGGCGCTATGTGCCCACTGATGTAAACCCGGCAGATCTTGCCTCAAGAGGCATAGAACCACAGGATATGTCCTCTAATCAACCACCTCTATGGTGGAATGGACCCCCATTCCTCTCACAATTAGAAAACTTATGGCCTTCAACAACAAGGCCTGACCTATCAGAGTTACCTGAATTGAAAACATCCTCCGTTTTGGTGGCGGAGGTTGTGCCTTCAGCACTAGTTAATTTTAAAGATTTTTCCAATCTGTATAAACTGCAAAGGCTTTATGCTACGGTTAGGAGATTTATATACAACTGTCGTAATATCAATAATAAATTAACGGGGACATTGACACAAAAAGAGTTAGTTCAATCACTTGAAATTCTTATCAAAATTGCCCAACAGGAATCTTTCCCCACCGAATTAATTCTCCTTCAGAATAATAAGACATTACCCCCAAAAAACCCTCTTGTACCTCTTAATCCATTTATAGATCCAAAGGGATTGCTAAGAGTAGGAGGCCGAATATCCAACTCAAAATACGCCTATGATAAAAGGCATCCCATTTTGCTTAAATCAGATCACTCACTGACAAAATTAATATTTGATTCAGAACACAAGCGCCTTTTGCATGCTGGTCCCCAACAACTACTTGCTTCTCTTAGGGATCGTTATTGGCCTATAAGGGGTCGCCAGCTAGCCAGAAATGTAGTACACAATTGTCTTCCATGCCGCAGGTTTAAGGGGCAAACTTTATCCAATTTAATGGGCAACCTACCCAACGATAGAGTAGAAGCTAACTTTCCTTTTCTTACTGTTGCTACAGACTTTGCAGGACCATTCCTGATTACAGACCGTAAGGGCAGGGGAGCTAAAATAATCAAATGCTATTTATGCATATTTGTATGCTTCAGATATAAATGTATCCATCTTGAGGCTGTCAGTGAATTATCCAAGGATGCATTCATATTAACGTTAAAAAGATTTATATCTCGGAGAGGTATACCAAAAGTAATCTATTGTGATAATGGTCGAAATTTTGTTGCCTCTGTAAAGGAAGTAGGCACGTTGCTACAAACTCACCAAGGCTCTATTTCTGATTATGCTGCTCGTCAAGGTATAGAATTTAAATTTTCTCCCGCGTACGCTCCTCACTTTAATGGGTTAGCTGAGGCAGGAGTAAAGTCAGCAAAATTTCATATTAAACGTGTTTTAGGAAATTCGCACTTAACTTTCGAAGAATTAGCGTCTCTGTTTGCACAGGTTGAAGCCATCCTTAACAGCCGCCCCCTGTGTCCTCTCAGTCCATCTCCTAACGACCTTCAACCCCTTACCCCTGCTCACTTTCTAATTGGCAGACCATTAACGGCGCTACCTACAAGTACCTACACTGACATAAACGAAAACCGTTTGAATAGATTTCAACGCCTAGAAAAGGCAAAACAACATTTTTGGAGCAGATGGTCCGCAGAGTATGTCTGCGAACTTCAACAAAGATCGAAGTGGCGAGAGAAGTCCAGGGACCTAAAATTGGATGATCTGGTTTTAGTCAAGGAAGATAACGTCCCACCTCTATGTTGGCGCCTTGGACGCGTCTGCAAAATATTTCCTGGCAAGGACAGCATTCCTCGGGTGGCAGACATCAGAACAGCTCAAGGAACAATTCGACGGGCCATCAATCGACTTTGTTTCCTCCCCAATGAAGACAGTGTTTGAAAGTCGAGCTTTCAACGGCGGGAGGATGTTGGCGCCACTTCCGGCCATGTAGGCTAATGGCTATGTGTTGTGAAGTTGGCGGTGCGCCGGCGCTGCGAGTACTCCAGCCAATAGCGCGAGAGCTGCATCGCGTCATCGCGCGTCTGGCCAATCGGCGCGTGCAACCTCCGCCATCGGCGAATCAGGGGTTTCGCGGCGCGACTGCGTCACGTAGGACGACACTTCAAAACTGGCCAACGCAAGCGCTCCACATGCGCAATACATTTTATATTTTGTAACCAATTTGTACTTTACTTTTTATTTTAATTACAATCATTCAAACAAAGTCTACATTTATTTTGTCCGTGCGCGGACAGTGAGGTTCTGGGTTAGATATTAATTGCCAGGATTGGATAAATAGATACATAGGACGCCAGCTCACAGGGTGGACGGACGATATAATAAAGGATGTAGCTGGATGCAGACAGCATCTAACAGTTCGGTTATGAAGATCTTAAGGTTTTTGATGGTAGCGATGATGATGAATACAACAGACTCACACGCAACAATTTTAGGATGAATATCTATTTTTCGATGTGATCTGAGGGGTCACTCTAAGCGAAGTTCAAATGTTCGAACGTTCGACGTCCGAAGTTATAAGTTTTCTACTTCTAAATCAAAACTATTCTCTATGACACTTATCATTCGCTCCAAACTTAGTCTATGGTTACGACGTACGAAAGAGGATTCCAACATTTTGTGGAATACCTCGGCACATTCAAACAGTTTTATGTACGACATCCGAACATTGGAACTTCGTTTCGGATCATACAGTAAGTCCAGGTTCGAAACCGGGTCTACACAGGCAGGACAGGTATGCTGGGTTCTTTAAAGTACGGTGGTCACTATCCTTCCGGATATCTAGAAGTGTGAATAACTTTTTTTTCAATTTCTCGGCAAGCGGTTATTCGCGGTACATTCACTGTTTACAACAAACCGAGATTCGGTTCTAAGATTCAACGTTTAATAGAGTTTAACACAGCGCACCTTTGAGGAAAATAATATTGGTTATTTCTAAGTATAAGTGTGTTTAATGTTTATATTCTGTCTTCTAGGAATGTTGGTGCCACTCATTCATTAATAGGGCTTATAATATTTTTTAATTTAATTTTTTTTAATTTAATTTAATTTATTTAATATTTCAACACACACACAGTCATTACAGGTTTAGGTACCCAATTCGATCTGGCGGGACTATAACACAAATTACAAAATAAAACAAAACATAATAACAATCTCACTACAACTAATAAATTAAGCTAACTCAATTAAATTAAGTATAATAAATAACATATAACAAACATTTTGCGAGCTCACTCCGATATTGCGTCTATTTAATTAATAAATACACCCAATAGTGTAACACAAAGGCCTGTCTTCACTGTAAGGTCCGATTCACCATAAACGTAAGTTTAACCATGGTTAATGTCAATTGTATGGCGTTAAAATTGTTAGAAGTTAAAGTCCAAGTTAGTTATTGCAACTGGGTCTAAGATATCAAGTATTGTGTCGTGGGAATTTTCGTTACCAATTAGAAACTATGAGGATCTTTTCGGTTTTTCCAAGACAAATATATTTTTACAAACTGATTATAGAGATCTTGTATTAAAATAAAACTAATTTTACGGATTTTATCGCGATTTGGTTTAATTTTTAAAGTTTGTAACTTCACGACGTTTCGATTGCTTTACAGCTTTCGTGGTCACAGGGCGGACCACGTCCGCTCCGTGACCACGAAAGCTGTTAAAATTAAACCAAATCCCGAAAAAATCTGTGAAAATTAGTTTTATTTCAATGTGTAACATTCACGTAAATCTAAGAAACCATTATGAGATCTTGTATTCAGGTATTCTCCCGATGTTATCCTTCACCTTTGACCTCCTAGTATGACTATCAATACACATGTAGTACTGAATAGAGAGAATTACTTTAGATTACTAGCTCAGGATCATTATCTCATTTGGGCCTCCGATTTGTACCCAACTTGAATAACTCTCTGAAACGCTCTTTTTTTAGCTTTTATTATTATTATTTTATTTATTATAGGTAAATACTTTTTGCTTCCCAACCAGATGCAAAAGTTCATGCATCGCTTGCTAGCTACTGAAATAATTCTACACATTCGACTCTCGAAACATCGTCAAGGTCCCACAAAGTAAACAAGTCTAGAATACAATACTTGAGTCATACTAAAAAATCGTCAAAAACACACGTTTTATTGTCTTTCAATGTTAATACCCGCAATACATTTCAATACTGTAATATTTTTTGAGCGGGGCTTCTCGTGTACTTAAGATAATTCGGAAAAGAGTTTTTCTGTAGTATACATTTTTATTGACTGCCTCGGTGGCGTAGTTGTATTACGGTACGACTACAAAGCTGAGGTCTCGGGTTCGAGTCCCGGGTCGGGCAAAGTGGTTTTGGGTTTTTCTATTCATTATCAGCCCGGAGTCAGGAATTTGTGCCCGATATGGCGATAGGCTCGCCCCCTATCACATCATGGGACGGAACATACAAGGCGAAATGTGGGTGTCCTAGTGGCGCCTCTGCCTACCCCTTCGGGGATAAAGGCGTGAGTTTATGTATGTATGTATTTTTATTCAGAATATTGATGGCGCCAATTTATGTTATTTAGGTATTACGTAAATAAACGAGAGGTTGCGGGTTCGATCCTTGCACCGAGACAAATATTTTTTTGATCCACGGGCATTTGTTTCGGGTCTGGGTGTAGTGCGACTGAAAAGTCTCTCGTAGTTTCTGATACACGATACAAGACTTGCATCTTAGTGTGGGGTCAGGACTATGTATGTGACTGTTGGGTGTATTTATTTATTTCTATTAACGGAGTTTTTATGTTACTACTGCATATTTTTCGGAAATCTCTGTAATAATTATTGTTCTATCCCTCAGAACTAGTATTTGTTTTCCGGATAAAAATTACCCTATGTTCTTTACAGTACCCCTAACAACCAATATGCAAAGTTTAACGAAGTTCGGTTAAATAATTATGCCGTGGAAGAATATCATACAAATTTACTTTCGGATGTAATATTAGTAAGGTTGAGGAGATATTTCTGTGTATTTGTACAGCTTTACAGGTATTGTTCGTGGAAAAAGCCTTCGGTTAGCCGTAGGTCGGGCTATCCTCTGTATATTTTTCCGTGAAGTATTATTTGAACAGAAGTAAATGGATAATTGTTTCACTTAGCGATAATAGGTAAGACTAAGGAAAGTTGCATCAAGAATTTTTAACTTTAATCAGGTTAACATTCCCTAGGAAAATATTATAGATAATAATTAACGTCAATGTTATTTGATAGCTAGGCCTAAGACTTCTAAGACATTTTATTTTCGTTCATTCTCTCGGATGGACTAATTTTGATATTGTTCGTAAACTTCTTCAATGAATTCTATTTCGAAGTGAATCATTAAATTAAAATATGAGATACTGTCACGAGAGCCGGATATCTGTCTGTAACGGCAAAGGATATGGCCGAATTAGTATAATCGCACATCAACACGTAAATCCATATTTTGAATGTAAGCACAGGAAGCGTGGAATATTAATATTTAACATGGTCCATACGGTCCGTTCGCCTGCGCCGCTCGTGATATAACGCTCGGTTGAAGCCGTCGCCCGAGGAATTTGGCGGACAACCGTCGGCTCTTTTCGCCATATGTTGACCCTGACAATAAACTGACTCATTCCCCGCTCGCGGCCTTATCATATTTTCCTCATCACAACCAATTGCAACCTTAATTAAACGCAATTAGAGTCCACATTAAAACACACCAAATGTCCCTTGTTACGTCTCGGTTTGCCCAACACAAAAGGCTCGCTGATACTTCCGTCCCTTTCCAATTAAACCATTGTTTTATTTCTGTTTCGTTTTAACAATCATTCAGTTTTAAGTGCACAGGTGCAACGTGGTGCTGTCTCGCTCGCGCGCGTTGTTTATGGCGTCCGTTCGCAGGTCAGTCTCCCGGCACGTACGGCGCGTAACTGACGCGTTTTAAAATTCGAATTTTAGAAAGTGATATTTCGGAGATTTTTTTTGTTTATTTTTTTTACTGAATAAATGTGGCAGTGACAACGTTAGCTTTCAGCCAGTGTTGTGTTGTGTAGTTCAGTGACGTCGTTTGGTTTATTTTTTTCGTGTTTGGATACCCTTTTGTTCGGACACGTTCCATTCTTCATATCGGTATGCGTTTTTTCCAGCCTTTTTTAAACTGTTTATGTTCTGAGAATGTCGCCCTGATTTAGTTTCCATTTATAAAATAAAGTATAAATACGAAGTCATGTTTGTGACATAAATCTCTGCGTCTGACACTGACATTTCAATACGGCAGGCAGAAATGAAAAGACCATAACATATGTTCCGAAACGTGGTGTTTTAATACATCATTTAATTTTAAATATATTTTTTATATTTTTAATAACGAGCCAAATGGCGTTACAAATTATTGACGTGTAATTTGAAGGTGCATTTATTTGCGTGTTTATGTTATTAAATTCGATGAATAAGTAATACCTAAAAAATCGAACTATAAAATGATTATCGTTGACCGTAAACTGATGTTGTAAGATCTCTTTGAATAAGGTTTCTTAGATCAGACTTTCTAAAAAAGCTCGTGTTATGCACCGTCCCTAACATGGCCCCATAGCTAATTGTTTCAGTTCAGTTCTGACTAAGGCGATGTGAACGTACAGCCATAGTCCATACTTAAAAACAGTATAAAGATAATAAATGGTCGTAAAATCCATAGAATACGCAAATAATAATTTACTTATCAGTGAGGAAACTTGGTTGGCCTTGTCGATTTAATCAAATATAAATGACCGCAAACGGCAAATGCATGATGAGGCAAATTATTTTTTATTCCTTCTTCCTCCTAATAATACAAACTTACGGGATATTAATCCCAAATGAGGACCCTCATTTACGATTCAAATCCACTCTTACCCAGTCCCTGCCTCAATTCTAAGTCTAATAGTGAAATTTTCTATTTATAAATCCTCATGAGTTCCTCCGACATGGCGATAAGCACGCACCCATTATACATACAATGGAACGAAAATAATTTAGAAAAACAGTTGCAATAGTACCTTTGCCTATCCATTTGGATACATACATAAAATCGTTACGCAAAAGATTCATTAAAATCCTATATGATTTTGAGAATTTATTGACTGCATCTCACAAGTCCAATACCAAAGTCGATCATAAAACGTCGTTATTGGAAGTAGGTTAAAAAGCCTAATGAATGTTTGTAATGACGACATGTAATGACGAAACGACGATGTCATGAATAGCTCAAAAAGAAAGGAAAATGTATAGAAGATTGATTGATTGACCATGTAGGATTAATATCAGGAAGACAGAATAAGAGAGATGGCGAATGAGACAGAGTTTAAAAACGTCAGCAAATCAATTAAGTAGACGCCACATACATACATAAACTCACGCCTTTATCCCCGTAGGGGAGGAGGCGCCACCAGGACACCCACATTTCGCTTTGTATGTTCCGTCCCACGATGTGATAGGGGCCTATCGCCATATCAAGCACAAATTCCTGACTCCGGGCTGATAATGAATAGAAAAATCCAATATCACTTTCCCAGACCCGGGACTCGAACCCGACACCTCAGCTTAGAAACCGTACCGTAATACAACTACGCCACTCAGGCAGTCGACAAATAGACGACGTTTTGTCCTATTCACATCATTAGTCCAATACCATGTGAGCGGAACACGCCATCCGCAAAGATATCGATCAAAACGATGCCACTAGTACTAATAACGCAATTGAACGATTTCCAGCTGAACGATATCCAGATGATCTTTATTTAGATCTAGACTACTACATTCTAGCCGGGATTGGCTTCGCATTAGACGCATCTAGAGATTTTGATAATGGCGCGTTAGTGTTCAGGATTTGAGATATTGATATTGTTATAGGTACATGTTAATATTTAGATAGTTTATTTGAGTAACAGGTCAATAAGGTGAGAGCTGGAACGCAAAATTGGATTTCTTGGGTTCAAACTCAAGACACACGATTAACTTTTAAAAGTAATGTGTATATACTTAGTTCGTTATTTTTTTAAACGGTGAAGATAACAATCGTGAAACATACTTGCAGACGTTTCAAAACTTAATTCTAAACAAGAATTTCGAAGAAATGTTTCACATACAAACAAAGTTAAATTAAGTGAACGAAAAATGATGCAAATGAAATTATTTTACATACATACATACATAAACTCACGCCTTTATCCCCGAAGGGGTAGGCAGAGGCGCCACCAGGACACCCACATTTCGCCTTGTATGCTCCGTCCCATGATGTGATAGGGGGCGAGCCTATCGCCATATCAGGCACAAATTTCTGACTCCGGGCTGATAATGAATAGAAAAATCCAATATCACTTTGCCCGACGCGGGACTCGAACCCGAGACCTCAGCTTTGTAACCGTACCGTAATACAACTACGCCACCGAGGCAGTCAAATTATTTTAAATGTGTTTAATAATGGATATACCCTGAGTAGTTGACGCCACAAAATGCGAACTTATCGACGTAACTAAACAGTTGTACTGTCATCAACTTAAAAGGAAAACTTTGTTTATTTCAGTCATGGAGGGTAAATCTCTGGTACGTCCTCATGACGGCATAATTAGTATACGCAAGATTAATTTACCCTTTCATGTCGTCATGACGTGATGTAAACTGAATAACCCAAAATATAGCTTACTGAGAAAATTATAAGTTCGTAAACCTATTAGAAAAACGACCTAAATATATGGTTGCGGAAATCGTTGAAAAATACACTGTTTCCAAAAGTTCGCAGAGGAAATAAGTGGAAGAAGTCTATATTCAACAGTTCTTCCTATACTTGAAATTGATGACGATACCCAAAATCACCAACACTGCCCTAGCCCCACATAAACCTTTGTATTATTGAAAAAATCTTTACCTACTTATGTATATTATATCTCCCTTTTGTATCAGCTGTAAGTTGTCTCAAAGAATTAATAACACTAGTTAAGCATAAGTTTAACCCATGTGTCGAGTATGATATCATCGGTTGTTCGCGCTGCTGTGTGCCGCGACTAGTGCGCGTGCGCAGTAGACGTGATTTCAATATTTAGTGATATTGCAGCCTGTACGGCTGATACCAACCTATGTTATGACGAGGGATGTTGGGTTTGAAAGACAATATACATGAGAATAAGTGAGATGTCATAGAATAATGAAGATGATGATCGGACTGCTAAGCATCCAACAGGCTTGATCACTGTGGATATATGCGTTTCGTATCGAACGCCACTGAGCATAATTAAAGACCTCCTTCTAGTAGAACGTATGTTATGCAAACCTTTTAAAAAAATCTTTTAATGTTTTTAAACAATCGAACAAAAGAATAATAATACGAAATTGGTAATTGAACTAGTAATTGAATTGGTTTTTTAGCTCATGAGATCCTGCTTGACTAACTAAACCGGAAAGTACATAGTTCAAATGATGACTAGGCATTGAATGCTATTTGTTGCCTGTATGTTAAGAGTTAAACGAATCCTACTAAGTATGTAGAAATTTCACTACACTCCAAGTAATTGCTCGCTACGTCATAGCAATTCAGTGTTTTGCATAGCAACAACATAATCACCCTTGACCTACGTTTCACCTTTTGACCTCACCTCGAGACGTCTACAGCAGCCTCCATCCAATCATGCCGAATCATTGCAAATAATCACCACGACCAATCCGTTTGACCTCCAAATAATTGCCAAAAAGAAGATCGTAAATGAAAACATTAATGTTTTCCCTATTGAACTTGCACTAAGAAACTGGACTCTCATCATGTTGAGTGATTTTCATATCGAGTAATATCCTCTTGATTTCTTCACGTTGAATCTCAAAAAAGCTGCCCTGGATCCGAAAATGTCGTCACACAAATTCTTGCACAAATCTCAATGGTTTCTATGTTTCGTTACTTAATTTTCCTACGCCGTGAAACTGCCATGGCAATTGATCAACAAAACACATCTGGCTCCAAAAATTCAGCAATGTTCCCTGGGATTTCAACTTACGGCTACTGCTTCGCCTAAATTTGCATAATTACTAATGGCTTTATTCACAGCCAGATTTAAAACCTATTTTGGCTATCGAACGTTTTGTCCCTTTCGGATGACTTTAGAATTTAGTTTGAGCGAAGAAGACAAAACATTCGGTAAATTAAATGGGGTTTGAATCTGTCTATGAATATAGCCGTTAGAGTGAAGTTAGTACAACGCTTGCTTTCTTGCTTGCAACGCTTTCTGTTTGTAAAATAAACATCGGCAAGGTCGAATAGTCTGCATTGAGTGCTATAGTTATCTTGTGAAGTCGATTTCGGTTTTTCGAAACTGGTTTTAGATTATGACCGTTTATTATTTGATTCCAAATACTTTGTTTTATTTAAAACGTCTGGTAAATAAGCACTCGACTTTCCTGTTGGTTAGTGCTTTCGTAGGTTCCTTGATCGAAATGGAATTGGACAGGAAAGGAAATAGAACGGTAAGAGGAAAAAGGTATTTGGTCTTCGGCACAGGTCTCATACTAATTGTTTTCTTTCTGATGCATTTCGATGCTAGTTAAAGACAAGCTAGTCAGTCATCAGTGCTCGATGTCAATGACGGCTGGCTGGCTGACTGGCTGACGGGAGTTGCAGTGGTTTGTGGGGGAAAGATTTTTGAAATAGGATTAGTAAATTAAGAGATTCCTCTTCCCATGCTTTTTCCTTTCCGTATCCCTCCCGATTTGATGGATCAGCAACACATCTATGACCGAAGCGTTGTGGTTGTTTCTTTGCGGTGATCACTTCACATCAAATGATCTGTTTGCTCGTTTGCCGGTCCTATTGAATAAATAAATTGATTTATGTTTTGTGAAACTGGTTTCGTGTTTGTGTTTTGAATTCGTTCTAGACAGGATAATGATGCGATTTCCTGTTTTATTTTTGTTATAATTAATGCCAATGTCAAATGTATTGATCAAGGTACATATATTATGGGAGTCAGAGTCCATTATAGTAGTGATAACAATACATTTCACGGTCATATTCCTATTTTTTCCTTTTATAATATTAAACCGAGGTTAAATACAAGCATTGCGTTTAGTTCGGGGCCACAGTTTGTTAAATAAGTAATAGTGTTAAGTTACATATTTCGTTAAGGTATATTAGAAGTGACTATGTAGGTTACTTTTTTTTAAAAAAACTTTAAAATAACACAGTACTGGTCCGTAACAAAGATACAAGTCTGAAAATACGAGACATTTCGGTTCATCAAACTCATACACGGAACAAATACATGTGAATCGAAAAAAATTGTCTCAGTTTCGGAATGGAACCCACAGCATCTCGTTTCAGAGCCGACGTCTAACCAACTGCTCCGCGGAGGTCTTCATGCTAATAGATAAGAGATAACAGATGCATTGGGGTCCTTCTACGAGTAAATATACGGTATCATACGATAGTCTTATCAAATTGTGTTAGTCGACTTGTTCACATTATAGAATAGTGG
Source organism: Deilephila porcellus (assembly GCA_905220455.2). Classification (NCBI taxonomy): domain Eukaryota; kingdom Metazoa; phylum Arthropoda; class Insecta; order Lepidoptera; family Sphingidae; genus Deilephila; species Deilephila porcellus. Next base: position 490,140 of record LR999996.1, on the reverse strand, counting down.
CACTACCAGTCTATCTGGTTCAATCACACCTATTTTTCAATTTGCATACAAAATATAGCGATTTTATTTATATGTCATATTAAGTTTAGGTATTAATTTGATATTCATGACTCCCATGACTAATGGAAAATATTGGGATGTAGAATCATGACATCATAATTCTCCATGCATAATAGAATTATAATTAATTAATTTTATCAATATTGTAGTGTTATATTTGTCATACTCGACATTAATGAATTATTCATTATTGATTTTCAATTTTCATAATTAAATAATAACAGTAATATCATATTTGTCATGTTCATCATTATAAATGAATTAATTGTTGTTTTTCTTCGGTGACTGAAAAATGACGTCATATCACCCCGTCATAAGAGAATTACGCACGTCACAATTCTATATATTAGAGATGCGGGTGTATTTACAGAATTACGTTCAAGGGGACTTAAATTGTTGTTGCGAAGTGTCGATACCCGCATATGCTGTGGATGGGGATTTTGACCCAAATTCTCTGTAATAGCCCTTTTAGAATTGAGACATTTTCTATTGATTTATTTGTATGGGACCGTCAAAACACTTTGAAATTAATCAATTAGGTATCTCATCGTATTAAAAATCAATATTAACAAACTAACGAAATGAGAAATAATGCAGTAAAAGTAATTATCCAGTGGCTGTGCTGTTGAATATAATATAATAATTTATGGTGTAGGAACTTCTGAGGTGATGCCCTTTATGTAGTTTGAACTGTTATCGCCATATCTGTTGTGGTCAGATAAAATAATTGTGTTTTTAATGAAATAGTGGCATTTCATGTTATAGAACAGTACCCATTAGCCAGATAATTAAATTACTCAGGTTTTAATGATATGAACAGTCTAAACGCACGATATTTTCATGAAATGACCAAAAGTTCGTAAAATAGTTACGTTATCTATCAGTAAGGGTGCTGGAATCGATTTGTTTTTGTGATGCAACTTGACTTTAAACTACTGTGTACTGTTATAAGAAATGTCACCAGTATAAATATTGTTAAATCTTGACATATCAAACCATAATATGGTCAGATTTATCCAACCTTATACGACATATACAAACACATCATGAAATGATAAATTCTATTCGGTCACATCACGCTGTATACGACTAACGTTTATTAATTTGTTTTGATTTACTCGTATAACTTGTATAATATAGTCACAGTGGTCATAAACTGTGTTCCGAGGTAAACTGGCGCGGATTTTCCTTGTGTAGGATTTATTTATATGCGTGATGAAATACTGTGATTCAGTAGCGTATACTAGTATATCTAGTAATTATTGTATTGTTGATTTTTATGTTGTTGAAAGGACAAGTTAAGCTATAGTCAGTGCCAGAAAGCACAGAATTATTTTGCAGTAATTTCTGAAATGTAGTATACGAGCACACATAGGTTGTGTTAAGTATCTAAATGCCTAGACGAAAATCTTTTATGAATTAAATTCTATGACTGTTTGATCTTGAATGTCTTGACAATTGTTTTTTTTAATTGTTGAAGTTATGGAAGTGGATTTATAACATAGTCCTCCATACTCTTTTTCTTGATTGTATTCGTCGTTAGGTGCAAGATAGTATTCCTAAGACTTGCAGTGGTGTATGAAATTGAAACTAAAAACTGTTTGATGTAGGGAATAAACTAGATGTTAATGGATTAAAAATTAATCTTTGTTACTACTAATGACTAAAAGCTGCTCACTAGACATACGAGGAAATACAATAATATGAGAAGCTATAAATAAATATAATAACACACATAGCTCCGCCCCACAGGAAGTCGCTAATATCATAAAATTATAAGAATATTTTTGGGATAGTGCAACACCGATACCTGTAATATTTGTTGATCACATCATTATATACGTTTATTGGTTTATTGAGAATATTCCGCCTAATCGCCCATTATGTATGAGATTTTTATCTCATGTAGACTGTTGACAGTGTACGGCGCCGCACTTACAATCACGCGTATTGTAATTATCTAGTCGTGTCAGAACAAAAAAAATCGATAAATATAAATATTTTTAAAATATCATATCATTCGCAAAAAAATACCTAGTTCTTATTACAATTTGTATCAACAAATCTATAAGTATAAATGTATTATCATGTACTTGACATTCGTAACTCCCAATAACAATTGTTTATATTCGTGGGCGCTGTAGTGGGCGCCCGCCTGATGCACTAGCGAGGCACGCGGCGTCGCCCACTCAGTTGATTACAAGGCCCCAGTGACACACTTATACAGTTTCCCTTTCCGGTGTTCCTGTGGGAATCGGTATTGTGGCTGTTTTTGGGAGGTGAATGACTTAGGTCGAAGTTAATGATATCGGTGTAAGTAATGGTAGAGATAATTTATTATAATTCATTATTAAATACTATAAAAGAAATTAGTACGAAAAAGTAAAAAGAACAACATAGTATCTATTGTCGATCGTGAAATCCTGGTCTTAATTTTCTGTTCATACAATTGTATGTCATAAAACCCCAGATTTGTGTAATTTAAATATCAAATATTTAACTGTCAACGTAATTCATCTAAACACTAAAAAAAAAAATTATCTTTATGCAAAATTGTTATTATTACAATTATTAAGTAGTAGTAGTAGTAACAAACGATATTAATAAACGAGAAATTTCAAATAAGGCCCTCAAAGGCCCCTTAATAAGTCCATACACGGCGGTGCTCCCTAATCGTGCGATGAGTAAGCGACGTCGCGAGGCGATGAACCCGCGGCCGCTCGGTCGAGATCACCCGCCGAGCCGGAGACACGTGACTCGGGTCTCGGAGTACAAGCGAAGACAAGCCTGTTTGTTTTATATTCGGGAATTATTTCAGATGTTTTTTTCACTGACGACTGCCTCGGTGGCGTAGTTGTACTAAGGTACGATTACAAAGCAGAGGTTTCGGGTTCGAATCCCGGGTCGGCAAAGTGATATGGGATTTTTCTATTCATTATCAGCCCTTAGGAATTTGTGCCCGATATGGCGATAGGCTCGCCCTCTATCACATCATGGGACGGAACACAGAAGGCGAAATGTGGGTGTTCTGGTTGCGCCACAGCCTACCCCTTTTGGGGGTCAGGTTAGTTCAGAGATGTGCAAATAGGGTATCCTCGGTATATCCTAGGTATATTCGGCAGGTCTGCTCAAAATCGGATATAAACCTGAAAAGTGACACGATTTCGGTGTCACTATGATGGCTCTCCCGCTTCCGTAGGATTTATAGGTCCAGCTATAGAGATTCGATATATTATTTTTGTTCTAACATTAAGGCGAGCTTATCGCGAAACCGAAGATACCTTCTTAAATCATAAGTCAATAAACTTTGATTAACGTTAATATTTCTAAAATGAGAACGTCAAAATCGATTAATCGCATTTTTAAAACTAATTCAGTATGGAAAATTAACAATGTCTCCATAGCCAAACAATTTGATGAGAATTTCAAAGAGTTTGCGTCGTTTTTAAATTATTTAAAGGGTATGCCTTACGAATCTTTTAAACATTATCCTGATCTATGTACTCATATTCCTAATTTCTCTTATTTTTTTACAAGTATACCTCACTTGTGGGAATGGCTAAATTATCCTTCGAAATTAATCAAAGAACAATATATTTGTTAAAATTCAATTAACGTATTAAAAACGTATTAGCGTATCAACGTATTAAAAATACGCGATGAAACCCGTAAACATTAGTTTTGATAAATTAAAAAATGAATAAAAACAAAGTATAGGAATATTTTATTTTATTTTTAATTTTCTTTATTTGGAAAAAAAAAAACATTATTACAATTTATAAATGCTACTTAATAGTGTACACTTAAAAAATATAAGTTAAGGTAATAACCACGACATTTGCCACGTATTATGTAAGCAATGTTTACTAACATTGCTTGTCTGAGACATGCTATGAGGTTTGGTACTTCAAGCTATACAATAAAAAAAAGTTAATAGTAATGCATAAGGAATAGATAGATTGTGTTCGATTGTACATTTATTTCGGCACATTTGCCAAACGGGAGCGAGTGTTTATGGTTTCTGTGGATCTAGCATGTCCATGTTTGAGTATTTGTGTGGACTCGTGAATCGGGAACGCGACCTATTTGCTTCAAATATAACGCTTTGACGACCGCTGTAATTTACCAGTGGGTGTGGTACGGTTTCAATTTTTTTATAGTTTTGATACAATTTTTTGTAGTCTTGTTGGTTTAGTGTTGCAGTGGATAGAACTGTGAGGTTGTAGGTTATTGTTACCTACTGCGAACTTTTTGATACTTTACCTCAATGTATAAATTCTAATCAAAATTACCTTAATCATACAAACAGTTCTCTCATCTCCGGGTTTGAATCTACAACCTGACGTGTTTCCGCTTTTCATCTATGACGTCACGGGTTATCCAAATATCTGCATTTTGTTCTCACAGTTGTTTATACACGTTGATGCCCCCACACAAAGGAATCTCGTGTGGAGGTGTTGATTGACGGGGTTCAAATCCGAAGTGATCAAACCAATTAAGCGTGATGGAGTAGTAAACATCCTTTTAACCTTGCACTGATTGTATGCCGAGTTAAAGACGCGAAGAGCGCTGATTCGAAATCGTCAAAGAAAATATCAAAAAATTTTCTGACAGTCGAAAAGTCGAAATTGTGAAGTAAGTAGGGAATCGATCCCTAACACTGGCTGGAATAAAATATGTAAAATAGAAGAAAAAATATACATGAATAAACTCACGCCTTCGTCGCTGAGAAAGTAAGCAGGGATGTCACAAGTGCCGAAAGTCAAAGGAATGTAATTTGTACCTAAGGTAGATTCGCTGGTATTCGAAAACTTCGTGATAGGAATGCGAGCGAATATTATCCAGAACTCGAGAAGTGGTTACGTTGATGTTTTGTATATTATCGGTGTTATAATCTCGAATGTTTGATTAGTATAGTATGACGCATTTCGCAGATTTTCTCCTCGTTCATGCTTTTTTAGCGTGCTATTGATGAAATTTTGTATACTACATTCCCCAGAATCATAAAATAGAAAAAGATGATAGCCTTATTACTGTCAACTATGTTGTTCCCCTTTCAAATGTAAGAATCTTCTGATGCTCTTTGCAAATTATAAATACATTTTTTTTGTTTCTTTTTCATTTTGCCATAAAATGAAGGTTTTATACAGAGTTAATGACATGTTTAACTCGTGGGACCAAAAATTACGTATGGCAGATAAAAAGAGCTGCTGAAGCAAAAATGTTACTTTTAGACCATAGACTGAGAACGCTGTAATAGTCTGTCTACCCCAATAGGACACAGGCGCATGATATATAAATCCATGGTAATTCCAACCAGTAATCCACTGGAATGCGAACACTATCCAGAAGTGTTTTCTCGGTGTGTTGTACTCGCTAGCTCGCTACAACAACTCCGCGAATGTTTGACAACAACTGTTGAATGTTGTGTTGTATGACGCGCGTCGAATGATCTCTCTCCATTCACGTGCGCTGTTTATGTTTAAAGTTTTTTCGAATATGTTGAGCGTTTGTTTTGTTTAACGCTACTGGTGGATGTGAATACAAATATTGAATGCATTGAGTGGAATTTTATTAGTAATTTTAAAGCTGCAAAAATGGCGCGGAATATTAGTTATATTTACAATGGTATGTTAAAGAATTGTATTCTTATATTTAAAATCAATGTGGAAATATTGCATTTTAACGTAAATCCTTATTTATTCTTTACTGCACAAAGAAAACAAGAAGATATTAAAACATATTACAATTCGTCAAATCACTCATAAATAATAACGTGGAATGAAAAAGCGCCAAAACTTTGACACATTTTGACTCAAAATAATAGTTTTCAACATTTGCAATACATGTGTTACTCTCAAATCGTTTCGGCGTATCGGCGATCGCTCAGTGACGTCAGCGCCCGAAACATGTGCCACTGGCCACTTCAAACGGCAGTGTCGAAGTGTTTTCCTAGTGTTGTTGCCTTGCATCTCATAATTTGTAGACAGATGCAGTGCCGATAATACGTTTTGCATTTTAAACAGACGAATAAAAATACATCTAAATAATTGTTTTGTCTTCTACTGTTGTTACAAAATTCTCGCATTTTTCTTATTTAAAGTAAAGCCCGTCTGGGTTTTACAGCTTTTTCTGTTAGTTGCGATACAGCGGTGTAATTGTTTTGCTCCAGTTAAAAAATTCCAGTCATTACGGGTTATTCGGAGGCATAACACGGCCTCATTCATAGATTTGAAACCTGTATAAGTTATCCAATGTTTTGACCTTAGCAAACAACTTTACAATTCAGTTTGAGCGAAGATGACAAAACATTCAACTACTAAAATGGTTTTTGAATCTGTCCTTTAATAAGGCCGTTAATGTCTCGAGACGGAGAGCGTGGAGCAGTGCCATTTTCATTTCTTAATTCATTAAATTTCTTAGTGGTGTTGCTTTTGTAAATAAATAGTAAATAGATTTTTTTTTAGTTAGTAACAATTTAGTTATGTGTTAATGTCACCGCAGGAATGAAAAAACATGTTGAATAGAAATAGCCAGTAATATTTGGTACGGATGAGCCGAGTAACTGCTATAACCGCGGCGGGCGCCAGATGTTCGCTAATTGATATGTAACCGTGCCGGTAGTCAGTTATTATGGGAGTGTAGGGACGGGATAGGAAGGTTGAGTGGGATCGAAAATCGAGATGAGGCGTGAAAAAGAAGTGATTCCTTCAAAAATACGAATGCGGAGAAGGATCGGAGAACAAAAGAAGTGGGATGTTGACGGTTAAAACTAAAACAGCACCAAGACCGCCAAGGGTAGAATTTCAATTGGTAAATGAAAACCATGTTAAGCCCTGGTCTGTGGAACGGTACGCGCGGCACTGCGGTAAGCGGCACCGCTGCAACGCAGTTCATGTACCAACTAAGGAGGTTTCACAGATAGGTTTCACTCTGTGCGTAAATCCGTTGACCAATGGGAGAGCCGAAACATGACAACAAATGTTATTATGACAATTTTGCATTGAAGTCTTCACGGGTCTCCATGACAACGGATAACAATTATTTGAGTTCAAAAATATATAGAATTTCTTAAAAAATTGTTTGTGCGTCATTCTAAACGAAGTCGGTAAAAAGGCACATAAGACCATTTTCTCAATATTGATACGTGACAAAATTGGCTTATATTTTCTTATGTTAATTCGTGTGTTATTAACTATATTATTTTATTTTTTTCTGCTACTAAACATATTCTTTGATCAAGTTATATTTCACTGGACTTATATAGATACCTACTCTTAAATTATCACCGGTTGTACCGTAATTTGTTAAAATCAAATTGTATTACTATTATGAAAATAAATTATTTTGTTATAAATTATCACAAGCAAAACCTGGATCAATACTGATGGACACTTTTTACAATAATCATTTAATTGTACTTTTTATCTAAATTCACAATACGGAGCTCAAATAATACACGTAGGTATAGGTAGGTAGTAGGTATATATGTATCTGCACAACCTCCAGCACATCAGCAGTTCCTGATCCTAGGTTTAACTTTATTTGCATACATAAACTCACGCCTTTATCCCAGAAGAGGTAGGCAGAGGCGCCACCAGGACACCCACATTTCGCCTTGTATGTTCCGTTCCATGATGTGACAGGGGCGAGCCTAACGCCATATCGGACACAAATTCCTGGCTCCAGGCTGATGATGAATAGAAAAACCCAATATCACTTTGCCCGAGCCGGTATTCGAACCCGAGAGCTCAGCTTTGTAGTCGTACCGTAGTACAACTACGCCACCGAGGCAGTCTTAAAAAATTATCGCACTCCGTTCGCACTCTGTAAATGTAGCCGTGGTAATTGGAAAATTTGCACACCATTATTTTAATATAGAAGATGTTATAGGTAGATCTCAGCATATTAACTAGTTGAAATCCGCAGCTTTATCAAAAAGGAACTAAATAGTAGAAGTTAAAAACAAAGAATGTTCTATTTCCTTCCATTACAAAGTGAAAGACAATTAAATATTGAACTAAGGATTAACCGCTCAAAAATAGGGCTGGAGAAGCTAGATGTAAAGCAACACGGACCAATATTAACAAGGGTCGTATGGTACAAGCTGCGAATTAGCTTTCTATAATATTATACATACGGAAAAAATTAAGAAACACTTCCTAGATTTATCCATTTGCTACACCCAATAGCAACACGAGATTCTATTTGCGAATTATTCAACTGTAATATATTATTATAATACACTCATCGGATGAACTAGTGATATTTTCGTAATTGCTCCGACCACCGTACACGAAGGTGGTAAACTCGTCAATGACACATGCAAATATTTTGTGTTTCTAAGTATGCTTTCGAGCAGGCTAGCACAATAGTGTTTGAGAGCAAGAGCTGATTATTTTTTGCTGGTGGATATTGTAATTGGATTTAAAATTGTAATACATCAGATGCATTGCGGTTACATTTTGGTGCTAATATGAAAAAAAAAGGGCACACTACCATCGGAGATATTTTCCCTTTTATTATGAAATGTTAATGTGTTCTTTCTATCTTGATATAAAACACAAGGGTTCCTGCTATTATTTCTGGCAAATTATCGACAAATAAATCCATGCCGCAATGCCGCACGCCGCGGCGATTGGACGAGAATGACTGCGCGCCGTGCGTTATATCCACCCCCCGCATCACCGCTTGCCCCTCAACGCAGACGCATACTGCGACGGAACAAAAGGCAATACTTGACGTTTTTCATATAAATCTGTGCCGCTACCGCAAACCGCTGTCAGTTTCTATCAAGCGACCAAAATATCATCATGGAGTTGACCCTTCACTGTGCGCGCTGGCTGACGCATACCGCAAGAGAACAAAAGACAAATGATGACGTTTTTCATACAAAACCGAGTCTGACATCGCATTGCGTTCAACGCAGTGCCGCGCGTACCGTTCCACAGACCAGGGCTTTACGTAACTAACTCTTGCAAACTTTCAAAGAAAGTTGTCAATTTTATTACCTGTCCACATATTTGTAGTACCAGGTTAAAACGTGCTAATTGGCTTCTTCATGGAGGATTTCTACAGATATAAATAATTCAAATATTTCGATCAATTTATCTTTTTCCTTTACGTACAATATTTACCCATTAATTTCACAGACTAGCAGTCACAGCGCGACGAATTCCTTAGTAGTCATATTTTATCTAAAAACATAATATAGGTACATTGAGCCAAATACGAAGCCGAAGCCGAAAATATTCGACTAATAGACACCGCACAACACTAGTAAATGTTTTGGCGTTGTAATGTTGCTCTAATGCGAGGATAAACACGTGTATCGAATAGTCTTGTAACGGTTATCGTATTTAATGGATTCAGCTATTGCCAACTTTATATAGATACATTAATGTATGGCAATCAGATGGTAGCTTAGTGGAATAGTTTCTGCTATTCCCGAATTTCATTTGATATGTAAATAATATTACATTCTTTCAATACTGAAATTATTTATCTGTCCATTGAAAGTAAATTAGGGTGCCCTAGCAGAGATTTGAACTGAGGACGTCAACGTCACAGTACAAACTTTGCCTCTTAGAGTCTATGACGACAAAATTCTATTTTTTACGTATTTTTTATATGAATCTATAAATACACTCCATGTGCCCTAACAGTTTCTCTCGATGTTCCCGCTCGCAGTGGGTTCGCTTCCTGCTGTGTACGCATGTCACGGGACGCGTTTCCGTGGCTAATTCTGTACTACATCGGGGGAAGCCGGGGTTAACTTCCGAATAGGGGATGTAATAGTTTTATTTGTAAAAAAAGAAACGTGAAATGTTATGTGAAATGATTTGTTTGATCTAGTGAAGTGACAGTGCGGATATGACTTTCCTAATATTACTCGACATGGAGACAAGATCGCTTTTTTAGATTTAGCGATGAAAATAAACAACACTGAAAAGCATTAGTGACACTTCTATGTATATAACCATTCAAGGATATAGGCATCAACTTATACATTAGCTACATCGCCATGCCGACAGTACAAATGTTATTATTTCTAATGAACACATAATGACGCAAGACGCGTGTCTACCCGCGGTTTCGCTCGCTGTCGCGTATACTAAGAACAATGAATCATACTCGCCAAAGGAGCGCCCGACGACATTCTGAGAAAATATTGCAAGTAATTGTTGGTATGGATCGGAAAAATACTCTGTTTTGTATGAATGTTAAGGCAATTGAGTTAAAATAGTAAGGTGATGTTGTGGTTAGTGGTGGTTGGATCAGAATCAGTATTTAAAAAAGAAGGTTTTATTGAGGATAGCTTCGTTGACATACAGTTTATACATGAAAATACAAAATTGTAAGAACAAGTCTACATCAAATATAAGTATTTTAGGTGGAATTATTATGTTCATGTCGGAGTAGTCGTAGATGATTAATAACAAAAAAATCATAGTTGAAGACAATTAAATTAAATTAATAGCTCCATCAAGTTAAACGTTATCGCCATGTTTCCCGGTTAAACAAATTCACGACACATACACAAGACGTATAACAGTTATTGTATTAGAATTCACACAAAATAGATTTAAATACGCGGGGTCCAAACCCAAAACCTCGCGGCTTACAACTCACGCAAATTATGTTTAAACCAATGGGGCATTTAATGCTATAAATCCGCTCAGCTTTTCAATTTTTAGCAAAGCTCGAGTGCAATCTCCACCCTCCCCCCTGAAAGGGCTACCCCTTCAGGTTTACCTCCCATCCCGTCGTTTACGAGAGGCAAGCGACCCCCCCCCCCCCCCCGGCCCCGTCTGGCGAGCGAATGCGTATAGTTTGTTTTTTTACAGTCTGCGGTTGAAAGGGGGTGGAAACGGTTTGAGGGTAGATATGTATAGGGATATATTATGTAATCGTTTTTAAAAGTGTAAGTAATAGTGTTTATTGCGACTGAGCTCTTGGTTTTTATCCGATAAAATATATGGAGAGTTTGTAATAAAACTATTTTTCCGACGTTTCGATTGCTTAAAATTAAACCGACTCGCGATAAAATCCATAAAAAATAGTTTTATTTAACTGTGTTACATTCGCGTAAATCTAAGAAACCGTTATGTAGAGTTTGTTTTAGTAATATAACAGCAACTGTATTCGGAGACTAGTGAACTAAATTGTGCATACTCCTGGAGGGATTAAAACAGACTTGCGCTAATCATTTAATTATATGTGAAATCACTCTGTTTGTCTTAACAGATATGTCGCGTCGACTCCATATATGTATGTGTGGGATACGGGTACGCAGAAGACTATAAATAAAAAAAATCCTTACTATTTTAAATGCTAATGTTTGTTTTGTGTTAACTACTCACACGACAGAAAAAAACATAAAATACTTTTTAATGAGGAAAATAATACTTTTCCCGCTCCCGTTCTTTACTTGTGATGTATATACATATATGCGAAAATTGCTCCATACATTTCATGACGCACAAGTACAACCATGTTTATTCAAAAACTCTTAAGCCCCTAAAATAATAATAATTAACCCGTCTGTTGATTTCCGGGGGATGTTTCGGAAGCAGTTAATTAACTCGCGAGCATACGAGGGGTTGGAGGGCAGCTACACCCCCGGGGTCAATGTCTGTACACACTACGAGTATATCATCAGTTTGTTCTTTACGCACTTTTGGTTTTTTTACAACGTATAATTTATTGTTGCAAATAACATATTCAACAATTCAATAAGGGAAGTCTCCGGCTGTTAAAAACTGTAATAAAAAATAAATAAATAATGTCATTTCATTGATTTGGCACAGATTTGGCATTATAATTAATTTACGGTAAATCCATAACGTAAATACGCATATTTTATAAAAATTAAGCACTCTAAGTTTTCATTTTTACATTTGAGTGTTATACGGTCGTACTGAAAAAATGAAATTCAGCTATCGCAATTATATTAGATGGTCAAATATCAATTGAATTTTGAAGCTTAATTAATTTATCCTTAGATTGTTTTGTATATTAACCTTTGAATGTAAGGAAAAATGTACTAAAGTTACCGAGTCTATGTTTATAAATAAAGTTATATTTTTAAACCTTTTGTATCCAGTAAACATTTTGCTCGTCGTCTCTCAGCCATTGCAGTTCTGAACGTCCTTTATTAACATTAAAGCCGGCGATAATTCATCAAGCATCCGATGCGACAGATCAAGCGATCATCGCGCTGTTACGTGTGTATCCGGCTTTAGATTTAATGCGGCATCAAAGCAGCGGTTAAAGGACGATCGGGTAACAAATGGACCGGAGATTTGTCTCGTTATGTGTGCGTGTGTGTGGTTTTATGAACAAACGCACAAATGAATATAGAAAGCAGTATTTTTATTCTAGTTTTTGACTCTAAATAAAGATTTTTGTTTTACGTACATAACAAACGCATAAAGATATTGTTAAACTTTCAAAAATACAAAAATATTCAACTTTTAACTTTAAATCATTCTTAATAATAGTCTTTATAACATCAGAAAAACATAATATTCTATTCAAAGGTATAAACTTATATTTCTAAGTATTATTTAATTATGTCGTTCACTTTAAACGTACAGGAAAAGTTCGTAAGGAAACCTATATCCTTACATTCAAAGCTCTACAATTCAAAAAATAGTATATTCACCACTAACTCACGTTAGTGAGCGCGATGGACAATGCATTTAGGTTAATTTAATATTATAATAACTTTATTCCATATCTACATTCTATGATGTCTGTCTGTATGTGTGTGCGGCGGAAGTGCGGAGGCCGCATCCTTGCGGAGCACTTCCGGCTGCGCCCGCGTTGTTAAATCGCTACCGATTGGGACGTGTTATGAGAGATTTGACTGTTTGTATGCGCGATAGTGAGGACGGAATTTGGATTATTGATCTTGTATCCAGTTTTCATACATAATGTGACGCATGTGAGTAGGTAAAAAGCCACTGGTGTAATTTTTAGTTCACTTAGCTTATTTTTGAGGTAAAACACATTGGGGCGAGCTTATCACCATATCGGGCACACATAACAGTTCTGGGAAACTCGTGACATTTTCAAACTCACCCAAAGTTCGTTGCCTAATCTGGAATTGTATGCTGTGCCTGGTGATGAAATTATGAATTTCTTTTATTTTATTGTTATAAATTTTGTTTAATGAAGTTCGTTTCTATGCGTGGTGATGGTATCCTTTTTAACATAGGCCTTATATGTTCAGCAGTGGACTTCCATATGTTTAGCCATTGCTGAAGTAGTTGTTGATGGTTCCGCTACATCTTTTCACTTGCACCCGCTATCTCTCATGCCTCGCCCCACACTGGTCGCGTCCTGCTCGTGACTACAGCGATGATGCGTCGTCCGAATGCTCGTCCTCACTCCATCGTAATTCGTATCTGCATCAAAAACAGCTTAATAACCGTGATTTGTACAAAGGAGTTTATTTTCCTCGTGTACATATATTTCAATAAGTTGTTTTCATGATGTGCATTTGTATATTACAATACGTAACTTAGCAACCTGCATTAGATTGAAATGGTGATCTAAGTTTTGTTTGCGTTTCTACTGAAGTGGAAACGTGCGGAGTCGAGAGGGATGTGTAGAAATGGCCCAAGGAGTCATCACACCTATGATAAGATATATGTCCAATATGATTGGTCGAACCCTACACATCTCCGATCGTCTTCGATTCAATAAAATCTTGACTGAAGCTTAAGAACACAACTATTTATCTATATAAGTTCAAATAACCTCAAATGAAGTGGAACTGACAATTTATTTGTGGACTTTGAATATAATAACAAAATATAATATGGGCTTGCCAATTTCATAATGTTTGATTACGTAGTAGTGTTAAAGATTCAGTGCATTTATTAATATAAAATCATAATTAATGATATCATATATTTTATCTAACAACAATATAAACAATAAATTCTAACGTCATTAGCGTCACCAGCTAATAAATTGTGCACTAATTAAAATAACTATTCCAACCACGAAACAACACAAGCATTCGCGTAACATAAATATCTAAACAGGGCGACAATTCCACTCCGATGTCTATATATAAACTCCACGCACAAGCATGAAAATAAGCCAAACACGTCACTAAAACGGTGCTCTTGCCAAAATCCACAGCGAAAATAACGTATATGGTGTTAAAATAACGTTTAAGTTGCTATATTAAGTGTTAAATAACGTGTACAAATGATACCGGTTATAACCGGTTCAGTGCTGTGCGGAAAATGATGTGGTTTAAGCGTGAACCGAAGAGTGTGGATAAGAGTGTCGAGAATGGTGTCGTGGGCAAACTTCGGAAGAAGAAGCCGTCGCTCCTGAAGCCCACGAGGGAGTCCAGCGAGAGGGAGACTTCTACGGAGAGTGATAAGGAGAAGAGACGCCATTCTGATATTTTAGATATTAGAGTGTCGCAAGGTATGTAGTTTTGTTATTTTTGTTATGACGGATTTCCTTGCCATGTCTTTTTTTTTATAATATATGAACGTGCCATGTTTATTATGTGTATCGTGTATGGTTTGCGGTTTATTTGTATTGGTACAGGTTTTATAGAATTAATGACAGATGAATTGAAAAAGTTTATCTCGAAATCTGGCGTGTAGTCTTGACCTATCCGAACTGGTGTTGTTGTGCAACTTTTTAATTATTTATAGTTTAATATTTTTAAGATCATAGTATACATAAATTCAATTCTGTATAACCTCGAATGGGTAGGCAGAAGTGGCACTATGCTACTCCATTTCTAAGATGTTTGACCGAGTCAGTAAGGGCACTTAAATTTAAAAATGAATAACCTACAAAGTAGATTACTCGACGTAGTATTAAACCTAGAACTAAAGCCTACACTTGCTCTTTAGTGGAAATACGGAAGCGTTCTCAAGTTATTTAATCCCCTAAAAGATGTAGGTCAACTCTCCCCCCTCCCCTATCACGCCCCTCTCCCCATCAAGCCTATAATGTACGTCAAAAGCTTTCATAGTAACTACTCGTGGACACGCGATTGAAACGACTTACTGTTTGACACAAATGAACAGCAATTTGGATAATTAAATAATTTTATGGGGCGTAATGGGACGTTTAACATGGTAAATAGATGCTATTTGTAACAGTTATTCTGTTGAATAGATGTTAATTTGTCGCGAATAGTTACTAGGGGTTGTAAAGCTCTTAGAATTAGTTCAATGTGAACAGAAATGGGATATCCATATTATAGAGAAGTTGTGATTTTGCCAACTTAGGTTCAAATTTCATTTGAACCAAATTGATTACTTATTCGAAAATGGTATTTGAAACTTGAAGTATCCTGAAAACATGTTTACTTTGCTCATAATAAATGAATAAGACCGAAACTTTTTGATTGCAAAAATATAACATTAATATTTCAGGTAAATATCGAAAGTATTGACAATAGTAGTTGCAGTATTCTTTAAATAAACTTAATAGGAAAACCTTGTGAATGAACTACCACAACAATTATGAAAGGAATCTGCAGAAAAAAGCCAGTTGTGAGAGGTCGACAGTCGGGTTTTAACCGTCGCGTGTGACGTCACGGCTGTAGTACGTAACGTCGAGTGGCTCAGGGAAAATGCATTGGAGAGTTCTTGGAATACTGTTGATATCAGCTGATCGATTGTGTACGATTTTTACCTGTAATTATTAATTTGGTAGACTAATGGTATATGTGGAGGTTAACACGCATTGTGAGGCCGTAATGTATGTAATTTTATAACTTAGAGTCAGAAACTATGGTAGATTTTTTGCGTTGACCGATAAATATGTAATGTTCTATGGTCATACAGACATTTGTATTGTAAGGGATGGATTCCTTGTGTTATTATTTCGATGATGACGATAATCAACACAAATTATCTTGTTGCAAATTTGAAACGAACTTGCGTTTACAGCCGGTTCCACATTTACTCAGCCACGTAATCTTTCAAAAAATACCAAGAAAATTATAACAAGCTCAAAATACACAAATTCTCAAATACTTGTACACCTAATGACATACAAATAGTATCTTGCCAACTCGCAACACAATATATTTACCCCGATACGCGTAATGTTACGTCCTACTCGGCTACGTCATTTACCTGTGTTTTGGCACTGCATGCTCCCGGGATCTTCCCATTACAGAATGATTCATAATATAGCCCTGTTTGTAATTTTGTGATTAGAAATAAGGTTTTATACATCGCAATGCTATTGGATGTTTCTTGCGAGGCTTTGGGATCGATTCCTGGCTGATTAATATTCTATTATTTTAATCACGCAGTAAAATGTCAATTTCGCTGTAGCACTAATTCATTTTTACAATTATCTATGAATTATTTCTTATTTGAACTTTATCTCAAAGTCTTTATATTTATAAGGTTAGAGGTAGACCTCAATCCAGCAATAATTTTTATTCGTATCTGGTATTAATAAACAGAAAATATCCCTCGGGCTTTATATATAAATAAATAGTAATAACACACAAAGCACTTCCTGCCTTAACTTTCCCAAATTCCTCAACAATAATCCTTAGTTAAATTGAGATAAGCTTACCGTAGTACGTGTTAACTGTTAAGTAACTGCGAGATAGCGTTATCTACCAGATTAACTCGCGAGACTAACTTGCATCACCAACCCGAGTAGCAATTGGATTGTTAGAGATAAATAATAATAAATAAATACACCCAACAGTCACATACATAGTCCTGACCCCACACTAAGATCAAGTCTTGTGTCGTGGGTATCAGGAACTATGAGAGACTTTTCAGTCTCACAAACACCCAGACCCGAAACAAATACTTGTGGTATTAATTAATGATCATTTAATCATTTATTTATGAAAAATATGATTCAAACTTACATCATAGGTACGCCATCACGTTTACAATAGGAAGTACCTATTTATAATTTTACACAAATAAATCGAAATATGAACCAGTATCAAACTATGAAAAAAAATTAAACAATTATAAAAAATATAAAAACAATAACCTCCGTGGCGCAGTTGTTTAAAACGCTGCCTGTGAAACGAGAGGCCGCGGGTTCGATCCCCGCACCAGAACAAATAATTGTGTACCGAAGGTATTTGTTTCGGGTCTGGATGTTTGTGAGACCGAAAAGTCTCTCGTAGTTCCTGATACCCACGACAATAGACTCGCTCTTAGTGTGGGGTCAGGAGTATGTATGTGACTGTTGGGTGTATTTATTTATTTTTAACTTATACCACTCGTAGTTCATTGGCCCCAAAGACTCGAGATATAAGAAGGGGTGGTCTATTGCCATCATCAGTTTTTCTAAGGCCCAATGTCCCTTTAGCCCTACTATCGTTTACCCTTTTTTCCCTCCCCTATACACTCTCATAGAACTGGTGGCATTTTGCATCCAAACATATTTTGTGCTAATTAGGAGAGGTAGTGATATTGTCTACAATATACGCCATTGTCAATTCAATGCAGACACGTTGCATATAAAAATGTACTAAAAACAATACCTAGGCAAAAAATAACATTATTATTGCTACATAAAAACGCATTACGATTGTGTTAACGTATGTTGGAATAGTAGAAAGCGCGGTTAAGTTTGAAAATACTCGGCGCCTCGTTATTGTGTGTTAATTAATAATTAACCTCAGGGTTCGCATGTAGATAGTGATGAGACAAAATACGGTACAATAGATAATATACAATAGATATCTTATATAAGTCAATTTAATTTGTGTTTGGTATAATGATAGGCTTCTAGGTTCAGTGCACAAGATGATTTGTGTTAATTCCTTCTAGCGCCCGTCAAATTACCTGAGACGGCGCATTGGATAAGTACTAATTTTGTATAGAAAATGATCTGATGTTCGAAATTGGCACAGAAAATAGTATCAATTTAGAAAATCTAATTAGTAGTACTATATTTTGCAATAACTCTAAAACTATTAGCTTAAGAGAAAATTAGAAAGTGATGACTGTTTCCTTGCGATAAATAAATTAATTGCAACATAATTTTAAATAAAAAAATAAAAACCGACTTCAAAGTGCCACTACAAAGTAACAAATAATATATATTTCATCGTACTAGTACCCAATGGTTAATGTTCTTATTGACTTGACTAGCTAACAAATCTTAAATACTTAATATTTTGAAGGCGGGTCGCTAAGTGCCGAACATGTACGCCTTACGCTTAATATTAATTTGTGTAAGTAATTATAGCGTAATACACGCAAGATTTACACGGAATTTTAATTTGTCTTAATATATCAGGCCGTAATCGTCCACTGTTGAGCATGGGACACAACATACCTTTTCTTGTACATAAAGGCCTTTATGTCATGCAGGTTTCCTGACTATGATTGAAATATATCACTGTTAAAGAGTTTGGTAATTGAATATCATCAACACACACCGATAATTCCGGAGGTGTATACCCTGGAATTATAACCGAGACGGTGGTCAACCGTCTCGTGGATCATATCTAGATAATTATCAACAGGCTACCACACACATGTAAGACACATAGAAATTCTATCAAAACTTCAATAAATTTACACGTAGGATTAGCACATTATATTCATTTGTGTTTAATTTACTTATGTGCCTTTCTGAGCCAACATTGCAGGATCTACATGTAATATCAAACGGTGTAACATTTGCTTAAATTTATACGTGTTTGATATTTAGCGACCCGCCTTCAAAATATTACGTATTTAAGATTTGTTAGCTAGTCAAGTCAATAAGAACATTAACCATTGGGTACTAGTACGATGAAATATATATTATTTGTTACTTTGTAGTGGCACTTTGAAGTCGGTTTTTATTTTTTTATTTAAAATTATTTTATTTGTCCCTTTTTAGTTTTGATAGGCATCGTAATGATGAGAAAGATGATCATGATATAATCAAAACGATGTCTTTAAAATTTACGAATTCTTCAGACCAAACATGATATTATTGCTGTGAAATTATGAGAAGATTGTAAGTCATTATAATCGTGATATCCGCCATTGTTAGACACTGACCAGGTCGGATTCTCTTAGTTTACGTCGGTAATTTACGTATCTATTTCTCTCACTCTCCCTCTTCTTCACCTACTGTTTATAGTAAAACTTTTATATTGAAAACTGAAATTAATTGTATCTACTATCTACCCCCCCCCCCCCCTACACGCCTTTCTCCTTTTAACCCCCCCTTTGTAGTAACACACTTATACCGAACCAGGTGCAAAAAGAATTATTGCTGTACCGTTCAATTTTGAGGAGTTCTGCTCTTCAAGTCCGAAGATATTCATCAGGTCTTCACCATTATTTAATGACAACAATCTAACATATCATACTTGTCGACAAAATAGTTTATTTTTAATCGTTTAAGTACTGCCAGAGATATTGAGTATTTACATTAGTATCTATTTTCTCCCCCCCCCCCCTACACCCCTTCCCCCTTTTAAGCCCCCCTTTGTAGTAATTCGCTTATACTGAACCAGGTGCAAAAAGAATTATTGCTGTACCGTTCTATTTTGAGGAGTTCTGTTCTTCAGGACCGAAGATATTCATCAGGTCTTCACCATTTTTTTATGGGACCAACCTAGTATATCATGCTTTTCGACAAAAAAGAAAGTTTTGAAATCGGTTCCCTAATACCAGCGTAATCGAGTAACAAACATACATAAAAAAAAAAAAAAAAAATTCAGTCGAATTGATTACCTCCTCTTTTGAAGTCGGTCAAAAAAACTTTCCCATAAAGGCGTTAATATTCACAAAGTTACTTTTCGAACCTTAAATTATGAACAATTACATCGTTACTTCGTATCTAATTTTATGGTTAAAATCTTTTAAAACAATCTGAAATCGGATTTACTAGCATAATATTTACACCTGCACGCCTTCAAACACACGCGTTTGCAAATATTTATCAATACGTGTATTTATAGCGCAACATAAATAAAAAACAACAGGAAATTAATTGGGCAATATCGAGGCGTATTAGTTGGCAGTTCTTCAACACTAAGGCACTGTGTACACAGAGCAAGTTTAATTAAAGACACCTGTCGAATTCTATGAAATTTACAATGGCGGCAACTGAAAAGTGTTGCTGAAACTGGCAACGTTTAACGAAACCTTTCTTTTTATTCAATATGTCCGGCAAACAAGCAAACAGGACACATGATGGTAACTACCGCCCATGAACTTCCACAAAGCTGGGATCATGGATATGTTGCCGTACCATCAAGTCGGGAACTTTTAATATTTACAGTTTCCTTCAACTAAATTTGCTCTGTGTGCACAGCGCCTAATGGTACTACTGTCCATTCTTGTTCGTGATTCACGTCGGCATTGTCAGTTGTCAGTCGTCAATTGTCATAGGTTAATCGATCATCGGAAATTTTTGCAAAAGGTCGATGCCTCATGACGCTAAATCGATAGAGTGATCGATTTAGTTTGACTGAGTTGGAATAAAAAATTTGGACGATTGAACGCCTTTATTTGTGTTATTTATTTTAGAATATAAATAACACATATTTAGGTTTTGATAATCTGGAAAGTCTTAACGAATGTTGTTCAATTTGCACTAGTAATAGTACTAATAAACTAATTCAATTAAAAAGTAAATGCGCTATATTTTAAGAAATGTGTAACGCAATAAAATCCTCGATAGTTTCTTTTAAACTCAACTGAAAACATTCTACAAAACAACAACAAAAAACGCTTAGTCACAACTCTGGTTATAGCATGACGTAACATAAAGCCAGAAATTGTGAATTCAATTATGAATCTCGCCGTTGTAAAGTTTGGAATTTATTACGGTAAACTTGGCACGTTCATTATAAATACTAGTTTTATATCATTTGTTTTTATCACATGGCAAGGAAACTTTCCGTCTAGCGAACATCACTGAAGACCATGATGTTTCAACAGAGAGGCGGGATGAGAGCGACGAGTCTTTGTACGAGTCAGCTGATGGACACAGCGACGTGATATCAGCCAGTGATGATGCCTTACCCAGGCTCAAAACACCAACAATCAGCAAAGAGTCACTCAAACTCGCGGTCACTGACGAGGAAGTTGAGACGAAAGCGAAAAAATGCCACAGAAAGACCATGTCCCTCTCAAACCCACTGGAAATCGTCAAGAACCTTGGCGATGACTGGTTTGAATCGGCTAAAAAAGAGCATTTTGACAAAAAGAAGTCTAGAGAGAGTCTTTGGAGCGAAGATGATAGGGAATCTATGCACGGTTCTACTATGAGGTTGGATCAGATAAGGAAAGATAGTAAAAAGGACAAAAACCAACCCACTAGAAAGATCAGTACAACAGACCCTCCTAAAAACAGAAAAACTAGTAAAGGTTCCTCTGGTGCTCTCAGTTTCTTAAGAAGAAGGAAGACGCCGACATCGACAGTGAAACCTGCAGAGTCAGTACAAGAAGACGAGGTCAAAGTACTGACTATTGACGAGATATTGAACTATACAAAATTATTCCTAGAAGGGGAGAAAAGGCACTCCTCTCTCTACGTCACCCAACCCCCAGTAGAAACTGATACGGATGACGAACCACCAACCCCTAAACAGATAGCAGAGCACAGAAGACGATTAAGCAGACAGACTTCTAGAAGTAAGAGTAAAGCAAGAGGAAAGAGTCAGTCTCTCAAGGTGAATACTCTAAGGAAATCCCACAGCGGGACGTTGAAGAAGGGAAAGAAGAAAAGTGTGAAGACGCCATCTGGCGGTAGAAGCAGGCAGGCGAGCGTGGTGGAGCAAACGCCGATAGTCAAGAAGAAGAATACTGATTCGCTAAAGCAGAACTCTTGGCTGTTCAGTTCGACTAGTAGAGGTGAGTGATTTTTTTTGTAATCTTGAAGGCATTTTATCAAATTGTTACGTTGGAGATTTATTTATATGGTAATGTCGCGATTCTGTTAACGATATTGTGTATGTGTGTTGTTTCATAAAGATACAACATATTTTAAAACGGAGATCCGTAAAAAAATTATGGAACTGTATCGAATAACATTATTTTTACTTATTGCTGCAGCGAAATCTATCTATTTATCTATTCAGCCACAGAAAATCCACTGTTGAACATAGGCCTGCAGAGAAATATTTATTTCAAATTCAATTCTTTAAAAATCATTTGATCTTCATCAATCTGTATGCAATCTTCATTGCAAATCTTAAGATGATAGATAAATAGATATCTAATTTTATCGTTCCGTAAATAGCTGTCTACGTACCCTTCTTCAAGATTACTGTATGATCTGTTATCCACCACTATGTCAAGTTTTTCTTCATCATCTCAAATTATAAAATCCCCCGTCAGTAATAATTTCGCATTGTTCTCACAACAACAGTTCATGTGAAGTTGATAATCGTTATCTGCGCACTTCCAGTTGATAAGTGACCCGGCGTTGTCGCTTTACCGCTAGTATTTCGAATTCTGGGTATTCCGTGACCTTACCATGTAATGTTGATCAGGGTACTTCTAAAGCTTGAGTTGAAGTTTTATTATCTTGACCTACGTGTATCAGCTGAGTTGGATATAACATGTTTAGCAAATCCCAATTCCCAGGGTACAATTCAGACTTCGGAGTCATGTGCGTATAAGTCAATTACCTCGTAATTTAACGGTAAAGGAAAACATCGTGACGAAGCCTGCATACCATGGAGATGTTCACAATAATATTATGGTATGTGGAGTCCGGCAACCAGCATAAGGCAGTTGAGAGGATATATCCTAAGCCCTCTCAAACTCTTGATTGTAGAAAAGTCGTGTACTCAGGAGTGGGCGTATATAGGCTCAGTGTCCCATATAATACGGTTTCGGTTTTATCTTGTGTGTATCCGAAGACAATCAGGCTTACATAATCGTAATGGTGTCTAAGATTTACGCGGATGTTACACATTCGGAGTCCGCCCCGTGACCACGAAAGCTGTAAAGCAAAAATTAAACCAAATCGCGATAAAATCCGTAAAAACTCGTTTTATTTCAATTACATAATTGTGTCTGTAAATACTCTATCTGAACTGCCCTGCTCCTTACCACTGGGTGCATTGTTGTGCACTGGTATAAAAGAAATTACGGATTACCATACTGACTAGTTGGAACCAACCTCCATCGACCACCTTCCTGCAACCTTGAATTCTATATACACCAGTAAAAATCTCCAGGTTTATTTGAAACTGGAATGCCACGGACTGCTGCAGCAGTTGACATAAAATGGTTAGTAGCGTAGTAAACTCAGTCGTTAAACACAACACTGGCGTGTTAAACTATAGTGTCGTGTTTAAAATACATTTGTACTGCTTTATACTGCATACATTGTAATATTTATAATGGACTAGCGGTAAGATCCGGCTTCGCCCGGGTGCAGATAGTTTTTGAGTTCAGACCACATCAACAACATATTATTTCGCGTACTAACTGTTTTATATTTCAACTCAATGTGACTGCCGTCGACTATATTGTTTTTTCCGTCCCGTCCCGTTCTGTCCCATGACTAACAGCATGCAATCCTGTCCTCTTCTGTCCTGTGCCATCCAATAAAATTTTTGAGAGTAACAATTTGAGAAAAAAAATAACTTTCTTTCTCTGCGAATGTCTTACTTGTCCTTAACCCGCAACGATATTAATGAAATAGTAAAATGAATAAGATTTTTTCATTTTTTCCGTAGCTAAGATGGAGACGAAATTATGAACTAGACAGTTTATAACCCGGTGACTGCCTCGGTGGCGTAGTTGTATTACGGTACGACTACAAAGCTGAGGTCTCGGGTTCGAATCCCGGGTCGGGCAAAGTGGTATTGGGTTTTTCTATTAATTATCAGCCCGGAGTCAGGAATTTGTGCCCGATATGGCGATAGGCTCGCCCCCTATCACATAATGGGACGGAACATACAAGGTGAAATGTGGGTGTCCTAGTGGCGCCTCTGCCTACCCCTTCTGGGATAAAAGCGTGAGTTTATGTATGTATGAGCTTATAACTCTTCTGACATTATGCGTGACTTTATAAATAATGTTTATAAATGTCACACAATGCCGTCATTATATCAAGTAGTATCGCTCAACAACTATTAATAACCATTACGGGTATAATGTACCATTTAGACGGTGACCAATGGAAACACTCGTATAGGTCGAATGCGTTCTTTAGTAGTTAGGTGTGGTCGCGTTTGGGTTGAAAAGGTATTATTGTAACTTAGTATTTATTGTGTACATACTGTAGCTTTGGGAGGGTTAGGCAGAGGCACCACAAATACTGAACACATTTTGTAAAAAATATTGGCACCTTCAGATCTGATACAAGTGATGAGTTAGAACCAAAAATCTTATATAATAAATAAATAATAAATAAATACACCCAACAGTCACATATGTACATAGTCCTGACCCCACATTAAGATCAATTAAGTCTTGTGTCGCAGGTATCAGAACTATGAGAGACTTTTCGGTCTCACAAACACCCAGACCCGAAAGAAAACACGACCTTTAAAACAGTGATGCGACTGAGCTGAACTTCAATAATATTTTATGCTCATTTAATTGCTAAAGTCGTCAATTTTATTCTCATAAATATTCACGGTCGCAGATTAAATCATTTGAGGAAAATATCTTTAACAAACAGGATAAAGAAGCGTTATTATTTCAGTTTGATATTGCATGGTGGAAAAGCATTAATTTAGAATATATAAAAATACGCTCATAAATTGACTGTTTCCGGGGAAACATTTCTTTTGGGTATTTCCAAGAGGAATTTTTAATTTAGTTTCGGTGAGATTATTCCTAATCATACTATAAAATATGTAATAGACTTGGAAGCCTTCATGGTGCATTTGGCTGTGAAAAGAAAAGTCACGGGTTCGACTCCCGACGTCGCTATTGATGTAAGTGTGATCCGTATGTATTTGTTTCGAGCCTAAGACCTTATGTTGTGAGATGGAAAATTTTCTCGTAGTTTCGGATATCCACGCCAGAAGACTTATCTGATTTGGGTTATGACTATGTGTGTTGGTTGTATTAATTTATTCATACTAATATAACCAACGCGAAAGTTACTTTCATTATTGATCCTCATTCATATAATAATGTTTTTGTATAAAAGTAATAAAGAGATAGATCTGTATAAAAGGTTTGCATACGTTTTCAAACGCGCTGACGTCATTAATTCAACAACATGCATTAATAAAGCTCCCATCGACCCACACTAGTAAAGAATGAAGAATGCGTGAACTTTCGACTTTCATAAAAATTCTTAAGTTTAAATCTCGAAGTTAATTCCGACTAATCACAGTTCGGGTCCAAAGTGACGTCACACAAACCGTTCGATCCCATTCCAAATTCAAATAGTTATCGTGACAATGGCTTGTAACAAATCACGGGGTTAGGAGCGCGTCGTGGATATAAAAAAAAAACAAAATGAGGCAAAGAAAGAGACAAAGTGACTAGTTAAAATTCGAGAATACTACATTGTTACCAATTACCGTAGATTGTCACACTCACACTGTAAAGTTGCTATTTTTAAAGTATATCATCGCTTAATTGAATAATAAGTATGTTTATTCGTAAAGGGAAATAATATCGCATCGAATATAGGTATATTTACCTTATAATCAATCTATAACAAAATTATATTCAAGAGCTTAGCTAATTACTATGTTAGCAACTTTACAAAGGGCGATAAGTACACATTTGACGTTTCAAAATTATTGCTTCAGAGGTATCGCTATAATAATTTTCATACCAACTAGTTGATTTTTTTCTATTGAAATTACTTATATCCCGTTCGCTTTAAGTATTTCCAACAGTAACATCCAGTATGTTATGCTATATATCCTCGCGGCGCCGCCATTGGCCGCGTTCTGTGATCCGCATTAGTGATGCCCTGCGCGCCCGCATTCCTGGCTCGGTCAGTGTGCCGACTGGGTGCACTGTCTACTATGCACTGTGTAGTAGGGTCCTGGGTTAGTCTTTATAAAGGAGTTTATATCGGTTGTAGTTGGTGATCATCTGACGTCATGCATGTTTGAATTTTAAAATGGGATTTGACATTGAAATAGTGTCTGATAATTTCTACGAGGAGAGAGCCCAAAAAATCTTTATCATTAGTATTCTATTATATTCTATGCGATATTAGCGAAAGATATACAGACCGCAATTCTTATATATTTGTCTTGATAAATGAACTGCTTCCGTAGGACAATCTTTCCTTGCTAGTCTTAAACGAATTCGTGGTCAGATTTAAGATTCGTATTATTTGACAGCCTTCGTTATGTAGTTCGTTGAAAGTCAGCTGTGAATAGAGAGATTGCAGGTTTGATCCTCGTAACGGGGCAAATGTTTGTATGTCGCACAAATATTTGTTTCGGGTCTGGTTGTAGGACTGAAAAAATTCTGATACCTATGACAAAAGTCTGTATCTTAGTGTGGGGTCAAGATTCGGGATTATGCGTGTGACTGCTGGTTTTATTCATGATTAATTCTGTTTCTCATTCACCCATATAACCCCTGTTGCCTAGATTATAAATAACACAGGCATTATTGCATTTCTGTCGATGCACTTCGCGGGCAGATAAAGGTAATAAACACAGTAAGACGGTGTCTGCAAGGCGCGGTTTTATGGCAGTTCGTCATAGCTGGACACTGTGTGACTAATATTTTGAATAATTTGCATATACCTACTTTCCCTGGTTATACAACACTTTCTTAGTTTATTGACGATTTCAAGATAATTTTTGTTCAACTTTTATTCCATTAGTAATAAGAATTTTACATTGAGGTTTCAGCTTGGAAACCCAAATCTATAAAGGGTACCTACCCGTAAAGTTTTCAACATTTTTTAAATGGTTCTCAGAATCCAAGGATTTTAGGTATCACAGCCTTCGAGTCTAAACAAATATTTGTATAGGTACGGAGATCGAACCCGCAACTCTTTATTTCAATCTGTTTCGTGCCAATTAAGTCGGAATTTAATCAAGACCTTCCTATACCCGAAATTCAAGTCCAGTATAATCACCATAATTTGAAACTATAACTCAAGTCGATACGCGTTGAAAGCCCCACCACCCGAGCGACTCAAATATATCATCCAAAAATAGCCCCAACCGGGAATCAAACGGCGACAATGCGCGCGCGCCGTTTCTGTCGCGTGACTCACTCGAGGGCACACCCGCTCTTCCGGCGACTCACGACTCATTGGGAAGGGGGAGGTTTGAGGAGGGGGGAGGAACTAATTCTGAAGAATTGAGGCTATAATTAAAACTTAGATGTGTCGTTTGTAAGTGGGTGGAGTTCGTTGAAAGAAATGTTGGAAATGTATGGATTTGTGATACGTTTGGATGTTGATGAATGGGAGACAGAGGATCGAGGAATGATTTTGATTAATGACAGTGCAAAATAAATTTAATATCAATTGATTGCTTTTTTATGCCTCTGGATGTTTTGGCAAATGTGTGTTAGAAAAAGGTTTATCGAATTTTGTAATCTCTCGCCAATCGAGAACATTTTGCGAACCATTTCTAAATGTGAATCCACTTCTGTGGGACATTGGTAAGTTATGAACCCTGGCCGTCATAAAAATTATAACTAGGTGTCTTATTAGTCTAGTTTGGGGTTAGCGACCTGTGTACAAAACCCATGATAAAAACATTCGTGACTAAATAGATTTGTGTCAAATAATGTTTTAAACACGCATAAAATATCTTGAATACATAAAAAACATGGTCTGTCTTGTTTGACACAATTATGTCGGACTGTTAGGAACCGAAAAAAGATCTCGGAATATAGAAATCTAAAATATTTCTCTATTTGCTTTGATATGACAGTTTGACAGTTTTGGTTTCGCGTCTGGATCTTTGTCATATCGGAGAGTCTCGTAGTTCGCGATACCTACGTCACAAGACTCAATCTCAGCGTGGGGTCAGGACTATGTATGTGACTGTTAGGTGTATTTATTTATTTTGACTACAAAATGCAACAGCAAATATGCTACTTAGGGTCAGGATTCTACGACATTCTAGTACACCGATTGAGCCCATTCGCATATAGCTTTAAAGAGCTACACTAAGCCTCAATTTATTTAAAAGATCAAGAGAAAATGTAAAAAATAGAGTAAACCCGGATTCCACCGTTAGTATAATAATGTTTTATTACATTTTATTTATGAAGGAATGTGGGTCGAGTTTATTTTCAATTTATTATAAAACTATGAGCGATGACCCGCGCGCCGCTGAGTGACCTTATTACCAAACTATCGCGTTCCTAGCTTCAAATCGCATGCGACTATGTTGATTTCCACTGGGATTACAAGGCAATGTGGAGTCTACTATCAATATGTCTGGACTGCCTCTGTTGAGAAGCAGACTGTAAAACGAGAAGCCGCAGGTTCGATTTCTGAAAAAAATCTGTGGATTTTTTTTATTATTTGATTTTGTGGGCCCCTATAAATGTCTTACCTGATGCGGGATGGCATGTGAACACCGCAGCCCATGATCACCTGCAACACTAAGACGTAGGTGTCATGCCCGTTTCTCCAAATGGGAAGGGTAATTGACGGAAGGAGAAAAGGGGTATGAAGGTTCCGCCTATTTTACTCATTGACTGAAACTCGACAGCATGGCGTCAATTCATACGATTTTATTTGATACAATTCGTTAGTCATACTGGTCCGTTCCTACTGTAAATACGTTTTTCACAGGCAGTTTTAAAAGATTTTGTCTCTTTCTAAAGACTTTTGAATTCAGTTTGAGCGAAGAAGACAAAATATTCGATAACTAAAATAGTTTTTAAATCTATTTATGAATAAGGCCGTTAGTGTTCAACATACAACATACTATGTTGAATATGTAATACAGTTATAATAGAATCATCAATGATGCAAGTTTTTCCAATAATATTTTTCTCACGTAGTTACATCTCTTCGTTTGTATGAATGTCGAGCATCTGAATAATTTCCTTTAGTAACCATCGGAGGGTGAATCATCGGTAATGTAATTGATGTTTATGAAAAACCAGTTTAGCTAAATCAATAAAAAAATTAGCTAAACCGGTAAAAAAATATTATATTGTTTATTATTAATTATATAATATTTTTTTTTACCGAGCATTAAAGGAAAATAAATAAATTTACCCAATAAACAAATCTTGTGTCTTGGCGATTAAAAATTACGACAGACTTTTTGGTTTAATAAACATCCAGGCCTGCAACAAATATTTATTGGTCACACAAACTTTGTTATAGAATGGAGGTCGAACCCGCAACATCCCATTTCAAATGCGATTTCTCACTACTGTAAAAATTCTGAAGACACGTTTTTTACCAAACACTTCACTTAAATCTCTAAATTCGGATTTCTCATCACAAAACCATAGCAATATTATTCCTCTAAAGCTTTAGTTCTTGAGAGTCAAAGCCGCGTCACCCACCACTTATTTCGTGGTAATAACGAAACATCTTTGTTTTTATATTAGAACACATTCATGCGCAACATGGGCTTAGTTCAATGAATATTGCAACTTATGACTCGTCACAGTTAAATATGCATGCAGCAGTGCAAGTCAAATATTGACAATCAGGACAAGTTGTTGTCTATGATTGTTTTTTTACGCATAGATTAACTTTTAATTTTAAAAGTGAGTGTGTATTGTATTTGTGGTCTGTCCAGCACTAGACCTTAACTTATCTAATGATCTATTTGAGTAAAGTGGGATGTGTGCAGCAGTGAGATATCTTAATTTTGTTTTTATTTGTATGACAACTAAAACCTTGCAGGAACATAGGTTTGAAAAGTTTATAGTATTATCGATATATTTTTTTACAAATGGATTCACAATTCGAAATGTTTAGGAAATAAATAAGACAAATGTATGATCTATAAATAAAAGAATCAATCTTTCACAACGACATGCCCATCTCAAGAAGTGGAGGCGTAATAACTAGGTGTCACCCATTCAAATCCGTCCGTTGCGTGGCGATTGAATAACATTCAAACTTTCGCATAATCAGTATTGTTTCCACGTACAATAACACTGTTTGCATTCAAATCAGAGTTTTTATGAGAAGTGACGTCATAATAAAAACCACGAAAGATTAATAAGAGGGGACTCTGGACAAAAAGTGTGTAAAAAAAAGAGCGGTACTTGTTGTTGTTTCTTTCTTTATCATTCCAACGCAGTCACAGTATCTTCCCTTTCACTCTACTGTGTTCCCGGGGCCTGCTTGGACTGCCTCGGTGGGTTAGTTGTATTACGGTACGATTACGAGGTCTCGGGTTCGAAATCCGAGTTGGGCAAAGTGATATTGGATTTTTCTATTCAATATTAGCCTGGAGTCAGAAGTTTGTGCCGGATATGGCGATGAGCTCGCCCCCTGTCACATCGTGGGACGAAACACACAAGGCAAAACGTGGATTTCATGGTAGCACCTCAGTCCACCCCTTTTGAGAAAAAAGGGTGGGTTTATGTATGTATGTTTGGTACATACAGTGCGCATAGATGTTGTTCGCAAATATCGCTTCAGTATAGAACTTCAATGGCATTTTTTGTGCTTTGACATGGATTTCTTTTCGGTTCGTTTTAATTAGTATCAAATGTCTTAGACAAAAAAATGTGACATTGTCGCCGAATTTATTGCTAATATTACTATGTAGATGTCTTTTTTGTATCATTCGGATTTCCTTGTTACATTAATTTGATACCGTGTACAGTTATACTTTATATTATGAATGCAATAATACATTTATTATTGGTTTCTTTCACACGGAGTAACGGATCGACATATTTTTGCACAGCGATAGCTTATGTACCGAAAATTTTAGTCCTTATATGTCATATCTAAAGTGTCATTCTATGAGAAGTCACATATTAACTCACGCTGTTATCCCCAAAGAGGTAGGCCGACAAATCTTGGTTTGCTGGGCTTATTACCGCCCAAAGATTTAATTGAGGATTAGCTTCAAATCTATTCGTCATGCCGGATGCAATTTAATCCTGCCTATTTTTTTATTTATTAAACAGAAAAAATAATACAAATACAGTGCTCGATGTGGAAAGCGATCCCGGGATCTTACAAGATCATAGCTCATGCACGCATCAACTTGACTATTCATTCATTCTGCTTAGGCGGCCAGTGCCAGGGTCCACCGAATCCACCTTCCGAATGAGTCTCCTCCATTTCGCCCGGTTTTCGCATCAACTTGACCATTATTTATTATTTAATTTGTCTAGTAAGTGTGCTATTCGGGCTAACATTAATATCCTAACATCCTAAAAACATGATGTGTTAATTAGCGCGGGAGTTGACACACTGCTAACTTCGCTATTCCACTATGGCGGGAGGTGACGCGGCGATGAGCTCATCTCTAATTGCGGGTATTAATTTGCATCGACACCGGCCCGCTGCAGCGTCGTGGATCTAGCACATGTTAGTATCAGTAACAGCCCATATACGTCCCACTGCAGGGCAGACAATTTTCCCCACATCTTTGGCTTCCTCGATTATACCGTTGGCTATCATGTACTAAAAGGTTTTTATTTCATAACAATGTATGAATGTAGTGGACGTTGGAAGCGCGTTTCCGCATGGTGTCAGCGCTCGGGATATGGTCGTGATAACACTTATCTGCGTGTGACATTGAACTGGGCCCGACTGGCGCGGCGCTGTGGCGCTGTTTGTGCGAGATCTCTTAATTCATACTCTAGGAACGATATTGTAATTGCACATTGCCGAAAATAGGCTGTAATTAATTAATTAGTACACCCAACAGTCACCTACATAAGACCCCACAGATGCTAGTCTATGTGTCGTGTATTAGAAACTACAGAGGCGTTTTGGTTTCAAAACTCCCAGACTTTGGTCACGGTGCGGAAATGGGAATCTCGTTTCACAGTCGGATCACAACCAACTGCGTATCGAATAAATAAATAATAAATAAATACACCCAACAGTCACATACATAGTCCTGACCCCACACTAAGATCGAGTCTTGTGTCGTGGGTATCAGAAACTACGAGAGACTTTTCGGTCTCACAAACACCCAGACCCGAAACAAATACCTGTGGGTCACACAAATATTTGTTTCGGTGCGGGGATCGAACCCGCGGCCTCTCGTTTCACAGGCGGCGTCTAACCAACTGCGCCACGGAGGCTGGAAGATAAATTAAAACACATATCTTCTCTCAAGAAATGTTTTTTTTTTCCCTAAACGTGGTTCATTCATGAGTTTTTTATTGTTTATCTATTGGATGCTACGAGCGATTGAAACACTCATTTAATGTAATGACTGAATCTGTATTTTTATGTTAATGTATTGTATAATATTTATTCTGATGACACTCATTTATTCGCATAATTAGTTTGTAATGTCGCAGGAACAACACAAGTATATAGTTTCAAAATCGACATTGCGAAAAAACAGAAAAGCCACCTTGCGTCGAGAAGAAGAAACTTTAGTTTATACACTTTATCCGTAAGATGGCGCTGTAAGATACATCAGCTGTTTGCATGTTAACGTTGCCTTGCCAATAGATGGCGTAACCATATAATTATGATTTGTTTTTGCAGGAGATTCAAGGAGAGAGGGATCCACAGATGAACCTACTGCTCCCGACGCAGACGTCGACACGAGCGACGCTAACACTAAGGAACCTGACAAGGATAACAAGTTAGTATCACTTTTTTTTAAATTAAATTCTTTAGATTAAGTCAAACGTGGAATAGGATTATAACCCCTCCGGTTTCCATGGAGCTCATACTAGGCTCCCGGACAAGATTTATGTGACAGCTCTCTATTATTCTCTATTGTGTAGACTATTGTGTAGAGCTGTCAAAAGTCTATTGTCTATACATGGACACCCGAGGGGATAATATGAAACTTAAAGGTTGACAGACTATGACAAGTATTTTTATAAGAGTGGAGTGGAGAATGATGGTTTATTCAATACAGACATGGTGTTCTAAAATTGGAAATTATCTCATTCGTTCGCCAATTTATTAATATGATTTATTAACATTCATGCTCAAAAATACAAATAGTAGCAACTGGTAAATATTATTATGTTGTTTTATTGAGTATTTCTGTATCCATTTATACATTAGTATCTCTACTCCCCGCTAGATGGCGCTGCTCTCTGGTTATAATTCACTTTCACTAAATCAAATCTACCTTTCTTTGAAAATCTCTCACTTTATTGACCATACAAACATAAATATTCACCAGATTATATAACCTGTTGTTTGTACAGTTGGCGCGCCCCCCTGGGTGGCGGTCGCGGGGTGAATCGCGCCGAGAGCTGTCGCGAGCGCGACGCGCCTCGCCGCGGCAAGCACCGCAACGCCAGCGACCCCAACCGACTCACCGCGCACAACAACCAGTGAGTAATACAATACTGTATCTAGGTTCGAATCCCACGAAAGAAAACTATAACTAATAATTTCTGTTGTACATGTTGGTTTATTTTGGTACTTGGGCCGGTCAAGATGGTCCTACATAATTATAAAAATAAAACATTTGTTACGTGAACACAGTTAGTATTTGCGAAAGTAGCGCCATCTGTCGGACGGGGGTTTTGTATAAATCTAGCATGATGCTCAAATGCTGGTCTAGGAAGTACCAAAAAAACAAATTTAGTCCCTTTGTAGCCAAATAAAATAGGGATATATTTTGATTTTTGAGTTGTGTAGATATTGCAAGAAAGAACCGCATAACATCCATTGGTCTACTTCCCTTTTTGTACTTCAACGATCTACTTTAATTACTTCACGTAATTTGAGTAGAGGTTAGACTTTCAAAATACCTTCGGCATATCATAGATGGAGATAGTGGCACATTTGACCAGTATTATTTTACTAGTATTGCTTGCGGCTTCGCCCGCGTATAAGTATATCCGAGATGGAAGTCCTGTTATATATTTTCCAGGGATAAAGAGTACCTTATAGCCATCCTCGATAAATTGACTTCTTAACCCTATTTTCTTTTTAAAAATTCGATTCGTTTCTGTGATTAGCGCGTTCAAACAAACAAACTCTTCAGCTTTGTATATTAGTATAGATTTAACCACGTCTAATAAAGCGAAATGTTTGAGAACAGCTGTCTCAATATAAAAACAGTATTCGTGTAATAACAAGTCACGTAGGCCGAAACGTTTTGTTTTCCGCACCAGAATAGCCTCGCTACAACTATTAATATAACAATAAAATTATGTTTGCGCACGATGTATGCGCCATGCAGATTGTGAAGAAAAATGTTGGTTATGTTGCATCGCGGTTTTTTCAGTAGAGTTAGAAATTTTGGGTATTGTCTGAATTTTTGACAGATTTTGTTTTATGGTAATAGCCAACAAATATTTTTTTAACAGGCAGGTGCCTGACTGTAGGAACTGTCTACCTAGCCTTGTGCAACATGATTGATAAGTCACATTGCGTAGATCTTCACGTATGTATGTGATAAGGGCTGGCAGAGGAAGTAAAATTCATAAATCATATACACATATTGAATAGTTAATGCCCCTTACCAACTTGTTCATCTAACATTTCCAGTCGTTTCACTGAACTTCGTATTGTAACATACACCGCGACATATAGACTAGTAATTCTGTGAGTAATAGGAGAGCATTCCGGGCGTGCCTCTACAGTCTACGAAAATAACGTCGTCTACTGCGCGCACCGACTGTAGCGCAAATGCACTGCAGAAGGGTTGACGGCTTACATTACTGTGCATATACCATACCGCTACGTCAAACTGATCGCACTGACACCTGGTGGTGAGTATAGTGCGGCCCAAGTAGATTACGGTGGTCACCATCCGGGCCGAAGCGAATATCCTACCCTGGGGATAAGCGGGTAAATATAAAGGTTTATTCCATCTTCATCCCCTATAGCCTATCGTATATCACAGCTGGCTTATAGTTTACTGTGTTATTTATTCAGTTTCAGTAGAGTTCATTCCATTATTTTTTGTGGTTTGATTTAAAATAACGAGCCAAAACGTTCTACTTTTCTAATGGGAACTGACGCGAATAGTCACTTAGCACCCAAAGTACAGTGTGATCGGAATAGATAATCCACCAACAAGGGTTGATTACCTCTCTTCGGACGTCAAAATACGAGCTTGAAACCGGCCATAACAATCTGAACCTGAAATTTGAATTTTTTTTGTCAATGTGACAGGTTTTCTTCATGCTTGTACATACGTCCGAGACCATACAAAAATTGCACGAACTGATTTACAGATTTATACTACTATACCTAGCCTTGGGCCACAATAATAAGCCGGATTTTCGCATTATAAATAATATAAATAATTACTTTGTGTTAAAAAAACAGTAATTGTTTGTCAATTATTGTATCGATTAGTTCCCAGAACAAGCCTTCTGTACTATTTTTATTGTGCGAGCAGGATTTACTTTTATTTCACAAACGGCGTCCAAACCATACCGAACAAACAGACTTCGAAACGTCATAAATCCATTCATCATCACACTCGATACTCGATCTTATAAATTGCGTGTTAGAGACTGTATTTCATTTTTTAGTAGAATATTGATGCAACCCGTTAAATTGGGTAAAATGCGTCGGTTTTTGACAAGTCTGTTTATTTTAACGCCTTCGTGATATTCTATTGGTTCGTATTCGTGATAGTCAATTTTTATCGACGATCTCATTGGCTTTACACGTGGATGAAACGTGGTGTTCTAGAATACGATATTGGTTTGACGTATTCGAAAGTTGGAATTAGTTTAAATCTAGATTTAGCTTGAGAATCTACTATCAGTTACTATTTAGTCACTTTGACAATTATTAGAACCATTTTCAGTCTCTGGTAAATATAGAGGTATTCTATATCTATATCAGCCCATATACGTCCCACTGCAGGGCACGGGCCTACTCTATAATCGAGGGAATCGATTGAGAGTGGTTAGGCCATATAGTCCACCACGCTGGCCTAGTGCGGGTTGGCGGACTTACATACCGTAGAAATTCTTTAAAATCGCTACGGTATGCAGGTTTCCTCACGATGTTTTCCTTCACCGTTAAAGTGCGTGGTGATTGACTATCAATACACACATAACTCCGAAAAGTCAGAGGTGTGCCCTGGGATTTGAACCCGCGACCACCGTGGACATGTAGGCAGCCGCGTCTGGTCCGTTACCAACAGGCCACCACGCACTAGAAGGCACGAGGTATTAGAAGTGCCCTTATATTATTATTATGTCATTGTACCACTTTTCCGTATAAGAAAATGAGATAACCATTAATCTTTCATTTTGTCGTTACTGCAGGTTGTTAAATTCTGCCTGCGAAATTTCAATATTTTAATGTGATCGTGAAATATTAGATTCGGTGTTGTGACTTTCTTGGTTTATTAATATTATACATATACCCGACTATCCGTTGCGATACAATTACCTCCCCAATTTACTTCTGTAGAGCTCTGAAGGTTGTACAAAATAGTTTATTTAATTCATTCAGTAATTTTAGTTTGTTGTTGATGTTGCCATTTTAGCGCTGATGTGCGTGTCTGCTAATGTTCAGAGATACGGACTACGGCATTGCGGCAGACGGTAACGATCATCACGGTTTGACGCCCCGAAAACCTTTTTCGAGTACGGTGGTTGTATATTTGTAGGCTTACGGATCATAGATTTAAAACCTATCTTAGTTATCGAATGTTTTGTCCTTTTCGAACGTATTAGAATTCAGTTTGTGCGAAGAAGACAAAACATTCGATAACTAAAGTGGGTTTTAAATCTGTATATGAATAATGCCCTTAGTGTAAAAAGGTTTTGTAATATTTATTGATATTCATGATGTGATAAATAAATAAATAATAACAGTCACATAGTGATGATGATCTTAAGATACGAGTTTTCTTTCATGGTTATGATACATACATAAACATATATGTCACGCCTGTAACCCATAGGGGTAAGCAGAGACTTTGGATCTCCTCTTTGCTCGATGTAATACTACTATCGCGTCCACTTTTATCAATCTCTTCATGCATTCTCGTCGGTTCAGGATACCCTGTGGGTATTAGAATCTACAAAAGACTTTTCAGCCTCAAAATACACTAAATCTAAACTGCAGATAGTTGCAAAACTCTTGCTATGTTCAGCAATGGAAATACTAGGGTTTAAATTGATTTGATCATTACCCCATAGTGTTATCACGCAGAATTCTCCGTATTAGTAAAAACTTCTTATAACTTACTAAATATATTACCCTTCCGGTGTCCAAAAAGCTCATATTAGGCTCCCTATCAAAATTTATGTGACGTTCTCCATTGTTCTCCATTGTGTCGCATCTGTCAAAAGTCTATTGTCTATACATGGACACCTGAAGGGTAAGTTCTAAAACTTAAGCCTGTTTCAAAATACATAAATTTACCGATAACAGAGTAGAAGTGTCGGCAATGCAGCGTAGTGTGAACCGTCGGAGTAAAACAATCGTCGTAGAATCGGACACCGCACGGTAACAAAGGGCTGTTTGACGGCGATGCTCGGAGCGTGCGCAGTGGTTCTCAATGTTTGAGGTGTAGGCCCCTGAGTGTGGTTGTGAAGGGGCTTGATTGTATGTATAAGTAGAAGTGAGATAATATGTTTGATTTTTTTATGTGAACAGTAGCGAAATGCTTACTATTCAAGCTAAAACTTTGATCATGATACATAAGACGTTAGAAACATACGTCAAATTTCTTAAGATACATTTCTAAAAAACTGATATGTACTGTACTGTATCAGCCTATATACGTCCCACTGCTAGGCACGAACCTCATCTACAATCGAGAGTAAGATTTAGAGGGTTTAGGCCCTATAATCCACCACGCTGGCCTAGTGCTGGTTGGCGGACTTTACATACCATAGAAATTTTACAAATCACTATGGTATGCAGGTTTCCTCACGATGTTTTTCTTCACCGTTATAATGCGTGGTGATTGACTATCAATACACATATGACTCCCGAAAAGTCAGAGGTGTGCCCTGGGATTTGAACCCGCGACCATCGTGAACATGCTACCAGTCGCGTCTGGTCCGTTTACCAACAGGCCACATCGCACTTCAAAACTGAAATGAATTTAGTATATTGAATGGTAAACATTTATGTGAATTAAAATAAACATAATAAACAATTTGTTGACAAAGAAAAATGTACTTTAATATTTGGGGGACGTAGCAGTTCTCTGAATAGTAGTAATAATTTTTTTCTCTATATTTCTTGCGAAACGATAACAAAAACCTTTCAAAATAGTGTTTGGACATATCACATTTTTTTGTTTCACTGTAACAACCCTTATTCAGCTTAACCCTATCAAACTTTGAGAGCCGCTGCCTGCCGGTGCTGCCACACTACGAACGCTACAGTGCAGCGGATGTGTTTCAGTTTCAGTTCGTATCGGACCGCGCGACGGCGCGCAGTGTGGTCCCCGATAATAAAAATATTAAGGTGTTGTGTTGCAAAAATATTTTTTTCTGGATTTTGAGTTTTCGGTTTTGTATTTTAGTGGCGGTTTTCGTATGTATTTTTTCTTTGTTGAGATTTTATAATGTAATAATCATTTAATTTTTGTATATAATGTATCGTAAGGTTATCTTATTTTCCTTACCTTCTAACTAAATTCAACATTTTAAAGGCAGAAAGAAAATAATTTTTGTAATTACTGTTCCTCTTTCGTATATGAAACACCCACGTGGTTTATTGATAAAGTCAGGGATTGCTGAAGATTTTTCTTAATTCACTTTGGTGTTGTTTAGTTAAATTATTTTATTATCATATAATTACAACAATTTAATGACAATTTCCAGTATAAAACAAAAATATATCATAAATATTATTAAAAATATATTTAATAGTTTCCTCTAGTTACAATTTAAAATAGATTGTTTTACTCCAATGTGCGAATAATGAAATTCCTAAGCACACAATACTGATGTAATTAAAAGCGATGACTTTTTGTGTGTTCAAAACGAGTTTGATACAATGTAATTAGCGGAGGTTAATGACATCGGATCTCATTGTTTATGTGCAGATAATTTTTGAAGAAGCTTATTTATCGAAAGATAAAGATATTGTAGTTATTTATATCTTGAACTAATTAGCAAATCGTCATATCTGGAATAACAAAGTAGTCCAGAAATTAGAAGTTATATTTCCCATGACGTAATAGGGGTCGAATTTATTGCCATGCAAAATTTAACTTCCGGTTCGGGTCCACTCATACGAGTTTTCTTAAAAGGAAAATTTCACAATAAGTGGAGCTCTCAAGGGAATCGAACCAATGATCCCACGTTTCATTGCTCACTCATATTGCCGCTGGACTAATTATACGACTTTGAGTATATTTATAGGGAATATAGAAGTAAGAATAATCCATATGAATTTTCTTTTATTTTGATCAATACCTACTCTTCTTGAAAACAGTTAGAAGATTCTAAAATCTATTAACACAGTATATGACTCTTAGTTTTATATTACACACCCAGATCAGGTCGTCATGAAAATCTTGCATTGTAAAAAATCTTTTTACAGCTTCAAATATATCTCAGTATCGTGAGGCGCGCGGCCGCTCGTTAAATCATAACCCACATACTTTTCAAATGCATAAACAAACGAATCTCATCGACCGCATATAAATGGCTAATTTTCGATCTAGATATTACTGCAGATAGATGAAATAACAATAAATAAATACACCCAACAGTCATATACATAGTCCTGACCCCCCACTATGATCGAGTCTTGTGTCGTGGGTATCAGGTACTACAATGGACTTTTCGGTCTCACAACACGCAGACCCGAAACAAATACTTGTGGATAATACAAACATTTGTCTCTGTGCGGGGATCGAACCCACGGCCTCTCTTTTCATAGCTGGCGTCCGGCGTCCGCGCCACGGAAGCTGTAATCTAGGGTGGTACTATTGTCTCAGAGAAAACCGCCGTGAAGTAACGGCTTTCCTGTTGCATTTCGTTCGGTTATTGAAATTTCCAAAACTGCATTAGCACTTTATCGCCCAATGACAAGCTTAAGACACCTCTACAACCAAGAGCTCGATTGAGATGGGTTAGGTCATACGGCATACCCGACCACGCTGGCCTAGAGCGGGTTGGCGAACATACTAGAGAAAATCTTTGTAAGACCTATGTATGTAGATTTCCTCACGATATATTCCTCTGTTAAAGTGCTTGGTAATATCAATACACTCATGACTCCGAAGAAGAGGTGTGTCCTGTCTAAATATAAATCTCTAAAAGCGTGGTCGAAATTAAAATATATTGTAATGGAATCCGCAAGTTCATTAAAAGTTTCACGAATGCAAAAACATTAAATTTCCATCCCGACAATGGATTTCCGGGTTTTATCTGCACACCCCCGTTAATTTATCGGTGGTGTTCGCACCACCCCCCTCACTACCCCCGCACTATCTGTAGGATGGGGTAGTCTGGCTGTCTGTGGGATTTGTTATCAAA
Organism: Deilephila porcellus; assembly: GCA_905220455.2. Classification (NCBI taxonomy): domain Eukaryota; kingdom Metazoa; phylum Arthropoda; class Insecta; order Lepidoptera; family Sphingidae; genus Deilephila; species Deilephila porcellus. The sequence continues at coordinate 449,611 of LR999996.1, read as the reverse complement.
ACTGGACAGTTTTGATATAGGAACTGTGTTTTTGTAGTGATGGGATGGGATTTTATACGGGTGTTGCGCGTTGGATTTCTGTGATTGCAGTAAGAAATGAGTTTAATTCATTAGTCATTGGGAAGTCGCTATTTCTGTGAGTTTTCTTTTTTTATATCAGTACAGGTGGCTACAATACATCCGAGTGTAAATGCAACGCAATTACGAAAGAGGGTGCTCCGGTGGGAGATAACTGAAACCGGCTATATTCCATTTCGGCTCTCCCATAATTGCAAACAAAACCACACAAGTAATTATAATTTTCCTTTCCGTGGAAACGTTTCAATATCTTTATTGTTTATCAAAAGAAGGAGGGTTAGAAAACCTATTTACTTTTGGCGCAATTATGCAATTAATTTTTGTGTATACTTTACACACCAATTCAACAACTCCAAAACAGGAAATTAAACATCCCTAAAATATTTAGACGCATCCCAACTACACTGCAAAGTATTTCCATACTTGTAGCGCAACACAGCATCTGCACGCGACAGTGTTCTATGTGATTCCTGTTGCTTGGCACACAGCCAGACGTCGCGCGTCCCAAGGGATGCGGCGGGAGCGGGAACTGAGGAGTTAGGGCTTACTAATTGATAATTAATGGGATTTTTTTGCGTTATGTGGTTTTAATTTGGATATGTGTGGAGTTTCTATATTAATTTAGACCGTCCGTTTTTCTGCAGTCTATTAGGGTTTCCGTTTAAACATGATACTATTGATTACTGTGCGTTAAGAGAGTTTTAAAGACACTCCCGTTTTCACACCCGCTACTGCAACTCCTGGAAGCCAGGATCATCACAACGCGTTGTAATTACACCGAACACTTAAAGCTTGGCGAGTGTCTGGCAGTATGTACGTTGTATTTAACCCGCAACTGAGTTAATCAAATTGTGAAATGAAATAAACTACATACTGTTCATTTCTCTCCATAGAAAAGTAGGAGATTATGTAATAGAAAGTTTATAGTTAATTTTGATCCCATTGCATCAAACCCAGAACCGCTTGGTTTTTAATCCATAAACAAATGCATGTATAAAAATATGTCAAGTTTGTTATGATCTAGTTCCAAGATTTCGCGATCCACCATTCGCTTGTGAATTTTATTGCCGAGTTATGTAGACGCCCGTAAAACAATATTTTACGCGTTCCCCGCAGTGTTTAGGGAAGAGCTACGCGTGTTCCCTCATTCTGAAGCTTTCTTGTTTCATTACAATATGTATTACATTTTGTAAGAAATATATATTATTGATTCGCACCACCATTGGATCAAAGATTCTTGGATGTTGACTTACGGAAATATAAATTCGTGCGCATAACGGGTCGAACTAAAATTGTCATAATCATGCCCTATTATTTTGTACGCGCACGAAAAAGTGTAAAAATCCTCCCGATGCATGTAAAATCAAGTAATTATTTCGTCGGCCTAGTCGAAATCGAATATTAACAGTAACAGCTAAACTGTTACTGCACTTTTCTGTGAGAGTGATACCACCCCGGTCGCGCCGATCTATTTGTACTCTAGCGACTTCAGCAATAAAATATATTATACTGAATCAACACATAACGGCTTGTTAAAACAAATATATTTCACCTACAATAAAACTAAAATTCACATTTAACATCCTAATGGGAATATTCCAAAATCTCAGTTCACATTTCATTACTCGAAATGTACGCAATAAACAATTTGTTTACGCGATCCGCGCAATAAATCTACGCGATGTAATTTGCTTAATGAAAATTCTCCGCGTTTCATGTTTTTGGGGTAGCAGGAACTTTCCGCTACCGGTACCATTGGTGCGAATCTGTTTATTATTGCTAATCTATGTTTACGTGATTTGGTGGAATTTGTATGGGTATTCATGTATTTAGTTTTTCGTGTAATCTTATTTGTTTTAGCTTTATGGATGCAAGAAATTAATCGTATATTGGATATGTCTAATAACGAGTAAAAAATTTTGTGAATAAAAAGTATAAAAAGAAAATGTTTATACATGGAACTGAGTAAACTTTGATGGTATTTGTGCTTTATTTCAACTGGATTCTACATTTTCTGAGAGACAAATTTATATTAATAATATGCTAGTTGCATATTATTAATATAAATTTGAGTTTTTTTAATATGTATAAATCCTGTGAATTGCCAAACAATATGTGGGTGTCCTAGTGGCGCCTTTGCCTACCCCTTCGGGGATAAAGGCGTGAGTTTATGTATGTTTATGTATGCCAAACAAGATTCTGAAAACGTTTTGTGATATACAAAGAATTCCAATTTTAGCTACAAAACCTATTAATCCAAGGTCTCGTATATTCCTTAAACAACACAACACCCACGTGTCGTGGGCAGTTCTGACAACACAACGTCTAACAACACACAACACACGCCACGCTGCAACATCCACACTCGACAGACGATTAATTGTACGAACGTAAACAGTTCCACCGCTATTTATTACTCATATTCGAACTATATTTAACCAGTTCTATGAAATCAATAACACAGTTGGATAGATTCGATGGTAGGATTAAATTAATCAGGCTCTGATTCACTAAGCGAGCTAAATTAGTAAATTTTGATTTCATCATCGCATTCCTATCCTCTTTCGTAGATTGCCAGGTTTTAGCGTGGTCCTATGGTTAGGGTCCTAGGGTTTTTGAATGGAAGCCATGTACTGGCAAGTGTAGTTTCGAGGGTCCATTCACAGGGTGGATAGAGTAACCATTAAAGGTTGCATGAGATAGCTGGGCGGAGGTCGCTTCCAAGTTCCAATAGATCTTCGTGGATATCTTTGAGATAGCTTGCGACTACTTAACATTATGTCCTCTGCATTTGCAATGCCACTTTTAAAATCCTGTAACTATTATGTAAGCTCCTCATCTTCGGCTTTTCTAATGGTTTTAATGTCTCTAGCAACAGTAGTCGCTGGTTCTATATTAGTATTTTCAAAACCAAAACCACATTCAATTAGGTATTATTAAAACGTACGAAGATCCAAAAATGTTTTGCTACTTATATGTACTGGTAAAGTCAGCGGTAACGCAATCAATCTGCCCGTTGTAAGCTCACTAAAATGTAAGCACTCAGCGCTGTCGATAAGGACAGATAGCGCGGACTTTGATGGAGTGACAAATGAACGGAAAAATATAGACTCGAGAGTTATTTTTGTACTGGAACCTGACGATAAATATAGGGAAAATTGTGGTGTAGGTGTAAAAATAATAGAAAAATGTATAGAATTGTTACTATCTATATTCTAATGTAAAAGTGGTTCAGTCAGTTGAAATCATTACCGGTCCTCCGCTGAATATCAAAAATCTTCAATTTCTATCATGCATTCCTAGTCAGCTTCTCCGCGAAGCTTTAAATGGTCTATCTCATGAACATATGAACCATCCAAAAACTATGGGAGCTCATGATTAACAAATGGTTTTTTTAACGAATACACTTAACGGTAGCTAGTAAAAATATGAATGTGCTTGGTTTTATACATTAGTTAAAAAATGTTAAGTAGTAGTAGTTAGTAAAAGTACGAGTATAACTTGTCTTCGTACGCAGAATGAAGAATAGATTGCATTTGATTCATAATTGATTGTCAAATCAGATATATTTTTAAACCTGTATTCTAGGTATAGAACCACTCCATTAAACATGAATAAAAAACCACTACACGTTTTAAATAAACCTTGTCACCAGCATCAATAAAATCAGGTAGACACTACATCTCTGACAATTCCGCAGATCCACGTAAATTGGGCTCAGCCCGTCCATCGTAATTTGTTAGATCGCCCGTCCGCCGTTTTTATACTAGACGACCGCCATACATCAGTGCGGTGACACGGGTCACCTAATTTCGTCTCTCTTGATTGGAGTTTCCCGTGACTTATTTCTAGAATTTATAATTAATATTAATTTTATTTTTTAGGGTTAATAGAACATTGAATCAATATAACTAGCAGATCGCACTGTATGCCCATGTAAATGTTAATTTCCTGATGTATTCCAGTGCCCCTAGCCGGAACATTTTGAAGTATCGTATAGTAATTCTCGTATAGTAAAGTAAACGTTTCCCGCTGTGAAATTTTAGTTCCAAATACGCTCACAATGGCGCTGTTTAAATTCCCATACAAAATTTTACTATTACTATTCTATTACGATACTGCAAAATGTTCCGGCTAGGGGCACAGTTGTATATGTGTATCGTTATATTGAAAGTCAATACCTAATACGAAAACCTGAGCCTTGGCCCAAAATTGTGGCACCCGCTTTGCAAGTAAGGGCAACGCTACCAATTCCACTTCGGTTTTTGAAAAATTTCATTGTTGGTAAAGATATGTTAGTATCCTTGAGTCAACGAGCTTTAATATTACGTAAATTGTTTGAGGGCTGTTGATCCTAGCTAATAAGGAGTTGCTATGGTTTGTGAATGGGAGGATTGAGTAAAAATTCATTAAGAGACGCGACACTTGCGTGGATTATTATAACCGTGTCAATGTATAAGGTGGTCGCTATCGGGCGAATATGAATCTTCTCCCTCCAGCTTCGATTTTGTGCCACATGGTATTAGGTCACTCGGTCGAATGCCACGGCGTAAGGCCGAATATATTCGTTCTTAATAATTTTTTATATTAATCCAGATGGTAATGTGCGGAAGCCAAGATAAATACGTAATCACAAATATTTTTCAAGATTGTATGCCACGGTTGGATATAAATATGTTGTCATCGTGACGTTGTTAGGTGGGAAAACAAACGGGTTATTTTGTGGTGATAGTGAAGACAGAAGATATTTTTTTCGTTACTTTAGTGGGAGTTTCGTGAAAATTCATTCAGAAAAATCCACGAAAATATGTCGCGTTTGGAGTTTAGTATGTGTATATCCGGTTAAGAGAAGACCAGTATTATTGTGTCGACTGAGAGAACCATCACTCGCTGGTGAATTCTCTATTTGGACATCCCTGCATTAACCATCAGGTGCTTTGCTATCACTCTGTTCTGCTAAACTTTCTTTCTGCATACATTAATCTCCTTCGTCATTTTACCCAATATTTAGCTTCTCAACTCGTGCCAACGTAACAAAATATCTCAAATCATCTCAATCGGTTGCAACAAATCAAGGATACATTGAGCTAATTAAAAATCCGCATGTTTTTATACAGTTCTTTCACACAACGCAAGCGCAGAAATATTTGGCGTTCGATCAAAAGATCGCTGGTCTGTTGTATGCGGATTGATTTATGTGTGTGTCTTGATGATTTGTTGCTTCTGCAAATACTATGTTTTGTTCGGATGTAACGTCTTTGATGGAGAGCTTATCGGGAACTGAATTGTGTGCTAGATAATTTTTTGGTGGAATTGTGTCATTATTATTATGGTCGTCAGTCACTGGTCGTCAGTCACTGTTTTGCTGAATATAGGTTTTGCTTTTGGATTCCCATATCGGCCATCGTATGTATTAATGATGAAGGTAAAATGTACGTTCTACCTAGCATTATCCAGGGTAGTGTTGGAGTTCGCTATCCTAATCCACTTCAGCATTCCATCATGTTTTAGCGTCCCTGGTTACAAGAACATCTGCTACCATATCTTTTTCTACGACATTATAAATTCGACTGTTTTTTTTTTACTGGCTCAGTTTTGAGCCCCGGCGTAATTATGTTGATAATTCAAACCTGAATGTAAAGTATAACAGCCGAAACAAAGAGTTATTACTAGTGGCTAAAATTGAGGATACTCTTACAGTTCAAAGAGAAACTTTTCCCGCTACATAAATTTGACCTAAATATTTTGGTTCTTTAATCTTTGTGAGAAGATAGTTTGGTAAATATTCGCGTTGCCACAAACGTAGAAAAGGTATTGACAGGAGCAGGAGATTACATGCGATCATACGTTCAACCCAATGCTCGGGGATTCGCTTCCGCTTGGATGCTGATAACTCCCAAATGATTCATCACAATGGACAAGTCATTATGATAAAAAGTACTGTAATATTAATAAACTGTTTTTATTTTTTCTGCCTCGTCAAGTGGCAATTTCTACGGGCTCTGAACTGTGCGGTTGCTGTTTCAAATATCTCGTAAATGGCTTAGAATTTGAGCCCAGTTTGGCTCTGTAATGATGTAGATCTAAATAAAGTTATTATTTTTTACCTTCTGAATATTTTTATTCGGGTCTTTGTGATTGGAGCTCATTAACGGTGAATCAAAGCAAGTGTTTCCCAACTCTTCAACAACTTCATTACCTGAACGAAAACGAAAACAATGGAAATATTTCACGTCCGTTTTCTGCTAGTCAATACTACTAAGTCAAGGTGGTCCATTTATATTACAGCTGGTACTAAACCCAATAATATTTCCACTTATTTGATCGTAATTGCGTATTTTATTATCAAAAGGAATGGTTTATCTACGTCATAACTTGTAGACTTATGACGCAGCTAATATGATCACTAAATATTATAGCAATAGTAAATACGGTAATAAATAGACTAAGTGCATGTCGGTATGACACATGAAACGGGTTCAGGAATAGCATCAAATATCAACTCTAAAAGTTATTCGTAATGGTTGGGTTGGTACATTGACATGTGTCGTACATATCTGGATAAGAACCGCAGGGAATCAATTTATATCAGATGATAAATCACCAGTGATGTCAATAAAAAAGCATCTAACATAATATGTAGATCCCACACTAAGGCTCAGTTGCATGAACTCGCTTTGCCCATAATGTGACTTTGACAATGTCACCGCCATTAATTTGTGACGTATTTGACATTGCTAATGTTTGGGAATGGCGTTCTCAAAGTCAAAGTTATGGGTAAAGTTAGTTTGTGCAATTGGCCCTAAGAATCGTGTGTCGTGGATATCAGACACTACGAGAGACATTTCGGTCTCTTAACACTCAACCGAAATACAAACTTAAAGATTATACGGACTTTTATCTGTGACGGAATTAAACCGCGTTTATTCGTCTCACATCCGGCGTTCTAAACTATCACCACTGACGTTATTATTGCCTACCCTTAATCAACAAAAAATCGTACTCAAATGAAATCATTCCTATAAAAACAACACATAAATCTAGATTCTAGCACGTACATTGCAAATATGAATATCAACAAATTAATCATAGAGTAATGTAAATTGTTAGTTGAGCCGCCATCTTGCCAGTCGGCCATGTTTGACAGCTGTCAATCGTGGCGTTTGCGCGGGAAGCGGCGCGCGCATGCTGTGTGCATGTAGATGGATTTATATCTCATCCGGTCGTAAATGTACTCACTACTAATATAGATTACATTAAAATTTTATTTTATTTATAATTTAGACGTTCAGATTTTAGATTACAAAGAGTTGAAAAGAATTTGTAATTAATTCATAGATCACAAAAAAATATTCTAACTATTTTATGATTGCGCGAGTCCAAAATATCTGATTTTTATGACCATTATCATAATTAGCTTTGGTTAGCTATGCAACGATAATCCTGCTTTAGAATTGTTGATCCTATTTGTTGAAATAATACATATTTTAGTAGTTTTAATTATAACTGGCATTCCAGAATACCTTAACGCCACCTGATTTTAACAGCGATATTGTTCACTATTCAAATATAATATCAACCACCAGGAGATGGTCAAGTCCTTGGTTTCCAACTCTCTGAATCAAATCATCCTACACACATCTTTTGACCTTTCCATGTCTACACGAAACATTTTGACATAATCCCGCCACGCTAATCCGCACGCGATCCGCGAGGTCGTGTCATGTAACACTAAAAATACAATGCGAGCTTACACTTTACATCGTGAGGTTGCAAATCATACATCCACATGAGTAACCGAGTCTGCTGTTGAAGGTTGCTCTATTTGTGGGCTTCCTGGATTATTCATCAGGTAGGTATACAAACCCCAAAAATATGTAGAGGTCGCTGTCTTTGAACATATTGGTAGTTTTGAGCAAGTTCGCCAAATATTTTTGATGTACCAATAAGCTGTGGAACTATTCTGGGTACTTTATGGCGCAGCAAACCTTGGTGAAGTAGTTAACCAAACCGGCAAAGTTTTGTCGAGTGGCAAGAGATGATAATCAGGGTACTAACGTACCTAGACGGATCCCTTGTATATGAGGGATCTGCCATCTAGTTGTAGTCTCTATATTTCTTTAATTAGGTACGACAAACGAGCCTACATAAGTTCACATCTATGTAACTCCGGTGGGATAAGCAGATAAAACACTTATTTCACCCATAGTTTGCAGACATAATTTTCAATCCAAGATGTGTTAACGAGGCGACCATAACGCCATGCCAGACACTAATTAGTTATTTCAGTCCACACAAAATTCAATTACTTGTCTTGGGAATCGTACCCAGGACCTCAAGTCCACATTTTCCTCCCGCAATACAAATAAGACCATAGCTTATACTCAATTTATTAGCCATATAGAGCCGAACAAACGTCTCGCAGTTGATGGTACAAACATCGTTACAATGGTCACCAGCGTGTTGAGCTAAGGGGTGGCCACAAACACGTATGACGTCAGCAGCCTTGCGCCGTTTGCTCTAAGGGTGGTGGGTGTTGTTTGATGTTGCAGGTCAAATTGTAGGACATAGGGTTTCTGATCACTATAACTATAAATACAACTTTGTAATTCATCCGTACTACAGCTGTTCAAGCGCCGGCTGTGAAATCAGAAGCTGCGAGTGCAATCCCCGAACTGGATTTGGAAGCTGTCTGGGTGTTTGTTAAACTGAAAACCGTTTATTTGCATACAAGACTTGTCACCTTAGGGTAAGGAATATGAGTGTGACTGTTGAGCAGATCAACATTTTTTTTAAATATAGAATTTAAAATCTCTCTTTTCTAAGCCAGGTAAAGATGTCAAAAACTATAAAATTCCCTTAATAAGTATATCACAAAGGCGAGACACTAGTCGGTTGTTTTCCACTGGCGTCTAGCGTCTAGCGTCTAGTCGGATTTAGGGCATGCTCATTAGCCTACCCAGTTCTTAGTACCTTGAGTACTTAGCGCTAAGCTCACGTGACACGGTCAGTTAGCTCTTCGTGAGTGTGAGAAAGATATAGTGACACATATACCTATTCTTGATAATAGTGAACCAGTAGTCATATTCCATAACAAGGAGCCTTCAAAAAATCTACACTTATAGGATGATTGGTCTGGTCTTGTAAGGGTTTCACACAGCGGTCATCGTTAATAAGATGGCACGTTAGCTATAGCTCATATTTTATAATTCTGGTTTATAAGCTATATCATTGTAAATTGTCATTAAAATCCGCTCAATAATTTTGGTGTGGAAAAGTAACAAATATTTTTACAAATTTTCTCATATATTAGTAGGGTTATAAGACACGGACACCGCTAAGGTTTCATAAGTATTGAAAGTTGGGCGGAAGCGGTTGAATCGGGATTAAAGCGGCTATACATTGCGTGGGGGCGAGAGGGTTTGTTTTCGACTGAAGGAAAATGTGCCTTTAAATTTCCATTGCTCGATCTAAAGAGGATAATTATAATTTTAAAAACATCATTATAAATTATTTGCCTTTTGAGCCAGTTGAAATGGTGCCTGATATGTGTCTGCGTTGCAATTTTTTTCTTATTATCAACATAATATGTAGACAAAGCAGTCATCGATTTTTATGACTTAATGGTACAGTCTCAGTTGTACCAGCTCAAACATACTATATGGCTACTTATAAGTCTTTATCTTAAAATTAATAGTGTTAGTAATGTTAATGGGCGGACGAGAGTCGTCGGAAACGGTGCCCGCGTGAAATTATGTAAATTAATACTCGCCGTGGAGATGGACTTACAAAACTAACTGCTGTGTGAAATGTTAAACAAGGCGTCACTCTTGTTTTTAACAGGCTATGAAAGGATTTGAATATGGTGGTAACATAGGTGGAAAACGGATTATAGTGACATGCAACTGTATCACGTTTTATGTTGAACCGGCAAGCATATTTGTTGAGTAAGCCGACATAATTGTGTCAATCTTTATTAGTGTGAAAGTGTGGAATGAAAAACTATTAGTTGGTACTACCATCGATATATTTTTGTAATGACACACAAAGTGACTTTAATGCATTTTATAGCAAATGCAGTACAGGCCAGAAATGCACTACCGAAATATAGTTATTTATTACCTTGTTGGAAACCAAAAATATCAGGGCTGAACGCACACCAACTCCCTTATCAGTGACTGTAACCACACGGTATTCTTTACTCCTCCGCATACTCATATCCACCAGTCGCAGCGAGTATGACGGCGCGTCATATTGACATCGCCGTTCCGTCATTCAGTGCAGCCGCGACGCGACGTCGCGCCGGACGCACGCTCCGATAACGCATGCAGTGATTATTAGTGCTGTGAAATGTAAATTAATAATATAGGGTGAATTTAAAAAGGAAATTAAGTGCGTGGTAGCTTAAACTAACAAATAAATAATAAATACACCCAATATTCACATACATAGTCCTGATCCTACACGAGATCGAGTTGTGTGTCGTGGGTATCAGACACTACAAGAGACTTCGGCTCACAAACACCCAGATGATAAAGTGAGCAATGTATATGATGGTATGTGCAGAGCGGTTCGGATAGGGTATCTACCGATTTGAGATGGTTGCCTGTTATGTTTGATTGTTTCCGGATATACACAGGTGGAGCCAAAATGCGACATGTATGTGTCACTCCGACTGCTCCTTATCCGCTATGTACCATGATCCCCCCTCTTGCAGGTAGTTGACAGCCTCCGTGGCGCAGTTGGTTAGATGCGGCTGTTAAAACGAGAGGCCGCGGGTTCGATCCCAGCACCGAAACAAATTGTTGTGTGATTCACAGGTATTTGTTTCGAGTCTGGGTGAGTGAGACCGAAAAGTCTCTCGTAGTTTCTAATACTCACAATACAATACTCGATTTTAGTGTGGTGTCAGGACTATGTATGTGACTGTTGGGTATATTTATTTATTATTTATATCCACGATACTTAAATAATATGTATAGTAAAAACTGACGGTAGAACAGCACTATCTAGTTATGAATATACATATTATGTACATGTGCATTACACAACGCCACTTTCCTCAGTTTCTCTGCTCGTCTAATTGTCGTTTCAATTAACTTGGGCTTATCTCGTGCGTTACGTGCTTGTTACCATTTACTTATGAGGTGTATTGTTATTTGGGTTATGATTTTAAAAAATCATTGTAAAAGCAAGGCATTATATCTGTGATCCATGCGTTGTGGATGTTTACTTACCATGAGGTGACCTGTTTGCTCGTTAGACCTATTGTAATTTTTTTCTTTTCTAATATTGGCACGGTAAAGTGATTAATATAGAGTCTTGCTATAGTTCGTTAAAGTTATAGAATGAATAAATTTGGCTGGACTACGTGCTACTACTGTCTCACAGAAATCCGACGAAACTAAACAGTTTTACTGTTGATATTCGTTGGGTGAGTAAGATTGCTGACGACGTAAAAGTTGGTGGTAGGATATTTGTGAACTAGCTTCTGTTAGTATCTCAAGTGTGTCTTGTTTCGAGTTTTTCCTGTTTATATCGGATGTCGACCATGCCGACATAAGTGTGTCAAATGGCGCCAAATCAGTATTTCTCGCCAGTGGATGTTCTATTTTGATTGCATTGAATTCACAAAAAACAAGACACGATTTTACTCTCTATCCTGAAAAAAAAAGAACACTTCTTCGTTTTTAATTCGCCGATAGCAACCCACGCAAGCGCGCCTCATTTTTCAGTCGGTGTGACTCTACCCTTCGCATAAAATTATTGTAAATGAAACACAAAGTGTGCTTGTCACACAGCCTAGAAACAGAACAATGTGCAGTAATTGCCGCAAGCACTAGGAAACCTAGGCGTTGAGTAGGCCGGGGCCGCATTAGCATCGAGTTATGTGCAGACTACACTCGTTCCATCGACCACTCTATATGGACTCGTGTGTTTAGCTTTGTTTATTTATAAGGGTTTTTTTTCTGACATGTGTAGAAACTGACTTATGTCTTACAGTTACCGTAACATATCAAGAGCGTCATATGAACGTATCGAGCAAAATAGTATTCTTTGTAGCGAGAGATTTCGTGGGACAGTTGGTTCGACGCTGGCTTTGAAACGAGAAGCTTCGAATTCTATCCCCGTAAAGTGACAATTGTTCTGAGTTTATTTTTAAGTGTGTTGATCTTATATTCTCCAAATACGTAAACAATAAGACAACATTATAAAATTATAGATTACAATATCAACAGAAACCTAGCGCAAACATATAACCTAAAAACAACGCAACAAATTTCACCAAAAATTATACAAAGTGTAACTTGAACAAAGATGTGATAATACAACAGAAGCGACATTCAGTGTTAGTGAATTGTGCCTACGCGTGTGAACTATGGCGACCCCCGCGCCGCCTCGCGTGTCGCGCAACGTGTCTCTGCCCGCGGGGAGACAGCCGCCCGTCATCGGCACCCTCGCGAGGAGGACGCTCAGTGAAAGGTATATTGATGTGCGGTATTTTCACGTTTGTAATTTTTTGTTCTTTTTATTTGGTTATTGAACGCAAATGTGCGCTGATAATTTATTTGCCAAATAATTCAGGAATAGGTGTATTTGTTATTATTTGTTTAGATTTTTATAGAATATGTAGTTGCAGTGTGTGCTGTAAGCTGCGATGTCTTGGGTTCGATTTGTTTATTAAGGATTTTTAATGGAATAAATCAATTGACATATTTTAAGGCCATAAAATCATTTATATTTTAAGAACGAATATTATGAAATACTTAAGTTTGCCTTTTCATTTATTAAACAAAGCTTTCCTATCGGACATAATCGCTTTCTCAAGGTAATATTTTCCATTGAATCGGAGAGAACCGATTAAGTAATTTTCGCGATTTGTAAATCAAATCCAAGACATCACAATTCACAGCTTATAAATAATGCGCTAATTAATTAAATTCGGTTATTAGGTGAACACACTTATTAGACCTTGTAAATAAAGAGCATTACTTGAATACAGATAAGAGTATTATTGTAACGATTCTTAATGAAGTAATAATATTCCAGCTCATATACGTCCCACTGCAGGGCACGGGCCTCCTCTACAATCGAGAGTACGACTGAGAGGGGTTAGGCCATAATCCACCACACTGGCCAAGTGCGGATTGTTGGACTTCAAATAATACATATTATACCTACTAACATTTAGTGACTGCCTTTCTGGCGGAGGCGGTTAATAAGCCGGCTGTGAAAAGGGACTTTTCTGATGTATTATGGTAATTAAAAGGATGCGGTTGTGCGTCATAATTAGATCAGTATGTTGCGAATATAAATAGATTATAATGCTTGTTATTGTTTTTCATTTTATTATTTTAAATACTGAACAAAGATACCCACTGGTTGCCGTAAATGTGTAAATAATGAAAACGGTTATAATTTACAAATAACTTATCTTTAAGGGTCTATATTTTAAACATCAAATAGATTATATTCGATTATAACGTTGCCATTTCATAAAGTTTTTTATTGAGTTACTGTCAAATTGTCAAAGTTAACTGACTAAATTTTATGAAATTTAATCAAATCTGTAAGTTACAAACATGTCACCTCTGTTTTTATATTGTTTTGTGCCGCGCAAAAAATATTGTCGTAAATATTAAATAATTCACATATTAATGAGCGTTAGTTAATGACGACCATTAAGATGATCACTCTTTATGTGGTTGCAAATATTTATATTCCAAGATACATTCCTTTGTTATTTGCTGTTTAAACTAAGAGTAAAAACAATGGAATAAAGTAATAGTTTCTTAGATTTACGCGAATGTTACACATTTAATTAAAACAAATTTTTAGGGACAATTATAAATTGAGGCTAGTTAAATTGTAACAGTCACTGAGCGGATGACCAATACCTCAGTCCGCCCCGTGACCACGAAAGCTGTAAAGCAATCGAAACGTCGGGAAGTTAAAAAATGTAAAAATTAAATCAAATCGCGATAAAATCCGTAATATATGTATATGGGCTGATATTAAAACACGTGACTTCCAAATTATGAAAATACTATGCATAAATGTACCCCAAGTTACAAGACGTGTAGTATTTGAATGTCGGGGCGCGTTGTGTATCGTTATCGCTATGTCGGCCGCGGCGAGCGATAATTGCCGATAAGTACCGCCGTGTCCTGTCTCGTGTTTTAACACGTATTTTATCGTGCATGCTGCGGTTTTGTTTGTCTGTCCGCTTGTGGGTTTTTAGGTTATGAATTATTGAAAAAATGCAGTGGGTATCTATTTGACGCGCATACTGTGACCGTATTATTTTGTCGCGATTTAGGTTATTTTGTAAGTTTAATATATAGTATTGTGTCTGTTATATCTGGCTCGAAGGATCAAAACTTTTGTAAATCTTGAAATGTGATTTATTGAAAGACGTGAATATATGATCATTAGTTCATCAACTATCAAGTATTACATCATCCTGGTGGATTTAGACATTAACCATGTAATTTCACGACTAATACAAGTCATACTTGTATGTCTATAACATAATTATCATAGAGCCCATGACATAACTGCTGTATCAGCCCATATACGTCCCACTGCAGGGCACGGGCCGCTTCTACAATCGTGAGTACGATTGAGATGGGATAGGCCATATAGTCCGTGATATATCTACTGTTCCAGCTTTAAAACTACCTTCGAATCACAAGTATATCGATTATAATTAATAACCATTAAAAATATATAGAAAGCTTACGTCAAGCTTTTCTTCGTACTTCAGGTCGCGGTAAGTTTCCGTCTAATTGATTACGTCTACCTGGAACCACCCGCTTCAATTCAATTACCAACCCGTCCTGTCATTTTGTTTAGTTGAAACTGTAGGGTAGTAATTGTTGTTTATTACTAAGATTGAGGTGCGCCAAGGTTTAAGGGATTATAGGAAAGTTTTCTGATTGGATTAATGTGGTTAGGGGTTGATGGGGTTGAATGAAATGTTTATTTTGTTCAGGTAGTTATAAGTTGGAATAATTGTGTCAAACTCTAGTATAGGTTATAATGTAAGAGAAGATAATTATATTTAGGTAATAGCCGATGGACAAATTCAGAGCAAATATCTTTTTGGTTAAGATTTACAGATAATTTTCAGAAGTTTCTTTAAAGTATATGGACTTTTAGCTGGATAATTTCGGCATAAAGCTGGAATATAAAAGAGTTTTCCCCATGAAAATATGCCCTTTTATTAAACCTCATATTCAACTAACTTCAACACTTTACATAAACCCTATGGAAATAAAGCGAAGTATTTCACGGCGTCCTACACCTGAGCTCATCTATTGTCATGCAAATTGGCAGCAATAAAGGTAGAAAAGTAGACGGTTTTCCAAGAGCGTGACATACGTACAAACATTATATACATGGATATATGCGTAGCACGGACGTCGGAAATGCGGAGAACACTAATTTGTATGGAGATTGTATGTAGAAAGAATCCTTCTGCGTATTTAATCACAGATTGGTTACTGAGGAAAGGTTAAATTAACATATAATACGTATATACATACATGATTAAGCATTAACTTTTAAGGACAGGCAGAGATTATGAATGTGCAGTTTACTCGAGTAGATAGTCAAGTTTATCCCAATATTTTTTCTTGAGAACAATGTAACTCGTACTAATTATTGTTGATGTTTTAATATCAAGTTATTTTGTGTCTTAGTGAGTTTTTGTATTGTCGTCATCGTCATCGTTATCTGCCTCTCTCAATATTTTTTAAGATATTATTAGCATGTCTGCCCCTATACATACCTTTACAATCGAGAGTGCTTGGATAATAGTCCAACACACTGACCAAGTGCTTGGCCGAGTTTCCAAATAAAATAGCACCTTCCAAAGATCTCCACACTGTTCAGGCTTCCTCACATTTTGCATTACCTTTAAATAATTTTCATATGATTGTTTTACCAATATTGAGCCTAGTTTCTGATGATGTTCATCAGAAGCCTATAATGTTTCTATTATAAAACCTTATCCTACCTTATTCCCCTCGATCAGCTCCCGTTTAGATTCATTTTTATGATGTCAATACGCACCGGCGCCAGATTTAGCCGAACATACAACATCCCGTCCCGTGTTTGCATTGCTGCTTCCTCGATCCATTCCACGTGACCTTTCCTCCCGATGTTTACGATTATACAGTGATTGAGATGTTATAAGTGGGTTTTAATGGCCCCCCGTGACTGCCGATTTGATTTGATTTGCAGTGACATCACTTCCGTAACGCTAATCTGGTGCGAGGGTGATGTGTGGTGATGTAATGTTCGTTTTTGATTTTGATTTATGAATAGGTTTTGGATTTGAGGAGTTAAAAAAGGAGAGAAAGCCGTTAAAGTTAATTCAAGTTAATTCTAAAATCAGTGAATACTTTAAACGCGTATCATATTTTTCGTTAAATTGTTTATGTGCCTTAGCAACTTGTGTATTACACAACCTTTTTGTTATATACAAAAATATGGTACATTAATCGAGATATTATTAATTATAAGAAGAAGAAATTAATATAACCTATGTACAAAAATAAACCAACATCACTTACAAAATTATTACGAAAAGTATCACAAAACTAATCAATATACCCAATTCTTGTCTTCTAACTGCTAAACTCCTTGTTACCGCAGTGACCTGGAACCGGGTGCGCCCACAGCACCTTCAGGCAGTTCCAGCAGTTCGAGCTTGTCTTCCAGGAGCAACGAGAGTAACACCGTCGCCACCGAACAGCAGGGTGAGTGATTTCTACTTGGAGTGAGGGGTCTTGTGTGGAGGGGTTGGGGAGGAATTTAGATGATAAAAAAGGGCATGGATGTTGATCTGGGCTAGGGTTTCCTTTGATAACTTCTGCAGTTACCGTGGGTTTGAATATTAGTGACAAAGACTTCAAGAATGTGTATAGCATATTATGTCCTGGGAGATTGGTTTTGGATGTTTCCCATTAGTTAGAGCGGTGAGTGTTTGTTAAACGTAAAAATCATATTAAATCGTACTGAAGTAACTGTAGAATATGTGCAGGTGGAAGAAGATTTTTTTTGCTTTTACACCGTGTCGATAGTCAAACGTTTATTTAGTTGTTTTTATTAATACTGACACGTTCAGAATATTATACTTATTAGTAAGCGAAGTGCTATAATATACCGACGAGCGACGAATAACTAGAAATATTTATGCTGGATTGAGTTAAACTTTAATATCTTTGTTTTTATCCTGGGAAGCATTACACTTGTTTCATTAAACCTTTTAACTCTGGATTTATACGTTGTCTACAGTGGAAGCTCGCCAAGTGTTAACAATTACCTCACCAACAATAACATACTGCTTCTCATTCACAGCCTCCCAATCCGACTGGTCGGAGGAGGACGAGCCGCTCGCTCCCCAGTGGTCTGACAGCATCCCTCCGCATATACTCGACACGCTGGTGCTGAGCGCACGGCTCAGGAAACGACAGGAGGTTATACATGGTGAGATATACTTTTATATACCGGGTATATCAAGACCGCGACCGAAAATGAAGCCAGGTGGTAGTTTTAGTGGTTACAAACACGATGCAAATAAAAATTTCGCCAAAATAGTGACAGATATTTTTTTAGAATTTTTTAAATATCGTAGTGTTTACGAAAATACTAATTTAAACCCATACGTACCATTGCGTGTTAAAAAATAAAGAGGTTTACATGTTTATTTTAGGAAAACTATGTATATATCACCCAAATACGACGATAAGTAAAAAATTACAAAATAAAGGTGTCGATTTTTTTTCGAAATTTTTGCTTGCATTGTGTCTGAAGTCACTAATACTACCACCTGGCTTCGTTTTCGGTCGCGGTCTTGATATACCCTGTATATTAACTGTTTTATAGTGGTGTTATAAAGGACGACAGTTGATCTGAAGGCAAGTGTAGTAGAGAGGCTACTACGATAAACGATATTTCACATATCGTGCGGTTCTTCGTATTGAATTCTACTCCTAATGACTTCGTTTTTATTATGATGACCATTCTCTATGTGAAACTCAAGTGAATCGTTCAACAGTGGATATGAGTGAAACAGAAGGCACTGAGAATAGGTTTCAACAGGTGGAAAGATATGGTATGCATCGCTGTGAGAAGGTGGATCTCACCGATCGGCTCAATATGTCTGTCTGATCGTATCTGGATATACACAGGAGGAACTCTTATCACGATTCACTAAAGCCCTATTTACAAGGGTAGAGTTTCTCGCTACGAACATACTATTATTGTAAGGACATAAAAAAGTTGCACCGTGTAAATGTTTGTCAGAAAACTAATCTATGGTGGTCATGTCATGCGATAATCACATACGATTCTCGCCGCGAGAAACTCTCTCCGTGTAGAAGGGCTTTAAGTGGTTCACTATGACTGGGTCTTAAATAATGCATGGTGGTCGTAAACCGCACAAATGGATATTTCACAACGTGTAAAGTGGTTATCCGGGTGCATATGAACACCCGACCAAAAGAATATTTTTAGCATTGTCGTATTTCTTCAACGATTTATTGTTTTGCCAAATGAGGTGTCATCCGATAGGGTGAACTTTGCTTATCGTAAAATATCATCATATACGTACATTCAAAATAATTTTATTTTTAGAAAGAGTGATAATAACGTTTAAATTATACGGAATCAAGGTCTTTTCGACACCTTTTTTCTGATAACGAATACTCACGCTAACGCTACCTACGCAATAGGAATATAAAGTCAGCATATCACAGCCCATATTTTTTCTACTGGTTTTTATGCGTCTCATCTATTATTATTATTACCAAACTGAACTGAACTTCCCATCCTAGCATCTTAGGGGCGACGAAAAAAGGCATTCAAACTTATTTTTCGCTTTTTATATGAGAGGGCTTTTGCCAAACATTAATTTCTTTTTTTTAACCGATTGATTTATTGGTAACGCAGAAACCTTATGTTTATAAATGTAATTTTAATTATACCCTTCTCTTCCAGAGCTGATAGTGTCAGAGGGCTCGCACGTGCGTTGGCTGAAGGTCCTGGGCGGGGTGTTCCTCACCCCCCTGGAGAGCCAGCCCGCACTCCTCCCTCCGGAGGAGCTTCGCGCGCTGTTCCCCAACCTCCCCGGCGTGCGGGAGCGACATGTGCGACTGTACGCGGACCTCCGAGCGTTGAGAACCGATGTTGAAAATCCTATAGTGCAGATTGGACCCGTTGCTGATGCTATGTTGAATACTGTGAGTGTTCAAATATTTAGACATTTAGTTGAAAGATTGGTGGTTTGTAAAGTCGGCCTTACTGCTGAGATTTTCAGTTTGGTAGATTTATATATAATTTTAGATTTTTCAAAGTGACAAAGTGACTCTTAATTCACCTAATGGATGTGCAGTGTAATACAAATGGAAATTCCATTGGTTTGGTTGACCAAACCAAATTTGAAATTGGTGTATATAACAGAATTTCCCCCGTCGTGTAAGACGGTAGCTATCCTCAATATATTCGAACGTCATATCAACAGCTGTTTCGAGTCCACCATTCTTAATCACAGAACGAAAGGCAACAGCAAAACTTTCACTTCACTTTACTGTAATATGACAGTGGTGTAACGCTCTAGCTTTAAGGACCTACAGCAAGTATATGCCACTTAGTTTTAAAACACGTAATTTGAAAATTGTTTTCCTTCCACAGTTGGGAGACTCAGGCTACGCCGCATGCCTCTCCCGTTTCTGTCGCGGTCAGCGCATGGCGCTCGACGCTCTCCGAGAGAGAAGACGCAAGAACAAAGACCTTCATCAGTTCCTGGCCAGCCGGGAACAACTGCCGCTGTGCGAGAGACTCCAACTACGGGACCTGCTGGCTTGCGTGTGGCAAAGGTGCGTCTCTTTCTGTTGCTATGTGTTGGAGTGAGAGGGATAGAGATAGTAGTGTCGTCACTGTGTGCTAGAGACTGCAATTACGGGGTCTGCCAGCCTGCGTGTGGCAGAGGTGCGTCTCTTTCTGTTGCTATGTGTTGGAGTGAGAAGGATATAGTAGTGTTACCGCTGTGCGAGAGACTACAACTACGGGATATCCTAGCGTGCGTGCGGCAGAGGTCTCTTTTTATCGCTATGTGTTGGAGTGAGAAGGAATGTTATTTCCAGCTTACAGAAGACCTCCTCTTTTTAGGGGCGTTAATTCCACGTTTTTGCTAATGTTTACCTGATTCGTGTAGTGAGTTCCGTCTTATCAATTCCTGGGTCATATGCATTAAGTTAAAAAGAATGGATCAAATCTGTGCACGCGTAACGGCCTCGCTGAAACCCATTGAAGTGAGAAGGAAGATGCGTGACTGTGTGAGAGACAGAGACAAAAAAATTAAATTATACCACTTTTATTTGTTACAAATATTTCGAACTGTTTAAAGTCACTAATACTACCAACTGGCTTCGTTTTCGGTCGCAGTCTGGATATACCCCGTATAATGTGTTTGTTGCAGGCTGACGAAATACACGCTTCTCCTGGAGGGCGTGGCGAAGACGGTGTGCGAGGGCGAGGCGGACAGCGGCGAGCAGCTCGCCAAGCTGCGGCGCGCGCTGCACGTGGCGCGCGACGTGCTGCTGCGCGTCGACACCGCCGTGCGCGCCGCAGAGAACGAGCACAGGTAGCGTACGCCACGCCGCGACGATCTCACTTCTATGTATATATACATACATACATACACAAACTCAGTAACAAGCTGCGGCGCGCGCTGCACGTGGCGCGCGACGTGCTGCTGCGCGTCGACACCGCCGTGCGCGCCGCAGAGAACGAGCACAGGTAGCGTACGCCACGCCGCGACGATCTCACTTCTATGTATATATACATACATACATACACAAACTCAGTAACAAGCTGCGGCGCGCGCTGCACGTGGCGCGCGACGTGCTGCTGCGCGTCGACACCGCCGTGCGCGCCGCAGAGAACGAGCACAGGTAGCGTACGCCACGCCGCGACGATCTCACTTCTATGTATATATACATACATACATACACAAACTCAGTAACAAGCTGCGGCGCGCGCTGCACGTGGCGCGCGACGTGCTGCTGCGCGTCGACACCGCCGTGCGCGCCGCAGAGAACGAGCACAGGTAGCGTACGCCACGCTGCGACGATCTCACTTCTATGTATATATACATACATACATACACAAACTCAGTAACAAGCTGCGGCGCGCGCTGCACGTGGCGCGCGACGTGCTGCTGCGCGTCGACACCGCCGTGCGCGCCGCAGAGAACGAGCACAGGTAGCGTACGCCACGCTGCGACGATCTCACTTCTATGTATATATACATACATACATACACAAACTCAGTAACAAGCTGCGGCGCGCGCTGCACGTGGCGCGCGACGTGCTGCTGCGCGTCGACACCGCCGTGCGCGCCGCAGAGAACGAGCACAGGTAGCGTACGCCACGCTGCGACGATCTCACTTCTATGTATATATACATACATACATACACAAACTCAGTAACAAGCTGCGGCGCGCGCTGCACGTGGCGCGCGACGTGCTGCTGCGCGTCGACACCGCCGTGCGCGCCGCAGAGAACGAGCACAGGTAGCGTACGCCACGCTGCGACGATCTCACTTCTATGTATATATACATACATACATACACAAACTCAGTAACAAGCTGCGGCGCGCGCTGCACGTGGCGCGCGACGTGCTGCTGCGCGTCGACACCGCCGTGCGCGCCGCAGAGAACGAGCACAGGTAGCGTACGCCACGCCGCGACGATCTCACTTCTATGTATATATACATACATACATACACAAACTCAGTAACAAGCTGCGGCGCGCGCTGCACGTGGCGCGCGACGTGCTGCTGCGCGTCGACACCGCCGTGCGCGCCGCAGAGAACGAGCACAGGTAGCGTACGCCACGCTGCGACGATCTCACTTCTATGTATATATACATACAAACATACATACTACATACTTACATACATACATACATACATAAACTCACGCCTTTATCCCAAAAGGGGTAAGTAGAGGCGCCACCAGGACACCCACATTTCGCCTTGTATGGTCCTTGTACAATAGGGGCGACCCTGTCGCCATAACGGGCACAAATTCCTGACTCCGGGCTGGTAATTAATAAAAACATCCAATATTACTTTGTCCGACCCGGGACTCGAATTCAAGACCTCAGCTTTGTTATCGTACCGTAGTACAACTACGCCAGCGAGCCAGATATAACTACGGTTTTTAAGCGGCTAAACGTTCTTGACTTTCTGTGGCTTACCGGACGGTTTCTCGTTGTTCGAATTTCCCGGTGCTTTCCCTGCGATATTATCATGGATCAGATAATGTAGTATTTAGTCATTAAGTTATTTAATTCCTGCATCAGTTGCGTAGTTTTACTACGGTGCGACTACAACGATAAGGTCTCCGGTTTGAGTACCGGCTAGGGCAAAGTAATATTAAATTTTTCTTTTCATTAACAGCCCAGTGACAAAAAATTGTGCCCGGGTATGCCACTAATATAGTAAACACTTAGCGGCTGGATATAAGTGAAAATAACCACGAAATTGATATTCCGTAACATATTGCCCATTGTTTTTTTTTTAATTATAAAAATGAATCCCTTTGTACCAGATTGCGCACGATCCAGAGCAAGTTGGAGGTGCGCGTTCCCTCGGGACCGGAGTGGGAGGAGCTGCGGCGCCTGGACCTGCCCTCACACTCACTGCGCATGGAGGGGGAACTTAGCGTGAGGAACGACTCCAACAAGAAGATACATGTGCTCGTGAGTATATTCTGTAACTGTTTGTATCCAAAATACGGCATAAATTATATAAAGTGGCCTTAAATGCTTTTTTAAATTAGTTTAGCATATCGTCGTTCATGGCATCCAAATGTTTGTATTCTATTCTAAAAGGCTGCAATTCAAATTTATATCTAAACCTTTTTTTAATTATCTGTAAGTCAATTATAGAATATAATTAATATTTATAATGTGTTATTGTTCCTAGGCCCTGATGTTGGAAGACGCGTTAGTCCTGGTACAACGTGAAGGCGACCGCTTCATGTTGAAACCTCTGCCACAACCCAGCAGTACGCAACACCAACACCTCTCGCCTCTCATCAAATGGTAACGTATATTTTATTTACAAGTACATTACGGTGTTACAATTGATGTATTGTAGGGGCGATGTCATGCGCGCGTAAATGGATGCGTTGCACATCCGTACGCACACGCAAACGCGCACGTGCCCGCACATACATGCAAACACAAAAGCATGGATTTAGGTCTACGGAGAGAGGGAAGGACGATTTAATCTAGTTAGCGTACACGAAACTTGCGTGTGCGCCGCGGTCAACATCCATTTGTCTTTTCATCTGTTTATTCGTCGGTTCGTTTTTTAGATGATGATTATTTGATTCTACAGTTTTAAATACAGAATTAAATTTTAGTCATAGGTCATGGTCATGGAAAACGAAAGATTGGGTCGTCCCTGCATTCTCAATAAAACGTGATGATTAGCATTGATCCGAGGAATATTGCAGTGTCTATATTTCCTCTACTTTCCTCTAATAAGAATGCATTTGTTCCAGGGACAAGGTACTGTT
Organism: Deilephila porcellus; assembly: GCA_905220455.2. Lineage (NCBI taxonomy): Eukaryota > Metazoa > Arthropoda > Insecta > Lepidoptera > Sphingidae > Deilephila > Deilephila porcellus. The sequence continues at coordinate 425,934 of LR999996.1, read as the reverse complement.
TCGTCCCAACGCGGCGCAACGTAACACTTTCTTCCTCATGAACATCAACGGAGTGCAGATGCACGAATTATCCGCCAACTCCGCGTCTGAGTATGCCATGTGAGTCATAATTATATACATATATTACAAATAATTATTTAATTAATAATGTATGGTTGATTGATGTGTGGTGTTTAGAAGTAGTTGAAGTCGAGAAAATTTTCTGTTACAGATACAAATATTTAAACATTATAAGTCTTATTTTATAGTAGTTGACTTATCAAAAACCCACTTCAATGCCCCTTTTTATTCATATCGATAGTTTTTAATAGAGCTTTTGTTCCTACAGTTATCGATAAACTCTTTAAACATTTTCGGAGCCTTCATTGAGTTTAAAAATAAGCCAATGACGTTAAATACTTGTGTTTATAAAGGTTTGTCTGTGACTAGAGTTTAGAACTTAAACACCTACTTAAGTAACGTGTGTTTGTTTTGTAGGTGGGTGAAGCACATCCAAGAGGCGCCGCTAGCCAAGCTGACGGACTTGAAGCCCAACCTCACGCCCTCGCACCAACCCAGCCGGTCCACTGACGACTCAGGTAATATATTACCCCATGCATCCTTACATAAGGAATACATAAGGAGTATTGTTATGCCTGAGCTTATTCTATAATTAAATAATAGTTCTATTTATTGTAAGTTCTATGATGATATTATAAAACACATAACAAACATCTTGCGAACAACAAAAAAAAAACGAACGAAAAACTCGATAAAGCAAGTATTCTTAATCCATTTTGTTGATCTCGAACGTCTCTATAATTCTATTGGGCCAATGCAGAGTACATGATTCTCATGATTCATACAACCAATGGGTTTTTATACCCAGAAAATATATAGTCACAAAATTAAGGTATCCACAAAATAATAACAAAATATTATTAACTACCCACAGTAAACAACCACCGTACTAATTAAACTATCTTTCCCAGGCATCAACGTATCCCGCAACCCATCAGACGCATCAGAAAAGTCCGCGTCCACCGCGCCCGCCGACCTCGAGAGCGAGCGAGATGCAACATCAACGGAGCGAGTGTCGCTCGAGAGGGAGCGAGATGCAGTATCAACGGAGCGCTCGTCCCTCGAGAGGGAGCGAGACGACAAACCCGAGCCGGAAGATGAGAAGAAAGAGGACAGAGCGTCTGTTGATAAGGACGAGATTACTGAGAGGGAGGAGGGATATGTGTGAGTTTATTTATGTTGTTTGTTGGGGATGTGATTTTGTAAGGGGAAAGGGCGGGGAGTGGGGGGATTTTAAAAAGCACCATAAAAATATTTCCCGGTTGATTTGTTAGCTAATGTAAATATTTCCGCACAGTGCGCGTCGCGCGGTGCGCGGCTGGTGCGGCGGCGGCGCAGAGGGCGCCACTGAGTCGGGTGCCACGCTGGACGCCGCGTCCATCACGGTGGCGCCACCTGCCGCGCTCAACGCGCACGTCGCCACGCCCGTGTACTCGCATCAAGGTAGCGAACCACTACAATACATTGAATTAAACTATACTCAGGTTGTCAAGGGAGATTTTTTAAATGTTCAGTTAAAAGGTTATAATGGTTGACTTTTGGATCAACGTGTATACTAGTGGCGGTACTTCCATACAAGCCCAAAAGCCCGGCTTGCCCTACATGATATGAATATACTCCACACTGAACACTAACCATTACATTTAATACAATACAGTCATATATAAAAAAAGGCTACTTTTTGAATTTACCGCGCCGCTGGTGTCGAGCTGCGCCGTGTTGCAATGAAGCGTCTGCGACGCGACGGAACGCCCGCCGAAGCGCGCGCCGCGCCGCGTAATGAAATACTTAATGCAATTATTAAATAGAACTTAAAAAGACGGAACACGCGGCACATATATCTGTCCTTTTCTCTCTCGTGTGCTTTTACGAGGCTTCTGGCAATTTGGGATCTGTTGCTCGCACATCGGGCGAAATGCTACTACTCGATCGCAACGAATGTATAGCTATAGATATTTTGTATAGCAATTTCTATTAGACGATATGCCCGGCTTTTTGTGATTAAACATCGTACGTTTCATAGTCGTCACGTTATTATTTGCTCAGTAAATTATGTTTGTTGTTATTAATTGATGTTGGTTGCTTTTTGAAATTATTTTATATATATATTTTTTAGTACAAATAATGAAGTATTCATATACTTTGTAATAAATTATAGTTACTCTGCCGGTCAAAAGTTTGAGACCACTATATTAAATACAGGTAAATTAAATAAAAACCAGCATGTCCAAAAAATTATAATGAAATGGTTTTATTATCATATTACTACAGTAAATTAAATATCAAAAAACCATTTAAACACATTGATAACAGGTGAAAAAAAAGAACAAGAAAAAAAATTTTAAACTGATTTTTCATCATAATAACCCCCTTTGCATTTGATCACGCTTTTCACCAATCTCGGCATGCGAGCGATTAATTTATTGAGTGTCTCTTGTGGTATATTCTTCCAGCTCTCTTGCAAAGCGTTCCACATAGCCCGATGCGAAGAAGGACATTGCTCCCGTACATTTCTATCAAGCTCTTCCCATAAAAGCTCTATAGGGTTAAGATCAGGGCTCTGCGGTGGCCATATCATATTGACCAACACCCCTTCCGTCTGTTTTGATTCTAAAAAGCCTCTACACAATTTTGAATTGTGCTTTGGATCGTTATCTTGCTGTAAAACGAATCCGTGACCGATTAATTTTAGCCCGGAAGGAATGGCATTTTTTTCCAAGATTACTTTATAGTGCTCTTTTTTCATAATTCCTTCGATTTTCGTTAGATCTCCAGTGCCATAGCCTGAGAAACAACCCCAGACCATAACAGAAGCACCACCATGCTTGACGGTTGGAACCACGCACTGTGGCATCATTTTTTCTTCGGCAGAACGTCGAACGTAAATTCTTCTCCTTGAACCATATAATTCAAATTTGGATTCGTCAGTCCAAAGCACTTTTTTAAAATCTTCTTCTGTCCAGTCTCGGTGGGCAAGGGCCCATTGCAACCGTTTTTTCTTATTTTGTGGCTTTAACAGGGGTTTTCGGATAGCGACGCGACCAAATAATTTAGCGTCTTGCACTCGTCTCTTGATTGTACTCACTGAGACAGGTTTTGTCCGGGATTTGTTCACTTCAACACGAATTTCCGGTGCTGTTAGGCGTCTATTCCGCTTACTGGTAACAACAATAAAATGATCCTCACTAGAAGTGGTCGCTCTTGGTCTTCCGGAGCGCGGACGATCTCGATTAGTACCAGTTTCCTTGTAACGTACAATAGTGCGATGAACGCCAGTCTTCGATAACTTTAGTTGAGATGCAATCTCACGTTCGGATTTGCCTTCGTTATGAAGAACTATAACTGCAGATCGCATTTCAATGCTAATTTCACTAACTTTACCCATTTTAAACACGTCTTGACAGCCGGTACGACAAATTTAGACCAGATAGACTTATTTGAAAGCAGTATTAAAAATACGTTGTTAAAATAACGATAATAACATTTCTAAGAAGCCAAAACAATCATAGACTTAAAGTAATTAAAAAACTAAAGCAATAATTATGAAATTTATGAGGCTGTGACAAGTTAACAATCAACAAAAGGATTAGTTATTTTTCGGCAAATATTGAAGATGCGAATCACAGCTTTTTTATTACCCTTTAGATGGCTGATATACAAAAGAACTGGCCTTTGGATATTGCTCATGAACTATAGAATATGGACACGTGCGGATTGCTGTTATATTACTCATTATTTTTAAAAAAAAATGCAATTCCGCATAATTGTAATGAGTGGTCTCAAACTTTTGACCGGCAGTGTATATGTCGTAATGATTTTTTTCACGTTTAATAGCAACAGGTACTGTACGAATTGCTACTAACTTTTTATTTGTATTATGACATTGTGAAGTTCTGTTTATGATTATTGTTTAGGTTTTTGTGTTATTTATAGTTTTTGATATTGCATGAGTTGTATTGTTTCCTGTGATGGTTTGTGTGTGCTGTTGTTTGTGGTGGTGAAAGTGTTCGTTGCCGTTAAAAAATTGAATTCATTCGATTATATTACAAAAGAAACTTGCGCGAATCCAATGCCGGATTTGTACACATTTTATTAGTTCAGTTTACAAAACTACGTATTTTGATTTCTACATGTTACCCTTTAAATAGGTTATTAAACAATCGTGTTTCATATTATGTTTTCAGACGACAAGTTTTGTGCGTTTAATTACTTGGAATATAATGTTTTAAATTTAAAATAAATTAGTTCGTCCTCTCAAAAGACATTCTATTACTTGTAATTCACAAAAATATTGATGTACTCGTAATAATTTCTGTCCACAATTTCGGTAACTTTAAAACACGGCACCACTGTAGCTATTGTTGTGCTATTGTAATGCCAGGTACTAAAAATGCAATAAAAAGTTACCGATGTATGTCCACAAGCAATCTATATTTGTTTTAATCCTAATATTGATTGTGTGATTGGTCTGCCGACGTAAATTCATTTTCTTCGTTCTTAGTAACTTTGCGTAAGTAAATCAGTAGGTATTAAACCCAAAAAAATCTCGGTGGCGTATTTGTACTAAGGTATGGGAACAAAGCTGAGGTCTCGGGTTCGAATCCCAGGTCGGGCAAAGTGATATTGGATTTTTCTATTCATTATCAGCCCGGAGTCTGGAATTTGTACCCGATATGGCGATAGGCTCGCCCCATATCACATCGCGTGACGGAACTTACAAGGCGAAATGTGGGTGTCCTGGTGGCGCCTCTGCCTACCCCTTCTGGGATAGAGGCGTGAGTCTATGTATGTATGTATGTTAAACCTAAAAAATATTGGGCTTGCCCTAGTCCAAAACCCTAGGCACGCCACTGGTGTATACACCTTGCTTACATACACATGTGGATATAATGTGACATAAATATCTATCGTTAAATTTTAAGATTTACAAATCTCATCTATAAGTATCTACAAAAAACACGAGGCCACGCATTCTGCCGCCCATATCGGAGTCGCTTCAAGTACGAGCAGCCTGTACAGCTTAAATCGCCTCTTAGGGTTACCGTGATAGAATTCTTTTGCGTCTTAACCACTGGGTGAGTCGAAAATTGAGCCTACTTTTTTCTAAAAATACCTTATTTTTTCAGAGCGTCTGCGTCGACTAGACGAGATGATAAAGATCTGTCTCGCGGCCAAGAGCAACATCGTGGCGGAACTGCTGGGCGTGCCCAAGCACAGCTACGCGCAGCTCGCAGACCTCGCCGTCGCTGAGTCCATGGGATATGTCGGTCAGTATTACTACATCATCATCATCATCATCACTACACGAGATCATGAACATCTCCACGATATTAGCCTGGTAATATACTTCTGAAGCATCAAGTTTATTTATTCAGCCTACTTCATTGTCAAATGAAGCATGGCGGCGCTATCCTGGCTAAAGTTTTAGAAAATTATAGGCTAAATAAGCTAATTTTAAACTTAGAGACAGCTTCCGTAGCTCAGTAAGTTAGACGCCGGCTGTGAAACGCGAGTTCATCCACAGGTATTTGTTTCGAGTCTCGGTGTTTGTGAGACCAAAAAGTCTCTCGTAGTTTCTGATTCTTAGTGTGGAGTCAGGACTATGTTTGTGAGTGTTGGGTGTATTTATTTATGCACAAAGTACAGCGGAAGCGGAAGGCGCAGCATAAGACGTCCACCCACAAGATGGTCAGACGACCTGGTAAAGGTGGCGGGACGTCGCTGGATGCAGGCTGCCTCCGACAGGTCACTGTGGAAATCATTGGGAGAGGCTTATGTTCAGCAGTGGACTTCCTTTGTCTGATGGATGGATGGATGGATAAAGTACAGTTATATAATTAACAAAATACATATGTATATTACAGACGTGAAACAAGAGCTGCGTTCGTCTCGCGGGCGCCTCTCGCGCGCGGCCAGCATTCACGGCGAACCTGATGATGAACTGGAACCTGACCTGCACCATCTACTGCTCGCCGCTTACACGCAAGGTAATAACTAACTACTGACTCCCTTTATTTATCTGTTTCGTATTGTATCTTATTGTGTAGTTAAAAAGGTTGTTGATATAGCCAAAAAGATAAGCAAGTTAAAGTGTCAAGGACCAAGATATGTAGCTCAGTAAAACGATGACCAATGAGGCCATAATGATGTCTAGGCACAGTAATCGCAGATTCAAAACATTGGACATACCTTTGACTTTTCGCGAGTCATGTGTGTTAATAGACTATTATCACACACTTTAACGGTGTAGGAAAACGAATTGAGAATACTTCACATCGTAGTTATAAATGAGAAGTTTTGTAATATGTGAAGTGCAACACGTACTAGGTTAACGTGGTCTACTATGGCCTAACCCGTATCAATCGAACTCTAAGAAGAGCCTATGCCTTGCACTGACCTGTATATGTGTAGGCTAAATCATTATTTCATCATCATCATCATCATCATCATCACAATCATCATCAGCCCGTTGCAGTCCACTGCTGGACATAGGCCTCTCCCAAGGTTGCCACAGAGCCCGGTTTGCTGCTTTACGCATCCAGTCGCTGCCGGCCCTCTTGTGCAAGTCGTCCCGCCATCTGACCAGAGGACGTCCCACGCTACGTTTTCCATTAATTTATTATTCGTATTAATCATTATTTAATATGATTATATTCCAGCGAATCAGTTAACAACGACAGTGCGTCGCGCCCTCTCAGTGAGCGAGCCCGCCGCCGTGAGCGCGCGCGCCCGCCCGCGTGCTCGCTGCGACCGCTGCACCGCGCCCGCCGCACCCGCTACACCATCCGCACCCGCGACTGCACCCGCTGCACCCGCTGCACCTGCCACACCCGCCACTGCACCTCCCGTGCCTGCACATGCGGCAACTACGCCTGTACTTTGTGAGAGCGGTGAGTTGTTACGTTGTGTTGGTTGAAATTGAGCGTAAATGTCGATAAATTGTTGTTGGTCATATTTAGAATAAAACTTCGATAAAATAGCTATAGAGCAGACCCTAAAAAATAAAGATATTTTGACATGTATTACTAATTAAATCATTATTATAGTACACCTTTTTTCGACCGTATTTTTTAATTATATTTTATCAATAATCTGAGAAAACACAGAAACAAACATACACATTTTTACATCGACAATACTATCGTTTCAAGTTTTCCGTATTTTTATAAATACCATTAATCTAATTTTATTTTATTGTTAATTGACAGACCCTATTAAAATTTTTAATCGAATTTATGATCACTTATACATGTATCCATCATAACTTTATCACAACAACTAACTACCAATTTGTCCCCAGCACCAGAACTACACACAGACAAGCAGTTACCAGACCCCAGCGAGACAGAGGCAAAATGGCGGACGTTAGTGGCTGCCGTGTCCAACGACCCCTGCGTGGAGGGTGAGATGTCGTTCGACATGCTGTCCGACCTGGATCTCTCCCTGCCAGATGAGCTGGACAGCGCGGAGGAGCCGCTCGGTGAGATATATCTCTGTAGTAGAGAGATTAGTTGAGATACGTTGGGGTGTGGAGATATGAAGTTATCGCGATTGCAGATGTCGGTTTACTTGATGAGAATGCTTGAAATCAGTTTAAGATCTTGATTTAAAAGTATAGATACAATGCCCAGCTTCGAAATATATCGATGCGTGCTCTTTAGGTTGGTTGAACGTCTTTTTATACCTGCAATCTTGAATAATCGATTTCGAAATTTGACTTTCGACTACTTTAAAAATAAAACATCCTATTGTCCTACATCATCAAACAATATTGGAGATTCCTTAATGATTTATCTTTGTTTCCGCAATATTACCAGCGTTATTAGTCGGATAAAACAGGGGTATACAGGTGTTTGGTATTGAAATCCCCATGGTCCAATAATTCTGGAAGAAAGGTGAAGATAGTAATGAATGGAATAACTTGGAATATACATATAAATAGTTTTGATGTCTGTAACATTGGGTTGATTAAATGAAACAATTCTGAATCGAATAAGAATCGTCTTTGTTTGTCGATAATATGTTGTGCATTGCAAAGTTTTACGACCTTATCTATAGACAGTTTTAAAACCTATTTTCGTTATCGAATGTTTTGTCCCTTTCAAACGTCTTGAATATAGTTTGAGCGAAGAAGACAGTTTTAAAACCTATTTAAAGTATTTATTTTAATAATCACAAATATTTCGTGACTTTACCGTCACTAAAAAATCAAACGAATTCTTTAGAGCAAAGTCACGGCATCACTTCCTCGTTAGACCTGGAGTCATACGACATGCTGCGTGAGGTGCCCGACCCTGAACCTGCCCTGGAGGCGGTCGGTGAGTCAAACTGCGTTCCCATTGGACCAGACACCACCTGAGTTGAGATGAGGCGATATCGACCAATCACAGGGCACGCGTATTGCAGACGTCTCCAAATCAACCAATCAGAAAGCTTCAATATATCTATTAAAGAAATGACCAATGTGATTGGTCGATTTTCACTCCGCTCAGCTCTGGTCGTTTCTGATTTAGTGGAAACTCAGCCAGAAGGTATCCAGAAACTTGGGCACTCTGGAAGTTTTAGATGGGCGTAGAAATGGATAATGCTTTTAGTAATTTGTAGGATTGTCTTTAACAATGTGTAAAGAAAGGATGTTCAGTCTTTCGCGAATTGGTGGCTTTTTAAATGGTTGAGCAGCGGGTTGTGTTTTGGATCCCAAGTCAATGATTCATGTTATTGGGTAATTGAAATCCTGATATAAACTCGGGACAATTGATGTTGCTACTCGGGTTTGGTGGCAGGTCTAGTCTATAAAGTGATTATTGTCTTCGCTTTTACGCTTTTTCCTTGTTATCGCTGTTTTAACCAAAATTGTACTATTAAGTATTTACTGGTTTTTAGTGGTGGTAGCGACGGTTTCTCCAAAATATCATTAGAATCAGCAGGGTCTGATTATCATTCTGCCTTCATAAAAAATCATTGGATTTTTAGCAAGATTTCTTGTCACATATGTCTGCTGTATATCAACATATGCATCATCCAACTTTGGATTTGATTTCTAAATATTTTTTCTTTCGCTTTATGCGTTGCTCATACCAAGCAATATTTTGGTGGCCGCCGGGTATTCCTATTTGTCATTTATTTTTGTATTTGTGATGTCAGCATATAAGTCGAAAAGGGGAAAATCCAGCGTGTTAAACTTGGATGCTCGCGTGCTGAGAGAAGTGGATCTAGCCGAAGAGGCTATTGGTAAGTTTTGATGATGTACTGGATGGGTTACAAATAGGGCGCGTTTTGTGATTTATCTCATTGAACATTGAAATAAGGCATATTACTTGAAAACCTTAAGTGCAATTATTGCATTAGGTGTTCCTTTGACAAACATTTTCTTTAGGCGAACCATTCATTGGTGTGAAATGTGTAATTACTCTGAGGCGGAATAAATAATTGCTGATCAAAACAAACTCTGTGCAATGGTTCAATTTGTGGGGTTTTGTTCCTTAGCTAAAGTTTTAAAAATGTTTCTAGAAACCTGTCATACTCATGTGTATGTATGTGTGTATATTTCGAGTATGGGTGTTAAAATACCCCCGTGGTTTGGAATACATGATAGGTATTTTAATGTTAGCGTGGCATTAAGACTGGGTATATAACTGTTATTGAGTATATAGGTATATTAATTAGTTCATTAATTATGATGGTATAATGTATTTTTAACAATAGATCAGTATATTATATAGAAATAGCTAGTTCATAATTAAAATCACTAATATATCAACATGATTATTAAATTGTATTTATTAGTTTTACTAACACTTCCTTTTATTTGTGTCATTTGGAACACGATAAGAAATGTTGGGTGTTATTGTGTAAAGATACTACATAATTGATTAATTTCACAAAAACATAAGCAGCTATAATGCATATTAGTAATGTAACCAGTATGACAGCCTCCGTGGCGCAGTTGGTTAGACGCCGGCTGTGAAACGAGAGGCCGCGGGTTCGATCCCCGCACCGAAACTAATGTTTGTGTGAACCACAGATATTTGTTTCGGGTCTGGGTGTTAGTGAGACCGAAATTTCTCTCCTGTTTTTTTTTTTTGTTCCTGATGCTTACGACGCAAGACTCGATGTTAGTGTGGATTCAGGGCTATGTATGTGACTGTTGGGTGTATTTATTATTTATTTATTATTCTACGTTTCTTTCTGTATTTAGCATTGAGGGGTTAATGCTTAAAATATTTTTTTATACTGGCACTGCCCCTGATGGTAAGTGCTAATGCCGTCCAGATAGAGTATCGAATAGTATCAGACAGCGGTCCCAAGGCATTTGACACTCTTATGACTGGAGACTGTCCCGCCCTCACACCCGCCACTGCAACTCCTGCAAGCCAGGATCAACAGTGGCACGCATTTTAATGACACTGAGCATTGAACCTCAGCGAGTCTCCGGGAATGTCTAACTTGTCTTTAACCCGCAACGAAATGAATCAAAAAGTTAAATTAATAGGAGGAGTTGGAAATAAATTATTGTCCACTTCCCTCCCTAAGAAAGCGGGTGACAAAACAATGAACTAAAGAGGTATATAACCTTATGATTGTTGGGTGTATGTATAATTGATTGATCATGTCCGTGTGTAGAGCTGGGCGCCTCGGCGGCGTGGCTGGCGGCGCGGCTGGCGGGCCCGGCGGCGGGGCTGCAGCGCGCGCTGTCGGGCGTGCTGGGCGCGCTGGCGCCGCGCGCGGACGCCGCGCTCCGAGCCGAGCTCGCCGCGCTGCGCGACGCCAACGACAAGCTGCGCGCGCGCCTGCACGCCGGTACGTACACGCACGCACACTTACGTACACACTATAATACACGTACACTAATAATACACTAATAGTACAATAATACACGTACACGCACGCGCACCTACACTTACGTGCACACAATAGTACGCACGCGTACAAGTACGCGCACATGATGAACAATGGTTCAAACACGCCATAATCATCTGTCACCACTTTCATTCTTGTTTCTTTTATTAAAATATTGATATTTCCTAGTGTAGTTTATAGCATGATTCCCTCGTCAGTTACATTTTATTGACTTAAAATTTTAAGCTAATTGAACTATTATGATTTTATAATTGCTCCTGTAAATAATACGAATTATTAAGTTTTAATAGTACAATTCCATACAAACCGATATTTATTTTGTTTTGTAATTGGTTGAAAATAAATTTTTATTACAATATTTTATTAAACAAGCTCATTTCAATCAAATGCATTAAACGATAATACATTTTAAACCACTTATTATAAGGTACATTTTTGATAAACCTCTAAATAAATTTCAGAACAGCGATTGGCTGATGACAACTCTCTACGCGAAGACAGCGTAGAGCCACCCGTGCAGGTAAGAAATAATATAATCTACAATTGAATGTATTTATGATTCATATCACGCCTTTTTTCAAGGTTTTCGCTTATCGTAAATATTGACTGCCTCGGTGGCGTAGTTGTATTACGGTACGACTACAAAGCTGAGGTCTCGGGTTCGAATCCCGGGTCGGGCAAAGTGGTATTGGGTTTTTCTATTCATTATCAGCCCGGAGTCAGGAATTTGTGCCCGATATGGCGATAGGCTCGCCACCTATCACATCATGGGACGGAACATACAAGGCGAAATGTGGGTGTCCTCGTGGCGCCCCCTTCGGGGATAATGGCGTGAGTTTATGTATGTATGTATGAATGTATTTATGATTCATATCACTCCTTTTTTCAAGGTTTTCGCTTACAGTAAATACATATTATTAAGAAACATTCTTTAGTAAATTTATTGAAATTATTATTAATTATTTAAGTCCATTTTCAATTTTTAACAACTATTAAGATAGTCAATATACGGTTGTGTATATTCGGTTTCGAGAAGTTGGGCATTTTCGTATCGCCACTCTTATCTGCACTGTATGGCTCACCATCAGGTGTAGCATATTCCCTGTGTCATATCACAAATAAAATATATGATTTAGTATATCACAAATTAATGTGTAATGTATCTATTTCAGGACCAACCGAGCAACGGAGGGTGATCTCCCAACGAATACAACACCAACGTACATTCGAATTGATTCAAACGCGCCGACGAACCACTAACCACTAGAGGAGCGCGGGGACCGCGGCCGGTCCGAGCACAAACAAGCGAAATAAGCGCAAAAAACTAGCGCTTATCCTCGCTCGCGACCAACCAACCACTACAGCCACTCAAAAACGGCCCAGCAAAGCATTTCTTTAAAAATTGATAAATATTTTGTACGAATTTTTATGTTGTCCCCCGTCTCCCCTCATGCGAGTGAAATACGAAATTGTATATTTTGTAATAGTTATTGTTTTTACTTTTTATTTTCTATACATATAAATGGAGAAATTATTTTATTAGTCCGTTAGTGTTAAGAATTATTGTATTCCATACGTAAGTTAACATTGTGATCGATAATCGTGTAGGTTATGTATTTTTTTCTATACATATATATGAACACATTTCCTGTTGAAATAATTAAGTTGAACCGTTGTAAATAAGTTAAAGTAAGTTGTCATGCATGACATTATTACCGACACAAGTTTTTGATGTTTTTATTGTTAATTTATGCGATTTTGTTGTGATGCTGTAGTTGTACAGTAGATGTCGCCACTGTAAGCGTGACGAAGTGTATGACACATGATCCAAGTATTCGACAATATTGTATCGCGATCTATTTGGGCGTAGAGGGGATGTAGGCAAAGCGTAATATCTTACTATTTATCTATACATGTATTATAAAATATTGGAGTGTAGTCGGTGTCATCTAGAAAACTATAACTTATTTTATTAAATTAATCTCTCTTTAAAATTAAATTTAATCGATATGATTATTCGTCTTCTAATGACAAACGCTTATTTAAAATTATTATGAATATTTAGGGATTATTTTAGCCGATCTCCCCGCTACTACCTAAAGAATTACCTATGCCTATGGAAAAATATTACGGCGCTTTGATTCGTGGTCAAGGTTATATTCATTCAATGTTAAATTCTTATCAGAGGTCAAAGTTCAAAGGTGGAATGTCAATGGCTATAACTGAGTCAAAGTTCAAAGGTCATAAGCCAATGGCTGAAACCAAGGTCAGAGGGCAAAGTTCAAAAGTCAAAGTTCAGATGTTAAACACCAAAGAACAAGATATATGTCAAAGTTCAAAGGTCATATGTCAAAGTTCACACCAAGGTCAGATGGCAAAGTTCAAAGGTCAAATGAAAACAATCAAGACTACCCTCAAATTTAATTATAAAATATAATGTAAAGAAAATCGCGAATTTTACTGTGGCGAAGTCCACAGTCACACCACGAATCAAAGTGACTTATTAAAAAATATCAGTATGTAAAGTAGACCTTATGCGTATGTTAATAAGATACATAACAGCTTTGTACGATTGACGTGTATGAGTTGAGGTTTCATACAATATATTGACGAGTTGCTGAATTTTGAATTTAATGAATTATTCCCTTTTTGATAGAATATTATTGTTGCCAACAGTTTTAATGCAATAAATATAATTTGTTCTTAATTAGTTATTCCGCCGCGCCGGTCCTTTTGCCGCTGTGTGTTGCAGGTGGGCCGGCAAAGTTGTGTCGATTAGCAATAGATCATTTTCTGTTGTCAATGTATCACCCTTTTCGGATGGCATTGCCTTTACCATCAGGTGCGGTGCAGGTCATTTTTCATGCCAGGTTAAATAAAAGACACAAAACATGATTTTGGTGTATACAATTGCTAGCAGTTTTCAGATTTTCCATAAAATATTTTTAGTTTGACAATCCATACTCTGTTTGGCAAACACAGTACCACATTCCCAACGCTGGGCACATACCCCACCTCTTATTATAAGATGTGAAGGAACGCTGTGCTCTGAATACGATATCATAATTCGAAAATATAATATGGTTTTATTTTTAATTCTGTATTTAACAAACAGTAAATATTTCTTAGAACTTTTGTCCATTTCACCTTGCGATTTTTTTACTATGTATCAGGTATAAAAAATCATTTTAAGTTAGAATGTATAGCTAAAATCTCATAAAATAATAAAAACGTTTTTCGACATATTAATATGAAAAGTGAAATTTTTCGATATATTGGTATGAAATCAGCTGATACCCTCTATGTACATGTAGGCTAAGAGTATGTTACGAACACGAAGTGCTCCGACGCAGTACCTTTATATGCCATATTGAATACTGGTATGATAGATGTATAAGCTGTTTAACTTATAACATATATATATATATATATATACTATGTCTCATAAATACTGCACGATTTTATGAGTTTTTTTATATAGGAACAGATGTTTTTGTTGTACATATACTATGTTCTAAAATGTACTTTAAAAATATGATTTTCAGTTTTAATATTTTGTAATGATTTTTGCGTTTTTTGTCAATTTAAAAAATGAATTTCTCGTAATTTAGTATACTACGGTGTTTTTTCGCCCTAATGTATAAAATGGCTTCCATTGAGGGGTGGTAAGCGCCCCTATTATATTTTAAACAGCTTGTACAATAGTGAATGTAGCGAATATAAATGTACCTAAATGTAACATATTTTATGAATAAAAATGCCATTTTAGTGAGGATCGGTGACTTGACGTATATCTGCTACCTTAGGCTAGAGAAACACCAAATGAGTAACAATTTCGCCCCATACACTATAATATGGGTTTCGGCATAAATACTTGTATTATTCATGTATTTCAATATTTGGGATCTTATTAGGTTTTCCTCAGTTGCTCACTTTGGTGTCTTAAGACTATTTTATTTTTCGTTTCCCGCTTGAAATAAAATTTCTATTTAATGCAATTTAGTTTAAACTACATAAACGTCGACCTACAGAGAGAAGAATAACGCTTCTAATTTAACAGTTATAATTGAATTATAATACCAAATTTAATTAAAGATCCTTAAATATTTATAGTCAATTTCATATATGCTCACTTTTGCTCTTCAAAATTAGTAAAAACTATAGGTTTTGATATTGAGGCCGTACCAATCTTCTATTCAGCTAAAACATACTTTAAATTTTAGTATCTTCAGTGAGTATTTATGCCGAAATCTGTAGTAAGCTTTTGTAAACCGATAAATACGCGATCCGCGAGGATGTATAGACAAATTGATAGAAGATCACTATGTATGGTTATATCACAATAAATAAATCAATACTGGAATACTACTTGTTTCTCTTACCTTACTATCTTCAATTCCTGTTTTTATTCAGCGTGATGATAGGTTGATTTCCTACCGCAACTTCAGAAGGAAGTAAGTTCGGCGAACTAAGGGTGTTATTAGTGGGACTTCCGCCTACACCTTAGGCGTTAGCTTATGAATGTATTTTTAGAAATACATTTGAAAATAGTTTGTCTTAATCATATTAAAATCAATGTGAAATTAATATAATGCTATGGGTAAAATCGTACTGGTCTATGTACCTACCTATTGAGGTAAAATGGATTAAAGTATAACCTACTTACAAAATGTCCATTTGCGAAATTACTACTTACCTTCATCCTTAAAAGAAGTCCACTGCTGAACCAAGTACTAATATACAATCAAGAAACGTAATTTTCCAATCAGAAACTAATGAGTTACGAAATACTACAGGACAAATACAAACTACTTTTTTATGTTCGTACCGACAATGAACACACACAATAGAGAATTCAATGAAATTATTGTTCCACAGCAATTAAAAAAAAAAACTATTCAATATCAGCCCGTGGTCAGAAATTTGTGCCCGGTATGGCGATAGGCTCGCCCCCTACACATCATGGGACGGAATACACAAGACGAAACTTGGGTTTCCTGATTGCACCTCTGCCTACCCCTTCTGGGAAAATGCGTGAGTTTATGCATGTACAAGTATAAAATAGTTTTACGCATAGTTACCTAAAGAAACCATTTACCTTTACCTGACTCAAACCAAGGAAAGTCGTGTCTGAAGTCACACAGACCATGCAGTGATTAAACATGCATTTTATTCAATACTCACTATTTTATACATTGGAGTTTTCTATAGAAGATTGGAGAGTATTTCTTCAAAATCTTCTGTAGAGCTGTCAGCTGTAAATGTGTGAAAATAGTGACACTATACAAAATCTTATTTACTTTCGCGTATTTAAAACTTTAATACATCGTGTTATATATTTACACATTACTATCAAGGGTATACCATGGACCACTACCTCCCAAACAGTACATTTAGAGTACGAAATGTACAATAGCGTATAGGAACGCTAGAGAAGCTGCGAGTGTGACAGAAGTTGCACTGTTCTCTGATCCAGTAGCGAAGTTGTGCATGCGAAGAAGTACTGCCTGCTTCGCGGCTCGTAGCTCTGCTGAATCACTCTCCGCTACTGGCCTGGAAACCAAATATTTTAATCACAAATTGAATGTAAATAGAGGGCGCAAGATTCATCAAACTAAGCACTGCATTTTTTGCTATCTACTGTGGCCATAGGCGCACTACACACCAAAGCCGCCGGCTCGGCGAAACTTCCCGGCGGCCTATAAAAATATCATGTCCGTAACAAGCGCCCGCACGAGTTGCCCGCCGATATGTTGGCGGCATGCGGTGATATTCAACTACGTCATGAGTGATAACAAGCCCGCTGGCAAGAAATTGCCAACAAAGGTCGGTGGGTCGGCGGCATTGATGTGTATGTAGTCCGGTTTACAGTAGCTTGGTAACCTTTACCTGATTAAAACTTTAACAATTTTTTGAGAAACCTGATGATGGTATCGTCAACGAATTAAAAAATTAACAAAACCGGAAAGCATTATTTCGTTCATATTAAATGTATTTATCTTTGTAGAAAGTAAATCCACCTTACTTGAGACACTTGATGCCCATACATTTGCAGCAGATATTATGATTCATGTCTTTTAAACTTAATACTGTAATATACAGTTGGGAAAAACTGACAATCCGCTGTGAAACAATATCCGAAATGGGATGTTCTACCCATTTTCAAAAAGTCTTTTAAGTTGCTCCTAAGATTAAGACAAACTATGTAAAAAAATATCAAATTTTTATTCGCTCGGCAAGTCCAATAAAAAACCATTTAAAATTTAAATTTTAAATTTATGCGCGCAAATATGTGAAAACGCTAGGCGCCATGTTCCTTTAAAATGATACGTCACTCAACCAGTAAACAACCTGTGATAATGAGCTCTTGGACACCGGAGGGTGTATTCTACTCGCGGAATGACGTAGAATCGTTATCCATCATAGCGGCAGCCGTTTCACATCTTTTTATTCTTGAATGAATGAATTATAAAATTTATTCCTTGGAAATAAAAACTGAAATTAACATATACTTATTGCTTAATGCTCCACTATATACATTTATAGTTTTTAGATTTTTTATTTCTTATAGGTAAATACCCCATTGTGCATCTTCATGCTTAGAAAGATAATGTATTGCCAATCACACACAGATATGTGACTAGAGGAGATAGAAATACTTAATAGATATAAATTACGTAATATACACAGTACACTGGTTCATAATGATACGTGTTTTAATAGAATTGCAATGGGTTATTGTTGTAACGTTTGACTACCATTTTCTGTATGGGCTCAGGTCAAGAAACACATTGTTTTCAATTAATTGCACATCGTCAATTCGGCAATGCAATCAATCGGCCATTGCTACTGGTCCTCTAATTATCTTATTGGCCGAAAAATTGTAAATTCAACTTTATTTTTTTGGTGCTATGGTTGACTATCATCCTTAAGGTCAAAGCTATACCACTGCCTAGAGCAGTGTTCTACCAATTATACTCGTATAATACACCTATTATGCACTCTGATTATATTATGTCTTGCATGCGTTTTACAGACAGGATTTTAAAAAACACAAATATCATTAAGTACCCATATATTTTTCCAGCCTCGTGCCTCCGTGGCGCAGTTGGTTAGTTTTTCAGACATTCGTATTTGTTTCGGGTCTGGGTGTTCGTAAGACCGAAAAGTCTCTCGTAGTTCCTGATACTCGCGCCACAAGACTTTGTGTGTGATTATTATTAGTGCGGGGTCAGGACTAAGGTGTTAGACTATTGCGTGTATTTATTTATATTTTACGTGAGAAACGACCCAGTACCTACTTACGACGCTGAAAACCGATTCAAAGATGTTCGAAATCTCTATATTCTTTCTTATTTGTTACCTGATAGCTTGGCAATGTGACACCCCTGGCACGACATGCACCGGCGCCAGGAAGTGCTGGTGGGTCGCGTTGGGCCCCATAGGGGACCAGGGGTCGTGGGTCCCCACCACCGATATCACCTTATCAGGGAGTCTGGTCAGGCCGCCGAAGAATAGGTTCGTCCTTGAGATGCCAGAGCGTAAGAATTGCTCGTCAAAACTGGAATGTAAATAAGCATGTATATTTTTGGCTTCGTGTTACGATAATTGTTAAAAAAAAAACAGATTAAAAATAAATTAATACCCCATAACTTTATATTAATGTAAAACACCTACAGTTATCTATATCAGCCCATATACGTCCCACTGCAGAGCACGGGCCTACTCTACAATCGAGAGAATCGATTGAGAGTGGTTAGGCCGTATAGTCCATCACGCTGGCCTAGTGCGGGTTGGCGGACTTACATACCGTAGAAATTCTTTAAAATTGCTACGGTATGCAGGTTTCCTCACGATGTTTTCCTTCACCATTAAAGCGAGTGGTGATTGACTATCAATACACACATAACTCCGAAAAGTCAGAGGTGTGCCCTGGGATTTAAACCCGCGACCACCGTGAACATGTGGGCAGCCGCGTCTGGTCGGTTACCAACAGGCCACCACGCACTACAGTTATAGTCAGTCCCAATTAAATTTAGAGATTACACCAGCCACTGTAACTCCTGCAAGCCAGGGTCGACAGCTCGCATTTTATTTACACCGAGCAATGAAGCTAAGCGAATCAGTTTGTTGGAATCTCACAGCTATCTTTATCCCATAACGGAATTAATCATACATAGATACATACATAAACTCACGCCTTTTACCCAGAAGGGGTAGGCAGAGGCGCCACCAGGACATCCAGATTACGCCTTGTATGTTCCGTCCCATTATGTGATAGGGGGCGAGCCTATCGCCATATCGGGCACAAATTCCTGACTCCGGGCTGATAATGAATAGAAAAATCCGATATCACTTAGCCCGACCTCCGAACCCGAGACCTCAGCTTTGTAACGTACCGTAGTACAACTACGCCACTGAGGTAGTCAATTAATCAAATAGTGAATAAGTAGTTGGTATTAAAATATTACTCATTTTCTTCACAGCAAGCGCGAGAGAGAAAATTACGAACTACATACCGGGTATATCAAGACCGCGACCGAAAACGAAGCCTGGTGGTAGTTTTAGTGGCTATAGACACGATGCAACTAAAAATGTCGCAAAATAAGCGATAGATTATATATATATTTTTTTAAATCATAGTTTTTAGTTGGTAAATCCTTAGTTTTGCGAAAATAGTAATTTAAACCCTTACGTATCATTGCGTCTTTAAAAATAACAAGGTGTACATCATTATTTTGGAAACATATGTATTTATCACCCAAATAGGACGATAAGTAAAAAAATTACCAAAAAAAAAATGATGATTTATTTTGCGGAATTTTTAGTTGCATTGTGTCTGAAGTCACTAATACTACCACCTGGCTTCGTTTTCGGTCGCAGTCTTGATATACCCTGTATAAAGGTAAAATATCTCCAACAAAAAGACTTTTACAGCTGGTTAAGTCACTGCTAACCAACACGGATGAAAATTACAGATTACTAGGCACTAGTTTTATCTCTACCCACTCCTTTAGACACAGCCGTAAAAATAACCTGTCGGAAATATCTATGAACCTAGCTGGAATGCGGTTCCCCTCGCACTCCCCGCACCTCGCCCCGTATACATAGCACTATTATACATAGTGCAATTGTTGTTATTTTATAATTGCATTTTTTTTGTGGTCCCCTTATCTATTATATTATTTTACACTAAAAACGTTTTGAGATGGATGCGAATTCTACTTTTTATTCTTTTTTCTTTTTAATTCAATTTGTTTAACCTATATTTTGAATTGACTGACCCTATGTTCCAATGACGGCAATTATTCAAGTCCACAGATATTTCCGACGGGTAATAAGTATGTATGGTTAACTTACTCGCTAGAAAAGAAGTCCCTGCACATATGGTGGAAGTACTCCAAGGGTACAGAGGAGAGGAACGGCTGCCGCGAGCTGGTGGTGGTCTGGTACCAGCCGAACTCAACGCAGGTCTGGTACGTCCATAACCTCACTGGAACATAGAATATCTCATTTATATGCAGGTAATTAGCATGCATCGACACCGAAGGGTCTCCTCTATCAAGAGTACGATTGTGAGGGCTTAGGCCATATAGTCCACCATGCAAGCTTAGTGTGGGTTGGCGCACTTACCATACCATATAAATTCTTGAAAATCGATACAGTGTGCATGTTTCCTCACGATGTTTTCCGTCACCGTTACAGTGCGTGGTGATTTATTTTATCATACGAACATGACTCCGAAAACTCAGAGGTATGCCCTGGGATTTGAACCTGCGACCATCGCGATCACGTTGGCAGTCGCGTCTAGTCCGTTGCTATCACGCATTTTATTGCATTTGCACACGTCATCAAATGGATTATGGTTACTTTCTGTATACTGTGTAAAAAAAGTAAAATTGCGCCTGATGGTAACCGTAGTAATGGCAAGTCGAAATAAAATATCCAAGAGATATCATTTCTTGTCGGTTACAACAATGATACCGACCTTTTAGAAACCGGACATTTACAGGCTGAATCTAACACTTTACTTGCGGTTACACTTTTTTCGACGGTATGAAATAACCAAACAAATACTAAATATCTAGCAACTTATTAACTTATACATTAAACCTGATGCTATTGGTTCTGCATCTCTCTGGAGTTCCGAACAAAAACTGTTAATCTCCCATCATAGATTACGCAAATGAGTCGCATTTCACATGAAATGTATTTATTAGGTCGAATGTGGGTAGATCAAAATTTTGTAATGTTAATGCTGAACATTTTACACACAGCGTGAAAATAAAGCGAAGATTAAAATCAAGATGTTCTATGAATTATTAAAAAGATTTCAATTAGGGATAAGTTGGTGTAAATGCCTTTTGATCAGGCCTGCCAGTCCTGAAAATAAAGCAATTATAATAGGTTAAAAGCTGGCATATCTAAATTTTTTACCCGATTGGTCCATTTACAATATATCCTCAGATCAAGATTTATCGGTTCGGCCGTACATGTGATATTCATGGTTTACAAATAAAACCTTACGCAACATTATATCAAATATTTTATAATCAGATTCATAAATATCATCCCGAAAGTTCAGAAATATTCCGAAAGGATTCCACAAATCGTAAGATTATGTAAATCAGAACGATAACATTTTGTTCTTACTTTTTATACGTTGTCAAATATTTACTTGACTTTAACGGCCACGTTTCTTGGAAATACGTATCGATTTTCAGAAAAACCAATAGCAATTTGCCGGGATAATGGAGTGATTTCATTACTGGTCTTACTTTGTATAGATTGCCTACAAAATTGTTCAATTATTGTACTTATTTTATATTCTATACTGTATTGTCTTATTCAATTTGTGTTATGGAATTGACGCTAAGTGATTTACGCTAAGTTTGTTTTAGGCACAACTTACAAAGTACTTGAAGGCAAGTGGCATCAAAATAGGGAATTTACTGGTGATTTTTCTCAAATGTGAGGCCATCTGGGTAGGTACCACTGCAATGTCTATTTCTCCCGCCAAATACCAGTGTAAATGCACTGTTGTGTTCCGTTTTGAAGGACACTGTAGTCAGAATAACTACTGGACATAATCACATCTTATGTCAAGAACGCCGAGCGCATTAGAATGCCAAGCATTGCCTTGTAATTCATGTTGTTGTTTAGTTTTGCTACTGTCCATGAGCGGTCGTATCGCTTATGATCAGGCGAAGAGCATATTCGTCTCGCCATTAACCCACAAAAAAATGAAAAGATAAATCGGTAAGCATCTCTCGCTGGTCGAAACAATCATGCCGGCCCAATGAGTGACACACTTGCGTGGCTGTCTTTGACTGGTTTTCTGTCGTGTACAGTGGTCGCCATTTAGATGGATCCTACCACCAGCTTTTGGGTCATTTACAACAGAATAGGATAGGGAACGCTTATCGCACTTATTATACATTCATACAGAAT
The DNA here is from genome assembly GCA_905220455.2 of Deilephila porcellus. Lineage (NCBI taxonomy): Eukaryota > Metazoa > Arthropoda > Insecta > Lepidoptera > Sphingidae > Deilephila > Deilephila porcellus. The sequence continues at coordinate 403,563 of LR999996.1, read as the reverse complement.
ATTATCACTATATCTAGAAGAACTATATTCTATATCTCCAGTTCCATTGGCGTCGCTCTAAAGTCTGATCCAATAAAGCTACTTCAAAATATAATAAGGCGCTGATTCGCGTTTATTGAATAAAACAATTAAAGATGACGTTAATAATGTAAGAAGCGCGGGCGAGGGCGGCGCGGGGCTGAGACTAAGGGGAGAGGGGGCAGAAGTTGCAATCTGCAAATCAAATGTCAGTACGGACCGATGACACCGGGTGACACAGTGCTATGAAGAATACTTCGCATGGTATCCAAGTTTTTTTAAACTTCCATATTATAAATGAAAAATGAAATGAAAATGAAAATAATATATTGAATCCATTAAAATGTTCAACATTGTTTAGATTCAGTCATTTTTTGAACTACCACCCGGTTCGGAAAGCGGTTTTCACTAGAGAAGAACGGGCAAGAAACTCGAGTGTTGCTCTTTTCAAAACCAGTTTACTATATAGTGATTATTACAAAAAATACGAGTTGGTTTAAATCAGAGCAGTTCATTAATAACTTATTTTGATTTGCAAATCATAACAATGCAAATCAACAAATGTTAGTTTGGCCCGCATCGATTTATGCTTTGATAGGCTCCGTGACGTTTTTGATACCCACGAAATAAGAATCGATCTTAATGTGGGGTCAGGACTAAGTACTGTGACTGTTGGGTGTATTATTTATTTATTTAATGACCCAACCTAATATTTTCCTCATGTAAAAGAAAACTTAGGTAGTTAACGGTATGTATGAAAACCAAATAATAGAAGAAAACAAATAATGTGATACTAATTAATTGTATTGTTTTCATTTCCTTGTAATATTTTCCTTGTAGGAAATAATATTATGTTTTCAAGACAACATATTAAATATTAATACGAAAATCAAAAAGAAGAAATTACAAAAATACTACCATAATATGGAGTAAAGGTATTAGTTTCATTAAGGTTTTAAGGAATGAAAAAGGTTAAAGGTTAATTAAGGTATTTTTCATTCATCATCAACGGGCTGATGATGAATGAAAAAAAAGGTTTTAAGGAATTTAGTTTTGTTTTTCTTAAATATGCATATAGCTTGGCCCCATGGAGTGTGTTATTCGTACTAATATAAATGCGGGTGATTTTTTTGTTATAGGGGCCAAATAAACATACGGTTCATCTGATGGTAAGTGGTCACCGCCGCCCCTGAACATCTGCAACACCATTGGGAATAGAGATGCGTTGCTGGCCTTTAAGGTAAGAATATGCTCCTTTTTTAAAGTCGTTTTGTTTTGTTTCTTTCTTTACATAGGTATTTAATCTTTGAAATAAAACTATTTTATACGGATTTTATCGCGATTTGGTTTAATTTTTTCATTTTTTAACTTCCCGACGTTTCGATTACTTTACAGCTTTCGTGGTCACGGGGCGGACTCAGTCCGTAAAATAGTTTTATTTCAATGTGTAACATTCGCGTAAATCCAAGAAACCATTATATTTAATCTTTATGTACTTAACCGATCATCATCAAATTTTGTATTATCCGAGGTACAGGTAAAGATAAAGAATAGTGAATTTACCTACTTTTTATTTGTAATGAAAGTACTATTCCCGCGGGTCAAACGTTAGTTTTTGAATATTAGGTCGAATAGAGCTACACCCAGGCGAAGCTAGTTCAAACCACTTTTATATAACAAAGAGAAATCAACACTTTGATTTATTTCGAAAGTGTAGTTATCCCAGACAAAGTAAATCCCGTCTTTAAACCTTCTAATGGCGGCATTAACTTCAATTGAGACGAAGCGACACGAGCGTGTGATCGGAATAATTGCGGATAGATTTAGTAGCTGGCAAAAACCACAGTAAGAAATAACATTGAGAATGTATTGGTTCTTGTTGAAGTTTTTTTTGTATGGGCATTGTGGAAGATTTGTTACATAAATAATCTGTTTAGGTTACGGACAAAATATTTAATTTGAAGATGTATTTTGTCTTTATTTAATGAAAAACTGTTTCAAAAAGACTGTCGTGGATTTCCAGAACTACGAGAAATTTCGGTCTTACAAACACTAAGAGGACCTGCTGCGACTGGATGCGTAAAGCAGCAGACCGGACTCTGTGGCGTACCTTGGGAGGGGCCTATGTCCAGCAGTGACTTAAACGGGCCGATGATGATGTAACACTAAGATCCGAAAAATATTAGTCACACAATCATTTTTCTCTGCGGGGATCCAACGCGCGGCCTCTCACAGCCGGCGTCTAACCAACTGCGCCACGGAGGCTGTCCAAACAACGGACAAATGATCCAACAAGCTCTCTATCTTTCTCCCTGTGTGTCTCACGTAGTGCATAATCCAAGCGAGAGATAATTAGCATCACTCTACATTGTAGATGCCTTACAACAATAATCTATTCATTGGATGCTGCAGTTTATTGCCTGCCGCCCCATTACTCGCTGTCTACCCTCTAATCGCCTGCTTAGCTTGTTGTTTCTTCGTTTAGTTAGTGGGATGTTAATTAAGAACTATTTATTTAAGTAAAGAGGTGCTTAACTAGAGTTTTATTATATTAATAGCTACTTCATAATCTCATTGGTATTGTGGCAGCTTATGTTGTGATCATCGTGGGAGGTTTGAGATGTGAAAAATCTCGTATAATTTGCCAGAACTATTTATATACCTGAAAATTAAATATGAATGGAAATAAGCTCCAAGAAAATCCAATTACTGTATTATGTACAGTATTTTTGAATATCATATTGTAATTTTTTAATAAAATACTTATTTGATACTTTTGGTGACAATTTAAATTGATAGGACAAATTGCGTACCTACATTGAATTTTAATATTCACCCGAATATTACTCATTGAAGTAAGAATCATTTTAATTAACCTTTATTGAAGGTAGCTATGGCAGGGCTTTCTTTACGGATGACTAACATATCAGGTAGCCCCGTGACTACGAAGAATGTAAAGTTTTTGATTTCAAAAATGGGAAAATAAATATAGGTGAAATTTGTAAATTTCGTTATATTTATCATAAAGCGTGAGTTTATGTATATGTGTTTATTTTAAGATTTCTTAGTTAGGCGCTTGGAACGAGAATATGCTATGATCCTCGCATGTGTGATCCACAAGTATTTGTTTCGGGTCTAGGTATTTGTGAGACCGAAAAGTCTCTGGTAGTTTCTGATACCCACGACACAAGACTCGATCTTAGTGTGGGTTCAGGACTTATGTGACTTTGGGGTGTATTTATTTATTACATGAATATTGTTGGTGGCTTTGCGCGATTGAAAAATAATTTCTGGGATAAAATAGTATCCCAAAGTTAATAAATAAATAATTGAACATCACACTTATTTTGATAACACACCAGTAGTTCCTAAGATTAGTCAGCAAACAAACAAACTCTTCAGATTCATGTATTATATAGTGGGTACTTACTAGTGGCCTGAGAGGCGTCGTAGCTGGTGTTTCTGTGCGCGGCCACCACCTCGGTGTACCGGGATTCGATGCACGGTTGAGTCCACGGGTGAGCTGTGATCCAGTTGGCTAGGCGCTGGACTGGCTCCTCTGCAAGTTAGTAATGAAGTTGTAGATTTGGTAGTTACATGAGCAGTAAGCAGTCCTTTGTTGTCAGGATCCACCTGTCCAATGATGGATACTTTTCTCAAATTATAAACTAGAAATAACTAGGTGTCTTAATTTTTTAAGGTGTCTTAGCAGGTTTTAATTAATCATACATACATACATACATAAAATCACGCCTTTATCCCCGATGGGGTAGGCAGAGGCGCCACCAGGACACCCACATTTCGCCTTGCATGTTCCGTCCCACGATGTGATAGGGGGCGAGCCTATCGCCATATATGGCACAAATTCCTGACTCCGAGCTGATAATGAATAGAAAAATCCAATATCACTTTGCCCGACCCGGGATTCGAACCCGAGACCTCAGCTTTGTAACCGTACCGTAATACAACTACGCCACCGAGGCAGTCACCGTTTTAATTAATCTACTTATTAAAAAGTAAAATCCTATAGCCAATTCGTTCCTATGAAGTGAATTCGTTTAAATTAATAATAACAACATTCCATTATTTATGACAAAGCAAGCAGCTAATTCGTGTGATGGTTAGTATGACGACTACGTTTAACAGCAACACCAGTTACATCGGTATCAAATAGCAATGTATAGATATGTTTCCTTCTTTACTTACCAACGGTAGCATTATTAAGCACGGCGCAGGCGGCCGGGATGTCTCCGGGAACAGCGTACTGGACTAAATACGCGAACGTCTCCGTGATGCCGTACCAGAAGAATGTAGCCAAGTCCAAAGGACTCCCTGCTTGAAGAGCTGTGCAGGTGCTGGACGAAAATTATGAGATTAATTCGTTGACCTGATGTGACAAGACAAGAATAGCAACTGATTTGAAATAAAACTATTTTTCCTGAAATTTTCGGTTACGGGGAGGACCACAAAAACTGTAAAGTAACCGAAACGTCGAGAAGTTAAATAATGTAATAATTAAACGAAATCCGCAACAAAATCTGTAAAAAATGTTTTTTGTGTAACATTCGTGTAAATCTAAGAATCCATTAAGCAACTGCTTTGTAAAAGCAACGCAAAAAAGTGCCGCAAATAAACTGCTTTCTAAAAATATGTTAGCTTGAGTTTCGTACAGATACATGTTAAGGAATTAAGGATTTTAACTAAATCTCTATAATCTAATGTTACAAGGACATTGCAACCCAGTTTAATCGAATTACGTGATATAGACATTATTGTAAATCTCCAATAATTCATGTTTCCTCCCAATGGTAGTTTAGTAAGAATACAAATAACTTTGAAACGTTCAGAGGCGTATGTCTTGGGTATCAAACCATCGCCACCTCGGCAGTTCACGTCCCTTAGGCCACTATTGACTTACATAAACTATGAAGACATAAAGACAGACAGAAATGTATGATGTCATATACACCACAACTCCATTTTAGACGTAAGGTCAATTGTGATGGTCTGATATTTGCATCCAGAGGTCATCGTGAACAAAGCAGGTATTTTTAGCTGTACGTTGGTGTAGTTTAATGCTATGATTGTTAGCGGGATTGTGATATATTTCATACTAGAATGGCCTTGGTTTCCCTTGGGATGTTTTTAATATTAAAATCTTGTTTTTCTTTAGGTGTATAGGTGATATAATTAACCACCTTGCCATTCTTATTTTAATTTCCAAGCTTATGTGATGCTGTTTAGTATTTTTGAAATAAACTGTTTTCTTCAAATATTACAGTATTACATTTCGGAATGTACGTGTATTTATAAGTCGTTCAATAAATTGGGATAAGGGCAGACAAGAGCAGATCCTAAGTTATATAAACATTAATAATGTACTGCATCACTGGGGCTTGCGGTGTGTATAGACATACAAACAGTATTCGTTATAATATGCAGGGAACATTTGTATTATTATCAATTTAGTTACCTAACATTGTAATCTTCGGATGCATAGTTAACATCCAAACAATCAAGGAAGATATAGTTCTTGCAATTACATAATCCGTTTTTCAAAACTTCGCTCAGTTACGATTATATCTCACTCAATGATTAGCATTTTGGGCGATTGAGAACCATCTAATGATGTGTTTTGAGGAATACAGTACTAAAGTTGTGTGTCCGCTGTCCACCGAGATCCGAGACAAGAGATAGTTATTTTTGCCAATCGACACAATTCTACCTACGTACTTAACAACTTCTCCACAGTTCGGGTGAAGGACCCAGGATCATAGGAAGGGCTCCTTACGAAGGAGGGAATGCTTGAGCCGGTAAACTATTCAACAGCTTACTAGTGCGATAAAAAAAGGTTTGGTGAATAATTTCGGGTTAAGTTCGGGACGATTTGGTGTAGACCACGAAAGTGTATCTGGAACTGTACTGTATTTATATATTATTCAACATCTTAACATTGTAAGTACCTATATTTAAATATATGATTTCTGATTCGTAAACCTAATTGCTATTGTGTTATTGTACATGCTAGACTTACTTAAACATTCTGGAGACAGTGGCAGGTCCTGTGCTGGTCTCCAGGAGTTCCACCAGTCCTTTCATACCTTCTTCGATGCTGTTCAGGCAACTTTGTCCTCCCTGCACTCTTATGGCTTCTGCGATCACTTCCAAATATTCTGAAAAGGAATATTTGCGTTCATTAGATTTTTATTGATGTCTTTTTTAATAATTATTTCTTTAGTAAGAATCGGCGTCTTATGCTATTGAGTTGGATATGAATTCTACAATTGTGGTATAATGCTGTTTAGTAAACTTATCAGGTTGCCATAATTTTGTGTTGAATGACGAGTGATTTCTGCCTGAAATCAGCATACACGCTAACTTTAGTATATTTACAAAAGATATCCAATGTAGATTTTGTAATTCAACCGCGCTGCGACTCCTGTATAATCACTGTATTGTAAACTTGTTTTGAAAAGTACGCTAGAGTTTCTTGCCCGTTCTTCCCTGGCGAAAACAGCCTTGTGAACCGGGTGGTAGTGGAAAAAAGTGACTGAATCTAAATAATGTATGACATTTAATGGGTTCAATAATATATTCATTTCATTCCATAAATTTCAGCCATTTTTTCATCGGTTTAAATCCCACTCAATCTATCTGTTAATCCGGTTCATTCATAAATTAAACTGACCAAGGCGTATTTACAAAGCTAAGGACATTTCACCAACATAAACATGTACCTTGGGAACGACGTGTCTATTTGCCGTTGCGTGGGTGGCAGACATTAGTAACAATTTAGACGGCTGTCTGTGGGTATATCCGTGACATTGTATTGAGGAACTTGCTTATCGGATGTTTACTGCCGTATTAACATAATACTTCTTGTCTGCCAACTCGCATTAGATCGCCATGGTGGACAAGATCCTTTTTAAAATTAGAGGAAGACCTATGCCCTGAAGTGATATTATTATATTTTTTACATCGTAATAAAACAATTTCAAGCTCTTTTAAGATGATTAGCCACAATAAGATCGCGACGGAGCATAGGTCTGCTCCAAGGATATAAGTTGTCTGTTTGAAGCGGCTTGCATACAGTGACTTTTTTAATTTTAATGAGTTGTCAGTACATTTTGTATAGGATCATATTGCTTGTACCCAAGCACGGTGTTCTTTCATATCTTTGTCTATAATTTATAGCCTTTTTAAGAAACAGCATTGAACTTTTACCCAAGGTAGGAACGGAAATTACAGGTGGTCGTTAGGTGCAAGCCCTTTCGACAAGTTGGTGTGGAAATATTTACGAGAATGTTGCGTTTTGCAATGAATATCCTGTGCCTAGTAATTATTTGTGCAATATAATTTATCTAAGATAACTTTTATGTTGTCCACCGGAAGCAATAAAACAGTTACAAACATTGATATGAATGGTTTCTAATAAAACTTGTGACAAGAGGCTGATTGTATTCTGGGCAGGTACCATATAATACAATAGTGAAAAGTCCTACATAGTAATCCACGGTATCACCATTTTGACGTCCGCTTAACTGACACAATTGTGTCTACAAGCGAAAGTTGACTACTCTCTTTAGTCGACACTCTGCCTAGACCTCACTGCGCTTTCAATCAAAGATATTGCAGTCGCTTCGTTTTACCAGTGTTCACAAATCTTCACCAACACCAAGTATCACGAAGTCATCAAAATCAAGTCTTTTACAAGATCTTTTGAATCGTTTATTTCTGCTACCACCGCTTCGGAACGTGTTGTAGCTGTGAAGAAGAAACGGCGCAAGAAACTCCCTCAGCAACACGAACTGTCTTCTTTTTTGCTTTTCTTTTCTTTGTTTTCTTTTTTTTAAGGCCATTTTAAATTACAATGGTTGATTTATCTAAATGTCACTATATTGTCTGTATCTTATCTATACCTACATATGATAAAAATGTAATCTATACATATAATAAAAATGTAAATGGTCGATGTCTGTACATGGAAGATATTTAAGAAATTTTAACGCGAGGGGTCTTTATAACAGCAACAGAAGCCAAAACAATTTTTTTAGAATTTTTGTCTGTCTGTCTGTCTGTATGTTTGCTTGCGCATGAAAGATTAGCGATATTCACAATAAAAATACTAGAAATAAGAACAATCTAGCTACTCATAAGACCAGACTCCACAGGATCAGCAAGTCTTTTAAGGGTTACTGTATACACTTTTATAACAAAGTTCCCACTCATATTAAAGCCTTAAGTATTGAAAAATTCAAAGTTACTATCAAGCAAAAATTATGCAATAAAGCTTATTATAAAATTTCAGAATATCTTGATGATAATAAGGCTTGGGAATAGTATAGTATAAAATTAATTAAATATATAGTATCTTGGAGCGGAGGTATTAGTGTGCTCTGTATAATTTAATTTATATTAAGTAACTTAAACTATTTTGCTTTGCTTTGTGAGCGATTTGGATAAGTCATGCTCGCTTAAAAGTCTGTGCTTGCGGTGGCGTCGTGTGCCGGGTCGGTCACTTCCCTGTAGCATGGTTGAGGAGGCCGATGGCTGGCACATGCGTCATACTCGTGAACGGGTGCTGCTTGTGTGGACTGGTCTGTCCGATTTGCTTACTTTGTAATTGATAAATGGATTACTTAACGCTTTTATAATTATTTATTGCGTTGGCAAAACAGAGTATACTGATTCTTCGTTATGGGTTACTTCGTTTACTTTACTTCGTTTCGTTTCTCTCAGCCATATTAAATATAAAGTAAACTTATTCGTATTAAAATATATCCTACTTGCAAATCATAACAAGTTATTAATGAACTGCTCTGATTTAAACCAACTTGTAATTTTTGTAATAATCACTACATTGTAAACTGGTTTTGAAAAGAGCAACACTAGAGTTTCTTGCCCGTTCTTCTCTAGTGAAAACCGCTTTCCGAACCGGGTGGTAGTTCAAAAAATGACTGAATCTAAACAATGTTGAACATTTTAATGGATTCAATAAATTATTTTCATTTCATTTCATTTCATTTCATTTTCATTTCATCACGCAAAAACTACTGCACCAAATAAGATGCGTTTTCACAGTTGTATTGCTATAGGTTCAACTTAAAAACTGGTATATGTTGCATTTACATACAGGGTGTTTCTTTTTGTTTGCTTGCATATTACTCAAAAACTACCGCACCAAATGAGATGCAGTTTTCACAGTAATGTTGGTGCAGGTCCAACTTAAAAATTGGTATATATTTCAATTACATACAGGGTGTTTTTTTGTATTATGGAAGATAAATGAGAAAAACTAATATGGCGGTATGGGACGGGTGGGATATAACGGGACGGGACGGGACGGGATGGGAAATTCCAAATAATCTATACATGTATATTTTTTAAATAAAGTTAATCACGCAGACGAAGTTTGCGGGCAGAAGCTAGTATATTATAATAATATTATGTCAATTGTTCTAATTAAATAGAAATTGAGCTATTTGTTCCCAAGCAGTTTTGTCTTCCATATAGTCAGAAATACTATAATAATATATACTATAATATGAATAACCTAAAACCCCTTCAATATATTGAGATTGGTCTATTGAGACCGTTTCCACTGAATCCTAGTTACATTTATTTACCTGGGAAGTCCTCCTGGGCATGCAGAGGCCCGCTGTCGGAGAAGGCAGCGTCGACCAGGTGCGGGTAGGCGAGTCGCATCCAAGTCGCCATGGTGCCGGCGTAGGAACAGCCTACTAACGCCACGCTGGCGTTTCTGAGGAGGTAGAAATGGTGGTTCAAGATGAAATCCGAAAATATGTATGTTATACTTCAAAGTGACTAAAGATTTATGTGACATCGTGGAACTTTTATTCGCCCTTATCACATCGGAACGTAACACACAAGGCAAACTTGGGTATCCTGGTAGCACCTCTGCCTACCACTACTGGGAAATAGGCGTAGTGTTATGTATGTATGTATGTGGAACTTTTAATGGAGGATAGTGATTGCTAGAAGAGAACTATAAAAGAGTATGATTATGATCATTGGTTTAACAATAAAAGAAAACATGGTTAACCTGTAGATAGTTTTGATCGGAAGGCCTGGCATATCTATTGAGGGACCATGGTAAAAATGTTAAGAGTTGTACAAAGAACAATACAATCTTAATTATATCATAGACATCTTTACAAGTTTTTCTATTATTGTATATGAAGTTCGCTATTCTGTTGTAGGGCAGCGTGCTGGACAATGACATAATCCCTCTCAATCGTATTGTCGGTTGTGGATTTCCGTGTTCAACAGAGGGCGAATCACCTAATAAAGTCAGGATGCATGTAATCATTAAGATTCGACTTCCAGATCAATCTGCTTTGAATAAATTAATTGTATTGAAAAAGGAATACCAAATCTACATCGTTGGAGTTCAACTTGACGATGAGACGTTAACAGCTTTAACTATGCTTAATGTGAAGTTAATTGGCAATTGCGTTCATGAATCTCGTTCTCTACTGGACTTAAGAGACGGTTTAATAGGATTTTTAACATGATTACATTGCTTTTTTGATATTCAGAATGAACTGATTTTGTAGCTGCAATTTGCAATTGTAATTCGGATATTATTGTTAGTACATTTAGGATCAAACAAAGTTTGTTTTGTAGAATACATTAAATAAATAATTATCTCTCGGACCCAAAAGTAGGCATTTAATAATAAATAAATACACCCAACAGTCACATACATAGTCCTGACCCCACACTAAGATTGAATCTTGTGTCGTGGGTATCAGAAACTACGAGAGACTTTTTGGTCTCACAAACACCCAGACCCGAAACAAATACCTGTGGATCACACAAATAATTGTTTCGGTGCGGGGATCGAACCCGCGGCCTCTCGTTTCACAGGCGGCGTCCAACCAACTACGCCACGGAGGCTGTCTAATTTGTTTCTTAGCATAAGATTTTTTTATATTTTTGTGACGAAAAACAATTACAATAAATTATATTAATAAAACTGTATGTTTTCACTAAAACTAATGTTGCTTAATGTATAATCAAACTTTCCTGGAATCAGAATTTGTGGCAATCAAAAGACAATTGACTCTCTGTGTTAGAAACATAATTTGGAGCACACATAGTATCATACATATATAAACTCACGCCTTTATTCCAGAAGGGGTGGGCAGAGGTGCTACCAGGACACCCCTATTTCGCCTTGTCTGTTCCGTCCCACCGTATGATAGGGGGCGAGCCTATCGTCATATCGGGCACAAATTCCTGATTCCGGGCAAATACAATAACATCAGCTGTGTTAAAGTCAATTAATCAAATTTTAAAAATAAATGACCCACTCCTTACCCTCATGTATTACTCCTTACGTCACAAAAGGCCGCCATAATAAATAATTGTATAAACATCTCCATCCTAAACGTCGGAGGAAACCGCAGTGTATTATTTTCGTTATTATTGGAAGCTTCGCGCGCAAATATTGTTCTTGGTAATTGTTGACATAGTTAATTGCAGCCAGTGGATTTAGTTACGTCACGATTCAGTGACCAATGTGTTGTTTTGTTATTGAATAATATAAGGCCCTTAGATTTGATTGGACTTTTTGGAGTATGGTTCAAATGTTGGATATTGGGGAAAGGATATAACAGTTTGGGCTAATGTGGTTGACCAACACTTAGTTCCTTCGTATTTATGTCAAATAAGGTCCATGACCAAATTTGGTTTGTATATGGGCAAATTCTGTACAGAAGGAATGTGAAAAAATATTTGCTAGAACAAATCTTGTGGTTGATTTCTGAAATATGTGTATCTTTGCTCACGACATTTTTGAAACTGAAAAACATGCAAAATGGATTACCTGACAGGAAATGCAGGATCTCTCCGCTCAAGAAAAATACTTTATTTAAATGGATTCGCTGTAATATGCGTATTAAATTACCAAAGCTATACTTACTTGTGTCTACCATTGTGGAAGCTGTCACTCTTGACGTATTCGATGAATTGCGCCAAGTCTGCCAGCGCCTGGTCCACCGTCAGGAACCGAAGATCGGAGACACTGGTGTTGCTGGAAGAAACAGATGGATTTTATTGCAATGTGATAGCTCTGGAATTGAGTTACTACAGAAACATATGAACATGTGCAACTGGCATCGTAGCTGATTTAGATTTCGTTTGGTGGGTGACATTGCCGGATGCCCAATACCCCTTCTGCCCTCTTTCTACCCAATGCCCAATTCCTCTTCCCATTCTTTTTCCTACCCGCTCCCTCTCTGTTTGTCTGGCAACACATCCATCAACCAAGCGTTGAGGATGTTCATGGCACTTACCATCAGGTGAGCTGTTTGCTCGTTTGCCGGAGCTATGGAATAAAAAGAATAACCTCGTCAAACACGACGGCTTGGCGTAGCCTCATGTCGGTTTTGTGTCATGTAATTCGATCGAGCCGATCTATTTTTTTATTGCGACGAATGAAGAATGAATGAAGACGAGCATGCTATTCGCCTGTTGTTAAGCGATACGACCGCTCATGGACAGTAGCAAAACCAAAAAATAACATGAATTACAAAGCAATGTTTGACATTCTATTGCGCTCGACATCCTGAGACATAAGATGTGAAGTCTCATTATGTCCAGTAGTTACTCTGGCTACGATGTCCTTCAAACCGGAAGATCATGTATACATGTTGACAGCCTCTGTGGCGCAGTTGGTTAAACGCCGGTTGTGAAACGAGAGGCCGCGGGTTCGATCCCCGCACCGAAACAAATATTTGTGTGATCCACAGGTATTCGTTTCGGGTCTGGGTGTTTGTGAGACCGAAAAGTCTCTCGTAGTTCCTGATACACGACGCAAGACTCGATCTTAGTGTGGGGTCAGGACTATGTATGTGACTGTTGGGTGTTATTTTTTAATGATCATGTATAGATATAACCGTGACCCCACATTAAAATTATACGTCTTATACTTTTTTCCTTTTCGCTCTTATTACACCTAGACTCAAAACAAATATTTGTGAATTGCATTACATAATAATAATAACATTTAACATTCCTATGATGTAATTAAATATTTGTTATTGCATAAACCACGAAAGTACACAATAAATAAACAAATAAAAGTAAATATTTACTGTAATTATGAACCTAACAGGAAAACACTAAAGTGTCACTAACTTTTAATAACAAATATTGCATCATTGCGAATTAGATCTGCTTTCCTACTCTTGATTCTAGATTGAACTTAGTTCTATTAAATCTTTATTGTTTTTCTACATCAGTAAACTGTGTAGGAAGACTATTGAAATAAAACTTTTTACGGATTTTATCGCAATTTGGTTTAATTTTTACATTTTTCAACTTCCCTACGTTTCGATTGCTTTACAGCTTTTGTGGTCACGGGGCGAACTGAGAAAAAATCCGTAAAATTAGTTTTATTTCAATGTGTAACATTCGCGTAAATCTAAGAAACCATTAAGATTACCAATACTTAAAGCAATGGGTGTGTTCTGGGATTCAAACTCACACCCACTGTGTCGATCGCGTCCAATTCGCTGCCAACAAGCCACAACGCCGGCGTCTAAACTGTTTTATTTCGAACCTAACACCACACAGAAACAAGCATTTTTAAAAACAACACTCTCTACGCAAAGTGGACCCTAATTCCGCAAAAATATCAGGATCGCGACTAATGCATACTAAACGAATTTGACAAACATACGCGTACATTCATTTACCACCTTATACTGTTAGTTATAGGTTTCATTTTTGCTCACCGTGTTGTTTCGCGTTTTACAATCTTGGTTGAATTTTGCAAAAATACATTTGCGTGTTTATTGGACCTTATTTTTGTCAAAATAAGGGCGATTTTTGCGTGTGCTTATTTGTTGTAAGTTTGTAATGAAACTCCCCGTAATTAGCAACGGTTATCGTATCCAAGATAGCTTTTTCGAGGCGATTATCGTTGGGGATGTAAAAATATATCGCTAAGTAGGGTAGTAATTAGCTATTAAAAGACATTAGGGTAATTATAGCTTTTTTAATTTGTTTTAAAATTATTCTAACATACCTAAGTGCGTGATGGCCTGTTGGTAACGGACCAGACGCGGCTGCCTACATGTTCACGGTGGTCGCGGGTTCAAATCCCAGGGCACACCTCTGACTTTTCGGAGTTATGTGTGTATTGATAGTCAATCACCACGTACTTTAACGGTGAAGGAAAACATCGTGAGGAAACCTGCACAGCGTAGAAATTTAAAAAAAAATCTACGGTGTGTAAGTCCGCCAACCCGCACTAGGCCAGCGTGGTGGACTATATGGCCTAACCACTCTCAATCGATTCTCTAGATTGTAGAGTAGGCCCGTGCCCAGCAGTGGGACGTATATGGGCTGATACAGATATAGACCTACATCTTGTTACCTCAGACTAACAGATGGAATGGGCCCTGGCACTCATTCACAGAAAACATACGCGAAGTGATGCGATTACTTTGAAGTGAAGAAAGTAATTTATGTTTAACACACTCATAAACAGCAAGACTCAAATAAAGCAATTACGAAAAATAAACACTATTATTTGTCTTACAAAACTTTAAAATTAGTAAAAAATATACTTATGTACTGAAAATTTATTGGTTTAGTTGCGACCGTATTAAAAGCATTTTTAATACAAGAAATTGAAAAAGAAGACATTGATGTAGATTATACAGCTTTGACCTGCCTAGGAGTATAAATAAAAAACTATTTAAAAACAGTATCATTTTGCATACTCATTTTCTAAATAAAGTCCCACAACGAGCATCAAACGCCGAATCTCCATGACTACACGATAAACTACAACCTTGCAAGCTATGACCCTAAATTAGCATTAGTAAGACACTCATAATCCAGCGGAAAGTTAATGTCATTGACCCATGAGTGGGGTTAATTGTTCATTGGTCGCTTAACCTCAGGGTCAGATGAGCTGGCAAGCAGTTATTTAATTCAAGGGTTACTTGATCATGTGTTTGTGGACACGTATACTGTATTTAAAAGTAGTTAAATAAGTTTTTTCTAAGTGTCTTAATTGAGCAATTTTTGGTAAAGAAAATCGTGTTTTGTGTTATTAAAAGATGTGCCCAAAAATCTTGAAAACCGAAATCGCGATTTTAGGCAAATATTCAGTCGGAATTTCTTCAAAATTTTGTACTATGTTACCTGGGGTGAAGACAAACTTGAGTGTTAAATGAATACTAATATGTCAATGTCGCGGGACGGCGCTGGATGCAGGCTGCCTCCAACAGGTCACTGTGGAAATCATTGGGGGAGCCCTGTGTTCAGTAGTGGACTTCCTTTGGCTGATGGATGGATGGATTTCAATATCACCCAGTATATTGGAAGCTCATGAACATCAATTATTTCCAAGTACTCAATAAATGTAAACACTGCCGGGTAGAGTGGTAGTGCGGTGAGCTAACGACCGGAGTCGAACCCGCGACCGTTAGTCTCACGTCCAATTACCCAACATTACCGCTCGCACGTCGCGGCCCGTGCCAATTGTGGCTGCTTTTACACCGACATGGATCGATTTTTCTTAGAGAGCAACAACTGTGTAGGAAGCCTCGCCACGCTTTTATTAGCTTCGTCTGTATCTATATATGTATGTAACGGAATCATTGAAGTTGCTTAAGCAAAAGATCCAACAAACAAAGTAATTGATAATGAGTTTAAGATTAGAAAATGGACTGAAACTCATTCAAATTATGGTTAAAAAGTTCGAGTGCTTGAGGATAAGTAATATAACTTGCCACTTGACATTATAATCAATAATCCATTTTTCAAGCTTTCAAAGTCTTCATTTTCTAACTTGCGTTCCATGTTACGCGTCGGTGTAAAAGCGGCCTATCAGCCCAATAGCTCTGTCTGAACAATTAATTAGACAATTCCGATTCGCCGGCACGTGCTGGCATTATCTCTACGGTTTACGACGCTCGTGTCGCCCTACTCTTATCGCATTGATATGAATTAGACGCTTTTATGATAATATAATAGTGAATACATATACTAGGTGCACACGTTCGACGAATGTTTACGCCGAATTTGGTGAAATGTTCGTCGAACGTGTGAACGTTCGCGTTGGACTAAGACGCCAATCGTTTTTCAATACAAGGTGTTTAGATGTGGTATTAACAACGAAACAGACTGTAGTCAGTGACTAAACTCCAGATATAGTTCTAAACTTTGTGAAAAAAAGAAAATAAAATTGTTATTTTAATTATTAATTTCAAATCATCATAGACAGATAGAAACATTTTTTTTATCAAAACAGTATTTATTGATATTATTAATCTATATATATAAAAGAGGAACCTGATTGACTGACTGACTGACTGACTGACCTATCAACGCACAGCCGAAACTACTGGACCTAGGAACTTGACATTTTACACAGGGATTTCTATTGTGACGGAGGGTAGCACTAAGAAGGGATTTTGGGAAATTTTACCCCTAAGAGGGTGAAAAGGGTTAAAAACTGTTGTATGGAAAATCTAAACCATTGAAGTTACAATTATCAAACTTGGTAGTTTAATAACTCATTTAATAACAAAAATAATTGCATACTTTATTTGTATAAAAATTAACATTAAAGGGGTTAAAATAAGGGTTGAAATGTTTAGAAACTGGGTGATTTCCTTCCTACCCGATCAACGCACAGCCGAATCTACTGGAGCTAGAAACGTGAAATTTTACATAGAGGTTTCTATTGTGACGTAGGGTAGCACTAAGGAAGGATTTTTGGAAATTCGACCCCTAAGGGGGTGAAAAGGGTAAAATACTGGTGTATGGAAACCCGAAACCCTTGAAGTTGCAGATGTCAAACTTGACTTTTTAGTTACTCATCTAGAAACAAGAACAACTGCATACTCTTTTTTCTTATAGTACAGGATCCCTGGTACACTCTTCATAATTTATTACTAACAAGCTGATTTTTCGTGAGTAGCTTCCTTTTGACTAGACGCCCAACTTTTTCCTTACAGTAATGTTGGTAAACGGTAGCTTAATGAGGTAGCAAGGATAAAACATGTTGATTGGACGAATTTTAAAAATTGATTACTAACTGAATTTTTCTTTGTTGATTATCGAGATAATTATCTAAATAACGTGAAAAAATATTTGTCCTACAAAATATAAGGTTTTGTTAGGGAGTCCCCCCTCTCCAACATGTATCATAAACAAGGTCATGAAAAATAATTACTAACCAGCTGATTTTTTTTTATTGGTTAGCTAACATTTGCATAGTTTACCACCCACAATGTCCTACAAATTGCGTGGTATGTCATCTTGGTCCTACGCTCAAAAGTTGTCAAAACCGCAGGACTTTTTTTTTATTAGTAACTGTAGGACAAAGGTATCACGTGATAAGTTAATATATATTTCGTCCAAATAAAACAATGTCCTACAAAAAGAAAGGTATGTTTTATTAGTCCTACAAGACTTGTAATTTTTGAGTATATCAAATGAAAGGAAATATATGTATATAGGTAAATAATATAATCATACAATTAAATAATGTCTACATAAATATCAGCGAGCGTCATCGCGATTGAAAATTGAACTTACATTAAATAAATTCTTAGTAAAATATAGTTATATAAGAATATAAATTTAAATCATACAGAAATTTAATTATTTTTGTATGCAATATAAAATATATTGAATGGCAATTGATAATTTAATTTACTGGCATTTTCGAGAAAAACCGAGCTTTTCCGAGCATAGCCGAACTCTCCGACTGTAAATGGGGTAAATTGAAAACACGTGGAAACAAATTTTACTATTTTCAAAAATATATCTATAAATATATAAATTTTTATCAATTTTCAAATATAGTTATTTTATAAATTAAATTTTTGAAGAAAATATGAAAAATATACTTTCTATAATTGGCGTGGCGCAATTGGTTGACGCCGCCTGTGAAACGAGAGGCCGCGGGTTCGATCCCCGCAACGAAACGGGTCTGGGTGTTTGTGAGACCGAAAAGTCTCTCGTAGTTTCTGATACCCACGACACAAGATTCGATCTTAGTGTGGGGTCAGGACTATGTATGCTGGGTGTATTTATTATTATAATTATTATTCAAAGAATACAGCAAAGCTTACAGATTTTTTTTCTGGATGATTACGTAAAAATATGAACTTACAAAACTAAAATTTATTTATTAAAAAAAAAAAACAATGGACTTACTATTCATAAGACAAATATTTAGATTTTTCTCTAAATTCCTTGTAACAAGAGGAATGATAACCTATTATTTCATCACTCCAACTTTCAGGCAATATAGCATCACAATATTTGTGTTTATAATGCTTTCGAGCAGATAAAAAAGTCTTACAAGAAAGATTAAATTAAATCTCTATAAATTTTTTTATATCTTCTCTTTTTTCGCGAAAATTAGGGTTTTCTGGTAATAAATTACACCAAAAAACACTCCATTATTATTTTACTGCACAGATTACTATTCAAATTATTTTTCGAATGACGAATAAAATACGAGGTTGACTAAAAAGAACTTTAAACGGTTATGATCAACACCGGCATGGGGAAGCATGGAATACCTAGTCCACAGTAAAGAATGCGTTGCGCATGCATTTGTGAGTAAGGATAATAGTGTGCCTCAGCTCCAATAGCAAAATGTACAAAATAATATAATTTTTAATATCATGAATTTCAACTATGTAACTGGAGGACTGGAATAACGTACCACGCAATTTGTAGGACAATGTGGGTGGTAAACTATGCACATGTTAGCTAACCAATAAAAAAAGATCAGCTGGCTAGTAATTATTTTTCATGACCTTATTTATGATACATAGGTATTGGAGAGGGGGGACTCTCTGATAAAACCTTATATTTTGTAGGACAAATGTTTTTCCACATTACTTTGATAATTATCTCGATAGTTAACAAAAAGAAATTCGGTTAGTAATACATTTTTTTAATTCGTCAAATCAACATATTTCATTCCTATTATCTTAGTTATAAACCACAATCGAGAATTTCCGTACAAGATTTGTTGGGCGTCTCATTGAAACGAAGCTATTCTCGAATATTCAGCTTGATAGTAATTATTTTTACATTAAGTATAAGTACTACAACTTTTGAGCGTAGGACCAAGATGACATACCACACAATTTGTAGGACAATGTGGGTGGTAAACTATGCAAATGTTAGCTAACCAATAAAAAAAAATCAGCTGGTTAGTAATTATTTTTCATGACCTTGTTTATGATACATGTTGGAGAGGGGGGACTCCCTAACAAAACCTTATATTTTGTAGGACAAATATTTTTTCACGTTATTTAGATAATTATCTCGATAATCAACAAAGAAAAATTCAGTTAGTAATCAATTTTTAAAATTCTTCAAATCAACATGTTTTATCCTTGCTACCTCATTAAGCTACCGTTTACCAACATTACTGTAAGGAAAAAGTTGGGCGTCTAGTCAAAAGGAAGCTACTCACGAAAAATCAGCTTGTTAGTAATAAATTATGAAGATTGTACCAGGGAACCTGTACTATTATAATTAACCCTAAAGGGGTGAAAATAAGGGTTGAAGTATTGTAAAACCGAAATGCTGGATCAACGCACAGCCGAAACTACTGATGCTAAGAACTTGAAATTTTACACAAGGGTTCCGATTGTGACGTAGAGTAGCACTAAGGATGGATTTTTGTATATTCATCCCCTAAAGGAGTGTAAAGGGTTAAAAACTGATATAGGGAAAATTTAAACCGTTAAACTTACAATTGTCAAACTTGGCACTTAAGTTATTCATCCTAAGACGAAAATAATTGCATATTTTGTTTATCTAAAATTAACCCTAAAGGGACGAAATTAAGGGTTGAAGTTTTGTAGAAGCGAACTACCGGATCATCGCACAGCCGAAACTACTGAAGATAGGAACTTTAAATTTTACACAGGGATTTCTTTTATAGCGTAGGGTAGCACTAAGGATAGATTGTTGGAAATTCAACCCCTAAGGAGGGTAAAAAGGGTAATATAATTTTGTATATTTAATTTTAAAACCGCAACCGTTGAAGTTGCAGATTTCAAACTTGGCACTATAATTACTCATCTAAAACCAAAAATAAATGTGTACTCTGTTTACTTAAATTTAACCCTAAAGGAGTAAAAATAAGGGTTGAAAAGTTTGTATGGAAATCAAAACTACTAAAGTTATTCGTATGAAAATTTAACTTTTGTCCCTTTCGAACGACTTTTCAATTCAGTTTGAGCGAGAAAACAAACATTCGATACCTAAAATAGGTTTTAAAACTGTATATGAATAAGGCCATTTATCTACTGATCCGATTGGTCTCAAAATCGATATCTGAGTTCCGATAATCTGAATTTGTATTCAGAATTGAAAATGTTGGCCGTCATTTTGAACTTTTAATTTATTGTTCCGATTGGTCTCTGAATCAATAACTGACGGACCCATTGATCCGATAATCGAAATTCAAAGTCACATTATCTTAAACACGCAGACGAAGTTGCGGGCAAATGCTAGTGTTTAGTAAGGCAATTACTCTCTCACAAAAATCGACTACTACCTACTCGTACTTACTACTCTGTATTAGTCTCCAGTAGACATAATTGTTAAACAAACCAGATGTCTTCTATATTAATGAATAATCCTCAAACTTCGAAACAAAGACACTGGCGACATTTACATAAAATATTAATTATTTTGTTTGGGAAATACAAATTTTAATTATCCTAATTCTACTTCGTATTTGATATTTCCTAATTTACATAGTAGATTTTCTTTTATTACTATGAATGGCGAGTCGAGCAGGCCAGTCGCCTGATGGTAAGCGATATGACCACTCATGAACAGTAGCTAAACCAAACAACACCATGAATTACAAGGCAATGCTTGGCGTTCCACTGCGCTTGCCATCCTGAGACATAAGATGTTAAGTCTCATTATAATATCCAGTAGTTGCTCTGCTTACAATGTCCTTCAAACCGGAACACAACAGTACATTGCAGTGTAAATGCAGTGTTTGGCGAGAGAAATAGACATTGCGGTGGTACCTACCAAGGTGGCCACTCACATATAAGACTTACCACCCGATTTGCGATACCTTTCGTATTTGGTCATATTGTTTCATAAATCAACTTATTATTTTACAATTAATAATGGGCGCGTATTCAATCATTTGCAGTATCTATTACTATTCTTCAAATGTGATTATTATATTATGATTATGCTTTCAACACGAGGTTGTCATAAGATATCGAATATAGAGATATGAAAGCGTACCTGGTCGGCCTAGTTTCTCCATAATACCGGTGCTCAGTATAGAAGAGTCCTGCAGACATGCTGTACGCCAGCTCGTGGGCGAGCCCGGCGCGCAGCCAGCCCGGAGAGATCGCCCACTCGCCGCCCACGAAGATCACGATGTCTTCCCCGGCAAATTCGTCGTTGTAGTAGTAGCGCTAGAGGAATAGCAGGTTGAAAACTGATGTAAATGTAATGAATTCTTGTTGTTTTTACTGTCTGTCTTTACAAATACATAGTGTTGGGAGGAGTATGCAGAATGGTGAATTATTTTATGATGGAATGCCTGCCCCACATCATTCCTTACGAGGATAAAATATAATTAAAGACGGAACAAATTAGCAAAATGTTGATAGTTGGTAAAAAAAGAGGGTTAGGCGAAGGTAACACTGGTACCAGCCACATTCAACATCGCTTAATTTCATCCCAAGACATAACAGGAGGTAAGCCTATCACCATGGCAGGCACAAATTCCAGGGCAACTCACTAGAGAATGTTCCAAGTGGCAAACTCGAAAAATTTGTTTAACCTGGCGCTTAAACTCAAGCCCTCACATTACCCCCATCCACTACATAAACTACCATACATCACCAAAATCTATCAAAATACCCACCATATTAAAGGTCTGATTGTCAGCCGCCATGAAGTGATTCAGCCTGATGGGCACGAAACCCTCGACGATGTTGGCCTCGGACCTGGTCGCCGGCGGCGGAGGCTCCATGTGGCGCAGGGCCAGGCATGGCGACACCAGGAGTAGGAGGAACCCTGGACAAAACCATCATGTTTATGTATCTTCTCCTCTTAGGGTTACTATTAAAATCATAATAGGTCTCATTTAAATGTAATAATGACTAACTCGTGGTGCTTTGCAGCTGGCTTCTCTGGCTGTAAATGTCTTTCTGCTAGGTTATTTACCTCTTTAGTTCATTGTTTTGTCAACCGCTTTATTCAGTTTTTTATTTTTGGCAAACAATGCCGATGACGACAATTCTGCCAATGTCAAATGTGCGATGAGTACTCGTGTGTTTTGATCTATGGTTTGGGTTGAATAACAAATTAGAATCATTCGATTCAGCTGTTGTTCAAATACTAGATTCTACGGGCTTTAAACTAAATGTATTAAATAACGGCAACGTTGTTAGTAGACTGAAACAAAAGGACACACACATATTATTTAAAGGTACAATGAAATATATAACATAAAGAAAAAAAAATTTTTAAAAAATTATAATTATTTAAAACTTTCGATAAAATATTTTGTAAAATAATTAAAACCATTGGATAAAATATTTCGTATTCCACCCTAAACATTTCTGAAGTTTCAGGTTCACAGTCTGATGGCATTAGTCCGAATGAAGGTTATCATTGCTTCAATAAGTTCAGGGGAAGAGTGTGTTAGCAAAGAAGGAAAATTAATGGGGACAGGAATATTTAAAAGTATTATATTTTTGTACAAGTCGAGCGCTGGATTGTTCCTGGGGCAATTGAAGAATATGTGCTCCAGGGTACCTTCATCTAAGCCACACTCACATAATGACGAATCCCGAACCCGAATCTTGTTCAGAAATACAGGAGATGAGCAGTGACCAATACGAATTCGACAGATCGTTGATATAACTGGTTTCGAAACCTTTTTAAACTTAAAGAACCAGGGTTTAGGAGGTATCACTGGTTGTATGGCGTAATAATGTTTGCCTATACGTTTTGATGAGTTGTTCCACTGACTCTGCCACGAAATCATCAGAGTCCTTTTGGAAAGGCTCAACAAGTCGTAGGGATGGTGTACAAAGTGTTTTAGATCGGCTGACTCAGAGGAGATTGCAATTTTCGCCAATCTGTCCACACATTCATTCCCAATAATACCGCAGTGGCTTGGGATCCACGCCAATTGCACTGTTTTATCCATTTTAGCACAAGAGAATAAACACTCTTTGATTTGTAGAAGTATGGAGCTGTGTAATCTACTTTTGAAGGGATTTTCGATTAAGGCTTTGAGAGAGCTCAGTGAGTCGGTAAATATAATACCCTTTGTGATGTTATGGGTCTTTATGTATAGGCAAGCTTCCAGGATGGCAATGCACTCACCAGTGAACACTGAGGATTCCCTAGGACATTTAAATTGCAATACAATCTTAGAATTTTGGTAAAATACTGCAACACCGGTATAATCAGTATAGGAAAATTTAGATGCATCGGTGTAAAATTTATGGAAATCGGACCAGTGCTCTCCAATCCGGGCATTAAAAGTTCTGTCTACTGAAACGGAGTCTTTAAAGATTCCAATGTCAAACAGAATAGTTGGTCTGAAAGATAAAATTTCGAATTCGACATTGAAGATTGGAAGTTTATGGGATATAGTTACTGGACCTTCTAAATTTTTGAAAGAACGGTAAGTCTGAAGATATAGTGGTATTTGTTTATGTGTCCAGTAACTTGATGTACTGCAGGCAAGGTCTAATTTAGCAATTTTTTCAAACAGGGGGTGGAGACTTTTACTGCAGATTTTGCTCCAGAACCGGGTAGCAAGATATTGTCTCCGTAAGGACAAGGGAGGCTCCGAGCATTCAACTTGCAAAGCATTTAGCGGAGAAGATTTCATACAGCCAGATATGATACGGAGGCACTTAGCCTGAATCTTGTCCAATCCTGATAATGCTAGTTTATTGCATGGGAATAATATGAACATACCATAGTCTATGATACTTCTAACCAGAGCATTGTATACTAATTTCATTGTAAAGGGATGCGCACCCCACCAAACCCCAGCTAAAACTTTTAACATAGGGACAACACGTTCACATCTTTTGATCAGATAATTAATGTGGTGTACTCCAGTTAATTTTGTATCTAAATAGACACCTAAAAATTTTGCTTTGGGGACAATTGGAATATTGTAACCTTCAATGTCGATTTCAATTGGAGGGAGTTGTCTTTTACGACTGAATACCACTAGAGAACTTTTCTGAGGGGACAAATTCAGACCATGTCTCAAAAGCCAATGGTTTAAGGACCTTAAAGAAAGGGAAAGGGATGTTGCTGCATCACAAATTGATACATTGGATACGTATAAGGCCAGATCGTCGGCATATTGCAGTATATGGCAGTTGTAGTTCAGGCATGTATCAATATCTGCTGTGTACAGATTGTACAGTATTGGGCTGAGCACTGAACCCTGAGGCAGACCTTTCCACGACAGCCTTTCTTCAAACTCCTGACCTTGGACTCTTAGGGTCAGCGATCTAGACATAAGCATTAAGCATATGCACTGTATCATCCTTGCCGGAAATCTCAGCTGTTGCATTTTCTGCCTGAGAAGGGGAAGGAGGACGTTATCATACGCAGAAGATACGTCTAAGAAAGCAGCGACTACTGATTTGTTTTTGGATAGGGCCAATCGAATATCTGTCACTAATGTTCCTATGCTATCCGTCGTACCAAGTCCCTTCCGGAACCCGAATTGGGAGTTCGGCAGCACATTTCTAGACTCTGTGATCCACTCTAACCGGTTTTTGATGAGGTGTTCAAATATTTTTGCCATTGTGGATGACAGAGCTATTGGTCTAAAGTTATTAGGGTCATCTGAATGTTTGCCGGATTTTAATATAGGGATAATAATTTGTGTCTTCCAGTGTTTCGGGATCAGTCCATTTAAGAAACAGAAATTTATTAGCTCTAGAAAATATTTTTTAGCATTCGTACTAGTATGCACTAAAAAAGAGTATGGCAGTCCGTCAAAACCAGGAGCAGAGTCCCGTACGCTACCAAGAACCATATCTAGCTCTTCAGCGGTAAATGGGGCATCCAGGGGGTCATCTGATGAGATTACCGGGCAGATGAATGTTTCTGGTAGCGAAGGCACATAAGGAGGAGCAATTTTTTGGAAAAATTGCTCAGCAACATAACGGGAGATAGGAGCTGAGACTGATGGGGTACATCCAGATCTAAATCTATTAATGGATTTCCATACAACCGAACAGGGAGTTGAAGGCGACAAGGAGCTACAGAAGTTGGACCATCCAATGCGCTTTTTCCGTCTCAGCATTTTTTGGGTTTTTGCAAATGTGTGTTTGAAGTTCAATAAATTTGCAGTGCTCATATCTTGGTTGTACCTCCTTTCTGCCTCTTTTCTTTCCCTGATCGCCATGGTGCATTCACGGTCCCACCATGGAGGGGATGGAATTTTTTGTCTACTACTGTTTTTAGTAGGGAAGCAGGAGTCAGCACAGGCGGTTAAGGCTTCCACAAATCGTTCACAGCAGAAATTAACATGGGAGTGATCAGTATTAATTGGGTTTGGGTCATTGACTTTGGGCAGGGATATTATTTTGTTTTCCAATAGTTGAGCGAATTTTGACCAATCGGGATCTAACAAATTATATTTTAACAGAGGGGGAGGGGATTTTTCCAGATAGGTTCTTTGGGTTAAGGTAATAAGGATAGGATAGTGATCACTCCCATGTGAGAGATCAGTACACTGCCAGGAAGCAGATGCTGCAATGTCAGGTGAACAAAAGGAGATATCAACGCAACTTTTTTGTTGTCCTGGTAAAACTCGGCGAGTGGAACAACCATTATTGAGGACACAAAGGTTGAGATCGTCCAGAATGTCCACTAAACCTGTCCCGAAAGAATCGCATCGATGAGAGCCCCATCTGTAGTGATGGCAGTTAAAATCACCCATGACTAGCAGCGGTCTGCTTGTATTGCGCAAGGTATCCCTTATAGCAGGAAGAAGGACTGGATCAGGATGGGCGATATAAATTGATATTACACTTATACCTTCCACTCTACCAGCGACAATGTTCATGTCTCCCATGAAGGGATTCACGGTGGACATGACAAAGGGGACCCGATTATTAATAAGCAGTGCAGAGCCTGCGTAGCCATCAGGCCTGTCACATCTAAAAATGTTATAGTGAGGAATACGGAAACTGAGGTTTGGTACTAACCAGATTTCAGCCATGGCGCAAGTCAGAGGCTTATATTTATTTAAAAGGAATGCGAGGTCGTGTTTCTTATGAGACACGCTCCTCACATTCCACTGAAGGAATATTGTCGGGGTAGCCATTTTTAAAGTTCAATAAAGTTGTTAGTAATTGTTGGGCAACGTTGGACGGTTGATGTGAAGTCGAGGATGTAGGATTTTGGAAGGAATTCAAAGTTAAGAGAGATGTTAAAAGTTGGATACTAATATCTATAGTGTTAGTCTCAGAGTGAGTAGTATTTAGAGCACAGCCATTATGCTGTGAAGGTGGGGGTGGGTTAATAATGGAACGGTGGGTAACTTTGTCATAGGATGGGGACAATGGTACATGAGATTTAGGTTGTCGGGAAACTGTTTTGCGATAGGAGAGGGGAGTATGGGGAGATTTAAGGGTGTCAGCATAGCTACGGGAAACAGCGGGGATGGTTTTGCTTGCTTCCGCGTAGGATATCGTTTTTTCGGCCATGGTAGTTTTAATAGCTCTCTGTCTACTATATTCCGGGCATGCCTTGCTGTTCGCAAAGTGTTGTCCGGAACATAGCACACAGAAAGCCTCATTTTGTGAGACGTCACAGCCATTACCTGGGTGGTCATGGCCACATTTATTGCACCGAGGCTTTGATCTGCAGACACTCTCAATATGGCCAAATCTGCAACAATTCCTGCACTGTATTGTTGGGTAAATATACTGTTCCACTGGCAAAGAAGTGTAACAGCAAAACACTCGCTTAGGTAGGATCTGACCATCGAAGGTGAGAACACAAGTCTCTGTGTGTTTCCACTCAGAAACCCCGTCTCTAGTAATTCTTCTATTTATTCGTCTAACTTTGAGGATTTGGCCACATCCCGGTGGAACAGTTATGTACTGTTTAACAGACTCTTCCGACATATCCACAGGGACTCCAGACACGACGCCCATTCTGGTCACATTAAATGTTGGAATTGAGGCAGCAAACTTGTGCTTTGTTAGAAGGTTGTTGGTGAGGAAAGCATTTGCATCCTGTTGAGTACTGAACTCAACAGAAACTCGGTTTCGTCCAACTCGCTTGACTCCATCCTTAACTATATTGTGGATATTGTTATTAAAGAGGAAGAGACCAAAAGTTACAGGGTGTAAGGTGGTGCCAGAATTTGGTTGCGTTTCAACCCTTGATACGTGTACTATATAAGGGCCCCGGTCTACTATGTTGTATTTAGTACGCCCAACCTGGCTTTTTGAATGTTTCGATGGACGGATATCGGAAGGTCTGTTGTCTTCTGCTGGCCGTTTATTGGCGTTGCTTGTTTGAGGGATAGCTTCCGTTTCCATTAGGCTGCAAGCAACTTCAGCAAATTGGGAAAGGGGATTGGGATTCTCATGTTGAACGGGAGGGGAAGAAAAGGTTGGGGGAAAAGGTGGGGTTACGTCGGGAGGGTCGGGAGGATCAGGGGGTTTATTATTATTCATGATTAATCTACTTGTACTAACCTAAAAAAACGATAACACTATTCTATACACATGCAATTAATACAAAAAAAATATCCAATATGTATAAACAAAAACACTTCACAAAAACATTCACAATAAGTTACAGTATTTAATACAATAAGAAATATCAGAATAACAAAAAATAAGGAAAAAACTCTGGACACACGTGTTGCTCAAAGACACACCGTGGCGAGAATCTCAACCGCTTTATTAGGGAGAGAAGTGGACAGTAATTTATTTCCAACTCCTCCTATTAATTTAACTTTGTGATTGATTTCGTTGCGGGTTAAAGACAAGTTAGACATTCCCGGAGACTCGCTGAGCTTCAATGCTCAGTGTCATTAAAATGCGTGCCACTGTTGATCCTGGCTTGCAGGAGTTGCAGTGGCGGGTGTGAGGGCGGGACAGTCTCCTATTAAAACTTTTTGTTATACTCGCACAGCATAGTGACCGCACTGCCCCTGATGGTAAACGTAATGCCGTGCAGACAGACTATCGAATGGCATCAGACAGCGATGCTAAGGCATTCTACACTATTATGCCAGTCTGCACAGATACTTCCTCACGCTGCAGCGGAAGGACCCAAGATTATAGGAAGGAGGGAATTTCCGAATTTTTTAGTTGCATTGTGTCTGAAGTGACTAAAACAACCACCTTCGTTTTCGGTCGCGGTCTGGATACACCTGGTATATTTTACGGTTGTTGATATCTAATCTTAGTGGCTTCGTATTTACTCTTAGCAGAAATTACAAGACATTTATCTCAACCTTATGACCCGAATTAATTATATATATGTAATTTGGACATATGTATTGGTACGGGGATCGAACGCGCAGCTCGTCGTTTGGTACTTAACCAACTGCGTCACAAAGACTGTTATAGGATATGAGATATTATTGTTAGAACTTGACAAAATGCGCCGTCATAAGTTTATCTTTCTAAATGATGACATCAGAATATAAAGCATAAACTCACAGACTTAAAAAACAACGAACATATAAAAATCTATAAAGCATGTATTAAAATTTATATCAGCTTTGATTCTGACGTAAATCCAGAATTTTATTTCTTTCATAATTCTTGACCATATAAGTTATTCCTCTGAAATTTGATGGCTCAGTTGTTTTATATAACCCGGGTATATTATCTTTTCGTCAAGGGTCAATTACCTATGGCAATAAATAAGATATAATACAGTCGTATACGTCGTTTTAGACTTGTGATGCGTAAAAAGCTTAATTGAAACAGTGAAGTATACCTATAAATACGTTACTTTATTAGACAAAAACTTTTCATATGACTTTGTATTGCTTACTGTACTTGTATTTTTCGCGTTTTCCCCTGTATACATAAAATCAATAAATAAATACACCCAACAGTCACATACATAGTCCTGACCCCACACTAAGATCGAGTCTTGTATCGTGGGTATCAGGGGAACTACGAGAGGCTTTTCGGTCTCACAAACACCCAGAGCCGAAACAAGTACTTGTGGTTCATACAAACATTTGTCTCGGTGCGGGGATCGAACCCGCGGCCTCTCGTTTCACAGCCGGCGTTCAACCAACTGCGCCACAGAGTCTGTCATTGTATGAACAAGTTTTGCTGGTACAAAAGTCCGCTACATTTTTTCCAGGATAAAAAGGATCCCTTATCCTTTCTGGATAAATGCACTATCAAACATTAAAATAAGTTTTCAATTCGAACCAGTAGTTCCTGAGATTATCGCGTACAAACAAATTATTCAGCTTTGTATAATAGTATAGAAGGCTCGCCTCGGTGGCGTAGTTGTACTACGGTACTATTACAAAGCTGAGTTCAGGAAATTGTGCCCGATATGGCGATAGGCTCGTCCCCTATCACATCGTGGGACGGAACATATAAGGCGAAATGTGGATGTCCTGGTGGCACCTCTGCCTACCCCTTATGGGAAAAAGGCGTGATTTATGTATAGAAAGCCATTAGTCGACAAATGCTGATCACATCTGTTATTAGATATTAATTTATCAGTGAAAACTTTTAATTGGCCTTTATATGTATACACTATTAATTCTAGTTGTAATATGTTAGCTGTAAGTTTTCCAAATATGTAAAAATAAAATAAATAAAATAAACAAGACTGCGCTACAACAGAAAGATCCATTGAGAAGTATATGAGTTTTTAATTAATCGGCTGTCCGGATGAGATTGAGCGATCTTCGCTGGCACCAAAATTGATAGGTTATTGGGACGTTGAACGTCGTTGAAATTGGAACAGCATCGTGAAAATTGGAACGGGTGGTAAGTCTGACAGTCTGATTAAGGTTAAGTTGTGTTTTAGATTTTGTGCTATCGCTTATACTATATAGCCTAACCCCTCTCAATCGTACTCTCGTAGAAGTGGCCGGTGGCCTGCTGTGAGTCGTATATGGGCTGATACAGTACAGCACAGCTATCGCTTATATTAATAGTGAAAGAAAACATCGTGAAAAAATATGGAGATTTTTACAAGAATTTCTGTGGTGTTTGAAGTCCGCTAACCCGCACTAGGCCAGCGTCGTGGATTATCGGCCTGTCTCTATATCCTATTTATCCTTAACTAGAGCTTAACATAGCTACTATTACTATGTCGATACAATTATATACTTCAATAACCAAAGATAGACATCTATATTAATCTTACCAAGCTATCTACAAACAAATACACCATATTATCTGTCTATCTTTGTTTACTGAAACATGAAATGCATCGAAATATCTAACGCAATCTCTTGTTAAAGATAGATAGATTATAGAAACTGGGTGTAAGTCTTTTATTCCTTTTAATCGATCTATGGCCAGAAGTAGGACAAAAATAGGCTTTATGATAATGCCTATTGTACTAAAACTGATAGACTTTCGACTAAATTATCAGCACAGATTCCAACTTTATGTACTATCGTAAAGAGTTTATATTGGAAAATGGAACCGTTGTTGGAATTTAAAAGCTTTCCTATTGCAGTTATATTGGATATGCAATGGCCGTTAAAATCAGAGCCATTTGGATGTCATATTTATTGGAAACTATGGTCTGACCTGGCTTTGTCCAGGTTTAAGCAATGGTTTCCGAAGGAATTAAATTCAACTTAAATATTCCGCACTTACATGGCGCAATATCACTTTTAACCCATAACATTACCTATACCAATCACAATCTTACATCCAATCATCGCTGACTACGAGAAACCTCTACAATCGAGAGTTCAATTGTGAAGGGATAGTCCACGCTGGCCTATAGCCGGTAGGCGGATTATACAAACCATAAAATTTCTTGTAAAGGGTAATCTTTAGAATCCTATGGCACGAGTTGGGGGTTTGGAGGGGGAGGGGGGAGGGGGGAGTGTCCCATCTCCCCTGGTACCACTAGTTCCGTTTTACCTAAAGTGTGATTTGAGGCTAGAAACAATTTTTATATTTTTTGTAAATTATGAATTACCTTTCAATAAGAGTGATAACGTTGTAATCAGGGACCCAATCCTTAATACCTTTGACCACTTTCAGTTTTCACCCCTCTCCTCGTGCCATAATATTGTAAAGTCCAGCCCTTGTAAATCATAATGATATTTTTTCACAAATTACGTACCTACTAATTGTCTATCAATTAGTAGGTAAGATACGACTATTTACACGACTCCATTCTAAAGGAATCCCTTGGAATTGAATTCGCGTCTACCGTCGCGTTCGCGTCTGGCTCGTTGGCTGGACACCACTCACATTATTCTCTCTCTCGGATCTCCACATCAACCAGTTGGATGCATCCAGCGATCTCCTGCAACCTTTGCCAGGTCATCTGCACTTTACTCTGTACTGTATCCCATATACGGCTTACAGGTTAGGATAGCCTAACCCGTCTCAATCGTACTCTTGATTGTAGGAGAGGCCCGTGCCCTGTGCGACGTATATGGGCTGAGGCAGTACAGTTTAAAGTATATAGATAGTCCACCACGTTGGCCTAGTGCGGGTTGGCGGACTTTACATACATAAACTCACGCCTTTATTCCAGAAGGGGTAGGCAGAGGCGCCACCAGGACACCCACATTTCGCCTTGTATGTTCCGTCTCACGATGTGATAGGGGGCGAGCCTATCGCCATATTAGGCACAAATTCCTGACTCCGGGCTGATAATGAATAGAAAAATCCAATATCACTTTGCCCGACTTTACATACTATAGAAATCCTTACAAACACTTTATACTAAAATAACGATGTAAAAACACTTACACATATTTAACACAGGTAAAATTCACACTTGCACTGGTACAAATAAAGAATTATACTTATCTGCTAATCGGTGATAAACTGAATTTGTTATCGCAATTATTATTTTTCAGAGGGTATGTTCCAGATAATGTTAAAGACAATTAATTTTGTGAAGTATTGGTATTTGCTACTGTGATAATGGCAGTTGTTCGATAGTTTTTTTCCCTTATTTTTGAAATTCTTTATGTGTACGAGAAAATTTTTCAAAAGTTTCAAGCCATATAAATATACTAAAATGACTTTTTTATATTCTATGTATGTATCTTTTATAATCATTAAATATTTAGAATTGAAAAATGTGGTGGCCATTTTGAAATAATGTTGATCCGATTGTTATAAAATTAATATCTATATTGTAACCGATGTTTCATACTTATTATTGAAATAAATTTAGTATAAATGCCACAGTAAAAATGTGTCTTAAATCGCGGGTATCACTAAATATAAGAGTCGTTTCGATCGGAAACATTTGTTTTGATGAGACTAATATTAGTAGCGGCAAATTATTCTTTGGGAATTTGACAATGTTACGTTTAATGCTTATTTGTATACATAATGGAGTATATTAAAACACAACCATGTAATATTTTTATTATGTTTTACATTTGTTAAGCACAGGGACAAATTAAGGGTCAAATCTTGATGACGTCTATAAAAAATAATAAAATATACATACCTACATACATCATACATACATAAACTTACTCGTTTTTCCAGGAGTAGGCAGAGGTGCTACCAGGAGACCCACATTTCGCTTTGTATGTTCCGTCCCATGATGTGAAAGGTGGCGAGCCTATCGCCATATCGGGCACAAATTCCTGACTCCGGGCTGATGAATAGAAAAATCCTATATCAATTTGCCCGACCCGGGATTCGAACCCGAGATCTGAGCTTTGTAGTTGTACCGTACAACTACGCCATCGAGGCAGTAATAAAATATATATTAGGTATTATTTAATTCCAGTAGGACCGTCGTATGCAAGGCGTCATCTGGATAAGTACAACCGCTTTGTTTCAACACTCAAAGTATAGAGGTGACGAGCTCAATTTAGTGTCTTGCAGTTCTTATAGAAAATAATTGCTGAACTTTTTAAAGACTATCAGAGATATTGAAAAAAAAAATGTTTTTTTTTTATAAAGTTCGTGGTGGTCTATTGGCAACGGACTAGACGCGGCTGCCAACATGTTCACGGTGGTCGCGGGTTCAAATCCTAGGGCACAACTCTGACTTTTCACAGTCATATCTGTATTGTTTTTATTGTAGTTAATCATCACGCGCTATAACAGTGACGGAAAATATCGTGACGAAACCAGTATAGTGCGGTTTGTAAGAGTTTCTATGGTAGGTATGTACAGTCCGCCAACTTGCATTAGATGCGTGGTGGATTATACGGCCTAACCCCTCTCAATCGCGCTCTCGACTTTAGAGGAGATCCGTGCCCAGCAGTGGGACGTGTATAGGCTGATACAGATGGAGATGGTTGTGACGCTTATTATCAGATGACGCCTGGAATGACGAGACGAGCGTCATATCCCCCAAAACCTTTAATACGGGCCTGGTAAAGTTATCGAATGGCGTTTGTTTATCTTAATTACGGCGACACATATCGATAAGCTTTGTAACTAGGTTGAATAGCGAGTCTAACAGTCTTAGCATATTAATATGAACATTACTGCCAAGAGGTTATTCTTGTTTTTTTTATTGCGATGAATGGCGAGACGAGCATGCCATACGCCTGATGGTAAGCGATACAACCGTTTATAAATAGTAGCAAAGCCAAAAAACATTAATTACAAACCAATGCTTGGCATTCCATCCTGAGACATAAGATAGTAAGTCTTATTATGTCCAGTAGCTACTCTGGCTACAATGTCCTTCAAACCGGAACACAACAGTGCATTTACACTGCTGTTTGGCGGGAGAACTATTTCTATACATTGCAACTAATGTCTTTACATTGCGGTATGCGGTATTGTCACATATGAGAGACCTTTGACTTTAATGTGGTATCTGGAATATGTCTCTGTTAGACACAGCTGTTACATGTGTGTATTTATTGTATTTACGAAAGGCCGCGGGTTCGATCCCCGCACCAAAACAAATATTTGTGTGAACCACAGGTATTTGTTTCGGGTCTGGGTGTTTGTGAGACCGAAAAGCCTCTCGTGGTTCCTGATACCTACGATACAAGACTCGGTCTTAGTGTGGGGCCAGGACTATGTATGTCACTGTTGGGTGTATTTATTTATTAAATGTATTTTAAGCTTCTAAACACAATCATTGGTTTCTGCAGGTATCAAACCCGTGGCAATTCGTTGTTTAGCCGGTTCTCTACCGCGCCATGGAGGTTGTCAAAGGATGTAAGTTTATGTATTTATATAAAATTACCCAGATTTTTTCTCAAGACCTAAGCTATTTCTTCCCAAAATTCCGTTCAAATTGGTCTACGAGTAGTAGTTCTACCATAACCATTGTTTTATCTAGGTTATAAGCTCGGTTTACTATTAACCTCTTTAGCCAAACACTCACAATGGCGTTCCGTACAATTACGTGGACAGATTGCCGGCGCATTGTACGTGCAGTCACGTGCCATGAGTCACGGGTTCGGATCCTGTGCAAGTTGGATGTGGTATGAGCGCGGTTGATGTAACTATAATAAGCGAAAAGTATACGGTATTTTTTAAGGGTATATCTATTTCTTTTTTGGTTAATTCTTTTTTTTGCATTTGTTATTTAATTCTTAATTTTTGTTTACTTGTTTAATTTTTGTATATTGGATTTTTCTATTCATTATCAGTCCGGAGTCAGGAATTTGTGCCCGATATGGCGATAGGCTCGCCCCCTATCACATCGTGGGACGGAACATACAAGCCGAAATGTGGGTGTCCTGGTGGCACCTCTGCCTATCCCTTCGGGGATAAAGGCGTGAGTTTATGTATGTATGTATGTATGTATTTTTGTTTAATTTGTGCCCGATATGGAGATAATCTTTCCCCCTATTACATCATGGGACGGAAAACATACAAGGCGAAATGTGGGTGTCTTGGTAACTCTGCCTAAACCTTCTGGGAAAAAGGCGTGAGTTTATGTATGTATGTATTTCTTTAAAAATAATCACATCAAAAACAGATACCACTTCCATGCATCATAATCCTTGTTTAACTAATAAACAATCACAAGCTGCAATAGTATGAGTAATATGAATCAGTGTTAATTTCGTTAACCGCAACCTCTGAGCCATTGGGACACCGTCTACATATTAATGAGAGATGGTTCAAATCGCCAGGGGACTTTTTTGGGATATATGCATATGGGAGTTTTGGTGGTGGTAGTATATTTATGTCCAATTATCGACTACCATATACGATGTTAGAAAGTGAAATCACAAAGTGTGTGGCGTTTCTCGTACAGTCTTGGCTTTATTAGGGAGGGAAGTGGACAATAATTTATTTCCAACTCCTCCTATTAATTTAACTTTATGATTGATTTCGTTGCGGGTTAAAGTCAAGTTAGACATTCCCGGAGACTCGCTGAGCTTCAATGCTCAGTGTCATTAAAATGCGCGCTGTTGATCCTGGCTTACAGGAGTTGCAGTGGCGAGTGTGAGGGCGGGACAGTCTCCTTCTGGTAAAATCTGTGAATATTTGTAAATAAGTACGATATAACTATAAATACACCCAACAGTCACATACATGGTCCTGACCCCACACTAAAATCGAGTCTTGTGTTATGGAATATCAGAAAATACGAGTCTTTTTCGGTCTCACACCCAGACCCGAAATAAATATTTGTAGGTCACCTCAACATTTGTCTCGGTCAGGGATCGAACCTACGGCCTCTCGATTCACAGCCGGCGTCTAACCGACTGCGCACCAAAGGCTGACATTTAATATGTCACTTTGTCGCCAGTATAAATCTTACATAACCTTAAGTTATAAAATGGCGCTTGAATAATCTAGAAAAACAATTGAATGTCTGCATTATCTCAGGGTAATTATTATAAAAACTGAATTACTAAGATACGTATTGAGTTAACCACGCAGTTGCTTTGTTAAGTATTTTCTCATGTGATTCACTAGAAATATCTGTTAAGGAAAACTATGTGAGGTTGGACTTCATCTTGATGAAATGTATGTTAAAAGATTAGGTCCATTTCTACATAATTATCGTATGAAATATTGCTTAGGATTAAACTAAAATTGCGAAAATTGATTAAATAATATTAAATTAAATGTCCTACATATTTAATTAAAATACATCCAAGACACAAACATAGTCATGGGACTACAGTTAGATACAAAAATTGTTAGCAAAACAACTCGTCTCGGTACGGGAATCGAACCGGCGACCTTTCTTTTAAGAGCCAGCTTTTAACCAACAACGCCATAGTATGTCGATATTATTTAGACATCAACTTTAAAAAAATCTATTTGGAATTTCTCCAGTACTTTCTTCTAAGTACGCACATCCAAACCAAGCTATTATTTACAAGTGAAATTAAATAACCCATTTAATTTCTAACACAATAGTGTTATCACAATTCTACCATCAAGTGTAATTAAATTTAAAACGGGGCGTAATTTAGTGGATTCAGACAAAGGGCTGTGGGTCGCGTGTCCCGATACAAAGCATCATAAATCCATGCGATTAGGGGTCAGGATGACCTCCCGCCGTTACTGCGACCGACCATAGTTTAACAGATAGCGGTAGGATAACAGAATTCTACTTTATGGTAGATTTTTTAATGATGAGATTTTCTTTTCTTTTATTGTTAATTAATTTTGAGATTAATTTTTCTAATAGTATCAATAATTAATAATATGCAAATAATTAATAATATTAATAGTATTTTAATGCATGATTGTAAGTGCGATTTTAATGTGTCTCGAATTGTAGTCTTTTTTTATCGATTGTAGTCGATTGTAATCGATTGCAGTCTTTTTTTATGAACTGTGGGAAAAATATAACACATTTTAAGTATACCAAAAATAATGTTGTACTTACCCAATATAATAACCCAATAAAATAGGCAAATAAGCACATGGATTTACTAAAATAAAGAGATTACCGTCGTCGTTAAATAACTGTAACACTAGGATCTGAGGAGCGTTCCCAGTTATTTAAAATATGAGGGAAGGGGGAGGAAATAAGATGGGAGGGGAAAAGAGTGGTTAGGCTTCCAACTATCTCACCCACGATGCAAATCTATACTGTGGCCTTACTGATTTTATTTGCTGCCAACGCAATTGGTACCGTTAGGATGGGCGGTAGAGCGCAACGGCAGCCCCGACTATTGTCTTTGGCCTGCAAGAATACCTATCATATAAAAAAACGTGTCATCGTTGTATTCCTGTTTTGCGAAAGCACAATAACCGAAAGCTGACCGAACGTTTCATACCAAACCAGCGTTTTCTCTCCATATTTTGTCTATACAAAGGTTAAGGATAAGGCTTTAGAGCTATTTTTTTAAGCTGTAGTGATCTTTTATATTTTATTGTATCAGCCCATATACGTCCCACTGCAGGGCACGGGCCTACTCTACAATCGAGGGTATGATTGAGAGGGGTTAGGCCATATAGTTTACCATAAAAATTCTTATAAAATCGCTATGGTATGCAGGTTTCCTCACGATGTTTTCCTTCACCGTTATAGTGCATAGCCATTAACTATCAATACACACATGATTCCGTAAAGTCAGAGGTGTGCCCTGGGATTTGAACCCGCGACCGCGTAACATATAGGCAGCCGCGTCTGGTCCGTTACGTGTAGTGATCTACATTACTGTATCTCCTGCACTGTGTGGCTTTACAGTGTATCGTGTTTAAGCCATCCTCGGGCTTAATTGAGCGCGCTCTCTGTTGGAGTGGCTTTCTTTTGAGCCCAAAAGCCGCGCGATATGGTGTTATGGACTCGACAATCGAGTGCTTATACTAAGTATGTTTAATTTCCTGTTCTGTTTATTTTATACGATGTTTTTCTGAAGAAATTAAAAATAACTGAATTCAAAAAGGTTTAAACACATTAATATAAATATCTTAACAATGACAATGACTTATTATGAGTCGATGTGGTTTTTACGAACTAGAAAATAATACTTTCCTTTTCCTTATAGGTACTACAGATAATAAGGTCCTTTGTCTGGTTGTAGAGAGACTTAAATTCTAGTATAAGACAAAGACTCAATAACAGAAGTTGAAGTATAGGAATGAAAGTCAAAGGCAAAGACGAGAGTAGTGTTACTGTCTAATAGAAAACCACAGTGAGAAATTTTTTGACGTATTTGAGGGGTACTTCGAAACACAATATTCGATATATTGTACGATTCTTCATATTAAAATCTACGTAGTGTCGTCGTTTTTATTATGTCGATAAATATTCTCTATGAGATATTTTTCAACTGTGGTTAAATCGTTCAATAGTCAACATGACTATCTCGGTGGCGTAGTACTTCGGTACGATTGCAAAGTTGAGGTCTTGGGTTCAAATCCCGGGTCGGGCAACGTGATATTGGATTTTTCTATTCATTACGAGTCCGGAGTCAGGAATTTGTGCCGGATATGGCGATAGGCTCGCCTTCTATCACATCGTGGGACGGAACATACAAGTCGAAACACGGGTATCCTAGTAGCACTCCTGCCTACCCCTTGGAAAATGAGTTTATGTATTTCGATATGAGTGAAAAAGAAGGGACTAGAAGTATTTTTGACATGTGGAATCGTACGATATATATTGTTTGCAGAAGCCCCTATGGTTCGCTGAGTAAGATTGCCAAATGCCCAATTACAATTGTCTCTTTTCCTTCCATAATCATATCCAAGTACTGTCGCGGTATATGAACATACTACGCATTACGTATGTATATACTATAATCTTTTGAACTTTGCATCCTCACACCATATGACGTATGTCAATGACGTCACACGTTTATCTTAATACAGTCGTTAACCACATGTTTCATGGACAATATTATTTATAAAATATATAGTTAATACATATATTATTGTATCACCAAAGAAACGATTGTAAAATGGAATATAGACTCTAATGTCTTACGTTTTGAATTGAAATTCAATTTGGAAACTATTTCAATCGTTTGTAATAATTACCCGTTGTGTTAATTGACTTTAAGAAGCCATCGCCATAATGACGCCGGACGCGTGCAAAATAGCCAACAGCAATAGCAGAAGTTTGTGCGTAAATGCGCGTGTGGTGATTCTTTATCAGTTCATATACATCCTACTATCTATCTATAGCAGCCCATATACGTCCCACTGCAGGGCACGGGCCTACTCTATAATCGAGAGAATCGATTGAGAGTGGTTAGGCCATATAGTCCACCACGCTGGCCTAGTGCGGGTTGGCGGACTTACATACCGTATAAATTCTTTAAAATCGCAACGGTAGCAGGTTTCCTCACGATGTTTTCCTTCACCGTTAAAGTGCGTGGTGATTGACTATCAATACATACATAACTCCGAAAAGTCAGAGGTGTGCCCTGGGTTTGAACCCGCGACCAGCGTGATCATGTAGGCAGCCGCGTCTGGTCCGTTACCAACAGGCCACCACGCACTTATCATCACATTCTACTGCAGAGGGGTTATTTTATGATCCTAAACGAAGTTCGAATGTTCGAACGTCGTACGTAAAACTGTACGAATATGCCTAGATACTCCACAAAATGTTCGCACTCTCTATCGTACGAGTATATCGTAACTATAGACTAAGTTGAGAGTGATTTTTAGAAGTGGAAAACATAACTTTGGATCAAAGTTCGATTATTCGAACTTCGTTTCGGATCAAAGAGTAACACCCCAGGCCACAGGCCTCCTCTACAATCGAGAGTACGATTGACAGGGGTTAGGTCGTATAGTCCACCACGCTGGACTAGTGCGGGTTGGCGCGTGGCAATTGACTAAGATAATATACATTTTCTCGAAATATATATTTGTCATCTATTTATCGTTGTAACTTATGTAATTGTTACCACCTTACCTTCTAAATATAATAATGTTTATTATGATGGAATAGTATAATTTTAAATGGAATTAAAATGCTGGCATTCGATTATGTTTTTAAGTTCTAATAAGTTTATTGCATCGTGAGGTCATGGATTAGATTTTCAAGACAATAATAAATTTTGCATTGGTTTTTAGATTTGGAAAATCTCGTATTATACTCGCCTATTAGAAGGTAGGACGCATATCCACGAAATGATATGAGTAGTAACAGTAGCATCTCTGCCTACCCTTTCAGACATACAGGAGTAAGTTGTAATACATATAGTGACCATGTAACATACAGTGGGTCGTTTTGTTTACATACATACATAAACTCACGCCTTTATCCCGGAAGGGGTAGGCAGAGGCGCTACCAGGACACCCACATTTCGCCTTGTATGTTCCGTCCCATGATGTGATAGGGGGCGAGCTTATCGCCATATCGGGCTCAAATACCTGACTCCGGACTGATAACGAATAGAAAAATCCAATATCACTTTACCCGACCCGGGACTCGAACCCGAGACCTCAGCTTTGTAACCGTACCGTAATACAACTACGCCACCTAGGCAGTCGTTTTGTTTACTACCCGTATATAGGAAGTAGGAACTATACCACATAGAAACATTGATTAGTGACGTAACAACGGTCAGTTTCCACTGATCTGACGTCAAATGTTGTTTACTACACGAGTAAAAACAATGGTTTCAATAATATAATTATTATTGTCTTCTTCGTAATGTTATTCCAAATAGGATGATTTATTGAGCGACAAAATCGAATTAATTATAGGTATATTTTTGGTCGTTGAGTCTACAATACAAATGGGTCTATAAAATACAATACAAATGTTTTTCATA
Organism: Deilephila porcellus; assembly: GCA_905220455.2. Classification (NCBI taxonomy): domain Eukaryota; kingdom Metazoa; phylum Arthropoda; class Insecta; order Lepidoptera; family Sphingidae; genus Deilephila; species Deilephila porcellus. The sequence goes on along the minus strand of LR999996.1, from coordinate 362,642 downwards.
TTATAAGTATTGCGTCTATTGAAAGGTTTTCCGGGATGAAAGTCTCGCTATAATATATTTTCCCGGGATTCCCTAATAAATATACTTTTTAACACTAAAATATTTTGTCTATTCGAACCAGTAGTAGCAGTAGTAGCGCTTTCAAACAGTTTTTTCTCTCTTCTCTTTCTTCAGCCTCAGGAAGTCTTCTTCTGAACACAGGCCTTCTCCAAGGATCTCTACATCGACCTGTTGGAAGCTTGCATGACTTCCTGCGACCTTACCCAGGTCGTCCGACCACCTTGCACACTTCGCTTGTACGAGGCCGCTAGAACCTTTCGGCCCTTTTAAACAGACAAACTGTTCAGTTTTATAAATGAAATAAATAAATACCGGGTATATCAAGACTGCCACCGAAAACGAAGCCGGGTGTTAGTTTTAGTGGTAACAGACACAATGCAAATAAAAATTACGCAAAATAAGCGACAGATTTTTGGAACGAAGTTCCCTATTTTTGCCATTTTTTAAAATCATTGTGTTTAGGTAGTATAAACCTTGTTGTTGCGAACATATTAATTTAAACCCTAACGTACCATTGCTTCTACAAAAATAAAAAAGTTTTCCTAAAATAATGATGTACATTATTTTAGGAAAACTGTGTATTTATCACCCAAATACGACGATAAGTAAAAAATTACCAAAAAAAAGTTGAAGATTTTTTTTGCGAAAATTTTAGTTGCATTGTGTCTGAAGTCACTAATACTACCTGGCTTCGTTTTCGGTCGCAGACTTGATATACCCGGTATATTGTTATTTATTCTATCAACCCCAGAATAGGTATAATCACTTGGTACCGAAGTAGGAAAATTCCGTGTTATTTTCGACGTTAGTTAGACAACAATTTTGTATATTACAGCTACTGTATTTAGGGTTTTACCCATTAATTTACTAGAGAGGAGACAGTACTTTTTTTTGCATAAGTCGACATTCGAGTATATATGTCTCCCGATGGTAAGTGATCACCGCCCATGAACATATACAACGCTGGATCATGGATGTGATGCCTATCAAATTGGGAGGAGGGCCGGAAGGAAAAAGGATCGGGTATTGGGCATTCGGCAATCTCATTCACCGAACCGCGACAGAAAAGCTGTCGCTCCTCATCGATCTCTTGTGAGACAGTTGCACCGCCCCGGACGAGCCTGCTCATTCATGCCGAGTAGTGGCTGACAACAGCGTGGCTATACCACTTCCTATATTAACAGCTATATTGTATCATTGAAATTAAACTATTTTTTACTGATTTTATCAAAATTGTAACTTCCCGACGTTTATTAATTTAATAATTGTAAATTAAGGGTAGTGTTGAGTAGGACATACAAGAGGTAGTACATTTGTCCCGTACATGACGTCAAAATGTAAGAGCGGCTCAACTTTTTGAAATGTACTACTTCATATTTTGTGTCCCGGTACTCGTTACACTACGTCATTAACTATAGGATGAGAGCGAGAGGTACTAATACCTTCAAACTATCTAGTACGCCTCACTTCAATTGAAGTGGGACATTGTACTAGCTCAGTACAAAAATGAGGCTACTCTTACAAACTCTTTTTCAAGTCATGTCCTACTCAACACTAATTAAGGGTAGTTAAATTGTAACAGTCACTGAGCGGATGACTTATACCTCAGTCCGCCCCGTGACTACGAAAGCTGGAAAGTAATCGAAACGTCGGGAAGTTAAAAAATGTACAAATTACACCAAATCGCGATAAAATCCGTAAAAATTAGTTTTATTTTAATGTGTAACATTCGCGTAAATCTAAGAAACCGTGATATTGTATCAGCAAAAAATCGTTCATTATTAAGCATAGATGTAGTATAACATAGATCGGCAATGTATCATTTTGAGTGAAACCAAAACGAGAATACGATAGTGTGCGTGAAGTTTGCATGTGTGCGTGACAGATAATGCTGCGCCATACTCTGTCGATACTATCATATCGATATACCTAACGGCCCAACCAATAAAACAAAATTTTATAGATATATATAAGACATTTCATGGTATTTTAACAGAAAAATAATGATTGTGTTTATTTCAACACAGATACGTAAACACAAGTCAATAAAGATAAATCGTCATATTTGAGAATAATTTTATTTGACAAGTTTTGTAAAGCATTCCTTATAATAATATCGAATGTTCTATTGTTTTATTAGAATGGCAGCCTCCGTGGCACTGTTAATTTGAAACCGGCTCAGAAATGGTAAATTACGCACACGAAATATTAATTAATATTTAGCAAATATCAATAGTGAATAAATAAAGTGAAGTAATAACTGTTATTATAGAATTGATGTTATACTACGAGATTATAAAATGAAGTGAAACCTCTATGGTTATTGACTATTTTTATCGACATAATATTATTGATCGAAACTGTCAATCAATCTCTAGCAAATGTTGGTTGAAATTATTATAAATTCACGTATATGATATCATTTTATATAGGCAATGGATGCTTTCTACGCATTTAAATAATGAATAAGGACATTCTGTTCTACCGATATACATACAAGGTTTGTCTTACAATTCTACAATATTGTCACTAAACAACATTGAAAAAAGTGATACGATCTTATGAAAAACTATGATTATTCGGGTTTTTACACTAAAATCAATCACATCCAGGCACTGGACAACTCACCATAATAAATTACATTTAATAAAAGTAGCTCAGTACTGAAATATTAAATAAATCAAGAAAATAAGCGAAATTTGTCGTTCGCTTAAATGACATATTTTCACACAAATCTCTATAGAACGCTCTCCGTGTAAACGCATGGTCGCATCATGCGTCTCGCTTTAATGTATGATTTAAATCATTCTATCTCTTTCACATTGCCGATCTATGTTATGCTACATCTATGTTATTAAGCATGGGACTTCTCTCAAACCGATATTTTGATTTGGAGAGGTGTGTACGACGGCTTGTTGGCAACGGACCGGACGCGACCGCCGAGATGGTCGCGCATACGAATCCCAATACGAATTACGGAAAACACCGTGAGGAAACCTGCATAACTGAGAGATTTAAAATATAAATCTATGGTATGTATTTCGCCAACCCGCACTAGGCCAGCGTGGTGGACTATATGGCCTAACCCTTCTCAATCATACTCTCGATTGTAGAGGAGGCCCGTGCCCTGCAGTGGGACGTGTGTGGGCTGTATAATTATGTTATTGAATCCATTCATAATATTACAAAGGTATTATATTGATGCAACATTACGCTTCCTAGAATTATTACAAGCTTTATATTTGCGGTTTGGGTATTGGTACACGTGTTAACATTAGGTAAAAAATATAATAATTAGGTACCTTTTGTGCTTCAACTTATGCTTTGTGTTCTTACTGAACACGTGAAACTTTAGACAGAGAGTGCGACTGATACGATTAGTCCACCACGCTGGCTTAGTGTAGTGTATTTAAATAAATAAATACACCTAACAGTCACATAGTCCTGACCCCACACTAAGTTCAAGTCTTATGACGTAAGTATCAGAAACTACGAGAGACTTTTGGGTCTCACAACAGCCGACCGAAAACAAATACCTACCTGTGGTTCACACAAATATTAGTTTCGGTGCTGGGATCGAACCCTCGGCCTCTTGTTTCACAGTCGGCATCTAACCAACTGCGCCATGGAGGCTGTCAAATACAAATAATTACTCAATTTATAATACAAATATGTAGTAAACAAGAACTCACGTAATTTTGACTCACTGTTGTACTTACCTATTGTTTTTTTACTAAATACACCCAACAGTCACATACAAAGCACCGACTTCTCATCAATTCATGGTCTTCTAAAATGCCAGGGACACAGCCAAGTTGTCGGCGAGGACTGTGAGGTACTCTTTAAAACGTAAAAGGAAGTCAGGTCATAACGGGAACAGCGAGGCATACGTGCTTTGTATCGTGGCTGCAAATATTAGCTAGGTGCAAGTTTGCTAACGTTTTCCTTTAGTGAAATGCGTAGTAATTGACTACGAAACATCAGAAGCTTTTATTCAAAACCTGCGACCATTTTTGGTATTCGCATCCAGACTTTTAACTCCCTTGATTTTCATTCTGGCACTGCAAAGAGACTGCTGGAAGTCACTTCCAACCGGTTTATGTGGCGATCTAGGGGGGAGGCCTATTTCCAGCAGTGGACTTTGGAAAGAGGAAATAGAAGAAATATACTGTATTGCTCTCGATGGTACCCAAACGCAATGCCGTTTAGATAGATCATCAATGGCCTCAGATGGTCTCATGCCATTCGATACAAATATGCCGACCCACTCAGCTGCTTCTTCACGCTACTGCGAAAGGAACTAAATAGTCCAGAAGCCGCATATAAGCAAGGTTTAATATTGTTACATGATAACTCGCAACTAGGTAGGTACGTCGGCCGCCACTTACTCATTACTCATCGCGACACAATGGATGAGTCGCACGGATTATTCCTACTTACTTGTACCCTGTTGTTATTGTTTTTAATAGCCTCTGTGAAGTACTTGTTTAGTATGAGTGAAACGAGGCTGCAGGATTGATACAAAAAGATAAATAAAAGTATCTAACAGTCACATACATAGTTGACCCCACACTAAGTCTTGTGCCGTGGTTATCAGAAACTAGAAGACACTTTCAATGACATCCTGAAAATGATAGCAGACAGCTTTGATGCTCCTTCTGTTAAATATTCAATGCATACCTTAATCAGGAAGAATTTTTATAGCTTGTGAATGTATTCTATTAATATAGTATAAATAAATCTTTTGTAAGTACTAACACAATTATATTTGGATCTTTGTTATCTGAATAAAGAAATTTATTATTATTATTATTACTTTCCGGTCTCACAAATAACCAGACCCCAAACAAATAAACGAGTATCATAGAAACATTTGTCTTGGTGTGGGATCTATCCCGCGGGCAGTTATTTCGATACCGGGGTTTAACCAAGGCCGACAAGGAGGCCGACAAACAACATCCAATTAACTTCTTCGAACTATTCCCTTCCAATACAATCAGTTCTAGACACAAACCTAGTGTCCTTCTGTATCAGCCCATATACGTCCCACTGCAGGGCACGGGCCCACTCTTCAATCGAGAGAATCGATTGAGAGTGGTTAGGCCATATAGTCCACCACGCTGGCCTAGTGCGGGTCGGCGGACTTACATACCGTAGAAATTCTTTAAAATCTCTACGGTATGCAGGTTTCCTCAAGATACTGTCCTTGCTCAAGCGGTTTCTTCAGACACACATTATTGTATAAACAATGAAAGCCGAGCGATGCTGGCGCCCGTCAATTACGCCCTCACAAAACTTGGAAAATAGGGAGAGGGGGTGAAGTGAAGTAAGGAGGGGGAGGGGTAAAGACGCGGCGCCATTAAAAAGTTAGCGGTAGTTAGCCAACTCCGAGACAATCATAAGTTGGATAAACAAAACGCTTTTTACATCAAGCTTTTGTGCCATGGAATCATTCCCTAATGATTGTTCATTATTTATAAGAAGGATTTGTAACGCTTGACTGATTAAAGGATAGAATATAATGATGGAATGTTTTTTTCTTTGAGAGATTAGTGTTGAACTTATTTTACGGTAAGTTCAAAATGGCGACCGCATTGCTTCCCAATTTTATTCTTGATAACAATGTTTGTCAATGTTTGTCAATAGCTACTAAATAGATACAAAATAAATTCGCTCAACAAACTGAGTAGAAAAGTTTATAAACTGTTTTGAAATAACCTTTTTAAATTAAACTATTTATCTAAAGGTTATTTAAACAAATAATACGTGAATTTCGATCACTAAGCGACCCCAAATAGTCGACTAAACCGTGCCTCAAAAACCCAATTAATAAAAGCACGTACGCCGATGTTCCAGTCACTGGAAAGTCCCAGCTTCTGCCTACATCCTTTGGAAAGTACTCGTTTTCCTCGTAAACTGTTTTTATTGCAATGAATAGCGAGACGAGCATCCCATTCGCCTGATGTAAAGCGATAGACCGCTCATGGACAGTAGCAAAACCAAACAACACCGTCAACTTTAAAGCGATGCTTAGCATTCCACTGCGCTCGCCATCCTGAGACATAAGATGTTAAGTCTCATTATGTCAAGTAGTTACTCTGACTACAATTTCCTTCAAACCGGAACACAATAGTGTATTTACACTGCTGTTTGGTGGGAGAAATAGACATTGCGGTGGTACCTACCTAGGCGGCCTCTCACATATAAGAGACCTACCATGAGTTGGAAGTATACTATCACTCATAAGTATATTATCTGTACGAGTGAAGGTGGAGTTCGAATCCCAGGGCACACCTCAGTTTTCGGAGTCATGTGTGTATTGATATCCAATCACCACGCGCTATAACGGTGAAGGAAAACATCGTGAGGAAACCTTTGCAATGTCTGCATGAATTCCTATTATATGTGACGTCTGCAAAAAGAAGATAAGAAGAGAAGCTAAGGGAAGTCTATGACAGCCCCCGTAACGTATTTGATTAGACGCCGGCTGTGAAACGTGAGGCCGCGGGTTCGATCCCAGCACCGAGACAAATGGTTGTGCGATCCACAAGTATTTTTTTCAAGTCTGAGCGCCTAAGAGACCGAAAAGTCTCTCGTAGTTTCTGATATCCACGACACATGACTTAATTGATGTTAATGTTGGGCCAGGACTGTATGTATGTGACTGTTGGGTGTATTTGTTATTATTTATTTCTGTCAATAAAATAACAAAACAAGATGTTAAATGTTTTTGATTCGTACGCTAAAAGTCGTTACAATTACTCCAACTATTAGCAGAAAACCCAGCTGTTGAGCAAATTATTGACGGCGACAATTACTAAATGCTTTAATTGAGCGATTTCATTCAGATAATCAATATATCCTTGAAAAGTCTTCCTGGCTTCGTCAAACTATTTATAAACTTCGCGAGTGTTTTGCTCCGTTAGTGAACGGTTGTGTAATTTCATTCATAAAATCGATATGACGAGGCGTTATTTTTCATTCATAACATTTTATTGTGGTACGAGTATGATAGCCTCCGTGGCGCAGTTGGTTAGACGCCGGCTGTGTAACGAAGGGCCGCGGGTTTGATCCTGCACCGAGATAAAATGTTTGGGTCTATTTATCTCCACAAGTATTTCTTTCAATGATATACGGTAAAACTCAATTAAGATTTTGATTGCATAATTTGAAATATTATGTTTGTATTAAATTTGATAATGTCTCGGTGTTTGGTAGACCGAAAAGTCCGTCGTAGTTTCAAATAACAACGCTATGTGTATTTAAATGTGAAGTCAGATCTATTTATGTGACTGTTGGGTGTATTTATTATATGTATAGCCACGATAAACTTGACCTATTTACTTGTGTCACATTGACGGGTCCATAACCACTATATGCGGTGGTCGCTATCTGAGCGGCTAAGAATATTCTATATTGTTTTCTTTTTATTGCGCTGAATGGCGAGACGAGCATGCCATTCGTATTTCATTTCATAATGAATTACAAAGCAATGTTCGGCATTCCACTGTGCTCGCCATCCTGAGACATAAGATGTTAAGTCTCATTATGTCCAGTTACTCTGGCTACAATGTTCTTCAAAACGGAACACAACAATGCATTTACACTGCTGTTTGGAGAAATAGAGATTACGGTGGTACCCACCCAGGCGGCCTCTCACATATGAGAAACCTACCAGCAGTTGGTTTTCTGTGAGACAGTGCTACTATTCAATTATTCTAAGTACTACTTGGTTTAAGTTATCCTATGTTGTGGTAATTAACGCGTATTTAAATGTTATGAATCACTGAGCAATTAATATTAGTCGAGGAAAATGTTCGAAATTATTTTATACATGGGCCTATAGTGACTCATGGAATATGTACTTTTATAGGATAATGCTTCTTCGTCGCCGTATTACATATATAAATTCATGCCATTGTCTCATTGGGGTGGGCAGAGACTAGAGCGCAAAGTGGGGCCTTGGTGCGCTGTAGAAAGAGAAGAACCGCGCCGTGAAGCAATTCTCTCTCTCTATTTTAATTTTCGTGCCTATGTACCTAATTAGTATCATTGTACCTATGTATTTCGACCAGATAGATAGCCAGGGCGCCGAGAAAAAACAGTAACCATGTATGCGTCGCAAACGGAAAATCTGTTCAATCCATCTCGGCGCGAACCAAAAGGTTCTCTAATTAATTTTTCTGCCGCACAGTCAAGCCGTAGAACAGTTTGCCATCACACGTGTTCCCTCCTTCCTATAATCCTGGGTCCTTCCGCCGCAGCGTGAAGAGGCATCTCAGCGGGCCGGCATGATTGTGTCGAATGGTATGAGACTACCGTCTGATACCATTCGATACTCTATCTGGACGGCATTAGCATTTACCACCAGGTGCAATGCAGACACTATGCCGTGCCAGATAAAAAAAAAACGCCACTCCTGCTTTACTATGTATATTCTACGAAATATAGTATTCAAGTTAATATATTTGCATAAACAAACATACTGTAGTATTAAAGATCACTTCCGACTATAAAAACCAGACGTTTTGTAACACACAAGGCTTATAAAAATTCCAACAACGCGCCGTACAATATATGCGGAACGGGTTTGCATGAGTCAGGATATGAAGATTTTTAAGCTATAAAAGGTCGCGCGATACTGAGAAATAGCGATGATAATAGATAAATAAATAGAAGCAACAGTCATATATACATACAGTATATACTTAGACTTATGTCATACATACATAAACTCACGCGTTTATCCCAAAAGGGGTAGGCGGAGGCGCCACCAGGTCTCTCGCATTTCGCCTTGTATGTATCGCCCCAAGAGGTTATAAGAGATAGTTTCTGACACCCACGACGCAAGACTCGATCTTAGTGTGGGGTCAGGACTATGTATGTGACTGTTGGGTGTATTTATTATTATTTTTTTTCAATTCGTACCACACTAGTTCTTAAGATCAGCGCATTCAAAAAAACAAAGAATACTGATTTATTTAATAACACCTAAATAAAGAATATATAGACTGCCCCGTGGCGCAGTTAGGCTACATATCCCGGGTTGGGTAAAGTCCTATTGGAAATTCCTATTCATTATCAGCCTGGAGTCAGGAATTTGTGCTCGATATGACAATAGGCTCGCTATATCACATCGTGGGACGGAACACACAAAGCGTAACGTGGGTGTCCTGGTAGCACCTCTGCCTACACCTTTCGGGAAAAAGGCGTTGTTTATGTATATATGTACATATGTATGTACAAAAAACCATGAATGAATCTTATATGTTGACATGTAGGTATATGTTAGTAATTGACAATGGGAAAATGATCATACTCATAGCATTGTTCTCTCAAACAATTGAATATACGTTTACAATACTAAATTGATAGATGAAAAAATACCCTTCGGTAGAGTACGTAGTGTGAAGGACCTCGGTTCGATTCCATGCCTAGTCAACTGACAAGCGCAGTTGGTTAAACGCCGGCTATGAAACGAGAGTTCGATCCCCGCACCGAGAGAAATGTTTGTGTGAACCACAGATATTTGTTTCGGGTCTGGGTGTTTGTGAGACCGAAAAGTCTCTTGTAGTTCCTGATACCCACTAAACAAGACTCGATCTTAGTGTGAGATCCGCGCCACCGAGGCTGTATAAATACATAAATATTTCGTACCGGCCGGGCCGCGAAAATGATTTTAACATAATACTATTACATTATACAACTGAGGGCTTAGCGAGGGGGGTGTTACTACAAATTACGCATTCATTGAAGCCCATCCTACACTAGTAAACAGTATGTTTTCCTAGTAACCGTTTGTGCGGTTCTGAGAATTGTGGTTTCTGACTCACGGCGGCTACTGTATGACTCGTGTATAGATAAATAATATTTCCGTCGTAAGAATTGGCTAATTTACAGCATCCGTGGCGCAGTTGGTTAAAGAAATGAGAGGCCGCGGGTTCTAGCCCTGAAACGGGACAAATGCAAGCATGATCCCCAAGTTGCAGGTCTGGGTGTTTGTGAGACCAAAAAGACTATCGTAGTTTCATACACAATACAAGGTTTGTATGTTTGCGTGGAGTCAAGGTTATAGGTATATATGTAATGGATGGATATAGGTAATGGATGTTTGTTAAGTTAACTTCTGCCCGCAAATTTCATCTGCGTGATTATATTTATTTGATATTAACTGTATTTGGAATTTCTCATCGCGTCCCACCTCATTCTCACTCAAGACATGTAATCAAGCCCCAATCTATCCCTTCGAGCATAAACAAAGTCGAACAAAGTCAAAGTCGAACAGGACTATGAGCATAACTGTTATACGAATATTTATTTAAGTATAATAAGATACAAAAAAGTAACATTGAAAAACAAGAAAGAGAAATAATTTAATGGCACAATTAATAATACCAGTGGCTTATCCTGAAATTGTCAATAAAGAAAGTAAGATGAAACGTATCAGCGCAGTCTACTGTGTATTTACTAAACAAGAAATTATTCGCTTGTGTTACAAAACGATACATTTATAAGGTAACTATGGCGCTTTGTAGTTACTACGAGTTTGATTCATGATTCAGAGTAAGGACAGATGCAGGAAATCATTACGGTAAAGTCACTCGCTGACTCACGACGGCCGCGCCTTGGATGAGAAATATTATCCTTCAATTTGATGAGAGTATTTCATTTCCCCAGATTTAAGTGGCATCGAGTAGTGGGAATCCGCTGTTTTACATTCGTTGCAATACCAGATGCATTGCAATAAAAAACGCAAGCGTTTTTCGTCGATAAGTCACACAATTATGCCGGCTCGTTGAAAATTGAATATAAATAATAAATAAATAAAAAAAATACACCCAACAGTCACATATATAGTCCGGACCCCACACTAAGATAGAGTCTTGTGTCGTGGGTATCAGGAACTACGAGAGACTTTTCGGTCTCACAAACACCCAGACCCGAAACAAATACTTGTGGTTCTCACAAACATTTGTCTCGGTGCGGGGATCGAACCCGTGGCCTCGCGTTTCACAGGCGGCGTCTAACCAACTGCGCCACGGAGGCTGTCGAAAAATAAACAGGCAGAACCCAAAACGTTTCACACTTTAAGAAAAGAAGGCTAGAATCTAATTTAGTTTATTAAATGCTATATGTAGTCGACTTTTAAAACAGGCACCAGTAACAAACTTCTAAACCTGGGAAACGAACCCAAAACTACTCAGATCTAATTTTCATCATATCTACACCATAGAACCATTAATGAGAATAATCGAGCATGTAATCTAAAACGATTGCAACATTCGCTCAATTTGGTAAAAGTTTATCATGTTTAGCAATAACAGTGAAAGGTGTGACCTCAAAAGTACACCTGTGCATACATATATATGTATCGATTTACATGTATTTGGTACCATGGATATTAGGAAATATTAATCTGCATTGTTGTTTTCCGTATGACATATATGTTCAGGAGTGGAATTTACGCCCGGTATAGAACACTCGACTCGAGCGAATAAAGTAAGTTAGTAAAATCAAATCTTCGAAAATCTAAAAACAACTTATGCCATATTATTGGACCCAAATTTAGCAGCTCACACCATATGACCCTTATTGTTTATTCCGTGGTGCTTAACATCTGGCTTATCCAGTCGGTCTTTATATTGGAAGATAATATCTCTCAGCTCAATATTTTTTATTTTTTTATTTATTTAACTTCACATACAAACATATTGTACATAGGCGGACTTAATGCCAAAGGCATTCTCTTCCAGTCTACCTTGAGATCGTGCAGAGATGACAGAAGTAGGGGTACATATGCTTATTTGATTAGATATTTATTTATGAATATACGTAAATTATATAAACATGTACTATAATATAAATACATAAATAAAGAAATATATTATACAGGGTATATCAAGACTGCGACCGAAAACGAAGCCAGGTGGTAGTATTTGTGACTTCAGACACAATGCAACTAAAAATTTCGCAAAAAAATTGTCAACTTTTTTTTGGTAATTTTTTACTTATCGTCGTATTTGGGTGGTAAATAAATAATTTTCCTAAAATAATGATGTACACCTTTTTATTTTTTAAGACACACTGGTAAGTTAGGGTTTAAATTACTATTTTCGCAATAACTAGGAATTTACTACCCAAACACAATGATTTCTGAAAAATTGCAAAAAAATATCTATTGCTTATTTTGTGACATTTTTATTTGCATTGTGTTTGTAACCACTAAAACTACCACCCGGCTTCGTTTTCGGTCGCAGTCTTGATATACCCGGTATATATACGATGACATACTAGTGTGATGAATGATTTTGTCACCTGCTTTGCTGCGAACGGAAGTGAACAATTATTTGTTCCGAACTCCTATTTGTTTTTCTTTCTGATTAGTTTCGATGCGGGTTAAAGATAAGTTAGTGTCCGTAAGAGACTTGACGAGGTCCGGAGCTCGGTGCCGATTCTTTGATGCTGTTGATCCTGGCTGACAGGAAATGCAGTGGTGTATGTGTGTGTGTGTGTGTGTGTGTGCGGGAAAGTCACTGCCGCTGGTGGTACCTCTGTCTACACTTTGCACAGTGTCTGCACTTGTAGTTTCTGATACCCACGACACAAAACTCGATCTTAGTGTGGGGTCAGGAGTATGTACGTGACTGTTGGGTGTATTTATTATTTAAATAGGCTAAGAGAAAAGAGTTCAGTACAAGTGTTTCCTTTTTTCTAAGGCTAATTTCATTATGCCGACTGCCTCGATGGCGTAGTTGTATTACGGTACGGTTACAAAGCTGAGGTCTCAGGTTCGAGTCCCGGGTCGGGCAAAATGATATTTGATTTTTCTATTCATTATCATCCCGGAGTCAGGAATTTGTGCCCGGTATGGCGATAGGCTCGCCCCCTATCACATCGTGGGACGGAACATACAAGGCGAAATGTGTGTGTCCTGATGGCGCCTCTGCCTACAACTTCTGGGAAAAAGGCGTGAGTTTATGTATGTATGAATAATATAGCCGCCATTTTGCATTGTTTTTTATATTGATCAGTTTTCTGCCCAAATATTTATTAATGAATCATGAATCTCGGCCGCTGTTCCACTAGTATTAATTACCATACGTTACATTGATAACACATGACGTCATTTATGAATGAACCCTAATAGTAAAATAAATGAATGAATGAGTCACGCGTGGCTCGTGAGTCATGTCTCTCGGGCGATAATGTGACCTTGGTGTCATTAAACTCTGAATGATATGCTAATACCTTACGGATACAGGATGTATCTTTAAACCATACATACATACAAAAACTCACGCCTTTATCCCCGAAGGGGTAGGCAGAGGCGCCACCAGGACACCCACATTTCGCCTTGTATGTTCCGTCCCACGATGTGATAGGGTGCGAGCCGGTCGTCATATCGGGCACAAATTCCTGACTCCGGACTGATAATGAATAGAAAAATCCAATATCACTTTGCTCGACCCGGGACACAAACCCGAGACCTCAGCTTTGTAACCGTACCGTAATACAACTACGCCACCGAGGCAGTCTACTTTAAACCAACCGACAGTTATTTATTTTACATCTTATTTTCATATTAATAGTAACAGTCACATACATAGTCCTGACCCCACACTAAGATCAAGTCTTGTGTCGTGTATCAGAAACTACGAGAGACTTTTCGGTCTCACATACACCCAAACTCAAAACGAATACTTGTGGAGTTCACAAACAGGTGTCTTAAAGCGGGGATCGAATCCACGGCCTCTCGTTTCACAACCGGCGTCTAACCAACTGCGCCACGGAGGCTGTCAAATGTCTTTTTCTTTTTAAATATAAATAAATTTAACAAAAACCTTACATTTGTTATAGAAATAAATCGAATAACATTTTTTTTAGAAAATTTATTTTGTTACAATGTACTAGGTAATAAAATTGCTCACAAAAACTATTACTAAGGAAATGAACCAACGAAACCCATAAACATTGTAATGTCTATGAATGAGTAACGGGTAATATTTGTTATCAGTGTGACGTAGGTTCAAAGCCCGAATAACAATTTTATATTAGCCATTAGGTATGGAATAATTAGCTAGGGAAAAATAAGGGGGTTGGAATCCCAGGACACGCCTCTAACTTTTCGGCGTCATGTGTGATGTGTGTATTAATAGTCAATCACCACGCACTATAACGGTGAAGGAAAACATCGTGAGGGAACCTGGATACAATAGATATCATAACAATATTTTCGTGTGAGGTCTGTCTGTATGGTGAACTACGGCCTAAGCCTAATCAATCGTACCCTCGTTTGTAGAGATGTCTCATGCTCCGTTGTGGGCGATTATGCTCTGGTACAGTATAAAAGAAAGTAAAAAAAAAAAAAAACAGTTGGTGTAGGTAAGGAAGTTTCTTTCAACACGTTCCAAATGAGTAATAGTAATTAAAGATTCAAAAGGTCTTGATAGTCAATCACCACGCACTTTAACGGTGAAGGAAGACATCGTGAGGAAACCTGCATAGGTACTGTAGCGTATTTAAAGAATTTCTACGGTATGTAAGTCCGCCAACTCGCACTAGGCCAGCGTGGTGGACTATATGGCCTAACCACTCTCAATCGATTCTCTCGATTGTTGAGTAGGCCCGTGCCCTGCAGTGGGACGTATATGGGCTGATATAGATATAAGAAGAACAAGAAAAATTAATTTCATATTCATTATACACATACATACATACATAAACTCACGCCTTTTTTCCAGAAGGGCTGGTAGAGCCACCAGGACACCCACATTTCGCCTTGTGTGTTCCGTCCCATGATATGATAGGGGGGTATAGATGTGATAAGATGTTAAGTCTCGATATGTCCAGTAGTTACTCTGGCTACAATGTCCTTCAAACCGGAACACAACAGTGCATTTACGCTGCTGTTGGCGGGAGAAATAGATATTGCGGTGGTACCTACCCAGGCGACCTCTCACATATGAGAGACCGTAGTAGGTCGTGGTAGACCGCAATGTCTATTTCTCCAAATAGAAGTATAAATGCATTGTTGTGTTTCAGTTTGAGGGACATTGTAGGTTATAACTTATTACTGCGGGACCCAGGTATTTCCAACATGTCATTCGACCCACCCTTAATTTTGTGGACCAAATACTCCACATTTAGGGCAAAAACACGTGTAACTCATAAACGAAGCTAACTTAGTCATGGGGAAATATATTGTTTACTTGTTAGAAGATTCATTCATAAAGTACTATTGTTTCGCGTGACGGTAAGCGGGGCGATAACACGGAAAATATATTGTTATTTTTATAATTCTACAAAGTAACATATTTCAAAATATTACAAATGGCTGACTGTTAGTTGCCTACATAACCCTTAAACAAATTCAAGTTAATTTTGTTTCATTGTAAACCTTCTTCAATGAATTATAATAGTTTTAGTAGGTTATTTCCAATCGGCTTGATCCTTTGGCATTGCGTAGAGATGTAGCATCGCCTTCATTCTCTAACGCATTTACCACGAAGAGTGCTGTGGAGCATTGTCCGAACTTGTCCGTGCTGCTGAGTTCCATTACAGCACAACGCAGCCTCTCAATACCATCCACATCACCTCGGAGTTTGGAAATCCCCACAGGACGTTCCTCCCGATAGTTTCTTCCGCGTACTATGGATTTTTGAAATGAAATGAAATTCGTTTATTGGTCACGTAGGCAATTAAATAGCTCTTATGACAAGTCAATACACATAGTACTTATTTTCTATTTACAAGATATTCGTTGTAATTTTTATATTAATTTTATTATATTAAGGGCCTCGTTCACCATCTTTAAGTAAACCGTTGATTACTTACTTTTTGATTAACGTTATTTGACAAGCCAATGTGCAGAGTATCTTCCGTCGATTTCACAAGTGAAAATAAAGTAACGTGCTGGTTAAGTGAATGACATAAGAAATTGAACGAATCATTCGTTCAATATTGCGTCAAATGTTCCTCGCCCTGCCTCCCGCTAAAGTGTCAACGTGTTTTTTTCTTAAAAAATAAAAAAGGAGGTTGAGATTTTAGCCTTATTATAACCATTAAGTAAATAACGTAATCGGCAGACGATGCAGCCAGTAAGTTACTTATTAATGTAATCATAGGATTAGTATTACTGGAGCATGGTGAAATCGACACATGATGTTACGGATGACTTTAACTGATGACTAGCCTAATCAACGATTTACTTGAAGATGGTGAACGAGGCCCTAAGTATTATATTACTTATTAGGATTTAATGGTAATTTTTTTTTCCTTAGGAAATACATTATTTACGAAAATCGATGTCTAAGATTTGGAACCAATTACCGACCTGGCGACCTGAGGACCTTCAAGGGCGTGTTCTTAAAGGCCGGCAACGCATCTCCATGCCCTATGGTGTTGCAGATGTTCATGGGTGGTGATCGCTTACCATCAGATGAACCATATGCTCGTTAGCCCCCTATAACATAAAAAAGTAAAACAATTTTTTACGGATTTTATCGCGATTTACTTAAATCGATTGCTTTACAGCTTTCAAAACTGTAAAGCAATCGAAACGTCGGGAAGTTAAAAAATTAAAAATTAAACCACATCGTGATAAAATCCGTAAAATATAGTTTTATTTCAATGTGTAACATTCGCGTGAGTCTAAGAAACCATTACATAAAAAAGTGCAAAATTGGTAGTCACCAGTCAGACAGTTACCTTGGACTGGTTATAGTAAAGAATTAATAAAACTGTAACATTTAATTTTGTTTTAATAACTCAATGAGACTTAACATCTAATGTGTCAGGATGGCGAGTGCAGTGGAATGCCAAGCATTGCTTTGTAATTCATGGTGTTGTTAGGTATGAAACAGTCCATGAGCGGTTGTATCGCTAAGCATCAAGCGAACGGCATGCTCGTCTCGCCATTCATCTCATTAAAAGAAGTGTAATAATCGTTAACATAAGAAACTTCGAGGTGTTCTGAATCACGTGGGTGACTGCTATTGTTGGGTGCAAGTGCAATGACTGACTGGTGTAGTTCCTGTTCTCTTTGTACCTACTCCCAAATGCGCGTTTGGAACGCATTTTATATTATTTTTGTTACGATTATTTAGGTGTAGTTGTATCCACTTTATACCGGGTATATCAAGACTGCGACCGAAAACGAAGTCGGGTGGTATTTTTAGTGGTTACAGACACAATGCAAATAAAAATTTCGCAAAATATGCGATAGATTCTTTTTTGCAACTTTTTAAAAATCATTGTGTTTAAGTAGTAAATACTTAGTTATTGCGAAAATAGTAATTTAAACCCTCACGTAACATTGAGTGTTTAAAAATAAATCTTCGTATTCGGTCGCAGTCTTGATATATCCTGTTTATTAGGATAAGTAGTAACAAAAATTAGTGTAAGTATAATATCGCTCATCCAATGGAACAACGACGTAATTACAAAAAAGTCGAAAATGACTTTTGAATGTCTTATTGAAAAGTTTTCTTGAGTTTCTCATAAAGTTATTGTAAATTATCATTGATAGTACAGTTACTTACATTAATATTAAAAAAAAATCATCAGAATGATTGGAAATATTAGGGGGACCGGAAAGTAATGTCGTATTTTTGATATTAACTTCAAAGGAAAAAATTTTGCTCTGCTTCTTTTTCCAATCTGGTGTAAATGTTCCTGGATGGTCGACCAAGGTTGGTTTAAGGCTTTTGACAGTTTCTCGATTGTTAGACATGGATTTCCTTCCACTTCTGCCCTTAGCATGTCGTTGTCTAATGTTGTTGGTCTTCCTAATCGATAGGAGTCAGAGAGATCAAAATTACCGGATTTGAACTTGGAAAACCAACTTTGGCATTTACGGACGTCTAATGCACTTGGATAAACATCGCAAATGTTTTTGGTCGCAACTGTTGCGTTACTACCCTTGCGAAATTCAAAAAGCATACAATTCCGAATATGCTCTTCTGGTATTTGGTTGGCCATTTTACCCCAAATTGCAGAAAAAAAAGTCTAATATTGAATTATTTGGAAGTAAACAAGTCACAATAATCTTAAAAAGACTTTGCACACCTTCGAAATACACTGAGCTGATAAAAGATAAGCAAATATCGACATGCGCAGAAACGACATTACTTTCCGGTCCCCCTATTACATTATATTTTAAATCTCAAACTTTTAAAAAGTTCTCCTGAAAAATAGCTAAGACGTAATTAAGTCATTGTTCTATTGGATGAGCGATATGTTATTTAATGGCAAGAAATATAACGCTTTTTATTTCATTTATTTATTATTTATTAATGCCGAATATACGGGTTCAAATCCCAAGACACACCTCTGACTTCGAAGTCATGTGTGTATTGATAGACAAGCACCACGCGTTGTAGCGGTGAAGGAAATCTGTATATCATAGAGATGTTACCAACACTTTCTATAGTATGTCAAGTTCGCATCAGGCCAGCGTGGTTTGTGTTTATATGCACAAAACTGTTATGCATGTAATAAATGTAAACATTAGATCATCTCTTGATGTAATATAAATTTATTTGTAATTGTTTTCATACTATATTGACTGTTATAGATTCAAAATAATAAAACAATTAATTAATACAAAATTGCAATTCCTAGAATATTTGTCGAATTCTGTATTTATTGCTCAAAGATCAAAGTGCATCTAACAGTCACTTATATAGTCCTGACGCCACAGTAGCTTGTGCCGTGTATCAGAAACTACGAGAGACTTTTCACAATAAAATACTTTAGGATTCCACAACCTCGTCTCGAACCTTTAGCTTCTCGTTTCACAGCCAGCGTCTAAACATCTGCGCCACGGAGATAGTCAAAGAGTTTTCTAGTATATTCTGAGGTCTCTTATCACCTGAATATCACATACAATGAGATAGATCTCAACAGAGAGACACACTATAAAAACTAGCCGATGTGTCTGTAACCTTTATGTCTATTGCGAAGTAGTAATTATTTTGAGCACGCCATTTAACACTGATGACACTTGCCATTGCAGTGCAAGGTTACACACACACAAATGCACACACAAACGCACATATAAACGCAGACACACACTGTCGTATGACCTAGACATTCAAAAGTAAAGGCATGGCTTGATAGATTTCAGTTAGGCTTGAAGCTGTAAGACGAACAATTGACTACTCTTATCTGAATTTTAAAATAAGTAGTTCTATTTTTAAAATGATTATCGAATAAAAATACTTCATAGTTTTTTTAGTATTTTATTAACTTAAATATAAAATTGATATTGAGAGTTATTTGAAAATTATTTGTCAGGACTAAAATAATTTTAATTATTCAAATTTTAAATTTATATTAAAACATTATTGGGAATAGATTTGTCATGATTTATATGTAATTATAAATTACTGTCTATTTCGTTAATTGTCTACGAAATATTATTAAAATAATTATTTAATGCTGTTATTATTCTCAGTATAAAGTTACGAAGTTTATCTTAAATACATTAGTCGTAATATAGATAATGCTCAATTACGTAACGATTGGATTAGAAAACCATTATTAATTACATTACTATATAAGGGCAGAATTTGAATATTAAAGATTATTTATTCACTAAATTAAATTATACATATTTTAGATTTTATTTCATAATTAAATTACACAATATTTTCAATAAATCTAATTAAAAATTACTAGGAAATAAACGATTATCGTAGTATTATCCTGAGTCAATACCAAACCGCATCCGAAACCGTCAGCAATGATTCACAAGGCCCAGCGGTAGTTTATAAAGCAATCGCCCCGCTTACAACGCCATTCGATTGTCAACACGTCTCGCGACCGCACGCGTACGAAAATGGGTCTTAAAAGCGCGTCTGTCGTCCTTCTTCACATCCTGAATACCGTGCACGTGGTCCTCGGCTTGGCCTTGACCGCTGCCTCCATCTGGTTCTTCATTGAAGTCCAGAGCATCACCGCTTTGAGGAATGCGAACCACTATCTCCTGGACTACAAGGTCACTTGGCCTCAGGGAATTCCCTGGGTGTTCATGATCGTGGGCATCTTCATCCTCTGCGTCTCGTGCTGTGGCTTCGCTGGAGCCAAGAAGAAGAGCAGAGGCCTGCTTGTTCTGTACGTGATCTTCGAAGTGATCGCCATTTTGGCCCTCATCGCTGCTGCGATTGTCGCACTTACTTGTGCTGATTCAGACAGTACCGAAAAATTCGTCTACGATACCATCTGGGACGCCTACACCCAGACGAAGACCGACAGAGATGTGGAAGTTGCCTACGGGAACATCGAGAAGCGATTCCAGTGCTGCGGAGCTGGTAACCCTCGGGACTATCTGAATTGGAAGCGGGAGTTCCCGATCTCATGCTGTGATACGTATTACCATGGGTGGATCGGAGGCTACAACATCGACTGCGACTTCACAAACAAGCTTGCGAATGAAAGGCACGGGTGTGTCGAAGTTGCTGCCAATTATGCCAGGGTTGCAATCAAAGTGCTGGCCGGAGTATCAGTCTTCACCGCGTTTATCGGAATCCTGACCCTGGTGGTTGCTTCTGCGCTCTCCAAGACTTTGAAGAAGAAGAAGCCACGCATGGTTCTAGGTCCTCATGAGACGGAGAGCAAGAAAGTTCTGATCTAATTGTGTAGTGGTTTGCACGGAATCGAGGTATGTTAATTGACCTTTGTTTGACAAAGGCTGTCTTTTAAGTTATGTTTTAATACCAAAGAGCTCCACCACTTTAGATCTGATCAGTTTTGTAGTTACCTGATAGTTTTTTTTGTAAAGAAAACCAGACAGTGTGCATTGTATGATAATTATGAGGAAAATTGGTCCCTCGTATAACGCGCTTGTTTATAAAACGTGGATGACGAGGAAGTGAAGTAAAGTATTACGTGGTATGTGAATAGATTAAAGTTTGGGTGTCTTCCGATTGCGTAAGTTTGTTGTGTAATGTTTGGTTGCTTTCGAGAATTTTCAACTTTAGATAACGAACTTACTATGTAAAGAAACCGTGTCAGTGAAATATAATATTTGTTATGTTTTGCTTGTATTTTGCTACAAAGTTTTAAGCATTCTCTATTGGTTTAGAGAAGTTACTTAAATACATGACCTAAATGATACCTAGACTTTACCGCGTATACTAATTCGCGTATTACGAGTCCGTGTATACCAAAACCGCGTTATATGAGGGATTAATTAATCTTTATACAGTAACTTTTCCTTGTATGAAACTAGTCATGCCGCTTACGAAAGAGTCCCTTAAAGGCCTCTACCGTTCTCCGTCTCTAAATGGTAGAGTCAGATCAACTGTGACGTAATGGTAGAGTCGAGCGCGTTTGTTGACTAGTGTACTGGTGGCTAGAAAAGTTATTTCTATGTATTAATGTATGTACTTATAACCACGCTTATTTCCGATAGATTTGGGAGAAGATTGTAAGATATTTTTTGGTTGTTTAATACATGTTTTAACTACCCCACTTAAATGTGGTATTAGTACAAGTGTGACTTAATAACGTTTTGTTTTTCTAAATTTATGTTTGACAAATTTTATTTTTAGATTATTTGTAACTTTAAATTGGATTTTAAATTAAGATTTTTATACCTATGTGCGGAGTTTGTTGTTGTCTGTACGTGACACCAATTTTTATTCGTGATCGCAGTCACCTTGAGAGTTTAACAACACAACATTTTATTTACCAACACAACTCGAAACGACACGATCTCTGCAATAAACACACATATTGCAATTTGAGTCGAGTTTATTTGAATTTCGAATGTGTCGAATAGATTCCAATATTCGAAATTTAAAGTTTAATTTTGTGTAAACAATTTCAATTAATTTGATTATGGAATGTTTATTGTTTATTTTCGAGTTTATTGGAATCGAAAATTCTGTTAATATTAATAAATTAAGACAATAATATTAGTTTGTGAATATTTTAGTGTATAATAAAGATAATCGACAGTGGCGCCACCTGTCCATTATGAGTATTAATAAGTATATTTTAAGAGTCCATGTATTAAAATAATATAATAAATATTTATTTATTGAAACATTTTAAATGTTAAGGAGATAATACACAACTTTGTTTCTTCTCTGGTCTGTGTCAGATCTAGGACCAAGAACAACTTGTAGAGCATTTAATTAAATATTTTAAAAAGTTTAAGATCAATGCATTTATGTTAAGTATTGTGATTATCTCATTAACAGAAGTTTGTAAAAATAAGTGTTTTATGATATTAATAATATTGTTGCGTTGTAGTAACAAATATATGAATACAACATTACATTGTTTTTTAATTATTGAATTATTATACTTAAATTTCTAATTATAGACTTTTATAGGTACTAGCTGCCTTTGTCTTGGATTCGATTCCCGGTTGGTGCACTTTAAGTGTATCGGTTTTTTTTTTATTGCAATGAATGACGAGACGAGCCTGCCATTCGCCTGATGGTAAGCGATACGACCGCTCATGGACAGTAGCAAAATCAAACAACACCATGAGTTACAAGGCAATGCTTGGCATTCCACTGCGCTCGCCATCCTGAGACATAAGATGTTAAGTCTCAATATGTCCAGTAGACATGTTTATAAATTCAAAAATTCCCGAGATTGAAATTAATGTTTGTCATAATAATAAGACAATAAATTACGAAATGATCAACTTAACTTGACTATGGCGCATATAGAATCATAGTGTTAAGTATAGCTATGACCCATCACATATACGGAATTAATATATCAATGATGTCAGACGGTTGGGTCACATAAAGGTTACGCGATGACAAACACACACAGAATTTTAATACCGGGTATATCAAGACTGCGAACGAAAACGAAGCCGGGTGGTAGTTCTAGTGGTTACAGACACAATGCTAATAAAAATTTCGCAAAATAAGCGACAGGTTTTTTTTTCTAATTATTTAAAAATCGTTGTTTTTGGGTAGTAAATACCTAGTTATTGCGAAAATAGTAATTTAAACCCTAACGTACCATTGCGTCTTAAAAAATAAAAAGGTGTATATCATTATTTTACGAAAACTATGTATTTATCACCCAATTACGACGATAAGTAAAAAATTACTAAAAAAAAGTTGACGATTTTCTTTGCGAAATTTTTAGTTCCATTGTATCTGAAGTCACTAATACTACCACCTGGCTTCGTTTTCGGTCGCGGTCTTGATATACCCTGTATATTGATTTTAAGATCTGCTCTTGCTGCCGGCGCTCTCGTGCAAGCTCTCGCCATCCGGCTAGAGGACGAGCAGTAGACCGGGCTCTGTGGCGTACCTTGGGAGAGGCCTATGTCCAGCAGTGGACTGCAACGGGCTGATGATGATGATGATTTTAACATTAATTCCATTGGTTGCAACTTATTAACATCTTTATTTTTATTTATGTATATTTTTATCTCATGGGTCTGGCAAAGGTGCAAACAGGTACCTGATGGTAAGTTATCACCGCACATGAACATCACAACGCTCAGATAAATACTTACACCCAACATTCACATACATAGTCCTGACCCCACACTAAGATCGAGTCTTGTGTCGTGGGTATCAGGAACTACGAGAGACTTTTCGGTCTCACAAACACCCAGACCCGAAACAAATACCTGTGGATCACACAAATATTTGTCTCGGTGCGGGGATCGAACCCGCGGCCTCACGTTTCACAGGCAGCGTCTAACCAACTGCGCCACGGAGGCTGTCAAAGGCGTCGCATCTCCAAATAAGAGGAAAAGGGAACAAAAAGGACGGGACGTGGTAAGAGATACTGGGCTTCTGGCAATCTCTCTCAACTCACAAAGGTTGTCTTTCAAATATAATGAGTAAAAGAGCCTCTGGTGGCCTATTTGCAAAAAATGAATAAATAAAATGACTCATAATACCTCAGTGCCCTGGGAATCGAATCAAGGACCTTGCGATTAACGCATACAGACTGCCACTAACACAATAAGGCTTCTTGAGTAATATGCAATTAATTATGGCTTTTGAGATTAATGTGAAAATGTCAGACTTATTACAAAACTAAAGATTAATAGTTCTGACGAAACTGGTGAGAATAATTAACAAAAATGGTTGAAATTAATTCAAAGATTGATCACTTCATATTTAGTATAAAGAACTTTGCCGGCACAACGTTGTGACTTTACACCTGGTGGCATTATTATGTCGGCCGTGACACTATCACGGAATACTATGTAATAGCATTATGTCACAGTTTTATTTAAAAAAGTAATTTAACCAAAATTAAATAAAGCTTTAAAAAAACCGACAAAATCGTTGGACAATAATAAGATTACAAAGTGTACTGTAAATATAGGTTAGTGTTTTTGTTTTAGTATTTTTTGATGCGCCATAAAGTATAGTAAAATAATAATGAATAATAAAATAAAGACAGCCTTCGTGGCGCAGTTGGTTAGACGCCGGCTGTGAAACGAGAGGCCGCGGGTTCCCTGCACCGAGACAAATATTTGTGTGATCCATAGGTATTTGTTTCGAGTCTGGGTGTTTGTGAGACCGAAAAGCCTCTCGTAGTTTCTGATACCCACGACACAAGACTCGATCTTAGTTTGGGGTCAGGACTATGTATGTGACTGTTGGGTGTATTTATTTATTTATTTAACAATAATAAAAAAAGCATCATAACCAGTGACCCTTTCTCACATGACACATTGCTTGTAGGGGACAAACAGTGGAAAAAACCCGTGACTCATTGCTAGTTGCGTGACTCCGACATACTTATTTGATTTAATAGTAAAGAGGGTCTTTTAACTATATATACATAACTATATGAGTTTCTTATTAAGTAATTAACAAGACAGGAACAGCGGTGTAGAAAAACATCGTGAGGAAATCCGCATACTAGAAATTTGTAAGAATTTCTACGGCGTGTAAAATCCGCTAACACGCACTAGGTCAGCGTGGTGGATCATATGGCCTAACCACTCTCAATCGTTCTCTCGATTGTAGAGCAGGCCCACGCCCTGCAGTGGGACGTATATGGGCTGATACAATACAATAAAATCGCTTATATGGTTTGTTACGTGTAATTTAAATGTCATATTTTTCTTGTCCAAAACTTTTTTTTTTATTGCCGTTATAGGCAGACGAGCTAGCGGCCCGCCTGATGGTAAGCGGCTACCGCTGCCCAGAGAACTTTGCAGTGCCAGGGGTCCAGCACAACAAAATCGCTGCCTACCTTAAGGAGAGTACTCTCTTTAAGCCTCTTTTGAAGAAGGACAGGTCATAGCGCTCAGGGAACACCGATGCAGGGAGTTCATTCCAGAGCTTGCACGTACGTGGTAAGAAAGAATGCAAATTAAATAGAAAAGTAATAGGGAATGAAGGTCATGTACTAGAAATGTAGTGTCGGTCATTGCCCCCAAATCGGACAGACCTAAATAAGTTGCAGGAAGTGGCTGGATGTATGCCGCTTCCAACGGGTCGATGTGGAGATCATTTGCTAAGTTTAGATGGAAGTCCATTTCCTATGGTTATAGACGATAATTATAACATTTTGAAATATCTGTCAGTAAAAGTTTTGACATGACAGAACATATCTTTTAGTATGTGAGAATTGAGATGGTTGGAGGCCCACTATCTCTTTCGTCCTTCAGTCGATTCTCCTTCATTTTAAGTTTACATTTGTAAAGGCAACGCTCCTACAATCCATTTATATATGTATCATGCCATCAGTTGAGTCGTTTGATTGTATGTCACACCGATGTAATAAAAAAAACCGCTAAAATTATGTCTTACTAGCTTCTGCCCGCAAACTTCGTCTGCGTGGTTAACTTTATTTGAAATCTCCCATGCCGTCCCATCCCGTCCCGTTATATCCCGCCCGCCCCGTCTCATTCTCACTAATGGAATGTAATCCAGCCTCATCCCATCATTTTGAGTATAAAAAAGTAGCAAATATATCGGAATTCCTTCTTCATCCCACGGGAACACTAAACTTTTCGGGATAAAGAGTAGCCTATGTTACTTCTAATACCTCCAAGAAAATGTGTACAAAGTTTCATGATGATCGGTTGAGTAGTTTTCGCGTGAAAGCGTAACAAACAAACTTACATTCACATTTATAATATTAGTAGGGATTGCATAATTGGAATATTCAAAGATTGCGATTATATCATTGCGCGTACAAATGGCACGTGGTTTTACCCTTTAATGTTTTTAATTAATGTTAATTAGATTATGATTCACTCATACTACAATATGACCCTTTTATTAAATTGTCCGTGGTAGACACAGGCGCCCCTTATCATCAGAGAGGTCAGCCTTGACTCCATTACGTATTAAAATATTGACTCGACAAAGTGACGACAATCCGTCTGACGGTAAATGCAAAATAATTTTAAAATGAACCGGCAAGAGATTTAATAAATAAATAAATACACCCAACAGTCACATACATAGTCCTGACCACACACTAAAATCGAATCTTGTGTTGTGGGTATCAGGAACTACGAGAGACTTTTTGGTCTCACAAACACCCAGACCCGAAACAAATACTTGTGGTTGGCACAAACATTTGTCTCGGTGCGGGGATCGAACCCGCGGTCTCTCGTTTCACAGCCGGCGTCTAACCAACTGCTTGACGGAGACTGTCGGATTATAACCAAGAGCTGTGGCGTATTCTCGTAATCACACTCACATTAAAAACGCAGCAGCAATGAAACTTCACGTTGGTTTTCTGTGGGACCGTGGTATCCTTATTAGGTCCACCCATTTGGATTATATCTTTAATAACCTATGGCAAGTTTATACCACATTACTTGTCTGAATTAGTGGGGTATTTTTATAGCCTTCGAAGGCAGGCGAGCATGCGGCCCGCCTGATGGTAAGCGGTCACCACCGCTCATGGACCTTCGCAGTGCCAGGGGCCCAGCATAACAAAGCCGCTGCCGGGGCTTTGAATAACTGGGAATATATTTCATAGAACTTTCAGCCAGATACTAGGTACAAGTTTCCTCGCAATATTTTCCATCACAAAATTATTTATTAATTACACGCAATCACTTTGAAAAAGGCGTGTGGAATTTAATTCGAGATTTCCAATTTGATTGATTGGATTTCAATTTCATACTCTACGACACTAGAAACTAAGCTATCACTCGCCTTTTAGGTAGATATTTAAATTCTTTGCACTGTAACTTAAACCGCAGTTTTCTAAACGCTATAGGAAATAAATTACCACCTTTCAAAGTCGGGACAAATTTTCTATGTAAACACAAAACCGTACGTTTTAATTTAAACCTTACAATGTAGTAATAAGGTTTATATTTGAGTCGTTTGGCATGGTGACAAATGTTTTCACTGCTCATTACGTGAAGCTATTTGAAATGATGTGTCATTTCAAACATTGCCAATTGTAAATATTCAAACGTGACCCGAAAGCTAAAGTCATCGTCAGTGGACGTCCTCTATGGCGCAGTTGATAAGACGCCGGCTGTGAAACGAAAAGCCGTAGGTTCGATCCCTACACCGAAAATATCTGTATAGTACAAGTTCTTGTTTCTGGTGTGGGTGTTCTGAGATCGAAAGTTCTTTCGTAATTTTTGATACGTGTATTAGTAGGGCAAGGAGTTTGTATTTGACTGTTGGGTGTATTTATTATTTTTGTAATATTAGATAATAGACAGAGTCAAATAAAGACTACATTTAGATCCGAATTCCCCAAGGATTTCCACAGCCTTTCGAAAGTATAAGCATCTAGTGTCATTATTAAGGCTGTAATGTAAGGCTGATAAACTATTTTTGCCAGCCTCCGTGGCGCAGTTGGTTAGACGCCAGCTGTGAACCGAGAGAGCGCGGGTTCGATTCCCGCACCGAAACTGGGTCTGGTTGTTTGTGAGACCGGAAAGTCTCTCGTAGTGTCTGATACCCACGACGCAAGAGTTACTTGATCTTAATGTGGGGTCAGGACTATGCATGTGACTGTTGGGTGTACTTATTTATTCTATCTATCTATATCAGCCCATATACGTCCCACTGCAGGGCACGAGCCTACTCTACAATCGAGAGAATCGATTGAGAGCGGTTAGGTCATATAGTCCACCACGCTGGCCTAGTGCGGCTTGGCAGACTTACATACCGTAGAAATTCTTTAAAATCGCTACGGTATGCAGGTTTCCTCACGATGTTTTCCTTCACCGTTAAAGTGTACTTATTTATTAATCTTATTTATTATTTATATTGGAAGTAATGATTACTAGTTTTTCTTTAAGAATGTTACATATGTCCACATAACTATTAAGCCGTATATGAGTACGATTGCATTCGTTTCAGTCCTTTATCAGGCACTACAAAAATCTAGACTTGTATTTGAATCGTGTCAAACAAAAATTACACACTTCATAACAAAATTGGACCGTAAAATACACGAGCGTTTGTGAGAAAAATACTGTGATTACGTCACCTCGTCGATTCATCTCCAATCACCACATTAATTTTAAACTCTATCACTTCTACATAAAGTTCAAAATCATCTATCAATTTAGATTAAGGACTAGTAGATTGATATTTACTTGCAGCAAATTTAAGCTCTAACTCTTTGAGTTAGAGTTTAATATTCTCTGACTATATTTGTTAAGGACGTCGTTATATCAAAATATACATTTTGAGCTGTATTCGATGTGAATTAAGGTTGTAAATTGATTGTAAATTTGTGGAATCTGAAGGTACAAAGGTTCAGGTGCGCCACAAAGCAGGTTTGTACAATCGCACAATTGATTCATACTCATAGTTTGTGGCTTCCATGTTGGTTTACAAGTTAGAAATAACTTCGAATTGTTTGTGTTGATTCAAAAAACAACATAACAATCGCATCAGTACTTTTTTTCGAAAATTGCAGACACACAAGTATCTAATTTATCTTAACCAGATTTATCTTAAAGAGCTCTATCCATTTTTTATATATTCATACTTTAAGGGAGGTTGTGAGTTTGCTTCCCAGGTTAGACACTCCACTTTGACCCACCTGGCCGCAATATTAGCAAACGCGATGGGTTCGAAGACCAGTGACACTAGCTTCCCCCTCGGGTTCCCTCGCGGTACCACGCGGTTAACGGCTTTGTCGTTGGAAAATAGCAATCCAAAATTTTTGAGATTTTCAATTTGGAACTCGTATGATTTGCCCAGGACTGGAATTCCTGTCCGGTGTGAGTCTTTTTCCGTATATAATTTGTTATAGTAAATTGACCTTGCCAAAATATGCTAACAAGATGTTTTGTTGTTTTGCTTCAATATTTCAGAATTACATTTTATGAATAACACTTAATTATTTAGTAAATATTGTTTTGAATGATTACTTTAGAACTAAACACAGAACTAGTAACAATTTGTTTTAACTTTAAACAACCATTATAACGAATATTTAAACTAAAGCGTAAAATGTTGATTCCGGGTCGACGCGCATCAAATTAATATTCATTATTTTTTTCCCACGTAATTATATTTTGAATTTAAATTGTATTCTGTATTATACATGACTTAGATTGAGGAAACCGTGAAAATAAACTTTTAGAAATTAATTTTAAAAATAAAAATGAATTTAATTTGTCTAATTGCCTCGGCGCGGTGGCGCAGTTTTACTAATGTTCGATTACAAAGCTGAGTTCTGAAATGAAATGAAATGAAATTCGTTTATTGGTCACGTAGGCAATTAGTTCTAATTCCCGGGTTCGAATTCCGTGTGCCGAAATGCCCGCATTTTGGATTTCTTTTAATTACCAGGAGACTGTCCCGCCCTCACACCCGCCACTGCAACTCCTGTAAGCCAGGATCAACAGTGGCACGCATTTTAATGACACTGAGCATTGAAGCTCAGCGCGTCTCCGGGAATGTCTAACTTGTCTTTGACCCGCAACGAAATCAATCAAAAAGGTAAAATTAATAGGAGGAGTTCGAAATAAATTATTGTCCACTTCCCTCCCTAATAATGCGGGTGACAAAATAATGAGCTAAAGAGGTAAACAACCTCGCATAAAGACATTTACAGCCAGAGAAGCCAGCTGTAATGTAAAGCACCACGGAATAGTGATTATTACATTTAAATGGGACCTAATATGTAAGCTGTTATACTTGATTCCAATAATAGGTATGGCAAAATCGCCGGAAAGCACGGAAATTCTTCCTAGTCTCCACAAGGTCCATGTAGTATACAACTCCAGATGTTATTTGCATACTATCTAGCATGGTTTTACGCTCATTCTGCCAAAGACTACACTCCCAAAGTATATGATGCGCGGACTGCTCATATTCGCAATAAGGTGTTGAACATGAGCACGCAGGCGAATCAACGACCTTAAATGAGTACAGTTTAGACTTAAAGTTACCATGGCCCGTAAGAAACTGTGATACATAATAATCGATATCTAGCCAAGTCTTTGTTAAACGATCACGCACGCTTGGAAAATATTGGTATAGATGCCGACCCTTCAAAGATACATCCCATCTATTTTGCCATTCATATATTATTTCGTTATATACAACTGAGAGCGGCTTAAATAGTCTGTCTACTTTTAAAAGTTCACGTGAATTTAAGAATCTTTTGTCCATATTCTCTCTAGTTGAGTAATACATCGCGGCGCGACGAAAATTATTTTAATTACCAGTCCGCAGGCAGGAATTTGTGCCCGAAATGGCGATAGGCTCGCCCCCATCACATGGGACGAAACACAAGGCGCAACTAGGGTGTCCTGGTAGCACCTCTGTCTACCCCTTGTGGGAAAAAGCCGTGAGTTTATGTATGTATAGAAAGCGAATAGTATTAGTCACCTGCCAGTATGAACAATTATATCGAGCTGCTTAAAACTGGATATATATATGACCCCGAAATGTGACATACTGGCGTGTGTCACTATGACGTGGTTTTCAGCATTGTGTACGGTGGTCGTAATCGGGCCGGATTTGAATGTCCTACCATCGATAATAAATGGGCTTGCCACATATGTCGCAGAACAGATAACCGCTGGATTAAGCGTGTTCTGGAGTGGAGACCGCGTCTTGGAAAACGTAGCGTGCGACGTCCTCTGGCCAGATGGCGGGACGACTTGCACAAGAGGGCCGGCAGCGACTGGATGCGTGAAGCAGCAGACCGGGCTCTGTGGCGTACCTTGGGAGAGACCTATGTCCAGCAGTGGACTGCAACGGGCTGATGATGATTATGATGATGACCACTAATAAGGTTAAGTGCACAGGCATCCTCACAATGTATTGTTTGACCTTGAAAGGAAATGAAATATGAAAACACAAGGCTTTTAAAAATCTGTATTTGTATTAGCCCATATACGTCTCACTGCAGAGCACGGGCTTCCTCTACAATTGAGAGTACCATTGTTAGACGGGTTGGGCCATATAGTCCACCACGTTGAGCTTAGTACTGGTTGGCCTATTTTAAAAATAATGAATTATGGCGATAGGCTCACCTCCTATCACATCAAGGGACAGAACATACAAAGCGAAAAAAATACACATAAATACATACATTACTGGTGGTAGGTCTCTCATATGTGAGAGGCCGCCTGGGTAGGTACCACCGCAATGTCTATTTCTCCAACAAACAGCAGTGTAAATGCACTGTTGTGTTCCGGTTTGAAGGACATTGTAGCCAGAGTAACTACTGGACATATCGAGACTTAACATCTTATGTCTCAGGATGGCGAGCGCAGTGGAATTCCAAGCAATGCCTTGTAACTCATGGTGTTGTTTGGTTTTGCTACTGTCCATGAGCGGTCGTATCGCTTTCCATCGGGCGAATGGCAGGCTCGTCTCGTTATTCATAGCAATAAAAAAAAAAAAAAAAAGCGAAACGTGGGTGTCCTAGTTGCACCTTTGCCTACCCCTTCTGGGAAAGCGTGAGTTTATGTATTTAAATAATTACTCTTGAATCAAACCTTTTTAGCCGGAAGTCCGTACAGCTATAAACTATGTCGTATATTATAATATCAACCCAACAAAAATCAACTTTAAACAAACCACGTAAAATTCAAGCCGATAAGCAAACCAAATTAATTCTAACCATGATGCACCCTCAACGAAATTCCGCTTAGATATTAATCATAAATACATCTAACCTTGGCCCTCCCACTACGCCGCCCGTCTCATAACCACTGAGCTATGGCGCATAAAAACTGTGTCACAGATAAGGTACCTAAGGTGTTACGAGAGCGCGGTCGTGGGTCCGAGGTAAGGCTTCTTGTATACTATCAAGCCGGACTGATGCTAATATTGAAGTCAGTTTGTTGACTGTTGATACTACCATGTAAGAAATAAATAAAAGTGTAAAAAAAAAATATGTATTGTACTGTATTTCGCCCATATACGTCCCACTGCAGGGCCGGGTCTCTACAATCAAGAGTACTATATGGAGGGGTTACGCCATATTACATAGACACAACTTACTCTATAAAATTTCAAGTGCAAAGTAAAAAATGTCAAAGCAATACCAAAGCTCAATTTTAATTAATTCAAGATTTAAATAAAAGATAACCACCCTAACTATATTTGCGTTGCGTTGTAGACGGAAGGGTTGTTTGACAAGTCACCCCATAATCGCCCTGAATCACGATGGTGAAAGTTGGTCCAAAATGGTTTTCCTTGTAGTAATAAAACACAGTAACAGGAAAACGATTGGGATTTCCTCTTTAGAAAAAATAAGTTGGTATTATGGTCAACAAAGGTTACATGGTCTGAACAAAGGGTAAATAAATATTATTACTTACTTGTACTTATAAAACAAAATAACCAAGCTGAGCAAAATCATTACTTGACAGCCTCCGTGGCGCAGTTGGTCAGACGCCGCCTGTGAAACGAGAGGCTGTGGGCTCGATGCCCGCACCGAGAAAAATGTTTGTGTGAACCACAGGTATTTGTCTTGGGTCTGGGTGTTTGTGAGACCGAAAAGCCTCTCGTAGTTTCTGATACCCACGACACAAGATTAGATCTTAGTGTGGGGTCGGGACTATGTATGTGACTGTTGGGTGTATTTATTTATTTAGTTATTTTTTATTTTCAATACACCTTTTAGCCACAGCACCGGCGACCAACGATTATACAATACAACATAATCTCGCCTATTCAAATAAACGCAAGCAAATCAAAAAACCAGCTCTATAATGTCACGTAAGCGCATTCAAAATGAATTAGCAGACTAATTTTCAAAACCGCATGAAGTATTTACGATTCGAATGTGGTTAGCCAAATTGCCATCGAGTTAGCAAACCTTTATGCGGAATAAAACATGTACCTATTCGTACATCTGTCACGATTATTATGATTTTACGAGTAGTTGTAATAACTGCTGATATTGGTATTTATTTTATGAAATTGCTGTATTGCGCGATTTTATTCTACGTGTTTTATTTTTAATACTTATTACATGGGTCCGGCAAATAAACAAATAAGTCAACTAATTTTAGCGATCACTAATGCCCATGAACACGAAACAGTGCTTGGATCATGGATGTGTTGCCTGGCATCAAATCAAATCAAATCAAAATATTCTTTATTCAAGTAGTCTTTTACAAGATCTTTTGAATCGTTAATTTCTGCTACCACCGCTTCGGAACGTGTTGTAGCTGTGAAGAAGAAACGGCGCAAGAAACTCCCTCAGCAACACGAACTGTCTTCTTTTTTTTTCTTGTCTTTTCTCTCGCTTTTTGCATGACTAAGTTATCAATTGGTACAATGAACACTAACTTATTCAAATGAGCCGAAAATATACTTATTATATAAATAAAGTGACGTAACACTAATACAATACCTTTAGTTGTACATTAAAAAATAAATATAAGTAATAGCGAACAAAGGAAGGTACTAGTAATATAATTGACTAATTATATTTTAGGTATTGAACCAATTACTGAAATACTGAATCAACACTAAACCACAAAAACTGACTGTTATTTTAACAATTAAACATATGCTAAGTTTAAATTTAATTTACAAGGAAATCGTTATAAATTCTCTGCAATTATGAATCACTATTTCATTAAAACTTTTCTAATTGAGAAGTAGTTAAAATTACCGTATTAGAGGTAATTATATAATTTCACATTTATAAGGAAAACAGGCATTTGACCCTGATGATAAAGCTATTGTTTTGTTTGACAGAACTCAATTTAAAAAAACGTTTGATAGGGATTAGGTCAGGCAGATAACCCCCACTCGATACAGCTTGATGATAAATTTGTTCTAATTCAAATTCTCTATTTTAGGCTACAAGAAAGGGAGGTAGGTAAGAAAAAAATATTGATTTTATTGATGGGCACCTATTTTAATTTTTAGTTGTTGTGAATATTTAAAATGTTATGAATTTACTATTTAGGCGGTACGAAGTTCACTGGGGCAGTTAATTGTATAAAACAAATTGAAAATATTTTTGTAGATGAGTGTATTTTACGGAGTATTATCTTATGGAATTATTATAACATAATATTGTAAATATCCTCTTCAAAGAAATAATATTAATTTCGTTCCAAAAATTGGCACTTTTTGGTGTGAAAATATTGAAAAAATAAAATAAACGAAGTAAAATATATTTTAGCAATGACACATATGTACACATCGAAAACTTAGACTATTTATTTAAATGGCAATTAATTAATTGTCTAAACTCTATAGAAATACTTTGCACACCGTGTTTAGTTTAAATGCTAATTTGGTTGTTCAATTAATAATTAATCAGAGTAACAATAACTCTTAATGAGGAATGTCATTAGAATACAAAAAACTAGTTAATAACTACTTTAAAATAATTACTAATTATGTTCAATTTACAATATCCAGAAACAATTATAGACATACCTATATTATTTTATCTTTTTTACCACATTCTATTATTCATATAATAGGTACTTTTTGTGACTGTTGGGTGAATTTGTTTCACTTAAATATCAAAATACCTATTTTGTATCCACTACTACCCAATTCTTTACACCAGGACCCAAAATGATCATTAATGTAAAACTTATAAATGTTTATATTAAAATTCCTACAAACTATCACTAACTATTTATTACTAAATAAGATAAATAAAAAAACATCACATCAAGCCGTCAGTCAATCAAACGCGCATGACCTTACGCGCGCTGCCTTCGCACATTAACGTTAAGGCGCGGCGATCACGTTTATAAAACTACTTGCATAACCGCTGCACCTCTCATTTTGTTGACAACCATCTGCGCGCGCGGTCGATTACCAAAATGTCCAAAGAAGATATGATACGCTCGGTCCTATACGTAGTGAATGTGATATACGCGGTCTTTGGCCTCGTCACCGCAGCCACCGGAATATGGTTCTTCGTGCAGCTCACGGAATTCGTCGGTTTGCGGAATAGCAACCATTATTTGCTGGACTATCGTATTTACTGGCCTCAAGTGGCGCCATGGTTGTTTATACTACTTGGACTGTTTGTGATGCTCGTGGCCTTCTGTGGATACTGCGGGGCGAATAAGGAAAGCCGTGGACTTCTGGGCATCTATGGGATTTTCTTGATTCTCATCATAGTTGGGCAAGCTATAGCTGCAACCCTGATCTTCGTTTTCGTCGATGGAGAGGACACTGATAGATTCATCAAGGACACTGTGTATGATGGATACTACAATTCGCAATCCAACCCTGATGTCTTCAAAGCCTTTGGAAGGATTGAGAGGAAGCTAAGGTGCTGTGGAGCGAACGACGCAAGAGACTACAGAAGTTGGAGGAATGATTTGCCCTTGACGTGCTGCCAGGACAGCTACTACAGAGCGACCTGCGACTTCACAGACAAGGAAGCTAACGAAAGACTTGGATGTGCCAAAGTAGCGTCTGTGTATACAAAGATCATTAGTTCGTCGGTCGCCGGAGCTTCTCTGCTGATCTCGTTGGTGGAGATAGTAGGCGTGATAATGGCTTGGAGACTGTTCAATTCTTTGCGGGAGGTGGAACACTACATCCATGAGAGGAAAGAAGGGGAGACCGAGTGTTAGTGCCAGTATTGTGTTGCCGTATGTGCCTTATTTGAGGTTGACGATTTTCGGCCTTTACGACTCGCTTTTTTTTAATCAGCATTCCGTTTATGTTTTTTGTATTTGGAATTTTTAAATTACTGTTATTGTAGTAAGCGATTTTTTAAATTCAGTGTTCTTAACAGTGTTCGTTTTTTTTGAATTTCGATTCAAATCAATTCCGAGGTTTTTTAAGATGAGCTTTACAACCAGTATTTTTAAATTGCGAATGTTGTTCTCGAATGTTGTACCGATTAATTCCGACTCGATTTTGTTTCTCGATTTATAAATGTAATGTAGAAAGTTTGCGACAAAGCCCCCTTCCTCAGTTGAGGAGGAGTTCTCTTTGTCTCCGGGATCAATTGTTTAATTAAGAAATCTCGCGGGTCTTAGGTCAAAGTTGATAGGTCTAAGGAGTGGCCATAATGCGCCGTTTCCTATTTAACTCGATTCAGTGTTGACTCAATTGTAGGTGTAACTGACTGACGTCCCCACCACATTAGTTTAATTTGGGTATTTATCTAATTCAAATTGTTTAATAATGACGTAATAATTACTTTAGAATTATAAAGGCAGCTATTTTATCATAATAATTTTAGCAATGTATTTGTATTAGGTCATCATTGTTATTGTAGTATATTGATAGCGTCATGATTTCAATTCCAAGTTTCGAATCAAAAGTGATTGTAAAAGTTATCGATTTTAATTCGTGATTGAGATAATCGATCATTGAAATAATCATTACAAATACCCAATTAGATAAGTGAAGCTTTATTTAACTTCGGCGCTTTCACAATAAGTAATGCCTTTCGCAAGAGGCCCTCAAGGCCGCTTATGAGAAAAATCGGCCTGTTATTTTGACAAGTTCTGTCCCACATACGGGTTGCGTAAACCCACTCAACCGTTACGAGACTCTTCTATGTTAATTTTTACGCAACGCATATACTATGCTGACCGAGTCTCGTGGTATGTCAATAGATTTTTAATCAGGCCTTTCTCAACCATGGGTCTTTGGGGCCCGCAAGTGAAAGCATTTTAGTGTTATCGGTTCGAAATTTAAATAATTGTAGTTTTAAATTTAGAATGTATTATGATTTCGAAATTCGAATATTGTTCTTTTAAATATAAATTTTATTTTTTATAAATTAACCTATTTTTTAAATTAATGTATTGTAAGGTTGAGAAAGGCTGCGTTATGGCATTGTAAGTTAATTTTGTAAAATTTTTATAATATTTATGTCACAATGTAACCATCCCTGCTTTTTTCTTCTAAAATGTTTTTCGTCCCTTTCCGCCTGTTTGTGCCTTAAAATATATTTAATAATGCCGATATCTTGGTGCTTGTAATAAGTTACCTTAGTTAAGTGTCAAAATTGGAGAATGTACTAGCGGACTGAAATAAACCCTATACCTAATTTCACAATTTGTGCTAAAAGTCTCGAATTCTTTTGATGCATTTTAAGACAATCACAGGGAATATAAACCCAAATAAAAAAATACTTTTTTACCCGTGTAAGGCCGGCGTGGTGGAAGGGCCATATACAACAAGTGGGGAGGGGAGGTCATTGACCTAATTAAGGGATAAAAGTTTGGTTACCAAGTCCGCTAGTATTATTGTTAACAAAATTATTGTAAGTCAATATCCGTCCGTGCCGCCATAATGAGTGAACGTCACATGCCAAAGAATGTAATGTCTGGGTACAAACTTGTATAGATGGAAATAATATATACCTTGCATGCGTTATCGTGGTTACCGACATACAAATATACATTAAAGTATGAAACGTAAATGTATGAAATAACTAATGAAAAAAAAAATTTTAGAACACCGTATTGGTCTTGTAGTTATACAGATGGTTGCTCTGAGGTCCCAGATTTGGATTACGGGTTCATAAATCCTTTTTTTAAATTGTTACCATTTCAATAAATATTTTATACATTTACAAAATCGTCTAAATTAATATAAGTTATTTTTATACGGGGGTCAATTTTGAACATATTATAGACATGTTATCGAGTGGCGAAAATATTTCGCGAATTCGGAATTGACCTCAATTTTGAAGCCGAAACTAGTCTTAAGAGCGTTTCAATAAATTACGAAATTACAAAAGGAAAAACGAGTTTTTTTTAAATTTATACCTCACTTTCGAATTGCGTAAAAACAATGAGTCAGCTAGACTCGTGTGAATGGGGTTCTATTCCGGGAAATTATAATTTAGAAAGCATACTAGGCATTGAGTCATTTGGACGATGTTTGGATTTAATAAATTAATTTACGGTGAGTCACAGATTCAAATTTCGATGCAAAAATTAGTAGTCATTAATATAATAAATCGTAATCTGTAATATGTGTTTTTTTCCTTTTTTGTGTGCAGTTAAGAATAAATAATATTTTTCTTTTTGCATTAGATACGTTGGATATTTAATTGCTTAGCTTAAATTAGGATACAAAGTAGGAGCAAATGGGTTCGTTGCCAGACCGAGTAATCCATTTAGAGGGAATTTTCGATTTGAGGTAATAAAATGGTATTTAAAATAAACATCATACTCAGAAAAGTTTGCAAACGCTCCGGGACTTTTCTCTCGAATTGTCTCGGGTCCTGGGATTGTGGTATTGTGGTTATTGGTCTCCCCAAACTCTTATTACAATATAATTACTAGGACTCCCATAAAATATAAAAAATAAAAAATAACTAGTCTAATAAACAATCAATAAAACTATCGATTGACACGATGTGTTACGTAATCAAAACATGTTGATTGTGTTTACGTGCTTCATATGAAAATTACACGTTATGCAATTATACCAACACTTCCGCATTGCACATGTATGGCTATTATGTGTTTTTCAATAACAAAGTCTAATATTATGCAGACTCGTAAGTCTTGGGTTCAATTCCCACATTTTTTGCATATAAATAAATACAACAGTCACAGTACAAATCGCCATGGTATGCAGGTTTCCTCACGATGTTTTCCTTCACCATTAAAGTGCGTGGTGATTGACTATCAATACACACATGACTCCGAAAAGTCAGAGGTGTGCCCTGGGATTTGAACCCACGGCCGCCGTGAACATGTTGGCAGTCGCGTCTGGTCTGTTCACCAACATGCCACCACGCTCTTTTGTGCTGGTATTATATTAATATTTTATATGACGTCTAACTGGCTGGGTGATCGGTAATTACCTCCATGAACATCAAGATGTATTTAGTCTGAGATCAAGATAGTATAATATTGCCGTTATAAGTTACGCACACACTTTTTAATTTTACTTTTTCATATAAATGCCCACTTTTATTTTTTTCTTGTCGTACGATCCATTCTATCGTTTTTGGTTGTCTAGAAGAGATCGCTTAGAGCGATAAGACCGCCAAGTGTACACTATCTTTTAAGTTTTCTATGTTTTATTGTCTCTGTACTTTGTGGTGTTCAATAAAGTGTTGTGTCTGTAACATCTAAAATATTTCTATATTTGCAGTGTGGCTCCTTAAAATGGAAAGGAAATGCGAAGAAAAAGACAACTATTCTCGCTTGCCGAACGATACATGAGAGCAAAGCCTTACATCGGTTTTGAGTCAAGAAAATCAACGAGGTATTCGTTTATCGGTTGGTAAAATGCGAGGTCATATCCGGTGACTCAGGCATCACAAGGGAGTTTCTACATTGTTTTTCTAGGTATTAAACAAATTAGAAGTAAAATGACTCTTAAATTAACAGTCGGTTTCTGCTTCAACATAACAATTGTAATAGTTTTTTTTTCGACTGCCTGGGTGGCTCGCACTACGGTATAATTGCAAAGTTGAGGTCTCGGGTTCGAGTCCCGAATCGGGCTAAGTGATATTGGATTTTTCTATTCATTGTCAGCCCGGAGTCAGGAATTAGTGCCCGAAATGGCGATAGGCTCGCCCCCTATCACATCATGGGACGGAACATACAAGGCAAAACGTGCGGGTCTTGGTTGCTACCAGGGGAATTCGTGCCTACCCCTTCCGGGAAAATGGCGTGAGTTTATGTATGTATGTGTTTTTTTTCTTTTTTGGGTTATACTAAATATAAAATAATAATAATAATAACTTTTATTTGATAAATATAAAATGCAAAGGACGATGCGAAAGTTATATTTCAGGGTTCATTAAAACCATGAATAGAATTTTTCTACCTCCATGGAATGCAAGCGTGATTATAAAGTATTAATCGCCTATCTCTATAAAATGAAAGCGTGACTATGACTTATAAAGAAAATAAAGGTTGTTTAGCATCTACAAGTCAGTGTAAATACGTGAGATTATGGCGGAAAATACGGCTGTTTAATCACGTAGAAACATTGATAAGAATAGGTGAGGAGAATTTTAACATTGTAATCTTAAATAAACCATATTAACTATCCATAAACCATTTTAAAAATTCATTGGTGATCTTAGATAAATACACCCAACAGTCACATACATAGTCCTGACCCCACACTAAGATCGAGTCTTGTGTCGTGGGTATCAGGAACTACGAGAGACTTTTCGGTCTCACAAACACCCAGACCGGAAACAAATACCTGTGGTCCACACAAATATTTGTTTCGGTACAGGCGAACCCGCGGCCTCTCGTTTCACAGGCGTCTAACCAACTGCGCCACGGAGGCTGTCAAATAAAGATAAACCATATGAAGTCTTTTTTTATTGCATAGGTTCGGCATTGGATTTTTCTATTAATTATCAGTCCGGAGTCAGGAATTTGTGCCCGATATGGCGATAGGCTCGCCCCCTATCACATCGTGGGACGGAACACACAAGGCGAAATGTGGGTGTCCTGGTGGCGCCTCTGCCTACCCCTTCGGGGATAAAGGCGTGAGTTTATGTATGTATGTATGTAGGTTCGGCAAAAAGGTCATCTGATGGTCAGTGATCACTGCCCATGAAAATCCACAACGCTTGGATCATGGATGTGTTGCTGGACTATCAAATCGGGAGGGGAGCGGAAAGAAAACAAAGGAAAGACCAAAGGGGTATTCTCTCCTGCAAGAATCTTCACAGCGACCTGTTAGAAGCGGGCAGTGACTTCCAGTGCGAATACTACGTATCTTCTTTTATTTATTATTTAGATACGTAATACACAAACTCACGCCTGTATCCCAGAATTGGTAGCAGAGACGCCACCAGGACACCCACATTTCGCCTTGTATGTTCCGTCTCATGATGTGATAGGGGGCGAGCCTATCGCCATATCCGGCACAAATTCCTGACTCCGGGCTGATAAAAACCATATTATGGAGTTGTTCCTCTGATGGTAAACATAGCACAAAGCTTGAGTCTTATAAACGGGAGCAATACCACTTATAAAATATTAATATTTTTACGCTGTGCTTACTCGAGATATTAAAATACTCTTAATACCCAGTAATGACTACCAAGTCCTTCAAACCAGACCACAACAGTGCTTCTACACTGCTGCTTATTAGACTTCAATCTAGCGAGTGCAATGCAGGGCCTTGCCTGCTTAATTTTTTGTAGTGTTCCTAATGTTAATGGACGGGCATCATACCAAACACTATTCGATTCGTCTCACAAAGTGATTTTTAAAGGAAAAATTAACACACATTCTAAAGGAATACGAGACAAAATCACCAACGCGTTTGTAGATAAAAAATAACGACACAGATTCCAAAAGACATTTGAGATGGAACGGCCCTACGGCGGTAATAAAAACGACAAACACACGAAAACGTTGCGATAATGCCACGTTTCCACCGATGCGACGCGACCTAGAATTGTGTTGGTACTTTGTTATGCGGACACTTTCGATTTGGTGACGACTTTTTGTCTGTGCCTTATTTATACCGGGTATATCAAGACTGCGACCGAAAACGAAGCCAGGTGGTAGTTTTAGTGGTTACAGACACGATGCAATTAAAAATTTCACCAAAACGGCGACAGAT
The DNA here is from genome assembly GCA_905220455.2 of Deilephila porcellus. Classification (NCBI taxonomy): domain Eukaryota; kingdom Metazoa; phylum Arthropoda; class Insecta; order Lepidoptera; family Sphingidae; genus Deilephila; species Deilephila porcellus. The sequence goes on along the minus strand of LR999996.1, from coordinate 320,655 downwards.
ATTTTTTTAGATTTTTTTTATAAATCATCTTGTTTGGGTGGTAAATACCTAGTTTTTGCGAAAATTGTAATTTAAAACCTTTCGTTCCATTGTCTTAAAAAATAAAAAGGTGTACATCATTATTTTAGGAAAAATATGTATTTATCGGCCAAATACGACGATAAGTAAAAAATTACAAAAAAAAGTTATCGATTTTTTTTTGCGAAATTTTTATTTGGATTCTGTCTGAAGTCACTAATACTACCACCTGGCTTCGTTTTCGGTCGCAGTCTTGATATACCCTGTATACTAAACATCATTCAGCAGCCTTCGAGGAGGTCAGATGCCCTTTTTACAAGAGGCCGTGGTTTCAAATACTGCACAGAGACAAATGTGTGGCCCATAGGTATTTGACTCGAGTCTGCCAGATTGTGAGACCTAAAAGTCTCCCGTAATTTCTGATACCCACGACGTAAGACTTGATCTTTATATGGTGAAAAAATGAGGAATAATAAACATTAGGTAGGCCGTTTGGTCGTATGCCAGTGTAATGAAATATAATTAATCAGTGTTGGTAATAATATGCTGGTGGTAGGCCTCTCTTAAGTAAAAGGCCACCTGGGTAGGTACCACCGCAATGTCTATTTCTCCCGTCAACAGCAGCGTAAATGCACTGTTGTATTCCGGTTTGAGGGACATTGTAGCCAGTGGACATATTGAGACTTAACATCTTATGTCTCAGGATGGCGAGCGCAGGGCAATGTCAAGCATTGCTTTGTAAATCATGGAGTTTGGTTTCACTACTGTCCATGAGCGGTCGCATCGTTTAGCATCAGGCGGACGCGCGGCATGCTCGTCTTGCCAATAAAAAAACTAACAGTAATAATCTATTGGTGGATCTTATTTATATAAATAAATAATCCATAGTGTGCGCACACTCTAAGTCATCGGTTAACACTTAACATCTAAGTACCAGTGATGACGTAAGTGTTTATTAGTTATTGTTTAGGTTTAGGTCTTAGTACGTGGCCTAGGTTGCCTAACTGTAGATACGGCATGCAAAGCATTCTATAAATATATTTTGCTACCTTTGCTTCGTCTTAATGGTCTTGTGGTAGTGTCAATGGTTTACCAAATGGTCATGGGTTTGAATTTCATGCTGGATATCTTACATTGTGTGGTTTTTGCTTCTTTAAAGTCTTATTAGAGTAAAGTTTTGTTCGCACTATCCGTTTCTGTAAAATACCTCACAATTAAATTTGGAGTTGTTGGTCGCCTTGTCGCATTATTTTGCCGGCCTGTTAAAATACAAATATAAACAGACTGATACAAGAATATACTCTTTCGTGGGCTTACTGTGGCGGGTTTAACAGATTGTATAGGGTGGAAGGTATCCCCAGGAATAATTATCATTATATTTATATAATTACTATGGACAATTAAATAGACTTTTTGACGCAAAACACAATAAATTCCGAAGTTCCTACCCATCATTGGGTCTTTAACCTGCCTAAATATTTCTAGTTAATGATAAAAACCAGGTCTAAACCTATCCATTCTTTTCAATTACCATAGCTTCTAGGGCAAGGGTTCCCAAAAGGTGTGCCGCGACGCCCTGCTGTGCCGTAGAAAGTGAAGGACGGCACCGTGAAGCAATTATCTCTCTCTCTCTATCTCTCAGTATTAATTATTGTGCCTATCTACTTATTAAGTATCATTGTACCTATATATTTCGACCGGCTAGATAGACCAGGGCGCCGAGACAAAATTTTAAATATACCGGGTATATCAAGACAGTGACCAAAAACGAATCTAGGTGGTAGTATTACTGACTTCAGACACATTGCAGTAAAAAATTACAAAAAACCTTTGTTTTTGTATTTTTTACTTATCGTCGTATTTGGGTGGTAAATACATATTTTTTCTAAAATAATGATTAAGACCTCTTTATTTTTAAACACTCAATGGTACGTAAGGGTCTTAATCATTATTTTAACTAGGTATCTACCACCGAAACAAAACGATTATTAAAAAATTCAAAAAAAATATCTGTCGCTGTTTTGGTGAAATTTTTTATTTGAATCGCGTCTGTAATCACTAAAATTATCACCTGGCTTCGTTTTCGGTCGCAGTCTTAATATACCCCGTATATTAAGACGGCCTCCGTGGCGCAGTTGGTTAGACGCCGCCTGTGAAACGTGAGGCCGCGGGTTCGATCCCCGCACCGAAACAAATATTTGTGTGATCCACAGGTATTTGTTTCGGGTCTGGGTGTTTGTGAGACCGAAAAGTCTCTCGTAGTTTCTGATACCCACGACACAAGACTCGATCTTAGTGTGGGGTCAGGACTATGTATGTGACTGTTGGGTGTATTTATTATTATTTATTTATTTATATGCGCTGCAGACTGAAAAAGATTGGGAACCCATCTTCTAGAGTATTGTAATACTTTTTGCCATTAATCAAGCATTTCAATTGTTTAGCATACAAAAACTAACAATGAAGACGACTACCGGTGTGAAGTCATTAGCTGCTAATTAAAACAGTTATTTATACCTACTTCCGTCTATTTGTTGTTATATTTAAAGCACGAAACTTGCCTTAAGTATTTTTATGTTTTTTATCCAAAGCCCATATTTTATTTATCCATAAAGATTTGAGCAACACATTAAGAGGTAACAGACAGATCCGCCAACCCACACTAGGCCAGCGTGGTGGACTATATGGCCTAACCACTCTCAATCGATTCTCTCGATTGTAGAGTAGGCCCGTGCCTAGCAGTGGGACGTATGTGGGCTGATATAGATAGATAGAAGCGGTAACAGAAAAAATGGGATTTGAACCAGCGATCACCATGAACATGTTGGCAGCCGCGTCTGGTCCGTTCACCAACAGACCACTATGCATTTTCCTACAATTTATAAATACATACATACATTATCTATATATATAAAAGAGGAACCTGATTGACTGACTGACCTATCAACGCACAGCCGAAACTACTGGACCTAGGAACTTTAAATTTTACACAGGGATTCCTATTGTGACGGAGGGTAGCACTAAGAAGGGATTTTGGGAAATTCTACCCCTAAGGGGGTGAAAAGGGTTAAAAACTGTTGTATGGAAAATCTAATCCATTGAAGTTACAATTCTCAAACTTGGTAGTTTAATAACTCATTTATTAACAAAAATAATTGCATACTTTATTTGTCTAAAAATTAACATTAAAGGGGTTAAAATAAGGGTTGAAATGTTTAGAAACTGGGTGATTTCCTTCCTACCCGATCAACGCACAGCCGAATCTACTGGAGCTAGAAACGTGAAATTTTACATAGGGGTTCCTATTGTGACGTAGGGTAGCACTAAGGAAGGATTTTTGGAAATTCGACCCCTAAGGGGGTGAAAAGGGTAAAATACTGCTGTATGGAAAACCGAAACCCTTGAAGTTGCAGATATCAAACTTGACTTTTTAGTTACTCATCTAGAAATAAGAAGAACTGCATACTCTCTTTTCTTATAATTAACCCTAAAGGGGTGAAAATAAGGGTTGAAGTATTGTAAAACCGAACTGCTGGATCAACGCACAGCCGAAACTAATGAAGCTAAGAACTTGAAATTTTACACATGGGTTCCGATTGTGACGTCGGGTAGCACTAAGGATGGATTTTTGGATATTCATCCCCTAAAGGCGTGTAAAGGGTTAAAAACTGATATAGGGAAAATTTAAACCGTGAAAGTTACAATTGACAAACTTGGCACTTAAGTTAGTCATTCTAAGACAAATATATTTGCATATATTGTTTATCTAAAATTAACCCTAAAGGGACGAAAATAAGGGTTGAAGTTTTGTAGAACCGAACTGCCGAATCAACGCACAGCCGATACTACTGTAGCTAGGAACTTGAAATTTTACACAGGGATTTCTTTTATAGCGTAGGGTAGCACTAAGGAAGGATTTTTGGAAATTCAACCCCTAAGGGGGGTAAAAAGGGTAAAATAATTTTGTATGGAAAACCGCAACCGTTGAAGTTGCAGATTTCAAACTTGACACTATAATTACTCATCTAAAACTAAAAATAAATGTGTACTCTGTTTACCTTAATTTAACCCTAAAGGAGTAAAAATAAGGGTTGAAAAGTTTGTATGGAAATCAAAACTACTAAAGTTATTCGTATGAATATTTAACTTTTGTCCCTTTCGAACGACTTTTCAATTCAGTTTGAGCGAGAAAACAAATATTCGATACCTAAAATAGGTTTTAAAACTGTATACGAATAAGGCCATTTATCTACTGATCCGATTGGTCTCAAAATCGATATCTGAGTTCCGATAATCTAAATTTGTATTCAGAATTGAAAATGTTGGCCGTCATTTTGAACTTTTTATTTATTGTTCCGATTGGTCTCTGAATCAAGAACTGACGGACCCATTGATCCGATAATCTAAATTCAAAGTCACATTATCTTTAACACGCAGACGAAGTTGCGGGCAAATGCTAGTATGTACATAAACTCATATCACCCTTTTTCCAGAAAGGGTAGGCAGAGGTGCTAACAGGACACCCACATTTCGCCTTGTATGTTCCGTTTCACGATTTGATAGGAGGCGAGCCTATCGCCATATCGGGCACAAATTCCTGACCCGGGCTGATAATGAATAGAAAAATCGAATATCACATTGCCCGTCCCGGGATTCGAATCCGAGACCTCGGCGGTCTAATCTTACCGTATAATTATATTGTCACAAAAAAGAAAGTAATAATTGTTCATAGCCAAGACATTAGTTTCACAATTCTGTGAGTTGCGTTGGAAATCGATTCGCTATGAAAATTACTCGCGTCTTAGGCATCCGAGCGATTCCGGATTGTAAAAGTATTGTTAATTAATCGATTATTATTAACATTGTAAGCCTTTTAAAAGCGGAATGAACTGCCGAGACCGAGGTCGCAGGTTCGAATCCCTAAAAGAATACATTTAAAAAACATAAAGTCGAATTTGGAACCTCATTTTTTTTAATTCAGTTCAAAATTATGTTAAATAATCCACAACTTGTTTCGGTTCTGCGTGTTATTGAGACAAAAAGTCTCTCGTGATTTCCAATCATCAAAATTCATGTAAGCAATTCTCAGATATGCAAGTTTCGTCACGACGTTTTCCTTCATTCTTAAAGCATTCCGCTTATATTGTATTTAATCCATTGACTTATATTCTACCGATAGACGAGACACGTCAAAGAAATAAAGTGCCCCCGTATTTTAAAAGCACACTGCAATATTACATCACTTACCTGGTATTTTATTAAAACATTGTAGCTTCAGACGATTTGCTTTCGGTTTGACGGCGAAACATTCATTTATTACTTTTAAACGTATGCGATAAGGCGTACTGCACTGTCGCTGTCAGGAAGCAAACTGATTCATGTGTGGTGCATGCACCGCAAGTAGGTGGGACACATTTTTTGTACTTAATGTCTTATCTAGTGTAACACTGATATCGATGATTTAATCTGTATACATTCTTGGGGACGACTTACATTTAGTAGAGTAGACATGCTATCGCTATACACAGAGAGATAGTTTCTTTCTAACGTATCAATGGCTCCAAAGTATTATAGTTTGTACTATTTTGCCGGACCAGTGTGTTGTTACACTTATAGCTGGACTGTGATTTCAAATAGGTCTTTTTGTGAAGTAGGGTAATAGACGCGTGAGCAAGTTTGAAACAACACACAAAAATAATTTAGTGGTAGTAGTATTTTGTATTAAATGGACCTAGTTTTATTAACTGCATGTATTTAAAGTGCGTGGTGGCCTGTTGGTAACGCACCAGACGCGGCTGCCTACATGTTCACGATGGTCGCGGGTTCAAATCCCAGGGCACACCTCTGACTTTTCGGAGTTATGTGTGTATTGATAGTCAATCACTACGCACTTTAACGGTGAAGGAAATCATCGTGAGGAAACCTGCATACCGTAGCGATTTTAAAGAATTTCTACGGTATGTAAGTCCGCCAACCCGCACTAGGCTAGCGTGGTGGACTATATGGCCTAACCACTTTCAATCGATTCCCTCGATTGTAGAGTAGGCCCGTGCCCTGCAGTGGGAAGTACTCGTATATGGGCTGATATAGATATAGATGTAATTATGTACCTACCTATGGCTACCTCGGTGGCGTAGTTGTACTACGGTACGACTACAAAGCTGAGGTCTCGAGTTCGAATCCCGGGTCGGGCAAAGTGATATTGGATTTTTCTATTCATTATCAGCCTGGAGTCAGGAATTTGTGCCCGATATGGCGATAGGCTCGCCCCCTATCACATCATGGGACGGAACATACAAGGCGAATGTACTGGTAGCACATCTGCCTACCTTTTCTGGGAAAAAGGCGTGAGTTTATGTATGTATGTACATTATTCACTCAAGAATCAAGTTATGAAAATAACCGGATACGAGGTGTAGAGTAAGAATTCCGATGTAGAGGAAAACTTTGTTCAAACTAGTAGCTCCTAGGACATGCTCGTTCAAGGTCGATCATCACTTGTTTATTCATTGTGCAATATGTATATATGTATGTGATTGCATGCTCGTTGCAAGGAGTAGGACGGATTGAGAAAAAAATAGGGGGCTATTAGGAGCAAGGATCTAACTAAGTAAGTCTAAGTAGATCTGTCTCAAACTACAATATTTAGCCTTTAAAAAAATTATGAATCTATGGTAAAGAGACAAATCGAAACTCCGAAAGTTAAAACACCTTCACTTACTCCCTAAACTATTAAATATTATTGGATTGCTTAAACATGAATTTCGGGTCAGGAACAGAACCTAAGTTGGTTTACCTTTTCTTTTGCCGTCATAATAATGTACAATATACATATAAAGAGATACTCTTAACACGATTATTTCCCCAGGTATCCTAAAGCCTACGCATGGCACAGACACCCTATATCACAGACAATCCATATCACACACAAAAAAACGTGTCAAGATTATAACAGAAATATTTTTTCCTATCGTGGGTCCCAAGGCCCCCGTCACAGTTCACTGAGTCCGCAAATCGGCGCCGAGTCACGTACATAAAAACATCTCAATAGCGGTGCTCAATAGTGACCTTTACTCAGCCGCTCACTACTCCACGTTTAGGCTGTGAGTCAGGGGGTATTTTTTTAAGTTTTGTTATTATTATTACCTCCCATTGCATTCTTGTGATGATAGCAATAATTAAAGATGTTTTTTTATGCTTCCGCTTGATTGTTCAAAAATGCAATGTTCTAAAACGTGATAGAGGGCGGGGTTATCACTATGCCAAGCTTATCACCATGAGATTATTCATACTCAGAAATACTAAGGAAAACTAGATTGCATGATTGTTATGGGTTTCATTAACATGATATAGTAGTTGGGGATTTTGATGTTCCGGGTTCGATTTTCAAGTCAGACAACTTTATGAATTAAAAAGATTCATCTTTTTCGCTCCGATAATCTTTTTGCCGGCCAATCGCTTATGGTGAAAATAAGCTCTTAGAGCTGTGTGAGGTACTAGGGTCATCTCTACCTACCCCTTCGGTAATACAGCCATAACATACATACACAGTAAACCCAATCTTCCACTTACAAGTGTAATTAATACAAATTGCGAGATACACAATACATACGTCACGCCTTTTTCCCAGAAGGGGTAGGCAGAGGTGAAACCAGGACACCCACATTTCAGGTGCTTACCGGACATGGGTGTTTCGGGAAGTACCTGTGTCGACTAGGCCGGGAGCCGACGTCCCAGTGCCACCATTGTGGAGATTGCCGCGACGATACGGCGTTGCACACGTTGGCGGAGTGCCCAGCTTGGGCTGAGCAGCGCCGTGACTTGGTCGCGGCCGTAGGTGCTGCGGGAAACCTCTCGCTTCCGGCCATTGTTTCAACCATGGTCGGGAGCAAGTCAGGGTGGAGAGCTGTCGCCACCTTCTGCGAGGCCGTTATGCTCGCAAAGGAGGTGGCGGAAAGGGAGAGAGAGGCTGCCTCCTCTCTCCCCTCCCGCAGCAGACGCACTGGGCGTCGTAGGGTGGCAGATTTCCGGCCACCGTAGGGCGCGGCCTGCGGACGACAGACTCGGGGCGTCTTGTCGTCCGACCAGCAGCAGGCCTTGAGGCGGCGGCGTCGTGTTCCGCGCGCGCCTCGTAGTGGAGTCCTGCGGCCGGGGTGACGGCCGCAGTGGGTGACGGGGCCCGCCCGACTATGGCGGGCCAATACCCGTCGGGGGGTTGCGACGAATGCTTCGGCGATACCCGACCCTCCGACACTCGGGTACTTGAGGAACACGGGTTGGTTTTTAGTCAGTAAGAGTCTGACAGTCCCCTCCGCGCCTCCCCCGGGCGGAGGATGTCCATGAGGATTTTCCAACCCGATACCAAAAAAAAAAAAAAAAAAAAAAGGACACCCACATTTCGCCTTGTATTTTCCGTCCCAGGATGTGATAGGGGTGAGCCTATCGCCATATCGAGTACAAATTCCTGACTCCGGGCTGATATTTAAGAGAAAAATCCAGTATCACTTTGCCCGACCCGGGACTCGAACCCGAGACCTAAGCTTTGCAATCATACCGTAGTACAACTCCACCGAGGCAGTCCAATTACTGCAAGAGAGAGAGAGAGAGACAATTACTGCAATTATTACGCACGATTATTTAAAAAAAAAAATTGATTGTATAAAATGACATATTCATAATAAACGAATTATACAATAAACAAAGTTTTACAAATTGGTCTTGTTTTAAAATATGCAGTATCTCTTCTTGACCTTCTTTATTAATAACATTCTAGTCGCCTTATGAGGCTAGTGACGAAGTATACGGGTTGGAAATTGTGATGTCCAGGGATCGATTCCAAGTCCACAACTTTTCACCACATTATCAGCCACTTTCGCTTTAGGACACAAATAAGTTCGTCCAATTGTATATAATAATAAATAAATAAAATAAATACACCCAACAGTCACATACATAGACCTGACCCCACACTAAGATCGAGTCTTGTGTCGTGGGTATCAGCAACTATGAGAGACTTTTCAGTCTCACGAACACCCAGACCTGACAAATATCTGTGATTCACACAAATATTTCTCTCGGTGCGGGTATCGAACCCGCGGCCTCATGTTTCACACGGCTTTCAAACAACTGCGGAGGCTGTCACAATGACACTATAGCATCTCTACCCAGGTACAGTGCCACAAACTTATCTGGCCCGGTGGCCAAAGGAGGAACTAACGACGCCATTTTGAAATGTCAATCTGCTTGCCATTACGCTAACATTTTACCCATGTACTTTCTTTCAAATTGCCAGGTGTTTAACATCAAGTTCAGATACATATTATGTAGTGTGTGCATATTCTCATATTTTTAAAGAACTTCAAACAAGTAGGTTATGATTTAGTCACACACCAATGTCTTATTAATGGAACTGCACGATATTTACATAATAATATAATAGTATTTTAGATAATAATTTCATTTCGACCACTTATTTACCCACTTTGTTGCTTAATTTATTTTTACTGGCAACACCAAATGCGATAACAGCGACTCTCTCACCGGGCCAGAAAAGTTTGTCGCCCTATAGTATATATACAGGGTATATCAAGACTGCGACCGAAAACGAAGCCAGGTGGTACTTTAAGTTGTTACAGACACGATGCAAATAAAAATTTCACTAAAACAGCGGCAGATAGTTTTTTTTTAGAATTTTTTAAAATTCATGTTTTCTGGATGGTAAATTCCTTGTTTTTGCGAAAATAATAATTTAAACCCTAACGTACCATAAAGTATTTAAAAATAAAGAGGTCTACATAATTATTTTAGATAAACTATGTATTTATCACCCAAATACGACGATAAGTAAAAAATTACAAAAAAAAATTGATGATTTTTTTTGCGTAATTTTTACTTGCGTTGTGTCTGAAGTCACTAATACTAATTACTACCACCTGGCTTCGTTTTCGGTCGCAGTCTTGATATACCCTGTATGATATAGGCGCTTCTATGCATTACCAAATCTAGGTCTAACCCTTCAATATCACAGAAAAGCTTACAATACATCATAATACGTACCCAATCTTCCACTTACGCGATAACTCGGTGTAATTAACACAAATTGCGGGAGTGCATCAATTACTGCAATTACTCCATTACACGTCAACTCATTTCGGAGACAGCGGCTGATTTAATCACGTGTTAATTGGTTGGGAGGAGAGGGAGGGGGGGGGGGGAATAGGCTTTACATGTTCAGTTACATTGTATACGTTAGTTGTAAGCCCTGCAGTGGGACGTATATGGGCTGATACAGTTTAGTATAAAGAAAAAAGAAAGAGTTATGGAACTTTAAGATGTTGTAAAACAGTTTTGACATCTTCCGTGGCGCATTTGGTTAGACGCTGACTGTGAAACTAGAGACCGCGGGTTCGATCCACGCGCTGAGACAAATGTTTGTGAGGCCCCCGAGTATTTGTCTCGAGTCTGGGTGTGAGACCGTAAAGTCTCTTGTAGTTTCTGATACACGACACAAGACTTAATTGATCTTAATTCGGGTAAGGACTATGTATGTGACTGTTGGGTTTATTTATTTTTAAATAATTGCTAGCAATAATTGATAGTGAAAATATAATAGTTGTATTTTTTTTGTTAGTATAGTTGAAATGAATAAATAAAATAATAAATACACCCAACAGTCACATACATAGTCCTGACCCCACGCTAAGATCGAGTCTTGTGTCGTGGATCAGAAACTACGAGAGACTTTTCGGTCTCACAAACACCCAGACCCAAAACAAATACTTGTGGGCCTCACAAATATTTGTCTCGGTGCGGGGATCCAACCCGCGGCCTCTAGTTTCACAGCCGGCGTCTAACCGACTGCGCCGCGGAGACTGTCAAAATATGTCATATGTATTAAATACATTTTTACTAGTGGTAGGACTCTCATATGTGAGAGGCCGCCTCGGTACCACTTACTGTTTCAGCCGTCGAGCAGTGTGTACTTTCGTGTTCCGGTTTGAAGGACATTGTCAATGATGATTGACCATTAAGAGACTTAATTAATGTCTCGGTAACGAGCGCAGTGCCGTGTAGTGCTTACTGCTTAGTGTTAATTAGTTCTGAGTGTTCTTGTTTATGAGCAGGTGTGTTTATCGTAAGACGAGCGACCTTTATACAGGGTATATCAAGACAGCGACCGAAACCGAAGCCAGGTGGTAGTATTAGTGACTTCAGACACAATGCAACTAAAAATTTCGCAAAAAAATTCGACAATTTTTTTTTTGATTTTTTTACATAAGGTCGTATTTACATTTTACGGAAGAAATAGACATTGCGGTGGTACCTACCCAGGCGGCCTCTCACATAATATGAAAGACCTAACATCAGTGGCTTACCACAAAGTGCGTGGTTTTTCACAATACTTCGAAAAGTCTAAGGTGTGCGAATTCGAACCCGCGACCACCTACTTGGCAGCCGTCTCCATTCCGTTACCAACTGGTCACCACGCTCTTACATTCATCTGGCTAATAAATAATAATAAAATACAAAAGTTGTGGTTAAGTTAGGCTCTAACAAAATTCCAAGCATACCGATCTAACCCGGTTCAGACTCGCCCATATTAGCCAATAAATCTATGGCGGATACTCGTATTAACATAATCAATATCGTATTCTCTCTGCCTACCCCGAAGGACGTGTGGGGATCACAATGGCTATTGAACACTGTTTAAGCTTTCACAAAATATTGCTCGACGATTTTGAATCTTAATACTATCGGGATAAGGCACACGTGTTATAAGATAGCTTGCAAGTAGTTATAAACAAACGGTGTGGCGTGGGCACCTGCCGGGTCAAGGTTCGATATTAGCGCGTAGTAAAATTTAAAACAGTAATGTAAGTTGAGTGAATAATTTACTTATAAATTTAGACAATACGATGTATTAAAATTATATCAAATTTATTGAAATCAGTCTAATGACTTACCAGTAAACACGCTTCACAGAGCGTGCCAAAAATTAGACAATCTTAATGGTTTCTTAGATTTACGCGAATGTTACACATTGAAATAAAACTATTTTATACGGATTTTATCGCGATTCCGCGAGTCCGCCCCGTGACCACGAAAGCTGTAAAGTAATCGAAACGTCGGGAAGTTAAAAAATGTAAAAATTAAACCAAATCGCGATAAAATAGTTTTATTTCAATTAGACAATCTTATAGGCATACGCTCGAGAACATTAAATTAAATATAAATGAGTCACGGTCCAATTCCGACCTCAGTGGGACCTTAGGTATAATTATTTTAATATTCAAAATAAACTATACACCCTACTATCAAATTTTACGCTTGGAGCCCTAATACCATACTAAAACATAAATCTTAAAAAACTTTAAATATTTATACATTTTTAATCTGCCTTACTTAAGGTGCGTGGTGGCCTGTTGGTAACGGACCAGACGCGGCTGCCTACATGTTCACGGTGGTCGCGGTTTCAAATTACAGGGCACACCTCTGACTTTTCGGAGTTATGTGTGTGTTAGTCAATCACCACGCACTTTAACGGTGAAGGAAAACATCGATTCTAAAGAATTTCTACGGTATGTAAGTCCGCCAACACACACTAGGCCAGCGTGGTGGACTATATGGCCTGACCACTCTCAATCGATTCTCTCGATTGTAGAGTAGGCCCGTGCCCTGCAGCGGGACGTATATGGGCTGATATAGATAGATATAGAATCTGCCTCGGCACAACACTACACAGTATCACAGACAGTATGTTCAATGCCGTTCAAATACCAAATAAGTACATTTTTATTACACTACTGTCTCAATTCTACTGTGTAACATTATGGATGCTTGGTCGTCGCTTGCGTCACGCGCGTACTACGTCGTGTTGTGACCACTCCCCTCTCCCCTCTCCTCTTCCCCTCCCCTCCTCCGGCAAGTATGGTAGCAGTTATGTCATAGGAAAGTGAGAGTTATGGAATGAGGGCGCATAGCTTCCGATACATTGGTATTAAGTGGATGATTTATAAGAAAAAGTAAGTATTATAATTTCGGTTCGTGTTATGATAACTTGTTTAATGATTTTGATGCTAATATCGCTATTATGCTAAATACTATGGAGGGAAAAGGGAAATTATAATTTTAAACTTATTTGTTTTCATTTTTAATTAGTATAACCTTGCCTTTAGTTGAAATAAACAATTTTATAAGTTTTTCTATTTTGTATAGGTAGGTACTTAAAATTATAAATAAATAAATATTTCGCTGTGGGTTAGTGGAAATCAAGTATTTTTTAGTACTGTTTCAAATAATGATTTAGGATACTTATGAAAACTATTTGATAGAGTAGACTTTTGGCTTTAGTTTTGGATGAAGCCCGTAAAAATACACAATAAATTATGACTTATCATTGTACTTTGGAACCATTCATTTTGAGTCGCTGTAAATCGAAACAATAGCTGTAAAAACAACTTAACTTCTATTCCAAGTACACATATAAAACACACCTCACAGCCTCACTCAACATCACTAACATGTGAAATGCAAATACTATAAAGTAGGTAGGAATTTCGAGTCCACCGATTGCCACATACAACCTTGTAGCTTATAAAACCGGCCTCACAATTAGAAGCTATCACAAGGTCCTAATGGTGCCTTCGAGTTGTACTTATTGGTATAAGTTTTTCGACCTTTATATGAGAACAACGATCGATCATAATCGAGTTATTGTATTTTATTTTGACACATTGCGAGAGCGTATTCCCATCCTAAAAATGATTGCTTTCCACTGGATACTCCAGTGATATCACTCACCCAATAAAACTGTATCAGCCCATATACGTCCCACTGCTGGGCACGGGGCTACTCTACAATCGAGAGAATTTATTGAGAGTGGTTAGGCCATATAGTCCACCACGCTAACTTAGTGCGGGTTGGCACCCAATAAAACGTGACACCAAAACTGTTTGTTCTCGCCGGTTATCTGGGAGACAGTGGTCGTGGTCGAATTGATCTATTAGTATCAGAGCCTTGCGCTCTTCCACTTATAGAATTCTTTTTTTTATTGTGATGAATGGAGAGACGAGCTTGCCATTCGCCTGATGGTAAGCGATATGACCGCTCATGGACAGTAGCAAAATCAAACAAAACCATGAATTTCAAAGCAATGCTTGGCATTCCACTGCGCTCGCCATCTTGAGACATAAAATGTTAAGTCTCATTATGCCCAGTAGTTACTCTGGCTACGATGTCCTGCAAACCGGAACACGACGCACGACGCATCTGGTCCGTTACCAACAGGCAACCACGCACTTTAGAAAAAATATAAGTACATTTTTTTCAATATCTTTTGATAGTCTTCAAAAAGTCCACATAACAAGTCAATGCATATTTAAACATCAAAAGTATTTACACAAAGCAAGAGCGAGGGTGGGAAATACGTTTTTTTTTTATAAATTCAGTGCAATTTTATGGTAGTGTTGTTGCTAATCTTACGCGGAAACTGGTACCAAGGTGAGTCGAATATTTTCCTGCTTTGTGCTGTTTTATTCATATTATATTGTTATTATATCAACCCACATACATAAACATAAACTCACGCCTTTATCCCAGAAGGGGTAGGCAGAGGTGCAACCAGGACACCCAAGTTTCCGATAGTCCGGGCTGATACATACATACATAAATTCACGCCTTTTTCCAGAAGGGGTAGGCAGAGGTGCAACCAGGACACCCAAGTTTCCGATAGTCCGGGCTGATACATACATACATACATACATACATACATACATACATACATACATACATACATACATACATACATACATACATACATACATACATAAATACATACATAAACTCACGCCTTTATCCCAGAAGGAGTAGGCATTGGCGCCTCTCAAGTTTCCTCAAGATGGTTTCCCTTCACCGTTATAGCACGTGGTGATTGACTATCAATACACACATGACTTCGAAAAGTCAGAGGTTCAAACTGGAATGTAAACTCGCGACCATCGCCTTCAATTTATTAATTTTAATTCAAACATATTTTATAACCGACTTCAAAAAAAGGAGTAGGTTTTTAATTCGACCGATTTTTTTATATACCGGGTATATCAATACCGCGACCGAAAACGAAGCCAGGTGGTCGTTTTAGTGGTTACACACACAATGCAACTAAAAATTTCGTAAAGTAAGCGACAGTTTTAATTTTGCAATTTTTCAAATATCATCGTGTTTGGGTGCTAAATTCTTAGTTTTTTGCGAAAAAAGGAATTTAAGCCTAAAGCCCTTACGTACCATTGCGTCCTTAAAAATAAAAACATGTTCATCATTATTTTAAAGAAACTACATATGTATTAATCACCCAAATACGACGATAAGTAAAAAAAAAAAATTAACGGTTTTTTTTTCTAAATTTTTTGTTGCATTGTGTCTGTAGTCACTAATACTACCACCTGGCTTCGTTTTCGGTCGCAGTCTTGATATACCCGGTATAAGTGCACCGATTACTCGAAGAAGCCTGAACCGATTTGGAAAATTCTTTTTTCGTTTTAAAGGGTATTATACTTCATTACAGAATCATGTTTAATGGACCAGCGTAGAGTGGGACGCCCTCTGGCTGGATGGCGGGACAACTTGCACAAAAGGCCAACCCTTTTGTGCAAGTTGTCCCGCCAGCGACTAGATGCATAAAGCAGCAGACCGGGCTCTGTGGCGTACCTTGGGAGAGGCCTATGTCCAGCAGTGGACTGCAACGGGCTGATGATGATGACATAGTAACAACTTCTATAAGTTAATGCCTATAAACCTGTTAGGCTATCTTGTGGACTTAGTTTAGTAAATAAATACACCCAACAGTCACATACATAGTCCTGACCCCACACTTAAATCAAGTCTTGTATCGCGGGTATCAGGAACTACGATAGAATTTTTGGTCTCACTAACATTCAGACCCGAAACAAATACCTGTGGATCACACAAATATTTCGGTGCGAGGATCGAAGCCGCGGCCTCTCGTTTCGCAGCCGGCGTCTAACCAACTGCGCCACGGAGGCTGTCAATTTATTATCACAGGTACCTGTGGACTTCTTTAAGTTCATCTTGTCGACTATATAATGGTATTATGTGGCGAGGTAATTAGTTACCCAGTCAAGGCGACACGCTTAAGTACATATAAATTGTACATAAACGTAGCAAACAGCGTGGGAATCGCCTTTTGATTGACGACAAAAGTGTGGAATCATTTGCCATTTAATTTGGAGTTGTTGAACCGAGTTCATCTTATGAATGTGTATTTTTCTTTGCTTAGTCCTAGTCTAGTTGATAAAAAATGTTAATTATCTATAGGCCTAGAAAATAATTTAAAAAATCTATAATCTATGCTTACCTCTTTCGTCGTTTCGTCGTGTGTGTTTCGTCCCACGATGTAATAGGGGGAGCCTGTCGCCATATCGGGCACAAAATCCTGAATCCAGATTGACAATGAATAGTAAAACCAAAACACTTTGCTCGACACGTTATTCGAACCCGAGACTTCAGCGTTGTAGCCGTACTGCCGTTTTGGGTCTCACAAACACCTAAAGAAACAAATATCTGTGGATCACACAAACATTTGTTTCGGTGCGGGGATCGAACCCGTGGCCTCTCTTTTCACAGGTGACATCTAATCAATTGCGCCGAGGCTGTCATAATGTATGTATGTATGTATGGAACGTTATAAAAATACTCCTTAATGTCGGGTAAAAAAAAACAGAAATGTGGTATAGAGTCGCCAGTAGTTATAGTTATGTCGGCCGCGGCGAGTTACGCGCAGATTACATTTTTATCTGGTCCGTAAAAGAAATCTTAAACAGGATTTAGTGACATATGGGCCGGCCATGTCACTTTGTATAGCGGCCCAGTGGTGTAGTCTAGGAGCTTGAAATTGTGGGAGTTACGGCATCTTCATTTAATTATACACAGTTGAGAGAAACAAAAAATATATATTTTTAAGTTGTAGATAAATTACGCTATGCTTACTGGTATGTTTGGTGTTAAAAGAAGAAAAAAATACAAATACGCTAACGCCAAAAGGTCAAATGAAGAATGGCAAATTGTCCTTTCAAATAAAAAATAGTCGATATATGTAGATAGCAGTAATTAAACTTTGAAATTCAAGGTTCACATACATAAAAATATATGCTTACATAATCGGAATTTGTTTTTTTTTGAATACTCATCTAAGCTGGCATGAGGTTTGATTAGTGATTAGATCATCATTCAATACGTTCGATATAAAAAAGCATGTTATAAGTGCGTGGTGGTATGTTGGTAAACGGACCAGACGCGACTGCCAACATGTTCACGGTGGTCGCGGGTTCAAATCCCAGGGCAACCCTCTAACTTTTCGGAGTAATGTGTGTATTGATAGTAAATCACCACGCAATTTAACGACGAAGGAAAACATCGAGAGGAAACCTGAATACCATGGCGATTTGTAATATTCTCTATGTTATGTAAAGTTCGCCAACCCGCACTAGGCCAGCGTGGTGGACTATATGGCCTAACTACTCTAAATCGTACTCTCGAATGTAGAGGAGGCTCGTGCCCTGCAGTGGGACGTACATGCGCTGATACAGTAAGAAAAATGTTGGTTTAAAATCAATGTTATGGACAGCTACGCAGTTTTCAGGCACACGTAAGGCAAAGTTACTACATACCATGCAATGTTAAGTGCAGTGGAATTCAAAGATCTTCCGGCTAGACTTAATCATGTCTCACAGGTTGACACTAATGTTTGTTCGCTTACCGATATACGAAGGCTGCACTCGAAAAAGTACACACTTGGGTGGAAAACATCTTGAGGCTGCAGGGTCTCCAATTTCTAAGGTAAGGAAATCGTTGTCTTCAAAGAAGTATGTAACATGATTATATCATATTTGAGATAATCATCGACAGTCGATTCTGCAAATGGACTGCGATTGATTTCTCAGGTGTAGGTAGGCATTATAGTAGCTATATATTATGTATTTCGATTCAACCCCAGATAAATAACTTAGAACAAATTTAAGTTGGAATTAATAAAATGATGCGTTTTCACTTTTAACTTATTTAACGAATAAATTTTATTCGACGATTAAAAAATCAACCCTTATTACTAGTAGGATGTGATACATCAAAACGTGTGCGGCTCCCAACCTGCCCCTGTATTAGTATGCATCCCCCGCCGCCTGGCACTACCCCGCACCCTAACGGCTCGTGTTAAACGCCGGATTTACCTACTACCCCAAACCCTGTGCGCACTACATATTTCACCGGATCTCCGAATATTTTTTTGTTGCATTGTGCGTGAAATTTGTGGTTTTTAGTTGTAATTGTTGAAGTTTGAAGAAATATATATGAAGAAAATTGACGTTCAAATATAAAAAGTATGTTATATTTCATGTTGTTCATATTTTTGTTAATTGTACTAAAGTTGAAGAAAGTAAAGAACAAAATACAATAAAATAATATGCAAAATACATTAACAATTGGAAAGTGTTGGTATTTTTTTAAATTCAAGCCAAGCCGGTCGCTACATCAGAAGCGTCACGCCTATTTATAATAGGAGCTTGTATTGCTCCTATTTATAAGAACTTTTTGACAGCCTCCGTGGCGCAGTTGGTTAGACGCTGGCTGTGAAACGAGAGGCCGCGTGCTCGATCCCCGCACCGAAAATATTTGTGTGAACCACAGATATTTGTTTCGGGTCTGGGTGTTTGTGAGACCGGAAAGTCTCTCGTAGCTTCTGATACCCTAGTCACAAGACGCGATCTTAGTGTGGGGTCAGGACTATGTATGTGACTGTTGGGTGTATTTTTTTTACTAAGCTCTACATCATACACGACGCTGCAATACGCTCTTAACCCCACGAAATTAGGTGTTTTAATGCCTAGTAACTTAAAGTAGTAAATTAAAGGTTAAAACTGTAAACTGCTGAGAACTGGAGGCCACGGATGTAATTCTCGCGCCGAGACATAATATTGGGTCCGGCTGTTGTGAGACCAAAAACTGCTGTAGTTTTTTATATCCACGTGACTTAGTATCATACTGTAGGCTTAAGTTTGTCTATCTAAATTTATTTGTATGTAAAGATGTTTACAATAGTACCTATTAACCCTGATATAAAAATCAGATTTTAAATTGTGGTGTGGAAATATAAATTCATTTTCCTAAAAACACGGGTTACATCAAAAAATATATCTTTCACCTGCCTCCGACATAACAATAAGGAATAAAGTTTTATATTAACAATTTTCGTGTGAACGGAGAAGTAACGAAGCGGCAATTTGCGCGCACAGCGGGCGACGCGCGAAATTGTTCCCGACGTTTAACAATGTCGTTACGTGTCCGTGACGGACGCGTCGTGACAGAATGTACGTAACTCTGATTTACACAAATTTGTTGGTGATGCAAATTGGAGTAAATTTGTTTTTATGGACTCTGTGAGTGTGGAATAAGGGGTTGGGGTAGAAGAACGTAAAGTAACAAGAATAAAAGTGTGTTTTTATTTGAATTCTAGCTCGGGAGTGATTGCACTGTGATAGCAACAATATCATGTAGTCAGAACACAATCTGGCAACAGTAGTGCCTCCCCATTCGACACAGTTATGTCGGCCTATTGTAACTTCCCTGCGTGTTAAAGACCAGCCACTGAGACACTTGCTGAGCTTCAGTGCTAGGTATTAGTTCGGACAATAAAACATACCCCGGCCTCCCCCGGGGTACCGAAAGGGGAGCTTAATAGCTTTACTTAGCACAAAAAAAAGTTATTAGTTCGGACAATTTACCGTGCCCGTAAGATATTTTTTTTAAATTATTTATTTGGTTCACAAACTGAATGTTCCTTAAAACATGCATATTTTAAAAACTATACTTATAACAAAGTAAGGACACTCTTAACTAGTGAACACAACATGCACACATTACAAAAATAAGCCATAACACATAATTATGCTTACAACACTACCAAGAAAATCCAATGTTATATTATTTTTTCTAAAAAAGAGTCATGTTTTAATACATAAAAAATTAAAATAATACAAAAACAACTAACTAAAAACTACTCAAAATGGAACCGAAAACTTAGACTTGCAAATACATTATAATTCTAAAGTAGAAACGAATCCAAAAATCTTTGAAATCTTGATACAAGATAAGAAGTAGAACCCTTATTTTCAAAGCTCGGTATAGAACCTAAAATTCTTCAGGAACAACCACCAACCAATACCAACACACGGAATTCCAAAAGAATCTTGATTAACTATGTGTCATACAAAACCAACAGATCTTATATCTTAGAACTTTATATGACTCATTCAAATTAAATTCCGGTATCAACCACAAGCCAAGATAATTTTTAAATTGCAAAAATATCTTCAATTTTCCTTCTTCTAAGGAAATGCTAAACGAAATACACCGTGTTTCCCAAACAAAGAGGAATTTTAATTGCTTAATAACTCGTCGAAATTTCTAGACCTTTTTGGTAAAATCTAGCACAGTCGTCCTGTTCTAATCTCCGTTGGGCAAGTGACACAGGCAATAAAAACACTGAAAACGCAAACCTAACCGCGCCAATACACGTGATTGGGTAGCGTTCGCTTCCACACACCACACAATTAAATTGAGCACTTAAAAAATGAAAACCACTGAAAAATGCACCTTAAAACAACGCCATAAAATTCAGTTTTTGTTTGGTGCAACGCACAGCTCGTGGTGAAATTTTGAACGAATGAAAAACAGAAATATCCCGATTTTATTTGTATCATTTTTGTCCGGGAAATGCTCGGGTTTTACCCCATTGTGCTTCACAATAGTTGGACAGTTTGTGAAGATAAAAAAATTGATTGCATGCAAATTTTTCGTGTTATTTGAAGGACTTCGGCGCAAATTAAAAAGTTTTCAGACAAATTGGGGAATGACGAATGTGGTCTGTAAATTGGTGATGTATTGAGATAAATGTGTACGTACATTTTGTTAATTTTATGATAAATTTAAGTACAAAGTTTTTTATGATACATTGGAAAAACAGCCGCAATATTAGTAAACACAAAATAATAACACTTTTTTAAATTGAGTACCTATAATAAATGAAGAATTTGTTACATCTTCAATAGCTTAAATCAAAATAATGATAACTTAAAAATAACAGTTGAATTTTTTTACATGGTCTATAACGTTGCCGCGGACAACTGATGAAACAACCTAACTGTGAAAAACATAAGTTATAGGTTCGATGCCTGTATAGAACAATAAAATATCATCTCGGGTCCAGGTTTTGTGGGACCCAAGTATTAATTTTTATATTTTTGTACAAGACATGTACCTATCGTATTCTCGGCTTAAGTTATGCGTGGTATTGAGATATTTAAATATTTAAATATCATGTGTGCTCTTGATCACGAAAACAAACTACGTTTGAGTCATTTTTGTGGATTTTACACAAATAGATTTCGCGCGGAGTAATCACATCGCAGATCCATAATGGAGTTAACTTTGATGGTAAGAACTTTGAAGGAAAAATATATATTAGGAAAAACTATGTAGTCTAACATGCATACTTATGTCTTTATTATCTTATTGTGGTTTTAATATTTCCTTAGGTACTTTTACGCGTATGTAATTGTTACCTGTATGTGTAAAGACCATAGAGGTATTCTATAATATACTAGCGACCTGGCCCGGTTTCGCCCGGATGCAGATACTTTTTCACGTGGAAAATACTTTTTCAACAATGTTTATGAATACTCCGCTCCCATTTAACGTAATGGGTGATAATATTATACCGGGTATATCAAGACTGCGACCGAAAACGAAGCTAGGTGGTAGTATTAGTGACTTCAGACACAAAGCAAGTAAAAATTGCGTAATTTTTTACTTATCGTCGTATTTGTGTGATAAATACATAGTTTTCCTAAAATAATGATGTTGCCCTCTTTATTTTTAAACACTCAATGGTACGTAAAGGTTTAAATGATTATTTTCACAAAAACTAGGTATTTATCACCCAAAAAATAAAATTTTTAAAAAATTCTAAAAGAATATCCGTCGCTGTTTTGGTGAAATTTTTATTTACATCGTGTCTGTAATAAGAATGCCAAATTTCGAGTTATTCTGACGTTTTGAATGGTGTCAAAATCATATATTCAAAGATTCCGTTACATACTAACATACATACGTCTGAAGCTAATAAAAGCGTATTAAAATGGTTGTAAATTGATGGAAAATTTAAGATAAAAAAATAGTTATACGAAACACGTAGCGGTAGTGGGGACACTCGCTTTCTCTCACACGTCGTCTTCCCAACGGTTACGTTACAACTATGCAATAACATTATTCTTTACTTATTAATTTCTTACTAACAGAGTAATATAATCCTTTCAATATTAAATTTAGTTTAACAACAATTCAGACGAAAAAAACAAAAAAAAATCAGTCCTATATCTAATAATTTTGTCCAACAAAACCCTCCAATCGGCCCACTGTTAAGCGACAATGGTTCGACAGCGGCGGGAATTCCACTGGCGCGAAGGGCTCGTCTCAAATAAGGACGAATTAATTTGACGCCCCTAGATAACGGTTGTGTACTTTTATATAACTACCCTGTTAGCTTTGATAATTCTGACGATACTGGTGTTCAATTAAAGTACTTATATAAAATACTCGACGCGATGGATAACTCTGTGGATTCTTTGACAATGTGATCTATCAGTATTCAGTTTGAACACCATTTTGTGGGCATTTGTAAGACTGTGACCAGTTTTTTACATGTTTCTGAGAATAAAACGAACTGGAACTTACCCTTCTTCAAACGAGGCTTAAAAAGAGTACTCTCCATAAGGTAGACAGGACTTTGTTGTGCTGGACCCCTGGCACTGCGAAGGTCTATGGGCAGCGGTAGCCGCTTTCCATCAGGCGGGCGGCTAGCTCATCTGCCTATAACGGCAATAAAAAAAATAAAGGTCATTATTTCTTCCATTACATAATCTATAATCTCAACGTTGTACATGTTCATAGCAGTGATAGCTTACCAATAAGTGACCTGTTTGCTCGTTTTTTCGGACCTATTGTATGATAACGCAGTCGATATCTGGCACTGTCTTTGTCGAGACACCGATATTGCCTGTAGTCCTTGTTGGCTTACTCAAATCGTGCGAATCATTCGACACCAAAATAATCTCTCTTTCTTCAGCAATAGGAAGTCCACTGCTGAACATACGCCTGCTCGCAGTTAAGTTATTATACTAATTATGTATCATATATTGTGTATATATTCACTATAAATAATTTGTTTATCTATTCCCTTATAAGAGCTTGTTTTTCTTTAAATTCTATACTGCCCTCTATTCTTATCCTTTTCTTATATCCGTCCAAAGGTTGTCTGTAAGAAATCGCCTAGGTCGATAAGACCGCCAACTGTACCTACTCTTAAATTTTTTCTGTAAAATATTGTATGCCTTTTGTTTTTTTGTGTGTGCAGTAAAGAATAAATAAATAAATAAATAAAATTAGAAGTGTTACCTTCTTACTGTAGCATGAGCTATAGTGCCAATGGGTCGACTTGACCAAAGTGTTACCATTGTGTTACATAAAACGGACACCCTTAACAGATTAGGTGTCGAATTTAGCACCAGTAAAAAACAATCGTCTTTTTCTTTGGCGTTTGTCCTATACAATTTGCCATCTAATTTGCCAGTCCCAAAATACGTACTTTGAAATACACAAGAAACTAGAAAAAACAAACTAGATCGATCTAAAAAGCTTTACAAAGGAAATTGGAAGCAAAAGCTTTGCATCACAATATGTAAATATATTCATTGAATTTCTAAGCCGATGTAATTTAGGCAGATGTTGCAAAAACCATGCAACATTTGCAATTCGATGGGGAAATCGGAAATACATGAGACTTAGTAGAAAATAGAGGCAAGTCTTTTATGTGTTTTTTAATTCTGGCACATCGAGTGTATAATTGATCGATGTTCTGGCACGACAAAGTGGCTTTAAGGTAATGTTAAGATGGCTTTTTCTTGGTAAATGATACAAATCCCCAACTGATTGTAAACTGATATAAGACGAGCTTTGCTCGCAGCTTCACCAGAGTGAAAAAGTTTTTCCAGGTTAAAAGTCCCGCTATATACAGGGTATATCCAGACTGCGACCGAAAACAAAGCCAGGTGGTAGTTTTAGTGACAACAGATACTATAAATCAATGAATTTTAGAAAAAAACCGTCGAATATTTTTTCGAATATTTAGTTTCCTTGTGTCTGAAGACACTAAAATTACAGCCAGGCTTCATTTGCGGTTGCAGTCTTTATATATCCAGCATTTTCCCGTGAATAAAACTACCCTATAGTCTCTCTCGATAAATGAACTATCATACTATCATTTATTCTAAATTATCTATGAACTGCTCTGAATTTAACTGCGCTGCAACCTCTGTATAATTATTGTATTGTAAACTTATTTTGAAAAGAGCAACGCTAGAGTTTCTTGCCCGTTCTTCTCTGGCGAAAACAGCCTTGTGAACCGGGTGGTAGTGGAAAAAAGTGACTGAATCTAAATAATGTATGACATTTTATGGGTTCAATAAATATTTTCATTTCATTTCATTTCATACACTAAAGTAACTTTTCAGTTCGAACCAGCATTTCCTAAGATTATCACGTTCAAACAGACAAACTCTAAAGCTTATCTTCTGGTCTTCTGTTGTATAGGAAGGTCGTTATATAGGCAGATACATTAAAAATAAGTTATCAATATTAAACAATATCGAATGAGAGCAGGATCGTTCACGCGAACAGGACACCGCGGCCCATTACCCACAAAGCGAACGAGTTGAACAAATCGTCGCTATTTTCGCAAGACGCGGCCATCTTGTTTTACTGCCGCCATTGTGTGCGACTTTGGCGCGCAATATGGCGATTTGATATTTTTAATATTTTCATAACTTTATATTATAATGGAATATCCTGGTTTTTAGTATGAGTGTGTTTGCAGTTGCTGTAAAATAGCTATGGGTAAGTATCTACACTGCAGTAGATGGTTAGTGCAGTGGTATCTAAACAGAGTACTAAGGAGAAACGATCGATGTCACTTTGTAGTGTTAGATAAAAAAGTATTGATATGTCAAACTCTATGGCTCTATTAACTTAGTGGCTAGAGGTGGCTAAGTCAGGAAATCTACTTTAGGGTAAAAAAACTAGGATTTGCATTATTATAGAGATTCCTGACTAGGTAGGTTTTACGCCTGCTTTACAGTTATCAACATTATAGTGTATGAAGTCTGTTGTCAAAACGAAGTAGTCCACCATGGTGATATTATAATATGACCTATACTCTTTCAACCGAACTATTGCAATTTACAAAGAAGTGTTGCTGGACCTTATATAGAAATAAATAAATAAGCGCCTCGCTGGGCAGTGGATGATTATGAGCTTTACCGTACAGATACCAAGCGCCTAACAATCAAAGGCGTCCCAAAATAAACGACAACAACTTGATTAAATGAACTGACATTCAAAATTTCTCAATTTACTTTATCGTTTGAGTGGATTTTTCTCGACAAATTCCATCAAGCCGCCGCGTTTAAAATCATAATCTCGAGACGAGAACCATTTGCAAGATGGCTTCGTGCGAGTGATAGACAAAGATAGCAGAGCCGACAGACCTACGTCATAGCATGGATGAAATTCGACGTATTTGCAGTTCTATATGCATATTAGGAGGCAGCTAGCTAAATCAAACTTGAAGTAATACATAGTAAGTGTGTTTAAAAAAGGAAGGATGCTTATAGATTGAAATAAAACTACTTTTTAAGGATATTTTCGCTGATTTGGTTTCATTTTTACATTTTTTAACTTCCTGACGTTTCGATTACTTAACATACTAGCTTTCATGGTCACGGGGCCGACTAAAATCCGTAAAACTTAGTCTAATTTCAATGTGTAACATTCGCGTAAATCTAAAAAGCCACTACGAGAAATTATTGAACTTACAACAATAATGGCTGAATTGAGAACCTCCTGTTTTTAGTAGTCGGTTAAAGATTCAGGCATTGCTCTTATGTGCTTTTAATGAAAGATAAATACGCCCAACAGTCGCATACATAGGCCTGGACCAATACTAAGACACAAGTCTTGGATCGGAGGTATAAGAAACTAGGAGAAAACTTTTTGGTCTCACCAAAACTCAAAACCGAAATTAATCATTTCTGATCACACAAAAAATTGTCTTAGTGTGCGGATCGAAACAGCTGCGTCTCGTTTCATAGCTGGCTTCTCACTAACTGTGCCATGGAGACTGTAAAAAGTTACATATTATTAAGAATACATAACTTCATAGATAATAATATAACACTTTAAAACACCAAACAACACGAAATACAGAAGAAAAATAAAAAAACATTTACAGATTTGATGAATCAAAAGGCGGCCTTATCGCTAAGAGCAGTCTCTTCTAGACAACCATTAGATTATAATAGATTCAATTTAAGCGTTCCTGTAACATGCCGCCTCTGGCATCTTATTCTATGCGTACAGTGAAGAATGAATGCGTTTAATTTGGCACAAACAAATAAACTCGACGCGATGACAACCGAATGTCATTTGTTTTTTACTGCGCCCTCGATCCTGTTCTATTTGAAGGATGGTATTGTTAATTAAATAAGAAACTTTCATACTTTCTATTTAAATAAATAAGGAACTTAATAGTGGTGGCGTGATGATAAAAGTCCGTGTGTGACCGCCTATATGAGGTCGCAGATTTAAAACCCAGGGCATAACTCATATTTTTTGGAATTTGTGTATTGATAGAAAAATACTAGGAACTTTAATAGTGAAGGATAACGTGGAGAGAAAAAAATCACAAAAAAATTATGACCCAAATTCAATAACCCACACTAAGCCAGCGTGGTGGACTATGGGGTTTTTGTATCCGACCGATAGTGTGTAAAAGACAGTTCACATTGAGTTTAAAACTTGCTGACATAATTGTGTCGACTAGTGAAAGACTCTCAATTTATATATTTTCTCGACTATATTAAACTTGAGATCTGATAGAACGCACTTTTTTTTTTTAATAGAACGCACTGATTTTCAATAACGAAATGCGTCACCCAATAACATGCTAATTTGTCGTCTCTTTTGCTTTAACATATTTGGAGTGAAAACTTATTTGGGAGGGTTACTAATTCGTGAACCACGTATAAATTTCTCGTTTTACTGTAGTTAGTAGGCAACCCGCTTCCGATAGATCGCCTTATGGCTCCTATGGCTGAATTAGTTTTTTTTTAAACAACCAAGAAGGCATGCAAGCATACAACCCGCCTGATGGTAAGCAGTCACCGTGGCCTACAGACATCTGCATCACCATATCACTCGCGCGTTGTCGACCCTGTAGGAACCTTTTAACTCTTTAGATGAGCTCCATGCTGTAATCTTTTGGGTAAATCTCGGCAGTTAGCTCATTCCATAGTAGTCAGGGTCGCAGGAAGTCGCTGGATGCAGGCTTCCAACAGGTCCATGTGGAGATCGTTCGAGGAGGCCTATGTTCAGCAGTGGACTTCCTGAGGCTGAAGAGAGAGAGAGGGTCAGTATCCCAGTACTCCCCATACATGAGAGTACAAGGTTATTTATGTACCTCTTTAGTTCATTGTTTTACATACATACATAAACTTACGCCTTTATCCCCGAAGGGTTGGGCAGAGGCGCCACCAGGACACCCACATTTCGCCTTGTATGTTCCGTCCCACGATGTGGTAGGGGGCGAGCCTATCGCCATATCGGGCATAAATTCCTGACTCCGGACTGATAATGAATAGAAAAATCCAATTTCACTTTGCTCAGTTTCATTAAAATGCGTGCCACTGTTGATACTGGCTTACAGAAGTTGCAGTGGCGGGTGTGAGGGCGGGACAGTCTCCAGATACATGAGAGTACGTTTCGATTACTTCTATTGTTTCAATATTAATTCATTCATTTGAGTTGATTGCAATGATGCATTGACTTGCTATAGATACTTCTTCTTCCTATACACTGCTCAAATGACCCTTGGTTATAAGGAGGGATCACGTGGCCAGCATCCTCTTTCACAGTGTGAGGGTGACAGAAATACCAATTATTATCGACTACAAGACTAATCCCTAAGCTGGCATGGGTATTGTTATAAAAATTACGAGATGAAGTTTATCAAATGTTCAAAATATTATCCATGGAATTTATAAATTACTAAATACACCCATTAGTCACATACATATTCCTGATCCCACACTAAAATTGAGTCTTGTATCGATATCAGGAACTACAAACACTTTTTGGTCTCACAAACACAGACCCGAAACAAATAGGTACGGTACCTGTGGATCATACAAGTTAAATTCATATACTTGGTATAAGAAGGAAACAGGAAAAGGCATATTAATGAGCCATCATATTATCACAGTACAAACATTCATAATGTGGACTCATACAGGAAAGTACCTCTAGATTTTATCTCTGCAAAATATTTTCGTTTGTTTTTATTATTTTAAATGTATTAATCTTGGGACAATGACCTATATTTTTAATTAATTCAATAAAACATTTAACAGTTTATTCAAAAAGTATTTTCATATAAAATTCGCAACTCCTTTGTGAAGACATTGATTGGTTGATTTATGTTTCAACTTTCTAAAAGGCTCCGCTGACCTATTGACCTATTTTTGACACTTGATTACATTTAACTCCATTTAATGCTACCGAGATCAAGTAAAATAGACTTAAATTGTGCGCTACTGTAGCGTTCAATGCTGCTAAAATGACCTGATTTTTTCGCTCGTCTGTTAGTGCATGTCACACTCGCATAATATGACCGTAAGCTTAGCTTCTGATCCTAATAACTAAATAAACACACCCAACAGTCACATACGTACAGATTACAGTGACCGCACATTAAGATTAAATGTATCTAGAGTACGAATGAGAAGGGTTAGGCTAAATAATCCACCAAGCTGGCACTAGCATTGGCGGAATTTACATACCATAGAAATTCTTGCAAATCGCTATGGTATGCAGGTTTCTTCACGATGTTTTCCTTCACTGTTATAGTGATTGACGGTGTGCGGATTTGGACGCGTAACCACCGTGAATATATTAGCTGCGTCTGGTCCGTTACCAACAGGCCTAATACCAGGCTTACCAGCTCTAACAAACAGCGCCTTTGAATTCCAAATGATAATAAGAGGCAAGCTCATACCTCCAAAGAGCATAGACTAGTCGTATCAGGTTATGGGCAGTGTACCGCGATGCGCACGGCGCGGCGTCGCGTAAATCATTGCATATCGTTTCACCCCATTTCTCCCTATATCTACGTTTTGGGGACATTTGTGTTGTCGTCGGGGGTTTTATACTGGAAAGGAAGCTACTACAGTGCTAATGGTATATACATATATAAACCCACGCCTTTTTCCCAGAAGGGGTAGACAGAGGTGTTACCAGAGCACCCACATTTTGCCTTTTATGTTCCGTCCCACGATGTGATAGGGGGCAAGCCTATCGCCATATCGGGCACAAATTCCTGACTCCGGGCTGATAATTTTAATAGAAAAATCCAGTATCACATCGTTATCTCTTTCACATAAACTGCGTTACATATCAGCCATTCGTCTAACGTTTTATTCTACTCATATCTCATCATAACATTCAAATCCTACATACACAATTAAAAAGGATTACTTGTATTGCATATGAAATTGCAAAACTTCAAATATAATATGACACTGGAATAGTAATTACAAAATAAATCCTTGCTTTATATTTTATTGTAAAGATAATTAAAATGTGCGAATACCAAACATGTTGAAATTTTAAGTTATGAAAATTCACACGAATATATTTGTTCCTTTGTTCGTATTTAATATGCGACAGGACGACAATTGTTACAAATAGGTTAATGATCCTATTTTAATGCTGAAACAAACTGTCTACAATGCAACAGGTCGTAAGTTCGTAAGTCAGTGCAATAAATAAATAAATACACCCAACAGTCACTTGACCCTTCAGTTATCGGCGCGTCGCTTTTTTGTGAATCAGTGGTACGTCTGTCAATCTGAACCATTGGTACTGTAGCTTTACGACCCATAGCAAGGCTCTACCTTTTAATTTAAAGGTAAACTTATATTTAACAGTGATGATAATAATGGTTATTTTTTCACTGCTTCGGTAATAATATTTTTTAAAGTCTGTATTCAAAAAGTTGAATGCAAGAAATAACATTAAAATGTAACAAATATATTTTTATGAATTCTTTTTCGATTGTTTGAAAATTCACACGAAACTGGTTTCACGGGAGTTAGTCATTGTAACTTTAACATATTGTGTAAACAAAAAAAAAACTTTTTTGAGACAATTATTATAACTTTTCTTTATAATATCCTTTGTGTTAAATACACACCGTTAGTGAAAACGGTACTTAATTAAATAATTATGAACTATGTATCTACCAAGAATGTGCGTCATTTCGTAGTTTCATTAGTTAAGTGGTAACATGGGATTCGAACTGCAACGACCTAGGTACAATTTACAAATTTAGAAAATCATTCTGTGTGAGTATGTCGGTTTGTATCATACACGGGTTTTCCATATAAATAATAAATACACCCAACTGTCACATACATAGTCCTGACCCCACACTAAGATCTTGTGTCGTGTATCAGAAACTCCGAGAGACTTGTCGCTTTCACAAACACCCAGACCCGAAACAAATACTTGTGAATCACACAAACATTTGTCTGTACGGGGATTTTGATTGATTGCCTCTCGTTTTACAACTGGCGTTTAACCAACTGCATCACGGAGATTGTCCAAATTAAGTGTCCACCGATAAGAGACGGTTGTGTGGAGCCTTCGACACAGGGGGTTACTCGATAATCCGAAACGAAGTTCGAATGATCGAACGCTCGACGTCCGATGTAGATTAAAGTTTTCCACTTCTAACAATCAATACTATTCTCTATGAAACTTGTCATTCACTCCGAACTTAGTGTATGGGTACGACGTACGACGTACGATAGAGGATTCGAACATTTTGTGGAGTACTTAGGCACATTCGTACAGTTTTGCGTACGACGTTTGAATATTCGAACTTCGTTTCGGATCCTAGACTAACCCTTCAGTTATCGGCGCGTCGCTTTTTCTGTGAAACAGTGGTACGTCTGTCAATCTGACCCATTGGTAATGTAGCTTTACGACCCATAGCAAGGCTCTACCTTTTAATTTAAAGGTAAACTTATATTAAAACAGTAAT
Organism: Deilephila porcellus; assembly: GCA_905220455.2. Lineage (NCBI taxonomy): Eukaryota > Metazoa > Arthropoda > Insecta > Lepidoptera > Sphingidae > Deilephila > Deilephila porcellus. The sequence goes on along the minus strand of LR999996.1, from coordinate 289,355 downwards.
TATAATAATGACAATTTTTTCACTGCTTCAGTATTAATATTTTGTAAAGCTTGTATTCAAAAAGTTGAATGCAAGAAATAACATTAAAATGTAACAAATATATTTTTATGAATTATTTTTCGATTGTTTGAAAATTCACACGAAACTGGTTTCACGAGAGTTAGTCATTGTAACTTTAACATCTTGTGAAAACAAAAAAAAAACTTGAGACAATTATTATAACTTTTCTTTATAATATTCTTTGAGTTAAACACACCGTTAGTGAAAACGGTACTTAATTAAACAATTATGAACTATGTTTCTACCAAAAATGTACCGCATTTCGTTGTTTCATTAGTGAAGTGATAACATGGGATTCGAACTGCAACGATCTAGGTACAATTTACAAATCTAGAAAATAATTCGGTGTGAGTTTATCGGCTTGTATAATACACGAGTTTCCCATATAAATGTGTGTAACATATGCTCATACCAGTATCCGTTAAAGGGTAGGCGAATATATTACGAGTATACATAGGTTATAATATCAGGTGCTATACATTTTATAATGTGTACAGAGCTCGCCATCCGGGCGGATAGATATCCTACTACGAATCAATCAATTTTTATTTTTACAAATTTTTAATAGGCGATCAGCCAATTTTTAGCTAAGTTTTAACAAAAATATTGTTTTCATTTTGCAAGTCTGTGCCTAATTTGTTCAATTTTGCAAAATACCCGTTATTACTAAACAGCAGACATGGTATTTCACTCACTCTCTCCTAGATAAAGAAGTGTTGCAAGTCGGAACAAATTAATATGTTTGTAAAAACAAGTTATTGCGTTCGCGGAATCGAATATTGCGAATGTTACGTATTGTGAAGCTTTTATGATAATCTCAGTTGCATAAATGGTAATAATTTGGTTTGCAAACCGTGAGTGTCTGAGTTTGATTTCTAGATAGATAGGTACGATATGGTACGCTCGTCTCGCCATTCATTGCAATAATTTACTGGTGGTAGGTCTCTCATATGTGAGAGGCCGCCTGGGTAGGTACCACCGCAATCTCTATTTCTCCCGCCAAACAGCAGTGTAAATGCACTGTTGTGTTCCGGTTTGAAGGACATTGTAGCCAGAGTAACTACTGGACATATCGATACTTAACATCTTATGTCTCAGGATGGCGAGCGCAGTGGAATGAAAAAAAAGTTTAGAAGACAAATTTTATCAGGACTACTCGTAGTGTATTTACAATCAAGTGAATTGGACAGACATCGTGGCGCAGTTGGTTAGACGCCGGCTGTGAAACGAGAGGCCGCGGTTTCGGTCCCCGCACCGAGACAAATGTTTCTGTAATCCACAGGTATTTGTTACGAGTCTGGGTGTTTGTGAGACCGAAAAGTCTGTCGTAGTTCCTGATACCCACGACACAAGACTCGATCTTAGTGTGAGGTCAGGACTATGCATGTGACTGTTGGATGTTTTATTACTTATTTAATTTGTTGTAGTCACTTTTGTGCATAGTTTGGAGAGGACAAAGGAAAGACGGTATGATTGTTAGTTTAAGTTGGGTTTTTTAACGACAAAAATTGAAATTCAAAATATTTTCTTGTGGTACAAAGCACGCAAAATATAAAGTTTTAGAGGTAGAATAGAGTTACATAATATTTGTACGGAAGCGAAACCGATTTGGGCCTCTAGTAAAAAAACTGAAATAGTGAGGTCTACATAAACGACTACATAACAGAATATACACCAAAAAAAATGTAGACACAAATCCTTTGCGAACTCTACATAAGCGTTTTGACTTGTCGCTACCGTTTTGTCCGGTAGAGTCGGTAGAGCGGTGACATATAATTGTTCATCCGGTTAAAAATGACACGGCGCTCTATTGTGCTCGGGTTTTGAAAGCTTTTATTTCGGGAATTGATTTATTTTGTAAAGGAGACTGTGAAATACTGTAATGGAAATTTTATTTTAATAGCTTCTCTGGTATAGCATAAACCTTGTTTTGTGGAAGGTGTAGACAGATATGATAAATATTCTACTATATACTACTAGACCCTGTCGCCAGCTGTAACGTGAGGCCGCGGGTTCGATCTCCGCACCGAAATATGTGTGTGATCCACAGGTTTCGGGTCTGGGTGTTTGTGAGACCGAAAAGTCTCTCATAGTTTCTGATACTCACGACACAAGACTCGATCTTAGTGTGGGGTCAGGACTATTAATGTGACTGTTGGGTGTATTTATTATTATCAGGAAATATATTTAGGTGGAATTTTGACTAATATTATCAAGTGCGATGCGTATTTAGCTATGTTATAAAATTCATATATAATATAAACGTAATAGGACTCACATCTTACTTTTCAAAGTCATGTGTATATTGATAGTCAATCACCACGCACTATAACGGTGAAGGAAAACTTCGTGAGGAAACCTGCATATCATAAAGATCTTAACAAAATTTTCTATGGGATATAAAGTTTGCTAATTCATAATAGCCCAGGTTGATAGACTTAAAACTAAGCCCTATCTATTTAAAACTCAATTGTGAATAAACCCAATACTCAGAACTAGGCAATTATGGACTAATAAAGTATATATAGTAACTGCAAAGCAATAAGGTTTAAAATCGCATGCATTTAAACGTAATCAGTAAACAAGATACGCGCCGTAACCGTAACGTTGCCGTAACGTAATACTGTCCATTCACAAAAGAATATTAAAAGCATAAATTCAGAAACAGTTTTCCGAATATTCGAATGTCCATATCGCTTTTGAGGGCCGCTAATATGCTGCTCGGAGAATCGGTTCTGTTTATTGTATTTTTTTTATTTTTTGTACTAGTTTGGTAAAGTGAATTGTAATGTATTGGCACGGTGATCGACGAAGCAAAAAGTGTTGGGAAGACCTGGAGTGATATCAAACTGGCAGCTCAAGACCGTGAAAGATGGAGAGTCACAGTGGATGCCCTCTGCCCCGTCTTGGGTACATGAATGATGAATAATGTATGGTAAGTGAATTTATGGTACCGGATGGTAATTCATTGTGTAGGCCTTATTGTATACAGGATCAGCCCGAAACGCAACCCACTTTCGTGAGTCAATATGGCGGGTTCCACCAAATTGTACGGTGACCACTATGTGTGAAAGCGACTACAGTCATGACAGACCGCGGGATTACCTTTCTATGACATTTTTAGTATCACGCATTTAATTTTAAATGAAAAGATCGTGCCACATCCAAAAATAAGGCATTTCGTACCCATGAACTTAATGCGGGTATTCAACAGTCCTAAAAGTGAACCAAATAACTACTCGTATTGTATCAAGCGTCATTTTACCGCTTCAGAGTATAACACGCTGGCTCGCAGTTCACGCGGCGTCGCACCCGCGCGTCGCAGCCGGCGACAAATAGGCGCGCACTTAGTGCTTCCATACACGATACTAACAAGCGTGATACTTATACCTACCGACTAGACTAGAAATAAAAAGTTTTTTTTTATTGCGATGAATGGCGAGACGAGCATGCCATTCGCCTGATGGCAAGCGATACGACCGCTCATGGACAGTAGCAAAACCAAACACCATATTTAAAACAATGCTTGGCATTTCAATGTCCTTCAAACCGGAACACAACAGTGCATTTTCACTGCTATTTGGCGGGAGAAATAGACATTGCGGTGGTACCAACCCAGGCGGCCTGTCACATATTAGAGACCTACCACCTCCATTTGAGTGTCCTGGTAGCATCTCTGCCTACCCCTACTGGGAAAAAAGGCGTGAGTTTATGTATGTATGTATGTACTGGCACGGCAATGAGCAATCTAATTAGACTGTTATTAATCTTGATCTAATCAAATCTTTTGTCAATGGACACGAATATTTCAGCCTACTTGAAACCGAATAACATTGTCCCGTAATAAGACATGATTGCGATTGAACTGAATTTTGTTATTACTTATTTAATTACTTATTTAATTTTATTAGTATTCTCGTGTACAACACCCCTAACAGGTCGATCGGCGAGTCTCCGAGTTGCAGACACTGCACTGCGCTCTCGCCGTGTGTTTTCGGACATCGGCGGCTTTGTCCGGTTATCTACCATTGTGGAAATATTGTATGAGTCATATTAATGGTTTATAAGAATAGAATAGAGTATATAATTGTTATGTATGATGGGTTATTAAGTTGTATAATGTATTTTTTAATATCGAGACAGGAATCGAATTTAAGTTAAAGTAATGTAGCAATACATAAATATCAAATTGGAAATGGAGAGAGCTAAGTGAGATACATTCTCAAAATAAATGTGAGTTTTCTATTCGAGAAGAGTAATCATCACAAACTTTAAACTTCGTTATTTATTTTTACTGTTTGAAAACATCACTTATTTCAACATAATTATTTAAAATATTTGCTTCGATTTACGCGAATGTTACACATTGAAATAAAATTTTAACGGATTTTATTGCTGACATTTCGATCGCTTTCCAGCTTTCGTGGTTACGCGGCAGACTGGCGAAACGTCGGGAAGTAAATAAAATAAATAAATAAATACACCCAACAGGCACATATAGTCCTGAAACCACATTAAGATCAATTAAGTCTTGTGTCGCAGGTATCAGAACTACGAGAGACTTTTCGGTCTCACAAACACCCAGACCCGAAAGAAATATTTGTGTACCGCACAAACATTTCTCTTGGTGCGGGGATCGAACCCGCGGCTTGTCGTTTCACAGCCGGCGTCAAACCAACTGCGCCACGGAGGCTGTCATATGTAAAATTAAACCAAATCCGCGTTATCTATAAACATAATATTTTTATTTCAATCTTCTTTTAATCTTACACTTAAGAGTATTTTCCTTACCCAAAAAACTATATAAAGCAATAGCCAAGATAAACCTTACAAGACAGCCTCGCAGATTGCTAGGACAACATCGTTTAACAATTATCATAAACAAGAGCCTAATTTTCCACCCTTACCATAGAGCCAACAATATTCTGAAAGACTTGGCATGCGCTCAATCCCCCATCTCATTTTACCGCGTGTGTGTGAAAGAGACGGCGAGTGTGGTAAAAATTGATTGTAGTTAATCAAAGGCTATGATTTGAATCAGGCACCTATTGTCGTGTTATTGGATTCACTCACATGGAATGAATAGTTGGTTCGATGCTTGTGAATTTAATTTTAATTATAGACGAGGTTGTAATAACGTCTAGTAATATTGAGTTTTCGTGGCGTAGTTGTTTGAATGTGAAATGAGAGGGCCCTGGTTGGATTTTGCGCTGAGACAATTTGTGTGTGGACTACAAATATTTGATTGGTAAGTCTAGCCAAAAAATCTGAATTACTTGAAAATTGTTACATATTGAAGTTTCTTAAATATATGTATAACACTTCCTGATGTTTTCTTTCACCGTTAGACCAAGCGATGATTAACTAACGACAATAATTACAAAAAAAATAATTAAATATATTCCTTACATACTATATTCGAACCCGGGATCTCCAACCTAACAAGCCTTAGGACTAACTTCACCTTTCCAAATCGATTACCCAAAATTTCCATTCACTACCCAAAAACCAATTGCATGAAAGCAATCAGACCGACTCAATTATAACCGTTTTTAAAACGAAAAACGCTGGTCCAATAAAACTGTTTACCGGGCCGTATTAAACTTTTATCCCGGTTTTATCCCGACACATCCCGGAAAATACCGTCCGCTTGTTACCGCTTTAATTGCATTCCGACTGTCTTTGAAAGAAACAAAAAGCCATTGTGATTGGCTCGCTGGTAATTTATTCTGTGTATTCTGCGGCAGACGCGAAAATTGCTTGCCTTGCTTATGTATGTTTCGCTTTTAAGTTAAAACTATTGCTGTGAAATTTTGTGAAAAGGATATTAAGGTATCTTAGGTACTTAATTCATAAATGATATAAGGACCGCCTCGGTGGCGAAGTTGTACTACGGCGCGATTACAAAGCGGTCTCGAGTTCGAATCGCGAGTCGAGCAAAATTTATTAGGCCGGATTCAGAAATTTATGCCCCATGTGGCGCTGGGCTCGCTATCACATCGTGGAGCGTATAATACAAGGCGAAATTTGAGTGTCCTGGTAGCACCTCTGCCTATACCTTCTGGGAGATCAATTAAGTCTTGTGTCGTGGGTATCAGAAACTACGAGAGACTTTTCGGTCTCACAAACACCCAGACCCGAAACAAATATCTGTGGTTCACACAAATATTTGTTTCGGTGCGGGGATCGAAACCGCGGCCTCTCGTTTCAGAGCCGGCGTCTAACCAACTGCGCCACGGAGGCTGTCCATTTTTACAACGACTTCAGAAGCGGCCCAGTGACTTTCTGCAACCGTTATTACACGAAACAGAGTATTAATAAGAAAAACTATAATTTATAGAACACTATATCGTATGAGACACAAAACATGACCCCTACAAATGGTGATAAGATTCGGGATAAATGAACACTCGAGTTAATAAGGCCACGGAGATGTCCCGATAAAGAAGTCCCGCGGGATCTATTAGCTGGACCTCATTAGACACCGGAGAGGGGAATACAGTAGGACAATAAAAATATTTGCAAATATTTTTGATAAACATTCATTTCTTCCGTCATATGTAATATGAAGAAGCAGTTGCCGAGGCAAACTATGTTGAATATGTCCGCCACCATCGATCTTATTAATAGACAGTTTTAAAATCTACTTTAGTAATCGAATGGCTTGTCTTCTTCGCTCAAACTGAATTCAAAAGTCGTTCGAAATAGTACTGCACTTAACATCTCGATCTTTGTAGTAATTTTGTCGTGCTCGCTTATAATTATGGTTATAAGCCTTATATTGTCAAGGAGATAATAATAGCTTTAATTATGTCGCAATTACCTCACATCTCAGTACATAAATACATACAGTAATAAAACCGGTTCTCATGGTCTCTTTAAACAATGAATAATTATTCCATCAGTAGGTTTTGTGAGTACACAGACTGAGAATTGATAGATCTAGATTTAATAATCAATATTTTCAAGGCCCATTAACTAGGTAGGTTTCTTGCTCCTTGTATACAATATTTTGTATATCAGTTATTATAAGACTAGATATTTTCGCGACTTCGCTCGCGTTATTGTAGGTTATCGGGACCAGTATTATTTCCTTAACGAAAGGTATCCTATGTTCTTTCTTTAATCCTTGACAACGTGTACATGCATGATTAGTTAAGTATTTAAGGAGCGAAAGCGCATTAGAAAACCAGAAATTGAAATTTATAACATTAGTAGACTGATTAAATAGTAATATCCTGATGAGTAAAAATCAATACCTCATTATTACCCTAGCAGTATGATAACTTAACCGAAGTCCTTCTACTAAACCTTACAAAAAACATACAGCTTGACCTACTGTTCTCTTGCATCGCACGTAACGCTAAGCCGACGTGGAGCTAATCATGTATCAAATTGTTTTCCAACTAACAACAATGTTGTCTCGTGTCGTACAACTTTGTACGGAGTTTTGACACTGTGTTACATTCTTAATGCTCACTCCTAACAGTCGATGATACACGTGCTTCTATACTGGTGATAAATACATTGCTTCTGATGGCAAGTGGAGTCCAGATAGAGAACCTAGTCTCGCCGGCCGACATAACAATGCCGGCATTGTTGTGTCCGGATATATACTGTATCAGCCCATATATGTCCCACTGCAGAGCACCAGCCTCCTCTACAATCGACAGTACGATTGAGAGGGGTTAGGCCATATAGTCCACCACGCTGGACAGTCCGGATATATACAGAACCCTAACTTTGAGTAACTACTGGACATAATAAGACTTAAAATCTTATGTCTTAGGATAGCGAGCGCAGTGGAATGCCAAGCGATGCTTTGTAATTCATGGTGTTGTTCGGTTTTGCTACCTCTATGAGCAGACGTATCGTTTACCATCAGGCGAATACATGCTCGTCTCGCCGTTCATCGCATTAAAAAAACCCCGAAATGTGACTTTTATGGGTCTTTATAATGGCATTTTAACTACTGTGTGTGATATAATAGTCGCTATTCGGTGGCTACGAGTATCCGAGACCACCAGGAACTTAGTAGTCTTAAATTGACGGCCTACGTGGCGCAGTTAATTAGACGCTGGCTGTGAAACGAGAGGTCGCAGGTTCGTTCCCCGCATCGAAACAAATGTTTGTGTAAACCACAGGTATTTGTTTCGGGTCTGTTGTTTTGAGACCGAAAAGGCTCTGGTATTTCCTGATACCTACGACACAAGACTCGATCTTAGTGTGTCAGGACTATGTATGTGACTGATGGGTGTATTTATTTATTTAAATTAAATTTCCTCACATGGGAATCAAATCCAGACACCTTAATTAACATTTAAACTACTGCCGTCGTTACATTACTTACTTTACTTTTTTATATCGTTTAATTACTGGAGTGTTACAATAACAACCATTACCATAGTCATATCTACCCTAAGGCCAATGTGGCCCTATAGGGAGTCATGACGTCACGCAGCCGCGAGTCGCGTGGAATATTAACACAGTGAGTCATGACTCATGACTGAGTCATAAGTTACTCACCGTGTTTACTTTTATATGATTTCGTGATTGACTTGTATTTTATGTGTGCTAATGGGATACAAAGGTTGAATAATTAACTGATATTAATTAATTTAATTAAAGACTACATAAATACACCCAACATTTATATATTAAATTCCTGGCCCTACAGATGCAATTAAAAAATGAGTTTGTTTCTGATGTCAGTCGGATAACAAAAGCTACAACAGACTTTCGGTCTCATAACATCCAGACCTTAAATTTTCCAGTAAAACCTAAGATATAAGTGATCCTAACATGTGGATATTCTCGTTTAATATTGGTCTGCAATTCAGCTAATCGAAGAGCGCAAATTACAACGAATACAACAACAGTACTGAAATTAAAATCAATACAATATCTAAAGTTACTTACCGAAGCCGTCGAAGCTGGATACAACAAAGATTTATTTTCAACCGATGCCGCCACACTATTACCCCGTATTGGTTTCACAAACACAAATTACACACACACAAACGCACAGACTGACAAATATCTGTAATAATTAATATTGACCCGCGCGGAGGTCGAACCCACAATCTCCGACACATAAGGACAAGTTCACAGCCACTGCGCTTATCGGTTTATACTGTATTGTAATTAGTAACACCACTCATTATTAGCACCGAATTATCCACTACATTACCGAAATTAGTCAAAAAATTTGCGTAAAAGCGGACCACGCACAATGCTCCCAAAAGCATACGCGAAACTAAACTACCGAACCAGCAAAAAGGCATAGATTATCAAACTACCCTCCACTAATTATATTTGTAATAAAAATAGAAGGAAGCAAAATTATACAGCCTTGGAAATCCGCTTTAAAAACTGTTTGAAATAAGCCTATGACTCTATCTATTGACGAGTTAGCAGAGGTACTAATATTATCTCCAACATTTCACTAAGCACTTTTGAGTTCCATACGTGATAGCTCAAACTTATCGCCATGTCAGGCAGAATTTTTAGTAATAAAATGATTTTTTAAGTAGATGTTTTATTATAAGTATAATAACATGGAAATAGAACTCTGACACTCACACTATCTCCACTTACTAATAAATTCTGAACATAATTATAACGTAATTATTTAATTTTAAATAAACGCTTGCTCATTCCAACCCAAGCAAAAATGTCCTAACAAACTAACGCCATCTAGTTCCAAACTACGAAACTACGCCATTAATGAGTAGTTTTAAAACGAGTTATGGCTGAGATATTGCTTATAATATTTATGCAGGTATGTTAATGTCCTCGACATATCATGAGTCAGAAGGTATGCATGTGAGTTGGTAGAAATTAAAACAACAATAGGTTTTATATAATATTTTCTTGGGTAAATAAGAACCACTATTGTAGGTACTTTATATTGAGGAAAAATTGTTGTATTTAAATAAACAGTGCGTTTGGACGGTGCAATTGATATATATTATGTTTTTGAATGTCCGATATGGAAAAGAACATTGAGGTCCTGGGTAAGAATCCCAGGTCAGGCAAGTATTTTTCTTTCTTCTTTTCAACCATAGGAAGTCCGCTGTTGGACACAGGCCTCCTCCATGGACCTCCACATTGACCTGTTGGAAGCAGCATCCAGCGACTTCCTGCGACCTTGACCATGTCGTCCGTCCACCTTGCAGGCGGGCGTCCGACACTGCGCTTGCCTGTCCGTGGCCTCGACTCCAGAACCTTTCGGCCTCAGCGGCCATAAGTTCTTCGCGCTATGTTTACCCGCGCAATAACATTTGGGACGGAAATATACGAAGTTGAACTATCTTTTACACTATTATCATTAGTTGTGTTAACTCTTTCTAAAATGTACATTTGAACTTATATCAATTTGTATTATAAATTAATCTAGGTCAGATTATTTATTTATCATTATTTTATTTATTTACCACTCTCAATCGATTCTCTTGATTGTAGAGTAGGCCCGTGCCCTGCAGTGGGACGTATATGGGCTGATATAGATATAGATTTTATTTAATTCTTTATTGCACTACAGGGAGATATACAAATGCAAAATTATACAATACAATTAATATTAGCAGAAGTGGCGGCCTTATCACACTAGGTAATTTCTTACAGGCAACCATGGGATGGATATATGAATAGGAGAAAGAAAGACCTTATTCCACTTCAAGGATCAGCTTAGCATATTTTTTAGTCCAATTTAAAAAGTTATAATTTTGCGACAGCGGAACCCACGAAAGTAGGGAATCAGGGCAATAATTAGAAAAATAAGTACAAGTCATGATACCAAAACCTATTTTAGTATTTATATTTTTATAATTAAATGGAGGGTGGTTTGATATCTTTTGCTTTTTTGTTAGGTCAGTCAGTTTCGTGGTCGCTTTAAGAGCTGCGTGTTCCGTTGCAGCACTTAAAAGTCTATTTTCGGTAGTGTTGTGGACAATATAATGCAAGTGATGTGTGCAGTGTAGTGATACAATAGTTCAGCTTGATGGTAACTATCCAGCTTTGGGAAAGAAATTTCGGTGAGTACCTAGATGTATAATCAATTGGTTTTTCTTTGATTATTTGCTTGTTGTAATCGTTACTTTGTGAGCAATTCTATTCACAGGATGTAGATAGATTTAAAATATATTTTAGTTATCGAATGTGTTGTCTTCTTCGCTCATACTGAATTCTAGAGTTGTTTGAAAGGGGTAAAAAACATTACTAGAAAGAACCTAAATAGTAAAAACTTATTTCAGAAGTGAGGCAAACTATTCACTCTTTTCTTGTACTAAACTTTGATAAATTTGTTTAAAATACTTAACATTTCTACTCTATTTTAGATCTATTAAGTATCTATATTCAATATTTTAGAGTCTAAGAAGATAAAAAGACTTTGTCAATTACTTACATACATTACTATAACGACCTTATTCATAGACAGTTTTAAAACCTATTTTAGTTATAGAATGTTTTGTCCCTCTCCAAAGACTTTTGAATTCAGTTAGAACGGAGAAGACGAAATATTCGATAGCTAAATTAGGTTTTAAAATAATCTATGATTATAGCCGTAAGTCGTAAACTTTCCACCGAATATTTGAATCACGAATGCTAATAAAACGGACCTTTAATTATCATAAACACAGAACAAACGATAATTAGATATGCAATAAATATGTATTAACTTGTTTGCGGCACAAATCACCTACATAGTTACAAATGCTCGGCGCCTGACAGCGCATGCTAGCAATGTTTACGTTTAGACCAACTTTATGTTTCGCGTCAGGCGCTTGGTTTATGGATTTTGTGGGCTTATTTAATTGTTGGTAATAAGTACGTGGTGGCAGCAAGGGCGGATCCAGCTTCCAAGTCAGGGGGGAGTCATATAGTTCAAGTCAGAACACTAAAAGTACTCGAAATCGATTACAATTATACATTTAAAAGTGATCAAAAAAGTTTGTTAGGTATATCTGTGTTTAGTGAATATTATGTTTACGGTTTTTTTTAAATGAAAATCAACGAAATGTAAAGTCCGCTAACACGCACTAGACTAGCGTGGTGGACCATGACTCAATCGGAAAGACAAATGTTTATTAAACTAAAGAGTCACGGACATATTCATACAGATTTAAAAACTATTTTAGTTATCGAATGTTTTGTCCCTTTCGAACGACTTTAGAATTCAATTTGAGTGAAGAAGACAAAACATTCGATAGGTAAGTAGCTTTTAAATCTGTCTTTGAATAAGGCTGTCGTTAGATACCCATAATACTAAATACATTATTTGTATTGTAGTATAGTGTCAGAACTAAACTATTACTAAACTTATGTAATTAAACACTAAATCGAAATGTTTCATGAAAATAAACAAACTAAGCCGAAACTATTTGTTCAGCATTGTGTTTCAGTGTGGGCAATTCATTTAGGATTAATTCAAACCAAATCTGTTTCGCTGTGTCGCTATATTGTTCGCTGTCGACTAACCAATTCCGGCAAATTAAAACAATACGTATTTGGAAAATGGGATTGTAGGTTAATTATTGTTTTAATTAATCTTTTATAGTAAAATTCATGAATGCTGTGTATTTAAAATAAATAAATACACCCAACAGTCACATACATAGTCCTGACCCGACTTAAGATCGAGTCTTGTGTCGTGGGTAGCAGAAACTACGAGAGACTTTTCGGTCTCACAAATACCCAGACCTAAACATTATATTAGGTTCACACAAACATTTGTCTCGGTGCGGGGATCGAACCCGCGGCCTCTCGTTTCACAGCCGGCGTCTAACCAACTACGCCACGGACGCTGTTATTATGCCGGCGCAGTCAAAACCCGATGTACGAAGTGTTAACCTATAAAATGTAGTGAATTTTCCATCCTGAGTAAGGATAAATAAAGTGAATTGTTCGATCCGACTAAATTTGAAACCGGAACCTCAAAGTTTGAAATCATAAAAACCACTGTAGATACTATAGTGGCGTTTTACACAGAATGCAGTTTGTTTTTCCCGAGGTAAACTTTCTATTTTCCGAGACGAATTCGAAGTTTGTAACAGCTAACATCGAAAATGCACCGAGCCAGCTTTTCTGTTTTCGAAGACGTTTCTCTCTCAGCTCGATCGATTTTCATATTCCGATATTTTCTTTGCGTTTCAAATCTGTCTGGTCTCTATAGAAATCAGAAACTATCACAGTTTCTGACTGGCACCGCGGAAACCGCAGATGTGAATCTTAGCGGTTTTCTTAACATGTTTGGCATACATTGCTGCTTGCGATTTTTTAGAAAATATGTATTTGAAGGCATGAATTACACATTGTTGTCATTTTTGCATATACCTATATTTTTTTGCTACTTTGTTTGGTGGGCTTAAAATAAAAATATATGTTTAAATAAACTTAGGGCCTCGTTCACCATCTTCAAGTAAATCGTTGATTAGGCTAATCATCAGTAAAAGTCATCCGTAACATCATGTGTCGATTTCACCATGCTCCAGTAATACTAATCCTATGATAACATTAATAAGTAACTTACTGGCTGCATCGTCTGCCGATTAGCGTATTTACTTAATGGTTATAATAAGGTTAAAATCTCAACCTCCTTTTTCTTTTTTAAGAAAATAACACGTTGACACTTTAGAGGGAGGCAGGGCGAGGAACATTTGACGCAATATTGAACGAATGATTCGTTCAATTTCTTATGTCATTCACATAACCAGCACTTTACTTTATTTTCACTTGTGAAATCGACGGAAGATACTCTGCACATTTGCTTGTCAAATAACGTCAATCAAAAAGTAAGTAATCAACGGTTTACTTAAAGATGGTGAACGAGGCCCTTAAGCTTATAAATAATAATCATTAATTAGCCAATAAAAAAAAAATTAATCTAAGTTGGTGAGTTGTTACCGCCACATGTATGTGATTATTACGATCACTTCTTATAAACATTTCTCTCTTCATTCATCAGCAAGTATTATTCTTTTTCGGATTTCTCTCTCTCTTTTTTAAATGCACATCGGAAATATATTTTTTGTGTTATTTTTCTATTCATTATACCAGCAACGTACACTATACAATTTTAAACTTCCATCCCCGAACACCATCCCGGTGAAACTACTAAAAGTTACAGTCTTCAATTGAGCCAACGCCGGAGTTCCGAATTTCCGCAAGTTTTTCTAGATTTCGTCCGCGCTTTGAAATCAAATTCATGATCCCGCCACTAGTATAGATTGCGAATCGCGAGACTGACTTTCATATAAAAACAGAATTGTTTGTTTCTTGGTGTTATTTTTGAAATTACGAGTTGGTTATATTAGCTATGGATGTAATTTTGTAGACTAAATTAAGAGCATTGACATACATACATACATAAACTCACGCCTTTATCCCTGTAAGGGTAGACAGAGGCGCCACCAGGACACCCACATTTCGCCTTGTATGTTCCGTCCCACGATGTGATAGGGGGCGAGCCTATCGCTATATCGGGCACAAATTCCCGCCGACTCCGGGCTGATAATGAATAGAAAAATCCAATATCACTTTGCCTGACCCGGAACTCGAACCCGAGACCTCAGTTTTCTAGTCGTACCGTAGTAGAACTACGCCACCGAGGCAGTTATTAGCATGGATATATAATATTGTAGACTAAATTAAGAACATTTCGTTGTTTATAAGTACTAATACGACCAAACGACTATAATGTATTTATATGGGGTTACAGTTCAGTCCACATACAGTTTACCACATAATGATGGTGGGCTGGTTGTATCCGAAAATGTTTATAATAAACAATAATAAATAAATACACCCAACAGTCACATACATAGACCCCACACTAAGATCGAGTCTTGTGTCGTGGGTATCAGGAACTACGAGAGACTTTTCGGTCTCATAAACACCCAGACCCGAAACAAATACTTGTGGTTCTCACAAACATTTGTCTCGGTGCGGGGATCGAACCCACGGCCTCTAGTTTCACAGGCGGCGTCTAACCAACTGCGCCACGGAGGCTATCGATGTTTATGATATTATAGTGACACAATTTATTTACATCATGCGTTTACAATTTATTCTGTGGTCAGTTATAAGGCTGGCATGATTGTATCGACCATGGAGAGACAAGCAATTTTCTCTTATTGACACTTTGTTTATATTACAGTAGACTTACCATAAGGTGATTATAGTCTTTCTCGTGCCAAAAAATCTATTATCTAAGTGTATTAATTCAATTTATTGTCTTTCTTAATATAATATGAACAAATGCAAAGACATCTACTCTAAATGTGGAACTTTATTACCAAACCCTATACTCAAATAGACAATACCTCATGAATAATTGATGTTCGAATATTTGGACGCAAATATTAAATGATTGCGTTTCCAATGCATCGCGTTTGTATTGCTAATAAACATATAATAGCGTTGTTATTCAGCTAGTTAAATGATGACAAATATTTGATTTTCGCCTCGTTTATTCTATTGGATATTAATTAACATATGTACATACATGAAGTGACTCCTTTTCCCAGAAGGGGTAGGCAAAGGGGCTAGTAATACACCCATGTTTTGCCCTGTGAGTTCCGTCCCATGATGTGTTATGGGGCGAGCCTATCGCCATATCGGGCAAAAATTCCAGACTCCGGGCTGATAATGAATAGATAAATCTAATATCACTTTGCCCGATCAACAATCCAAAAGTGCAAACGTCTAAGCAACGATTCATTTCCGTTTCAATTACTATGGTGGTAGGTCTCCCATATGTGAGAGGCCGCCTGGGTAGGTACCATAGCAATGTTTATTTCTCCCGCCAAACAGCAGTATAAATGCACTGTTGTGTTCCGGTTTGAAGGAATTTGTAGCCCGAGTAATTACCGGACATAATGAGACTTAACATCTTACAACATCAACTTTATGGACAAGTCATTCTTCGTACAAGCTGTTCGATTGTGGAACTCACTTCCAGATGTCGTAAGACGGGCTCGAACACTATCGTCATTCAAATCACAAGTCAAGGAGCACTATCTCTCTCTGAACTCACATATTGCTGTGCTTTTACTATTCCATCAACATTTATTATGTATATATCTATATATATTTAATATTATATGTATATATGTATGTAATTTGTATGTTTGTTGTATGAGTTTATATTTGTGTTTTATTTTATTGTTATTTATCTATTTATATTTATGTCAGACTGCCCTTTCTCTCTCCTTTCTTCTATGTCCATCATAAGGTTGCCTGGAAGAGATTGCCTTGTGCAATAAGGCTGCCGATTGTAGTTATTGTTAAATTTTGTTATAATCTCTGTTTGTTTTTCCTGGTGTACAATAAATAATATATAAATATAAATAAATAAATAAACATCTTATGTCTCAGGATGGCGAGCACAGTGGAATGCGAAGCATTGCTTTATAATTCATGGTGTTGTTTGGTTTTGCTACTATCCATAAGCAGTCGTAACACTTACCATCAGGCGAATGGTATGCTCGTCTCGCCATTCTCTGCAAAAAAAATTGTGATTTTTTTAATTTTCTTTAAAAGATTGTAGAAATATCCTCGAAAGTTTTGAATTTTTACAAAAAATAGTGCGCTTTAAGCCTTTAGTTACTTTCTTTAAAAAATAATAGTTTTCATATGTGAAAGAACTATCTTTTTTGATCATGATATTATAATTCGAGTAAATGACAAATAAACTTATTCTTTACTAAATAAGTTTGAGAAATATAAAGATAATGCTCTGTTGGTATTTATGTCAATTTCAAACTTGGCTATCGCTTGTTCATTATTAAACATTTTTTAATAAATGTTTTTGCGATGTGGAACATGCCTGCTTATTATTGGATAACACTTCTTACAAAAAATGCCTTAAGGCAATATTGCTATTAAAATACTGCAAGGAGTTAATCTTGTAAGCAGAAGTATTACATAATTTTATTTTTTATATAGCCGTCGCTAGTTTTTTCTAGGAAGCGAACCCGTTAAACAACGTTCAGAAGATCACACCAGAGGTCGCAGATTCGAACTGTGGATGATCATTTGACTTTTATTATTAAAAACATAATGTTGTACCTACATAATGTATAACATAGATATATAAAAAAATCATTGTATTATTTAGTACGATACCGAAAGTGAGGAAACTTGCATATCATAGCGATTTGTAAAAAAATATATGGTATGTAAAGTCCGCCATCCCGTGGCCAGCGTGGTGGACTATATGGCCTAACCCCTCTCAATGGTACATATATGGGCTGATACAGATACATATCGTTTCAATCAGGCCGGCAAAATTGTCTCAACCAGCTAGAAATAAACGTATATACTCTATTTGCATTTACCATGTCAGAATAAAAAATAAAAGGAACTACTGAAAAGGGTTCATAGAGTAAATAAACGCTCTGATGAATAGACAAACATCTGTAATTCTGTTTTTCCTGCTCGTTGGTAATCTGGACACGTAGGCGCCCTTTGACCTCCAGCCCTTTATTAAATGTTCCGTTTTACTGGGATTTTCCCATATGGGTTATTCTGGTATTATAGACTAAAATGCACCAGATGGTGGGTAAGTGGGGTAAAGTTTAAATACATAGTGGAGTAAGATGCATGGCCTGAAAGTTGACCCGGCGAAAACTCAAGTTATTGTTGTTGGCAGCTCCAGGATGGTTTCCAAAATAGATACCAATCTGATACCTTGCTTGGTATTTGATGGATGCATTATCCCTTATAGTGGCAGGGTTAAGAACTTGGGCTTAATTTTTGACAAAACCTTATCCTGGGGCCCCCAACTTCAAGAACTCAGCCGCAAATTATTTGCAGCTACGGGGTCTTTAAGAAGACTACGGAACTTTTTACCAATTCCCACGAAAGTTGCGCTTGTTCAGTCTCTTCTTCTTCCTCTCCTTGATTATGCTGATGCTAGCTATCTCGATCTCACCGAAGCCCAATTTGAAAAGCTTGAGCGACTTCAAATTTTTTGTATCCGGTTTATATTTGGACTTTGCAAATATGACCATGTTTCTGAATTTCGTACAAAGCTCAAGTGGCTATCAATACGCCTTCGCCGAAATACTCGTATTCTATCCCTCCTATATACTATTTACATACTTATTTATATACTTTTTCATCCCACTACTCCCCGTTACCTTAAAGAGCGTTTTACTTTCCTTAGCAGCACACATGCACGATCTCTTAGATCCTCAGAGAATTTGGTATTAGCAATTCCCGAGCATAGCAGTACTTTCCTCAGCAAATCGTTTTCGGTCCATGCTGCCCGCTTGTGGAACGAACTGCCACTCTCAATAAGATTAGCCAAATCCCTTCCCATCTTCAAAAAGCTCCTTAGATCACATTACTTGTCACTTTAAATTTATTATTATTTTCACGTTTTCCCCTTAAATAATATTTTATATATCGTATTGTAGTTTATGTAGTGTATTATATTTTTATTTTATGTAGTCTAAGTATAATCAATGAAAATATGTGTTTGCATTCCTCATATTTTGAATTCTTTTTTTTTTTTTTTTGTTTACTTTTGTCATTATTCTTTGCCTATGTTGTGACCACCCTCTTCTTCCTAATTTCTTATCAAATCAGTCCATCTAATGGTTGTCTGGAAGAAATCGCTGTAAGCGATAAGACCGCCGATTGTCACCTTTATTTAAATTAGTTTTAATTCTTTTTTTTTTTTTTTGTGTGTATGTGGTGTACAATAAAGAATTTATAAATAAATAAATAAATAGTGTATTTTTTATACAATGTCTGGAAAACGTCGGACAGATCGCCTGATGGTAAGTTATCACTGCCGCCCATGAATATTTTGGGTCATAGATATGTTGCCGGCCCACTAATTTGGGAGGGGAGCGGGAAGAAAAAAGAAAGGGAAGGGATATTGGGCATCCGGCAATCTCACACACAAAACGAAATGCGACAGGAAAATTGTCACTTTACGTCGATCTCCTGTGGAACAGTGATTGACTCTAGCACTATTAAAAAAAAAAATCTTCATTTTTTAGTTTAAAATATTGAATTGTCATCGGTCCTTAATAAGAATGCCAAATTTGGAGTTATTCCGACGTTTTGAAGGGGATCAAAATCATGTTCAAAGATTCCGTTACATACTAACATATATACATATGTACGTCTGAAGCTAATAAAAGCGTATTAAAAAATTAACTCTGTTGTCAAGAGATGCTTAATTCGCGCCAGTACACTGAATTCTATGGCTTGCTCTTTTGGCTCGTTTTTTTTAATTCTGGGCCGACAAAGATATTGAAATACATTCGACGGCAAGTACAGTAGAGTATAGTTATTGTGCCTAGTATGGCGATAGGCTTCGTGCCACATATTAGGACATAATAGTGAGTGAATCTAGAACCTCTGCTTCACTTCATCCCTCTTGATGTTACGTATCTAAAATCTGTTTGACTCAAATAGACTCACGGCCAACTCTCCCCACATTTTGATTAGGTAGAGTTTCCAAAGTGAAAACTCACTGAAAGCGGAATTGAAAAGTTATATCATCGACGTTACCGTAAACCGGAAGTCGTTAATACCGGCTCACTCGCGCATGAATAATAAAACGTTGTTCGCAACTTCCGGTAGAGCGTGTACGTCGTAAATTTGATTATCAGTCTGTCTTATCTCTTGGATGTTTGTATAGTCTACCTTGTAGAGCTTCTTTGAATGTTCCTGTAAGGAATGGTACAGACGTTTTATGGCGTACGTAAATTCATGCCTTTATCTTTAGATGAGGTGAGCAGGCTTTTCACTGGAATATTAATTTGTTGCTGCAACGCTAGGAATAAATTAAGTTAAATAAATACACCCAACAGTCACATACATAGTCCTGACCCCACACTAAGATCGAGTCTTGTGTCGTGGGTATCAAGAACTACGAGAGACTTTTCGGTCTCACAAACACCCAGACCCGAAACAAATACTTGTGGTTCTCACAAACATTTGTCTCGGTGCGGGGATCGAACCCGCGGCCTCTCGTTTCACAGGCGGCGTCTAACCAACTGCGCCACGGAGGCTGTGAAAATGTGAATGTGAAATGAAAAAATTATAATAAAAAATGTATACCCGAATAGTTATTTTCTTTATACCTCGAATAGAACTAAAAATAAATATTTTTATAATAAGGAACTTCGTTTCTATCCGGTGTCCCACGACACCACACGGTTCTTTCCCTTAATACTAATGTCTTAAAAATCACGTCTCATCGTTTCTGCATACAAAACACATGCCATATGTATCTGTAACAATAAGTTGTGAACACGTGACGCCGCGCGGTGGCGAGCCGACGCATATCAATACAAAATATTTTACATACGATTTGTGGTTGTTAGAATATTATTTTTGTATAAATCTGTACTTTTTGTGTTTTGACGATAAGTTCGCCTCCTGTTACATCGTGGAACGGAAAATACAAGGCGAAATGTGGGTGTGCTGGTTGCACCTCTGCCTACCCCTTCTAGGAAAAAGGCGTGAGTTTATGTATGTATGTATGTATAAACTTACTAACTACAATCGACTTAATTATCTCAAATTCCATCAGAACCACATTCCCCAGCAAACCTTTGCTCAACCGAATTGAGATCATAAATACAAATGGAAAAGCGATTTTGGTATTAAACATCTCTATCAAGACTCTACATGATCAATATATTTGCTCTACCACATTTGAGGTTCCCGGGCGTCCCGTTTCTCGGATCCCGGCTCAAATCCCCCGGGAACATAACCATTACGGGAGCAAACAGTCGCGGGCTCCCGACTCTACATGTGAAACTGAATTTACATATTACTGGTGTGTGTTAGTTTCGACTCTGAGTTAGTGTTTATTTATTGGATAGCTGTATAAGTTATTGGGGATTGCTGTAAATATATTGTTTTATTGGTTATAAACGATGAAATTCTCGGTTATTATATCTACATAAACTTACGCCTTTTTCCCAGAAAGGGTAGAAAAAGGCGTGAGTTAATGTATGTCAACGTAAAATATGATAACTCGTGTGCCTTGTGATGTTATTACACCTTCAAACATCAAACCCCAAATATCTTTATCATTACTGTCCGTCACGCAAGATTTATGAGACATATCAAAAGTGCGATAGTGCGGAATCCGCGAAACCCGCTACCTTTCCCCCTCCCCGTTCTACCCTTGGTGGGTAGATGCAAAAACTTGTCAAGTAAATCACTTGGCTATCGGTCGGCACCCGTGTCAAGGTGCCCCTTGGAGATTAGCGGAGGTTATGCTGGTTAACGACGCGATAACGATTATAAAATTGTCGTTTGAAAATTGAGTTAGTAAAAATTACGCGAATTTTGTGTATTAATTGTTTTCCAGCTAGGTATATCTTTCTTGTACGCTTAAGGAATACATGGATTTCATATTTTTTTCAATTTTGTCAAGGATCAAATTGGAAAAACTGCAGTCAAAGACTTACGTAACGGCACACTACAGACAATTGGTTATAGGCACTGCCTATTCCTGAATGACTTGACTTTAACTAATGCGCTGTAAGATACCTTTCATTAACTTTCACAAATGTAGGTTAAGGGCAAATAACAAAATTAAAAAAAAACATTCCGACGCTTTGAGAATCTCCTATTTTTTTGAAGTCGGTTAATGAAGTATAAATACAGTATACACCCAACGCATAACTTTTCATCACGAAATAGTTGACAGACTCACGAACACATTTCGTCTCGGTGCGGACATCGAACTCATGGCCCCTCTTTCAGTGTCAGCTGTTTTGTCCAACTGCGCACCAGAAATTGTCAAAAAAAAGATTCATACGTATAATAACGAGTTCATAACGTTATAATATCGTCCCTCAGTATACCTGCTCCTCCAGACACGTCCATTTGATTTATATCGACAGGTGGGCCGTATATTCAGGAATCCAGCTGATATAGAACTCATCTGTGACGTAATAACAGCAGTGAAGGCAGGTTTTCCCGGAAAAAGATATTTTAATTTTCAGATACATTATAGAGAGTATTTTGAGACAGTATTTATAAAGAAAATAGCACTATTTTCACAGATTTAATAATGTGTTGCTAGGAAAAACGTGAATGTAATAGAACGATAGTCAGATTTCAATCAATTCGTAATATTTCGATTTCATATTAAGGTTTGAAATATTATATAGGTCTTCGGTGCCGTAGTTGTATTACGGTAGGGTAACAAAGCTGAGGTTTCGGGTTCGAGTCCTGGGTCGGGCAAAGTGATATTAGATTTTTCCATTTATTATCAGTCCGGAGTCAGGAATTTGTGCCCGATATGGCGATAGGCTCGCCCCCTATCACATCGTGGGACGGAACATACAAGGCGAAATGTGGGCGTCCTGGTGGCACGTCTGCCTACCCTTTCGGGGATAAAGGCGTGAGTTTATGTATGTATGTATGTTATATGGGCTTGTGTAGTAAAATAAATAATAAGCCACAGACACGATTAAATCTGTTACAAAAAGTAATAATTTTAATCAAATGTTACTTTTGATGAAAACATCAATCATTACAATTATAACTCTTGATAAATTGCTATTCAATCTACTTACACCCATATTCTAAGACGTTTTCTCGACTCCACTTGACGTTACTAGAGGAAATCCGTATTCTTAGTAGAGAAAAATCTCCTCCACTCAACGTCACTCAAAAAATTTCCTGTCTCGAGGAAAGGAATCAACTGTCAAAGTCAAGGTACGTCGCGACCTACCTTAAGGAAGAAATAAAAGAAATAATCCTACTTTAAAATTGTAATTTAAAAGAGAGAAATAAAGTTTACCTTTTAAAATTCTTAAATACCTAAATATGCCAACAATTTTTTCAGGTGGGTGCCTCTACACGATTTACACGTTTTCCTAGTGAATGATATAAACATTACTCTTTATTTCATTTAATAAAAGATTTTTGGTTTGGAAACAGTGTTTATTATTATAAACAAGTTATTAAAGATTTCCAACAGTTCCTGTAATACTTGTACGATACTCCGTACGAATATCAAGAACGACGATTCATCCATAAGAATATCCTTCGAAATTTCCGTGTTGGATGGTATGACCCTCCTCCTGCCTGCATGCGTTTTTTTCTCCGACTCACTAAATATTTGTCTTCCAGTCACAATCCCGAAGATTTTGAGTTCAATAATTATATATTATTTTATGTAAACACTGTGACATGACATTTGACTGTCACTTTTCAAGGGATCATAGACTATTTTCAAATATTTTTTGTTAAATCTCTACTTTATCTATACATCAATGATGTAATTGATGACGTTTTTCCTTGACTCAACCTCACTCGAGGAACCTTTAGTAAAGGTATATTTTTAACTAAGCATACCATTTTCGAGGATCCCTCCAATTCGTTTGTAAAGTCACCTCGACTAAGATAAGGTTGAGGAAGATTGGAGGAAACGTCTTAGAATACGGGTGTTAGATACAATCAAGTACCGCCATTCACGAGAAACGTTTGATATAAAAAGTAAGCCAAGAATAGGCATTTCGTTTTAAATCTAATCTAAACGATTAAAAATACAGTCCGAATTGATTATAACTCTACATTCTAAAAAGTAGAGTCGGCTCTTACCTAAGCGTATATAGAACATTACTAACACCCATATTCTAAGACGTTTTCTCGACTCCACTTGACGTTACTAGAGGAAATCCGTATTCTTAGTAGAAAAAAATCTCCTCCACTCAACGTCACTCAAAAAATTTCCTGTCACGAGGAAAGGAATCAACTGTCAAACTCAAGGTACGTCGCGACCTACCTTAAGGAAGAAATAAAAGAAATAATCCTACTTTAAAATTGTAATTTAAAAGAGAGAAATAAAGTTTACCTTTTAAAATTCTTAAATAACTAAATATGCCCACAATTTTTTGAGGTGGGTGCCTCTACAAGATTTACACGTTTTCCCAGTGAATGATACAAACATTACTCTTTATTTCATTTAATCAAAGATTTTTGGTTTGGAAACAGTGTTTATTATTTTAAACGAGTTATTAAAGATTTCCAGCAGTTCCTGTAATACTTGTACGATACTCCGTACGAATATCCCGAACGACGATTCATCCATAAGAATATCCTTCGAAATTTCCGGGTTGGATGGTATGACCCTCCTCCTGTCTGCATGCGTTTTTTTCTCCGACTCACTAAATATTTGTCTTCCAGTCACAATCCCGAAGATTTTGAGGTCAATAATTATATATTATTCTATGTAAACACTCTGACATGACATTTGACTGTCACTTTTCAAGTGATCATAGACTATTTTCAAAGGTTTTTTGTTAAATCTCTACTTTATCTATACATCAGTGACGTAATTAATGACGTTTTTCCTTTACTCAACCTCACTCCAGGAACCTTTAGTAAAGGTATATTTTTAACTAAGCATACCATTTTCGAGGGTCCCTCCAATTCATTTGTAAAGTCACCTCGACTAAGATAAGGTTGAGGAAGATTGGAGGACACGTCTTAGAATACGGGTGTAATACGTCCAATGGCAGATCGTTAAAGCTAAAAAGACCTAAAAAGAACACGTAGAGTTAAAAAGCACTCAAAATGTATACTTTGTGAGCGCAGTAAACTCTTCAAGTTACTTGGTTACAAAGGGACCATGTCGTAGGGTATTCCGACGGTTTAGACTATGTAGAGACTAACAAGATGCTCAAAAATCAACCTTAACATAAAATATTTAGAGTATATTTTACGCTGACTGTATCTCGTCGGTGTTAAGTTAGACAATGTATAGAATTCGAATACTGCCGCAAACTATGTTAAAAGTGTAATTTGTAATGAATTTGCGACTTTAAAGCAAAAGTGTAGAGTCCAATTTTGTTAAACAGCTGTAGCGGTGTTATGATAATTACGTCTCAAGTCTCCGTGTCCAACCGAGCTGAAAATTAATCCTATTACACAGGTATTAAGGTTTACAATCCCTTGTACTAGCGGGGATTCTAAACTTAACACCTTTTTATATTGAAACGACTTATCTGCCAAACTGCGTCAATTAAATATAAATGTTGGTTGTTCAGAAATAGGATCGACATTAGAATAAAGGAAAATATAAAGAAGGAAAACCCAAGCATTGAACCATCCGGTATAAAGTTAGTTTAGGGTCAGTAAAAAGACATGGCGACAGTAAAATGGTCGCTTTCAGAGGAAAAAATGCAGCGAGCCGCCATTTGCGGGCAGACGCCGGGTAACAACCTATTTAATGTTTAAAGGAAAATCTAGCGCCGAGGAATTAGGTCTTTTGACTTTGGCATGTTCGTGTATTTTGAGATAGAACCTTTTGCCATAGGCAAGGAAGGTTGCAGTGAATTTTACTGAATAGTTTTTATAAAGACGAGTGTTTAAATGGGTTTCGATGTAGACGAAAACGCTGGAATGATGTCAATGTAGATATTAGAAATGGTGAAGCTACAGTACTAATAGAAGGGTTTGATCAAGGGGTTAACATTGTCTGATAGAAAATATTATTCAAAATATGGAAACACTTATAATTAAACATATTGTAGTCCATTTGTGGGGATAAATGGAAGTTAAAAATTTCAAAAAGGAAATAATGTAAATAATGTGCAATGTACTTGTCTCGACAAGGTATATTTTTTAATTTTATTTTAAATTTGACATTAGAAACCTAACTGTAATATACTTTGCTTGCGTCTCAATTAACTAATTATATTAAAATAAAATACTGTCTTGTAAATAATCTTGTAATTAGAGGTAAACAGGAAAAGGAATGAACAACTAACATAAACATTAAAAAGTTAACTTCAACCCATAGAGTAAAATGTAAACTCTATTAAAAGCATTCTAATAATTTCATGCATACACCACCCTAACAAAGCTTAACAACCTTAAAGACAACCTTACAAGACCTTAATCTTGTAAGACAAGTCTTATTAACCCCGCTATTTAATCCAGAACCTACCCCCGGTTATAAGAATAGCCCCGGTCAGATGTTAGCCGGGAGCGCATCGATTTTGCCGGGAATTGGCGCGCTCCCTCAGGACGTGTTTCGACAGGCATGTCTCGTTTATTACCACGCAAAAAGGATGGACGCGTCGAAATCTGTGTGATAAATGCTACGGGTTTTGGACAAGAGGGTGCTTTGTTTGGGGTGGAAAGTGTGATGGAATTTTTTGTTTGAATGGTGAAAGTTCCTCCAAGTGTCTAATTAATACGCTTTTATTAGCTTCAGACATATGTATGATAGTATGTTAGTATGTTAGTATGGTGTTAGTATGTAACGGAATCTTTGATCATGATTTTGACCCCCTTCAAAACGTCGGATTAACTCGAAATTTGGCATTCTTATTAAGGACCGATGACAATTCAATATTTTAAACAGTTTGACCCGTTATCTTTACTAGGATAATCAGGATTAGCGATTTTTTGAATTGTATCTTCTTCATTTTATGAATATTACGCCAAGGGAAGGATTTCACACACACTCTCTTTCTCTCTCTGCTTCTTCAGCCGCAGGAAGTCCACAACTAAATTTGTACGCTCCCCCCCTTAAGGATCTCCATATCAACCTATTGGAAGTAGTCTGCATCCAGCAACTCCCTGCAACCTTGACCTGGTCGTACGTCCACTTTGTGTAGATGTAAACCTTCACACTCTACAAATACAATACGATATTTTGTTAGTCGTCAGTTATTTCCATTTCTACATACATACATACATAAACGCCTTTATCCCCGAAGGGGTAGGCAAAGGCGCCACCAGAACCCTCACATTTCGCCTTGTATGTTCCGTCCCACGATGTGATAGGGGGCGAGCCATCGCCATATCGGGCACAAATTCCTGACTCCGGACGGATAATGAATAGAAAAATCCAATATCACTTTGCCCAACCCGGGACCCGAAGCCGAGACCTCAGCTTTGTAACTGTACCGTAATACAACTACGCCACCGAGGCAGTCCATTTCTTTAGGGCTATAGCGTGAGCATACGCTGTGGTAGTTAGTATGCAGCTGATATCAATGATTTAGCACCAGGATAGAGTCAGGATACACAGTGACAGTGAGAACGGAGAATCCGCGCAGGTCCCGATGTGACCTCGCCTAGTGTTTGTGTTGGCGTTGTGACACACAGACGCAGAGAATAGACAACACGTTTATTTAATGTTGAGTTTTATGTGGATTTTTTGGAGATATAAATAAAAGCGATATGCAAGCTGGATTCAAATGATTTATTTATTATTTCGATTAGGTGGACATAATTTTGAGCCAAGGCATGAGAAATAACCAGATTTTTCTATGTACTTGTTTAGGCACAAATGCATCATTCTAATACTTTACAAGTTAATGAACTTCACAGGCATTCGACATTTTTGTGAATCTCTAGTATTCATGGTTCTCCACAATATATTGATAGATTATCCAACCAGCACACAAATCAAACCATACAACAGATTAACAGGGTGCCAACACCAACAGCAATAACAGTGATATAGGAATTTGATGAAGTATCACATTCAAATGACAACATTGACATTTCCGTGAATCCATAGCGTTAGATTGCTTATAAAGAATTGGTAGAGCCACGCTGCTGCCAGTCACGACTCAGCATGATTGTGCAGGCTCGTCCGGGCCGGTGCCAATGTCTCACAGGAGATTGACGTGAAGTAACTGCTTTGCTGATGTCGTTCGGTGATTGAGATGCCCAATACAAGGGGTATTCCCATCCTTTTTCCTTCCCGCTCTCTTCATCGGCCAAGATTGCTGGATGCCCAATACAAGGGGTATTCCCATCCTGTTTCCTTCGCGCTCTCCTACCCGGCCGGCAACGCATCCATGATCCAAGCGTTGCGGATGTTCATGTGCGGTGACCACTTACCATCAGATGACCATTTTTGGTCGATTGCTGGAACTATGCAATAAAAATAAAAGTCTACATTTTTTCCTTCAGGTAAACGCCAATAAGCGCTTTAAAATATAAGTCTACATTGTTTCCTTCGCCGATAAGCGGTTTAAAATATAATGAAATGTAAATATACTGACATACCTATAGTTGTTATAAGACTGCAAAGCCCTTGAAAACTATAATTTGGATGTGTCTGTATCAGCCATACGTTCTGCAGGGCTTCTTAAAATCCTTGAATGTGTAAATAAATAATTTCGTCAACGAAGCTCAAGCAACCCAGACACATCACACAAGTATGAGGCGTAAATCCGGCCGTAAATTTGTATAGCCGGTGATTTAGCGCCGGCCAGATCTGTGACGTCTACTTACTATGATATACTGCGGAGGGACACGTTTTATTCCGGGACTGGTGTCTGCCGGTGTTAGGGATTTTGAAGTGTAGGCTTTTGACGTGATGAGTAAAACCGGACTTGTACTGTGGTGGTCGGGTGTGTATGAGATTTTGGTTTGGAGACTATTGTATGTGACTGGCTCGATGGCGCAGTTGTTGTTCGGTACGAATACAAAGTTGAAGTCTCGGGTTCGAATCCCGGGTCAAGCAAAGTGATATTGAATTATTATATTCATTGTCAGAAATACAGCCCGTTGTCAGAAATTTGTGCCAAATATGACGATAGGCTCGCCCCTATCACATCGTGTGACAATGCCGTATGCGATGTGCGATTTCACTCATGAGTTTGCACGAAAATCAAGAAATGTCTTTCGTGTGATCGCAGTATACATATTACTAGAAAAACATTTTGGGTGCGTTATACCGGGTATATTAAGATTGCGACCGAAACCAAGCCAGGTGGTAGTTTCAGTGGTTATAGACTAAATTCAACTAAAAATATCACAAAATAAGCTACAGGTTTTTTGTTTTTTTTTAAACATCGTCTTGTTTGGGTGGTAAAAACCTAGTTTTTGCGAAAATTAAAATTTAAACCCTTACGGACAATTGCGTCTTTACAAAAAAAGGGGTGTATATAATTATTTAAGCAAAACTAAAATATAAGTAAAAAAATTACAAAAAAAAATTGAAGATCTTTTTTGCGAATTTTTTAATTGCTTTGTGTCTGAAGTCACTAATACTACCACCTGGATTCGTTTTCGGACGCAGTTAGAAATACCCCGTATTTTCCCGTCACAAGCCCAAAGCCTTATATCCAGGTTCGATTCTCAACCCAACAATTTACTGCCGGTCCTTCCCCCCGTGAGTAGTGTGGCACGCGCGTGATGTTTGATAAAAGGAACTTTATTAAGAAGTTGGTTTATTTGGCGAACGTGCGGCGCCGGGCAGGACCCACTAGTCTCCTTATCTGCCAGGAGCTGTGTTTGTTATTGTTCGATGAAGAAAGGATTATTTTTGTAATCAGTACTCCATAGGTATTCGGTTTAGGAATAAGAACCCATAGATTCGAATCCCACTGCAACTCCTGTCATCCAGGATCAACAGTAGCACACAAAGAATTGGCACCGAGCTCCGAAGTTTGGCGAGTCTCGTAGGGACCATAGCTATAATAATATTATAATCCTTTCCTGATACTATTGAATAATTTGAAATAATAATACGTAACATAAATAAAATAGGTATAATTTCATATCCCTATTACTCATTTATTATTTACCAAAAACTAACTCCCAACTAAAAAAAACAATTAATTTCAAAACTTAACTTACCATTTTGCCCCGAGTGTGAGGGAGATAGCGCACTAAGTAAGACAAGGACACAACATCTGAAGGGGTGACAATGAGACATGACAAAAAGGTAATTAATCACGAGACTGCATGTGGCGGACATTATGATCGGAATGTCTCTTACTGGCGTGACGTGTGGGTAGTGTGGGGTAGGCAAACAATTAGGGGACACTGGGATTTTAACATTACAAATGTTTGCAGTAATTTAGTGTATTGTATTTTAATCGTTATTTAGGTCCAGGATCTGTAAGTATGGCCAGGAACTCTATGGCTTTAGGCTTGAGTTATAAGAGGATAATTTCATTCCTACGGATTGACATATCATATATTAACTCATTAGTTCAGCAAAAATGTAGACTTCATAGTAACATAGGTTTTTGAGGTTTTTTATTCTAGGATTTCATAGGGGACGAGCCTATCACCATATTACGACGAGCTTATATTCCAGTCTCAGGCATATAATATGAGACTTTTCAACACACAGTGCGGTGCTTGGCCTGGGAATCGAAATCAGCACTCATGGTTCCTAGATAATATTTACAATGAAGTGAACGTAAAATATTGAAAAAAAAATCAAGTTTTATTACCGTTCAAAAATCGTACATTTTCTTCCTAGCACACAAAAACCGATATCAATAAAATTTTATCTTCATACAAACGTTCAGTAATAGGTGCGTCTACCCTCAATATTATAAAAGTGAAGTGTTTTGCGCCGCCCACGGTCGCGAGTTTACAAAGGGCGGCCAACACACTGGGGAAATATTAAGCTATTTCCATTTCCATTCGGGAAATTTTCAAGATTTTCCGTTTAGATTTTTGCTGTGACCTTGGATTTTCGATTGAGTTTTGGTTACACATAGCTGTGTATTGGCTAGACTTTTATTGTTAGAAATACAGTATGTTATAGTTTATATTTATTGGCAAGAAACAGTGAGTAAATTAGCATGTCTAGTATATGCAGTACAATCGAAATAACATGGTGTTGCTTTACTTCTGTCCATGAGCGATACGCTTACCATCAGGCGAACGGCATGCTCTTCTCGCCATTCATCGCAATACAAAAAAAAACCACTATGATTAAAACTGTATTTTTAATTAAAATATAAATCTATAAAGTAAATTACTCAATTTACAAAGGAACATAGAGATAATCAAAAAATAACCTAATATAAGCATTAATTAAGGTTAAAAAATCAACCTAGTTAAAAATGAACGTAATACATATAAAATACCCTAGTTTTATTACTAAGATATAAAGTTTAGTTGCTATATAAAGATCCATATTATGGTTCCATAAATCGCTGGGTCCAAGAATAGCCGAGCGTCGCATAATCCGGGCTGCAAAAACAAGTAATTACTCTAATGCTTAATTACCCAAAAAACTGGCTGGAGCTATTATAACGCACTTTAGTGGGAAAAATCTGCATTTAATTGTTATTATTAGGATTTATTTGCTTCTTAATTCTTTGGATTTCGAGCCGCCATTAAACCAGGGAATTACTTGGGTGGTTTAAGATTTCGTATGAATTTTCTGTGGATTTCAGAGATTAAGTTTATGGTCGGTGTAAATAAGCGGGTTTAGTGACGGAAAATAACTATGTACTTTTGTGAAAACTACAGAAATCTAGGCAAATATTCATAGAAAGCATTGGCGGTCTTTTAAGAAAAATTAAAAATGGAAGGGAAATTTATACTGGGTTATTTTTCTAATAGCCCAGTATAAATCGACGGAATTTATGGAACTCTCGATTAACACGTGGTGGAAAGTATGTAGACGAAATAAGTTATTTATTTTCATTTGATTATATCCTTATCAATGTTCAAATTAAACTCAACATCTGCTACAAGCACGGTCGCAGGACGCGCGCGCGTGGTTGTGTGTGTTTATCAATGGACTTTTTATGTTCGTGCTTATTGTAAGTATTTTGTTTAGAGAGGATACGAATTAAGGAATATATTGAAGAAACAATTGCTAATTTTACAAATGGACATGATGATTTCAAACCGCCTGTTGAAATTTGAATCTAAATAACCCCGTATAGTAGAATTTTAAATAAATTTATGATCATAGAATGAAACTAAACGCCACTTAACTTGTAGAGCTACTTAATATTTTTGTGAGACATTGTACTGCAGTCAAATCGGATTTATACTATCTAAAACGACAACAATAATATAATTTGGATAAATAAACGAGTGCTCGGAGTATCGAAGGTCCGTTGTCAGTGGCAGGGCTCTTTCATAGCGCAGTCGATATTTTAGGGCCGCGCCGACGAGTGCTTCTGACGGGAGAGGGTCGGGCGTGGGTTGTAGCGGGGAGGATAGAATATTAGGGAGAGAGATTTTATGTATGGATGTGGAGTAACTTTGAGTGCTGTGATAAAGTATTTTTTTAAATTAAGATACAAACAAATATAAAAGTTTATGCATAGGTCCCACGAAGCCGTATTTTGGTTTGACCATGGAATCTTGTTTGAGTGTGAGTCTCACTTAAACTTATACATAAAATAAAAATTAAACAATAACACAAAAAACTTAAAATAACAAAAAAAAAACTATATAATAAACTAAACAATATTGTACGTATATAGAGTAGGAGTCATTAATAGATGTTTTTTAATTTTCTTTTGAAGCTTGAATGCTTGGACATTCCTGATTACAGGAGGCCGACTGTTAAAAATATATGGTAACCGTTTTTTATACGAGTTCGTATTATATTATGTATACCTATATGTGGTAATAAAGGTTTTTCTGTTTAATTTGTATATAAAAGTGAACAAAATGGTAGGTTAGTGGTTGTCTGGTGATAGATAGATAGATTCATAAGGCTTTGATCTGCTTTGTTTAATTTCACAACCACTAACATACATGCAACTTTAAGAGCACATTGATGCTTACCGGCGAAAGCCCTGCTTGTCATTGTCATTGTGATTAAAAAATACACTCGACGGCTGCCCAGTAACTATTGGCTGTCAATATACAGGAATACAACAGTGCTCACACAGCGCTGCTTTGCGGCAGATATAGACAAAACGATGTAGTGTATTTAATGAATGTAGCGCACAGACCTGCCACCCAATAGTACCGATACAAAACATCTTTCAAAATATAACCTTAAACCAGGGATCGAAAACCGCTATACATTACGGTACCGGTATCGACGATTTCGGTAACCTTTCTGATTTAGGTAACTGTTATGACGGTAACCAATGCAAATTATAAAGGTTACCCTTAAATAAGATTATCGATTTAATACCGGTAACCGGTAACGATGAGTTCGTGATTGGTCGGCGTGCGGCGGTACACACACATACAACACCGCCCGCTTTGACTTATGCCGACGGCACGTGTAAAATAGAGGTAATGCTTATTTCGGTTACCGGTATGATACCGGTAAAATCGGACAAATGTAATAATAATCAGTGGATAAGGGTTATCTTTTAAAATACCGGTTTTTTTTCGGTTGTAACCAAAAATTACTGGTATTTTCGGTAGCGGTTTCGGTCTCTGCCTTAAACCCGCTATCGCCTATGCCCCCGCTGTCACTGACTCCACAACACACAAAAGGGTGCACTTTCTGCATTGTCAGACACACATCAGCCAATTTGAGCGGAACTGCACGTGTGGCGTCCGTCACAGTATTTGCACTATCTGCACCTGATTTGCACCCGTCGAGGGATTTTAGTAATGTCTGACAAAGTCTAGAGAGATGATCAAATTGTGGTATTATGCTACCGGATGTGCACAGGCTGAACTCAAAACACTACACAGTTTTATGAATTATTATACAGGTATTTTCGCCGTGTATGGTAATAGACCTATATAAAACAAACCGAAAGTGTTAACAATTAAGAAATAAAAGAATTCGTACAATTTGTACCCAGTATTAGGACATAGGTAATATGAATATGTATGTAATATTCATATTCTAAGAAATAAAAGAATTCGTACAATTTGTACCCAGTATTAGGACATAGGTAATATGAATATTACATACATATGAGGTAATTTAAATATAACTTTGCCTAAAAAGCCACAAATTTATTTAAGTAAAGTTAATAATGACGAGTCTTACTGGTTAGGACTTACTTGAGGAGACCTACATAATAAACAGCGAAGTTCGCAATTATCGATTCCCAATAATTATATTTTTAAAGCTTTAATCAGTTTGGTTATCAAATGAGCCGGTCAATCCGGCAGCCGTCCAAACCACCAGCCGGCAAAACCGAACAAAAAATCGGCATCATGATATTGCGCGAAAATGTACCGCCAGCGACATTTCGTTAACAAGGTATTTTGTTATTTTATAGAGGCGTGACGCGGTCGTCGGCGCCTGCTGACGTCAGCTGTAATAATGCTGACGTCAGCACTACTTGCCTGCTTCAGAAAATGCTTATCCGCTAGTTTATTTTACGAGTTTATTTATTTTTGTACAGGATTTTGGGGAGAAAATTTTGTTTTATGAATTGATTAATTTGGCGGCCCTTTGATATACGGCTAGATAGTTGTGAACTGAGGTTCAAAGTTCAATACCCAGATGTAGGTAATTTATTTTATGCAAGTTTCAATACTAAATCATGTTCTTCGCCTACAAGAACCTTTTTCCGGTCTATTCAAAATGGCTGGCGTCCAACATTCATTCTGATCTTTAAATTAAACCATTTTACTTTATCGATATTGGACATTTTATCTTTCCCCATCTCTTTCTATATAAGAGACTAACGCTACAAAACATCATTTATAGGTATTCCATGAGCGCCAGTATTTACCATCACGTGAACCGTTTTCAATGTTTAAAAAAATAGCAGAATTAATAAGCAACTACCGCATTGTGCATCCTCAAAAATACGATCTTCACGAAGCTCCAACATCCTAATTAAAAACTACAAACACAATCTACAATTCAAAAAGCAAGATTCATTTTGCAATTCTCGATGCTTCGGCGGCCGTGCCAGCAAATCACGCCGCTCCATCGCTTTTTACGCTTTTTTCGCTTTTCGCAAGCGGACCAGTCACGCTCTTGGACCGGGGCCAGGCAGCGCTTTGCATTAATCAACAATTAGCGCTTTACGGACGGACGGGTTAATTATGCTACATTTATGTGATTTTTATGGAATAATTGGAATACATTTTTATAAATTGGACTGAAAAAGTAACAAATGTATACATACAATGTATACATGCACCTCACCCCTTAAATAAACGGCTTATGCCGTGACTCTAACTATGATAGCTTTTCAGTCTCAAAAACACTGACACCCAAAACAAAAATCGAACCCGTGGCCTTTCGTTTCACAGCCAGCGTCTAACTGTCTTTGTTTTGGCAGTTCGATCTATTCCCATTTATCCTACCACCCTTTCCATTTTATTCTTATTAAATATTCTCTTAATTAAGTATTTTTCACCATCAAAATTAACCAGATATTAGAAAGAATATAAAATAAGCTTCAAGTTAGCTATAAAGTTATAAAGAGTGTGGAAATATAAAACAGAAGCTCGTTAATTTTCTTATAAAAACTCTTTATCTTGTGGCTATCCAGCGTCTACGTCGTAGCAACTAACTACGGCGTAGCGTGTAGCAACGTCTAATTTTTATGTTTAAATAAGGGGTGCGGTACACGAAAGATTTAAATACATTAAAAATCTTTTAATTTATTCATGTCTTTTCATTGCATTTGATAGGTGTGGCAGTATTTATTTCAGTTTTTATGTAATATTCCTTATTTTCTTGTTCTAATTTAACATTATAAGAATCTCTTATCCCAATGCTTAATAAAATGGTTCGATAATATATTTCAGTTATTTACTTTCCTAAATAATAAGGATGTTTTGAATACAAGTGAATCGAATTTAAATTTAACGGAGATTGACGTACGGTGTAAAAAGAAACGATTATTTGAGTTGGCAGGAGACAATCAGAAGGGGCATTGTGAAGAGATTTACATAATTTTGGTCGTTTTAAAATACGTAATAATGGCAGAGAAAAGATTATCGATTCATTGTGTAATGGCATGTACGTGAGCAGTCACTGAGCCGTTAAGGTCTTGGGTTCAATTTCCAGATGAGGTCCTATTTATTTGAGTTATAATCCAATAGATATATTTTTTTCTGAACGAATATTTCTAAGAATAGATAGCATTTAGTACAAAAGATTGTGTCAGAAAACAAAAATACACGAAAAACAAATTGGAGATTGTTTCTTTTACATTCGCAAATAAAACAATAAAGTTTGACAGCGTGCGGGAACCCTGTTGGAACTCTTCGCAGCTTTTGTTAGTGTCAAAACTTGATCGTAGTCTGAATTAAGTTTCTGATGAGTTGTTCTGTAGATGTATCTTCGGAGTTCGTAGCATCGTAGCCACGTAGCGACGTAGCGGCGTAGCGTCTGCGGCGGCCTTACCCTCCCTTGTTTATTACTGGAAACGGGTTTGAACAAGAATTATTTTGTTTTAACTTGAATTGTTATTAGAAAATTAAATATTTACCGAGTTGATGTTTATAAGGAAAGTTCGTGTTTTGAGAATGTTTATACTCAGTTTTTGATGAAAAGCTTAATCATTTTAATGTTTAGTGTTTTTGTGAATATTTTTGCTTGTCCAAAGTAATCCTGATTTTGTAAATCGTTAGTTTTCAGCACAAACAGGAGGCAGTCATGTCAGTGCTTATTTTCATCACATATTAGTAGTTTTCACCAACAGCCATGAATGTTATACAAATCTATCCGTTACAGCCAGCTCAATATATGTACATTTATATCTATCTTCGAATGCAATTACCGAAGCTCTTACTCATCCTTCAAGACATTTTCTATAAGGAAATAATCCATACAATTCCTCATCGCCATCCCCAAAATTCTCTTGATATTAATCTCAAGCACTGGGCGACCTCGGAGGGTCAATAAAACGCAGCAAGTCACTCCTCACTCGAGTGATATACGACGTGTCGGATACACTATACATAATACTGCATGTGTTTTTTTTTATTAAATAAATAAATAGCACCCAACAGTCACATACATATTCCTGACCTCACACTAAGATCGAGTCTTGTGTCTTGGGTATCAGAAACTACGAGAGTCTTTTCGGTCTCACATCCATCCCGTGGTTCTCCATAAAAAATGTCTAAAATGATCACACCGCCATTAATTGTAAGATATTGTTTTAAATATTAAGACTTCTACTATTATTACTATTATTTCAATAAATATTAAAGGTTGGTATTCAAAGATGATTATGTAATGAACCGTCATGGATCTCTTTAGTTGTATGGTAAAAGCAAATTTTTTTTTATTTATTTTATTTGAAGCACCATCAGCACAGTATACATAATAGTGTTATAATAAATGTAACAATTGTTCTTTACAAGCACACGTGCCAATAATAGGCAAACACAACATTTGTATTAACATTAATTATACTCTACAAAATATATGCTTTTCTACAAAACCAAGAAACAAAAAGTATATTAATTAAATACTACAAAAATCATTTTTTTTATATAAACTAGAGTTAATAATGTGGACGGACGACCTGGTGAAGGTTGCAGGAAGTCGCCGGATGGAGGCCGCTTCCAACAGGTCGATGTGGGGATCCATGGAGGAGGCCTATGTTCAGCAGTGGACTTCCTGAGGCTGAAGAGAGAGGGAGGGATAGTTATTAAGCGATAAAAAGACGTACAAAATATTTGTTTCGCATCCATGTATTGTCCTAAAATACCTCGCAGCGCTGAGAATTTATTTGTTTGTTATTAGTTTATCACAGTCGCTTTGCATAGTACTCGTAGAAGATAAATTTATTGTAGCCGCAAAGGTTTGTGACAATATTTTCTGAGATTGTCGGTCATTTTTAAAAATAATGACTATGAATTTGGTATATTACTATCAGAAAATTAATTTGAATATTAATTAACCTTACAATAGGATTCAAATGATCCTGCAAAAAAACACATTTTTATTGAAAAATTGAGATCAAAAGATTCGTTAAAACTTAAAACAATTTTTATTTTTAAAACTTCATGTTCTACCTATCACAATCCCAAAATAACAATCTCCAAGATCCAACTTACCGCACAAAATCAATTTGTCGACAAACGGCATCGAATTACGCGATCGGATATTTCTCCCATCCACAATACATCCGCACTAATATCCGCAGCGGATGCGCGGCGGATACCGTGTTTATAATATCCGCCGATTTATTTTCGGAAAGCATTTTCTCAGCCCCTATCGTGTGCGCTATAAATCAGGGCGGGGCCTGTCTTATTCTGGAGGATGTTATTTTAGTTGGTAGATCGAGGCTGGGATAGAATTGGATAGGATATTTTGCGTATAAGATGTTTTTTAAATTCGTAATTTAGTTATTTTTATTTACCGGTTTTTCTCATAATACTTGTTTTCTAAATGGAATAAGGATTTTTAATATTTTCTGTGACATGTCAAGTCCATCTACTCGCACTAGGTCAGCGTGGTGGACTTATGGCGTCAACCCTTTAAGTTATATAGGAGGTACATGCTTAGAGGGTCGTATATGGACTTTTTTTATTGCAGTGAATGGCGAGACCATCATGCCATTCGCCTGATGGTAAGTGATACGACCGCTCATGGACAGTAGCAAAACCAAACAAAAGCATGAATTACAAAGCAATGCTTGGCATTCCACTGCGCTCGCTATACTGAGACATAAGATGTTAGGTCTCAATATGTTCAGTAGTTACTCTGGCTACAATGTCCTTCAAACCAGAGCACATCAGTGCATTTACACTGCTGTTTGGCGGAAAAAGACATTGCGGTGGTACTTACCCAGGCGACCTCTCACATACGAGAGACCTACCGCCTGTAGTTATAATTAGATTTAACACAACTTTATAGTAACAAGGGTGTAACTAAGAGTGGGTATTCATTAGTTAATTACAGAGCATTGCTGTAATAAAGCTACAGTACCATTCATCTCATATCATCTATCTCACGTATATCTCATCTCTCATCTCGACTACAAGCACTACAATATCACAAAAATACCGTCGAATATCAGGTTTGTTGTTCCATTTTATTCGGTGACTTAGATAGTCCAAGATTCAACAGCTGCTAGGTTATTGGTATTCTCCCGGATTCACCTGTACCCGCGGTAGGAAACCCATCACAGTAACCCACGCAATGTGTTTTAATTTAACTATATATTTCTGTATAGAACCGACACTACCAAGCTAATATAATTGTCTCTCAAAACGATATCTTAACTGCAATACATTTACATTGACTTTATCCTCCCTGTATAAAAACATCAGGTCAATGGCACCTTAGGCAAGGGCCAGGTTAAAAGTACCCTGAACCGACGAGAATGCACGAAGAGATTGATGAAAGTAGACGAAGCAAAGTGGAGATCCGTAGACTCTGTCTACCCCTGTGGGATACAGGCGTGACGTTTATGTAAATATGTATGTATAAAAACATCAAACGAACACTTCTCTTCTCCACAAGCATGTGCATTAATATCACTCGCAGCGGTGCGTCGGTTTCTGGGATGTTACAATAATTATCTTCGCGCCTCGCGTATAGGACTTAAGAGTTTCATTACACCCCCCCCCTCCACCCCTTCCCTTCACCCCCCAGTCACCTAAGCCTCGAAC
Organism: Deilephila porcellus; assembly: GCA_905220455.2. Taxonomy (NCBI): domain Eukaryota; kingdom Metazoa; phylum Arthropoda; class Insecta; order Lepidoptera; family Sphingidae; genus Deilephila; species Deilephila porcellus. The sequence continues at coordinate 250,052 of LR999996.1, read as the reverse complement.
AGCTCGAGGAAAGTGAAAATTGTGTAAATTCACTACCTGAAGACGGTGTGTGGTTGCTCAATTTATGAGAGAGCGGTTGGTATAACATTTTGTATTTATTGTGTAGTCGCCTCATTAGTCAGTACTGTGAGGTGGGAATCGTAGGGTCTTGGGTTTGAATTCCAACCGAAGAATTTACTTGTGAGTAAATTTGTTTAGAACTGGTAATGTAACCGGTTCGATGTGCCAAATCTTATATCGGAAATTACCCTGGCGATATGCGTCATTAACATTTCTGCCTTTCTCTTTGGGGATACATATAGTGGCGCATGTTTTTTTAGAGCTGGCAAACAAGCGAATGGCGCACCTTAAAAGGAGAAGATGGGAAAAGAAAGTGACCCTATTAAAAATGGGTATTGGGTATCCAGGAATCTCACGAACTGAACGATCCTTGTTAACTATTAAGAAGAACTAAATAAATAAATACACCCAACAGTCACTAACATAGTCCTGACCCAACACTAAGATTGAGTCTTGTGTCGTGGGTATCAGGAGCTACGAGAGAATTTTCAGTCTCACAAACACTCAATCTCGAAACAAATACCTGTGGTTCACACAAACATTTGTCTCGGTGCGGGTTTCGAACCCGCGGCCTCTCGTTTCACAACCGGCGTCTAACCAACTGCGCCACGGAGGCTATAGAATAACTAAATACTCAATCCATTTCAAACCGCTGTTCCTTATCACTCGTACCACTTACCTGTGCATTAGCAGCGGTGCGCTTTGATCTGGCGGCGCGACGGCCTTTGATCTTTAAAATAAAATATAAATGATATTAGAACGTGAGGTCGCAACCCACAGGACTCCTGTCGAGTACGTACCCGATATATTTAGGTTAGAAATATTAAAATGTGTTCTAATATTATTAATAGGTGTGGCTTTGGAATGACGGTATTAATATAACATTATTTATTAGTTTTATGTTATGTAGTAAAATTATAAATAAATGAATAAATATTATAGTCACATATATAGTCCTGATCCTACATTCAGATCGAGTCTTGTGTCGTGTGTCAGAAACTACGCGAGACTTTCGGTCTCACTACTGGTGGTAGGTCTCTCATATGTGAGAGGCCGCCTGGGTAGGTACCACCGCAATGTCTATTTCTCCCGCCAAACAGCAGTGTAAATGCGCTGTTGTGTTCCGGTTTGAAGGACATTGTAGCCAGAGTAACTACTGGACATATTGAGACTTAACATCTTATGTCTCAGGATGGCGAGCGCAGTGGAATTCCAAGCATTGCCTTGTAATTCATGGTGTTGTTTGGTTTCGCTACTGTCCATGAGCGGTCGTATCGCTTACCATCAGGCGAATGGCATGCTCGTCTCGCCATTCATTGCAATAAAAAAAAAAAAAAAAAAAAACAAACACCCAGACCCGAACCTAATACTTGTGGATCACAAAAACATTGAATAGGACGATATTGCATAGTTTTTTAACAAAGTTTTAATAGTACTAAATGCGTGGTAGCCTCTTGGTAACGGATATAGCGTGGTTACCGAGATTGTGGCCGCGGGTTCGAATCCCAAGGCACACATCTGACTTTTCGGAGCCATGTATATTGATGGGTTAGTTACCATGCATTTTACCGGTGATGGAAAACATCGTGAGGAAACATGCATACGTACTATAAATGTATTAAGAAGATTTTCTATAGGTTGTAAAGTCCATCAACCCGCACTATGCCTGCCTAGTAGACAATGGCCTAACCTCTCTCAATCGAACTCTCGATTATCAGAGTTCCGTGCGACTATAGGCTGATACAGTGCAGTAAATCGGAAAATATTAAAAAGAAAACCACAGACAATTTTCGCATTGACTCTACGTTCGAAAAATATTCAAAAAGCTACAATATTTCACTTCGGCGCGAGTTACTAGCGACATCTTTGTCTATTCGGTAAAAACATAATTCCAGAACCGATGGCTGTGAATAAAAACGTTCGACAATAACAATCCAATACGCATAAACGAAAAATGTGGACTGGCGTTAGGGACCTGTTAGAGTTGCAGAGAGAACCTATCGAAGCAGATGCAGTGCAGGCCCAGTTGCGTCCGATACCAAAAAAAACCGTCGTTATTTAATATTGAAATAAATAAATACACCCCACAGTCATATGCATAGTCCTGATCCCACACTAAGATCGAGTCTTGTGTCGTAGGTATCAGGAATTGCGAGAGACTTTTCTGTCTCACAAACACCCAGACCTGAAACAAATACCTGTGGATCACACAAACATTTGTCTTGGAGAGAGTCTTGTATACTATGACAGATCTTATACTCTTTATACGATAATGGCTATCTAGAGGATATAAATAAATTGCAAGCGAATTATTGAATGACAAAATATAGATAAATACACCCAACAGTCAAATACCTAGTCATGACACCACACTAAGATCAAGTCTTGTGTCGTGGGTATCAGGAGCTACGAGAAACATTTCGGTCTCACAATTTTAATTGGTCTCACTGATTTGTGGTATTTTAGATGTACTTAGTTAATTTCGATTTAAAACTGTTAACAGTAAACAGTCTGGTAGCCAGGAAAATCTGCTTAGATAGCTTTCATGGCGCAGTTGGTTAAACGCCAGCTTTGAACCGAAAGGCCGCAGGTGCGATCCCTACACGAAGACAAATGCTTGTGTTTCAGGCCTGGATGTAGTGATACCAAAAAGTTTCTCGTAGTTTCTGATACCCACGACATAAGACTCGATTTTAGTGTAGGATCAAGACTATGTATGTGACTGTAGGGTATTTAAATATAGTCGTCAGCAAGGGCTACGACAGCGCCCTCTACAGTAATAAACCCCGGCCGGCACCGCGCCTATAAATCCGTTGTAACCTCTTCGGGAACTGCCTCGCGAGTTATGCCCGTGTAAATTGCCGAGAGTTATCGAGCGACAATTTTGTGAGTTTTTGTCGAATTTCATAGTAGGTAACAGTCCAGAATCGAGCTGTGGAGCACGAGACAAGAGTCAAAAGTTAGAAAAGACTCGGGTAATAGTCCACCACGCTGGCCTGGTGCGTGTTGGCGGACTTTACATACCATAGAAATTCTTACAAATCCCTAAGGTATGCAGCTTTTCTTACGGTTCCTTCACCGTTAAAGTGTGTAGTTATAATACACACATGACTCCGAAAAGTCAGAGGTGTGCCCTGGGACATAAACCCGCAACCATCATCTTAACAACAATGGCGGATTCAACATTGTAGTATGTAATATATAAATTAATTCGGTAGCCTCCGTGGCGTAGTTAGTTAAAAACCGACAGCGCGGGTTTCTCTAAACAAATACTTGTTTGACTCACAAATCTATTTTGCTTCCAATGTGGATGTTGTGAAAACAATAAGTTTCACGTAGTTTCAGTTACACAAAACAAGACTTGCTTTCTTACCGTGGGGCTAGGACTATGTGTGTGACTGTTAGGGACAAATATTAAACAATAATATGAAAAGTTACAGATAATATTCCGAAATAGACATTGCGGTGGTACCTACCCAGCGGCCTTTCACATATGAAAGACCTACTACCAATAAAAAACTTGTTAGATATGAGACTAATATTACTTAAGACAGATACAATTATTTTAAATGAAATAACACTTTTTTGGTATTATACGAGTAGTGAAGACTACAAAATTTTCAAATACCATTTTCTTTGCGAATGCAATAAATATTTAGCTGATGATATACCATACCGATTTAGTCGGATATCTATCACTGTACACATAGACACCCACTAGCATTTTAGGTTCACTCTGTATATGTATATTTAAATATAAATAGACTTATTTAGTTTTCCGGCGAGAGTAAGCTAATGACATCATCGTAATATTTTGAATTGCACTGCACCGCCATTTACAGAGACAAAATCAACCACACATTAAAATTCCCAGTATGTTCCTAAACTACAGTAACGCATTTAGTGTATAGATCCCGGGTCCGGCCCCCGACCCCCCGCCTTAATCAAGTGATCCCTCCCCGTGGGGGGTCATCTTAAACTTCGTTTTCCGGTGCGTGGTCGCCATTCGGAGCTCCGCCGGGCGTAATTAAATTTTTACTTTCTTCACATAATTGGATCCTATTCATCGGACTCGGAAATATTTCTGTCGATTTTCCAAACCCTTTGTGCGGATTTTTTACTTATTGGTGATTAAGGTGTTAGATTTTGTGTTGTGGTGGTACGCTTGGTTCCGTTATGACTTAGGATGAAAATAATTCTAGAGTCGCCACATCGTTTCACAATTATTAAAAAGAATGAAAAAGAAACGACGTAAGAAACTCCCTCAACAACATGAACTGTCTTCTTTCTTTGCTTGGTTAATGTCATTTAAATGTCACAATAATGTCTGACTATAATATTATTCTCTCAATTGTTGCAATTTGTTAGAAAGTGAGCAAAAAAATTCCAAGGAGATTTTTCCAACTTGTTGATTGGAAGTACTCTAATACAATTGCGAAGATTGATAAAAAAGCGTACACTTTGACCCATTAAAAAAATAATTAATCTTGTGGAGGCGGAAACAAAAGAAAAAAAAGCTAGGTAGTCAATTAAAACTTTAATGATAAAGCATACTTATTACTTATTTTTTAATCAATAATTAACAACAACGATATTATACTATAACCATAAAACTATGTAAACTACTGCCTCGGCGTCTTAGTTGTACTACGGTACGACTACAAAGCTGAGGTCTCGGGTTTGAATCCCGGGTTAGGCAAAGTAATATTGGGTTTTTCTATTCATTATCAGCCCGGAGTCAGGAATTTGTGCCCGATATGGCGATAGGCTCGCCCCCTATCACATCATGGGACGGAACATACAAGGCGAAATGTGGGTGTCCTGGTGGCACCTCTGTCTACCCCTTCTGGGATAAAGGCGTGAGTTTATGTATGTATGTAAACTACCTTAAAACATAGAGCTTAACTACAGCTTCTAAACAAGCTCCATTACTTAAAAATCTAGGGTAAAACTGTTACTACTAATTAAAAAACTAAAACTGTAAACAAAATTGTTGATGCTTGTTTTTTCTAATTTCAATTTTTTTCTGTCGTAAAAGGAGAGGTGTCAAGTGCGACTGCGTGCCGAGCGGGTCAACAAGCGCGCTGTTAATTTGTTGTTTTTATATTCTAACTAGAAATTACTACAATGCCTCTGATAAAAGTGCAATTCAGTTTAATTTGTTGCTTTGGTAGTTAATAAAGAAAACTCGATAGCTGTAAGACTGACATATATGTTAATTATCAATAAAAAATGTTCTACAATATAAAAATGGAAAATGACCACCATTTTGAACTTTTGTATTGTTAATTCGCTTACTCTTGTAATATCATATACAGGGAGTCTATTATAAACTCCGACAATAATCATATGTAAAAGTATGATTACCCATTTTGAACTTTTTGGTAAATACACGATGGAATTTAGACCGCTAGGCGACCACTGAATAAAAAAAACATAAATTATACCATCTATTTTACGGTCACCAGCTGAGACAGATACAAAATAATACTATCCTACTCAACGATTGATTAAACCCGGCCAAGATCGAGGCCACAAACCCATACTAAAACCAAACAACCGAGCAAGAATAAAATCCGTGAAAACATTCCCACAGAATACTAAAGCACGTCTCGAGTAACAGTAAACATTCTTTAGTTTTTGTTACGATCGCGTTATCTCAAACTCTCGGCAGGATGGGATGCATTATATTTAAATTCATCATTTCCTATTCAGGGCACGCGTACCCCCCTCCCACCGGGCCCCCGGACCCCCCAGCTCTATGAGCCCCGCGCTATTGTTCGGACAGTCGGACTAGCACACAACACACTTGGGTTCAGAAGGTTTAGTATTTGATAATTTCAAATAGACACATATTGTGGATTCAATTTGAATAAATAATGTTTTGCATGTTTCATAGTTGCCTTATTAATGTATGAATGTCGTAGTTCTTGATACCCACTACACTAGACTCCATCTTTTTTTTTTTTTTTTTTTTTTTTTGCAATGAATGGCGAGACGAGCATGCCATTCGCCTGATGGTAAGCGATACGACCGCTCATGGACAGTAACGAAACCAAACAACACCATGAATTACAAGGCAATGCTTGGAATTCCACTGCGCTCGCCATCCTGAGACATAAGATGTTAAGTCTCAATATGTCCAGTAGTTACTCTGGCTACAATGTCCTTCAAACCGGAACACAACAGCGCATTTACACTGCTGTTTGGCGGGAGAAATAGACATTGCGGTGGTACCTACCCAGGCGGCCTCTCACATATGAGAGACCTACCACCAGTAAAATAGTGTACTGTGTGTACCAGTAAATACCAACACCATCTTAGTGTGTGGTCACGAATATGTATGTGACGGTTGGATGTATTATTTATATATTGATTAAATAATATAGCCTCTACAATGTGATTACTGAATACATACATGCATAATTATTTCTCAATATATGCAAGGAACTTCGTAGCGACCTTTTGTGAGCCTGCATTCACCATGTCCCTGCAAACTTTGTAAGGTCAATGTTACCTTTTGGATAACCGTTCGGCGGAAATACTCATTAATTATATTAACACTAACGGCCTTATTTTTGACAGTTTATTAACCCTTTTTTAGTTATCGAATGTTTGTCCCTTTCGAACGACTTATGAATTCAATTTGAGCGAAGAAGACAAAACATTCGATAGTTAAAATAAGTTCATAAACTGACTATGAATATAGTAGTTAATAATTACGGATGTATAAGGATAATCACTTACTACCACTTACACTTATTTGTGCGACGTACCTATTCCACAACAAAGCCTCAAGCATAGTCACTTCATTTCTATTCCAAGTGAGCCTTCTGTACGAAATGCAATCCATGTAGTCCAGTTTTAATTAAATCACCACGTGTGCGAGTTTCATATAATGAGCGAATTATTTGAACAGAACTATTCGTGGCCGTGTTGCGGTGGGAGGAGGAGAGGGGAAGAGGAGACCGCGAGAAGAGGAGATAGGGAGGTGTCGACACTGCGCCGGTGGGAAACTTCCCCTACCGTGTGAACGGGTACGCTCCTGTAATTGGGTTAGAAAAACTGACACGATTATCCGGTGGAAATTATACAATTCTATGCCAATTTGGATTTTATTAAAATTCCAATCTTTTTTGCGATGAGATGTTTAATCGGTGATATTCTTTGCGATATCGAAATTGTAGAATATATGGTCTGTAATTTATGAGGTTTTGGTTTGGTTCCCAGGTCGGACAAACCTCAGTACGATTTCGGTTTGGAAAATATCACACGTATTTCCCGGAACTGTAATTTGAGCCCGCTATATCTATAGCTTCACCCCTTATCATAATATGATCTTGGGACGAAATTGAACTTCCTTAACTAAAGATACCTCTGTCTATACCCTTAGCTACTGGCGTGAGCATAAATACCAATACATAAAAAAACTCTAACAATCCCAATAAACAAAATAACTTTAAACGAAAAATGTATCCCGAATAGCTGAGCGTTCACATATTTTAAATTTCCAAACGATATTGAACAGCTTCGGACACGAAATTGGAAAAGCATTATTCGCAAACTAAACCGATGTCTGTTTTATTAAACGCTTATTTTCACGGCTCGTCACAGATTGGGAATTGGTTATACCTAATATGGCAGACAATGCCTTTATTGCGTACTGTCTAGGCCTATTAGGGATGGAAACAATTGTTATATTGCCTGGATAATAATATTAGATGGTGTGGTTTTATCTTTTCTCATCTTCTTTGCGGTTTCACCGGCGTGCTTCAGATGGGCAATAGTATTTTATTTATATTATTGTAAATATCTGGTTATTGTCCAAGATATAATAAATGCTTATTAGTGCCTTTTAAGCAATAAGTAGCAATTTATTCATGTCGATAGGCGTTTTCAAGCCGGATGACCATTTTTTTCGAACGATTATCTAATAGTTGCTTAGCCATCCTTCCAAATTAAAAAAAGGTATGTTTCAACGAGTAATTGCGCGTGAAACCGTAGCAAACAAACTAAATGCCAAATTTATTTTTAAGCTTCTGAATACTTATTACTAAGCAAAGGCGTTCGCTAAGATTTCAAAAAACATCTATTGAAGACAAATTATCCCTAACTTTTAAACAGCTGTTACGAAACAAGCCACATCACTATCTCAATAAAGCGAAGGCGGACGTCTTTGTGATATGTTTGGACGTTCTGGTGTATATTGCCTCTTATTTGGGTCAGTGGCGGGTCAGCAGCGTTGAAAACGAGCAGTGTATTGCACAAAAGCGATACGGTCGAATGCTTTGCTACCGAAGTGGGTGTAGGCTCGGAATCGGTTGAAGTATTGATTTTGATTGGGTAAAACTGTTTGGGGTTAGGCTTAGGGTTTTACTGGAATTTCTAACTTTGGGTGGGTATTATAGATTCTATTTTACCATTTAATTTGGGTTTAACTGACCGCGTGCTGATTTTATTGTGTAAAGGGTTCAAAGGATTGTTCAGTTGGCATGACGTAATTTTCATTTTTTTTTATTTCTATTTTATTATAGAAAAACAAACGGTTCTTTAATTTGTATGAATAATTTAACATTATAAAGTTAAAACGCACAACCAACTACGTTTTTTGCTGAATGTAAATTAAAAGTTAGGTAACTTGTTATTGGTTATTGAAACACGTACTATTAATGGAGAATGCATTATTTTTTTTCACCGTGTGGCCTGTAGACCACATTTAACCATAGATGCGGGTGATGGTTTATCCATAATCGTCTGCAAGCACCCACTGTCCACTGTGATCAAAAAACTTTTCATAGTGACCCAAAAGTGTGTGGCTTTCCGGTTACACCCTGATTAGTATTATATTCTCTTCCTATTAGATATCGATATTACGATCAATTGTTTTTCAAAATCTTCTCCAACAACAAGCTATGCATGCTAAAATTACGCTAATTTTGGCAGTAAAAAAACCATTGGTGACAACGCAGAAGTCACTCATTTCCACAAGCACAATATGAGGTATGTACTAAAAACACCAAACCAGAAAATCTAAGGCACTAAATTAAAAGACAACGCGCCGCGTCGGCCTGAAAGCTATAGTTTATTCGGGCTGTATCGCCAAGTTAACCCTCTTACGCGGGATCCTCGCGTAGGAAAATAAAGCGCTGAATCGGTAAAGATTTTCTGCTGAGACTGTTTTCCGTAACATAGCCGGCTATACACATGTTTTAAATATATAAAAAAAGGCCTATGATACAGTTCACTTATTATGACTGACTGGCATTGGTCGCCATAACCATGGAAAAGTTTTTCCGGATTAAAAGTCCTGTTATATATTTTCGCAGGATAAAAAGTACCCTAAATCCTTTGTGGTTAGATGGACTATCCAAAACTAAGATATTTTTTCAATTAGAACCAGTAGTTCCTGTGATTAGGCTGTTCAAACACACAAATACACAAAATCGTCTGTTTTAGATGTTGTTATGGATTAAGGTCCCGCTTATATCTCTGAAAGGATAGGTTGAGCTAGTGCCACTATTTGGTAATTTACTTTTGACCCTAAATATGTTCAAGTTGGTATGATCGCGTCAAAAGACCTATAATACTCCCAACACTCACATACATAGTCCTGACCCCACAAGGTCAATTAATTCTTGTGTCGTGGGTATCAGAAACTACGAGAGAATTTTCGGCCTCACAAAAACCCAGACCCGAAAACAACACCTATGGATCACACAAACATTGATTTCGGTGTGGGGGTCAAATCCGTAGCCTCTCATTTCCTGACCCCACATTCAGATCAATTAAGTCTTATGTCGTGGGTATCAGAAAGTAAGAGTCTTTTACTACTTTTCGGTCTCGCAAACACCCAGACCTAGTTAAGGTTATGAGAAGTGGTAGGATGCAGGCCGCTTCTAACAGGTCGATGTGGAGACCCATGGGGGAGGCCTATGTTCAGTGGACTTCCTGTAGCTGAAGAGAGAGAAAGAGATAATTGCACCAATTGGCTAGAAACAGCCATCTCACGTGAATTATATAGTTAGAATGATCAGCTCTTGCCATCAGAGGCATTGTAGTCTTTTAGTCGCGCCAGTATTATAAAAAGATCCTTAAATCAAATCAAAACAAATCTCTTTATTTGCAGAATATAGGTTACGTTATTACAGATGTCTACATTATTCTATTTTGTGCATGTGGAACTACCCTATAAGAGATTGTTACACTTAAGTAATTGGTAATCGCCTTGTTATATTACAGACAAGTTTCAGTGTAAACAATTGTTGGCTGGTCTTTAAAATAAAAAATTAAAAAGGATGTTTCGTAGGTACAAAGTTTCTCTGTATTCAACCCTGGCTGGGCATGCAAATTATAAATAAATAACTTAAGCAATTACAGGCATCAGTTACAGTAAATATACTTAAAGTCGATGTTTAGTAGTGGACATCCTAAAGTTGAATTTGAGACCTAATTTTCTAACTTTTAATACGCAAATCGCAGAACATTAATCCATATGAAAAGAAAGGGTGGCCTCCCCCAGTAATTTAATTAGGGCTGTTAATAATGCATGGAGTGCTCTATCGAATATTATTGGATTACGGGGGTGGGTCAATATTTGACTGGAAGGGTTGCGTGAGAAGTTATGTTTAACTTTTGCTGTTATAGTCTGTGTAATGGTAATAGCCTGGAGCTTTGGCTCGCAAGGTTGTCTCGCTGGTCGGAAATCGGAATAATTTTGCCGGCCCGCATAAAACTGCCTACACATATCGATTAGCTGATTTCACAAGTTCATCTAAGTCATTCGTGTAAGTTGTCTTAATACATTTTATGTACTCATAAATATACTCGTAAGCTGCTTTATTAATCTAGTGCTGGTGTGTATGGTTTGTAAGCCGAGAGATTTTGAGTTCAAATCCCAGGTCAGAAAAAACAATTTATACGAGTTTTCTGTTCGAAAAATCTTGTAGGGAAATAAACTTGAAAAAGTTTAGGATACATAAATGACACCTCTATACCCCTTCTTGAATCCCCTTAAAGCTTAAGTATATCAAACACCAATGTATTATTAATTAAACCCACAATAATAAGGCAATAATATAATCAAATGTAAATATCTCTAAGCCGACACCGCAAACTCTACCTAATCAGATGTAGAGCACAAACAGCCTTACATAAGTGGGACATTATACCCATTATAGACCATAATGGATGTCCCAAAATAATCCGTTCAAATATATTAACGCGTCTATTTATTGCGCCAGTGTGAATAACTTTGCAGGCCATTGTCCGGAGATTACTGTCCGGCTACAGAGCCCCGGTAGAGCTCATTCAATTGCGCGTGTTTAGCTCTATGTGTTTAAAATATGGTAGAGCTGGAAATGTAGCGTTTATAGCTGTAACGCATTAGGTACAAATGAGAATTTAGTTTTGTTAGTTTTGGGTCCGTGTGAACATTGCTGTAAAATTAGCTGGTAATGTTAGTAGTGTCCCACCAAATTTGGATATCTGGCCGAGGCCGAGTTATTCAACCCCAGTAATATCAGGTGAAATTTTATAAAAGCATATACAATTACGAATCCTTTGATACCAGTTTATATTAATAATCATGCAACTTGTCAAAAATACAGTACGAAATAATCTGCTATAATTTTTATATTATTTTCTTGGTTAATAAAGTTAATAAATATTATAATTGAAATTCGATTTCAATAATGTCTTCTTTCATTTCGATCCACACTTCAGCCCATTTTGGCTTAAGCTAAGGGTGTAACTGAAGATATTTTTTGTAAGATTCAAACCTTGGCTTAGGCCACGGCTTCAGTTGTGCACTCGAACTCATTGGGTTTACTCGTCAGATCTGCTTAACAGTCATACCTGATCAAATTAATGTATGGCAATAATATGCACGCCTCTTTGCTATATTAAAAACCAACAGATTAATTAAATAAATAAACTTAGTAGTCACATAAACAGTTTTGACCCCACACTATGAACGAGTCTTGTGTCGTGGGTATCAGAAACCATAACAGACTTTTCAGTCTCACAAACACCCACACCCGAAATAAATGCCTGTGGATTACACAATTATTTTGAATATGTTTTTTTTTTGTAAAAAAAAATCATTATATTCCATGGAATTAATAATTTTCTAGACATTTAAAAAACGTTAGCATCGCAAGTTTAATATACACTTCGCCAATACATAATATTTTGCAAATTATTTTCCTCTCTAAGTAAAAAAAATCATGGAACCAACACAACTCCAATTCGTATGAACAATCCTGACCAAATAAAGGATAGAAAAATATTTTTGAGACTAAAAAATCACTTAAAAGCCAGCATTGTTCCTTAAATTGCTGTACAAATACCACCGAAAAAATTTAATATTCCCTCGCATTTTTGACAAACGATCGAAAGAATTGAGCACTTGTGGGTGAAGTGAAACGTTCTCAGTGAGTGACCCGGAACCCAGCCTCTCGTCATTCCGAATCCACGCAATTCGTCTTGCAAAGGCTAACTTCCCAACCTTAATTTCAAAACTCTACCTTACCTCAACTACGTAGAGTTCAATTTTGATTGTGTTTAATGTGAGAGTTATACATGGTGATCTAAATTCAACTTTATTCCTACATTAATAAGGATTTTTTTATCAAATGATTTTATTAAAGGTCTTAAGTTGTGCGGTCGTTTGAAAATGAGCTGTAAGCAGTGGGGTTAAGATTGAAAATGATTTTAAGGGTAAAAGTGTGCAGTGTTATTGTGTTTGGCAGTGGAGTATGGCTCGTAAATTATTGTGAGAGAAATGTTATTCGTAAATAGATACGTTATCGCGGTAATTTTATAAATTGAATTTATAAGATTTCAATAGTGACCTATAGACCGAGAGGGATAGACAGAGTTGGTATTAGTGCTTGCTATAATTCGCTGACTTTATTTCCGACCTAAATGATAAAGGGTGAGCCTATTGCAATAACAGGCACGACTTGTAGTCCCAGATAAATAATAACTATAAGAATTTTCAAAACGTATAAAATGTGGAATGCCCCATCCAGAATTTGAACCCAGGACTTCACAGTTCAATTTTTAAGCCCTGAAAGTTCAGCCCTTTAATTTTGCTTATCCTACAGTTTCATTATTGTTCTTCGTCGATTCATTGTTCGTAACTTAAGTTATACATAAATTGAAATCTTGAATAGACAACAGTTTCGTCTCGTAATCTTATTTAATTGTTCATTTTGTTAGCAGTGGGCTTGAAATAGCGTCGAGGTTTTCATTGCTGGTATTTTTGGTCTTAAGCTATTCGTACTATAATATAGTCAACTGTATAAAATAATAGGAGTTTTCCATGGTTATTAATGTTTATTGTACTTTATTCTTCATTCATAAATCTCGTTTTTATGGGTGTAAAAATAATAACTTTAAATTGGAATGTCAGTGGTAGGATATAGTAATTAAATAATTACTGTTTGGTCACCGTACACCAAAGTTACGTTTAGATGCATTGCATTCAAACATATATAAAAAAATAGACACAACATCCCTTTCGTTTTTTTTTCTTCTACTTTAATTTAAGCCTTCTCCGTGATTTCCACCAATTTGAAATCAATCCGTCAGCCACCCCGTTTCAAAACTCTACACATCGCAAGTAGAGCAATATTTGGGGATATCAGGCGGCTCTACGTAGAGATGGTAGAGACGCAATCAATACCGGGCTGGAGAGTCGTTACGCGCTCTCGCAGATACGTGTGCTCGAGTTTCAGGCTTTTTAAGATCTCTTTAACGATATGTTGGGATGAGGGCACTGTTGACCTTGTTAGTACGTCAATATTTGTATCGAGAATTATGCTGTGTATGTGTGGGGTGGGTTGTGCTTATATGGATTAAAAATTATTTTTATTGTAAAATGTTATGTAAAGTCTCAAATTTTAATATATGATCACGACTATACCCTTGAATGGGTAGGTAGAGTACGCACAAAGTCTACATTTGGTGCCATAAGAGTAGTCCAGTAGTATCCACTATCGAATAGTGTTAGCTTGAAAACTTCATCTAAATAAATTTTCTTATAAAGAACTATTAGGCATGTATGTTTCTTGTCTCCCCTTTTGTTGTTTTAAAAATCAATACGCATATAAAAATTGTACAACTGGTGATAAAACTCTCCACAGAAAGTTGTGTCAAAAATATAACTAAAGAATTTTAACCTAACAACATGAAAAACTTCTAATGATTATTAAAAATCAACTGCACAATTTAACTCCAAGATTGACAATAAAATTTGATTCTAACATAAACTCTCAACCCAGCCCATCAACAATTTATATTCCAAGCAACTTTCTGTAGAACCGAAACAGCGCAAGCGACTTTGAATTAAACTTTTATTTACTTAGAGTCTTAGAGAAGTCTTATCCTTCAGGCCCTTAATCTAGATGTTTGTAAATCCTCCGCAACGTGAGTTATCTTTAAAAGATTGATGGCAGACCCACGTCATAGCCCTAACATTAATCTAGGCTTTGTTATGTCGAGACTTTGTAATATTTTAGCTTTATTGAGTTGTGTTGGTGGTTTCGTCTAACCTTTCTCAAGTGTGGCTGTAAATTAAAGGATGGGTCCAGTGCTTGTAAGATATATTGTGTGTATAATATTCGTTTTGGGTCTGGGCTGGGATGAAAAATCTGTAATATAATATAGGAACTATGTGTGTGGCTATGCCCATATCCTACACTTACGTGGACTGATAAATTATTTTTAGGCTACATAATTGTTCGAATTATGATATTATACTTACCATTAATTATTTCAGAAAGTAATCCATCTCTAGGATCATTAAGATTTCAATTTAATAAATTTACACAAAATATATTTTCAAGTTTGGTAATTTTACCTCGCATTTTTTCAACACATACGTATACACACTTTCAGATCAATATAGCAACTGACATGGTAGTTTAATTGTCTATGCTTAATTGATAGGAATCATACCTCTGAATTTACTTGTAAGTCTATAGGCCAGACCTCATTACCATAGCAACGGCTAACGACGTCAAACTCTACAAATGGCCTGAAATTCCCGCATCAGTCTGGATAATAGTCTGTTTACCCCGCATTAACTCTACTTGGCTCTCCCTACTTAAAGTAAAGACTCTACGCTCCACTAATGTGATATTATTAGTCTACTAAAACTAAATGTTTGAAATTGTTAGCGGTGGGAGCCTTTTTCATGTAATTGTGTAGGAATTTAAAGTATTTTGTAGATCTAGTCATTTATTATTTCAGTAAATAACGTTGTAGTATTTGGTTTTTTTTTTTAAGAAAAATAAGTAATTAAGCGACTCATCAATAACTTAGAACCAATTTCTATGAGGTTAGAGCAGAAAGGAGTAAATATGATTATGATCCTTCTTATATTGTCCAGATTTTTTTACAGACTAAACGTCAACACGCGTTCGGCATATTTTAACACTATAAAATTCGGCCCAGGAATCCTCATAAAGATCTATATGCTATGAAGATAATCACGAAGTTTTGACCTTTAAAGTACGTGGGCGTTTACTAAGAATACAATCATGATTCGTAATAGTTAGAGCTATATCTTGGAATTCGAATCCTTGACCACCAACTCGGCAATCCTTTGAAAGGTCAACCAAAGTTTCTTGAAATAAACCCTTATGGATCAGGGTTTTACAACTATTATTACAATATAATTTTTGGCTGTTAATTACAATGTCTTACTGCCTATTCAAAATCTACCATGTTATGGCACGGTGTAAAGTTAACTGACACGTTAAACAATCATAGAGTATTAATGATATGTTATGAAACAAACCGCTTTTAAAAAATACTTGCTTACACAATGGTTTCTTAGATTAACGCGAATGTTACACATTGAAATAAAATTATTTTTTACGGATATTATTGTGATTTGGTTTAATTGTTACATTTTTTCACTTACGGGCTGTATCCGCCCCGTGACCATGAAAGCTGTAAAGCAATCGAAACGTCGGGAAGTAAAAAAATGTAAACATTAAACCAAATCGCGATTAAATACGTAAAAAATAGTTTTTTTTTCAAAATGCTGACACCTTAGACTTGTTACTAACATGTTAGCACGCACATAAATATGAAAAAAACCGGCACAGTAAAGCTGTCAGAGGTCAAGATAGGACATATTATAGCTCTACCATATATAGAATGACAATTGGCAAGGAGACTGCACAACAAAGGAATAAATCTAACTCTACTCAACTGTAGAGAAGGTCAGAGCGCAATGACTCCAATACAATTATATTAGGTAGAGTCAACGTCCTTCATATTACATTGTAACTCGAAAACATATTGTTTTGACACAAGCCAGACTCGTTCCCAAGCATTGTTAGAGTCGCGGGTAAGTTGTGCGTGACATTCAACTCTACATGGCTCTATGTAGAGCATTGTAGAACGTAGGTCTGGTATCTGATCGGAGTGGGGCCAGGAACGCCTTTTGTAACATACGAAGAACTCGGATGTGAGAAATAAGTTTATAAATGCTTTTGGAAGAATTTTTAGGGGATGTTTATTGAATATTTTTTAAGATTCTCTTCAATATTGTATGCATAAATTCACGCCTATATACTCGAAAAGGCAAGCAAAAGTGATACTAGTGAAAATGACAGTTCGAATCTACCGGAACTTAGTTCCGTTCCCATATTATAGAGCTCAATGCTAATCCGGGCATAAATTGCAGTCATAAGGCAACTCATAATTATCAGGTTCTTCAAACCGAAAATTCTTACATATATTGGATTACCGAGCCATGGATTCAGATCTTACAAGACAAGATAAGACCTTACAATTTACAGCTCATACTTACTAACACTAGGCCCACGACAAGAACATTAAGGTCATAGAGTAAATACCCAAAATATAATTTAATTGAAATCAATAGCTTATCAAAAACACATAAATATTTTCAATAAACCCAGCTCAAGTAAATAAAGTGTCGATTGCATCGCCACGCCTGTACATCGCGATATAGCAGCAAATTAACTTACTACCTTCTCACTTTGCGCAGCGCCGTATCTTCCAATGAAATATCTCTACATCGCTTGATAAATCTGGGCTTAGATTATTGACTTCAAAGTTTTCCTATTTTGTATCCAGTTATGGAGTGCAATAAGATCGGATATATCATACACTGTTCTGACTCTACAATAAGTTATAGTTATGTGTTATAAAGCAAGAGAGATTTTTGGTTTCATAAAAATCAAATCCGAAACAAATATTTATGGGTCTCACACAATTGTCTCAGTGCAGGCTGGGGAGGGGGAGGATTAAGCGGTATTTTAGTATTTAGCTAGCTTTTGTATTAATAGATGCACATGGAGGCTGATGAGTTCTTGACGATTTCATCTATTTAAATCAGTTCGCACACAACCCAATGATGGAAAAAGTTTTACGTCTGAGAAAATATATTCTAGCGAGGTGTACGATGGCCTAAGCTTACTCAATCGAACTCTCCATTTTAGAAGAGTCATATCCTCAGGAATGGCTTTTATAATATAATATTATTATACACTTAACATAGTATGCATTATATGAATATTAGTAAATATATTTCTGAATTTTAAATCCAGAAACCGCATCCAAACTAGCCGACATCCTTGGCCCCTAATAAAGAGGACTTCATGGCTATAACTCGGCTAAGTTACGACGTCGACTGACCGCCCGGGCCGCGCTGCACTGGCCTCTCTCTATACTTCGCCGGGTTATATCTAGCTTTATGTGTTGCAGTATGTGATATAATAGGTTTAATTTGTTGTATTGATCAGTCAAAATGTTTGGTTTGGGACTGTCCTGGATTTTTTTAACAATTATAGGGGACCTATCTTGTAACTATAATATATTTTATCCATATGGGAGAAAAACATTATTCTTTTAAAACCGTCGGCCTACATCGAAAACCAAATGGAAATAAATTCGTTGAAATATCTGCGTTGCAGTAATTATTTATTCATTATTATATGTATAAGCTACGATAGCAATGGTATGTTTAAGAAAGTTATTCATAATATAGTCAACGGCACCAATTTTAAGATTACTTGTTTTTCGTCATAAGAGGAGAAGTGATCTTCAAAATGGTGTATCACACATTAATTTTCATAAAATGTCTCGGGAGATATTTCATACTCAAAAAAATGATATAATATTTTAGAATCACACTACACATAGAGTCCCATTTATACGAGGAGAGATTGTCGCCTCGAAGATACGATTATCGTAAGGAAATAAAAAAGTTGCATCGTGTAAACATTGTCAGAACGCGATAATCTTATGGCGGTTATGTAATGCTATAATGGCATACGATTCTCGCCGCGAGAAACTCCCCGTGTAAATGGCGCTTAAGAACACAAACATAGTTTCTAAACATCCAAAAACCGAGCAAAAACAGATACCCACCCAAATGTATAAGGAAAACCCTCAGAAACTGTAAGAGCCGTTATCACTAATACAGAGACTCGGTGATCAATACTGAAGGCTTTCAGTATCGGGTGTCCGCGTGGGGAATGGAAAATCATTTGTTTCATTATGGCGCTGACGTGGTTCATTTGTAGGGTATCTTGGATATAGTTTTAAATTGGAAATTTGGTGTAATATACCAAGTATTTGTATGAGAGTAAGGTTTTTAGTACGTAAGTAGTGAAGATTTTTTTGTAAAATAATTGGTGTGTTAAATAAATACACCCAATAGTAGAGTTATAAAATTAATGAACCCAGCAGTCACATATGTACATACATACATAAACTCACGCCTATGTCTCATTGGGGTAAGCAGAGACTATTGAGCGCCAAGTGCTATGGGTCTGTCATTAATCTTTGCATACACGCTCGTCGATATAGGAGGACTCCGTATTTTTTCTTTCATTAATAGATCTTATATTTGATTTTTATATGTACACTAGCGGCCCGTCCCAGCTTCGCCTGGGTGCAGATATCTTTTGATTCCATTCCAGATCAGATAGATGTTATTTTTTATACACACTCTTGTAAACCTAAACCTCTTGAAACCTAAACTCGACCTAGCCATCCTACTGTCACTTTTTTTTCTAACTATGACCTATCCTCGTCAATCCCGTCATGTCCCGTGTGTCAAGTCACTTCCCGATCCGTCCCGTTCTTTCTGTTCATTATCCATCCTGTCTCATCCCGTGCCTTTACTTTTCATTCTATCCCATCAAATGAAATCTGTCAACTATCCAATCCTATCCCATCCCTCTCACTCTATTCTATCCCATGTAGTTCTATCCCCTCTATACCCAAATAGTGTGCCTTAAGATTTTTTTACATTAAAAACTTCAGCGATTGCGGATAAGGAAAATCGGATCAGTAATACGGACGCTTCAGCGATTTCGGTTTCCATACAACATGTCATTAAAATTATTGGTCGCCATTATTGTTCGTTTGTAATCAAGAGCTGAAATATAATTTTTCATAGAACAAACTTAAGGTTTTGGTTTTGGTTTAAAAATATAAAATGCTATTAAAACATAGGGGTTGATCGTTGAGGGTTGAAAATTTAGGGCTGTATGTATTTTTTAATGTTGCATCATAAAAAAATAACCACAACCAAAATTTTCAAAAAATAAAAAAAAATTTGGGGTGGACTACCCCTAACATTTAGGGGGATGAAAAATAGATGTTGGCCGATTCTCATAGATACCGGATAAGCACAAAAAATTTCATCAAAATCGGTCGAGCCGTTTCGGAGGAGTTCGATTACGCACCCCGTGACAGAAGAATTTTATATATTAGATACTGGTTTCATATTATAATACAATTCTAGCGACATAGACCTTTTTAACAAATACTAAGCGAAAAAGAGAATTTAATTTGAAGATGTATTCACTGATGCAAAATTTTATTACAATTTTCCCCTCCACGCGAGGGTGGATAGGGGAAAAACAATCATCCCCAGTAATAAATTAAAACAAATAACGGAAGTAGGATTTACGGCGAGAATAAAAGTGGATACAATGGCGACGCGTTGGAAACAATGCGAGCCCACGTTCGGGAAATCGTGTGTGAAGTAACGCTATCACATACAACTTTATTGGGTAGGAATTAGTTGTAAAAAAAATGGAGTTTAATAGCCTCTGAGTTACATTTCAATGAAAGTTGAGTTCGTAACGAATCACAGGTTTGCTTCCCGCACCGAGACAAACCGACTGGTCTGGGTGTTTTTCTTTTTGTTGCGATGAATGGCGAGACGAGCCTGATGGCAAACGATACAACTCATGGACAGTAGCTAAACCAAACAACATGATTTACAAAGCAATGCTTGACATTCCACTGCGTTCGCCATGCTGAGACATAAGATGTTAAGTCTCATTATGTCTAGTGGTTACTCTGGCTACAAAGTCCTTCACGCCGGAACACAACAGTGCATTTACACTGCTGTTTGGCGGGAGAAATAGACATTGCGGTGGTACCTACTGTTAGCTTATATCTTAATAAATCATTATAATTAAATCCACTATTATTTATATTACAATATCCATATTCATATTGATCCTCCATGCGTTCACAAAAAGAAACATTCGATTCGTGAGACAGTGACAGTGGCTTCTTGTTCGAGACGTCGTAGAGGCTGGTCATATAAAAATTATTTATTGCGAGAGCGAGGAGATAATTTGCTTAGAAATATTTATCTGGCTATGTAAGTACATACAGTAACATATTTTCTATTTTTTTGTGTCCAATGTCACTTAAAGAAATTAAATGTATTTGCGTTCAAAGTGTAATGTCTAATTTTATTTACTAATCCCTATATTCTGAACTGCGTGCAACAGTTCAGAAGTGGGATCGCAAGAGAATTCTCATAATTTTCTACTTCACGTCCACAACGATACCAAAGAACAAGGTCACGAGCAAGTCACTTAGACTTGCTCCAATATTGAAATAACGTATTTTTTTATTGTTTCTTGTTTTTTTTTTCTTCTGAGATGCAGATATGATTTATTCCTTTGGTGTGCAATGATGTATAGTTGCAATTGGACAATTGAATAAAACTTTATTATCCAAATTATTGTTATTTTTATTCCTCTTGTACTGCCGTCATTGACAAACATGAAGTCGAATATTTATTTTATGGAATTATTTAGACCTTTCTACTACCCACTAATCTCAGACTTACGCATGAGTACTAAGCTCTCCAATGTTGCAAGTTTCAGAAACACTTAAGAACATACTGGATACAACCGAGGGGAAGGGTTGTTATTCAGGATGGATAAGGATGGATTGCCCAGGTTAGAGGGCACGAGTGAACCCATGTTAGAGGGTCAGGAGGTACTCAGGTTAGAGAGTACAGGGACGTCAAGGTTTGAGGATGGAAATTGGCCCAGGTTAGAGGGCACAGGAAGGAATTTGGAATCTCGAAACAGGGATGCGGATGCTGAATGGATAAGGAAGGAAGGAAAAAAGCGAGGTCATTCACGTATTCGGAAAAGGCGATATTATATCACGGATTCGAATAGTTCATCGCAAGGCTCGTCCAGTTACGATAGGAAAAGGAAATACAGGAGGCGTACACGTGGGAGAAGTGGAAGGACAAAGCGGAGAGAAAACAGTAGCAATTCTTCAGGAGAACGTGAGTCAACTCTAATATCTAACGGAATTAGGAAATCCAAAGAATCTGAAACCAATGTTATGTTAGATAAATTTTTGTCAATATTGAGTACCGTCAAGAGTTCAGAGAACCCCAAGATGTCCTTTGTAAATAATGTTATACCTGATTTTGATCCCCTAAGTAAAGAACAAACTGTGCTTGTTTGGATCACAAAGGTAGAAGAATGTGCGGAGATATATGGTTGGTCCGAAAAAGAAATCATACACTACGCTCTTCCTAAGCTTACAGGAGTGGCCAAAACGTGGTATCAGGGTTTGCCTTCTCTTTTACACACTTGGAGTGAGTGGAAAAAGAAACTGATTGAATCTTTCCCTTGTCGTGAGGACTACGCTGAACTCTTGACGGAGATGTTAGCCAAACGTGTTAAGTACGGAGAATCGTTGGAGCACTATTATTACGCTAAGTTGAATTTATTGAACCGATGTAAAATTTACGGTAAACAGGCAGTTGATTGTATATTATATGGGGTAGACGATCGCGCAATTAAAGTAGGTGCTCAAGCAGCCCAATTTAAAGAGCCTGAACAAATTCTTAAATACTTTAGGACAGTAAAAGTAGGCCAGACAAGAGAAACTTTGGATAATAACGCTAAAAATAGATACGATCGCAGAACTACCACTAATGTGACACCCCGTTCTTCGAACTTCAAAGTCGGTGCGACCAATTCAAATATCCGGTGCTTCAACTGTAACGAACTCGGTCACCCCAGTTTTAAATGTGAAAAACCCATTGTCAAATGCACTTCTTGCGATAGGATAGGACATCAAGCCTCTAGTTGTTATAGGAATAAGCCAAACGTTGACTCGACTAAAACGGAACCTCAAAATCAAAATGAAAAACAGGTGTCTGAGTTACTTGCAGTTGATAGGTCCATTGACAAATATATATTAGACATTAAAATAGACGGTAAAATTGTTCCATGTCATGTAGACCTTGGTAGCCAGTGTTCATTAATAAGGGTTAGTAAAGCCAAAGAACTCGGTCTTAACATCAGACTTACTTCTGATCTTCCTGTTCTTAGAGGCATAGGTGCAAATTTAACTCGCCCTATAGGCTTCATAACCGCCGAGGTAGAAGTTCAAGACATTAAAAGTGTAATAGATATATATGTTGTTGAGGACTACGTGCTCAGTCACCCAGCACTTTTAGGACATTCGTTTACAGAAATGCCTGACCTAATTATTACGAAAACGCCAACTAAATTAACGTTTAAAAAAATCGACCCCAGTAAAGTCCATCTTACCAGTTGTGAGAATGTTAGTATTCCAAACAGTTCGCTGCGTGCGGTACGAGTAAAGTCTAACCCAGATTTTAGTGGGAATGTCTACGTGAAAGGGTCTCTTCGAGGGGAAGAGGGTAAGGAATACTATCTCCTTACGGGTGAATACTATTTAAAGAATGGAAACGGTTCATTACTTGTGTATAATGTGTCTGAAGGCGACGTAATCATTTCTAAAGATTTTTTAATAACACGATCTATTAAAAGTGCATGTGCTGACATACCAAGGGTCTTAGACTGCTGTCAAATGTCTTTTGATTCAAATGAAGCGGACGAACTAATTATTTGTAATAATAATATAACTAAAAATGAACGTTTAATGTTGCAAACATTATTAAATAAATACCAAGATTGTTTTTCTAGAGGCTTAAAGGACCTCGGTTTTACTAACGTAACTGAAATGGTTATTGAGCTGGAGGACAATGAACCCGTTGTGTATAGGCCTTACCGTATGTCTTACTCTGAGAGGGCGCTTGTCAATGACATGGTCCAGGACATGATAGATAGTGGCATAGTTAGGGAATCATCTTCGTCATATGCTAGCCCTATCGTCTTAGTCCAGAAAAAAACGGGTGAAAAGCGCTTATGTGTTGATTACCGAGCACTAAATAGGAAAACGAAGAAGGATCACTATCCACTTCCAAGGATTGAGGATCAACTGGATCTACTAGCAGGCAATAAACTATTTACATCACTCGATTTAGCATCTGGGTACTATCAAATACCGGTTTCCGAAGGATCCCGTCATAAGACAGCTTTCGTCACCCCGGACGGCCAATTTGAATATAACCGCATGCCTTTCGGTTTAGTAAATGCTCCGTCTGTCTTCCAAAGGACAATTAATAAAATCCTCTATGACGCTAAAATCAAATACGCCATTGTGTACATGGACGATATACTTATTCCATGTACAACCGTGTCAGAGGGCTTAGGAAGGTTAGAGGAAGTATTACAGCTTCTTAATCAGGGCGGATTAACACTAAGGCTTAGTAAATGTAATTTTTTTCAAGATACCATCGATTTTCTAGGGTTCGAAGTTAGTTCTGCAGGAATTCGTCCTGGTTGTAGAAAAACCGGCGCAGTATCTAAATTTCCGATGCCTAAAAATGTACACGAGCTTAGGCAGTTTCTAGGCCTATCTGGATTTTTCAGGCGGTTCATTAAAGATTATGCTATTATTACCTCCCCGTTAAGCGATCTGTTGAAGAAAGACGTCGCTTGGACATGGGGTGATAAGCAAAAAGAATCATTTGACTTGGTTAAAAATAAGTTAATTCAACGGCCGTTACTAGCTTTGTATGATCCCAAAGCGACGACGCAACTGCATACCGATGCATGCAAGGATGGTTTAGCAGGTATACTACTCCAGGACGATGGCACCGGTGTATTTCATCCAATCTCATATTTTAGTCGTAAAACCTCGTGTGACGAACGTAAACTACACTCCTATGAACTTGAGACGTTGGCAGTGGTAGCGTCTTTGAGTAGATTCCGAGTATATTTGTTAGGAATACCATTCACAATTTACACGGATTGTAGTGCTTTGAGGGCTACATTGGTAAAACGTGATCTGATTCCGCGAGTAGCGCGCTGGTGGATCCAGATACAGGAATTTGATTGTGCTATTGAATACCGGTCCGGATTGCGGATGGCTCACGTCGATGCTCTCAGCCGCAGACCGGTCGCGGATCCTGAATCAGAAACTCATTTGTTAGACATTTTAACTGTAGAAATTTCCGATCAAGACTGGATTACTACTGTGCAGGGCGCGGATGAGGAGGTACAGAGGATTAGGACTATTTTGGAGGATAAAACATCAGACATGGTTATGGACATACACAAAAACTATAAGATCAAGAATGGCCGCGTTTATCGCATAGTTGGGGACGAGATTAAGTGGTTAGTGCCAAAAGGTGTGCGTTGGCAAATACTTAAAAGAAACCATGATGACATCGGTCATTACGGCTTCGATAAGACTCTGCACCGCATTCAACAGCATTATTGGTTCCCCAAAATGCGTCGTTTCATAAAAAAATACGTGCAATCTTGTCTAGAGTGCGCCCACCATAAGACTCCTGGTGGTAAACGGGAAGGTGGACTACACCCAATTGAAAAAGTCACCACCCCATTCCATACGATTCATGGTGACCATTTGGGTCCATTTATTAGAAGTAAGAGAGGTAACTGTTACCTTTTAGTGTTAGTCGACAGTTTCACTAAGTTCATTAATATAACCCCGGTTAAGAATACGAAAGCAATAATCAGCGTGCGCGTACTCAAAGAGCATATCAGTTATTTCGGAGTCCCAACTCGCTTGATAACGGACAAAGGCACAAGTTTCACTAGCCAAACCTTCAAGGACTTTACGTCATTGTATGGCATAAAACACATCATCAATGCGGTCGCAACACCTAGAGCTAACGGACAAGTCGAGCGGTATAATCGAACTATCCTAGATGCTCTATCGACATGTACCCATAATAAAGGCGACAATACTTGGGATGAATATATTTATGACATTCAGGTTGGTATAAATACCACCATACACAAAACAACGCAAAAGAGTCCCTCAGAATTGTTATTCGGTTTTAATATAGTAAGTAGGTCTGAAGGAATTCTGAATCCCATTTTATTGGATACGACTAATGTAGTTCAATCGGAAGGTTTGAACGACATGAGACTTAAAGCTAGCGAACGTATAAAAACACAACAATCTAAAGACGTAAAGAGGTTCAATAGCCGTCGGAAACCCGGTAATAAATATGAGGTAGGAGACTTAGTTCGCGTTGAGAGACAAGTGCCTCACGATGGTAAGTCTCAAAAATTGGTAATGAAATTTCAAGGACCTTATCGAGTAATGAAAGTGCTTCCAAACGATCGCTACCTGATTGAGGATACTCCAATGACACGTAAACATGGCCGTCGATACGAAGCCGTTATTGCTATTGATAAGATGCAACCTTGGCTGACATTTAATAGAGATTTAGATAGTAGTGATGATGAATGTTTAGATGAAATTAATAAAGATAGTAATCATAAAACGAATATGGATGGATCTAATGTTGATAGATTTAACATTGATGAAAACAATACCGATGATGAAATAAGAAAATAAATGGGCTTAACGAGATAGCTATTAATATCATAACATTAATGATTAACTACTTTCCAGTCTATGTTATATTTCAATATTTTACTTCTGTTAATTTAAAAATAATGATCGTATATTGAGTTATGTATGAGTTAATAATTAATTAAATAATGAAGTAGGTCATTTACACTTGATTTATGTAATTGATTTGTAACGAGTTATAATGTTTAGTATTTATTATTCAACGATGTTAATTTTTATTTTTTTTATTTTGAAGGCATGAGGACACGCCTTGAACAGGATGGCCGAGCTGTTAGCTTATATCTTAATAAATCATTATAATTAAATCCACTATTATTTACATTACAATATCCATATTCATATTGATCCTCCATGCGTTCACAAAAAGAAACATTCGATTCGTGAGACAGTGACAGTGGCTTCTTGTTCGAGACGTCGTAGAGGCTGGTCATATAAAAATTATTTATTGCGAGAGCGAGGAGATAATTTGCTTAGAAATATTTATCTGGCTATGTAAGTACATACAGTAACATATTTTCTATTTTTTTGTGTCCAATGTCACTTAAAGAAATTAAATGTATTTGCGTTCAAAGTGTAATGTCTAATTTTATTTACTAATCCCTATATTCTGAACTGCGTGCAACACTACCCAGGCGGCCTCTCACATAGGTACCTTTTTTTTTTTTTTTTTTTTTTTTTTTTTTTTTTTTTTTTTTTTTTTTTTTGTTAATCGTCACACGCATTGTGGGCGGTACCGGACATCCCAGGGCGAAAAGCGCCCCGATTTACGTCCGCATTACCGCCCCGCGCAAAACCATCGCTGTTCCTTCAGTGTAGGAGGCGCGGATGATACCCACTTACGCCTATTTTTTGGACGCCCGTTTAAGGTGTTGTGGGCGTCCCTGACAGAGACGAGGCTCTGTCTTACATCTCGGAGTCGTTATACGTGTGGGCACACCGCCCCCGCAGTGTGCCCAGCGACTCCGATGACTCACATAGGTACCTACCAGTGTTATAAGAGAGACAGGTCTTTCGTAGGGTCTGATACCAACGACACAAAACATTTATCTTAGGGCGTGTTTTGACAGCTGAATGTTTTTATATAAATCGTGATTAACGGTACAGGGGTAACCCCGGTCGATCCGGTCCATTCGTTCAGTAGCCTAAAAGTCCTACAACGAGCTTTTACCTTTTGTAATGAAATATTTTATCACTAATTGAATACTTTACATTGACATCCAGAGCACGTCGCCATAAAGACATTTAGGCTAATACAATTTAACAATATAATTTGGAACAATTATACTTATTACGAAGAGCGACGGTAAGTATAAATACAGGGTATATTTAGACAGCGACCGAAAACGAAGCCAGGTGGTAATTCGTGACTTACTTATCGTCGTGTTTGGGTGCTTAATACGTATTCTACAACGTAGTTACGTAGTTTATGTACACCCTTTTACTTTTGAAGACGCAATAGCACGCAAAGGCTTAAAATAATATTTAAGCAATAACTATGTATTTACCACACATACACGATGATAAAAAAAGTTTCTTTCGGAACTTTTAGTTGCATTGTGTCTGTAGTCACTAAAACCACCACCTGGCTTCGTTTTCGGTCGCAGTCTAGATATACCCGGTTATAATTTAACCTTCCTATACTCGCGCCAATTTTTGTTACACCTATACTCGCGCACGGTGTCACAGACCGATAGATTCATACCCCTACAATATATATTTTTAAATATATATTTTTTAAACATTACCATTACTTTAAAGTTTAGGATATAATGAAACAAAATAGTATGGATAGTACTTAATTTATTAATTATTTTATAGACTTTCAGTCTATTACAAATCAGTCTTCAAATTTGAGATAGTTTTCTTAACAGCTAAGATCACCGTTATGCTATCAAGCTAAACCAATTTAAACGATAGGAAACAATATGATACGATGGTGTGGCACGGCACGCCATGACATCAAATGATACGACACGAGAAGACATGATATTATCATATGATGTACCAATTAAGAAATTTTTGTCCACATTTTTAAATTAAGATGGCGGGTATTTTTACTGATTGCATAATTATTAAAAACATTTCAGCACAACAGTATGTCAGCTTTAAGGGAGTCAATAATTAAAACAATTTAATAGTAAAAAAATCGTATTCACGCCTCCACCAGACCATAAGTTTGGCAAAACAAACAAACAATACTATTTAAAACTTCATAAGACATTTTAGGTCATCTACGACTCAAATTATGAAACAAAAACCTTTTCAGAGACGTATAATTTTCACGCATCGAAATTCTCCAACTAGCGAGCGCATTAACGAAATTCAGAAAAGTTAGGAAGGGCCCAAATTACTCGGCGTAATGACATCCGTCAACGTCAATTCAATACGCAGCCATTTAACCAGGACGCACCCGGGATGTGGGACAATTTGGATGCGATTTTCTTTCTTTATCGTAAAATCGGTCTTTTGAGTTGGGAAATTCGTTACAATGTGTTATGATATTTTTTTATTTTACTTTATTTGGAAATCTGCAGAAAAATTATAAGACTTTTAGATCAAATACAATGAGACAGTACACTATCCACAACAGTTTTCACAGATTAGAATATCACATAAAAAAAAGAGCGCGGCGCGACAAATGACGCACCTACACCCACAAAACATTAATTACAATTATAAACATTGCTCAATACTATTGCATTTGGTTATAATAGTTTTCTTGTACTGGGATGGAGAAAGGTGAAAGATATCGATGGAGTCAGTATCAACAGATGTAATTCGGTGTTGTAAGTCGTTAAATAAGTGTAGATAAGCAATGAAAAATGTTGATGTAAATATTACAACTGGTAAGATATTTTGTGATATAGGATATCCATATTGAAACAATTAATAGTGACTCTTATGCACTTATCATCAGGTATAGGTTGTCTGCGATCTTCTTTACTTTGATTCCATTGGACACGTTCATACTATTCAATTGCGAGTATCAATGTTTGTTATCTCTCTCTCTCTCTCCCTCTCTCTTGTTTAGAAGAAGGGGAAGTCTTCTGCTGAACATACATAATATATAGTATATACATATTTTTAATTTAGTGCGTAGTTCCAAATTTCGCCACATGCCAATAAATCTTAGATGGTCTGTATCTTGTTGCGTTGGCAATGACATGTCGTCTGACAGCCAATAACAATAACTCAGAATTCTATAGAATTCGACAAAATCGAAACCAACTACTTACGAAATCAATGTACTCAAATCGTACGCAATTTGTCTGAATAGAAGCGGTTTCAAATGATAGATAAATCCACATCATTCCATTACGTCTCGAAAAAAGAACTTTTTTTTTCAATTGTTGAAATATTCAAAGAATCTATTTTCGGAGCGATATTCGTATTTATCCATGCACGTACATTTAAAAATGATGAAATATTTTTTCTTGCAAATCAGCGGGGCGTCGCCAATTCGAAATAAAACCTTAAAATCTACGCTAAAAGCTCTGACGTGTGTCACAAACTAGAAAAGCTACGCGGGAAATAAAATGCTACGAAAATTTTCGCGAAAAGTTTTGAAACAGATATGATGTGATGCGACTTTTCCGACTTTAATGATATTATTATAACTTCGCGTTTTTAACAAATTCAGTTGGAATTACAGAGGTGAGATAGTTTGATTCCCAGATTTTTCTATATTTATACACTACGGCCACTGAAGTAACGTATATGCTCCGACGTATATAAGTCCACCCCGTGACCATGAAAGCTGTAAAGCAATCGAAACGTTGGGAAGTTAAAAATGTAAAAATTAAACCAAATCGCGATAAAATCCGTAAACAATAGTTTTATTTCAACGTATATGCTCGATAATCTAGGGAATGTTTGTTAGCTTCATAAATAAATAAATAATAGTTCAAAGTGTTAGTTTGTGCGTCGGTAACAGCTAGAGACTTGGTAGACTTTAAACACCCAAGCCTTATAACATTTATGGATCGAAGAAGTATTTTTCTAGGTACGAGTATAGATCTTTAATTGCGCCACAAAGTCTATCGCCAGCTTACTCTGTGTATTAATATTATACAAACTTACATGATCAGTCAGCTGTCCACTGCTGGAGAGAAGGTGTAGACAGAGGTGCAACCAGGACACCCAGATTTACCTTGTGTGTTCCGTCCCACGATATGATAGGGGGCGAGCTTATCGTCATACCGGGCACGAATTCCTGACTCCCGGCTGATAATTAATAAAAAAACTCAAGACCCATGATTCAAAGCCAACACCTCTGCGTTGTAACTTTACTGTAGTACTACTGCGTCACTGAGGCATAATTCGTTCATAATATTTGTTCTAAGCCACTAAAGTGTTGTAAGTGTTGCGAAGCTCTTTAATAGGTGTTTGTCACGCTCTCACATCGCGTGTGTTCTTATCAACTTGAATGTGTTAGGCTAATACGGTATTAGGGCTAGCAGATTTTAAAAAAGTACACCCAAAATAGTCCTGACCCAAAATTAAAATCAAATAAGTATTGTGTCGTGGGTGTTAGAAACTACTTTTACGGTCTCTACCACCCAGGCTCGAGACAAACAATTGTGGGCCTAACAAACATTTGTCTCAGTGCGGGGATCGAATCCGCAGCCTCTCGTTTCACAGTTGGTGTCTGCGTCACGGAGGCTGTCAAGGTAAAATATAGCTCACTTAAAAGTAAAGGAAAACATGCTATGGAAACACACACATATAAAAGTTCCGTCAATAATTTCAATGGTATGTCAAGTTTACGAACTGAACTAGACCAACTAGACAAAATTTGGTCATATTACTATCAATTGGCAACTAAAATGAGCCGTGTGTTGCTGAGCTTTATACTCAGCGTGTGGTATTCACTTCAGTTTTCCCACTTGAAAATTAGGTTTAGTCCTAGTAAGTAGTTTATTTCAGGATGAAAATAGTCACTTTTATATAAAATAAACTGAAATTCAATATGGGTCCAAATCCCTAATAATTCTAAATAGCTAATTTGAAGGACACGTCACGCGTGCCACCCCTATACTATTTATCCGCATCGACGTGTTTATATTATTATTTCACGTCATTAACTACGTGACAGATTAGCGTCTGTCAGCGTGACAACACCATACAAATTATCCTAATATTCTTACTTATGACAAACATTGAGTACCACTTATTGTTCCTTTTTGATTATACATATTATATTTTTGAACTTCACATCGCTATTGAGTATAAGTTCAGAATTGTGAGGTGTAGTGTTCGATCCTCAGGTAAGGTCATTTTATTAAGATTCTTAATACCAAATTGCCAGTAAAAATTACAAATGCGACATTGATAGTCGTTAGACCTTGTGACGTTGTAGAATGTCACCCGGATTAGTTGCCGTCTATGATCTATAGTAATCATATTGTTTATGCCAATCAACGCCTCCATTGCGCTGATTGGTCGATTTAATTCTGACAGCTAAGACGTGCGAACTGTCATCGCGCGCATAAATACGCGTGTAACCTCGCTCGCGTCCTCTTTCCTTTTTATTAACTGCGTGCTACCACGCGTGTTGGTGTACCCGCTGGGGTGAGTGTTAAAAGTGCTAACTGTTTAACCGCTTGCTTCGCAGCTTATTCTGCCACCGGCTTGTGAACTACCACGAGTCGCTGGCACGGAATGTAAACCTAGTTTGCATTCCGATTTCTTGGACGCTGATTCCAGGTTCATCACCTACATCTTCATCAACTTCACCTTCTGCTTCTCTCTTCCTGCTTACGGCACGGAGCGTGCCGTGCTTGGCTTCACTCCGCACCGCTTCCTGCCCGTGCTGCGACCGCACCTGCGCCGAGCCGCTGACCTGCGCATCACTACCGGCCACGTGGCAGCCAACCTTGCCGGCGAGCTGTCGTCGAAAACCGCCACGTGCAGAAGACCCGGATCAGTGTCCACAGAAGGCCAGTGACTCTTGTTGCATAACACCAGCAACAGTATCGAGTGTAAGACGGTGATGCGAAATATTAAAGCCTGTACCACGTAATCACCCTGAGTTCTTATTTTCTACCTACTCCTATCTGCGGGCGGTCCCTAAACCCGCCGCAGTGGCGCCCAACGTGGGGCCCGACTAACACAGTCCTACAACTGCGTAAGCAGATACAC
Organism: Deilephila porcellus; assembly: GCA_905220455.2. Taxonomy (NCBI): domain Eukaryota; kingdom Metazoa; phylum Arthropoda; class Insecta; order Lepidoptera; family Sphingidae; genus Deilephila; species Deilephila porcellus. Next base: position 217,799 of record LR999996.1, on the reverse strand, counting down.
AAACTGTCCGTGTTGTATCCATCAGAGGACATAGACGAGTCAGGATTAGCATTTGACGTCGATTTCAATTCACTTAATGATTCTTTTAATGACCTACAATCCAAAATTTCAAACCTAGAATGTTCATACGATTCTAACATGTTTAAACGCACATCCAATCTGGCAAATCATATTTTTCACAGAGCACGTAGATTGAAACCATTAACATCTGCCGATAAAAAGTTATTGCATACATTCCACACTAATTACGATCTATTTGTCAATAAGCTTAAAAAACTTCACTCTAGTGAACAGACTACATCTAATGTACCCACATCGGTTGATAAAACAGATGTTACAACGTATTTATGCGAGCGTCCTCAAATGTCCGATTTTAAACTATTAAAATACGACGGTTCGACTTGTGTTCGAATATTTTTACAAAAGGTCGATGATTTTAAAGTCGCTAGGGGTATTTCATCTTCTGATCTATTGAATTTCGCTACCGAAATATTTTGTGGCAATGCACTACATTGGTTCCGTAGCATTAAAAGTAAAATTAAAGATTGGGATCAATTATCTAAATTTTTGATCGAGGATTTTGGCCAGTTTGATTATGATTATCGTTTAGTTTCAGAAATTCGTAACCGAACTCAGAGTGAAACTGAAAACATCACTATATATTTTTCTATAATGTCTGAATATTTTTCTCGTCTTTCTAAAGAATTACCTGAGTCGGAAAAATTAGAAATTTTGTTACATAACATTCGTCCCTGCTACTCTAACGTTATAGCTTGCTCACCTAAAATTTCTACAATTGAGGAACTTCGTTTAATTTGTAAAAATTTCGAAAATATTCAATCTATGACTGCTCAATATCATGAACCACCTCCTATAACTAATACTACGCTAGCTCCAGATTTAGCCTACACTAACAAAACTAACAACACTAACATTCAATCTAATAAAAAGTCTACACATTTCTACAATTTCAATAAACAAACAAATACACAAACTAACCCTTTATATACATCTATTAGTCCAAGCAAACCGGTTGCTCGCTTATCGCTCGAGAACAAAAGACGCTCAGGTAGCCATTCATATTGTCCCCGCTGCCGCACTAATGACCACACGCTAGCCGATTGTAAACAAAATAGGTTTCCGATTTGTTTTAAATGTGGTGCTAAAGATGTTATTTATCCTAATTGTTCGAATTGTCATTCTAAATCGAGTCCAAAAAACTTGTAGGGCCAGATTGTTGTGATATTACTACTAAAAGTGCTAATTTTGATAAGGAAGATTGGGAACAATGGCTTTCCACTATTAAAATCTTTTTTTCTACTTATAACATCACTTCAATCTGGGAACGTAAACCGGAGAATGATTCTCGTCCGTATGTTAACGTTAAAATTAGTGAAATTTCTTTTTGTGCTTTGTTGGATTCTGGTTCTTCAGTGACTATACTAGGGAACGATTCACATAAACTATTATTGTCAGCTGGTTTTAAGTTGTGTACAGATCTTAACGACACATATTTTGTTGCCGCTGGTGGCCAACGGTTAAACCCTATAGGATATATGAATATCCCTATAAGTTTTGAGAATAATTTTCATATTCTTAAAGCCTACGTGATACCTACAGTGTCATCGTATTTAATTTTAGGAATTGATTTTTGGTCTAGGTTTGAGATTTGTCCCAAGTATTTAAAATCAATAACAATGGGTGATTCTAGTACTAGTAGTGTTTCTTATTTAAATGAAAATAAAACTAAATTATTTTCTTATGACGATTTAACTAAATCGCAGCGTCTAAACGCTGATAATACTATTGACCTATTTCGTTCTATTTCTATGGAAACTCGAGGCCTAGGCAGAACACATCTCATCACTCATCGCATTGATACTGGCAACTCGCAGCCAATGCGACAACGCTATTATAGACTTTCTCCCGAAAAACAACGCGTGTTATGTAACGAGCTAGATGAAATGATAGCACTCGGTGTTGTGGAACCCTGTGAAAGTCCTTGGTGTTCACCTGTCTTACTAACTCCTAAAAAAGATGGAACATTGAGATTTTGTTTAGACAGCCGTAAACTCAATTCAGTAACTAAAAAAGATGCTTATAAATTACCGTATATGTCAGAAATTTTGGATAATTTGAGTAACGCTTGTTATTTGAGTTCTATCGATCTTTCGAAAGCCTTTTGGCAAATACCTATTGAAGAGTGTGATCGTGATAAAACAGCATTTTATATTCCATCACGTGGTTCGTTCAGGTTTGTCACTACTCCGTTTGGTCTTACTAACGCACCTGCAACGCAGCAAAGGCTGGTTGATATTTTGTTCTATGGTCCTGAATTTGAGAATTGCGTTTTCGTTTTCTTAGACGATATTATTGTTGTATCTCCAAATTTTGATCATCATATGGCTATGCTTTTACGTGTCTATAATAAATTAAAATATGCTAATTTGACTATTAATTATTCTAAATCACAATTTTTTCGTACTGAACTTAAATATTTAGGTTATGTTGTTAACTCGAATGGTCTACAAGTTGATCCTGGAAAAGTCGATGCTATTCTGAATTTTCCTACACCGACCAACCCTAAGGAGGTCAAACGTTTTCTAGGCACTGCATCTTGGTATCGTAGATTTGTTCCTAACTTTAGTTCAATTGCTGGTCCCCTCAATAAACTTACTTCTACAAGTAAGAAGGCTAAACCCTTCATTTGGTCTCCAGAGGCGCAGGACTCTTTCAACAAACTAAAGGACTGTCTAGTGCAAGCTCCCATATTGTCGTGTCCTAATTATGACATGCCCTTCGAAGTTCACACAGATGCTAGCGACTATGGTGTCGGTGCTTTACTGACTCAAACCATTGATGGCGTAGAACATCCCATTGCCTATATGAGTAAATCATTGTCCCCACAGGAGCGTAACTACAGCATTACTGAACGCGAAGCTTTAGCAGTCTTAGTTGCTTTAGAACATTGGCGATGTTACCTAGAGAGTGGTAAAAAATTTACTGTCTACACAGACCACTCAGCTCTTAAATGGTTTCTAAACCTGAATAACCCTACAGGTCGGCTCGCTCGCTGGGGTGTCCGACTCTCTGCATTTTCCTTCGACATTAAACATCGTAAGGGTGCAGATAATGTTATTCCTGATGCATTGTCTCGTTCTTGTCCTAAGCATATTAGTACTATTGATACTTCCATGAATGTTACTAAAACAGCTGATGAATGGTATCTAAATATCTTTCACGGTTGTCAAAATTCACCAACTTCATACCCTAACTATTTAATTAAAAATAATCGTCTCTATCGTTTTATGAAATCTAAATGTGTACTTAATACTGAATTCGAGTGGAAGGAAGTTGTCCCTCAGGAACTTCGGTCGTCTATTATTTCTGAAAACCATGATAACCCTTTAGCTGGACATTTTGGTATTTTCAAAACTTACAGAAGGCTGGCACAAAAATACTACTGGCCAGGAATGCATGCTAGTGTTGTAGAATTTGTTTCTTCGTGTGATGTCTGTATTTCCCATAAACATCAAAACCACACCACTTTGGGTGAAATGGGCAGACCTAAGTCGTGTTCCCGACCATTTCAAATGCTAAGTATTGATATTGTTGGACCTCTCCCTTGTACTAGAAAGCAAAATTGTTATATTTTTGTAGTTACTTGTTGTTTTTCTAAATATTGCTTACTTTTTCCATTAAAACGCGCTACCGCGGAAATTATAACTAAAATTTTAGAAGAAAATGTTTTCCTTGTTCATGGCATTCCATCAACCATTCTTATGGATAATGGACGTCAATTTATTAGCTCAACTTTAAAAAATATGTTAGAGAAGTATAAAATTCCAAAAATTCATTTTACACCTAAATATACCCCTCATGTAAATACTGTCGAACGCTACAACAAAACTATCATGACAGCTATTTCTACTTTTATTGAAAATGATCAACGAGTTTGGGATCTCTTGATTCCCAAAATACAGTTTGCAATTAACAACTCTGTTAATGAGGTGACTGGCTACACTCCCTCATTTCTAGTATATGGTCGTGAACTAGTTACTTGTGGCTCACACTATGTAGACACTAATGTGGATCAGGATATTATTTTCATACCTCGAGATCATTATGCTGAAAACTTAGGCATACTATCTAATATTTTTAACAAAGTACAGTCGTTACTTCTGCAGGCACATCAGAGGAATAGTGCTAACTATAACCTAAGGAAGAAACCTGCGGAATTTAATGTAGGCGATGTAGTTTGGAGAAAAACTTTTTATCAAAGCGACAAGGATAAGCATTTTAATAGAAAACTTGCTCCCAAGTTTATAAAGTGTAAAATTATTTCTAAAAAATCACCTTTAGTATATGATTTGGAAGATATGAACGGTAATCCACTAGGTACCTGGCATATCAAAGATTTAAAACTAACTAACTACAAATACTAATATCTATTAACACATCTAACATTTTATATATTTTTAACTACATGACATTAACAGCGACACTAAACATATCCTGCCATTTACTAACATCTCCTATTTACCATTACTCTTCTTGTTGTTTTAGAGAGTCCTTTAGTATTGCAAAGTATTCTCTGTTCTATAGGGTCTTGGTCATAATATATTTTGATGCTAGACATTTTGAAAGAAAGATGCATGTAAGAAGATAGAATGAAAGTGAATATTACAAGAATGTTAAGTAGGCAGACGGATTTTACTTATATTTAGTTATAAGTAAAATCCTGGTCTTTTCGGCGGGGTACTGTGACGTTGTAGAATGTCACCCGGATTAGTTGCCGTCTATGATCTATAGTAATCATATTGTTTATGCCAATCAACGCCTCCATTGCGCTGATTGGTCGATTTAATTCTGACAGCTAAGACGTGCGAACTGTCATCGCGCGCATAAATACGCGTGTAACCTCGCTCGCGTCCTCTTTCCTTTTTATTAACTGCGTGCTACCACGCGTGTTGGTGTACCCGCTGGGGTGAGTGTTAAAAGTGCTAACTGTTTAACCGCTTGCTTCGCAGCTTATTCTGCCACCGGCTTGTGAACTACCACGAGTCGCTGGCACGGAATGTAAACCTAGTTTGCATTCCGATTTCTTGGACGCTGATTCCAGGTTCATCACCTACATCTTCATCAGCTTCACCTTCTGCTTCTCTCTTCCTGCTTACGGCACGGAGCGTGCCGTGCTTGGCTTCACTCCGCACCGCTTCCTGCCCGTGCTGCGACCGCACCTGCGCCGAGCCGCTGACCTGCGCATCACTACCGGCCACGTGGCAGCCAACCTTGCCGGCGAGCTGTCGTCGAAAACCGCCACGTGCAGAAGACCCGGATCAGTGTCCACAGAAGGCCAGTGACTCTTGTTGCATAACACCAGCAACAGTATCGAGTGTAAGACGGTGATGCGAAATATTAAAGCCTGTACCACGTAATCACCCTGAGTTCTTATTTTCTACCTACTCCTATCTGCGGGCGGTCCCTAAACCCGCCGCAACCTTGTATTATATAAAAAATCGTTGATAACATTGTTTTTTTGTATACACAGTAAAATAGAAACACGTACATCAACACCAAATAAATTCACTAATACCCTCTTTAGTAGAAATTCTTTTATAAGCACAAAACGAATTCCAATACCGTATTCCAAAAATTCTACAATCGGCGTCACAAGCCCTTTCAATTTTCCATCTGATTTTTCGTCAATGAGAACTGGTCCTGTTACATCCCCCTTTCATCCCCTCCTCTCCCTCCTTCAACCCCGCGCCCAGTAGGGTGTTGTCAGACAGATGGGGTAGTTAATTGGATGTAGATATAGCCCTGATGATCGGAAACGGATGTATACACTGCGGGACATGCAGGAAGTCTGCGGTTGAAGGTTGCCAAAGGGTGGTTATTGGCTTGGATCGGTTGAGCGTGAGAAATCGGAATATATTAAAGTGAATGATTAATTTATTTTTGAGAATCATGAATTTTTGGCCTGTCGTTTGAATTTACATTTGTTTAGCCTGTATCAGCCCATATACGTTCCATTGCGGGGCACGGGCCTTCTCTACAATCAAGAGTACGATTGAGAGGAGTAAGACCATATAGTCCACCACGCTGGCCTAGTGCGGGTTGGCTTGTTTAGTCCAATTGCCCAATTTAATAATCAATCACGAACGTCTCAGCAGCAAAAGTCAATTTACATATTTCTAATTTAAAAATGATTGACTTCGATTTAAATTTTAATTAGAATCCACCTAGAGGACTTTTTCAATAATTCTTCATATTGATTAAAATTTTGTTCGAGGTATCTTCGATTTATATTTTTAGTTTAAATAATCACTGGTTCAGTAGCTGTATTGATAATAAACTGTCCTAAGTTAGAGTGAAGTTCCTCACGTACATGTATATTTTTCTCTATACTGGCTCAACCAACTTATGCGGTAAATTATTTATTAGTGCACCGTCCAATAGAGCACGCAATCTTAATCAATGAACGAAAATGCAATGTTTTCTATGAGAAAAGAGTACCACCTCAATCTCAAAATACTTTTTCAGATCATACAAATATCTCATTATTATTTAGATGACAATTCATATTTGAACATAACTCATATTAAACAGGACTCATCCCGACACACACGTTCATCGCGAACCAAAAACACAACGCGTCTGATAAATAATACACTTAACAGATAACATTACGTACAATATTTTTCATTTTCACGTCTTTTTAAATTTCTAATACTTTCCTGATTTCTATACAATCAAAAACCAACTCTACATCCTGGACTTACAGTTTGAATTCACTTTTCAAAACCAGGTTGCAGGCTGTGTAAAAAATTTAAAGAAAATCCGACTCTACCAATTTATGATAGAGTGCATTTTTGGTTGCCAAAGGTTTTGTTGCGTGGTTGCCGGCGTCACGTATAATATTAAGCCACGTAGGACGGCGCGACAGTGCGCGGTTGTCGCGCGGCGTCGCTTTGCGTGAATATTCTGATTTATATGTACACGTGACGTCACCACTGTCGGATTGTCGCCGTTAATGTATGTGAGGTTTTTTAATTCACGTGCTTTCATTTAACGATTGAAGTGAGGTTTTGGGAGATTAATTTTATCACTTTTCTTGAGTTAATTGTGTGATTTAGTACTATAAATGTTTAGTAGAGATACTATGTTAAATGGCATGCATGTTTGTTTGCCATAAAATATTTTACAGGGAAATGTATTATCGTTTAAAGTTTTCTTACCAAATAAACGCTTGAAACGAATAAGACCTCATGAAGAGTGTTCTTACCGGTCATAAAATACTTAAAGGTTATAAGTGCGTTGCTTATCTTAGTGAAGTTTCCAGCCAAAGTAAAACCACTGCTGAACATAACATGCTAGTCAGAAAAAAAATCACATTGACCAACCAAAACCAACTACATACATCTACTAGGTAATCCATTTTTTTTAAATATACCTTAAAAAATATTCTTGTGACCGACCAAAATGTAGTCTATTAATGACATTACTACAAGTTTTTTTGTTAGTTCCTACTATTTGTACGCTGCACGAAAATAGAACAAAGATGAGATAAAGTTAATGCAAACAGGCATGCTTTGTCTACCGCGTATTAACTGTGAAACTCCATTTGTGAACTAAATAAGGATTTATTTGTATAAATCTTGATTTAGAAGGCGAGCTTTGAATTGCCTTCTACGAAGTGTCGTATCCTTTTTCAACGTTTGTTTGTGGTTTATGAGATTTAAGTTAAATGTTTTTTGGAGAGAGTGTGAAAAAGGGTAGAGCAGTTAAGCATAATTATATCCAAATAACTAAAGGAGAAGGGGCAAACATGTATGCAGCTCAGCTTTGTAACCGTACCGTAATACAACTACGCCACCGAGGCAGTCTTAGAAATTACGTTTTAGAAATTATTGGGAAAGAGCTATGTTCAACTATAAATTTAATGTGGATGACGATGACTATGTTAATATATTTAACTATACAGGGTATATCAAGACTGCGACCGAAAATGAAGCCAGGTGGTAGTATTACTGACTTCAGACAGACTTCAGACATCAGACAGAAAATTTCGAAATTTTCGAAAATTTATTTTTGAAAAAAATTTCTAATCGTCGCATTTGGGTGATAAATACACAGATTTCCTAAAATAATGATGTGTACCTTTTTATTTTAAAAGACGCAATGGTACGTAATGGTTTAAATTACTATTTTCGCAAAATCTGGGTATTTACCACCCAAACACGATTATTTTCAAAAAATTGCAAAAAAACCTGTCGTTTTGCATACGAAATTTTTAATAGCGTTGTGTCTATAACTACTGCAACTACGGCTTCGTTTTCAGTCGGAGCCTGTATATACCCGGTATAATATGCACATGATGATGCAGGGCGCTTCCAACAGGTCGATGTGGAGATCCATGGGAAGGCCTATGTTCAGTGGACTTCCTGTGGCTGAATACATAGTTAGAATATGTACATATTTTTATTCACAAACCAGCGATTTTTTTATATACGTACTTAAGTTAACGCCTATTTTCACGATGGGATCAGCAGATGTGTGTTTTACGAATAACAGTCCATTCTGCTTATTTACGTCCCAAAATGTAATAGAGTTCGATCCTGTCGCCAAGACAGACATTTATTTCTGTTTCAAACAAATTATACAGCAATTATTTTACCGAAAATCTCACTCAAAATAGCTTTTGTCAATAACTACTTTCACCAATATTACATTCTTATTAGACAGGGATGTTCTGGTCATTACCTTTAGACAAAAACGCGGCGCGACTGCCCCGTATGGATTCCAGCTTTATTTCACGTTAGAATGCAATTTGTAAGCGGTACGTCGCAGTTTCGCGGGATATGGAAATAGCCCCCAAGGAGAGTGTCAGCGTTTTGTTTTTTATGGTTATATCGCTTTTGTAAGGTTAGATATTGTAAAAGATTGTTGTTTGTTTTATACATGCATTAACTTTAGCTTAGTGATATTTATTTTTACGTAATGCACTTGTGGTCTTGGGTTCTAATTCCAGGTAGGACAAATTAAACTGAGTTTTTGTTTCTTAATATTTAGTGAGATGACCGTAAATGTGGTGTAGTACCACCTATAATAAAAAAATAATAATTATAAAGCGAAATGCCTCATCTTAATATTGAATCTAGGGCCACTCAGTTACAGTCTATACCTAATACTAGATTAACAAAGCTAATAAAAAAATAGTATTAATGACGTCTTAAATCTTTCCAATAAAAAATACTAAATAACCACACAATGTATTTAAGTACATAATTAAAATCCTTGTATCCAATATCACGTAAACCCCCAAATCCACACCCACCTAAAACGCTTATTCCGACGCTGCAATCTCACATCACTCACCTGACCCGTCGGGATCTTATAAATCGCCCCGTAATAAACCGTGAAATATGAAGTGTCGAACGTCAGTTCGAGATTCAATATAGACGCGGTATAAATCAGCTGTGACGGCAGGTGGACGTGTGGCGAGTTATATGTGTATGGATTGGGACCCTTATTTTGTGTATGTTATTTTTTTGTTCTTTTTATTGCTTTGAATGGCAAGACAAATATGGCATTCGCCTGGTGATAAGCGATACGAATGCTCATGGAGAGTAGAAAGCCAGTCGACACCATGAATTATAAAGCATTGCTTGGCACTCCATTGCGCTCGCCATCCTGGGACATAAGATGTTAAGTTTCAAATCTCAATATGTTCAGTAGCTACTCTGGCTACAATGTCCTTAAACCGGAACACAACAGTGCATTTACACTGCTGTTTGGCGGGAGAAATAGACATTGCGGTGGTACCTACCCAGGCGACCTCTCACATATGAGAGACCTACCACCAGTGAATGCTTTGTAAATGCTCTGTTGTGTGCCGGTTTGAAGGACATTGTAGTCAAATCACTACTGGACATAATGAGATTTAATATCCTCTGTCTCAGGATGACTAGCGGAATTCCAAGCATTGCTTTATAATTCATGGTGTTGTTTGGCTTTCCTACTGTCCATGAGCGGCCCTATTGCTTACCATCAGGCGAATGGCATGCTCGCCATTCGGAAAAAAATATGTTAAGCAGTAGATTCTTTGAAGCGGAAGATGATGACGATACAAAATAATTCTATAGCCATGTTGGGCTGGATCGACTCACTGTCCTATTTTAATTAAAATTTTCTTACATAATTAATCCATTACGAGTTCTCCAAAACCATCCCGAAATATACGAAGCGAAGCAAACCTAGTTACCCACGTATTAGAAATTATATGGGAAGAGTTGTGTCATGAAAGCGTTCTTAAGAGCTCGCTAACTTGGTTAATTGAAGGCGCTAACTCGCGGGGCGGAGGTTTGTAATAAGGTTTTTAGTGACTATGCACCAAGGAGTTACTTAGTTAACCGTTCGTTTAATTGGAAAATTAAAAAATAAAACACCCAGTAGTCACATACAATATAGTTCTGACCCCACACTAAAATCAAGTCATGTATTTTGTATCAGAAATTATGAAAGACTGCATCGGTGGCATATATGTACTACAGTACGGCAGTGATAATGGATTTTTCTATTCATTATCAGACTGGAGTCAGGAATTTCGCTCGCCCCCTATCATACCGTGGGACGGATCATACAAGGCGAAATCTAGATGTCTTGGTAGCACCTCTGCCTACCCCTACTGGGAAAAAGGCCTGAGCTTATGTATACATGTATGTAAACTATGAAAGATTTTGCGGTCTCACAAATACCTAAAGTTGAAACATATACTTTTGGATCGTGTAACATTTTTCTCGGTGCGAGAATCGAACCCGCGGCCTCTTGTTTCACAGCCGTAGTCATACCAACCAAGCCAGTAGCCACTGAGACTATCCAAAAAGTAGAGCGGTAGTGACCTTTTCACGAGAGGTTTTTCATTTTCGCAAAGTCCGAGACAAATATTTCTAAGTTTCACTAAAATTCTTCGTATCGTAGTAGAAATCGTATGGAATCGTATCTTCACAGGTATACAATGGTATTGCTCTTACGTAAAACTTACAAATTTATGCCCTAACAAATAACCTTGTTACACAACAAACTTCTAACCAATAATGGATAACTATCATAATAAGACTACGTACAGACGCTAAGTTCAAAGTGGAGTTGTAAGTTAAAACTCAACTCAACACTTGAGCACAAATCTGCCAACTTACCCGGTCTACTATATTGGTACTATAACTTACTCTTTATTACTCGGATGCATAAAATTACAAAGCATTTTACAAGGGAGATGTTCAGTAAAGGATGTTACATACTGGACACTCAATTACGTTTCAAAATGAATGAATATTAATTTAGGCAGGTTCAGCAGTGGAATTTTGGGGCTGTAATTAATTTTGATGATGAAATGAATATATTTACACTTTCATTCCAATAGAAGTAGTTATATACTTTTAAAGACTGACACGGGCCACCTCTAAAATCGAGAGTACGATTAATAAATAAATAAATAAATACGCTACGCTGGCCTAGTGCGGGTTGAACAATATACAATTTAAATATATTCAGACCAGCATTTGTGTTCACCGATATGGATTAATCGTTTCTCTCGTAGATACACTATTTGAATTGCATTGTATGTACTCAAAATCAGGTGCATTACAATATATAAGCCTAAAAACACCTAATTAATAATAAAGTAATAAAACAACTGTAAAAATATTTTACTAAACCTAACAAACTGCCCAACCATTTGAGGGAATTAAACGCCTCAACTTGAGCCTGAAACAAAACGCTCTTTTTGCTAGCATTAGTTACAATTACTCTCGTTAGTGACATTGTAGAAGTTTGTAAATTTTTCCTTGTTTTCATTAGTAAAGTTAATTTTCCTCGTTTTTTATGTTGGACTGACGAGTAGGTCGCTTGGTAAGCGTTACACCTGGTTATAATAGGAGCAACATCCTCTTCAACTGATTAGTAATAAGTCATGTAATTACTTTTTTTTTATTGCGTTGAATGGCGAGACGAGCATGCCATTGTAGCTGTCATGTATCTGTATAAAGACAGTATTATTATGTCAACCGACGGGAAAACCTCCAGTGTTTTACAATCATGTTTCGTAAAATCATTTGACCTACTAAAATAACTACTTAAAATGTCAATCTTTAAATTAAATAAATAAATACACCCAACAATCACATACATAGTCCTGACCCGACTCTAAGATCGAATCTTGTGTCGTGGGTATCAGAAACTACGAGAGACTTTTCGGTCTCACAAACACCCAGACCCGAAACAAAAACCTGTGGATCACACAAATATTTATTTCGGTGCGGGGATCGAACCCGTAACCTCTCGTTTCACAGGCGGCGTCTAACCAACTGCGTCACGGAGGCTGTCAAAGTCTGTCGGCTGTCTACTAAAATATTATTTCTAAACTCCCGATCTAAATTGACTTCACTTTCATCTTCATCATTCAACATACTACCTCTACAACTAATTTTGTCGTAAAATAATAAACAATGTTTATCAAAATAAAACTCAACACGTTCAATCAAATTACCAGATTAAAACGATTCCCTTTGATTCAGTATCTTATTTGTCCGGATCACTGCAGCGGGCCGTATGTCTTCCCCTTAATCCTTAGCGGGATAAAAATATTCCCCCGGGAACACTGAACACGTGGCGACCCGATGTAGAACTTATGTAGCACTATTCTTCAGGTGAGATAGACATACACGTTTTACTAAAGTGTGAAAGGGACAGATAACAACGATTGGATTTTATAATACGTTTATAAGTAACATGTGCTGACTGAGTTTTTATTGTTTGGGTATCAATGTATATTGGATTTTCAATAGTACAGTTATTTGATTTTGTTTCGAACTAATACGATCAGTTGTCTCATTTATTGGCGATATATCATTTTATACACTTGTATGAGGACTCAGCTTCGTCCGTTTACATTTAACCCGTATGTATCATCACCAAATTAATCAATATAATACATTTTATCTTATATTATTAACTTATTAACATCGCCTCCTAATACACATACATACGTAAACTCACGCTTTTACGCCAGAAGGGGTAGGCAGAGGCGCCACTAGGACACCCACATTTCGCCTTGTATGTTCCGTCCCATAATGTGATAGGGGGCGAGCCTATCGCCATATCGGGCACAAATTCCTGACTCCGGGCTGATAATAAATAGAAAAAGCCAATATCACTTTGCCCGACCCGGGATTTGAACCCGAGACCTCAGCTTTGTAGTCGTACCGTAGTACAACTACGCCCCTGAGACAGTCACCTCCTAATCTCCCCTTAAAAATTCAATTTAATGATAAAAATAAGCCTAAGTGCATCGCTAGACAATCCCCTACCAAAGTTAATTAGCCAATAAAAGGTAACGGACAGCTTATTTCGCATTTATACTTGTTCTCTAGATGAAAGGTATCCAGTGACCTTTTCTGTATGTCTGACTACTCGTATGTAAAATTGTATAAAGATCGGTCAAGTGGTTAAGACGTGAAAGTGAAACAGACAAACTGACATTCGCATTTTTGGTACAAAGTTTTTTATTTGTTGTATCGGAATTTAGTATAGTCAGCGAATATATAAAGTTGCGTTACACATCTCTCTACGCGTCAGTTAGCAGAAATTCCAAATTAAAGCAAGGAGATTACAAATCAAATTATTTCAGTGAAAAAAGTAAAAATAAGGTTTTTATACTGTATTGGATTATTTAAGCGTGAAGAAGTAATTGAAAAGGACTTGCATCATTATTAAATAAATAAATATACCCAACAGTCACTTACATAGTTCTGACCACACACTAAGATCGAGTCTTGTGTCGTGGGTATCAGAAACTACGAGAGACTTTTCGGTCTCACAAACACCCAGGCCCGGAACAAATACCTGTGGATCACACAAACATTTGTTTCGATGCGGGGATCGAACCCGCGGCCTCTCGTTTAACAGGCGGCGTCGAACCAACTGCGCCACGGAGGCTGTCTAATGTTTGAAAGAACCTGTAACCCTTGTAACCTCTCTTTCCGGTCGGCGTAAAATTTTACGGATTTAAAGGAAAATAACTGTAACCTTTTTTCCTCACTTGGTAGTATCATCAGTACATCTTATATGGTCTTAATATATTATTCATTGCATATAAATAATACAGGCAACTTTGATTGCCTCCTAGTGCAATTAGATAACGTGTATGAAACGAGAAGCTGAGAAAGAAGAAAATAAGTGTTTGTTTGATATACAAGTAATTTTTTCATGTCTGGGAATATGTGATACCGAAAAGTCTCTCGTAGTTTCTGATACTCACAAAACAAGAACTGTATCTGAATGTGCGGTCAGGACTAAAAGGGAATATTGGGCGTATTTGTTATCATCTTGTGATATCCCATAAAAAAAGAAAACCATTGGTCAATTGCAAATAAAAACCGTCTCTTCAGAAAACCTAAAAACTAAAACTAAACTTCATTTTCATTTGTGATGAGCTTGCAAAAATAGAGCTACGTAGAACCGTCTCTACTGAACCGGAGCAATCATACCGACTCACAATGACTCTACCCTACGGCTACTGGTTTATTGTGCCCATTCACCCCCTGATTTAGGGTTGCAGTGATGACAGGGTGCGAGGGCGCTACGGAAATATCAGTACAGAGCGCTTAAGATCCATTGGTGTGTGAAGATTATTGGGTATTTATCTATTGTGCTTTTAATATCAGCAAAAATATAAATTGGTGCTCTTTATAGGATATAGCGCCAACCCACACTAGGTTAGCGTGGTAGACTATATGGCCCAACCCCTCTCAATCGTTCTCTCGATAGAAGAGGAGGTCCGTAAACTGTAGTGGGATGGCCTAAATGGGCTGAAACAGAAAGAATATACGATGCTAATATTAAATTAGTCTAGTAGATTTTATTGTAAATTGTTCAAGTTAAAAATACGTACGTAATTCACCCCAGAGAGGTATACAGATGTTACACTAATGGCACCCAGAGTTCAACGACTTTTTTAATCCCAAATGCGATAGGAATCTAGCATGTCGCCATGTCAGAAGCAAATTCCAGTGTCGAGCGATTCCTAACAGATTTTCCAAAGCGCAAAACTCGAACAAAGCGGATTGCCCAACCTCGTCAAACCCACGACTTCAAAGTCCACAATCCATACACGCTTTATACCTGGCTGTATGGGATAATGGTAGGACAAAAAGATAAACGGGCAAGAAAGTGATCCCACAAGGGCATTCGTTTTCCTTTTCTTCGTACAGAACCCAAAAAGGAAAGGAACATAACCTTATAATTAACGATACAAAAGTTATTCATAATTTTTTAAGTTCCGGAATCCAGAAGTTGGGAAAACTAATTTTACTTTCCAAAGTCTCTAATTACGGGACAGGAAGGACGTCTGTCAACCCCCTCCCCCCTCCCCACCCCCCTTTACTCCTCCTTTGCCCCCTGCCCACCGAGACCTTTCAATCGTCTAGAAAACTAAATAATTAAAGTCAAGATTTGAAACAATGTCTACAATTTTATTTTAGTTTTATAATGGTTTCTTAGATTTACGCGAATGTTACACATTAAAATAAAACTATTTATTCCGGATTTTATCGCGATTTGGTTTAATTTTTACATTTTTTAACTTCCCGACGCGACGTTTCGATTACTTTCCAGCTTTCGTGGTCACGGGGCGGACTGAGGTATTAGTCATCCGCTCATACTGTTGCAATTTAACTACCCTTAATTTCAATTATTTTAATTTTATGTTATAATTTACATAGAATTGAAATTTAGAGAGTTGTTACTCAAGAGTGAAATGGGTTGTTTCATAATCATATTGTTTAATAATCGAAGACTTAATTGTTCTAAAGTCTGCAACAATATATCGCAATTTTTACAGTCCAAAAAATGTGCAAAGTATTATGTACGTTTTGATTATTATACAGGTGGTGTAAAAAAATATTTATTAAACTAGATAAAGTCACTAAGAGTTCATCAAAATACTTAAATAATAAATAAATAAATAAATACACCCAACAGTCACATACATAGTCCTGACCCCACACTAAGATCGAGTCTTGTGTCGTGGGTATCAGAAACTACGAGAGACTTTTCGGTCTCACAAACACCCAGACCCGAAACAAATACCTGTGGTTCACACAAATATTTGTTTCGGTGCGGGGATCGAACCCTAATATAACTTAAAATCGTTATATTAGGCATCTTATCCAACAAAATAATCACTATTTTCATACAAACAAAATAAGAAAATAATGCCTTCAATAGATATCTTTCTAGAAAAATGTTTCAGTAGATATACGTCTAAACATTGTTAAATGCATAAGTACTGAAACAAACCCCTATACTCGTATTATGGTTATTTTTTTATAGTAGCCTTGTACTACAAAGCCCGCAACACACGTAACGATATAACTGTGCAAGTCTGAATTTCCGCAAAGGCGAGTTTGCACCAGTCTCGAATCGAAAATGAGAACTAAGTTTGCGCAGTTTTTTGCCCACACACGTTCCAGTATACAGGTGCAAACTTGGACTTGCACAATAATATCGTTACGTCCATGGCGGCCAGAACAGAGTATCCAACGACGCGAGATGGTTATTTCTAGGCGGACGACACAATAATTTAGGCGAGATTGAAACTGGATATGCAGACATAACCCAATATTATCATGTATCCATCATATTGTAAGAATATTTAAGTCATCCAACAAGTTCGGCAAACAACAGCTCGCTTTATCCGTCGTCTTTTTGCAAAATAGTCCCAGATTGTGATTGAAAATAAGAAAGGGTAGTATTATTCTGGGGGGTCGACCTCCCGGGCCTCGCCCACTGCGATTTCGCGCACAATTGGCCTTAGGGTCAATATTACATGAGTTTTTTGTCCGCTGGGACCGCGCGAACCAATGGGATTATGTCAAAAGGTTTTTGTGTAGTATGAGACGCTTGACCTTTCCTATTGGGCCGATTTTCCTAATACAGGATGTTGTAATATTGTAGTTTTGACACAAATATGTTTTTTAAGTGTTGGAAGAGGCGACGGAATTATGATTTTTCCCAAAAATAATTATTTGGTAACATTACTGCCTCATTTGTTTAGTAGCAGAATATATTGGTTTCGGTATCTAGTTCGGATACCTCCACTTTGTTTTTATATATTGCTATAAATGGCGAGACGAGCCTAATACGACCGCTCATGGACGTAGCAAAACCAAACAATACCATGAATTACAAAGCAATACTGCGCTCGCCATCCTGAGACATAAGATGTTAAATCTCATTAGGTCCAGTAATTGATCTGGCTACAATGTCCATGAGCGGCCGTATCGCTTACCATCAGGCGAATGGCATGTCTCGCCATTCATCGCAATAAAAAAATAAAAAAATACATATACTTTTATAATTCAAACACATATACCGACTATCCCAAACATAAATATGTATATATGTATGTAATATGTATGTTTGTTGTATGAGTTTATATTTGTGTTTTATTTTATTGTTTCTTTATCTATTTATAATATTATTATTTATTTATTTATATTTATGTCACTATACACCCTAGACTGCCCTTTCTCTCTCCTTTCTTCTATGTCCATCCTAAGGTTGCCTGGAAGAGATTGCCTTGTGCAATAAGGCCGCCGATTGTACTTATTGTTTAGTTTTGTTATTACCTCTGTCTTTTTTCCGTGGTGTACAATAAAGAATATATATTGTAAATAAATAAATACCCGCGATTTTCGAAATGAAAATCCTGTGCACAAATGTGGTTAGAAAGTGTGCCAGCACGGCGGTCTAAATAAAATCCGGCGAGATTTAACGTAAATACGACATCGCTCTATTTAAACAGTGAATTACTGCGAGCGTTCGCGTAATGCCTGGTACTATTGGCGCCGCAGTTAACTGTTATAGTAAATATAATACAGTCAGGTACATAGGCCTGATTCTATTGTAAGATATAATTATGGAATCGTATCAGAAACTATGAGAAAATTTTTGGTCTTATGAAACAAATATTTGAGTGTTACATTGTCTCGATGCGGTGATCGGACCTGCCACCTTGCGTTTCATATCTGGCTGTCAACCACTACGAAGGCCGTCATACAACGTCTCTTTTATAATACGTTAATTTTATTTATTAAATATCCTAACCTGGGAATGGAACTTGGGGCTACACAATTCACAGTAGGAACACGCTACTTTGTGACTAATATGGAAATTACTAACAACATCATCATTATCTAACTTAAATGAAGTCCATAAATAAGATTTCCGCAGCCATCTATAAAAAAATAATAGCAAAATTAATTTAATAGACATATCCCTGTCATATTCTATAAAGTTGCATACCTATATATTTTGATAAATACTGCTGGTAAAATCCATTAAATTTGATTGATGATGTATGAACCACTCAACGTGGTCTGAATAGCTAAGGGGGTTAAACAGGGGTGCATAAATGCATTTAATGACGTCACAATCACGTTTGAGTGACAGTTAGGGGTTGTTTGATCCGGTTTGATGAAGTGAGTATTAGGCTAATAAATATGTTAATGGTTTTATATGGTTTTATATGGTTTTATATGGTTTTATATGGTTTTAATGTGTTTAAATGGTTTTGAATTAGTATTATTTAGATTGTTGTATAATTGCTGAAGCCGATGTGACGCGTTTAAGGTTTAGAACTGTGTGACTATATTTATTTTGAACATGCGGTCATAATGGAGAATGCTCACAAATTGAAATTTATACCGTAGGGGATGCTCTATTAAAAACAAAAAGAATTTCTTCGATACGACTTATACTTTCCCAGATATCAATTTTTGAAGCTTGTGCTGCGTGCGAGATCTCCGTTCGCCGCGGTGACGTCATTTTACCATCGCGACTCCGTACGCGCAGCACTCCCGGCAATGTATGTGAATTTTGCGTGGGAACATTGTTTATTATTTCGAATGAAATGATCCAAAATAACTCGATGATATTTTACTAGTACCGAAAAAATATCCCAGCTCCTAGAAGTACTCTTCGTATTTTGTGCAAGGGTATGTGTGTGTGTGTGTGTGTGTGTGTGTGTGTTTGTGTGTGTATGTGTGACCGGGACTAGTTCATTCTTTGCAAAAAAAAAATTGTAAAGGTATATTTTTCCACCTTCGAGTGGTTTTATATAAAACTACTTTAAAAGATTATTGTGGCACAAACTAAGGAGTAAGGACCATGCGATGACATTAAACGAGCGAATCAGTACTTTGAGGGCGGGCAGTGGAGCAAACAACTGTAATGTGACGTCACGCGGGCATCGCGCGCAGCTCAAACAACGCGAAATCAAAATAAACTTCAAAACTACTAGCTTGATTTTAATGAAATAAAAACAGGAGTATTTCTAGACATGTAGGCTATGCGGTTAAAAAGTTTCAAGTCATTTTATGGACCTAGAAACATTCTCCATTATTTAAACGGAATCATCGTTGGGTACTCTATTTAGATACAAATCTATTTAGATAGCACTAAACTTACGACCATCGCTGCATGCGGGCTGTCTCCAACAGGTCACTGTGGAAATGAGGGAGGCCTATGTTTATCAGTGGACTTCCTTTGGCTGATGGATGGATGGATGAAACTAACCACCACTGCATTGCAGATCCTGTGCCATCATTTTGAGGATCCCTCTAAGGATATAGGTTCCAGCTTATTGTTTTTAAAAACTAGAAATAACAAAGTGAGCAACCAATGGTAGCAGCTCAATCCTCGTCTACACAGTGTGATTCGGCATTGTTTCACCGCGTCCGCTGAATCTTAGCAGTGTTTCCTGTAATCAACGAAACACAATGACTTTGTAAATGAAACAACACAAACTTTAGTATTTAAATTAAATTGTTGTGCTCGGATTTCTCGTGTAAGTACATGGTTATATATATTTTATTTTTTGTGCTAAATTTTTCCGCTTAATAAAACGCAGGAATTATAAATATGATTATACCTTGAGCATATGAACCTTGGGGTGTTAAGTTAGATCACCAGGTCGGGCAATCTATTCTGTGTGTTATTCTCTTAGAAACGCTAATGCTTTTAAGGGAAAGCGCCCAAAACGGTTACATTTTGGGACGCAAATAAGTTTGCCGGAATGCGCTGGTCACTACTAGCCTTTTTATCTATCAATACGTGGATTAAAGCGTGTGTGTTTAATTATAATTTCAACACCGAGCAATTTAATCAAACAAAATGTACGCATATAAAACTAACAACATTACCATTTTACACTGAATGAAAATCCCCGCATTGGAGCGAAACTCACGAACTCCACCGCAGCTACACATAATTCCGTTGCGTAATAAATATTATTAAGCATGCAAATTCGAGAGTAATCAAATACACCGAATACAGGTAAAACAATTAAGTAGAGCTCTATACAACTCTACCACGCTGTTGTCTCTACAAATGGGATTGTTAACATATTTAATTGGATTTCAATATTTCATTTGCGAGTGAAGTTGGGAAGAAATGACGCTACATTTGTAGAGTAAAGTTGAACGTTTAACTCGATATGATTTTATAATTATGCAATATCGATTTTATAAATTTTAATTAATCTAACCGAATTGTTATGGGTAATGATGAATATAATTTTGCTGCTCTCGATTGTTGATGGGGTTCATAACCTGCGTTGTGACAAATGCGGACTGGATTATTATTCAGTTCATTTAACCTTATATATCATGTTGTACGCAAAACCGTTTATCTTGACGACTTAGTTAATACGTACTAAAACAGTTGATTTTAATTAATCGGTAAAGGCGATTTCCTTAATATAAACCAAAATTTAGTCTTATAATCATAGGATTTTCTCCAATGTTTATCACTAAGCTCGAATGAAGTCCCATTATTAAGATTTAAAAAGTAAACCTCAAACACAATAGTAAAACCCACCCCACAATTTTAAACTTTAAAACCATTGTATCCTTTCCCAGGGCATGCTATTTAGGCTTCGGTATCACAATAGCCAGTTTCCCGCGGTCCCGCGCCACTTCACGCCAATTTGGATGCATTTTTCCCGCGAGCCGCCCTCAAAGGAGCAAATTGTCAAAGCATCAGTCACTTTCATATTTTGCCGGAATCTATACATATAATAAAAATGTAAATGGTCGATGTCTGTACATGGAAGATATTTGAGAAATTTTAACGCGAGGGGTCTTTATAACAGCAACAGAAGCCAAAACATTTTTTTTTAGAATTTTTGTCTGTCTGTCTGTCTGTCTGTCTGTATGTTTGCTTGCGCATCACGCGAAAACTACTGCACCAAATGAGATGCGGTTTTCACACTTGTATTGCTTTAGGTTCAACTTAAAAACTGGTATATGTTGCATTCACATACAGGGTGTTTCTTTTTGTTTGCTTGCACATTACTCAAAAACTACCGCACTAAATGAGATGCAATTTTCACAGTTATATTGGTGCAGGTCCAACTTGAAAACTGGTATATATTTTATTTACTTACAGGGTGTTTCTTTTTATTTACTTGCGAATCACGCAAAATCTACTGCACCAATTGAAATGCGGTTTTCACAAATGTATTGCTGCAGGTTCAACTTAAAAACTGGTATATGTCTTATTTACATACAGGGTGTTACTTTTTATTTACTTGCGCATTACGCAAATACTACCGCACGAAATGAGAAGCGCTTTTCACAATTGTATTGCTGCAGGTTCAACTTTAAAGCTGGTATATGTTGCATTTACATATAGGATGTTTCATTGTATTATGGAAGAGAAATGAGAAAAACTAATATGGAGGGTCTGTATTAACGTAATAGAATCCAAAAGAATGTTTTCTTGTCAAGAATTGTAATTGTAGAATTATTGTCTGTTTGTCTGTGCGGTTGTGCGCGATAAACTCAAAAACCGCTTAACGGATTTCGATGAAATTGGTATGGAAGTAGCTGACACCCTGGATTAACACTCAGGCTACTTTTTATTCCGAAAAATACAATGTTCCCGTGGGATGAGGAAAGATATAACGATATATTTGTTACTTTTTTATACTCAAAGGGATAGGATGGGACTGGATTGTATGCAATGAGTGAGAATGAGACGGGATGGGTGGGATATAACGAGACGGGACGGGACGGGATAGGAAATTCCAAATAATCTTTAAATGTATATTTTTTAAATAAAGTTAATCACGCAGACGAAGTTAGCGGGCAGAAGCTAGTATCGCAATAAAACCGCGCGGGTTTGATTGCACAAAGGCATAGCGACAATTACTCGGCTACCGTTGCTTTGCTAAAAAATATAGTATATTTTTTATTTTTATTTTTCATTTGTACAGTTTTGGAGCCCTTTGCCAATTTTCAAACGTCGAATTGTGAGCTTTTTTTAGTTTATTTTCAGTGTGCCAGTATTTTTGATAGTCGAATCTGACGGGAATATTTTTAAACTGGCACCCGAAAGCTATAGTAGCTAAAGTCAACTATCATCTAGTGTGGTGAAATTTATATCAACGTTTTTTAATCGCATTCTTTTGAGGTATGTTTTCATTGTAAATACAACGAACATTTATACTCCTTATGTAATCTAAGTCGACAGCCTCCATGACGGAGTTGGCTAGAAGCCAGCTGTGAAAGGAGAGGCCGCGGGTTCGATCCCCGTACCAAGACAAATGTTTGTGAGGCCCACAAATATTTGTCTCAGGTCTGTGTGTTTGTGAGAACGAAAAGTCTCTCGTAGTTCGACTAATGACTTAATTGATCTTAATGTGGGGTCAGGACTATGTATGTGACTGTTGGGTGTATTTTATTTAATAGTATTAACATGTTTAATGTAATAAAATGTGAAAAGAGAAAAACTATTTTTATTATTTTGACAACAGCGCTTTCTGTGACATGAGTTCCGTAGATGACCTATACAAATATTAGAAAGGACAGTGAAATCAATACAGTATTGTCAAAATTATATCGGCCTGCTTGATTCGCCGCACATAGGTTGAACCCTAAACACAGTTCCTTGCTTGGGTCGATAAGATGATTTATCTAAAATTATTTAATATAATTAATTTGTACGAGAGCATACGAAAACGTTTTATACGTTTCATGTAAAAAATTTCGTTTCAATTCTTAAAGTCTAATGTTGTCTAATAAATATAATGTTCGTCTCTAATTGTTAAAGCGATCTATAAACACATATAACTTTACAAAATTAGTCGTAGTATAAGAAGAGACACTGTAACATCATTATTTATTTAGCTACACCCCTCATATCGTAAAATATAATTTTTGTCTTGGAAAACTCAATAAAAACTTTTCAATGGTACAAAACTAGCGTAAATTCCGTGATAACAAGTATAAAATATTTTCCAACTAGTTCGAAGTTATGAGACAAAAACATCGGCCGACTTGGAGTTGGAACATAAATTCATGTGAAATGACGCAGGCATGTATCTCCGTCATACACGGGAACGGACGCATCCAGAACTTACACTTGGGGGACTATTGTTTAAAAAGACAAAAAGCCTTTGAATCACTGAGCTACGTGGTTATGTCACAATTAAAAAAAAACCATACGGAATTTTAATATAATGATCAAGGGTAACATCGTCAGGAATCCTGCATGCAATAAAGATTTGTAAGAATTTCTATAGTATGTTAAAGCCGCTAAACCGCACTAGGCCAGCGTGGTGGATTATATGACATAACCTCTATCAATCGTACTCTCCATTGTGAAGGAGGCCCGTGCTCAGCAGTGGGACGTATATGAGCTAATACAGAATTATTTTCTTTATTTTTTTTTTTCAATTAAGGTTCTCCAACAGTTGACATATTATCACAACTAAGACGTTCTTTGCTACAGTTACATTCTGATGCATATACCATATAGGAGTACACAATACTTATTAATTACACGCACGTAAACAAAACCAAGAAAAAATATACTTAGAATAAAGAAAAAAAAAACATACTCTACACCTTTTTTACGAAGTCGGTTAAAAATTATCATGAAGTGGGATCGTCTTGTGTCAGCCATTCAGTGGTCGGATAAACTTCAGTCAACTCGTGGGATTGTACAAGTTACATTTCAATTAGTTTTTGCTCAAGTTGGTTAAAACTTAGGCTTCGCGGCGAACGTGAATCGCCGGGCTCTTAACGCGTTTCATTCGGAACTAAACTGGGCGTAATTCATTATACAAGTTAGTTATAAATGAACATGGAGTAATCTTATAAAAGGAATAAAAAAGAATAAGTTTATTTTCAGGTTTTTCGGTCAATTAATTGATCTACGATGCTGAAGAAAAAAATAGGTGAAATATTTTTACAGCAAAGCCTGATACCGTTTTACAACTGAGAGAAACAGCATGTAGGCTTATAACAAAATGAAAAGTATTTTTATCGTGCAATTATGCCTAAGTAATAACAATGATAATTTTTTTTGCAACCTTGACTAATAGACCCAAACAAATAAAAGGAAAAAAATGTTAAGAAGTATAAGATTTCCTTTACAATAAATTGAGTTATTATCCCAAAAGAAGACCTCCTACTAGTATCTGCGCCGAGCTCCGTCCCTGTCTCCTCGGAGCCCACTAGAGAATTACCACCTGTTCTCCGGCACAATAAGTACGGCGCTGACGACCTCGCGATAAACGGCGCGATGAAACCAGCGACACTACAAGACACAGATTTCGGCAACAACAAAACAATATTTAAGAGGTAAAATTAAGTAAATAAGTAGTCCTCGAAACAGACAAGCCTTTATGAAGAGATTAATGATAAGCGGGAGCCAAACTTGTCGCTTTATAGTCTCTGTATACCCTAATGGGCCAAAGTATGTTAAATTAAGTAAATAACATACAGTCACATATCCTTACCCGACTCTAAGATCAAGTCTTGTGTCGTGTAAAAGAAAATACTACAGTTTTCGGTTTCACAAACAGCCAGACCCGAAACAAATACTTGTAGATCGCGCAAGCATTTGTCTCGGTGCGGGGATCGAACCCGCGCCCTCTCGTTTAACATCCGGTGTTTAACTAACTACGCCACGGCTGTCAATATCATTAAAAAAACACTTTTATAAACAACATTCAGTGGGTCACAACCCTTCCCCCCCACCTCAAAACCCTCCCTATTTGGTCCTCTCCAAAGCCGTCACCTGTTCCCCCGTACATCCTCAGGAGCTGCGGATAAAGACGGCAATAAAATAACAAAGGAATTTGACTGAGGCGTGCTTTTTGTCCCTTTTGTGAATGGACAAGTGAAGATACAACAGTCTACGATGTATTTTAAACATTGATTAAGTGGGTCTTTTCATGATGGTGTAGTTGTACTACGGTACGACTACAAAGATAAGGTCCCGGGTTCGATTCCCGGGTCGGGCAAAGTGATACTGGGTTTTTCTATTCATTAAAAGCCCGGAGTCAGGAGTTTATGTATGTATGTTTTACCTTTTTTTAATTCCCCGACGTTGCGATTACTTTACAGCTTTCGTGGTCACGGGGCGCACTGAGGTATTAGTCACCCGCTCGGTGTCTGTTACAATTTAACTACCCTTATTTTACAAAACTTTAAATTAAAAAGTTAGTCGGATTAATTATTATTTTTTAATTCAATCAAGTAGTTCCTGAGACAAGACAACAAACTATTCCGCTTTACATATCGTTAAGACTAATATAAGTAGTGGTTTTATCGCGTCGTAGGCGATAGTGAGCGTCAAATACTATATGTTATGACACCCACAACACCCATTACCAAGCCGCAAAACACATATTTATTGATCAAATATGTATCGTATTTATGCTTAATAATATACGCAAATATGAGTTTGTTTGTGACCCTTTAACCCATTACTTAACCGATTATCATAAAATTTCGTAAACATAGTGTCAGTAATTCGAAAAGGAATATAGAATACTTTTATCCAGAAAAATATGTTCTGAGGAGATACAAAAACAACTTTCCATTTTCGCATTATTAATGAATTAATGTAAATAATGTCATGTATATATAACGACAGTCTAAATTGATTAACAAGACTTACATCAACAAGCAAAGCAACGAGAAAAATTTACTATAGCAATAAAGTGTAAAAGAGAATAATTTTTAATAAAAAAATAAAAACCGACTTCAAAGTGCCACTACAAAGTAACAAATAATATATATTTCATCGTACTAGTACCCAATGATTAATGTTCTTATTGACTTGACTAGCTAACAAATCTTAAATACGTAATATTTTGAAGGCGGGTCGCTAAATATCAAACACGTATAAAATTAAGCAAATGTGACACCATTTGATATTACATGTAGATCCTGCAATGTTGGCTCAGAAAGGCACATAAGGAAATTAAACACAAATGAATATAATGTGCTAATCCTACGTGTAGATTTATTGAAGTTTTGATAGAATTTCTATGTGTGTTACATATGTGTGGTAGCCTGTTGATCTACATATGATCCACGAGACGGTTGACCAGCGTCTCGGTTATAATTCCAGGGTATATACCTCCGGAATTATCGGAGTCACTTGTGTGTTGATGATATTCAATTACCAAACTCTTTATCAGTGATATATTTCAATCATAGTCAGGAAACCTGCATGACATAAAGGCCTTTAAGTACAAGAAAGGGTTTGTTGTGTCCCATGCTCAACAGTGGACGATTACAGCCTGATATATTAAGACAAATTAATATTCCGTGTAAATCTTGCGTGTTTTTCGCTATAATTAGTTACACAAATTAATGTTAAGCGTAAGGCGTACATGTTCGGCACTTAGCGACCCGCCTTCAAAATATTACGTATTTAAGATTTGTTAGCTAGTCAAGTCAATAAGAACATTAATCATTGGGTACTAGTACGATGAAATATATATTATTTGTTACTTTGTAGTGGCACTTTGAAGTCGGTTTTTATTTTTTTATTAAAAATTATTTTATTTAGATGTTTATTTTTAGTATGAATTTTGTCAGTTTTTTGAAGTCGGTTATTTTTTTTGTTAAAATTTTGGTTTATTTTTTTATTTTTAGTGACTTAAAAGTTCGATAGCCTGAATATGGGTAGACCTAGTAAACGCGCTGCTCGTATGAGAGAGCGCCGTTTAAATGAGACAAACGGAGGAAGGGAGCAACGCCTGTCTCAAATAAGGGAATCTATCTCCAGAGTAATTTCAAAAGATACTTGTGAAGAACGCAATAATAGGCTTTCAAAAATGCGGGCTTACATGAAAAAGTTTTGAATCGTCCTTGCAAATTGATTTCGATTGCCGTTGAGACTTTTTGAAACATTCTTTTATTGGATATTTAATCCTCGAATGCTTCTTACGAACAATTCATCCGACATGACGGCTCGTTCTTTCATGTTTTCACAAAATTTATCATCTTCATGTACAATTTGTTCACCAACACATAACAATCGGCAATGCCCCCAATTGCCGATATCGGTTTCATTACGGAATGGTAATTGGCATACTATTAAACTGTAATAATATGATTCTTTGTCACTATTACATCAGATCTTCATGATTTATTGGTATAGCTGCCGAAGATATTGACTATTTACGTGTTTGTTCATTTTATTAACGGCCCCCCTCGCCCCTACCCCTACTTTCATTCACCACTGTAACTTTGCTTTTATACTGAATCCAATGCAAAAAGAACCATTGGAATCGTACTCAATTTTGAGGAGTTCTACTCTCCAAGACCGAAGATATTCATCAGATTTTCCTGATTTCTTGGTGAGATCAAAGTGTTAATACGTTCTTTCTGATGCAAAAGAAATCACTAAAATCGGTTAAAAGCTGCCGAAGATATTGACTATTTACATGTTTCTTAATTTTCTAACCCCCCCCCCCTCGCCCCTACCCCTACTATCCTCCACCACTGTAATTTTGCTTTTATACTTAATTCAATGCAAGAAGAACCATTGGAATCCTACTTAATTTTAAGGAGTTCCCCTCTCCAGGTCCGAAGATATTCATCAGATCGTTACCATATTTTTATGGGACCAAATGACAAGCACCAGCTTTCAATTAAAGAAGGAATTATCGAAATCGATTCACCCAGTACAGAGAAATGAGGTAACAAACATAAAAAAAAAAAAAAAAAAAAAGCAACATACAGTCGAATTGAGAACCTCCTCCTTTTTTTGAAGTCGGTTAAAAACTCAACACAATTCCGCTGACACCTCGAAACGAGATTAACTCTCCGAGAACAAAACGATATTATTTCGAGATACTGCAACGAACGGGCAAAGCTCTCTATTGTGCAACTCAAAAAATAATCCGGGCGATACCCCCACACTCACCCCTAAGGGGGCGGGGGATTTACACGGTACAGTAGATTCCATCTGTAATTAAATTTAGACAATGAAAGTGCGTTTGTGGGTTTCAGTTATTTTGGCAATTGAGTGAAGATAGATAGGATATTCGTATTGGCGTGGATAGGATAGTGACCATTGTGTATGATGATGGAAATGACGTTGTAATGACGTACAGGTGTATTTAGGATTTAGCTTGTGGATATGCGGTTTCGATTAGCAAGTAATTTATTGACACGTGATTTTATTTATAGAACTAGGATGGAAAATACGTTTTTTTCGTACTATTCAAAGCTAAAGTAGTCCACATTATTACTCTATCTTACTTGATATCTATGAAATTTGACAAATTCAAATGATATTGAACTTGAAGAGTAATTTAACAGGCCGGCATAAAACCCTTACATACACTTCGTAAATATCACTGAATGTATCTGAATACATTGTCAGAATAAAACATAAGCTATATTTAAAAAAAAGCGTCCATAATAACATAATCACAGGAACCTTAAACTACAAAACTGTACTCGTATTCCGCGCCCGACAATTAAGCTTGACGACTCCACGCGCCTCGCGGCCGGTAAATATCAGCCGCTCGTAAAAACATTACTGTTTAATTTAGCTCGCGTAAAAACATTATATTACGATTTGAGACTTGTAATAGACACATTATGGAAATCAGGGAAAATATTCGTGTAATGGAGACACTGGATTTGAACGAACATATTAGAATACAGATTTAAATTTAAAAATCAAATTTCTACGTATAAATTGTAAAGCTGAGCTGGCTTGCTTTACTGTAGTGGCTATCTATCGTGATTCGTTCTGTGATTGGAATTGCGAGTGACCCAAGGTCTTATTCTTTTCCTCTTATCTTGCCTGTTTAAGGAAAAGACAACACATCTGATGCACTCATGACATAACTTTCTGCTACTCGCTGAGATTTTTCATGTTAATGAAATAATTTCTTGGTAAATTTCTTCTCAAAATCTCTTCTAAGGAAGGCTTCAATCGCCCTGAAATATAATATCTAAATGTGGTATTCGTAAGTGTACTGCGCTACTATCTTATTTTATTTTACTACGTATTATGTTTTTTTTTTTATTACATTTTTAATTTCAAGAATGTTTTACATTTTTTAATTGCAATTTTAATTTTATTAGTATTACATATTTTTATCATCATACATATTTCTTTGTTATTTCCATTTACTTTGTACTAATTGATTTGTGTATTTATTGTTTATCTCTTCATTGAGTTTAAAATGTTATTAATGTAAGCTTGTTACAAAGAATAAAACTTTTCTTTCTTCTTCTATTAAAATTAATATAGCAAAGCTCTATCACACATCCGATTCAATATACAATACTGAGCACAAACATAAAGTTATCTACAAGAGCAACAGAACTAATCACTAACAGTATTAGGGTATGAGTGTGTGACGTCACTATTCATCTAGCTCTACGTAGTGCTAACAGAGTTAGCTAGGTTTTGTATTACTCCACGTAACGAGTAACTTTTCCTGTAGTTTGTTTTGTTTCATAATATAATAATTTATATGGGTCATGTATTATGACATTAATTAATATTGCTATAGATAGCTACTCGTATCTCACGTCGGTGACTAATCTATGTGGACAATCAAACAATGGTTATCGAACCATAACTGTATCAGCCCACATACTTACGTCCCATTGCAAGGCACGGGCCTCCTCTACAATAGAGGGTACGATTGAGACGGGTTGTGAGTCCACCACTCTGGCCTAGTGCGGGTTAGCAGACTTTTACCATCGATTTTTTTTACAAATCGCAATGGTATGCAGGTTTCCTCACGATGTTTTCCTTCACAGCTATAGTGCGTGGTGATTGACTATCAATACACACATGAATCCAAAAAGTCAGAAGAATGCCCTGGGATTTGAACCTGCGACCACCGTGAACATGTAGGCAGCCACGTCTAGTCCGTTACCAACAGCACTTAATCGACCCATTGATACTTTGATAATGAATTTATTATAATACGTAGTGCCGTGTACAATGTTGAAAGGAAATATTTTTCTTAATTACTTGCGAATTAATTTAAATAGCAGTCATGACGAGTGAATTAATACACAATTTAATACTTAGTAGAGTTTCATGAGAAATATTTTATTTTAAAAATATAAGTCAAAGTCTAAGTATTACGATCTTTTTCGTATCAGCATACGCAAAACTAAGTAAAATAAACATATTCTTTACTCGGAATATCAAAACGTTTATTTCGGTTTCCCGTGACCTTTGTGTGACCACGTGTCGTAAATATTTCCGTTCCATTATGTGACACGGGTCCGGTAAATCGCATTGAGTGAACACAGAGGTCGACACTATCGCACAAATTCAATTCCCAAATATATTCTGTGTGATTTAAATGTCTTTGTTTCAGCGACATTCGTTTTGTAAATTTGAATGCCAAAAGAGCTACGTTTTATGGTAATCCACGCCATCAGTTATTGGACGGTAGTTTAGCTCAAATTAATTTTGGAAAAAGGATATGCATAAGAATTGTCAAAATGTGTGCAGACTACGTAAATGTGTCGTTAGTTAATAGTTTCAGAAAAAAAATCTTCAAGTCCAGCAAGCAAAGAACTCTGACTTTTCCCAATGTCATGTATATTTCGACAGCCTCCGTAGCGCAGTTGGTTAAAACGCCGCCTTTGAAACGAGAGGCCGCGGGTTCGATCCCCACACTGGAACAAATATTTGTGTGAACCACTGGTATTTGTTTCAGGTCTGGGTGTTTGTGAGACCGAAAAGTCTCTCGTAGTTCCTGATACCCACGAAAGAAGACTCGATCTTAGTGTGGGGTCAGGACTATGTATGTGATCGTTGGGTGTATTTATTTATTTATTTATATTAAAAAAATGTCTCAGTGCTACATACTACATAATGTAATGTCAGCATAATATTCTTACTGCCTATCTAATACCGCGGCAATTTGTTGCCAATTTCCGAGTATCTCTTCTATTTTTATGACGATTACCCGGCGTTATCAGATAGTACGGCCGGTTGTAAACAGCGGAAGCTGCGCCAATATCCGCAGATACCGTTAATGTGATAGTTTTATTTGCTTTTACGTCCGGAGAGTGGGGTCGAGTCCTAGTTGAGGGAATGCTACGGGATATGCTCTTGCTTTTATCCTTGAAGGGTAGGCAGAAATTTACCCGTCTTACAGAACACCAACGTGAGGTAAGAGGTTTCTTGTTGCGTTTTGTTTGACAAGTTAAATATGTAGCTAACTGAAATATGGAGGTAGAATATACCTATCTTACCCAGGAGCGATCATTGTTGGAATTTTGTGAAGATTTTTCGCCCGCAAGTACTTTTTTATTGTAATAACTTAAAAAAGGTTATGACATAACATATTTAAATAACCATAGATGTATCATAAACTAGGAGAAGTTTCTTCTGTGGATATCCGTTTTGCCATGGCGAATGAAATTATAGCAGTGTCGATAAAAAAGAACTATCTGTAATTACAAGCATTATTATTTTGTCACATTTATTAAAAAAATAATGCCATCCCACTAAAATATCAGTCATATTATTCAATTCTTGAACTTACTATTAATTTAAAAACAGCCAATACATTATCACAGAAGTAGAATTTCATAACCGCGCTAGCAGAGGCTGCGCGTCGCGCTGGCACGCCCCGCACTCTGCCTTGGAGAGAGTCCAACATATAATCATATCGACATCAGCCTCCCTACGTATATTCTCACCTAGAGGTAATGTTTAACAATGAATGTATTGCATGTTTTTAGAAGTTTTTAATTTTTTCAAGAACACTAAAGAGGTCAACAAGCAAACGAGGATGAAGGAAAGCAGTTGCCGTAGCATTTTTTCACAAAGAGTGATATAGGGTTTTGTTTCGTACAAAAATAAAAGTTTTAATGATGGCATTAATGATTTATTATCGGCCAAATGATAAACACAACCAAAAGAAATATAATATTTACGTTATTTCTGCTCTTTTTTCCTCACCATACTTTTACTCTAACTTTCCATATATTTAAAATATAAAGTATCTATGAAACGACTTTGTAATTCTCTCTATATAATTCGCAATTCTCATGCATTATTAATTGCAATGCCCGCTACTTGCTTCACGCAAAAAACTTCACTTTCAAATTTATTCTCGATACAACTCTTAAAAAATTCTTAAAATAAAATTCATGCAAAAAATATCAATGAGTGAAATATATCTACTATCAATAACTGTGACGTCACCACAAGAGCATTACACCCGTGTATCGAGCACAATATCGGTAGAGTTACATAGAGTCGTAAAGTGGTAGAGCTAACTTATCGCCGCGTTTTATTGGCGCTGCCGTAACGACCAGCTTGGTACATTGTTTGCTGACGACGTTGGTAGAGTCGATTGGGATTTTAGTGGCTTACATGTGCTTTACTTGGATGCAATTAAATTCATGTAAAGATATAATTAGTATGTATGTGCTTTTAATATGATAAAATTTATTTTTACTGCCTGCCTCGGTGGCGTACTTGTATTACGGTACGGTTACAAAGCTGAGGTCTCGGGTTCGAGTCCCGGGTCAGGCAAAGTGATATTGGATTTTTCTATTCATTATCAGTCCGGAGTCAGGAATTTGTGCCCGATATGGCGATAGGCTCGCCCCCTATCACATCGTGGGACGGAACATACAAGGCGAAATGTGGGTGTCCTAGTGGCACCTCTGCCTACCCCTTCGGGGATAAAGGCGTGAGTTTATGTATGTATGTATGTATGTATTTATGTATATTTATTTTTTGTAGTAAAGAAGGTCTTTTAGTCTGCAAATGTAATTCGATAAGGGGGTATAGTTATTAAAAAGACTAGTGATATCTAAAACAAGTCTTCATTATATACGAAAATTATTTGGTTATTACACGTATCAAACGAAGGAAATAAATTCGTTTATTTCATAATTTCCTTATGGAGACGTTTGTTTGTTTAAATACTTTATTTGTCCAATTACATTTCTGTTTGTGACCCGCAGCTGGCTTACAGTATATTTTTTATTATAAAATATAGTAGTAATTTTAATAAATTTTCCACAAACAATTTTGAATCATTGCAATTCGCACAGAATTTAATAGAACTAAACACACACCTACAAAATGCAACATGCAGTTCGCATTCCCAACGACTTCACTAAGAAACTTCCGCTTCTAAGACCGGGCGAGATTTCATCTCGTTCTAGTACGAATAAAATTATTTGTTGAGAGCCGGGGGCCGAGGTATGTGTAATGACGAAACTTTACTTGTTATACTGTTATTACATTCTAGTGTAAGTGTAGTACTGTATCAGCCCATATACATCCCACTGCAGGGCACGAGCCTCCTCTACAATCGAGAGTACGATTTAGAGTGGTTAGGCTATATAGTCCACCACGCTGGTCTAGTGCGGGTTGGTGGACTGTACATACCATAGAAATTCTTATAAATCGCTATGGTATGCAGGATTCGTCACGATGGTTTCCTTCACCCTTATAGGGCGTGGTGATTGACTATCAATACACACATGACTCTGAAAAGTCAGAGGTGTGCCGTAGGATTTGAACCCGCGACCACCGTGAACATATTGGCAGCTGCGTCTGGTCCGTTTACCAACAGGCCACGCACAAGGGTAAGTATACTGTTACTAGTACTGGGCATAGAGCCTTATTTTATGGTATAAAGTTTAGCTGTATCAGGATTGAAGTTATAGGAAATGACATATACTTAAGATATGTTAACCTAATTAGTCTAGCGTCCCTATACATGGTTTGTTAATTTTACGATCCCAAGTCTGACTTAAAGATCAAAATCTCCAAATGGTGTGTTTTTCTATTTAAAAAAATATATATCTCAAAAGTTGTTAACGTGTGCCCGGAACGGTGTTACGCTGGGCTCTGATTACCATTGGGAAATAAATTAATAAATTCGGCGAAATTTGGGTGGAACTATCGTATTTTTTACTAACCCCATCAGGGATGAAAGTTTGAACTTATGTCATATTTTTTAATACTTTTAATTGCATTTTACAACAATAGAAGTACTTAACAGCAAATATATAAAGATAAAAACATCCCAAAGTATGCCATATAAGTTGAAACTCACATTATAAAATAATTATTTCCTGGATACTAAACTTTTCAGTATAGAAATCAAACGCGTAGCAATTACTACGAAACCGTAGCTATGTTTAACGATGACTGAAACGTTTCCAACGTTGATTTATGTTCATTAGAAATGCGTGCTACGAGTTACGAGTTGCAAACTATGATAATGTTATGTTGGCCCGGCTCGGGGTTTTACTACACTTGTATGCGAAATTTAAATATTTAACTACTAATTTATCAAGAAATAACATCGTGTCATATAACACAGGCTATTTGACTTTCATTAGGCCATCAGGTCGTGTAGGATTTCTCAGCAAAAAACAAATTGGAGAGCTGTTCATTTCAGGGTCAATAAATAAAAGATTCAAGGGTTAGGTTACTTTAAAGAATAAAGATCAAACAAAAGTTGCTACAGTAGCTACGCCGTAGTAGCGTAGCCGCGTAGAAGCGTAGCCCCAAACAAAGGCGCCGTTACTCTTTCAAAGAGTTTCAAATTAATTTGGCAGACAACGACAGACAGTAATTTTCATTATCCATTGCGACTACACAAAAACCCTCTCGATTTTCCGCGAGATATAAACTTAATGACAAAAGAAAACAATCTGAATGGAGTCATTTTAAAAGGGTTGCTCGTAAAATCAACGCGAGATTTAATGTGGCCCCCGGGGCTGGAGGCACCGCAGATCGGATAAAAATTAACTGCCCTTTCTCCTTCCACCCTGCCTCCCCTTGGATAAAAGAGGGACGAAACTTGGTATCTTTCTTTAGAAATTATGAGCAGCTTATTGTTACCAAGTACATGGGACGCTACTTTATCGCATCCCGAATTATGCGTAGAAAAACGCTTGTTGTAATTATAGTATTTTATAGGATATAGAAGTGGGGATAGTGAGGGATGTTTTTTTTTGGATGGGTGTATTTGTAGCTTTTTGCTTAGACATATATTGTCAGTGCATAATATAGTGTAATTTATAAAAGAGTTGATTTATTAGTAATCGTGTTAATAGGAATAAGTAACTTTGTATATTTCAAATATTATAATTTTTTCATCTCATAGGCCTAGAGACAGTGTTTACAGTCTGGGAATTCTTTGTTTTTCTTTGTTACGATTTTTAAGTCAGGCACACATATACTTTTTTTTCTGTTTGATAAATCTTAAAGAACTGCTCGGCGGTGTAATGTGTTCAAAAATACTGAAATTTTGCTCCAGGCACTTTTCTCAACTATTCGAAAATAATATGTTTCTGAACTTCTATATATTTGTAGCAACAAATTTCAATCCAATTCCAATTTACTTCTATAGCACTAAAACTTTACCAGCAACCAGTCAAATTTAACGCTTCGTCAAATCGTTGTTTCTCCAGACTCCGACTATACACTACCGCGGGGTTTAATTGAGTCGGCGGATCCAAGGAATCGGGATTACCGGGACGCTCCTTGTACTGAAATGAAAGCCCGGAACGATACTGCGGGATTTTCTTTTTCTTCTAATTTAATCCCGGACCTTAATCTGACCTATCTTAGTGAATTGGGTCTTGTGGCAGTTTTTGAAATGTGCAGAGGCTATGTAAGCTGTGAACAAATGGTTGGTTTAGCTGTAGAATTTTTGATTATACAGGGTATATCCAGACTGTGACCGAAAACGAAGCCAGGTGGTAGTATTGGTGACTTCAAGCATAATGCAACTAAAAATTAGGCAAAAAAGCGACAATATTTTTTCTTCGTTTTCGGTCGCAATTTAGATATGGGTATTTTATTTTTTAATCTTGTAATCAGAGGGTTGTGGATTACGAATTTTAGAGTCTTTGGTTCGATTCCTAGGTTGAGTTATGTGTGTGCTTTCCAATGTGAATTCAATGAATTTGTAATCCGTATGATTTGAGTGGATTTCTCGCTCGACATGGTAATAATATCTAGAATCTAGATCCTCAGACCTTGTCGATAGAGCAAGCCAATCAGAAAGAATAAGTTGGATATCCCTAACTCCCACTGAAGGTATTTCGACGGTAGTATAATCTCGTAAAATTATTCTCCTCTCCTTTTCCTAAAGCGAACAAATGCAAGTAAACTACTAAATCTCCCAACTAATCAGCCGATTCTATCTCAAACGTAACAAATTAAAATCCTTTAGAATGCACCCGCCATCAATACGCCTGGCTTCTGAGAATCCTGCACGAAGCGAAATCCTCAGATAAACTGCCGCCCAATACATTTCAGCGGATCCGGCAGATTCCTCCGCTGCGTCGATATTTATTTTAAAGCCCATTACCCCCCCCCCCCCCCCCCCTTCCCTGTCTCCCCGCTGTACCCCGCGCTCCCCCGGCGGTAATCTGTAAGGGCGGCAATAAAAACGTCTACAGCACTAATTGCGGCGCGTCGTACTGTTTTATGGTAATTTGATTGGGATGATGTGAGCTAGGATTTGATAGTTCTGTGGTGGAGCATCAATTTTGTAGTTTGAAGGTGATGATTGTTGCCATATTTTATAAGATCTATTTTATATATTTTTATGGACGTATTTTTACATTGGCTTAGGAAAATGGATTATGGCCTAACCCCTCTCAATTGCAGAGTACGCCCGTGCCCTGCAGCGGGACGTATAGGCTGCTTTTTTTTCATATTATTACAATTGTAATTGCATTACATCCTATGGTTCAATGCTGGGAAATTAAACTACATTGGCATATATTGCCTGTAATGAAAATTGTCTCAAACACAGGGTCAACTCAGGCGAAGCTGGGCCAGACCGCTAGTAGAAGATAAATATAATATGGCCTAGACAAAAAAGCACATTACAAAAAAGTATCGTTAAAACTTAACTCACTTTAAAAAGTAATTTTAAAGTCAGCAAACTAGAGCGGGCATACAGACTATATTTCACGTTAATTGTATTTATATATTTCAGTTGAAATTTATATATTGCTATCATTATTATCTGGCAACTTAAATTTATTTTTAAGTGCCTTAAATTGTGTCTGAATTTAATTATGTTGTACCTATGTCAAGTATTTAATTTATAGGAGTTATGCGATAGGAATATAATTAAAAGTTAAAGTTTTTAATAAAATAGAAGATAAACGATCAAGTGGACCAACTGATAAGTGGCCAACATCACTTTGGGCTGTCTACCATCTATCTATCCATATCAGCCCATATATGTACGTCCCACTGCAGGGCACGGGCCTACTCTACAATCGAGAGAATCGATTGAGAATGGTTAGGCCATATAGTCAGTGTCTACCATACTGAAGTAATATTAGTACATAAACAATTTTCCCAAATGCTTTCCGAGATAATGAGAAATCTGGTGTGTTTTGTTACCATTCTATCTAATGTATTATTGACATACCAAAAGACATACTTGGCTAAAAAAAAATACTATTAAACCCACTCAATCTAACGTGAACACATCACAACAATTGTTTTACCAAAATCCAAATAGAGTTTAAAACTCAAACTAAAATTTACGACTTAGGTCTACTTAACCCCTGTCTATTTGAACTGATTCCGAATTAAGTTATATGATCGTGTGCCATTAATTTGTCCCGTAGCGTCATCACATGAGATCCGCTCTACTATGCCGGGATTTTGACTGGATTCAAACGATATTACCGAGGTAGAGCGCCGAGACAGCGCTGGTAGAGCTCTGCGCCTGATTTCCATTGTTACCTACTATTAACGTGTTATTTCTCAACCGTATGTAATTTCTCTATCTAATGCATAATCATTGGCTGAGTTTCAGTGGAGTTTGAATTTAAATGGATGGGGAAATGTAGAGTTAGATAACGTGAACTGAGAATATGTGACTATATTCTTATTGGTAGAGACGTTTTATTAATTGATTAGCTTTTGCCGAGGTGATACCACTGTCTTAAAAGAAAATAAAAAATATCAGTAATAGGGTCACATTCTATTTACTAGCGAATGAACTGAAGTCACTTGCAGAATATAGACAACCACTATAAAATAGAAAACGCTTATGGATTCCATTCTCCGCAAAAGGATAGATATCTTCCACATTTTTTATTTACACGGAGTTTTCTGTGGCATTAGCTTTCCTTTACAGAGTATATCCATTCCTAGAAGATTTCATGACCTTCAAAAAAAGATCATACACTTTTCTTAAGTCAATTCTTCTGGTTTATGAGACCTCACGGGCGGTAGCGATCATGTGCTACATGTCAGGTCCTACTGACCTGTTACCTTCTGTTTCTTAAAAACTTTCAACATTTTCAAACAAATAATACATCTGACCCACATAGCTAGTCTATTAAGGAGTTTTTCGATCAAACACCCTAAATACTACCTCAGTCAGTAATCATGACATCAATCACGCGTACAACCCCGAGCAAACATCATCAGATGATGGCAAGGAGGCCGCCGCGGGCCACGCGAGGGACTACTCGCTCAACACATCAAACACATCCAAATTGGCTTTTGATTGAACTCACACTGCCTGGGGGAGGTAATAGACAATTTCAAAATCATTTGAATTTTCTTTTCTTTTTCAATTCTAGAATAAAGTTAAATGCAGGCTATGTAAAGACATCATGGAAGATGATTTTTTTATTAAATTGGTCCGGCAAAAGAGTAAACAAGTCACCTAATGGCCTTTAGTGATCACTGCCGCCCATGTACATCCAAAACGCTTGAATGTCCAAATTATGATAACCTGGAGTCAATCCAGATAGATGCATTCTTGTGATCACTTTGATAGATTTTTAGTCACACATTTCTAGTCGGTATCAGAATACGAATATCACACCAAAAGCACTAAAAATAAAATGTAGAGTTTCGTGACCTAAATTTGGTCTAACTTTCTTGGCTGATATTTACGACTAGAAAAGTTTAACGGCGAGATAAAACTATTTTAGAACCATTGCTTTATCTTACACTTAAAATCGTGGAGAAAATGTGTTCGTTGATTCATGACTTATAGTTACGAATATAATGA
This sequence comes from Deilephila porcellus, assembly GCA_905220455.2. Lineage (NCBI taxonomy): Eukaryota > Metazoa > Arthropoda > Insecta > Lepidoptera > Sphingidae > Deilephila > Deilephila porcellus. The sequence continues at coordinate 178,396 of LR999996.1, read as the reverse complement.
AAGTCTTTTAAAGTATTTTTTGAAAGTTATAATTATTGTAACAACGATTTATTGTATCATTAATACATAATAATATGAATCCTCGTGTATCATCGTACAGATGTATGTTTATTGTTTACATTCAGGCGTATATTGTTTTTCAAGGTAGCCCTTTTTTCATAAAAAAAAATGTACAGTTTTGAAAAAGAAAGGTTAAAGAATAGCAAAAAAACATTTTTTTATGTCACATCCTATCCAAATCTAACAAAAAAATTTTCATTTTTTATCCTCCGGTGCCTGTGGCATTTTTCTTTGTATCTTTCTATTTGATCCCGGGTTAGAACCCTTCCAAAAACACGCTACTGATTAACTAAAGACTTTGTAAACGTAGTTACCACCGTATTCCTTTTTTTAGGGCACGAAAATGTTTTGAAAACTGAACAAATTTTTTACCGTTTCTGGATTAAAACGTTACGTTGTATAGATAGTATTTGAAAATACAGTCACGAATAACAGTCTTGTTTAAAATTATTGTACTTGTTTCGTAATTTTTAGTTTTTCAACAAAAACTCATTTAAACACCAAGTAATTTAGCAAGAGTCCCCGGAGGCTGTTTGTAGAAAATAAAAATCTGCTCTACCTCACCGACTCTAGCCACTCTACCAGGGATTGTCTGTATGGGATGCGAGGGGGTGAGGTTGCAGGGTGCGGGGGTGAAGGCTTCTCACGTTTCTCGTAGATTGATGTGTTTATTTCTTCTGAAGTCGAATTAATTTTGAAACTTTTTCTCTGGAGCCTTCACGCGTGCGGGTGTCGCGGTTCGTTTATATGGCAGATGTAATCTAGTGGTTGGTTAATATTTTATTTATAAATAGAAAAAAAAAACACTTTGCTTATAAACAGTGTGAAAATTGGTTGACAAATGACGGAGTAATTACTATTTTCAGTAGCGTGGACACTGGACACTTTTTTGAGAATGAAAAATGATGAAAACTCACACAAAAATATGCAATTTCGGGGCCTGTACCGCGATAATTGTTTGTGCGATCCACGTGTATATTTCGGGTATAAGTTGTAACCACAAATTCTCATAATTTCTGAAACATAACACACAAGATTTTTATTTATAAGGTGTTGTGTTAAACTGAAAAACACGTAGACTTTTCTATTATTATTCCGTAAGGTTGTCGTACAGTTGTGAACAGACCTCGCGGGAATCACGGAGGCCCAGTGTGTACAGTGGCGCGCAGTCGGCGAAGTTTTTCAACGCCTCAGATATCATCCGCGGGTGATTTATATAGCCGCGTGCCGCAACTTTCACTAGTGATGTGATGAGGGCTGAACACAGTATATCATCGATATCAATGTTAGACTAGATAAGACACTCAGTACAAAAAATGTGTCCCACCTACTTGCGGTGCATGCACCACACATGAATCAGTTTGCTTCGTGACAGTGACAGTGCAGTACGCCTTATCGCATACGTTTAAAAATAATAAATGAATGTTTCGCCGTCAAACCGAAAGCAAATCGTCTGAAGTTTCAATATTTTAATAAAATACCAGGTAAGTGATGTAATATTGCAGTGTGAATTTAAAATACGGGGGCACTTTATTTATATGACGTGTCTCGTCTATCGGTAGAATATAAGTCAATGCAGTATATTGAAAAAAGATGTAGGCTTTTTAATCCACCATAGTGACTAGTGCATCTGACAGTAAATTCAATACCAAATAATGAACCATAAGGATGTATCGATAGTGATAGAACCATAGTGTATTGTAGAAATGTGTACTACCGGAGTTGTACCACTGTTATACAGAAATCGGAAAGCATGCTAAAGAAGTTTGGCGTCGAATTAAATATTTTCGGACACACGCATTTACTAAAATTTCGTAGACAAATCCTTAACCATTAACTTGCTACAGTAAAACTGTGTACGTAAAACGAGACAAAAGCACCTTCCCATAGTGACTAACAAGTTCTGTTTTTACTTAATACAGGTAAATTTTGTAAAACAGTATTCCAATTCTTTATTCAAAAGAAATATGAAAGCATTTAAGATATTTATTATTTCATCATCTTTTGATTAAGAAGACATAAATAATTAAAATTAAATATAAATTAGGTTGGAGTTGCTAAGGTTTCTAGTTTTTCAGTTATTACATAACGACTCAAGACATTTAACTATTTTCATATGAGATTATTTGAATATTTGAATATTGTGTGGTACGTCTGGTTTGCGAGATGTCGTCTGGGCAGATACTAAATACCACTGCTATGTCTACTTCTGCCACCAAATAGCAGTGTGTAAGCTGCGTAGTGTTCCGGTTTGATAGACATTGTAGACAGCAAAATTACTAGGCATTAAGATACTTAAATAATGACTTCACAGTGAGCATTACAGTGCGATGCTGTGATTAGTAATTAAAAGTTCTGAGTGGTGTTGATTCTATTAAGCAGCCGTATTTAGCGTCATTATCATCAACTGGGTGATCAATCGATTCATCATTCTCGTAATATAACAAATAATATATAAACAACACTCAAAATTAATATAAAGATATAATAAATGTATAAAGGTATCTATATACTAATTTGTTTACAAAACATAAAATAAACAAAAATCAACAGATTATTCAATCTTACTACCTACAAACTTTCCCCGATAAAGATATTGAAAAAGGTTTAGAATGCTGTTTGAAGGTTGAGATATCCCGAATCAGGCCAAAGCGTAGGTCTCTGGGTAATCTGAGAGCCGGCTTATCCGACCCGCTTTGACCTTTTCGCCATAAAGACTTAAGCCTTAGCCTTTTGAGAATTACGGCCCGTTTTATGAGATACCTATTTACTAAGGGCATCATGGCGCGGCGAATCACTGGTTTTATTATTATAGAAGAAATTGAGTTTGAATAGCTGATGGAAGCCAAAGTTTTAGTAGTAAAAAATATTATTCAGTTCTTTTCTTATTCAACCGTTACAAAGTTACTCAATTCACCGGAGAATACAATTACACTGGCTTAGTCGTAGTCAGGGAATCTGAATCAAGATCAATATAAATGTTTCACTATGAAAAAAAAGTCCCCCAACATGTCTGATGGATTGCCACGTCGATACTAATATCCTACCACCAACAAACCTTCTTTTTTACCTTCCTTTTCTCAAACTTTTTTTTAAATAATATAGAATTATGTGACTTACTATTTGACGACCAATCCAATATCGAAGATATTTAATAATTTCTAAGAAGAATATTTTCCATACAATGCCTACTTACTTTCCCCTTCACTAGCGCCCCGTCCCGCGCCCCTCCCCTCTCTCGCCCGGCCAGTTGATGAATTTATATCATACATTGATACAAAAGTGCGCATGTCCACAAACTTTTACAACATATATTAAACTCTATTAAATATGAACCGGACACACACACGAAACGTCGTAAGCGCCGCGACTTTTTCATTCGGTTATGACTTTTTTGCCCTCCAAGTTTGTTGGAACTTACTACTCGTATTCATAAGTTGGGAAAGTTGCGTTGGGATAAACCCCGGGACAATAACGCCGGACTTGGATTTCTCCCGGGCGTTTCCAATCACAAAGAAAATTGCGGAAACTCGATGTGACGACTCACTGGCTCATGATATGGATTCTTGTTATAAGATGTTGTTAGTTGTACTATTTACAGGTGGAGATTGGATTATTTTTTCATACCGCACTGCAACTTATCCTTGATAGTATGTACAGTGCGTTCCAAGTAGATTATCAACTGTCGAGAAACATTTACTATTATACAATTCTCTTTTCAGCCTCATGAAGTCCACTGCTGAACATAGGCCTCCCCCAAGGATCTCCACATTGACCTGTTGGAAGTCGCCTGCATTACATACCTATGTCTAGCTTAAGAAACAATTATGCCGGATCGTTTGAAACCAAAATATGTACTTACCATCCAGGCAATTTCCAGTCAGTTTTACGTGCTGGTATAAAATATAATATATTTTTTAACTTAGAATTATATAGTCAATATTTTCATTACCTATTAATTGTAAAATTACACTAAAGGGTTGAAGTGCACCCCTACAAGACAAGAGGCTATCAATTACCGCCCACAGTAACTCCACTCTAATCGTTTGCACGTAGGAGGACGACCGTATTTTAATCCTAAAAATTACAAAGTTATTTTAAACTGAGCTGGTGAATTAAGGTCTCTTATTTTTGCTCTTATCCAACGCCTACATTTGGTTTAGCGTAAAATAATATGTATTTTTCAATTGCATTGGTCCGGCAAACGAGCAAACAGGTCTTCTCATGGTAAGCGATCACCACACATAAACATCCATAACGGTGGATCATGTATGTGTTGCCGGACCAACAAATCGGGAGAGGAGTAGAAAGGAAAATGAATGTAAGAGGAAAAGGCAATTGGGCATTCGGCAATCCAACTCACCGAACGAAACGCGTAAGGAAATATGTCACTTCACGTCAGTTTCCTGTGGTACCGCCCCAGACGAGCCTGCCCAGTCATGTTGGGTCTTGACTGAAACCAGCGTGGCTCTACCAGTCCTTATAATGTGTTTTAGAAAGGTTCGATTTGTGATTTAGAACCTGACGTTTTTTAACAAGGTAAACTTTTGAGGCAAAGTACCTGGCGAATGCTGAGTGGTCTGGGGTTCGAGTCCCAAGGTACACCTATGAAGTTTCGAAGTCGCATATAATCTCAGTGAATTAAACTTTAATTGGTGACGGAAAACAACGTGAACATATTTTTTTTTCCAAAATTGTCATGAAGCGAAGTTCCTTACCCGAGCATCGAACATAGATGCTTCCAGTTCACAGCCCCAAGAGCCCACTAGAGCAATGGACCGTCCAACATTGAGATTTCTTTGTACTTGTATTAATATGTAAATTGTGTTCGGGTCTCCGCCGTCAAAACTTCGTTCCTCCATCCAATTATTTCTTTTTGTGTCGAAAACACGAAAATGGAAGTAAGACAATATAGTATTTTTGTAGGCAAATGAGAGTTGGTCTCAAATAATAACGAACCAATTTGTTGTTTTAGTATTTCAATGATTTTCATTACCAGTGAATTATTTGACCTCCGTTGCGGCTTGGGAAACCGAATTTTCTTTTAGTTAATGTGTTTTGATAACTTGAGACAGATATAGATATTTATTTAAATTGAATAAGTAACGAATTGTAAATTAATAGCCGTTACTAAGAATAGAAAACGATTCTGAAAAATAAAATCAGTTTTAAAGTAAATAATTAATAAACTTTGACATTATTTGGGACAGTTCGTTTAGACGCTCGCTGTTATGAGAGGCCATGGGTTCAATTGTTCTACCGAGACAAATTAATAAATACACCCAACAGTCACATACATAGTCCTAACCTTACACTACGATCAAGTCTTGTGTCGAGGGTATCAGGAACTAAGAAACAAATATCTGTGGTAAACACACTTGTCTCCATGCGGGAATCGAACCCGCAGCCTCTCGTTTCACAGCCGGCGTTTAACCAACTTCGCCACGGACGCTGTTTGTGAGATTCACAAATATCTATCTAAAGCTTCAATCGTCATAACTATGAATATTGTGAAACCTTAAAATCTTTTTTAGTTTATAATAAACCTAACGAAGTCAATAGAGGTGCTAAGGACATTCATTTTACACCGAACTTAATTCCGTCCGAAGGTGTGATGGGGCCTATCACCTTGGACATAAAATGCAGTCCCAGGAAACTCATACGATTTTCACATACATAAACTCACGTCTTTTTAGGTAGAGCTACGTTTCGCCTTGTTTGTTCTGTTCGACGATGTGACAGAGGGCGAGCCTATCGTCATATCGAGCACAAATTCCTGACTCCAGGCTGAGAATGAACAGAAAAATCCAATATCACTTTGTCCGTCTCGGGATTGTAGCATCTCCGTTGTAACCGTAACGTAGTCATCATCATCATCAGCCCGTTGCAGTCCACTGCTGGACATAGGCCTCTCCCAAGGTACGCCACAGAGCCCGGTCTGCTGCTTTACGCATCCAGTCGCTGCCGGCCCTTTTATGCAAGTCGTCCCGCCATCTGGCCAGAGGACGTCCCACGCTACGTTTTCGTAACGTAGTACAACTGCGCTACCGATGCAGTTGATATTTATTCAACCGAAAAATTTACACATACTGAAGTGACCAGGGCATCAAATGTAAGACCTCACAGTTCGCAGCCCATACAAACACCAATAAGTAACCTTTATAATTATTCACGGGTGAATACTTAAGTATCGCTCCAATGATTATAAACGACATTCTGATATTATTCAGTGCCTTTTGAGTCGGCAGCTATAGACATTTCGACTCTGTCTCAAGGAGACAAATAATTCAGATGTACGAAACAGATCTATTTTTGAGGTATTTATAGATCTAGATAAACAAATTTTCGATACCTATCAAGTTTTGAATTGTCTTTAGATGCTTGCGTTTTAAAAATAATTCTGCTTTTCTTTATGTAAAAATATCTAGAAAGATAAGAATGCCATAAATACTTCTTGTAATGTGCTATACTGCATAGGCGCGTATACGTTCCACTGCAGGGCAAGAGTATAATCGAGAGTATATATCACAGGGGTAAGGCCATAATATGTAATATTTTAAATATACACACATAATTCCGTAATAAGCAACTCATATGAACGTTTTCTTAACGACACATTTGTAAAAAGTAAAAGTACCGACCTGGAATTTGAACCTGACGAACCAAACATACTAACTACCACTAGACTAATAGGACCGTTTTAAAATAAACTTTTCAATGTTTTAAATGAGTGTTCCATGACGAATAACAATTTTTCTCCCTTCCCTTTCTCTCCTTATATATTTATCTTTTCAGCTAAAGAAAGTCCAGTGCTGAATTTTCATCTCATATCCCAGTATATCTCGATCTAGTTTTCTTATATGACGCCTAGTACCAGTTTTTCTAACGTGCAGTATCTACCTAGTGGTACTACACCAGTCCCCATCGGTAGTTGATGCGTGGAGCTTGTATATATGCTAATGTTGCAAATTACATGAGCATCGTGCAGCTTGTTTGACGCTTCCTCTAGCACTTGACACACTTCGCTTGTCCATACACGTGTTTAGATTTAATATTATTATAGAAGAACAATGTGAAAGTAATTTAAATAGTGCACTTTCAATCTCAGGTATGAGATAATTCAATAATATTTTTCTGACCGAAATATTAGCCAAAGTTGAGAAACTAGATATGAAACACAAGACGCCATAGCTAAACTACACTTCCATTAGACTAATGACGTCACACATAAATTTTTAGAACCTCCATCCTTAAGATTTTCGGTGATCTGGTTTAATGGGCATTTTAGCCAATGATTACTGGCCATTTTAAGACATACAAATAATGTATCGTGGTGATGAGCGCATTGCCAAGTAGCGCCTAGTAGTTGTAAGTTTTGAGTGGTGTTTCTCTTAATAATTATGGGCGTAATGCTTACCAACATTTTGTCATCGTCTATAATAATTATACGTAGTACTATAATTTAAATAAATGTCTGATCACAAAAGTTCAATAAAATCCAGTTCCGGAATCGGTAGAGTTACCTCAACCGAAACAAAATCTTAACTTTTGTTCTTAATTCCGTCGGTTATTACGTGTAGCGAGAGATCGCAGCACAGAGACGATGTACAGCCTTCAGGGATCAACTTACCGACGTGTCTTAGATAGTTTCACTGACCTTTGGCCAGGGTTGCCATGGTTGGATGGATTTCATGACATATTAAGTCATTTAGTCGAAAAGTACGTGCATTAAATCAAATTATCTGTTAAAGTAATAGTATAGATTAATGTTTGAATATGGATGAAACGATATTTTGAAACACTTCATGTTGAGGCATAATATGGAGACAGCAAGCATTATTAATCAAATGTTGATATATACTGCCTGTGAAATGTAAATGAAAGTAATACAAAATACATGTTATAATAATTTATTTCTAAGCCTACGTCACAATCTTATAATTATATAATCAATAAAAACCTCAACAGCCAATAAATTATCCGAACATTAAGCAACGTCAAATATTAGTATTCCTTTAATATTCTACCCCAGGCGTGGCAACCCACAGCTGGGCGGGCGCCAACGTCATGCATTCGTACCGACGCGACAACTCGGCGACACAGGCAGCACATTATTGTTCTACACTTTTAAACACTTATCTACACCTTAGATGTACTCATGTCTGGTCATTTGATTATTGGTTATCTCATTTCAATAATACATTATTTATGGGCTAAAGATAGGCAGTACAGCCATGACGTAATTAATTAAAGGTAGTATAATATTGCCGTTATAAGTTACGCAAACACTTTTTAATTTTACTTTTTCATATAAATGCCCACTTTTATTTTTTTCTTGTCGTACGATCCATTCTATCGTTTTTGGTTGTCTGAAAGAGATCGCTTTTAGCGATAAGATCGAAAATTGTACACTATTTTTTTTAAGTTTTCTATGTTTTACTGTCTCTGTACTTTGTGGTGTTCAATAAAGTGTTGTATCTGTAATTTCCGTCTTTTCAAATACAAGCATGTCGGGTTTTGAGTGGTGTAATATTTATACATACATACATACATAAACTTACGCCTTTATCCCCGAAGGGGTAGGCTGAGGCGCCACCAGGACACCCACATTTCGCCTTGTATGTTCTGTCCCACATTGTGATAGGGGGCGAGCCTATCGCCATATCGGGCACAAATTCCTGACTCCGGGCTGATAATGAATAGAAAAATCCAATATCACTTTGCCCGACCCGGGTCTCGAACCCGAGACCTCAGCTTTGTAACCGTACCGTAATACAACTACGCCACCGAGGCAGTCATATTTATATCTGATTTAAATCAGACCTGTATTACTCTGTCAAATGAAGAGAGTCTAAATTCTTAACTTCTATCTAAATGCCACATCATCTACGCTTACCATCAGATGCAGTGTAGTCACTTTGCCAGATAATAAAAAAGATGCGCACGCATTAACTCTTGTTTCTTCATGCGTACGTAATTTTACAAAAGAATTATTCGACAACAAAATGCAGTAATAGGGATAAACGTTATTTCAGATCTTACTCGCCGGTAACCACATTTATACAAACACCTACTAAAGAAAGTATTACAAAAGTAAAACCATCCAAATATGTGAAGCAGCGATGTAGAGTAGGGTAGAGCGATGTACATAGAGCAATGTAGAGCGGTAGAGTTAAAGCCACGCCGCAGGCCGCGACCGCGCGAAGAATCCCAAACATCCGCGCAAGTTTTATATTGGATTCAGTTGCCACTTCACTTACTTTTAATTAAATCTATCCACATTTATCATAAGAGTAAAGATGGGTTGAGGAATAGATCAAAATCAACATTGGATTTGTTCAATTTTACTCATGTACCCAAGTAACATAAAATCTAAAATGGGATACCTATCCAAACGATTTAGAATGGTCAGTTAAAAGCTTGTCCTGACACCACATGAAGTGTCGGGTGAATCAGAAACTACGAGAGACTTTTCAGTGTCACGAAAACCTAAATTCCACACAATTAATATATTTTGTGGACAGCACAATCATTAACCTTGGTGCGGGAATACGAACCACGGTTTCTGGTTTTACAGGCGGATTCTTAACCACCACAAGGCTCTTGTGCTCCGGTTTTAAAAATATTGTAGCAATTAATTAACCTGCATATTTAATATTCCAAATTGCGAGTGCCTAATAATAGTAAGCTCTAAGTGATGTAGCTCTTTTTATGGACCTGCGCATCCCATCCTGGCCATTCGATATCCGCAACAAAGAAGTCATAAAACCGCAAATATTGTCCAAAAGCCATAAACGTGCGACACCTCGGCCTGTGTTAAGTGAAGTTCAATGTAGGCGCTGGTCACGTATCGTATTAGTCCATGGACAGTAACATCGACCTACATACAATATTCAATAACTCGAGACGGACCAGCGAGTCGGTCGTGCTATACTGTTTTTCGCATGTGCAGGTAGGAAGGAAAAATACGGGGTGGAAATCATATATTAATCCATCCCATATATATACATATGTATGTTCTATTGTAGGCCACGGGCCTCCTTAATAGTCGAGAGTTCGATCAAGTGGGGTTAGGTCGTAGCTCGCTTGGCTTAGAGCGGATCAGCAGATTTCACACACCACAAAAATTCTTGAAATGTATTGTGTGCCTGACGCCGGTCTCGTCGATAAAACATACATATTATAAACTAGCTAATAAAAATTGACGTTATATAAGCTAATGGTATTCGTATCCGCGTGGATAGCGTATACTGTAATCGATTGTACAAAACCCGAAATAGTGACACCTCTTGAAGTTTCTGATTCAGCCAGTGTAAATCAGATATCAATCAGGCGTCGTATACATTGGTAACTGCGGTGTGGATGCTGGAAAATAATAAAAAAGCCTCGTCCTGAAAATCAAACTCAGGATCACGCGGTTCACAGCTAACCACTGAAATATCAATTTCTTCCGCCAAACAACAATGTAAAATTTGCACTGTTGTGTTTCGGTTTGAAGGACATTGTAGCCAGAGTAACTACTGGACTTAACATCTTATGTCTCAGGATGGCGAGCGCGGTGGAATTCCAAGCATTGTTTTGTAATTCATGGTGTTGTTTGGATTTGCTACTGTCCATGAGCGGTCGTATCGCTTACCATCAGGCGAATGGCATGCTTGTCTCGCCATTCATCGCAATACAAAAAAACATTGATTATTTTTACAAGCTTCTTTTATATTATCGTGCTTGAAGTTACCAACACTAGCAGCATCTATTTTCGACATGTCCTAAACATTGTATATGGTTCATGTCTGTGTCCTAACAAGATAAATGGATTGTCCAAAGGACGTGAGTATCTCGGGCACAGGCCATGCGCTATTTCAGTGACGACCTCTCCTATATTATTAACAGTATAATAAATACAAACTGTCCCTACGAAATATTCTACTTAGACGTATGATAATATTAAAATAGTTATGCGGTTTTCTAGTGTCTTAAATATGAAGAAAAAATATTATATAAGTTATTGAAATTTCTACCTTACCTACTCTATTAATAATCCTAAATGTTCGTTGATGGTGGATCATTTTTATTTTTATAATGTCTCCCGTCATGAATATTTTATTGTAGGTTAAAGTGCGATTGAAGCGGCTGTTGAACCACCCATTTACAGTAACTTAAAAACCCAATCAGTAAATCTTTGTACGACACACGGTAATTTATTTCGTATCTCAGTGCTGAGACTGAAAAGTCCCACATAGTTTTTTACAATTACGTCACAAATTGGTATCATACTGAGAAGTCGGGACTGTGTGTGTGACTGCTGAGTGTATTTATTTAAGTTTCTGAATATCACCAGTACGAAGTCTTTCTTTGCGACATATAATAAACTTTACATCATATAATCGCTGACTATTTAGCACAAAACTTCTCTATAATCGATTGTTCGATTGATAGAAGTTGGGCCATGCACCACGCTGGCATAATGACGGTTCGCGGACTTCACATACCATACAAGGTAATTACTTTATATTAACGTAGTACCTACGTTTCTATTACTATATAGTGTAAATATCCTCGTTTAATCTATTCTTTACAAGAAGAGTAAGCGCTGTTTCTCATTAAGAGTAAGCTGAACACAAAGACTCGCTCCTGCTCGCCGCGCGTAGGATTAGCGAGATGTACTCGTGTACAAGATACAAGGGGAGTTGTTTACTTTTAATAAGGTAGTGTTTGTTCATCGTGTTTTATTAATAAAAAAATATGTATTACATGAACCGTGAGAATTGATTTTGATTCACACGATGACGATTTCGAAATTCGTTTCGTATGGTTGTCTGCTTGCACTCTACCACAAATTGAGTCGGAAATGCTCAGCGAATTGTAAATGATACTATTGAACATCTGGTTGTCCCTTACAGACATGTAGACATGAATTTCTGTCATTAGAAAATAGAGTATTGACCTATTATCACTGCCCCACTGTAATAAAACTTATTCGTGACATTGTCTTTAAATATCATGTTGTATATTACATGTAGAGTAGGCCCGTGCCCTGCAGTGGGACGTATATGGCTGATATAGATAGATAGATAGATAGATAGATATTACATGAATTTAAATATGTATACATAATTGTTTATGTATAGGAAAAACACATATAAGTCAGTCGCTACTCCTATATTGCGCGAAACTATTCACCATTCAACACACAGCTGAACGGTTTAACTGCGCCATTACCGGCGGAATCCGATCGTTTAATTTTAATTAATTATTTGTTGTGCGATCATTAAATTATTAAGTATACGTTAATTCGTTCTTGATTCATTCGCTTGTGGCATAACCGCTGGTTCGCAATAACCAACGATTAAATTCGATGCCGGTCTGTGATTTATGAATACACATAACTGACAATACTTACACAGACTCCTTGACAATTATCGAGTACGACAGAAAGGTCTTATGCCATGCCACATTGTTCTATCCATGGTTTGTGTCTATCATTGGCTGGTACGGGTTTGCGGGCTTCCCATGCTACATAAATAGACACATTTACTTATAAAACATATTTGTAATTGAATTGCTTTACTTGGATATCGAACCCATCACCTTCTGTTTCATAGCCCAAACTGCCACTAGATTAATTACTACTTTGACTTAGAAAAAGTTGGAACTTAGGTTGTCTACCATTGATCTAAAGCAAGTTGATGAATTTCACATATTTTTTTTATTATTATAGAGACATACACACAATTTGTTTTCATAATTTCTAAATCGTTCCTCCTTATAATAATTTCATACCGAATAACTAAACTAAACTGCCTCACAACAAAAATCGACTCTACCGAATCCAGTAGAGTTAACACTTAATCCAGTACCCAAGTCATTATACCCCGGTCAGTAATACATAGCGGATTGTTAGAGACTCTACCATGGTAGAGCAAATAGGAGAGTAGGTGTTTGTGCCCCGGCTTTACTACTTAGAGCTGATAACACGTCTGGGCGCGTTCAAAGGAATTATACAGAGTTATTAGTCGACAATCCGAGATTTATGGAGAGTTTCCCAGAAACGGATATAGTTAATCCCTAGGAGTAGTTACCGTTGGCAGATTGTAAAAGTGGAAAACTAGGAATTTAAATAGTTTTAATGAAGCTAAAAATGTTGCTGGTTTGTTTTAATAGGATTTTAATTTTTTATTAAAGATGTAACAATTGAAGCTTAAACATTTTTATTATTTAACGCTAAAATATGTACTATCCAAATAAAAAAGACACATGCATTCAATGGTCTCATCTGGCTTTATATATAATGAAACGTAGAACAAAAATATCCTATTTTCTGAAATACCCACCAACTAACAAAACACCACTATCCTCCCACCAATAAAATTAAACCACGATTTTTATTTCCGCAAACGTACATCGGAAACGCAAGCTTCGCTACCCGAATTAACATACTATGTACGCCCATTACTATGTGCCATATTCTCAACTTGAACTCCGACCTCTGTGCGTACTTTATATATGTTCGGAATAGTCCGTGAACGAATGTAGGATTAATTCGGTGAAAAGCCTTCCTTTGTTTAACTCGGTTCTACATCGATAGGTATGTAGCCGTAACGGAGGTTGGATTTCTTTTTTTTATATGTTTGCAGGCAGTCGAGCATGCGGCCCGCCTGATGATGGTGATACCCGCCTCATGGACCTTCGCAGTGCCAAGGGTCTAGCACAAGCAAGTCATTACCAACCGTAAGTGCATTTGTGTAAATAAAATGATATATTTATTTATTTATAGACTGAATAAATTAACGTTTGGAAACAAACATAATAAAAAAGAAAAAACTTACAGTCGAATTGAGAACCTCTTCCTTTTTTTGAAGTCACTTAAAAATAATAATAGGTATGTACTTGTAGTATCACAAACTAGGCTTAAATGATAATAAACCATTTCAATGTGTAACATTTGCGTAAATCTAAGAAACCTTTGTACTAATACACTGATTGACAAGCCGTCACCAAATTGAATTTTCTTTTACAAAATCCCACTAAGTACGAAAACAATTTGTCTACTCGATCGATCTAATTCAAGAGTAGACTCGTCTCCCTAAAAATACATTAAAAGCTTAAGAAAAACTATTTGTGGACAAAGTTGCTTAGACTAATTAAGAAGTTTTTGGGTCGAAAACTTGTTTTCATAATTAGTACATTTTTAATAAATTAAAAACGTGGTGTGAATACACATAGACTAAGATTGAAAAGAAAATATGCCCGTAACTTGTCAATACTGATAATTAATTATTAGATCTTGCTTACTTAAATCTACGTTACACCATAATTATTTTAGTTAGTGTATTTCTATAAACTGCCTCGGTGGCGTAGTTGTAGTACGGGATGGTTACAAAGCAGAGGTCTCGGGTTCGAATCCCGGGTCGGGCAAAGTGATATTGGGTTTTTCTATTAATTATCAGCCCGGAGTCAGGAATTTGTGCCCGATATGGCGATAGGCTCGCCCCCTATAACATCGTGGGATGGAACATACATGCGAAATGTGGGTGTCCTGGTGGCGCCCCTACCTTCCCCTTCTGGGATAAAGGCGTGAGTTTATGTATGTATGTATTTCGATAAAGAATTAGCCAGAGTATAGGCAGTTGTAGATAGGACGGCAAAACTAAATCAACCGACAAGACATAACTCTCTTATGCAGGTCAAAATTCATCACTGCAGCGAGTAATCACTTTTCTCTATTAGAACTTACAAAAAGTATCCAGAAATCATAATTCCTTAACAACATAGATTTCACGAAAAAGCTTATGGAAAAGTACTGCATTCCAATAATTTAAGGGCAATAATTCAACTAACTAAGAAAATATAATTTCGGAGGAAGTTACACAACACTCGACGTCCGACGCAAGCCAACATTGTGCTAACTTCCTCTTATTTTTGTTATAAGTCATGATTACATTAGCCGAATAAACAAGCAAATATTCATTGAAATAACACACGAGCCCAATTATATTACGTACGAAAAATTATAAAATTAATATTAATTGAGATCTCATACTCCTAACACAATGAGACACATCAGGTGTTGCGGGTATCAGAAACTACGGGGAAGTTTCTAGAATTGGTCATAATTACTTCTCGTCCGGAGCTTGGACCACATTGCAATTTCCGTCAAATGTTTCGGTGTTCACTTTGCTTTGCAGTATATAAAAGGCCCAAAGGCTTATAATCAATCAACCAGACATCTATATTACTTTTATATCTATATTAATAACTTATACTGAATAAAAAAATAGACGTTTATTCTTTTTACCCAACTAATAACAACTAAACAGCAGCAGCGACACGTATCGACAGGTGTCGCGCGACGACAAACAACAGTCTGCGGCGAGTCAGTGCCATTCGCGTGCAAATGGAACGTCCTCGTGTCGCGTCGCTAACAGAAAATATACATGTGCGTAGATATGGCGCGAGCTGGGCCGGATTACGAACACAATAGAGATAAAAAAAGAAACAAAACAAATGAAAAAAAAGACAGTTGTTGCTGGGGAAGTTTCTCGTACTGTTTGTTGTTCGCTACAACACGTTCCGAAAGTAGAAACATGAATTAACGATTAATTAAGATAAATAAACAAATACACTCAACATTCATACACATGGTGATGACTTCAATCTACGATAGACTTCACGGATAAATACCCACACCCGAAACGAAATCTTGTGGGTCGCACAAACATTTGTTTCATTGTAGGGCGTGCCTGCCGACGAGGCTTACACTCCACGTGTTGCTTAAAGATTCACTATTGAATTAAAGATTAAAGAAATTAAAATATTCAGGAAATAACTAAGCAGGAAAATATTTACAACTGCAAATAGAAAAAGTTATTAACAAGGAACGACAAGGAATAATTTGGAAATGAAAAATCTTTTCAAATCCGTCATTTTAGGCAAACAATATATGCTTGTAATATTGTAGAATATTCATGTCCAGTCGGCTAGCGACGACTGTACACAGCGGTTAGGAACCCGTCTTATTTATTTGCGTAAATGTGTCACGTTTCTGGTTCATCCGTGTATATCAGGATACAATCAGACCGACATAATTGTGTCGACTATGTATGTAACTGTTTGGTGTACTTATTTATAACGAGTCTTATGTAATCCGGCCCTGCTTGCGACGTGTGCGTAAATATGAATGGGCTGCGCGACGTCGCCTCGACCCGCGTCGCGACAGCTTTGTTCACACGTGTCGCCAACATGGAATAAATAAATGATTTGTGATATGTTATGCCTTTAGCAGATTGAAAAAAGTATCAGCGAAGATTTCAATTTAAATAGAGATAGGTATGATACATTTTGAAAACTGACAGTATAAAAATATAGTTATATTGTGCAGTAAATTTATTTATTATGAAAGTAGAGATAAAATTGTTATTCTTTACGTACATATTTACGGTTATGTTATGGATGTTAAAAAAATATTGCATGATTTTACGACCGCCTATCTGACGTCAGCTATTGGAAAATTATTCAATCCAAACGAAATCGAATTGCGATACATAAAAATAACAAAAAATTAAATCACACCACTTCATATATTATAAAATAGGAAAACCAAAACCAAATTTAGAAAAGGTTATTAGAATAGATTCCCGAAAGTAAACATAATTTTGAGTGTCCTGTGTTTTAACATTTTTACTTTTTATTAATCTTACACATAACATTATAACTCAATAAACAACCAAGTATCAGATCTAATGAAAATAAACATCATCCATTTTACAACTACAATGGCTCCTATAAATTTCGTCATTAATTTCTCGGGACATTTCTTTATCTCGCGCCAGTCTTGAAACGTAGACGGCACGATGCACGCCGAGCAGTCTATTTGTTATCAGCGACTTATTTCAACACAATTAATTACATTTGCCTTTTATCTCTCTCTCTCTCTATCTCTCTCTCTCTCTGTCTAGGCCACCCTCAAGTATCTCCACATCGACCTGTTGGAAGCGGCTTTCAGGTTTGGCTAAAAGGTCGGCCCATTGCGACCAAAGTTGAACATTTGGCCAAAGGTACTTAAGGTTACTTACTTTACCGATTTGGCCAAAAGGGACAGAAGCCCAAGGTCACTTTTTGAAACAAAGGTGGCCGAAACTGAACCTTAAATCGGACATAACTTTTTCTTTTATTAGTACACAATAAATAACCAAGTATCACAAGTAATGAAACATGAACACCGCCATTTGGCCCTCGGATCCATTCATTCCCGGGACATTTCTTTATCTTCGTCGTGAAACAAAGGCGTACAGATGCAGGCGTCTGCTTGTTATCAGGAGCTCTTTGCAAGCTTGTATTTGCATTGAAATGGAACGCCCCGGCGAGACACATTCGCCGAATTTACGCTCACTTACTGCTGTATCACGGCTGCCGTGGTTTGTCCTGATCCATCTCATTTTCTAGTCACTTAAATATTATATTAAAGGACATAATATATGTAAGTACTAAAAAGAATATGTTAATATAGTTTTACCAAACATTATTTTTGAATTAAATTAAATCGCCAAAAAATATTTATTTTAGTTACAAGCTTGAAATAGATATGGCTAAAAAATGATATTTTCTGCACAATTTTTACCACCAACTTTCTCTCCCTCAGAGTGGAATTTAATACTAAAAGTATTATGTCCTGTTTTAGGTCTTGAACTTAAGAATTGTCCAATCATACATGCCGATCGTTACGGAGATATAACACTGAAAAGATAAATATTTTGACATGTACACTACAAGCTGATCAAACATGAAATGAATGGAAACTTATTAACTGCATAAAATATTATTACCTCCATCAATCAATCTTCCAAATAGCACAATCCCTATAACTAAAACATATCTTTATGTACAACGTAGTAAGACATTCCGAAGCGATGTTACTATCAGCTGTTATATTTACGTTATGGTACAAACAAATTTGTTCTCCCGCCCATCACAACGTAATAACTTGGCAAATATTATTTCCATAATATAATATGTGTTCGCTTTGTCTCCCAGCGAGAATGCCAAGTTCGGGACAAGATGCGCAAACCATCATTTATACCTTCATAACTTTCAGCGCGGAGCTTCTAATAAATTGGCACGGTTTGTTAATTTTTATAACGTATTCTCGCGATTATAAGGAAAAATGCTTCTTTTTTCTAAGGAAAATGTTGATAGAAAAGCAAAAGGTGCTTATATACTGTTTCATCAAATCCTTTTCTTTGTGTATTTTGCTAGAATTAAAACTTTATTGCTATAAAGCTTGAAGTAAATGGAAAAAGTTTGAAATGCGGAAAAACTGATTGAAATGCATTCGTTTTGTCAGTGGAGTGTTTTGTCTGATTTGCGGTATAAGGTTCGTGTTATATATTTATAGCGATCTATTTCTAACATAGTGTTCCCACTGTGTAGTGTTTTGAGTTTAGTCTTAGTAATCAGGCCGACATAATAAGTTGACGATGTAAATACTGTTTTATTTATCAATATTTATTTAATTGCTTTAGACAAATGTGCCAGGCCTATCATAGCCGAATTATTACAGTTCTTATAATATTAGCACTAAACCTTAACTGCTAACATATAGAGTGGGTTAGCTGAGTTAGAAAGATGTTTAAACAAGATATATGCTGTGATTGTATTTTATTTACTTTGTCGGTATAAAAAAATCTATGGTTCCAGAACCTTAATGAAGTTTACCTTAGTTTACTTATTTTACTTACTTAAGCCATAATTTTTACTAAATAACAAAGAATATATAATATAATGTAGTATTCATAAAACCAACGGAGTCACTCAAAACACTTACCGCCAACGTCCCAAAACAGATCGCTAACAGCTCTTACAATCTCTACCAAAAGTAAATATTAAAATTCCGCTGGCGGTAGAGTGCGTCTGAAAGTGTCAATGGAGCAATTTGTCCGCGTTATTACGTACCGTCTCTACCACTCTACACGCTCTACGAGTATATATACTGTGTACATTTGTGTCTCTATTACTTTTTATGTAGATTTTTTGTTATAAAACGTTATTTTTTAACGGACATTTTATTTGAAGAGTTTTGTTTACTCTACCAGGTAGAGAAACAAACGTTCCAAATGTTTTCGTTTGAAGTTTGTTGGGTAGCTTTAAGTGCTGTTTTGAGTAGTGTTGTTTTTTATATCGACACGATAAAGTTAGTGCAGTGCAACACGCGGTAAGCACAGTACAGTTAAGTTGAGTTTCCATCGGTCGACACAATTTTGCATGCCTTGTCGAATCTGGATATTTTTAATCCCAACTCATTACGACATATTTGCTTGTCACTTCGGCAGATTTTGTAATTTAGTGTGCCTATCTTATTATCCAAGTGCGTATGTATAACCATCTCATTTGATCTAGTCTAGTCAAATAAATATAATCTACATAAATGATTTACGAAGTCTTAAGCTCTACATCTCAGAAACTTTTCTTATGAAAGCTCTTTTCCTGTAATTTTCATGTTTCCTTTTACCAATGTGTAGCCGACCAATCCATCATGTCAAGAAAGGCTCTACTTCACCCCACCCAAACTCTACATACGTAGAGACGTCTCTACCGCGTGTTATCCGTAAAAAGGGTGCCCTTATGTCGGCCACAGTAATTCACCATTTGTGTCAGTTTACATAAAGACGACTGCGACTCTATCTTCGCGTTAGCCTTTTGAAGATAACAGTGGATTTAAGTATTTCTATTCCTTAAGATTTTGGGGTATTACTTGGATAAAAGGTTTTTTGTTTGTATCCTTTTTTAAATTAGTCGTTATATTTCTTTTACTTTATTTGTTTTTAAATTAGCCGACATGTGTGTACACCTCTGGATATCCTATATCCAATCGTGAACTTACATCTGTAAGCTTATACAAAATGAAGCAGTTTGAAGCTTAATATAATTGCGATTTCAACTACATACAGGGTATCTCAAGACCGTGACCGAAAACGAAGCCAGGTGGTAGTATTAGTGACTTCAGACACAATGCAAGTAAAAATTTCGCAAAAAAAAATCGACCACTTTCTTTTTGTAATTTTTTACTTATCGTCGTATTTGGGTGATAAATACATGGATTTCCTAAAATAATGATATAGACCTCTTTATTTTTAAACACTCAATGGTACGTAAAGGTTAAAATTATTATTTTCGCAAAAACTAGGTATTTACCACCCAAACAAGACGATTTTTAAAAAAATCTATAAAAATATCTGTCGCTGTTTTGGTGAAATTTTTATTTGCATCGTGTCTGTAACCACTAAAACTACCACCTGGCTTCGTTTTCGGTCGCAGTCTTGATACACCCGGTATATTATGTCATGTGAAAGCTCTACTAAATATATTGAAACATCTGTCTTTGATTTATTTTCTATTTTCTACTTTTTTTATGATGTATAAGGTCGGCTATTCTCGTAATAATGTACTACTTTAATATTTAAATAGTGATAAATTCAAACACTGCTAATTATGTAATGGTAAATGGTAGAGCCTTATCGCAAAGGGCATGTGTACTCAATCCCAACTTACTGTCATTTATTTTTCTTACTGTCGACTTGTCTCATCTAAGTACGTACGCCTTTAAGTAACTGCTGAATATTACTACTTACAAAGGATATTAGCTGTCGAAAACAGACATGAGATATTCCCCAAAGGAGATTACTTACATTAAGATGAAAAATGAAGCTCATTCACGATTCTATCGCAGCTCATACACGTTATTAATGTGTGTATTCTCGAGCGGTCAATTCTAGCCTCCTTGCACAGAGTCTTGCATTATTCAGCCCAATATCGCGCCTCGATGCAGTTGTTATTGCCGCGGACGCTGGACTTCCCCCTTAATACCCCCTTTTCTTTACATCCTCCTCCTCCCCTTAATCCCCCTTTTCCTTGGCACAGCAGCGCTCTCAGCACCACGCGCGCATACATTAAAACCTTCCTAATTTCGCTAAAACTTTGCCCCGGCCGCTTCGATTGTACGCATCGCTGGCTCTTACGCACTTTTAGCCAAATTAATTTTATTAAAACACCGTCCCACACACGCATTATAGACTTTATCTCATGTGGAATAGGTTTCAAAGTCGTGTGAGAATACTTTTCACGGTATTCGGTATAACGCGAGATGATGGAAATTAAAGTCAACAATGTATTTTTTCATATGGTTTATTTTATCCAGTATACGAGTTTCCATAACACATTGCGATGATTATATGGATTCTGTACATTAAATATCAAAGTAAAACAATAAAATGTATATCAATAATGTAAATATATATATATATAGTTATGATCTATGTATGTATATAGTCGGGTGTATTGGCACCGTCGCGACACACTGTCCCACGGGGCACGAACGTGCATGCGTACTGTCGCACGACACACGCGCGACAACCGCGCGACTAACGCGACGCCGCCACAACGCAACCGTGGTATACGTCTTTTATGGACCATTTAAGCGGAAAAATATTCCCGTACGAATGGTAGTCGTTTGAAGGCGCCCGAAGCCTTTTGATATGAAACATTGTAGAAAAGCAATAACGGGATTATAACATGTGTAGACGTCTTTGTGTACGCAACATGAGGCCGCGATCTTTGATCTCATGTTAAAAATAGAACATTAAATATTAACTTTCAGATGTTTGGCGAACTCAAAGGATTTGATATTTTCTTCGTTTGTACTCGTATACTTGTATACGTAAAATATGTCATTACAGTCGCTCGTGTTGAGATTGTAAGGTCTTGTAAGTTTCTCACCCTATATATTTTCCATAATATATTTGAACCAGACTCCTCTGATATGTAAATAGCAGAAGAACTCCTCATATTAAAATATATTTTACTGGTGGTAGGTCTCTCATATGTGAGAGGCCGCCTGGGTAGGTACCACCGCAATGTCTATTTCTCCCGCCAAACAGCAGTGTAAATGCACTGTTGTGTTCCGGTTTGAAGGACATTGTAGCCAGAGTAACTACTGGACATATCGAGACTTAACATCTTATGTCTCAGGATGGCGAGCGCAGTGGAATGCCAAGCAATGCCTTGTAACTCATGGTGTTGTTTGGTTTTGCTACTGTCAATGAGCGGTCGTATCGCTTTCCATCAGGCGAATGGCAGGCTCGTCTCGTCATTCATAGCAATAAAAAAAAAAATAAAAAAAAAATGTAGAGAATTTATCATCTTTCATGTTTAAGGTAAGACATTTAATTTATATGAAACTGACAGCTTTTAACTTCATGACGTTTTATACCTTACTTTAATTAATTTTTTCGTGAATCATTACTGTCTCCGCTAAATTACATTTCTATTCGGAAATCGGACAAATCTATTAAGACTGTAAGATGTACGTTGTGGCGACGACGCGACACCGGAGGCGCGCGGCGGTGCGGGGCCGAGCCGCGCTGCGTCACAAACCTCTACATATAACCTATTTACATTGCGATACCTACGGGATACGACAGCGTCGCTGGAGAGAATCAGTTGAAGAAGAAAGGAAGGGTGCTAAGCGGCTCCTTAACTAGCTACTTCGAATTCCGCAATGGACGGATGGTTCCTCCACGATCCAGGTACGTCAAATTAAACTTTCAATTTTAAACATTTATACAACATTTTTGACGACGCAAGCGCGGTGAGCTCGCCCGGGATAAAGATAAATCCACGGTGAGCTCGTCACGCCCGCGCACTTACAATTGACCCGCACATCATGAGACAATACAAAAATACTTTTCGACTATGACCTAACTAACTAAACTAACAGTTACTGATTTTTTTAAATTCTCTTCATTGACAATAATCAAGTTTGTTCGGTCCGCGACGCGCCCGCGCCTTCCCCGCACGCACGCACACACACGCTCTCGAGCACACACACGCTCTCGAGCACACACACTCCCTCCACCCGTCCCTTTACCCCTCCCCGCTTCCCTACCGCTCCCCGACATCGGTGGACGTCCACAATTCTTAACAACAACGTCGACTTAAAGCGAGAACTACACGGAGCGACACTAACTAACCGAAAACTCTATTAAAGAAGTGAAATCTCTCTCTACGTATGAGAAAAAGTGTAACGTAATAAGTAACTTTAGAGTACACAAATTGATCAACTTACTTATTTACTGAAGGATAGAAAATATAGAGAAAACAGTGTAGAAATTGAAAGCAATGTCGCCACGTGTAACGCCCGCAGTGCACTAATGATGAGCTACTAAAACTACACGATAGTGAGACAACGCGACAAACAAACAGACGTCGACACTGCACTACACGCACCTTTATAGATACTTAGCCTACACGAGATTGTTGCAAAAATTGTGGTAGCGAACGTGCGCAGCGGTCGCGCACCCTTCGTCTTACAACACGCCGCCGACTGTCGCTCGACAGTTCAAGACTGTTGGACGACAGTGTGCGATTGTTGGCCGATAGTTCTCCACTGTTGCACGACAGTTCACAACTGTACGATAGTTTGCAACTGTTGCACGACTGTCCACGACTGTTGGACGACAGTGCGCGACTGCTGACACACACAATTGACATATAACACGACACGTGCGCCGCTGAAGCTTCCGCACGGCATGTGTGAGTCACAGTTACGATTAATTTGACATCTATATAAAATATAATATGTTTACAACTATGCTAGCTCACTTTTCCTGTCCCAGGGCGCTCCCGTGCTGTCTTTATTTTTGAATTTTATATTTCTTGCGATTGATTTTGATATTTATATATTTTTATAGCACCTAATTATTCAGTACACTAACGTTGCCAAAAACGATTTTTATTTTAAATTTTAAATGAGAGAGCCTTTATCATTTACGAAATCAACTTAAATCATAATATAAGGTTTTTTATTTTCGTTGTTAGTTCTTTGTCGTTGTAAGAATTGACTTTAAAAGTATTAGTAACAAAGACGCTTAAATAAGTATGATAGTATTTTTTTAATTTAAGAGGCTCTCGAATTACATTGAAACAAGCTGAGTAAAAACTTTATATCTTTTTTCAAAGATTTATTCTCATCCCGCTCTCGGACCGATAAAAACCATTAAATTCGCACTTTGTATACAAAAACGGCTCCGAAACCAACCCTCAACTCCGTTACAGCACGCGAGTCCCCGGGCTCTCACTCGGCCGCTACAACCACACTCATTACCTTTGGTGTTCATTGCACTAACCCTCGCACACTACTTACACACTCGTATAAGAAAATTTAATAATTAACAATTTGGCACATCCGCTTCCTGTTTATATTACACGTTAGACGAAGGGATAGGAGAGTAGGAGCGCCGCGCCGCGTGCACTGCAACACATGTATGTACACAGACTTATAAGGATTAGAACAGAGAAGGGAAGAAGGCACTGTCTGCTGTAACTAAGATTGAAATTTCCGGTTTGGAAATCCCATTTATGTAATTAAATCAAAGCCAATCAAAACTAAAATTTTAGTCAAAACTACTTCGACTTGATAACAAAGTATGCTGAATTCGATTTTTTTTACGTAAATGCAATATACTCTTTCGTTATAATTTCAAAAATGGCACATTTTATTTATATTCTCTCTCTCTCTTCAGCTACAGGAAGTTCTTACTGATTGACAATTATTAATCTAAAGTTCCTATAGAAATCTCAAGTTGAATTTCAGTCTCAGTTACGGCGACGTGTATTCAAGAAGCAAAAGGAACAACAATCATATAATATGTAAACATCAACAAGTGCGCAGACGGCAAGAGACAGTCGACTTAGTCATAGAAGTCGCATCACATGCGACTTCGCAGGAATTTTGAGTTAGAAAGTGGATCAAAGGGTAAGTCACACCGAGCTACTAAAATCTAAGTTCGTTATAATTTGTTAGTAACAGTTTGTAACCATCACACTGGACGGTATTGCCTATAGGTTTTTGTGTGACTGAGAAGGGAGGAAAAGGGCAGTTTGTTGACAGTGAACGCGACGCGACTTTGAGTATACTAGGAGTAACAAATTATTAGTAACGATACACAGTACGCACTACGAAGACTAATTAAGGAAAGTCGGCCGAGTGTCGGCCAAGTGTCGACCGAGTGTTGGTCGATTGTCGGACAAGCGTTGATCGACTGTATATCGATGACAGTATAAATCAACTGCTTAGTTTCCCAATTACAATTTCCATTGATGGGCATTAAATTACAATTTGAGAAAAAATATCGTCATGGGAAAGTAATTAAGCCATTAAAAGGACTTTGATAATATTTACGGCCTGAAAATAATTAATTACGCAATTACCTCACGATATTTTCCCTCGCACACAATCACCGACAGATAAACTGATAAATACATCACTTCAACGCACTTTTGTAACACTCGCGTCACTCGACTGTCGCACGACATACGGCCGACAGTTGTCCAACAGATAGTCAGTACAGTCCGCACAGGGCCGCCAGCGCTATGATGGTGATGATGGTAGGATGGTGGGTGATGGTACCATCGTGCAGGGCGCGGACGGTGTGGCGCGCGGGCGCGGGGGAGGGGTGCGAGCCTCGCCGCGGAAACACCGCCACGGCGCCGCCGCCGCCGCCTACCGCCACGCACCATACCTAAGGAGAAGGGCTGGGTTGTGAGATGTACAAATAATCATAATTAATTTTAGGCTGTAGTTAAATATATCAGATGTGTTGTGGTGAATGTGAGTTAAAAAGTTAGTACTGGTTTGTAAAGTGACTGATATTATTTTGCAATGTTTTAATAAAAGTACATTCGTAGTCAGTCGTCACAGGTGGGGCAGCTGTGGGACGTCGCGTCGTTTATAAAAGACGGAATGTCGATGGATCGGCACGCGGATTGAATGGTTGAATGAACGTACTGGTGATATAGGCATTGCTTTATCACGATAGCATTACCAACTTCTAACACGTGCATGCGTATGCGTGTGTGTATGTATGTATGTATGTATGTATGTATGTATGTATGTATGTATGTATGTATGTATGTATGTATGTATGTATGTTTTTTTTTTTTTTTTTTTTTTTGTTTGAGGCGAGAAAGATAAACCGCCTCTTCTTCGTCACCTTCGTTGTTCCCCGTGGGATTACCGTTAGGCATTTCTTCACGGGGGAAGGATTTTGCTATTTAGTAGCTATTTCCACTTATTGCATGGCTAATCCTCTTTTAGCTCTTTCTCTTTCTTGGGTGCGTAGGTCTTTTAGCACTTCTGTTGCGTAGGCATGTATGTATGTATGTATGTATGTATGTATGTATGCGTGTGTGTATGCACCTCGTCCGGGTCGCGCACGTGCAGCGCGGCGCGCCAGCAGTGCTGCGCCAGGTCGGGCGCGAGCGCGGCGCGCGCCACGCGGCCGTCGGGCAGCACCCACGCCACGCGCACGCCGCGCCCGCACGCGCCGCACTCCAGCCGCCAGCCGCCGCCGCGCGCCGGCTCCGCGCTCAGCGCCGTCGCCGTGACGCCGCCTGGACACATCGAGGTACTAATAACCTTCAAGTCGCAGTTACAGCACTGAATGCTATTACGAACCACAAGTGTCGTTTGTTCTAGGTGTTGTGACACCGAAATCTCTCTCGTACTTTCCGATTCCCATCATACCAGACTTGTATATTAGTCCATACTTAGACTCTACCATGAAACTCCAATCAACCAATAAATCAGGCACCGCAAGTGGAAACGGATTAGCCACACCCTCCGAAAAGATACAGTCCAAATATTATCTAAACAGGCAATGAAGTGGAATCCCCAAGGAAGCGAAAGCGTGGCCGTCCCGCAAACTTGGCAACTTACTGTGTTCGACGAAGCGAAAAGTGTTGGGAAGTCTTGAAGCGATATCAAGTCTGCTTGATATCGCTTCAAGGGCATCTCAAGACCGTGCGAGATGGAGAGTCACTGTTGATGCCCTTTGCCCCATCCAGGGGACATAGCAACAAATGATGAATCATTATGTCGCAATTGGTTAAGTACTAGCTATGAAACGGCAACATGAGCGGCAGTTATATAAGTATTTTTAAGCGTCTGGGTGTTTGTCAGATCGAAAAGTCTCTCGTAATTTATCATACCCGCGATAACAGACTTGATTGATCTCAATGTAAAGTCGAGACTACATGAAATAAATGTTCATGACCCGTCGCTTAATTGCATACTAGTCCTATATTATCAAAGCTAAAACACAATTCCAATTAGCAATATCTCAGTTAATCTTTCAACACCAACAACACAAGCTTTAGATCGTAAACCAAGAGGCAAGAGAAAAGCGCGTCGGGTAACATAAGGCAGTTAAAATACAAATTAAGAAAGTAATTAAAGATGAAAAATGGTTTTCAAACATTCACTGCAAATACTTTGAGCTGTCACAACCAGGAGTCATTTATTTAAAGCTAAGAAATATTAATTTCTTCAAATAAGATCTTAGAAACCTGATTGACTTCAAGTTGAAGGACGGGTCGCCTCTCTATTGAGCGGAGCAGGACATAATCAATTATGCTGGCTTATTTAGGTTTGGCGGATTTCATATAGAAAATACTCTAAAGATATGTATGGTATTCAGGTTTTCTCGCGTTTTCTTTTATGTTTAAACACTATGGTAAGTTCCTCTTCACTATAGATAATTATGACTTTGAAGTGTCAAAACTATGTCTTGATATTTTAATCTGCGACCCTCTGGGCAGTTCGCGCCCAATCGAGTGCCAGCAGCTCACACTGTAATATATATCTATATTGGTTTAAAATATCTATTATCTTCAATGTTTGTTCCATTCACCTCCGTCCCTAATAGTTAGTTTTTAAAACTAATTCCGAATTACCGCAATATCAAAAAGTAAAAAAACTCAATTCATTAATAACCAACTTCCGACCTCTACTCAACCTTAAAAAAGTCATGGAAGCACATGTGACCCCGCTCCACTCGTATTAAAAGCGGTTTCTTCTCCCGTGTACAATTTAATAACCGGTAGTATCGAACGGACCGCCTCATTACACTTCTGTAGCCGAGGACTTGGGAAGTTGTTAACGAAATTGTAGTTATTTTTCTTGGCAAATAACTAGAGATCTTAAACTTTAAAGCTATAATTAGGGTGCTTGGAAAGTTGGGAAAGTTAAATGTGATAAAACGGTGTTGAGTTAAACTTTGTGTATAAAATGATTGTATGTGAAATTTAAAATATAGGACCAATGACAATGCACCAATCGTTATAAGTACATTCAGTTACACATAGTTTCATCATACGCAAAAGTACATGTCTTGTGATATAGACATAAAAAATGGGAGACTTTTTAACAAACATACAAACATTTGTCTCGGTGGGATCATCGGACCCGGCTTATTAACAAACTGTTGTACTGCTTTTGTAGAGGATCAAACCTAGCTTCTTCTTCGCAGCAATACTGTAACGACTCTGTTAAAATCTATGACTCACCAGTGACTCGTAACGTGACTCGCTTGAGTTCTCTCAACCGCATGAGGTCAGGCGCGCGCGCTCCCACGCACCGATATTCACCTCCCTCTTGATATAACGCTTCTTTTATACCTACATATTAACAATTAACTTTAGAATAAATAAGCATTGACGTCGGTTGTATTAAGAGTTGAGTGGTATCCACCATAATAGCAAGCTCCGTTCACAACGATGGAAAATCAGACATACTGACTCACGCAAGGGTAACGTGTTTTGTGTTCAGCCTGCGTTTATCAAGTTGAAAGTGAGGTGACATAATTGGTTCAACTATCAAGTGGTAGTTATTTCTCACCGGTTTATACTCTATTTACATTGCACTGTACAAAAGTCCATTGTAGTTTATTCTACCAAATTCTACAAATAATAGGAAAAGTCTTGGTATCTATGTGAACCAAAAATATATGTATATATCTGGCTTACCGAGTACTCCATGCGCGTGGTGCGAGCCCGCCGGTGCCCACGTGTCGGTAGCGTTCCCCACCACGCGCCGCCACCAGCACCCCACACTACCTACACACAAACACACATACTGTCAACACCTAGGGCCAACACAAAACAACGCGTATGATGTGAAATGTCTGTGTATTGCTGCGCTCAGAAGAGATGCCAGCGGAGCCTCCCTACACCCGCACGTACTTGTAATTTTGCGATTTCGATACTTTTGTTTACAATTTATATTTATTAAGTACATTGCACCCATTACAGCTAAACATTAAAAATACATATAACAGGTATCGAACTAATATACCGCTAACTGATTATTTATTTATTTTATTTAGTTAATTAATATTTAAATATTTAATTATCCTGTCATTTTACCTTAATTGGCGATATACCTAAACAACTTGTTTTAGTTACTCGAATCATAAATTTAATTTAACAAAAAAAAAAAATCAGAAAATTCAACAAAAAATACCTAGAAAAATCCCTCTCAATCGTACTCTCTATTGTAGAGGAAGCCCGTGCCCTGCAGTGGGACGTATATGGTCTGATACATATACAGATCTTTTTTGTTGTAAAATAGTAATAACTCGTTGTCGAAGCCTTAAGCATATTATATAACAGATTAGTACTGGTAAATATTTGAGTTGCGCCACTGTACTGCGCTAATTTGTCGCTCCAGTGGGCCACGCTATTGCCATCGAACGTATCGTTTGAGCGGGTCATATCTCACCATTATATTTATACTGCGTACAAAAATGCTTTTAGCGTTAAGTGTGGCATGACGGTGAATATTGGACTACAAGGAAAATATTGTTTTGAGGTTATTCGACCTAAAACTAATATTATCTATAGACAATAGATAGCCCTGGCATTCACCACTATCACTTTGAAAACCACAATGATTTCACCTAAGCTCAAATTTTGTAGTGACCATCAAAAATTGGCAAGACTCAAGGGACGCAAACTTTGTGTTGATACTGCAAAAAAATCAAAAAGGAAAAAAGCAAATCGACACACATAACTAACTCGAGAAGGTCATACTGTTTCTCTGAACCAACCCGAGATATCAGGTCTCTTTGTAACCCAATAATACAAGAACATCTCGATCTTACAATACGAGGGTATTGCAATAAAGTAGAAGTAACGGCTAATTTATTTCGTTTCCTATAAAATTTAAGCTTTGTGATTTAAACGTAATAAAACTTTGTTAAATTCTAGATAACGCCACATTGTACCTACTGCCTAGTTCACCTTCCCATAAAGTAAGAGTTACTTATAGATGATGTATTTCTGGTCTCTAACATTGCCATAAAACATCTTATTAATATGCTTTTATTAGCTTCAGATGTATGTATGTTAGTATGTAACGAAATCTTTGAACATGATTTTGACCCCCTTCAAAACGTCGGATTATCTCGAAATTTGGCATTCTTATTAAGGACCGATGACAATTCAATATTTTAAACAGTTTGACCCGTTATCTTTACTAGGATAATCAGGATTAGCGATTTTTTTAACATCATTCTATACATTTAGTTACCTCATGATAGCACATGAATGTGCTTCCTCAAATGAAGGTTCTCACTCACCTTTAGGGCAGTGCAGCTGCACGTTTCCTCCGAGCGGCACCTCCACCTTCTGATGATCTGGCTCCTCCGCATCTGGTTCTGGTTCTGTGGGTGGTTCCACCCCTTCCTCGGGAGCTAGGGTACGTCACAACATAGAATATCTCAAAACTGGCTGAGCATAGTTGTCTGTACGTATACCTAAGGCATATGACGTCATAGTTTCATAGTAATACAATTGGATGGAAGACAGAACTGCATGTAGGTATTAGATTGTGAATGTAATTGATGGAAGTATTCGGAGTATCACGTTTATGCTTTTTCATTCTAATCATTATTTATCCTAGATATGTGTCTTTTTGACCATTTATCTTAAGTAACCCACAATCAAATAATCATGTGTTTAACAACGTTGTTTTATCAATTTCAGTAACATAGCTAGAGCCTTTTTAAAGGTTGTTGCAATTATTGGTTAATCGATCTGCCGCCCCAACTTTAACCCTTTCGATCTTTTATACAATTAAGGCGTCAAAGTTTTTCTGAACTCAACGAAGCCAAATTAATGAAATTACTCGGCACCAAATCCAATTATAAAAAAATCAAATTTTAAATTCAAATGAACTAATTTTCGGATATAACAAAAATCTGAATCATTTTAAATCCTAAAATAAAAAAGGATCAGCTTTCACAATATTATGTTTCATCCACTCGCCCTATTCATGACGTCACCATCTTTAGATTTATATAAAAGTGAGACTCACACAGCACGTTAAGGTAGTACCCGATGGAGGAGTAGTCGGTGTCGAGCCACGTGGCGCGGCAGCGGTACCAGCCCGCGTGCGAGCCGCGCAGCGCCGCCCAGCGCAGCGTGGCCGAGCCGCGCGCCTGCTCGTCACCGCCCTCTAGCGGCGGCGGCGAGCTGTGGGGGAAAATACACTACAGCCTAAACCTCATAAATAGCATCATATTCAAGACAGACCAGATGTCCATTGTCAGATGATAATGCCAAGGAGACTAGATGACAGCCTCCACATATCATCAGCAGATACTAGGTAAAAGGCAGGTAGATAGGATAAGATCGTAACTGAGCAGAGATCATGACCAGGGGAGGGAGGGGCTTGACCCAAACACAATAATTTGTATATAAATATAAATTGTACGGCATAAACCCATAAACATCCCACTGTAGGGGCACGTGCTTACGATACAATCGAGAATGCGATTGTGAGGGGTAGGCCATGACTACACTTCACATGTAAAAGGAAATCACATTAAACTCTCTATATTTATCGCAGGTTTTCTGGCGATGTTTTTTATCATCGTTATACTGACTATAATCAATACTGTGTTCCCTGGGATTTGATCCCGCCATCACCGTGAATATGTTGGCAGCCGCGTCTGGTCCGTTACCGTCAGGCCACCACGCACTCACATTTTATCAAACATTGGACCATAGCAATATCATGGTTTACCGTGCAAATTGTTCCTGGTATCGAGTGCCAAAACACACAGTGTAACTGCAGAGTGGCAGCCAGCCAAATTATATGAATGTAACCTGGTTCTACGGTTTTAATTTCGCTAAAAATTACGTAATTTTACTTCAAAGTATCCACTTTTTAAAATTCAAAATTGAATTGGTGGTTGTGAGGTTACGAAACAAATGCAACGATTTGAAAAGGTTCTCTTTTTTATTTTCAGTAAACAAACAAAATGACTGAAATAATGACACAATATTAGCGAATAGCAGGAAAGTACCGATCATTATTAAAGAAATACATTATATACCCAAAAGTCGGTAGTAGAATTTGTATCCGCCGGAATTTCAAACACCGTACAGTGTTTGAAACGGTGTAAGTAGTCCACGCAAGTGTGTTGCATGTCGGATCGAGCCATACGACGTATTCTAGCTACCAGTATATAAAAAATAACCACAAACTGACCAAAGAACAATAAACAATCTCACCTTCATTAACTGTTGAAAATAACTTGTATAAACACTAACTACACTGGTATAATATAGATACTAGTTTTCTAAAATTGTGGAATCCTCTCTTGAAGACAAGATTTAGTATAGACATACCGGTTTATTAAACTAATTTATCACTGAGCTGGTGGTATCCTCTGTTGAAAACAAGACTTAATGTAATGGTAATAAGGCTTTATTTTTCTTACCTGGTGGGATCGGCGTCGTCCCGCTGCCACCAGGCTCTAGCAGGCGGGTTGGCGTCCACGTCACAGCGCAATGCCGCGGCTCCACCGGCTGATAACGATACGCCGAACCCCGGCCAACGGGATATCACGAACGATGGCGGGTCTGTATAAAATTGACGACAATTGAAAGAGATTTCTTTCAAAAGGGTAGCTAAAGTTTTGAAACATTATGATATTTTTTTTAACATCAAATAGTTTATACAATTTCGACTTCAGAAAGCACAATTTTTCACAAACTTTTAAATAACTTGCCATGTTTATTAATTATTTCGTTTTTAGTCAAATCGTGCATACTGTACTAAAATTTCTTTATCACACACTTACAAGTGACATGTATCTCGAGCTTGGCAGTGAGCAGCTCGTATGGCGCGGCAGGGGCGGGTGCGGGGGTGGAGGGCGGTGTTGGGGGGCGGCGCTGCTTGGCCTCGCACTGCAGCGTCGCGTTGTGCAGCTCCCGAGCCGCTGTCACTACCGCGTGCGACCACCACACGCCCTCTAGCAGCAAAATGGAAAGGTACATAGATTTGTCGGTCCGATTTATCGGATATCGGACCCGATAAAATATCGAATGGTCTAATAAACAATTTGGTTGAAGCTGTTCATATTGATCGGACTCCGATGTTTTATCGGCTCCAACAGACATTATTACCGAAAACGTATGGTAAGGTAATATCAAAGGGAGCACGCATTTTAAATATTGTATTTTTCCGAACTCCTTAGAAATCGTACTAGGATTTCAAAACAAGATATCAAATACGACACTCAAAATATCTCTTCAGAAAAAGTAGGATGAAATTGCAACAGCTATTATCCAGCATACTCACCCACTGTGTAATTGGTGTGATGCACTCGCAGATACGGTCGATGGTCTAGCGATGGCTCCAGCGCTATAAGCCGCCAAGATAACTCCGGTGGGGGAACTCCTCCTGAATAATGGTTTCTTAGATTTACGCGAATGTTACACATTGAAATAAAACTATTTTTACGGATATTATCGCGATTTGGTTTAAGTTTCGTGGTCCGCCCCGTGACCACGAAAGCTGAAAAGCAATCGAAACGTCGGGAAGTTTAAAATGTAAAAATTAAACCAAATCGCGATAAAATCCGTAAAAATAGCTTTATTTCAATCCTCCTGAATTAACAAATCTGTATCAGCTATCAAATGTATAACACGCTGAGATTCTAGCGAGTGACGTTTATGTCGATTTTAAAGCCACTGGGACTAAGGAATCTAAAAATCTTAGATTAGCCAAGATTAGTGAGGTAAAGCAGGATAGTAGTTTACGTTCTCCGTGGAGTAGTTGGTTAGACGCCGGCTGTGAAACGAGAGTCCGCGTGTTCAATCCCCGGAACGAGATAAATTTTTGTGAAGCCCACAAGTATTTGTTTCGGATCTGGGTGTTTGTGAGATCGAAAGTCTCTCGTAGTCTATGATACCCACGACACAAGATTTAATTGATCTTAATGTGGGGTCAGGATTAAGTATGCGACTGTTGGGTGTATTTATTTATTTATTCATCTTCGTCAGCCACATACCTCCTGCAACGTTTACTACGTCGTCCATATACATAAGTATATACCTTTGCGTTGCGTAATCTCGACTCTAGAATTATTAAGCACCATCGCCATCAGTTCTACGTTCTTATCCCTGCCCACTGCTTCTGCAGCTTGCTACCAGTCAAGATAATAGTTTACTATAGTTCTAAAAGTACTTACCTTCGGCTACACACCGCACTTCAAGTTCAGTCTTGTCCCGCACTGGCACCCAGGTGTTGCCCGCGTCCAGCCGTCTTCCATCCACCGCCAGGTACACCGATCTCACTGGCTCTACACAATTAGCAGTTGATAAGAGATTAGCTAACTAGGGTCATTTCCCAACAAAATACGTACAACGGTAGTCCGGTAAATAGGCAAAAAATTGTACTCATGCTTGTATTTATTCTACTTAATAAACCACCCTTTTTTCATCCACTATGACGTGCTGTAATTTTTATTATAGAAATTCATCTTATCTTGCTTCGATTGAATTTCAACAACAGCTGAATTTTGCATGGTGGGGTTTTCCAATTCAGAAAAAGGATCTGAAGAATAGAACAACAGATGGGAAAGTATGAATCCTAAAAGTATTTACACTAATGTATATGGTGGACTATATGGTCTAATCACTCTCAATCAATTCTCTCGATTGTAGAGTAGGCTCGTGCCCAGCAGTGGGACGTTTATGGGCTGATACAGTTACAGCACAGTACAGTAATGTATATCTGAATAAATTCTACCGTATATAAGCAGCTTGGTAGGCTTCCCGGACACAGTGTTCCCTCCCCGGTCCACCCCAGCGCAGCGCCACGCGCCTGAGTCTCCCCTTGTAGCACGCTCGACCACAGCCGCCGTGCCCTCGCGCCACACCGGCTCGCCGCCGCCGCCGGGGGATGAGGGGAGGTTCAGGAGCTAAACGAGAGTATACATATAGTTTTAAGCGTTGCCAGCCCGCCGAGGGCAGATTCACGACGCGAAACATCATGATGGAGTCAGCCTTCACCCGAAACAAGAGATTCTGGAATTCTTAATTCTACGACACCAACAGATTGTGAGACAGTATGCCGATAGACGTATTCATGCTCTGCTATAATCTTGGGTCTTTCTGCCGCAGCATGAAGAAATATTTTAAAAAGCCGGCATAGTTGTATCGAATAGAGAAGGAACAGATTGATCTTTGATCCTTTTAGTGGGTGGCAATGTAGATACCATCAGAGGTACTGCAATCAATGTACTGAGCAACAATATTGAAAATAATAACTCACATTAGGCCACCGTGATTAATTATGCCTCAAATCCTCTCGATGAAACTCTATTATAGAAGCCAATTAAGAATTCAGAGTAACCAATTCAAAAAAATCAATATAATTTTTCATTCAGTAGACATGTAGACCATTTTATGTTGGAGTAATTGAATAACTAAATAAATAAGTGTAGGTATGTTAGAAGATGAATAATTTAATGGTAGTGTATAAGTACCTCGTTGTCTTTGTACCAGCGCAGTTCAGTGGGGTCGGTCACGTTGTGCAGGTCGCACGCGATGGTGGCGCGCGCGTGCGCTTCCACTAACAGCTCGCGCTCTTGCTTCGGCGCCTGTGCCATACAAAACAATCCACGGACACTATTATGCCGTTCTGGTCGAAAGCGAATGTACACAAGAGGATTCCAAAACACGACTTACATATTTGCGTTTATTACTGTAACGTTAACCGCTGTATAAGAAGGATACTATCAGGATAGATCATATGAGTTCCGGCAATCATAATATATTATGCTCCATATACCATAAAGAATATTTTTTTTTTAATTATTTATTTAAAGCTACTACTGTTTTGAACTGTGTTGTAGCTGAGAGCAACAGATAGCTTTTGACATAGCTATCTGTCCCGTATTAGCTTGTGCTCTAAGGTACTCCCGTTCTTCAAAGCCTCAAAAAATAAATATATTTCAAGCTACCTGCGCAGTATTAGGCTGTGCCCGCGGATGTTCGTGCTGGTGCGCGCGCACCGGCTGCTGCGCGGGCCTGATGACGAAGGTGTCGAGTCGCGAGGAGGCGCGCGGGCCGGGCGCGGCGCCAGCGTCACCGATAGCGTCGCGAACAGCGCCGCGGATGTTCAGGATCGTATCACCCGTCTTTACACGGCGACTGGTGCTGCCAGACTGGGCAGAAATAGTCTAGCTTAAATCATAATCACCTGAACCATTGAAGTCCAATGCTAAGCGCACGCCTCCCCTAAACATTTCAACATATGTATACATGTTCCTTCCTCTAGTGATTTCTTGCAATCTTTATGAGGTCACCTCTGTCCACCTTGTGGTTGGTTAACTGTTCTGCCTTGCCTACTATTAATTTAACTCGATAATACGTTGGGCTATGAACTGATAATACTAGTGATTTTGAATCATCTGAAAACCTACAGTAAGAGAGTCACGTGGAAAAATATCACTGCATGCACGCAACGTCCAAAACTCGTAAGCAGCGGTTGCTTATTAGACCTTTACCATAAAAACCACTTACTTTAGCCCCAGCATCCCACTGATGCCCACTACTCCTCTTCTCCCTTTCAGCATCATGAGGCACGGTCCTTACGCTGGTAGCTGGGACGTCCCCGCTGACGTCACCGATGTCGTCACGCAGCGGCGGGTAGAGCGGCGCGTCGCGCACCAGCTCGGCGTCCATATCAGGCGGGGCGGCGGGGGGAGGCGGAGGAGAGCGCTCCGAGCTGCTCCACTCCGCAAGGGATGGGGGGACGCCTGGACAAAACAATTAATGAATTCGTAATGAATTCATAGTACTGTCTCCCGCTTTGTTAAGGGAAGCGGTACAGCCACGCTGCAGACTGCAGTATGAATGAATCGGATCTGATTGGTGCCACAGTCTCACAGAAAATGATGTAAAGCAATGTGATTTCGTTTCGTTTGGTGCGTGAAATAGCCAGAGGCCCAATATGCTGGCGGTAGCACGTGTAACCATACAAATAGCGAACATCGTAGATACCGTTTAAGGAATCGCCGTGAACTACGTCGATGTGTCGCGTTTCAGGTTCATCAAAACCGGCATAATTGTGTCGATCGGCGAGTGGTAAACACTTCACGCCGGTTGATTCTCTATTTAAATTGATCGATAGAGAGACCTCCAGAGGCGCAGTGTATTCATTTTGTCGTGACTGTATTAGTAATTATAATGAATGACTGAAGAATGAAAAAAAACTTAGTTACTTTTACACAAATTTTCACAAACAAAATTTTAGTCTTGTTTAACAAAAGTTTCTGTTGTCTGAATGCCTGGCGAAAGCCGCAGTCGTTCAAACCAACAGGTGTTGTTGCTCGAGAAGCGGCGCAATGGACATCACTATTATACCACATATTTTTACATTGTTTAACTTTATAGTAAAAGCTTATACAAAAATAGTTTTATAAATCACAAACTTTACATGCACAACTAAAGACTTTCAACTGGCCGACATAATTTTGTCAACTAACAACTTTCAGACAATCCTGCGATCAGTGTGTACTCTGTTTTGATTACACTGCATATCAACAACGCTGTATTCGCGTGCATTGTGGTGCCAGTACCAAAAATCCTCAAAATCTGATGACAAAAACCAGTAGCTATTTGCCATTTCGCCTAGTAATCAGTCTTTAATACAAACTAAAATGCAAGATCGTTGTTGCAAGCTCACATGACATTACTCGTAGTTCTCAAACACAAGTCTATATTTGAATATCTTGTGTTCACCAAGACGCATTAGGGCAGCGTGAAATAAGGCCAACCTCAACAATTTGTACAGATCCTAATGCAGCAGGCTCTGATAAATGAGTTGGAAAAGTACTCGTAAGTACCTTCTATGAGGCATCGAGTTGTCGACCGCATTCCCTTGTTAACGAAACTTAATTTGTACATTTCACGAGTGAAAAATATTTGTGTGAAAACTTCCCGACGTTACAAAGTATCGGCGGCGACCGAGGCGCAATTTGTACAAAACATATTTTTCATACAACGAGAAGTAACAAAGTTTATCTCAACGCCACGCTTTAATTCACGCCCAAAAAATAAAAGGAACGAGAGAAACGCTAAGTAATTTATCAGTGAAGTTAAACAAGTTGCGACGGGGGAGCGCAGGGCAGTGCGGAGGGTTCAGACGGTGAGGGGGGAGACAGGGGCAGCCCTCAACGGCAGTTATTATAAAGTAAATTGTGTTACATCGTAATAAAGTGTAAACAGAGCGCCGGGACCGGCCGCGCCGCTTGTCATCAAACTGATGCGGGACATACCCCCTACCCTTGCTAACTCTCCTCTCCCCCTCCCTCTTTACAACTCACATGGCCCTAAACATCCAATACTTCCATTCACATGTCCTCTCATATTGGATGCGTCGTATAAACTTGTTTATCGAGGATGTTATTTGCTCTACACGATATGAATAATGTAGAGTCACGGGCGAACACGTCGGGGACAATTATCGAAGTAGAGTCGCGGCTGGACACGCGCCAAGCGACGGAAGTGTCGCTACCAACTCTACATTTGTGCCTCTATCGTATGTAGAGTTCAATAGATGAATTCAAACATAGTTACATTTCAAAAACTTTCATGATGCAATTGGATTTAGCTATAGACTGATAGACTAGAGGCTGCGTGTTTAATTTCGGCACTGAGGTACATACACAACTTATTTTTTCGAGTGTAGGTTTTGTTATATTATGAGATCTAAGTTTGTGTATGACTTTTATTTATTTATAATTTCTTTATTGAACAACACACACATAAATAATTTAAAAAATTCAACTAGTTTATGATAAAAGATAAAGATAAAGATATGGAAGAAAGTATATATAATATGTAAGAAAGTAATATGTACAAAATATGAGGAATGCAAACCAAACAACAAATACTCCCGCCAAACAGCAGTGTAAATGTACTGTTCTGTTACGGTTTGAAGGGCATTGTAGCCAGAGTAACTACTGGACATATCGAGACTTAACATCTTATGTCTCAGGATGGCGAGCGCAGTGGAATGCCAAGTATTGCTTTGTAATTCATGGTGGTGTTTGGTTTTGCTACTGTCCATAAGCTGTTGTATTGCTTACCATCAGACAAATAGCATGCTCGTCTTTCCATGCATCGTAATACAAAAAAGCGTAAATAATGCTTGCGCATATGTGTGTGTGTGTATCACGCAACAAGTCTCAAAAGGTTGTTGATGAATTATTAACAAAGCTATTACTTTCGCCCACCGCGCCGGGACCGAGTACTAATAGATTTACTCCTGTTGAGTCCCGCAGGAACTGTTCTCAATACGCACGTTGTTCAATATTTGGTAATGTTGTTAATGGATTATAATCTATTTAGAATATTTGGGATTTACTGGATATTACAACGCCCGTGACGTCACTATATAACTTGCTATAAACGTCTTTGTTTGGTCGGAATATCTCTACCATAATTTGTAATATACTGTAGCCATTCTTTAGGACGGTAAAAAGTGCTATCACGTTCAGTTAATAGACGATTTACAGACTTTCTATTTATATTTTAAAACAACAAAGACAAGAGCAACAGCTGCCCATGGGCGGTCGTATTACTTACCATCAGGCGAATGGCATGCTCGTCTCGCCATTCATCACAATAAAAAAAAAACAATAATCACACACACTCACCACATAAGTCTTGTGTCTTTCAAAAATCTATTGAGAAAGGATCTATAAATTCCCAAGATGTCTATCCGCTCTTAACCATTTCCCAGCACACGCTTGGTATCGATGCAGTGTCGCTCATTGTCTCTCGTGGAGTATCCGACACTGCAGAGAGCTCTATTGTACCTCCGTCCAGTCAAGATGCAGGCGCTACTTTAACCCAGGTATTGTTTCGAGGAGGTACAGATTATAAGGATATGTAGATTGAAAAGCTTGTTGATATTTTGTTCGAAAAGTAAATAGAGTCTGATCATATCTTTTAGCAGAAATCTATCCTTCTATACTAATATTATAAATCTTTACTAATATTTTAATTTTGCAATGATGATGATTGCAGTCAGGAATTTGTGCCCAATATGGCGATATACTCGCCCCCTTTCATGTGGATGTCCTTGTATCAACTCTACCTATCCCTTCGGAAAAACTGCCTGTATATGAATGTTTATGTAAGAAACGTTTTAACAAATAAAAACACTTTAAGAATATGAATTTGAATAAATACGGAAAATAATTTAACCCAAATCCACGCTGCATACATTGTACTGCATAATGTGTAAAGCGTCTCTACCGTGTCCCTACGTCGCGCGCATATTTTAATTTGCATTCACTAACGAGTAACTGATTGTACACGCGAATTGCAAAGAAAAAATGTAGAGCGATGTCTCTACAAAAACAACACAAGTAGCACAATTCTACCTCTGCTTTTAAACTATTTTTAAATGTAGAGTACAGAAAATTATGAAATCTTTAATAACTTGCTAGACAAGTGACCCCGATAGTATCTCTCAGTACCTCTATCTTCTTAAATATGTAGAATGAAACATAAGTTTCTAGCTTAAAATATGGCGGACTTTCTTTACTCAATTTACCATTTTGAACTTTTGGAAAAACACCTTGATACGATACAACATTCTTTAAAGTACTTGCAGGAAAACCTACATGTTTTGTTACTGATTTAAAGTTTAGACAAAATTCGCTCTTCTACAATTCTCTAGTCATTATCTACGTTACTATTAAAATGCCATTATAAATTCACTGCACTCCAAAAATAATGTCAAGTGACGAGAAAAGTTAACTTTTTGCTCTACCTCGCTGGTCGCGGCAATTATGCCGGCCCGTGTAATTGCTTCTCCACGATTTCCTGTAGACTGAATATTGTAGGAATGAAGATAATGGCCGTGAGTAAGTATAAATGACTATTCCGCGGTTTAATGGCGTGGAGGAGATACGAAGGGAACTTTTTGTTAGAAAAGGTGGGTCATACAAAAACCTGTGATTTTGTTAGTCAGCACGCGTGGTTCTTATATATATATATATATTTTAGAAATAGATCGGGCGTAGGAGATATTTTTTTTTTCTAGAAATGTTGATTTGACTCTACCAATGAAATTTAAAAGCAAAACTGTTTGATCACAACAATTGATAAAGAAGCATTTGTATAAGCTCGAGTTTAGCTAGTGCGTTTATGTTGTAATGTTTATTTCTTAGTATCAGTAAGAAGTACCACTAAATCCGTATTAGTAGGGGGGGTCTGTGCCAGTGGGACGTGTATGAGGTGATACCGATACAAAATATGTATGTTTACAAATAAAACATTTTGATGTGATTTGGTTTTGATAATTCATGGCAAAGAACAATAGTATATGGTAAAAGAGGCAATGTAAGCTCTCTTGTAACCTCTTTTCTTTCTTAGTCACATCTGCACTATTCTTAATACGTATCACACGCCACTGCAATGTGTCCGAGCATCGAATGCTTGATATTCTACCGAGTCGCTCGCGCCTTACATAACAGGCTAATCTGAGCCAAACAAAATCTTATTCAGAACCCGCGGCGTGAGGCGGATATTACGGTCTGTAGTTTTTCGGATTTCAATCGGAGTATTTGGGTCACCAGTCCAATTTGGAAAATGAAGCAAAAATAAGCTTAAAAAATAAGTTTACCTTGAAGTCAATCTTAATCTACAAAGTAATATAAAAATGTATATAATATATTAAGAACCAATTTTGGAACGAGAATTCGGGTCGTTGATTTGGATATGGATCTTAAATAAATTGGTGTGCTGTTTTGCTCATAAGGCGTACATAATTATGGTTTGAAATATATTATCATTATTTGTCATTTCAATTTAAAATTCGATTCAATGCTTGTGATTCTAAATATTAGTAGAAATAGACACTGATGTTACATTATCATGAATACATTTATATTAGAACGAACAAGAGCAAATGTTAAATGAAACACCTACATCGTTTCTTTGAGTAAACACAGATATTTTATATTCCTTTTATTCCAATATATGATTCAAAAATTACAGAAGCAATATTTCTTCTCAAACAAATAGTAGAGAACTCAACATAGCGTCTCTACATACGTGCTCGTCTCTACACGTTCAATTAATTGGAATCCGGTCGTGTGACACGGAACGCGTCGGCTCTATATTAAGAGAGTCTTAGCAAAGCGCCGCTCTATCGACAATAGAGTCGGGATCGATCGAGGAGCCATGTCTAGCGTGCTCTACCGACTTCTCTACATAGAGTTAAATAATCCTCTACGTAAAGACAATGCGTTATTATTGACATTTGCATTTCATTTCAATTGGATTATCGTAAGTTCATTATTTCGATGGAATAGAATTTTCGCAAAATAACATTTTACAGATTTTTACAATACTAAAAAAAGCATAATACGTTTCAGTACAAAGTTAGACTTTGAAGATTTTATATGTTAAGCCCGAAAATGTTCGGTTGACTGCGGTCATTTCTTTTGTGTTTGATGTATATGGGTCTCTACCCAACAGATTAGAAGTCTCTAATGATTTATTGATTTGGAACGCTCATCACTGCCCTTCGTAGTACACGATCTTAACTCAAGGGTTTTCCACCACATCAACCTTTTAATTTTGCATAGTATTTTTGTTTAATAGTAGCAATTATTCCCGTAATAAATATTCGTGAAAGATATAATCTCTCCAAAACCCAGAGACATCGACCGGCCCCGAAGTAATCGTCGCGCAGTAAAATACGTTACATAAGCAGTTTCTATAGACACCTATCGGCGCGAAAGTAATGTTCTTGCTGAAAGTACAGAAATTCTTACTTCTCATGAAAGCAATTTTCCGCTCCGAACGACGTTGTGACAATGTCGGAGCAATGTTATTGTACTAATATTACGAAACGGGACTTTTGAAGTTACTCTGTTTTTTATTTTATTAATATTTGAAAGTAGTCATTTGTGGCGCGTTTTGAATACTGTTTTCGGGTAAGGCCACTCTTACTGAAAAGTAACGACAGTTTTCTGATCCTTAAAAATATAATTATAAATAAAATATAGATACAAACGCTCACACCCGTAACCCCAAGGGGACAGGCCACCTACAAGTTGCCGATCTTTTATTTTTGTCACTAGCTGATTTAATTTTACTTTTAATTAAAGAGTTGGACCATCGAATCTAGGATTCCGATCGAGGATCTTCAATCACAAAAATATAATCTAAGTTGATTTTTTATATATACAAACTTTCACTACCTCAAGCACCATGTATTCCTCTGAAAATACTTCTAAATACACTAACTAAAGTCTCTATTATCCAAAATTCTAATGACATCACTCGAATTATTACCGTCGCGTAATCTCTCATTATATGTCCATAACAATACACATCCCTCCCTCCCTGCCTCACCCCCTTGCCCTTCCGGCGCTGCGTCCGTCAGCTGGTCCAAGGTCGGCGCTAATGCGCTCAACCGATACTTATTGCTTTCGCAACATTTCCCATTAATGCCGAGTATTAGTCGCGCGCGAGTTGATACAGGAAATTAACGCTTCTGTAGACCAGGTCAGTTGGTCGTGAATAGGAGGAGCAGGTTTACTGTTGGATTTCTTTGAGTGAGATTGAGCCCCAAAGCTGGTGGTTGGATATCCTTACACGTTAGTGGAAAACTCGGTATAGTGTCGGTCACATTTCGAGTTCATCTTGTGTATAAAAGAAACAAAAAAAAGAAGACAGTTCGTGTTGCTGAGAGAGTTTCGTGCGTCTTTTCCTGTTCACAGCTACAACACGGTCCGAAGCGGTGGTAGCAGTAATTAACTATTCAAAAGATCTTGCGAAATACTATTTGAATAAAAAATATTTTAATTTTTACCCGGGTTGGACCACGCCAGCATAAGTTTGTGAATACTCTATCCAGATTATCTTGTACTTAGGATCAGGTGCCTTATAATTACTTTATCACACAACAAACATTGAAGCCTACTCGTCCAGGCGTCGGCTAAACAAGCAGCTCCGGTTGCCTCAATCTGTTATCTCGAGCAACGCGACGCCCCACTCCCAGCCTGTTATCTCACCGTCTGCGGCGGAATTTTGCTTTACTTGCATTTTATTTCGTATTTCAGTTGCTTGGCTTGCACCCCCCCCCCCTTACCTCACTCCACCCTCCCTGATGAGCAGTAACCGGCGCTCGTCTCACTTATCCCTCGTAAAGGTCGCGATGGGAATGACTCCGTTCAAATCTGTGCTAAGGCGGCTAACGCGATATTAAAATTCGCAACACGTTCGTGGCGAGGCGACCTCGTAACCTCCCCCTACCCCTCCCTCCTCTCTCCCCCTCCCCCTGTTAGTCGGTACTGCACGGACGCGTTGCACGTCGCCGCGGAGACAAATCGCTCAGCTGCTAACATACTAATCAGATGAACTTACAGCGAGGCCATTAACTGAATCGCGTTGTTGTGACTTTTATTTCGAAGTGAGAAATAAGTTTTGCAAAACATTTTAATATTATTTTTCATACTTTGTCGAGAGAATGGCGCGGGGACTAGTTAAGTTTCAGCGACTTAGCTGGCGGGATTCAATCCACGCATAATTTATTAATTCTACTCGTAGTCAGAGATATTTTTTCTGTTCGGATATGAACGTTTAGTTATGCAGGTTTTGCAACTACCATGAGCGGTCGTATCGCTTTCAAGCGAATTGCATGCTCGTCTCGCCATTTAATGCAAAAAATATATAATAAATTTAATGTTCGTACTATAGTAAATATAAT
This sequence comes from Deilephila porcellus, assembly GCA_905220455.2. Lineage (NCBI taxonomy): Eukaryota > Metazoa > Arthropoda > Insecta > Lepidoptera > Sphingidae > Deilephila > Deilephila porcellus. Next base: position 133,413 of record LR999996.1, on the reverse strand, counting down.
AGATAGGGTATATGTTTAGATTAAACAATAAGAATCATATGAACATCATTTCGTACAAGCGATTACAAACAGCATCGCTATCTGAAGACGCTGCGAGCGGGTTGAGCGTCGCTCCCCGGAGACCGCTCACTGTAACGCTCTTCATCTGTTTCACTACTACATCGTGTGTGTTTAGTAGAATTAGCGTATTTACACTATCATGCTTGTACTATCAAATTATAATTACTAGTGAGGATAATAGTGAAGTCCAATGGGACCGAAAAGTTCTCAAATGAAAGCCACGTACAGGCAAGCGGAGTGACGTACGAACGCCTTCAAGGTGGACGGACGGCCTGAATAATGTTGCAGGAAGTCGCTCGATACAGATCGATGTGGAGAGTTTTGGGAAAGGCCTATTTTTGCAGGGGACTTACTGTGGTTGAACAGAAGGAATATGTAGTCATCTTAATCATATTTTATTTACATAATCTCCTACAAGCGATTACAAACAGCGCGACTATCTGAAGATATTGAGCACGGGTCGCGCGTCGCTCCCCGGGAGTCGCTCACAGTAACGCTCTTCAACTGTTTCACTACTCTTACATCGGATGTGGTTAGTGGAGTTTGTTATACTGACATGCGCACCGAAACGAAACGATTAAGTTATTTGGTGTTATTAGTGAGAACAGTTGTTGGGGCGGCAGACTGTGCATTGTGAGGTTATAGATTAGATTTTTTGATTACGAAATAATCTTTAGAGATAAGTGTAAAAACATTATTCATTCAGGACTGGATATATTTTTAAGGCTGAAGTCACGTATACTCATGAGCCAAATCAACGTGCAGCGTGTATGAGAATTGATTTTTCTTCAAGATCGCGAAAGTGTGGGATAAGTGCGAGCAGACTATAAGCTAATAACTAAGTGATGATACTCTGAATGACCAATTTTAATTAATTAGTTACATTAAAATACTATAGTGAACATCAAAATAGTACGTGATACTATTGTATCAACTATATAAATTTACCGCTAAGCTTTGATTAAAACCCATTGTGAAGTAGAGTTGACTCTACGTGCTAGAGTCGGCAGCGCGCTTATAAACCGCAGTAGTAGTATAGTTGCGGGACTTCCGGCGGATTATTCGCGGACACCTGATCAGGGCCGAAGCCGTAACATGCAGCTTAACTTAGCTTTTGATCCGCGATCGAACTCTACCATGACTCTATGTACATGTTACATAAATTTCAGGACATTGAGTGGAAAATGGCAAGAATATAATACTCAATTTATATTTAGTTTTCTTTAGGGATTTTCCTGATTGTTAAAATGTATGGATCTCTGAGAAAATACTTAATAATAACATTTTCTCTCTCCTTTCTACTACTAGTATAAAGGTTGCACTAAAAACACAATGCTGTACTAACAAAACATCACATGTCCAAAACAATTATCCTTACAGGCCTACATATAAGAAAAAGTTAAACTGAAGGGTTCGATCCGCCGTCCAGCTGAAATGTTTCTATTGCTATGCCCCGATACGGAGGGGCAGAACGTACACATTATATTGCACATCCCTTGGGAAACGTCTTCCCTAACTTCCCCGCGGGACTGGCGGCGCGGGTAGGCGCGGGGTGCGAGGGAGGGGGGGTGTACAATCGATCACCCCCATATTTAAACGAGAATCCGTACGACCCAAGGACGAGTGCAGAGCTGGATTAAGCTGAATTTTTTAAACTGGCATGAAAGTGTCGAAGCATCAGATGAAAGATGCAACATAGTGCAGATACAGTAGCCGACGATGGGTTGTGGATATTTCTCGTCAAACGGCAGTTATATCTGATTGCATCAGGGTATACACAGAATGGAATTGCGACACACTGGCGTGAGTCACTATGATGGATCTTTAAGTACAGTTTACGGTCACTACACACACGGACACAAATATTATACCACTTGCACGTATCATAATAAATAGCAATTGCATTTACATCACTAAACATTATCACAAGTTTTTTGCACACTGGAGTGACGCACACGAGTGCGTAAGTACGCGGTACCCATATATGCACCTGATATACGACTAATCTGGCCCTGTTCGAGCGAAGGATCGGATGTGATGACACGCGACTCCGGCGGAGCCGCTTAGTGTGTCACACACGGATTACTTAAAGACCTTTTTCAGTATTGACGCCTGACTGATGCTGAAAAATGTTTACAGCGCTGAAAATTCAATGAAAGTATTTTGGGTAAGTGATTGCGTAGTCTAGCAATAAGTGCAAAGCGTGTGGATGTTTATTTAAACAAAGTTTGTGATAAAATCCATGTAACAAACAAAATTTATCGTGACTAGTGCAATAATCTTTTTAATTTAATTTTCAAAGATTTTTACTGCCAGTATATCAGTCAACTTGAACATAGTCACTTGAACAGTTGTCTCGAAGCTCCGAGGCAGCGTGAAAACACGTGTGAACTTTGAGTCGGCAAAATATTGCTTACGATTCCATCGCTCGAATACTCAAACACCACGTAAATATTATGATGCACTTAACTACACCAGTCCTGCTTAAATGTACTGGCTAAGTGAAACGTGCGCAGTTAAGTGCAACTTAATATTTGAATGGCGTTTGAGTCAGGGACCGAAACCGGTACCCAAAATACCGGTACTTTTTGGTTACAACTGATAAAGAAAATACCGGTATTTTAAAAGGTAACCCTTATCCACAAATTATTATTACATTTGTACAATTTTACCGGTATCATACCGGTAACCGAAATAAGCATTACCTCCATTTTACACGTGGCGTCGGCATAAGTCAAAGCGGGCAGTGTTGTATTTGTGTGTACCGCCGCACGTCGACCAATTACGAACTCATCGTTACCGGTTACCGGTATTAAATCGGTAATCTTATTTAAGGGTAACCTTTATAATTTTTATTGGCTACCGTCATAACAGTTACCTAAATCAGAAAGGTAACCGAAATTCGTCGATACCGGTACCGTAATGTATAGCGGTTTTCGGTCCCTGGTTTGAGTATTCGGGCGCGGTGTGCGTGGTGACTTGTTGCTAATGGACCAGATGCGGCTGCCTACATATTCACGGTAGTCGCGGGTTTAAATCCCAGGGCACACCTCTGACTTTTCGGAGTTATGTGTGTATTTATAGTCAAACACCACGCACTTTAACGGTGAAAGAAAACATCGTGAGGAAACCTGCATACCGTAGCGATTTTAAAGGATTTCTACGGTGTGTAAGTCAGCCAACCGGCTTTAGGCCAGCGTGGTGGACTATATGGCCTAACCACTCTCAATCGATTCTCTCGATTGACCTTAGTTGACCAAGACTGGAATCTGTGCCCGGCATTACGATCGGCTCGCATCCTTTGGAATCCGTTTTGGAATGGAAATTAGCCCGGAAAATATTAGTACAACTTGTGTCATTTCTTTCTATCCCTTTGAGGACAAATGATAAAGGTTTAATGATGTTAATGTGAATATTTCTTTTAGAAAAACACCTAAACGAATTACTTAAATATTTTTAACATTGCTTATTGTACACGCGACAACTTAATTGTAAAACTCAATTCTCTGGAAAGCAGCGAGAAAATCTGAGCGCCACTGATAACGTAGAGCACAGCAGAGTCGCGCTACTTCACAGATGAACGGTAGAGCGAGCGCTATCTCCGCGCGCCGCGTGTTTTGCGAGCGCCTGCCGAGCGCTGATAGCGACCACCTCCGATACAAACTCTACATCAGTGACTTGAGCCAATTCAAGCGTAGACAAAGGGTCGCCGAAATTATAAAAACAAATTTTGTATTATTTTGACCTACTTCAAAGGGCAGACAAAGAGAACTCGGAGCTCACCAATTTAAATACATAAGCAAGAAACTTGTATTCCATGGAAGTAGGCAGAATCCTACGATTTACACTTTGCCTTTGACATATTATTACTTTTGTTTTTGTCCACGTTCACCAACCTCCTAATGTATTCTCGTAGATTCAGCGTGTGTATAATCTTGTGTATGAAGAATTTAATAGCAATTAAAACTAACGATATAAACGATATTATGTTTGATTCAAGTGCTTCAATGAACTCTTTCTACCGTACTGGAATACAAGCGTTAATATACCCCTATCTTACAACAATGTTTTATTACAGAATTATGAACCACCAAGTTAAAGTCATCAAATAGACCCTAACTAAATCCCATGTAGCGTAGTTGAGTCTGCGCTAACTTCACAAACATTTAGCGGAGCACAAACTACACCCAAGTCGCTACAACTTCGCGAACGTAACCAAACGCTACGCTAATCGGATGCTACGCCGTAGCACTGTAGCGCTACGTGCTCTCGCAGAATTATTTTGAGCATGTGACGTATTATTTTCGCCTTCACCCTCGCGAACACCGCGCGTGTAAAGCGGTAATCGTCCGTCATTAGAACGCTTCAGCGGCGTGCAGACAATTTGCAAAGTGGCTGCATCTTACACCTCCCTTCCCCAACCTCCCCTACATGTCTTTATAGATTATTTAAATTAGCAGCAAGTGGAGCACCACGCGTGTGGAAACGCGAATACATTAGCCCCGTTATGCGGAGCCAAAATGGAACGAAAATAATACAATTATAGAGTGGCGAGCTTCAATTTGGTTTCGAATTTGCCGGTGAGCGCCGAGCAAACAATGCCACTTCAGCCCGTGTGGGAATCAATCAGAGTATTACCACGTCTATTATCACGCACTTTAATAGTAATGGAAACCCTAGATGGAGGTTTCACCACAATAACATAGAGATGTTTACAAGACCTTATATCTACGAATTTTAGCAACCCGTACTCCGACAACATACATAGTGGACTATAACTGACGCGCTCGCAATCAAACTCCGGAATGGAATGAGATTATATGGGTTGAATTATTATTTATGTAAAGTCCACCAACTCTCAGTAGACTACGATCTTACCCCCTTAAATCAAAAGGAGTCCTGTGCTCAGCTAAACCGATTATGAACCACCACAGCAACTATCACAGTACAATAAGTTTCAATTTGCAACCCACATTAGTATGAGCGGTGAGTAAACAGATTGGGCCCGCATGCGAACCGATCGCACGCGGCGCGGCGACGAGCAAGCACTCGCGAGTAATGACACGCGGCACTTGTACCTCCGCGGGTGTGGACCGTTAAAGTCCAAAGTATATGCCAAAGTGTGAATCAGTTTAAAAAATCAGCTAGATAAATACCTATATAGATATATAGATAGGTATAGTCTACAGTCACAAATACGTCACAGACCTCAATTAAGATACAATTGTTGTGTGCTGGGTGTTAGAAACTAAGAGATCTTACGGTGTCACAAATATTCAGCGTAACAAATATCTGTGGATTACACTAATTTATCTGAGTTCAGAAATCAAATCCGCTGCCTCTTGTTTCGCATACTGCGTCTTAACCGACTACAACACGGAGACTGTTTTATCTAAAACTAAAATATACAGCAAGGGGTTTAGACATAAAGTTTGGGCACCTCTGCTCCACACAAATCGAGAGGGAGCAAGCATACAAATAATCATTAAACCATATTTGTTCAGAGCAAACATTAATCCCGTATTCAAATAGGCGCCTTTATTTCATTTGAGCCAAAAAAATACCGATAGAGCAGGGAGAGTCGGCGCTTTGTCTCATCAAACGATTGGCACCCGTCGCGATGCTTTGTAAGTGCAAAAATGTGTTCGTTATCTGTGTAGAACAGCTCTACGTGACCGTAGAGTCTGGATCTACCATCTGTCTACACGTCTCTGCACAACGAAATATTTTATTTGCAATGTCGAATAGCCGATTCTGAATAACGGGATATGTAAAATATTCGACGATGTATTGCGGTAGCCCAAAGACTGAGTCTATACAAAAGTCCGCAGCAAAGTTACTAACACAGTACAATGGCAGATATGTATTTATATCTAATACATTTAAAAAAAAAGGTCTGGGTATGTGAGTATATCACATTTCTTTGTTACAGGAGACGTCCTAGTGTAGAAAATAGTTACGAAATATTAATAGGGTTCTTAATGTTTACCTTAATTATGACATAACAAAACCTCCAGTTATTAATCATAGCGGAACCCCTCTTATCTGAGAAGAAAAGCTTTCCCAGCTACACGAGCATGACCTTGATTCACTTTTAAGCTCATTATCCAATAATTATCCGCTTAATAAATTTATTCAGTTCATTATAAGACTCTACTTTAATAAAACATACTATAATATTAAACACCTTAGTATTTATTTTATTTCGATTGTACAAGTAGAGTCGCGGTTTGGTAGAGTTTGTCACACGCTGTAGTTAGAGTCACCGCAACACGCTCGTCACGCCACGTAATTATAGTATTAACATTAAGGATTTTGATAATGGACGTCACGTGGTTCTGTTATTCAGAGTTATAAATATACAAAGAGTCGAAGATTTTAACGAACATAAATGATAGACAAATTCTATTTATTCAATTCTATTTACAGAATAATGGATTAATTCGTAATATAAAACATTCAGCGCGGTAGATTGTATAGGATTGAATAATTTTATAATATATAACACGCCTACTGCAGGGCCTTCTCAACAATCGAGACTTCAATCGAGAGAGCCTAAAACACAGTCCACGATGCCAGCCTGTTGCAGATCGGGTACTTCACAAAATACCAACTCGCGAAGCAGAAGTCCCTGAAAATTATTATAATCTTTTGAAAAGACAACTATTTGAGCTATCAGCTACCTATCCTATATAGGACCTATATATTAATCTATATAGGATTTATTTATCGTGTCACGAAAAAGTAAATGCAATGCACCTGACGATAAATGCGATGCAATTCGTTTCGATTGCATGGTGTATCGGCGCACCAGACAATGAAATTCATTTGCATTGCATGGAGTAACCAGATAGATTATACTCTCCAGCAATCTCAATGCATTGAAACCGTAAGCAATAATACACAGCTTCAAATAGCACAGCATTGTAGGAACGCGACGCAATCTGTGCCGAGAACATTGTGCAGGCGAGATGTTGTATCACGCAGATTATCTTACAATTCGCAGCCTGATAGACCAGGCACTGTGACGACGGTTAAATGTAAGCTCTAGTGGGCGTTTATATTATATATTGAAGAGGTTATTGACGCTTCTTAATCCTCCTATAATACTGATGCAAATGATTTTTATAATTATGATATTTGTAATAATAAAGTCCTTTTTTATCTGAGTTTAGTAGAACCACTTCATACTAAACTCAGATAAAAAAGGAATAACATTTAAAATACTTGAACCGTAAGTTTGGGACAAATTTTCATAATAACTCAGTGAATGTAATGGGTCTTCACCGACGAATTGAGTGCATTCCTATGATTAATACCTATACATAGATTACATTTTAATTCATGAAATAATTTTTTGTTATAGAATGCTGCAAATGGCCAACAGATTTCTAAAACAAAAGTTTAGCTGCAAAACAGCAAGATAAATTATACCTTTTTAGACCTATGATAAGAAAACTATACAGAAAACTTAAATACGTAGACCTTCAAGTTTAGTAGACAAGTCTGTTTGTAATAGCTCAATGTTCCTAACTACTTTAAGCTCAACTGTTTCACGACACGACCCGGTACAACTCGCAAAAAATATGTGCAAAAACTCGTCCCGAGATAAACACTCGCGCTGCAGCAACAAATTCCACGCGGCGATATTGCACTGTACGGAGTAATGTCCTGCTGTTTGTTTATGCGCAATACTTAGCTTGTGAGTAATGTCGTATCATTTACTATTAATAAATAAATAAATGAGTAAAGCAAAAAAATATGTGGCATATAGAAATTGTGATTTATGCGGGGAAAAAAATGAATTTATGGCATAACTTTACACACTAACTCGAGAATATTACTCTCAAGTGCCTATTATAGTTAAGTTCCTAGGTTTTTTTTGTTATTTCAGTCGCCTTCAAATTTATATTATATCGGTATTTTTTGGAAACATCACAAGGATCATTAGACTTAAGATACAATAATATATTGGCTGTTCAATTTTTTCTTTATTATGCCTGTTTTTCTTAAAGTCGGTATATATACAAGTAGACCACATAAACACTCCGAGAATATGTAAGTGACAGGAAAAAAATGACGCGTGCAAACTCACCTATTATAAGGAACGCAGTAGTAGCGTCTTACTGCTGTCTCGTGCAGTACCGAGACGTCACAAACACTGGCTACAGCTAACGTATCGCGAGGAATATGTGGCGGGGAACAGATTATTCCAGGGACTACAGCCATTTCATGAACGTGTTGTACTTTATACCGTAAAATTAAGTATAATTTTGTTGTTTTTGGGGGTAGAGTCAAAGTATAGTTTTGACTGCAGGATGCATGGACAATGATATAAATGACTCTGAGAGAACTCACGGTAAGTCATTTTATTTCATCCAGCGATTAGATAGAGTGGATCCAGTCCACTCACCCATGACTGCAAATCCTGTCGACTATGATTAACAGCACGCAAACATTTCACACGAAGCACTGAAACTTGGCTATTCTCTTCGACGTAAAGTCTACACTTTCAACAAAAGTCCCCAAGCGTAGTAAATTCCTCTAGTGTTGTAGGTAAATAAATAAATAAATAAATAAATACACCCAACAGTCACATACATAGTCCTGACCCCACACTAAGATCGAGTCTTGTGTCGTGGGTATCAGAAACTACGAGAGACTTTTCGGTCTCACAAACACCCAGACCCGAAACAAATACCTGTGGATCACACAAATATTTGTTTTGGTGCGGGGATCGAACCTGCGGCCTCTCGTTTCACAGGTGGCGTCTAACCAACTGCGCCACGGAGGCTGTCATATAATAATAATATATGTGTTTAAATATATTTACCTTCTCATATATAAATGTATATGGCAGACCGCCATAATTATATCAACTGATAAGATATAGCCAACGGCGTCAATGTATACTCTAACTGAACAGGACTAGACTACTTGATGGTATCACTTGTGCATTGCAGTGACAGCCTCCTTGGCGCATTTGTAGTGGTAGAAGATGCCGCCTGTAAATAAGGGCCCGTGGGTTCGATCTCCGCACGGAAACAAATGTTTATGTGATCCAAAGGAACTTGTTTCGGTCTGGGTGTTTGGCAGACTGAAAAGTCTCTCGTAGTTTCGGATACCCACGACACAATTCTTGTTCTTTGTGTGGTGTCAGGACTATGTATGTGACTGTTGCGTGTGTTTATTTATTTATTGTAGTGACTTAATCATGCCAGTTTAATCAAAATATATTTACACTGATAATCAAAAGGTGGTCGGTAATTAGCATATTCATCAACCTCACATCATCACTCCACAGAACTCTGACAAAAGTAGGGCTCGGTGAGGACCCTTCACAGAATGAAAACTTCCGCTGTAATTAAACCACTGTCAGAACTTTTCGTGCTTCAGCCAAAAGAACAAATATTGTAACATAAACAAAAACGAAATTTCCTGGAATGTTTTGTGTATAAAAGTAAGAAGTTTTGCAAAGGCAGTGAAAATCATGTGCTACGTACATACATAATCGTCACACCTGTATTCCATAGAGGTAGACAGAGACTACCAAATTTGAAATTTTCGTGTGTTGCCTCCATAACAACGTAAAATGCGCTTTGACACCGACAATGACGCAATGAGCTTGAAGCCAACATATAGAATGCCATCGGTTCCATTCCAGACCGAACGAAATGTTCTTATAATGCTAAAATTTTCTGTAATTTGAGGCGCGTTCAACTTAATGTACTTCACTAATTGAGGATGTTCTAATTTTAAACTTGTATACTTTGCGGAAGATCCTTAAATAAATACAAAAGTTACGAATTAAATTGTTGTTAAATCAGAAATTCGAGGTCGGGAGTATGGGTGTTTCTATTAAGTGTATATTTTATTGGCTACTCTCAAATGTATTTATACCATTTGTATAAAGCATGCATATGTAAACTCACGTGTATGTCAACGTAGGCAAAGCTTCATTTCGCCAATTTCATTTAATAAGAAGCGGCCTGCATTTAATAACTCACACATTACCACAGCTGTTTACAGACAATGCTTACTGCTGCTGTGAATACTCCATACAATACTTCACGTCGACTGTACGAGTGTGATAGACGTAGATAAAAGCCGAGGATTGATTGGAGCGTGGCGTCGATGAGAGCGTCTGCCTGGAGACGAGACGAGACTGTAATCAATCACACAGGCACGGCCGCGGTGACGCGTCGCTCAGACACTACGCGTGTGCCGTGTACTATGTTCATATAATATCTACTCGACTTTATTCATGAAAACGAACCATGCCAGCTGTAGGGGTTTTCGAAGTCCGACAAGCGAGCAAATGGTAGAGGTAAGTTGTCAGCTTAAAACTTGTTCGGCCTACCGCAGGGCGATACGGACTTTCTCTTCAATTGAAAGCTTTGGTTACCCAATGACAGGTTAAATTGATGATGGTTGTCAAACCTTACATGCTACAGAAATTATTGTAAATATTGCATTAATTTATAATATTGATTGTTACACATATTTATGCGCTTTACATTTTTGTATGTAATAATTTGTGTGGTGTGCAATAAAGTATTTATAAATAAATAAATAAATAATATTAAATCATTACAATATTTTCCTTAGCTACTAAAATGAATGGTAAGTGACTAACAATATACAATTAATGCCTCATAACAGTCAGAGGTAAGCCCTAAGATTGGAACCCGTGAACGTCTCGGCAGGTCGCATCCGATTCAATCAACAGGCCACCTACACTTCCACATAGTATTTTTTTAAATGAGCTAATTATCAAGTACACCCTCATTCCCAAACATTCACTGTAATCACGAGTCCCTACATTCAGCAATCAGCGCGTGAAGGAAGCTGGTCGGCGAGTTACCGCTCGCTTGCAGTTCGCAACTAGTTAATAGTTCGTTACCGCGGCCGCGGGTCGGTGGGACTAATCTTGATGATCAAACGAAACGCGACGGCATAGCTATTGCTTATATTTCTGCGAGGGTTAAGGCTTTCTGTTAGTTAAGATGCGACTGCCAAAACGATGGTCAAGGGTTCTTATCCCAAGGTAATTTTTTATTTTGAAGCTTGTTTGTATTGACAGGCTTATAATTGCATAACCCCTCTTAGCAATTTATCCAATTCCCAAAGCTGTTCACCAACCGAGAATCACGCTCGAATTGGAATAGACGGGAACAGGATCATGGACTGCACGGATGACAACTCACGTCGTCATTAGACTAATGCGACTAATGAATCGACTGGACTGAACAACGGACTGATCATTAGTCTAGCAGGATTCAGTGCCGCGTGACGTGCAATGCATCCCATCGTTATTTTAACAGAAGTGAGACGCTAAAGTCCAACATTATTAGCTCGCGTTAAATGAGCAACTAAATGCAGTATAATTTGTTTTATGTTTATTTTTTTTAATTTCACTTTATATTGCTGAACCATTTTATCAAAGCTGATCTATCTAAGGTATCGTCTTTTGGAAGGGCTTCGTGAAAGTAACGTCCCTTAAAATAGAGTCGAGCAAAAAAATTGGGAGCTCCCGGACTGATAAAAATATGCCATTCATAATGTAAACGTTATCGGTGTGAAATAGACTATATACAAAATTTCGCCGAACAATCTCGGGAACCAAAACCGATGCCTCTCGTATCATAACTGACTTATTAACAAAAAGACTATTCACATTTAACATCCAAATAATTTTCACCATAAACAAAAAGCACCTCTCTAAACATACTTCCTAGTGAAGACTCTCCTTCAAAGACTCTACCAACTCTACGCATAGTTTGAATAATTCGAGCATGATTGGCCACGTCCGGACAATAACTCGAATCCGGTAGATAATGTAGAGCGAAGTTAGCGAAACAACCGCGTTTCGCCCCGCGTTTATTTACGAACTCTACGTGTGACCTCAAATTAACACAAACGTTGAATGTAGAGCTCGGAAACTTATCTTCTATAGCCAAATTTGTTGTGGTTGTGTTTGAGTTATTGTTTTGTACTTGTTTATTGAAAGTGGTGTTTGTGTTGTACTAATTGGTAGAAGGGGATTGTAAATTAAACTTTGTAGGTTTATGGGACATAATGAAAAAAATAATCTACTTCAAAGTAATTGAAATGCGTAAAACTATGTTTTCTCATAAATTCAAATCAAAACTAGTTGTTACCTGTGTAGGCATTAACTGTTTTATTTTTGTGTTCATGGTTTGTAATATTTATTGTTTACTATCACATATTTCCTTCCTTCATTAATTTAATTTTAAGTTAACAAAATATTGTAATAAACAAGTCATAAAATTAACGTAACTTGTAAACAATGCATCTACAGCGTGTAACTGAAGCCGACACTCATTTCACCGAGGCGTCATTGTGCACTGAATTCATCAACCTTCGCCGCCACTAAAAACGGGACACTCAGGTGACACTACACCCGTGTAGAGACATGTAGAGTTATGTAGAGTCGTGAAGTGGCGGGGTCACGTGGCGGCCCACATAGCGCCACTACATTAGTCGCGCGACTCTACACAATTATGGTAATAGAGTCTGCGTGTATTGTCTCTATGAGACTCTATGTATGTAGACAATGCATCGCGTGCCGCGGGGCCGATTTCACAGCTCCGTTTTACGCGTCCTTGCTTCTGTTTAGCAGATCATTTATTAAAGATAGCTCTATTTAAATACACTTACTGATTTCTATTGATTAATATAGTGTCGCATTTCATATGCATAATATAGCATTTTAATACTGGCACAATAACACAGAATAAAATGCTCTACTCCACTGTATTTAATGCATTCTGTAGATAGTAGTATGTTGAATAAATAAATAAAAATAATAAAAGTAAATGTGCGGGATGATAACTGCAATGTATACCAAATAACAAATCCACCAGCGAGAGATGATTGTCTCCCCTATCGAAACAATTATAGAAACTTTGTGGAAAATTGATATAAGCTGAGCTTGAAACGCAATGTATATAACGTGGTTAACTATGACGAGTTTACTTATATCGTTTAAGGAGGTGGCTATCCAAGCCGACACGAAAATCCTAGGCAGTAACATAATTTACTATAAATGATTGTCCCATTGTTTTACTCTCTACAATATGCTCAACGAGAGAGTCCAACGACCCGCAAACACTTGAACCCCTTCAACTCGCAACTACAATTATAAACATTTCACATTTCGAGATAAAACAACTGTTACACAACTGCCAGCGAAAACGTAATTCCCCCTAGGCACTACCACGTACTCAACTAGAAACTGCACTTTTCCTTGAATAGCGTCCATTGCTGGTTACAAAGGGGCAGCGCGCCGTGCCGTTTGTATAGAAGGAGCGATGTACTCGGAACTCTGGAATGTTACGGTTTAGTGAGTAACAGTATTGTGCGGTTGTGCGGGGCGATGGCCGCTCGCCGCCGGACCATTCTTAACTCGGCGAAGAGTTTTCTTGCAACTGAACAGTACTTTGCTACGAGTATTTGTATGTACTTTGCACTTTCTTGGATTTAGAATATGTTAGATAATTTATTATTGACGTCCTGTGTATGAGTATAAACTCACGCTTGGTTTTTATTAGGGTAAGGCGAGACTATAGAGCAAAATGTGCTATGATGCAAACATATTTATTTCGCTTGTGCAATGTTAGCAATAAATTCACAAATTTTCACTTATTGTAGACCTAGAATTATTCTCACGCGGATGGATACTGTATTTAGATTACACTTTGGTTACTATCCGTTTGCATAGACATAGTAGCTTTATTTGAGTAAGTCATGCTCGCTAAAACGTCTGTGCTTGCGGCGGCGTCGTGTGCCGGGTCGGTCACTTCCCTGTAACATGGTTGAGGAGGCCGATGGCTGGCACATGCGTCATACTCGTGAACGAGTGCTGTTTGTGTGGACTGGTCTACTCGACTTGCTTATAATGATAACTTTTAATTGCTTTAAGACTTTTATTGCTATTCATTGTTTTGGTGAAGCAGTGCACTGTTTCCGCGTTCTGGGTGACTTTACTTACCTAACTCAGCCGTACAAAATCACTTGACCAATAACACTATCCATCATTATTATTCTAAACTATCTATGAACTGCTCTGAATTTAACAGCGCTGCAACCTCTGTATAATTATTGTATTGTAAACTTATTTTGAAAAGAGCAACGCTAGAGTTTCTTGCCCGTTCTTCTCTGGCGAAAACAGCCTTGTGAACCGGGTGGTAGTGGAAAAAAGTGACTGAATCTAAATAATGTATGACATTTCATGGGTTCAATAAATATTTTCATTTCATTTCATTTCATATCATGGCAGTATACGTATATAAAAATACTAATATGTAGAAAAAATAATAATTTGAGCTTTTTTTAAAAATAGCTTTAATTAAATAAACCTTAACATAATCACAAAGTTAATATTTACGTTATCACTGCGAACTTTTAACAAGTTCGTGAATTCTCGCTGGAGGCGATGTGCTTGGTCCCGAGGGCGTGTATTTAGTTTCTTTTTACGTTTATGTTATTTTTAGATAATATTACTTATTTATATAATCTGTTTTTATACTGCGATTCATACGTCAGCGTATATACTGTCTGGTTGAGCATCCATCATTGTGACCTACTTACGTATGTCGCGGTTTCGTGTTTATCCGTTGTATAACCGGATACAATCAGGCATAATTGTATCGACCTGTGAACGATAGCCATCTAACATCGCAGAATACTCTCATCTTGACTGTATCTTACCATTAAGTGCAAGCCTAGTGGCAACAATTTTGTAATGGTGTGACATAGTATCATAGTGTTATGCCACTTGCCAGTAAAAAAAAGAAAAATACTTCATACAAATCTCTAAAAACAATAGTAAAACAATAGCCATTCAGTATGACGGTGGAGGAGTTCGTGAGAATTCCTTGGTATTTGAAATCTTATACTCATTGACCGGCATTTGTGATGGCATGGCGATGGACTCTTTCCCATATCTTGGGTTGGAAATAAGCTCCAAGAATTACGCGTATCCCATCGCGGATAGAATGAGCATATGCATGTATGTATGGTCAATGCAATTTGAGTGTTACATATACCCAACAGTCACTACATAGTCCTGACCCTACACTAAGATCGAGTCTGTGTCGAGTATCAGAAACTACGAGAAACATTTCGGTCCCACAAACACACAGACCAGAAACAAATACCTGTTACTATAGATGTGACTGTTGAGTGTATTTATTTATTAATTTAACTATCTGCTATCCACCTTTTTTCTGATAACAATAATCATGCTATAAAACCTGTAGCTATCCCACGTCGCCTCGTTACCGCCCGCAAGTTCCCGAGTGTTACCCGAGCCGCGACCCTGGAACAGCTTCCGATGCCCGGGAAAGCTATTAGTAGCCCGGCAACCGATACTAGGAACAGGCGATATTGCTGTATAAGTTGTGTAGTATGGAGCCATATAGCAGTATTGAATGTCAAGATGATTTTATAAATGCCGTAGAGTGTTTGGCCTTATCCCCTACTCTAAAAAGTTTGATCTTACATCAAAACGAATATTGTGAACAAAAAACTTCGTTTAAGAACATGTGCTTTATAATGTTATAATGCTGTTGAAAATTATCCAATTATGGATCTACGTCGAATTGACTTCATTCACACATTGCATAAGCCATGCGAAACTCGAACCGAGATCTTCTCGTCTCACAGTCTAAACAAGCCAGCGCTAGATCAATGATGGTAGTAAAATAGACTACTTCAAATAAATATTAGATAATAACTTTATTATGTTCAAATTAACTCGACCGCTGTATGTAAATGAAACAAGTAGCTGCTGGCAAACAACATCCCCCTACTCCCTACCTCTCCCCCTCTCCCTAAATACCCTCCCCCCCTCCGGTGTCCACCCCGTGTTTATCAAATCCGGAGCCCTCAAATTAATTATCATGTTTCTTGTCATTTACAAAGTGATTATGTAAATATTAAATATACAAAACAAACTACAAGCTGGCTCGTTGACAACATGACGCGACGGTGTAGTCGGATTAGCATTCACAGTTTTATGAATAAAAACTTTATGAAAATACTCTTTGGTGAATGAAGTGTAAAAAAATATATCAGCCGTAAAAAGGATATTAAGTAACTTTATCCAAGCTAGGGGTTCTATTTATGATTACATTTATATTATGTTTGAAACGTTATTTGTGAATTTAAAATTAATTGCTTTGTGTTGTATAGTTGTATTCAATTATTATATTTCAATCCTTATTTCAATCAACACATCGACAAATCCTGTTTTGTGATAAGTACCTCATCAGCTGATAACTTATTGACTTACAGGCACATTTCTTGCCGTTGCTTCGCGCCCTATAAAATACAGTATAATACCTATATAACTACTATTGTTTTTACCGTACATTTGTTTAGTAACTACTTTTTAGTAATTAACTTTCCAAGAAATACCAAGATTCATAAAGGTATTAAAATTTTCAAATAAAATCAATTTGGCGGCTAAAATACAACTTGAACAAACTAGAATGGACATTTAAACAAAAAAAAATCCAATTATGCTACTGTTGTGTTTAGTCACGATTCGACAGACAACTTTCATCTGATTGCAACGTCACCCCTTAGCCGTTTATATTAAACGCCTTGTCAATGAAATAGACACCCGAAAACAATACCCACTGCGCTTGTACAAAAAAAGTAGCAAACCGCTGCCCTTTGCAGTCGTGTCAAAATTGAAACTTACCCTTTGCAGTGTAAAGTGTTATAAAAAGTGAGTGCAAATAGACAGTGTCTGGTGCAATAAGCGCAGACGCCCCGCGGCCGCGTGCCTTATTGAGAGGCCGACAAACAACGCGCCGGCGGTATTAACTGGCCCTTGTGCTTATACTTTGAGGAGACGATTTTAATACGTACTTAAATGAATACCCAACATTTTATACAAGGTTTAAAATATAGTGAATGGATTAATCATCTATCGGCATCGCCTCGCGATCAGATACTTACATATCTTTTTTCTATTTGACACACACGTGTAGTATATTGTAGTCACTTTATTACGCCAGTACATGATAATTTTGTAGTCTTTTGTAGCGGACTATATTTATTTGAAACAAAAGAATAAACTTATGAATTAATATGCTGTGCCTCAAAACTGCATAAACAGTTTAACTGTGGGATCAAAATCTATATCAATTTTACAATATTTAATTTTTTAAAGTACATTATGATAGTGCCCACGCCCCATGGTCTAAGACTCGAAACCAACCATCAAGTTTGTGTCATTCTAAGATCAGCAAGTGAATATTATGTTTTGAGTAGACTGCTATATTTGTGTCAAATAACAAGAGATAATTCTATACTCTATGAACAGCACTTCTACTACCAAGTCCTTTATCTACTACCAGTACAAACGCTACATGGTTATCCTACCCATTGTCAGAAAACTCGTCAGTACCAAACGTCGCTGACCACACTAATAAGTTTGTGTAAGTGCTGTGGAGGTGATCGCACTCGCGTTACTTCGCTTGCACTCCTCTCACAGCATGGACTTCATTAATATTAGGACACTGACTTGCAGGCTTCGGGGCTGTGATACCAAAAGCTATGGGTTTGAATTCCGCACCGACACACATATATGTACATATGTGACGTATAAATATTGATGGTTTGTGACATTAAAAACCTCTGCAAGTTTCATAATACCCGCCACACGGGACTTAGTGCCTTAATGACAAGAATATGCCTATTAAATGTATTAATTTATTAGTATTGTGGGTATCAGAAAACACGAAATCTTTTCATTCTCATAACACCCACAACCCACATCCAACATATTATATATTCGTCAATCATAAACATGTGCCTTGTAAAATAACAATTAAATATACTGTAGATCACAAACAATCGATTTACAATAACAGTGCAGTGATATCAGTGACTGCAATAACGCAGTCACATCGATAATGCATTACATCCGCCACGCATGCTAACTACTCCGACACAAAGCGCGTGCCTTCGACGAGCACCGTGACCCACTAATGTAGAACTAATATCATAATATCACAGGTTTTATACAGACAGGAAGTATGAATGCACATGATGACGAGTGAATTGCTATGGGAAGAGCCTTGTCGTATGCCATTAAAGTTACTGTAGAAATAGACCGGTTCAACCAGGATGGTACTACTGTCTCACAGAGAACCGACGTCAACTAACAGATTCGCTGCTGCGTATGTTTTAGGAGTGAGATTACAGGAGACCTAAAACTAATAGTAGGATTTTTGTATTCGCCGTTAAGCGACTACTTTAGAATGGCAAGAATCCTGTCATACTAACCCACGCAGAGACGCTTATTAGGATAAGCCTATTTTTATTTGGTCACGAATAGGCCAGCATACTTGAACATATTAAAACACTTACAATATGGGAGACGATATTTGCTATCGCATGCCCATATAAAAAATAAAAGTGATTTAAATACAAAATATACCAATAACAGACGATAATCATGTCGGGGCCGCACCGCCACCTAGTGGCCGCACCGCGGCGTGTAACCGTTCCGCATAATATCGTAATGAACAAATTGTTGTTCCGCAGTCGCTTTAATATTGATGAGTCCCGCCGGGAGCGTCTCGGGACTCCGCGGGGGGGGGGGAGCGGGAGCGGGCGAGGGGCTTCATTTTTAACCTCGAGCCATGAATACATTAGCTGTAATAATGGTTAAATATAACGCCTCCGTCCATTGAGCTGGCTGGATATCGGCGACACGCGCCCGGGCACGTGGCTACACGGATTACACGCGATAACATCTATCGAATCTGTGGGACGGTATTGTACATATTTTAATTCATAAATTAATATACACCAACGGACACCTACTCCTGATACGGTGAGATACCAAAACCCATGTGTTATGTAATTATGTTTCGAGTTTAGCTCCAAGTGCGTGATGGCCTGTTGCTAACGGACTAGACGCGGTTACCAACATGTCCACGGTCGTCGCGGGTTCGAAACCCCGGGCACACCTATGATTTTTCGGGAGTCATGTGTGAATTGGTATTTGATAATTAAACACCAGATACAATAACGGTGAAGGAAAACATCGCAATTTGCAATTTCTATGGTATGTAAAGTCCGCCAACCCGCACTAGGCAAGCATGGTGGACTATATGGCCTAACCCCGCTCAATCGTACTCGATTGTAAAGGAGGCGCGTGCTCTGCAGTGGTACATACATGGGCTGATACAGATACAGATTAGCCCCAAGCCTGGATACATCCAGTTTCGAACAGGTCGACATGATTGTGTTCGTATTATCACTCACTTCGTCCTCTCACCTGTTTTATGTTATCCAATAGGACGATTGGACACATCACAATACGAGAATGGAACACTGCCGTCGACCTTTACATGGTTATGATAATGATGATGGACCTTTTGAGAGATTTACTGCCAAAGTACCTCAATACTCTTTGCATAGCGAATAAAAACAATAGAACATCGCGTGTTGAATGTTCTTGGCGGCTGTGTGTCACACATCGCATTATACTAATGTCAACACTGACGACTCAGCTGTTAACATCCAGATGAACCTGCGAGCTGAACCCTGAACTGTAATAGCATTGCTTTGCATATGGTCGTGGTAGGTTGAACCAATGGTCTTATTTTGCTTTGCTGTCTCGTTTCGTTCGGTGAGTGAGATCGCCGGATGCGCAGTACCTCTTCCCAAGATTTTTCCTTCTTGATTTTTTAAAAAGGTGCGTGGGCACATGCAACATGTTCACGGTGGTAGCGGGTTCAAATCCCAGGGTACACCTCTGACTTTTGAAGTCATGTGTGTATTAATAGTCAATTACCACGCACTATAACTGTGAAGGAAAACATCGTGAGGGTACCTGCATACCGTAGCGATTTCTACGGTATATAAACTCCGCAAACCCGCACTAGGCAAGCGTGGTGGACTATACAGCCTAATCCTTCTCAATCGTGCTCTCGGTTGTAGAGGAGACCCGTGCCCTGCAGTAGGCTGTATATGGGCTGTTACAGCAAAGATCCAGATCTGATAGGCCGGCAGCACGTCTATGACCCAAGCGTTGTGGACGTTCATGAACAGTGATCACTTACCAAGTGACCTGTTTGCTCGTTTGCGGGACCTATTGTATAAAAAACAAGATTGGCTGAAAGTTTAAAAGAGGAAATGGCTCAAGCGGTGGTAAGTGATTACCGCTGAGCATGGATGTTTATAACACGTCACGAAGTGGCGACATCTCGCAGAATTGGAGGGGAAAGGAAAGAAAAATAGATGGGACGAGGGGAGCGATATTGGGTCTCCGGCAATCTTATCCACCGAACGAATCATGTCAGCAAAACTGTCGCTTCATATTTGTTTTGTATCAGATAGCGGTAGCACTCCAATTGAATTGGCCTGTTTTTATATAAGTTCAGGTTAACAATAATGTGACTCGACCACTTTAAGAAATAACCCAGCACTAGCGCGAAACTGTAATCTAAGTATGCAGTTTTAGTTTTCATCAAAATCGGGCTCGTAACTCCTTTCAGCATTTTTCGATATTTCTCATAGTTTCGGATTTGGCCATCCACGCCCATTTGAAAAATTCACCCTGTATAGTAAACGTACTATGTCGCATGAATGAGCCAAGTCGGCGAGGCTATGACACAATATCACCGAAAACGGACATGATTAAAATTTGGCATTTTTTAGCATTTAATTCTGAGTGAATGTCAGATACTCATTTATCCTTATTTTTCCTTCTCTTACTTTCACCAGTTCTACACTTAAAATGACGAAATGTTTCCATTCACAATCTTTCATATGTATCCATAGGGGGCATCCGTTCTCCCAATATTCGAATTACAGTAATACCCCATCGGGTGTACAATTTGAGCGAAAGTCGCGTCCCCTAGTCCGCGCTGATTGAGCGCCGCGTGCTTCGCAAAACCGAATTATAGTAGTTGGCTCGTTAGTGAACCCCCCTCCCCCAACCACGCTCCCACGCCGCGAGGGGAGGGCGGGGAGAGTCGCCGGGGGGAATTTAAAACGGATCACGCGGCTAGTAGAGTTAAAACTCCGAGTGCACTGATAATGCGGGATAGTGTCTTCACGCACTTATATGTTTTTTTGATAATAACATATTGGCGCGGAACTTATATACTGATACGTTATGACGTATAGTGACTATAATGAATCTGATGCTAAGCACATTCTATACAGAGTAGCTACCAACATGAGATAACAGGCACTGGTAGTAATTCCAGGCAATTTCTACGAAATTTTCTTAAACAAACACTAAGAAAATTGAACTCCTGATTTGGATTTGAAGCCAAAAGCAGTTCAAAGCTTAAATAACTGCTATTTGTGACTAGACCAATAAGGTGACTTACTAAAATCTCAAAAGCGGTTGTCTCAGCAACGGCGTCGATTTTCAGTTGACATATTATTATCAACTCATATTAAACGTGTCCATTTCTCTACAGTACCGAGTACTTGTCTCTACAGGTCTCCGCGGGGTGCGAGTCGACGGGAGAGACGGGTCACACGCGGCCGCGCGACAGTTAGCAGTAATTGAGTGCCCGCACGGCTTATTGTTATTGTTTGTTGTTATTTCTTTGTAAGCGATGTCGAGCACGTCCCCCATCTCCCCTTTGATAGAAAGTTCGACGGTTAAGTTGTAATATTAGTGGAACTTCGGTAATTGGTTAAATATATCAGCCCATGTATGGTCGCTGCTGAGCACGAGATTCTGCAACAATCGAGAGTACGATTGAGAAACTTAGGCAGTAGTTCTCCACGATGACTATTGCAAATTGACGGATTTCACATGCTATAGATTTGTTTGTATAGATCCCTATGGTGTGCAAGTGTCTTCGCGGTATTTTCCTTCGCATTCAAAGTACTAAAGATAAGTAAGAGGTTGTCGCCTCGGCAGGCACATCGACGCGTCCGCTTCGTTGGTTACGAAGCTTACCGGTAGTGATCATTTCAGAAGAATTGCCATTAAGATTTGTATCGGTTCATGTTCTAATTACCTTCGAGTTGCCAACCCTGTATCTCAGCGGTTGAGACCCGTTGTGAAGCGAGACAGGGGTTCGACCCCCGTACGGAAATGTTCATGAGATTTTTATTGTAAATGTTAAATGTTTCGGAACTATAACCTTATCAAAACATTAGAAAGTCGACAAATACATTATTTCGTTTTAGCTATGAATTGTGTGGGATGAAAAGTCTCATAATTTATAATAACCACAACGCAAGTCATATAAATGCAATTGAATTACTATGATATCGTGCCTATGCGTATAGCTGTTGGGTTTTTTAATTAATTGCAACATAACCAAATCTACCGCCTTGCCACGCGTTATTTAATAAAATCTTAATGCCAATTAATTATTTTATCCTGTAGATACTAGTTATAATCTATCTCAAAAGTAAAAAGCAGCTGAGTGATGTGGCAGGTGAATGACCGGCTCATACTGTACGTTGAGTGTGCACCGGTTTTGATGTTCTTTAATAAAACTTGTGCGTTCTGTGTACATATTCATACAGGGTTATTTTGATTTGAGTGCAAAAATTTCAACAGGATTTATCGCATAATTTTTATCCTCACAAAGTAATATAATTTAACAATAATAAGCCCATTCGTAAGCTAGATGTTGAGTATAATTTGAACATTGATGCGATATTATGAAATAGACATAAACTATTGTATAATCCTATTGTATTATCCTCTTGTTTTCAATTAAAAAATTGTACAGCCTTTGAAAAACACCTTATTTTGATAACGGTGCATATAATAAGCTTATTTTTTGTCTACAACTGTACATCTAGCTCTGGAAATTCTATTTACAACCAGCAGTAATGTCGGCCGCCGTCGCGAGCCAGCTTTACCACTGAGTCGTGGATGTTTTCTCGGTTTCTTTCCGATAGCGCTTTATGGCGCTCTTACATTATCATATTTGGGCGATAGAGCGGCGGTGGCAGCCCTAGCGCGCTCGGCCAGAGCCATCGGGGCGAGCGAGAGAGACAGCAAAATATGTACTTATCGGGATAGAAAGAGACGGCCTATTCAAACGTTGTTGATCGGGCGGATTACCGTTGATCAGTTCGATAGCGAAACGAGCCGTATCGCAACGAGCCAATTTAAATCCAATCCCGTCGGGGATAAAGTTTATATTTGTTTGACGTAAATCGGCTCCGGGTTCGATTGTGTTTGCGGGATGCGAGTATTTTGAATATCTGATAATAAACTCGGTCCGCAATGGTTCTGTGCGTCGCGGTCGAGTCGCGCGGGGTCGCGTGCACTCGTCTCTGAGGGGGTCGGGGACAGCGGGGGAGGGAAGGGGGAGGATAGTTGTCTTGTTAACGTTGTCTAATACTGAGTGAATGTGATGTAGATGCACTACAATGCACTACCCCAGGAGACGAGTGCTCCTATTCTATTCATTTTCTAACAAGTGCTTATATAGGTTTATATAGCAGCTAGTATATAGGTTGCTATCTGTGTTCCCGTCTTCATTTTGCTCGAATACATCCAATAAGAGAATGCTCGGAGATTTTGCGTCGCAGTTCCCCTACACACCATTGTCTTTTTATGGCGTAGATCCCTCAAACGCGTGAATGGTCTCGTTGTCCATTTATTATCACCGTACATCTGTACGATTCTTTATAATATGAAAGAGAAGGAGAAAGGGGAGTAAGGGAGTAAGGTATAAATCAATTCGTTGTCTTATCCAATCTAATGCTCAATGCTTCATCACATTTCGCGAGACAATAATACCAACTTAACCATCCTACCAATAATATATTTATTCTTTAGAAAGTATAAACTATGGAGAGACGACCATTTCCAACATAATACAACCATCGTGGCGCATCTGGTTAGACAACAGCTATATTATAACGAAAGGCCGCAGGTTGGATCCCCGACGCAAATGTTTGTGTGATCCACAAGTATTTTTGCAGGTCTGGGTGAGAGCAAGTTTGTTAGAGCGAAAAGTCTCTCGTAGCTTCTGACACACGGCACGAGACTCGATCGCAGTGTGGGGTCAGGATTACGTTTGTGACTACTGTGTGTATTTATTTAATGCAAGTGTTGGCACAAGCTCCTTGCACGTGATCCGCGCGCGCTGAAGGACCGACAGTAAGGGAGCACACAAATAGCGCTGATTTATTGCACCAGTTAGCGAAGGGAACGCACACACATATACACACACACAATTGTGAGAGAGGATTAGGAACAATAGCATAAACCCATCAGATTGAACGCAGCGTCGCGTTGTGTGCAATTCTAAGCTTTTGTATGACATGAGGGTGTTGTTATTTTAGCTTATCAGTAGAAACGAGATTGGTATGAGAACGACATTGGTCTGTGTAGGGTCAATTATTATATTAATAGGCCTATTATTATCAATATTAAAGCAAAATCAAATTATTTTATTTCCGTCAATCACTGGTTAAAGCTTGCAAAAAACATTTTAGAAAAATGATATACTTATATTGAAACTACGAGAATCCTCTCGGCTTAATTAAGATTTGTTTACTCGGCATAATCTCACTACCATGTGTAAAGCAACAATCTAAAACGCTTCACCCCACGATAAAAAAGACATAACATTTCAATAGCAACCGGGGAATTGTGAATACTTCATAACTGAACAATTAAGCGCCCTCGTGCGTCGTGGGTCCCGCGCCCTTCAGTATTACGGCTGAGTATGAGACTCATCTGAGTCACTTGACTCCACTCCTTTGAAGACGCTTGAGGAGCGTTTAAACATACACACGGGACATCCTTGGCACCCTAAAAGTGTGTATTTGTTGATGTAAACACTCTTTAGGAGCATTGAGAATTATTTCGCAGGTGAAATGTTATGGGTTCGAATTGCAAACAACATTTGAATGCGACGTATTAATTTAATGTTTCAATATTTCAACATTATCGTAGTGAGTGCCATATTGGAGTCATTGATAATTATTAATTAATTAATTTCAACGTACAAACAAAGTCCGAGCTTTAAGTTTCCATATTGAGTATGAGAATACGTATTAATTATTGTTTCCTTTGACGTAAAGCATACCTAAGAATTCTATGCAAGAATTTAAAAAGTTGATTAAACTATTCCAGAAAAAAATAATGTTAGACAGGTGGCTTTAAAATTTAAAAACCAGATAATTTTCATAATAGATCCAAAAGTCACTTTACGCTTTCATGTGTGGGATAAGGGCAGGCAGGATACTGTTACCTAGTATAAAAGGGACAGCAACACGTGTTTGTGTTGCGAGGTCCGGTCGTGTTGCTAATTATACACAAAGCTAATTGAGCAGACCGCGGCCGCGCTGCCACGAGCCAGGGCAGCCGCGGAACACGCGTGCACTAGAACAATCGGCGGCTATCAAATAAATATGTAGTACACCCAACAGACAAACAATATCCTGAACCCACACTAAGTTAAGTCAAGTCTTATGTCGTGCATTACAAACTATTATGTTAAAGACTTTTCAGCCTCACAACACCCAAACACGAAACATACAAAAATTTAAAATAATAATGTTTTCTTGGAGATTCGATAACCCACAGTCAAACTGTTAGAAGGTTTTATGGAATATTTGAAAAAAAAAATAGAAACAGCCTTACTTTATCAAATTAATACAAATGGAAGGCTGTTGGTAAACGCACCAGACGCGACTACCAACATATTCACGGTGGTCGCGGGTTCAAATCCCAGGGCACACCTCTGACTTTTCGAAAATAATTTCGACAGAAGAAAGAATAATTTCGAAAGAATAATTTTGTGTGTATTGACAGTCAATCACCACTCACTATGACAGTGGCGGAAAACATCGTGAGGAAAACTACATACCGTAGCGAATTTAAAGAATTTCTACGGTATGTAAAAGTCCGCCAACCCGCACTAGACCAGCGTGGCGGACTATATGGCCTAACCCCTTTCGTTCGTTCTCTCGATTGTTGAGGAGGCTCGTGCCCTGCAGTGGGACGTAATGGGCTGATAAAATACAAAAATAACAACGTAATAAAGTACAAAGTAATCAACAGATTGAGATTCCTTCAAGCTCACAGAGTAGGTGAATGTGGTTGGATGCATTTATCGCCGCAGGGCGCCGGGCGTCCCCTCAGTAATACAATCACACATAAAAGCGAATGCGTCCGTATCTGCCGTCCATTCCGCTCCGGTACCGTTCATGCAACAGTAACTATTTCCATCTCCTGCAGCTCTGCCATATCTACACATACGAGTGTACTCGACTGTACTGACCCATATGCTACATCTTTAATTAGCAATGGGGAATGTTTGTTTAGAACAATGCATGTGAAGACCTGCTTTGCTACTTTTATGTAGGTAGGCTTTAGTATATTTTTGATTGTTTAATGTTCAATACCTATAGCTTCTTCGATAATATTACGATAATCAGGCGCCTTTGAAATCTTGGAGTACATGCTTAAATGATAATAGAAAGTAAGGAAATCGTTCGCGATCCCAAAACCGTCATCTAGTACTTAAATAGAAACAGGAAGCAATATTCATTACTTTGTATATTATACTTATCATTACAATAATTGCATATTCAGTGAAACCGCAATGTAAAGCGTACAAACGTCATGCGAATGCGTCGCTGACCAGCATCAGCTGATTTATTGTACGCATTACATTGCGTTGTTTATAATAAATATTTTTTTGTACAATTCCTTAACAAACATTTTAGGTTTGTACTACACTAAATGTCGATTTATCAATTGGGGGAAGTTTTCTGTTCCCAGAAAAACGTTAGAATTTTGACATATTTTCTGTAACGAATCTGTCAAAATGGCAAATTTACTCTCGCGTTCCTACATGTCGATTGAAAAATTAGAATTAAATAAGGTTATAAAAACGTTCCACATCTTTCTCGTATTAACTCATACGCAGCTGAAAATTAAACTCGTTTTACGAGTTGGTATAAAACTATGTACTCACCACTAAGGAAGGCGGAGAGAAGAAGTGCAGAGAGTAGTGAAGGGAGCGCCATGTCGCGGCAGAGTGCGCGAGCGCGGGCGGGGGCGGGGGCGGGGGAGCGGTGCGGGGCGGAGGGGGTGTCGGCGCGGGGGGGTGCGAGCGAGACAGACAGAGGCTCGGGGGGAGGGCGCCGCCGCCGCCGGGCTCATCTCCACGGCCGCTGCATCTGCAACAACACGCGGGTTAACAACACAATAATAAACAACAAGTGACAATTTATAGATTTTACAATCCAACACGGTACGTTTCTCGCGGCATTTTTTTCCATTTACTATAAATCCCTAGAATCAATTGCCAACAACAGCATTTCCCGGTAAATACGACCTGTCGACATTCAAAAAAAGAGCGTATTCCCACCTTAAAGGCCGGCAACGCAACTCTATGCTCTATGGTTTTGCAAGTTTGGTATGGTGTTACATATTGGTGTTTCCTTGCTTGTCGGACTAAGGCATTAAAAACACACGTGTTGGCATATACATATAGAACATTCCATGGAATTTATTTTGTTATTTACTCAACAATATTGACTAACACAAGAAGAACTACTGAGTAATCTCGCAGATACATTCCGCTGTTTTCGATAAATTTTATTCACGGGAACTATCTATTACTATATTTTTTGCACCAAGCAAAAGTGAGTATTGAAAATGCATTCCCAAAACGTCACATATTGTTTAATCTCTACTACTGGATCAAACCGCGTCCCTGAGAAAACTAGACGACACTAACGTGTACTGTGTATAGAACTACCATAACTAGAATTGTATTATTTAGTTTCTATTCTGCCACCTATTTGTTTGTGAGCGTGATGTGTATGCGTTAGTGTGTGTGTGTGTGTGTGTGTGTATGTGAAAGCTGGCGGAGTAGTCGCGTCTCGCGGAAGGAAGTGTTTATCGAGCTTCCGAGGCAGCGACACTACCGCCATCTATACTCGTGCCACTCTGAGTAAGTTGTTACTGACTTCAATACAACTATTGCTAACTATAGATGACAACCGCACAACCTTATAGGTAAATATAGCATTTTATTGACGTTATTTTTGTCGCTATTATGTAATACATTATATTTTAAAAATGATTTACTAAAATAAATTTAAAAAATATATAATAGTAATCGTACAGTTTATTTCTACTTCTCAGAACATTTGTAAAAAACGGTCAAATTGTTTTGTCTGTATATTTACGCAAGCTCTTTAACGAGCATGTGAACAAAAATAAATGATCGTAAATAAACCATACCTACACTTAGATAGCCAAAACCGTACACGCCGGTGGAAAACCTATTATAGTGGTCTACATTTATAATGAGTTCACCCGATTTTTTTATGTATAGCATTAACTAAAATGGTGAAAAATGTAGTTCTCGTTTAGTAAACTACAGAGCTATATACCTATTTCATCCAATATTATTTTATTATACGCAAACATCAGCCAACAAAATACATGATTTGAATATTATGTATGGTGTTTCAAAGAACAATACGAAACAAATAACAAAACACGCAAACATTCAATATACGATGTGATATGAAATGCTAAAAAGTGCTAAGCCGCGTAGAGATTGCGTAGAACGCTACGAATCGGCTACATTGCTACGGGGCCGCTACGAGTCTCAATTGTTTCATACGATGTGCTCTAACAAATAATATTATGATGCAATGATACAAAATATATGTCTGTACATTGTTACTTTACTATAAATAGAAACTTCGACAATATAACAATATAACAGATCGTGTGATCGAGTGTATATAACTCGGTCAAGTATTAATAATGCAATGGACAGATACATCATAGAAATTGAATCTGGAGCAGGCAACCATTGAATACGTTAGTACAGTTGAAAATAATATTGACACATTACTCTATAGATGATATATATATGTATATAGTTTGTTTACTAAAGAGCCAGTGATAACTTTATAAACGTAATATTGTCTATCGTAAGAGTCTGTTCGTGGTATTTTCTTTCCTTTGTTCTCTATTACACTATCCACGTCTGTATTTTTATTATTAATACATCCTAACAAATCATATTTATCTTCCCAAAAACTATGTGATATAATTAGGAAAGCAATGGAAATTCCGTGAAGGATATTTATTATGAAAGCACTTAAATTGGGTCGATTAAGAAAATCGCATCCTTATAAATACCATTAATTCTGGACCCAAACCAAAATTCACACGAGAATGTAAAAATCGTACAGAAACAAAACACGGAACAATCAAAACATTATTCAAACTACACTACTATACAATATGCTATACCGACCACCCAGAAAGTCTAATCGGTTCGGAGCGTCGTTTACTCCCGATGTATCGATTAAATCTGCGGCGAGCCGGCAGCCTCCTCACATATTAAAAGCTGCGGAATCATAACTAGGGCACGTCGCGATTCTGTGTCAGGACTTATCTGGACCAGTGATAGCTTTGAGCAACGAATGGATTTTTAAATGAAGTCGCGTGTTAGAACTAAGGCGTAGCATTGATTTATAAGTTGCTTTCGGATTCTTAGTATTGGGCAATAATCATCAAGGATAGTGTTTTGAGGAAACCCGCGTTTCTGGGGAATATTTACAAGTAAATGAGTGTTACATGAACTCGTACTGGGCCAGGGAGTTGGATTATCATCTAAATCCCCTTTATTGGAGAGAAATACCATGCTCATCTGTATCTGTATGTACTTACATATCGACTTGATAATATATTTATATTTTTTGACCCGTGGCACGGTTGGTTAGACGCCGGCTGTGAAACCAGAGGCCGCGGGTTTGATCCCAGTATTTGTATCAGCTCTGGGTGTTTGTGAGAACGGAAGGTCTCTCGCAGTTTTGACACCCGCGACACAAGACTCGATCTCAGTGTGGGGTCAGTACTTTGTATGTGACTGTTGGGTGTATTTATTTATTTATGACCTAACATAGTTTAACTCTTAAATTATTGGTCTTTAGAATTGGCGGTGATAGAGAGGCACAAAACATTTGTCCCTCGTTTTATAAACATTTGCCACATTACTGTAGCAGATTTTAATTACTAAGCCTCATCAGGCCTGACAACCCAATCATAATCATCGCAAAAGGTTTAAATATAAAATAAAACATTTTTATGCTACAAGTACAGAACAAAAGCAAAATGCGCACTTGCTTGTATATAAATTATTAATCTGCAATCGCTTGGATTGTAAATATATATTAATGGCGTGAAAATGGGAAGAGGAGAGGGCAATGGGCATTGGGCGCCCCGCAATCCCACTCATCGAACGAAACGCGACAGCAAATCCTTCGCTTCACATCGGTTTTTTGTGAGACAGTGGCCTAACCTAGTGTAGACTAGGGTTGATTATCTCCCGGACCTTTTAAAATTAATGCCAGCGTACTCGAATCCTAATGTGTACAGGGTAATCCTTAAACACAACTAATTTGCGCACATTACGACGGGACAAAAAGAAGAAAAATAGTTTTCCGATCTTAATACAGGCTTGTACACTGCTCTATCTGAAAACGAATACCTACGTACAACCGAAATAACTCTTAGTATCGATATTGTAAAAATCTTTAGCCAATAATTTTACTATAGACCGGCTGACTGGCTTCCTGGAAAATGTAATTGGGTTACTGGAGCAGAACATCGATACACTTCTGGGAATACCAACAAAGAGCCACGATACAAATTCTATGAATTTCCTTGATTTGGAAATCAATGCACGGAAATCTTGGAAAATTATTGATAAGATTATCTATCTGTATCTGTATAAGCTTATATACGTCTCACACACGGGACTCCTCGACAGTCGACAGTTCGTTTGAGAGGGGGTCTGGAAATTTATTAATATAAATATACCACGCTGGCCTAGTGCGGATTTGCGGACTCTACATACTACACTAGAAATTCTTACAAACCACTATGGCATGCAGGTTTCCTCGCCAAGTTTGCCTTCACCATTATAGTGCGCGGTGATTAATTACAATATTACTTAATAGAATATGATGTATTTGTGAAGGACTTTTAAAATATATGTTAAACTATCACCGATGAAATGGCGCGACAAATGTTACTTTACGACAAATATCCCACCGGGACGAGTGTTTCTGTTGTCTACAAATATTTGTTTGAGGTCAGTGTTGTAAGACCAACAAGTCCCTTTGAGTTTTTGGTTGGGTCAACACAAGCTTGGGTATGTTAGTATTGTTTTATTAGACGTCAGGATTTTTTGTAACTATTGGGAATTTGCTTATTCGTTAGGCTTTGTGTGTAGTATTCTAACAAGTCAATAGGTCATGCGAGTATTTCAATGAGTATTGCAGAGTGAGAGTAACCTTAATTTCCATGCGTCGGTATCGGTATTGTAACATCTATTATTAACTGGCGAAATTATTGGCAGTTCAAAATAAGGGTTGTGTTTTTCACTCTACCTATGTAGATTAATTATTAAAAATGTAAAATAGACATTATTATAGTTTAATTTAACTACAATCGTGTAAAATTCTTATTAATACTAGATTGACTCTCTCTGCATCTGTGACGTAAATAGAGAATATCATTATGAATGCTACATGTGTAACATGATGTACTGGACACATGACAAATCAATATATTCGCTTGTAAACATGTTGTGGTAATGTTGACAAACTAACAAACTCGACGGCAAGTGGATGAAATATTTTTTGTAAATTTATACAATTATTATAATGAATATACAATTTATTTTTTACACTATTTCCACAAAGTGATTGCAACGGTCCTGGTAATAAGCGCAATGCAATCAAAAATAGTGTAACAAATTTTGGCGCCGACACAATTATGGCGGCCCGTTAAAATTCGGGTATATATAGAATAATGCCGAAAAGCGATACCCTAGCATATGCCACTAAAAGGGATTTTCTCCCATCGTATTTAATGGTTGCTATCCGGACGCATACGAAGAGGTTCCCTTCCTTAAACGAACCAGAACGCTTTCTCATACTTCTCTTTGTACACTTTATACGAGCACATTAGATTCGACACCGACGAAGACATTAGCATAACACAGAGATCTCTTAACAAGATATTCTGTAGTATGTGAAGTTCAGCAACACCCGCTCGGCCCGCGTGCTGGACTATGAGCTATGCTCTCTCAATCGATCTCTGTAGTAGAGGAGTTCCGTGCTCAACAATGTGCTATTCTGGGCTGATACAGTCCAAAAACATGACAGGAAGGCTGTGGTAATTCGTCAGGAATAAATAATAAGAAATAATTCTGTTAAGAAACAAGGACGAGTTACCCATATAATTATGACAATTATTCACTTAATCTAAGATACCCTCCTTATAATTTATTCAGACGCTCACTGTGAATCAGGACGCCGGCAGATCGATCTTAGTACGAGATAAATGTTAGAATGAAATAAAACATTATTTTGTGTAGTTTGTTTGTGAGTCGGAAATATCTCATATTTTCTTGTACTCAAAACAAAACATCCATGTTGCTGTGTTGTTTGGTACTACATGTGTATGACACTTGTGTGAACTTATTTATTTATTGTTTAATAGAAAACACCTTTTTATGTAGTGTTTATGTCATTAAAACTTGTCCACTTAAAAGTTATAATATTTGCTTTCTTGAAAATAAGTGACTGAAGTCGAGCTGACATTGTTGATACTTTGTGATTAAACCATGCTTTTGCATGCAGACTCTTTCACAAGCCAACACTTTAACATCCACTCTCTGAGATGCCTCGAGTAACTTACTACACGTGATCCAACACTAATAATACGTGACTCCAACGTGACGCCAAGCAAGGAGACAATTAACTGATAAATGCCTTTATACTACACCCCATTAGATCTTCCTTACAGGTTATTTAGATTATCTAGACGGCATTTCAGCTGATGCACACTCAGCCGAAACTATACGTTATATTTCAACGATCCGTGTTTTGTGGGTAGTAAAGCTGATAAATACAGTAGCCTCTTATATACAACAGAGGCTCACCAGTAAAGCACGGAGCACGGAGCTCGGAGCGACACTACACTCTGACACACGAGCGCACGCGGGGCCGGCCGCGACGAGACTGAGCCGCCTGGCTCCGACACACTGCCTCCGCCGCCGCCCCGCGCCGCACCCCGCGCGCACCCCCGCACGCACCCGACACAGCGGTGCAACCTATATGGCTCGACACTAGCTAAAGTCAACCTAATATGTAAGCTATTCGTATTCGCCGGACAGCAACCACCCTACACGGCTTGGCGGTTAAACTCTATCATAGTGACGTGTGTTGAGTGTCGGGTTCACCTGTGTATGTGACAGTCCGTCAACTTTGTCTCGACTGGAAAAGTCAGCAGTCAAATCAATTATGCCTATTCGAATTATACTCACATACATAAACTCATGCCTGTTTCCCAGAAGAGGCAAGCACACATGCTACTAGGATACCTATATTTCGCCTTGTGTGTTCCGTCCCACGATGTGATAGCGAGCGAGCCTATCGCCATCATCATCATCAGTCCTTCTGCGTCCACTGCTGGACAGAGGTCTCCCTTCTTTTACGGTCTACACTACGTTTACCGAGGCGCGGTCTCCACTCTAGAACACGTCTACCCCAACAGTTTTCGGTTCTCCGACAAATGTGACCGGCCCACTGCCACTTCTATCGCCACATCGGGCCCAAATACGTGACTGAATCGGTTTGTTGTTTTAAAAATCCATAATATTTTCGTAGAACAACGGTAGGTCTTACACCCCATATACTATACAATATACTTACATGCATATCTTAGCGAATACAAATCCTTCCACCAGTCAATTGACTCTTTCTTACCAATCTCAATCAACAAACTTGTTGCGGACAGATCGAGAGTACAGTGACACGTGGAGTAAATGACATTTAATTCCCAACACACTTGCCTCCAGGGGTGGAAACGTATCAACCATAATTGTTCCTACTATTGTAGATATTCGTGGACAGCGACCACTTATAATCACGTGGCCTGTCTGTTCGTTCACCTCTAATCACATACAAAACACATATCTGACTGACTGACAGTAATTGGCATAGACTGCCTGCTGTAGGTATCGACTTACCCATATGTAGCGAGTTTTCCAGAGACCCACCACCAGATAAGATATTCGAATCCAATCGGATTGTTGCCATAGTTGGCTAACTACCATACATAATGGTCAAAAATGTGTCGGGTTCATCTGTGCATATACAATTTCGACCAAGCCGACGTAATTGTCTTAGGGCTTTAACAAACTCGCTACTTTTAGCATCGGCGATTAAGTTGCTTTCAAAAAGCTCGATGCTGCGACCGATCTCTTCATTGTGCACACATAGTTGTACATAGTACATACATCAGTTGCAGCGGATGAGATGTTATTTAAACAGTGACATTCTCATACTTATACAGCGATCAGAGCATCGCCAAAACGCAAGCATCGATACAATCGCTAAATCGGGCTCCAATGTCAAGTTTGCCTGTGTGTATCAGCCCATATACGTCCCACTGCAGGGCAAGGGCCTATTCCACAATCGAAAGTACGATTGAGAGTGGTTAGGCCATAAAGTCCACCACACTGGCCTAGTGCGGGTTCGCAGACTTTCATACCATAGAAATTCTTACAAATCGCTATGGTAGGCAGGTTTCATCACGATGTTTTCCTTCACCGTTATAGTGCTTGGTGATTGACTGTCAATATACATACACATGATTCCGAAAAGTCAGAGGTGAGCCCTGGGATTTAAACCCGCAACCACCGTGAATATGTAGGCAGCCGCGCCTGGTCCGTTAACAACAGGCCACCACGCACTTAATTTGCCTGAGCCCTGATCTATTTGGTTGGCACGGTGCTCACCATGATTTCCATAGCCGTGGGTCGTGCTTGTCGTGCGCGCGTGTGCGGCGCGTCCTCGGCGCGTGCAGTGCGTGTCGGCGGGGTAGTATAAGAGCCGGCGCCGGCGGAGCGCGGCGTCGCCATGTCGTGCCGCGCCGCGCTCGCCGCACTGCCGCCGCTCGCGCTGCTGCTGCTGCTCGTGAGTACATCATTCACTATAAGGACCTATATTTTTTACGTTCGACAAGTCCGGCAATAAGCGACAAGCACTGATCTTTCAACATGCGTACATCATTTAACATGGGGACAATCCTCTTGGATCTCTGTTTGCTTTAAGGAAAGTAAATTGTGTAAGCCGGATCACCATTAGGATCATCTTCAGCACAAACAAAGGATTCCGGGATCTCACGAGGAACACACAAAAAAAACGAGCACTTGCCGTCACCGCGGCCTAGGAATATGTGCTACGAAACTTAGACCGTAGATGCGTAGCGGGTCTCGTAATATCGAAAGGTAAAAAAAAGTACAGGGACATTGGATTTTCAACTATTTCACATACGGAACGAAACACAACAGCAAAGTGACCGCTTTACGTTGATTTTCTGAGTATGTGGTACCCCGATGGTGTATCATCAACTAAAGTGTGAATACCACTTCAAACAGACAACATTTCGTGTCAGGCTCTCTTGGTACACCACCAAGTAACATTTTGATATGTTGCAGTGGTCGGGGCAGGTGGGGGAGGCGCGCCCGTTCCTCGCGCCGCTGCTGCTGGCCAGGTAAGCTTCTCCAATCACAGCAGGTCCGCTGCCGAACACAGAAACCGCGAATGGTTCAATATCAACTTAATTTATCTATGAAGAAAAACATCGACATGAACATACGGCCGGAGAGGAATGTCATGTTCAGCAGAGCGTATATCGGTTTTTATTTATGGCTTACAAGCTTTGTTACCTAACTTTTAAGATAGTGAGATAATAAGATTTTGTAATATTCAAAACCTATCTGCTGTAGCTCGTAATTGGCTATCCTTTGTATACAATTTGTAATATATATTATGTTCGTTTACTATTGATAGCTGTGAGCCACCCAAATATAATAAAATAAAATAAAATAAAATAATTATTATAAAAACATTTTAGTTGCGTCTTTTCGCAACAAATCAGCAGACAGTCTAATATACTTAAAGAATCGTTATTTAGCCTCATCTCCTAGTTCCTAGTACAATATTTATTTCTGTTAGTGTATACGCACATAGTGTCATTACGAGTGTTTGCAGCGGCGGGCTGTCGAACGGCACGTCGCTGCTGGAGATGCTGGCGCTGTCGCATATCCAGCACAAGATCGACGCCATCTCGCAGCTGGCTGAGCTGCTGGCTCCGCTCTCCAACTTCAGCGCGCGTGAGTACCTCACGAAAACAATCACAACGAGTAGTCTTCAATGTTTATCTTATACCGGGTGATATTGACATATGGTGTTTAATTTAAACCACATATTTCTAACCGTATAAAATACTCGTATATATACGGGGAGGCCAGAATTCTTGAAAACTAAAATCACGATTTTTGACAAAAAAGTCATCTCAGTTATTTTTTCAAATCTTGTACAATGTCACTTGGATCGATGAAAAACATGTATGTTACTAATTAAATACCATATTACGTCAATATCACGCGGTATTGTTGGATAAAACTAGTCGCATCGAATAATTGGCACGTCTGCTTGCTGGTACAGGCACAGATTTAGATATACCTAGTAATAAAAATATGTTCTTTCTTTCTTTCTAATAATAATTTGCTAATGGTCAGATATTCGTATGCTACGGATAGCGACCCACGTAAGCTTCTATGTTTCGGATCACACATACATTCGAATACGAACAGACCAGCGTTGCGTGAACCGGCGAGAGACAACAATCTCGCACTACACTTACTCAAATGTAGTGTAGTCACTATCGTGGCAATAGAAAATACACTAAACCGCCTGATGATAAGCAACGACGCAGAACACTCGTGACTTAAAGCGCCCATATCGTCCGCGCGCTGCAAGCGTCTGAAAACAGCCACATTTCTCAGCGTTGTTGAACTAGCCCTGGGGACCACGCGCCGGCGCCGACGACGACGACGTAGACGCCGCCGCCGCCGCGGACGCCGCCGACACGGCTGACTCTGCACCGCCCTCTACCGACCACCAGCGACACCCACACGGAACTACCGACTACTAGCGCCATCTACCAATGCCAAAACGCAACCTAAAAACAGCAACATGTATTTTTTGTCGTTACAAAATAAATATGCAATATCAAAATGATATAAAAAATAGAAAACAATCATAAACTAAAGAAAGAGTACAAAACAAATAATGTTAATATTGCGGTATTCGATCAGACTGTGATAAAGAACAGGCATCGATTCAATTTATTGCCATGTAATGGTG
Source organism: Deilephila porcellus (assembly GCA_905220455.2). Taxonomy (NCBI): domain Eukaryota; kingdom Metazoa; phylum Arthropoda; class Insecta; order Lepidoptera; family Sphingidae; genus Deilephila; species Deilephila porcellus. The sequence goes on along the minus strand of LR999996.1, from coordinate 96,093 downwards.
CGAACACAACTGATGCAAATATATTTATCCACAATATTATTGCCTTTTATTGACCTCTTAGAGTAGCACACAAGAGCGACATAGTGAAAGCTAAAATAATATAATATATTATGTATATTAATACACCCAACAGTCATTCACGCAGCCCGACCTCACACTAAACGTCTTATTCAAAGTTAGTTTTAAAACCTATTTTAGCTATCGAATGTTTTGTCTTCTTCACTCAAACTGAATTCAATAGTCGTTTGAAAGAGACTAAACATTCAATAACTAAAATAAGTTTAGAAACTGACCATGAATAGGACGTTATGATACGAGCCAAGTGTCGTGGAAATCAGAATGAAACTACAAGACACTTTTTATAGATCTTACAACTCCCAAAGCCGAAATAAATATATTAACTGGGCCGCACTAACATTCATCTTGAAGGACATACTTATTTAAAGTTTCAGGAAGCGCTGGATGCAGGCCTCTGAAAATCTATTACCTAACGCCATCTATTGAGTAAATTTTGTTCTATTACAAACAATTAAACAATTGTACAATGGCTTACAACTTAGTTCTGCTGACACACAACAGATGGCGCTAGATATGTCTTCAAAATGTTTTATTTTATTCTCTGTTTTTATCGTTGGTTCAATAAATTGAATGCCTCGTACTCACAATGGCCCAGCATCGGCCACTAACGGCGATGACGGCTGATCGGCTATATATCCGATGTTTGATGACGTCACAACAGGTTGGTTGTGTTACTAAAGTCAATTTCCCATTTCCAAATTATATCGACACCAGTCATCGATATCGAATATAAGTCAATGATACCAGTAGTATTCCCAAATGTCAACAATGAAAATGTGTGTATCGGCTATGAGGTTGTAAGCACTATTTCGAATAAAATGCACTACAAAGTGCAATCCAGTTTAGGTATTGTTACATTTTTAAAATTTTGCTATCGTTTTGGCTGTACATGAATAAATTTTTGATTCTTGTTTAAATTGTAGGTAAATTATCCCCTATTTTCTTTTTTTTATTTGTAGTCTACAACATTTCCAGCCTAATTCGATTTCCCGCAATGTAAGGACCCCAACATTCCCTTTTCCTCAAAAATTAAATGATAAATCTTTTAAGAAATCATAAAAAAAATATATACTCAAAAACATACATACATACATACATAAACTCACGCCTTTATCCCTGAAGGGGTAGGCAGAGGTGCCAGTAGGACACCCACATTTCGCCTTGTATGTTCCGTCCCACGATGTGATAGGGGGCGAGCCTATCGCCATATCGGGCACAAATTCCTGACTCCGGACTGATAATGAATAGAAAAATCCAATATCACTTTGCCCGACCCGGGACTCGAACCCGAGACCTCAGCTTTGTAACCGTACCGTAATACAACTACGCCACCGAGGCAGTCTATACTCAAAAACTATTGTCATTAAAAAATGTACATTCTTTATTCATTTTCAATTTAAAAATAAGCTCGCAGTTTTTGCATTTCAAAATGCTTACATCATACAAACAGGATAATGCGTCATTGTCAATACAATATAAAAAAATAAATCGTGTCGTTCTATACTAAGATAAATATTAACCGCAAAATAAATGTGTTTTGTATAATCGCACTTATGCATTCGTTTTCCTTATGAATTAAGAGCGTCGGGCGCTTTCAATTATCCTTTAGCACCTATCATAAATAATTGTTCTTATGAAGGGCTAACCTAATGCCTAAAACTAGGTACACCCAAATGAGCAATATTATCCTGACCTAAACAATTTTTGGAACGCGTATTTTTTTATTCAATAAATACCATTTAAGATTATTCTCGTAGATTGTTAATGTCAAAGATCAAAGTTCACATGTGTGACACATATGTTGATAACATTGTTAGGCACTAGGGAGGCAGTTCGTGTATTGAGGAAGACATTCGCCGGCGCGTGCTAGTGTGCGTACTGCGTACCTACACAAGGCTCGGCGGCTCTCATTAGAGGTTATGGACCGATGCAGTACAGTGTTACAGTGATACAGTGTTAGCGGACTCGTATGGAAGCCAGGCTATTTATGATCGGAGGCGCGATGTGCGGCGCGGCGCTGGCGCTGCTGGCGCTGCCGCTGGCCGCCGCGGACTACCTGCGCCCGCAGTGCCCCCTCGCGGCGGCCGCGACCTGCAGCTTCAAATCAGAGCTCGACATAGGAAAGTTCAGCTACAACGTGTCAGGTATCTGCGCTTCTTATCTTAGAGAACTCTCTCTGTCCCCAGTAAGTGCTAGAATTTTCTAATATTCATTACTACTTGGATCAATAAATCAGATGTCATTCCGGTCACTGTGCCCCGTGGGACATCGTCGGACTTGCACTGAAAGTCTCAGGGTCACAACTCACATAACACCTCGCCTGCCGCGCGCCCACCTCGTGGGTGCTTACGTCACTGTAGAGTTTATTATCTATCTTCGCGCGAATATTCACGTGTGTCAGCAATAATGACGCGCGGTCAGTTCGAACTCATATTTTTCTGTCTTTTTTAGTGTAACATATGATGGTATGAATATGTTATGCACTGACAGCAGCGCGTCACTTCACTACGACGCGACGCGACGCTTCCATTCATTATGTACCTATTCATTTTATTTTTAATCAAGTATTTTAAACGTTTTTACTTCCTGAATTCCGAAAATTAATTTATTCCGAAAGAACGGAACAGTTAAAAATGTAACCAGACTACAGGAAAAGAGCTCCGAGACATTGATCTACAGTCTACACTGTAGAGATATCCGGCACGCACTCCCACTACGTATAATTTAGTGACGTGCCTAAGCCCGCCGCTGCAAGTTCTGTAAGCCTGGATCCAATTTTAAGACAGAGTATAAACATTATTACCAAAACAAAAGCCAACTATTGTTTATTATTTTATTACAAACCAAATAAAGGTTTATTATTACATTAAACTTCTGCGTTCCGGCTACGTTTCCTTTCGCAAGGGAACTCACAATCTAGGTTTTTGCTCCGACGTAATAACACAAATTTTAATGAATTTGATTTATGTGGCTAGTTACGGTCGTCGTCGCCAATAACGCATTGTAACGACAGTAACTATTCATTAATATCAATGTATTTTTTAAGAGATAAAAATAATAAAAACAAAAATAATTACTTGATTCAGAGGCTGTCAGATATTTTAAAAATTAGAATTAAAAAAGAAACAATTTAATTCTACCCGAGCTCTATTCGTTTTAAACTAAATTAAAAATAAAATTTATTCAAAATAACCAACAGAGGAAACGTGACCGCAATATATTGTATTAATTCAGTATAGTTATAAGTGCATATAAAACGCATCAGTTCCGAAACACAATATAGAATGAAGTGAAGAGGGGGCGCGGGGCGGGGCGGCGCGACCGTGTGATTAACCCACGGTTCATGGCGCCCATCTTGATTGCAGCGATAAGTTACAGTAAGGCTCCCCGCGCAGCCAGTCATACATAATACATATTATAAGCTGACAGCCAGTCGAATATGGGACGTTGTATGGAAGCCCGCGCACTTAACAGCCCCGAACTCTCGGCTGTGGCAGCCATTACAACGGGTCTGATTGAACGTCAACCCATTGGCAGGGCGCAGCCAGAGCGAGTGTAGGCGAATGTACGTGGATTGTGGCTACCGTCATTCTCCGCGCACTCACCTCGCATTTTTGTACTCACCTCAAAGTAATTACCAGTTTTTCACCTGCAGTTTTACAAGCTCGCATAAGAATATCAATACCCTTGACAGAGTTTTTTTAATTGCCATGAAAGACGAGACAAGCTTGCCATTCGCCTGATGATAAGCGATACGACCGCTCATCGATAGTAGCAAAATCGACCAACACCATGAATTATAAAGCAATGCTTGGTATTCCACTTCGATCCTGAGACATAAGATGTTAAGTCTCAAGACTCAAAATATCCAGCAGTTGGCTAGCTAGCTCCTCCAAACCAGAACACAATAATGCATTTACACTGCTGTTTTGGCGGGAGAATAATATATAATCGCTAAAAAAAACCTTGTTTAAACATGTTGTTGTTTTTGTTTTATGCTAGACCAAGAGAGGAAAGTGTCAAAATAAATTATTTGATTTTTTGAGCGTATATAGTAATTTTGTTGCTTTTACTGTTCAACCGCTTTTATAACCTTATGCAGGTGTTCATGAAGTTTTGTGACCGACTCTAATCTGCACTTCCGTTAATTAATGTGTCTTAAACTTAAGGCGTTTTTTAATATGCTCAGATACTTTTGTCGCTAACTGTACCAGACATACATATTTCGAAACGAGAAAAGGTCAATTAAAATTATTTTTATATTGTTTGTTTACATAATTTTTAAGTCCTAGGCAAATTAAGTTATTTGGTTAGTAAATAAGCTATTTGGTTTATTTCGATTTTCGCTTGTAACTACTAAATCGGTGACACTTCACAAACCAGTTAACGTAACTAGGGATGAGGAATAACGCCCATAACTTCAACTTGTTTTTTCTTTTATATCCGTTGTATGTTGGTTTTTACTTCACAGGTCGACCGGTCACCATGAAGTTCGCCGATAGGGGCGATTTTGAACTTGATTGTGACAAATTCGGAATACCACTGCACAGTGCGGCACTGCCCCGGTTCCCGAGCACCGTGAGCGCCAATAGAGTGGCGCTGGTGAAGTGCGCGCCGCCACAAAACCTCTCGTACGGGGAAGCGCTTGCCGCACTCAATATCACCTCCTTCGCACAGCTCGTGCTGGACTTCTGGCCGGCCAAGTACAACGTGACCGCCGCGCACCTCGCCGGGCTCGCGCGCCTCCGCCGGCTCGCCGTGTACGGCGGCGGCGTGGCGGCCGGTGCGCTGCGCCCGCTCGTCGCGCTGCACGAGCTCGCCCTGCACCAAGCGCGCGTGCCGCCCGCCGAACTCGCCCGCCTGCCTGACTCGCTCGTCGTACTCACGCTGCGGCACGCGGACGCGGCGCGCGTGCACCTCAACCACTTGCCTCGGCTGCTCAACATGGAGCTAGTGGAGAAGTACCCCGTCGATGTGAACGCACGCGCCGCCCCCGCGCTGCAGTGGCTGTTGATGTCGATGCCCAATATGTCAGTATCCGAGGACACGCTGCCGTCGTCGCTCGCCGCTATTCATTACTATCGCTGGAATGACACACGCGCAGCGCCGCTGACTCGCTGTGCGCGCCTCAAGTCTTTGACCGTCAACGGCCTGAACGATAGCTCGACGATATCGCTGCCTGATGAGTGGGTGGCGAGCTGCCCCGTGTTCATGTCGCTCGTGATGAAGGGCGTGCCGCTGCGCCACAACATGTCGCCGAGGCTGCTGGCGCGCGCTACTGCGCTGAACTATTTCACTTGCACGGAGTGTTCGCTGAGCGAAGTGCCACTAGGACTGTTCGACGACACCCGCCAACTGCTAGATGTCAACTTGTCCCACAACGAGATCAAAGCGTTGCCGAGGTAAATACTCACGTCCGCATGCCACATTATATTGCTAACCGAGCCTCGCCACTACGTCTGCGTAACTAACTATTTCCAATATAACTATTTGCTACAAGAAATGTATTTCAAGGCCAATGAATATATCAGACTGGGTTACAACATCATACGATAGACATGCTAACATGCTAACTTTACAATCCTTTTCCGTGACGTATGTACTGGACGTCATATGTATGTACGTCTCCTATTCCTTAAAAACGTTTTTGTCGCAAATAACTATTTTATTATCTCACAATAGAAACATCGGACTTGGGCTGTCTTGGCTGGCAGTCGGCTCCCCACTGCCGCCCGTCACGTGTCGTGCCTGCAGGCTGCAACTCACGAGTGAAGGCGCCTGTTGTCTGTTGCAGCACACTATTCGAGCACACCAACTATTTGCAGAAACTCGACTTGTCCCACAACCACTTGACGAGCGCGGTAGCTGACTCGCTGCACACGCTCCGCTCGCTGAGAATTTTGCACCTCGACAATAACAGCCACTTCGGAGACCTCTGCCTTAGCAGAACAGTCGCCTGGGCTTACGGCTTGCTTGGCGCCTCGCCACTGGGCCGCTGTCGAAGCTCACCTCCCTGTACCTGGCCAATACGAATATAAAGCACGTGTGTTATGACTGGCGCAACTGGATGCCCTACCTCAAAGGGCTCGATTTGGACCCCATCGCCTTTGAAAATCTCACGGTGCGTGGACTCCTTACTTGGATTATTCATTACATTATAGGTCCCTAATTTAAAGTTATCACCAACCTTATTGCGAACGTGGGCAGACTCGGCGGAAAGTTCAAATATAAAAATAATAATTAAAAAAACTAAAAAAATACGCTTTAAAAAATAGATTAATTATTTATATGTTGCGAATTAATATGTAGAATTGCTGATGGATTGAAGTTATCGAGAAATGAGGATAATTCATAAAATTGCATAATTAAATGTTTTAGCATAATATAAAAAATATAATTATTGTTTGAATTGCATTAAAAAATATGGAAATCCACGAGGCGGCGTTTAAATGCCATATAGATTTTTGACATATAATATCATTGTGATATTTGTTATTGAAAAAACAAAGTTAGCTACTTTAGCAAGCAAATAAAATATCAATTAAGTATCATTAGTTACATAATTAATTTATCTGACGAGTTGTGATAGTTTGACAATGTTATACTGAAGGACAAAGTTACCTCGATTTACAGTACTTGACTATGGTAAACTATTTTAGTCTAATAAATATGGAATGGCAACATTAAGCCAATAATAGTTTATAAACCCGGAATTACTCAAATTACTTTCCATTTTAAGTTTTTTTTTTCACCCGCATTGTATAATTCATTTGATTATTTGATAAAACGTAGAAAATTATTAGAACTTGTTTTGTATGTAATATGTCACTTAAAGACGCTCAAATTAAGATCAATCCAGAATTCGCCATTGTTCTTTTTTATACTTGTAGCATTATCGTAACCCGAATTTCCATAAAACTTCAGTTTAAAAGGTTATTGTAGCACAAACTAAGGATTAAGGACCATGCGTTAATAGTGAATGAGTGAAACAGTGCTGCGACAGCGAGCGATGGAGCAACCAACAGGGATGTGACGTCACGCGGGCATCGCGCGCCGTCCAAAATATTTAAATAATGCTGAAACTAAAATGATCGTAAACTTCAAAACTACAAGTGTGATTTTAAAAAATGCAGGGGTATTTTAAGATACATAGACCACACGGTAAAAAGGGTTGAAGTGATTTTGCGGTACCATTAACATCCTCTATTTTACCGAATTCATCAAGCAACACGATATTTCTTTAACCGAAAGCTTATCTCATATTTCATCGTGCACTTGTGTCTACCCCACCACGGTATTCGCAGTTTCAGGACTTGCAGTATATGCGGTGGCGGCCTGGCTCCGTGGTGTACCTGGGCAACGGCGCGGCTTTCGACCTGCTGTACACCCGTGAGGACTACGAGACGGTGTACAACAGCAGCGCGGACGCGGCGCCCACGCAGGTAAGCGCTCGCGCCGGCCGACACCAAGCGATGCCTCGCGGTAAAAACGTATATTAAATCCATTTTATTTTACTAGAGCAACCGCCGAAAATGTCTATCTATAATGGTTTCTTAGATTTACGCGAATGTTACACATTGAAATAAAACTATTTTTACGGATTTTATCGCGATTTGGTTTAATTTTTACATTTTTTAACCTTTTTTAACTTCCCGACGTTTCGATTGCTTTTCAGCTTTCGTGGTCACGGGGCAGACTGAGGTATTAGTCATCTGCTCTGTGACTGTTACAATTAAACTACCCTTAATTTTCAATTATTAAATTAAAAAAAGCTAATTTAAAAAGTTAACTAGTTGTTGCGATCCGATCTACGCAGATCCGCGTAGATCTGCGTAGATCTGAAAAAAGGTTAAAAAATGTAAAAATTAAACCAAATCGCGATAAAATCCGTAAAAATAGTTTTATTTCAATGTCTATCTATAATAATATTACGCAATTACTTTCAGTACGAAAACATATTGGGCAATAGAGTATGCATAACATAAATTATCTGCCGGTTTCAGGCTCTAGTTAAGATTAACGGTACGTTACGATGCAACTGCCAAACTTATTGGGCAGCTCTAGCGCTTCGTACCGGCAAACACGCACCTGTCAAAGGGCTGCGATGCGGAGACACAGAACTGAGCGCCGTGGACGTGGACTCGCTCACCTGCGACGCCAGCATTGAATGCGCGCCCCTGCTTCTGCCCGCGCCCTGTAGCTGCCGCGCGCGCCCCGACCACGAACACGGTGCCGTCGTCATTGTGACGTGCGAGCGAGCCAACCTCACCACTCTGCCGCACCTGCCGCCCGCCAGCCACAAGTGGCGCCTACACCTCGCGTACAACAACATCTCCACCATTGACGCGGCAGACGTGTCCGCCGACATTGTGGTTAGTAACATCTCGCGTCTCCATCACCGCCACCAAAACATCACGCGACTGACCTAAATTTTATTTTCAGGAACTCGATCTGAGGAACAACACTATCCAGAAAATTGACGGCGAGGCCCTCGCTAAGCTGGAGAACATCTCGCTGCTACTAACCGGAAACCAGCTCGAGTGCGGTTGTGAAGCCTTCGATATGCTAACAGCGCTGTCCGGCGCGTCTCAACCGCGTGACGCTGAGAACGTCACGTGTACGGATGGCAAGCCGATGATGAAGGCTCCTCGAGTCCCTTGCGCCCAACTCACCGGTCCCGTGGTGGCCGGGCTAGCACTGCTGCTGGCCGTCATTCTCGTCGCGGTGTTCGCACAACCTAAGATCCGCCAGCGTCTCAAAACTATTCTGGTCGCCAAGGGCTGGATCCCACCTCGCGCAGAACCTGAAGAGGACTGCCACAAAATATTCGACGTGTTTGTGTCGTTCGCACATGAAGACGAACAATTGGTAGTGGAAGAGCTTGTGGATAAACTGGAGAGCGGTCCTAAGCCGTACCGGCTATGCCTGCACTACCGTGAATGGGCGCCGGGCGAATGGATTCCGGCACAGATCGCGGCGTCGGTGCGCTCGTCGAAACGCACGCTAGCCGTGGTGTCTCAGCACTATGTGCGCTCGGCGTGGGCGCGCGCGGAATTTCGCGAGGCGCACGCCGCCTCGCTAAGCGCTTCTATACCACGTCTCGTGGTGGTGCTGCTGGAGGATCTCGACAGTCTGCCACTTGATGCGGAGCTCAACGCATATGTGCGTCAAAACACCTACGTGCGCTGGGGCGACCCCTGGTTCTGGGAGAAGCTGCGGCAGGCGCTGCCGCCACCCCGCGCTCCCCAGCCGGAGATGAACACCGCTGCCACTGAGCCGCCCGAACCAACCGCCGACCATGAGGCTACGGCCCCCGCTCCTCTCGCGCCATCCCGTACACCATGAACTCGAAGTGAATAATTCCAAAAAAATAGAACTTCGTAGAAATCACTTTTATTTCAATGTGTAACATTTGCGTGAAGATAAGAAACTATTGTGAGTAATGACTACCTCGGTGTAACGTAGCTGTATGTGGTACGGTAAGATTACAGCGCAGAGGTCTCGGATTCGAATCCCGGGTCGGGCAAAGTGATATTGGATTATTATTTATTTCAATAGATTAAAATCCATATTTCAATCTTTAGTCTTTTTTTTTTTTTTTTTTTTAAATATACCGGGTATATCAAGACCGCAACCGAAAACGAAGCCGGGTGGTAGTTTTAGTGGCTATAGACACAATGCAACAAAAAATTTCCCAAAATAAGCGCTAGATTATTTTTTTTTCAATTTAAAAAAAAATCATTGTTTTTAGGTGGTAAATCCTTAGTTGTTGCGAAAATAGTAATTTAAACCCTTACGTATCATTGCGTCTTTAAAAATAAAAAGGTGTACATAATTGTTTTGGAAAAATATGTATTTATCACCCAAATACGACGATAAGTAAAACACTAATAAAAAAAAAATGCGATATATTTTGCGGAATTTTTAGTTGCATTGTGTCTGAACTTACCAATACTGCCACCTGGCTTCGTTTTCGGTCGCAGTCTTGATATACCCTGTATAAACGTTTTGCTAGTAAACACAAACACACGCACACGCACACGCACGGCACATCTACGGACGGCAACCATCTCGCTGGGTCGGAAGGCGCCGGTGAGTCCGACACAACCTCGCCCCTTGGGGGGTGGGATGGTCCGTAAAGGGATTTTCCCTGCGGAAAAAAAAAAAAATTTTTTGTTTTTGTTTTTGTTTTTGTTTTTGTTTTTGTTTTTGTTTTTGTTTTTGTTTTTGTTTTTGTTTTTGTTTTTGTTTTTGTTTTTGTTTTTGTTTTTGTTTTTGTTTTTGTTTTTGTTTTTGTTTTTGTTTTTGTTTTTGTTTTTGTTTTTGTTTTTGTTTTTGTTTTTGTTTTTGTTTTTGTTTTTGTTTTTGTTTTTGTTTTTGTTTTTGTTTTTGTTTTTGTTTTTGTTTTTGTTTTTGTTTTTGTTTTTGTTTTTGTTTTTGTTTTTGTTTTTGTTTTTGTTTTTGTTTTTGTTTTTGTTTTTGTTTTTGTTTTTGTTTTTGTTTTTGTTTTTGTTTTTGTTTTTGTTTTTGTTTTTGTTTTTGTTTTTGTTTTTGTTTTTGTTTTTGTTTTTGTTTTTGTTTTTGTTTTTGTTTTTGTTTTTGTTGGTTTTGGTCAGGTTAGGTTTTGGTCAGGTTAGGTTAGGTTAGGTTAGGTTAGGTTTTTTTTTTTTTTTTTTTTTTTTTTTTTTTTTTTAAAATACTTGTCCCTCCGATACCGTTCAGAGGTTTTTGCTACATAATTTTAATGACTAACATACATTAGATAAAAACGACTAGAAAAATAAAAAGTTACACAAAGTAAAAATATCGCACATAAAGTGCTTCGTCTGATGTTAATCTACCTATCTGAACGATTACAATCGTCCGACAACTACAAGATACTACTATTTTACAATAAAATTACAAGTATGTACACAAAATCATATAAAAATTTAAAACGTACAGACTTACATACTTGTTAAAACAGTTTAAAAACATTATAGAATTTACACATTTTTAGATATAGCATGTCTTCTTCGTCAAAACCACATTCCTTGGCAACTAGGTTTATATAATCTTATATTATATTAAGTAGTTGCCCCATCTATTTGTTCCTATTCAACACTTTACATGCTATATCTCTACAGTATCTTAAAAATTTTGATCTTATTTCACCGGTCTCCAGTATACTGCTTAGGTTATCTTTACAAATTTTCATTTCGATTTCGTTTTCTACTTTCAGACGTTGATACAGATATACTGGGCATTCGGTCAACACATGCAAAACATCTTCAATGGCCGCTGGGTCACAGATGCATGAGGGGCTCTCCTTGCACTTGAAGCGATTCAAGTACTCAGAGAATCCCCCATGACCCGTGAAAACTTGCGTGAGAACCGGGTCCGTTGGCATCTTCCGGATTACGCTGTATGCTTGTCTGGCGTCAGGGAAAAACAGCTTGGTCACTGAAGCTGTTTCTCCCGCACGATAGCGCTCGTTCCACTCGTCAATCGACGCCTGTCGGATCTGTCGCTTGACGAATGATACGGGGCATAGGTCATAGTCGGGCTTCTTTTTCAGCGTTTGGGCCGCTGCTTTAGCGAGCTCGTCTGCGCGCTCGTTCCCAACCACTCCCACGTGCGCCTTAACCCAAAAGAGGTTAATAGTTTTTTCGCACTCTACGGTCTTACTCAACAAATCGTTGATGCCAAATGCAATGGGGTGGAGGGAGTTTCCGCTCGCGACGGACTCGAGCGCGGCCCTCGAATCACAAAAGATGCTGTAGTTTTTACGATTGCCCTGTAAGGCCATTTGCACAGCTTTCCGCAGAGCGAGCAGCTCTGCCTGGTAAACGGTGCAGAACGATTCCAGTCTCATTTTGGTGGCTTTCGTCTCGGCATCGCCGTCCCATAAGGACACCGATGCTCCGACTTGGCCACCAAGTTTGCTGCCGTCGGTGAATACCTTTACGGTATTCGCAGCCTTGAGGTTCAGCTCTGCATCGTTCACCACGCATTCGAACTGCAACGCTCTACGGTGAGCCGGGTGTTTCGAAATAGCAAAGGGCACAGGACATTCCACCTCTCGGTCACCCACCACTTGCTGAGTATGTCCCTTTTTCACTTCATAAAGAAGCGCCGCTTCTCGGACACGAATGTCTAGCGGAAGGATCCCGGCAAGCAGCAGGGCCGAGTTTAGCGAAACGGTCCTGTAGCCCTTTACCATCTTCTGTGCAAAACCCCGCTGAACCCTAGCGAGCTTCTTCTGTATCCCGATCTTATTGCTCGCTGGCGCCCAAGCACTGGCCGCGTATAGTATCGTGGGTTCAACGACTGCCGTATACAGGGTTTTCACCACTTCAGGTGCCAGTCCCCACTGCACCTTTGCTGCAGTAGCCAGTCGTTTGTAGAAGCCTATAGCCTTTCTACAAACTTCCGAGACGTGCGTGTTGAATGTTAGCTTGTCATCCACAGTCAGGCCCAGTATTTTAATTTCATGTGACAGGCCAATGTCCACTCCGCCCATGCGCAGGATTGGGGAGTCGTACTTTAGTCGTCGTGTTACGACCATAGCCTTCGTCTTCTGAGGAGCGAAATTCAGCTTATTCCGAACTCCCCAGTCCCGCACATACGCTAGCGCCTCATTGGCCTGTTTCTGTATTTTTAGTGTCTCATCTCCGTGAAACACTAACACAACGTCATCGGCAAAGGCTTGGCAGTAAAAGCCCTGCTTGTCGAGCTCCTTTAGCAGTGGGTCGAGGAGCAAGTTCCACATGATAGGACCACCAATAGACCCTTGTACACATCCCTTGGTGGTCGTTCTCGTGTGTTCTACTCCGGCGTAGCGAACTTTGACTCTACGGCTCTCGAAGTAGCTATCTACTAACCGTCTTATGTTTTTCGGACAACCTTCCTCCGCCAGTCTGACCTTAATAGCAGGCCACCAAGCACTGTCGAAGGCTCCCTCTATATCCAGTGAGATCAGTGTGACAATTTTCTTGTCACTCACTTTACCCCTGATGTACTGGAGTAGGGTATAGAGGGAGTCTTCCGTGCCTCTTTGGGGCATAAAGCCAAACTGTCGTGTACTCATCCTAGGTAGCAGATGCCACTTCACTCTTCCCACTACCATCTTCTCCAGAATCTTTCCCAGCACCGGCAACAAGCCTATCGGTCTGTACGATTTAACGTGTGTGTAGTCCTCCTTTCCGGGTTTACGGAGGACTACGACCGTGGCCTCCTTCCAGATGGTCGGGAAGTGGCCATTTGTGAGGCATTTGTTAGCCAGTGCGAGGAACAACTCCGGATCCTTAAGGATAGCTTGTTTGCAGATGTCGGCTGTTAGACCATCTGCTCCGGGGGCTTTTTTAGGGTTGAAGCTGTTCACAGCCGCCAAGGTTTCATCCATGGTAAATGGCGGATCGTGATAATCACTATCCGCTGATCCGTCATTTATGCTATGAGCTTCTGCCCTAATCCGCTGGTGTTCTGCGTTATCGTCCTCCACCCGGTCCTCCGGGTAGAAGACTTCCGCCAAAACCTTCGCCGATTCCTCTGGACTAAGGGTAACTCCGTCTTTCTTCAGGGGGAGATCTTCCTCTCTTTTCGACACTCGCCCTATCACTCTGTAAATGCCGTCCCAAACGGTTTCTTTAGCTTGTCGTTCGCAGAATGCTTTCCAGCTGTTTGTTTGGGCCCTTTTAGCTGCTGTCTCGTACTCTTCCTTTGCTTTCAGGTACTCTCCGACGACGAAATCCCTGCGGACTGCTGCTGCCCAGCGGATCCTTCTCCTCCTGGTGACCATGGCCTTTCTCAGTGAGGCTAGCTCATCAGACCACCATGGAATAGTAGGCTTCCTATTAATTTTGAATTTCGGTATGCTCTGATTACAGGCTTCCAGAATGACTTGAGTGTAATCTGCTACTATTCCGTCTATTTCTCTTTTGTTTTTTAAGTTAGAAATATTGCAAGTATTAAATTTTGAGTCTAATTTTAATTGGGCGAATTTATCACTAAATTCAGCCCAATTAGCCTTTTTGGTATTAAAAGTCCGAGTAGTTCTACTAATTTGAATCCGATCTAGTTTGCCAAAATTGATGTGAAATAAAATGGTATTGTGGTCGGAGCTCACAAGGCCTTCACTGATCCGCCAGTCGTTCACCTGGCCGAGAAGGTCCTCTGTGCATAATGTAATGTCCACATAGCTTGTATAGCGCTTACCACCCCTTATTGTGTCAAACGTGGGTACGTCGCCTTCATTGAGCACCTGGAGGCCCCATTCTCCTATGCATTCTGCTAGGTCCTCTCCCCTGCCGTCAGTACCCGCGCTGCCCCACCACATGCTTTTAGCATTGAAGTCCCCGCCGATGAGGACATTGGTGGGACCCAGTTCGCTAACGATCCTCCCCAGTTGTTCCAAGTATGGCCCTATGGGTTTATCCGGCTCAAAGTAGACGGAGACCACGGCGATTTCCCGGCCTCCAGCATATATGGTCACCACTGAGATGTTGGTCGTGGTGAACTTTGGACATGGCTTGACTTTGGTGTTATCGTCAAATACTACAATAGCGGCCTTAACTGTAGTATTGTCCACGCCTACATACTGGAAAACCCTCGCGCCGCCGTAGTCCCTCACCCTACCTTGAGCACCCACATATGGCTCCTGGAGTAGAGCGAACGCCATTTTTCTGCTCGCGGCCTCCAGCATAATCTCCTGCGTAGCCAACTGCTTTCGCTGGAGATTAGCCTGGGCCACGAGCAGTGGCCGTGCTCCTGCTGGGGGACCGTTTTGCTCACTTACCCTGGGGACAACCTCAGCAATACGCTACCGCCGTCCGCGCCAGGGCGTCCCACTTCCTCCTCACCGGACATTCGCCGCTAAAAGCATTATGGTCGGCTCTGTCGAGACCCGACCTGACGCAGTTGCAACACGTCGGGGGCGCCTGTGCCAAGCGTTTGGCACAGTCCCTGCCCAGGTGCGCACCCCCACAGTGGCTGCACACGTCAGTCTGGTCACTACAAAACCGCCTCCCGTGGCCATACCCGAGGCAGCGCGAACACTGGACTAGAGGGGATTGGTCCTCGACCTTCACCCGTTGGACGTCGATATGAACCGACCCCTGCTGGGTAAGTCTCTTCCACAACTCTGGAGAGACTTGTAGCACTACGTGCGATGTGAGTGCGTTCCGCGCGCCCTTCCGGAACTTAACGGACATGCGCGCGCAGTCCCCCTTCACATCCCCAATCAGGTTACGGTTTTGTGATCGGAGTGCCTTAACGATCTCTTCGTCCGTGTTGTGACTTAGGACGTTTCTCAGGATTACCAGAGGATCCTTGTTCTTTACATCCTCCACCTTGAAACGTCCTTCCCCTTTCTTAATCCTTTCCTTTACCCTGTCCAGCTCAACTTTCGAATTGCAGCCTAAAATCACCTTTCGGTCCTTAGCCTTCCTTATCCTGTCAATTTGTATCCCTTCGTCCCTTGCGTTGACGGTTTTGCGAATCCGTTCTAGGACCTGCTCGCCCGTCTCATTCTTATCCTCCGAGGCTATGACCACCGAATGCATTGCTGCCTGGTTCGGTCTCGGCCTCGGGGGTCCCGTAAGAATGCTGGCGTAGCTCTGTCTTTGGTCCCAGTCCTCTTTCTGTTTTCGGATCGCCTCCGTCAACGCCGCCATCTCTTCTCCATTCCTCCTGAGCATTTCGCTGTGCTCATCGATCTTTTTGATGAGCTCCTGCTCTCCTATTCCTCTGTTATCAACATCCTTCCGCTGTGCGTTATGTCCTTTCTCTTTAGGTGTTGTCCTTTCTGTGCATTCTTCTTTATGCTTTCTCCCTTCCTCAGCTTCCTTCACCAGCTTGAATAGCCTTTCGGTGGCATTCGTGACCTCGTTCTTAATCTCAGTTTTGAGATTGCGGCTGTTGCCAATCGACAGCTTAATCCGCATGAGGCAAGCTTTTGCCTCTGCGGTGCGATTGGCAAAGGTGGTGGGTGCCGCAGGTTGTTGAGGCCGCTCAGCCACGCTGGTGACATCCGCCGCTTACCTCACCTGGCCCGTACCCTTTCCCTCCGGTTGCGTTACCGTAGCCCTCTGCCGCGATGGCCCTGCCAGCACCGGCTCCGCAGATCTTTCAATCTGCGACTCGATGCTGCGCCTGGCCTGCGCGACTTTGGTGCCGGTCGCATCCGTTGGGCTGGTGTTGTCGGGCGTTGCGCTGCGGCGGACTGCTCGGGATTCCACCTCCTTTGCGGGAGTTCTGAACCCGAACATCTTAGGAGCTGAGGGTATCGCCGAGGGTTACTTTTAACAGGATAAGGTTAACACTTGAGGGTGTAAATAGCCCTCAAATACACACACAGATTTCCTAAGCAGTAACGAGTCGCGGTGGTTCTAATAATAATATTGTTGTCGGATCTTTCAGAGGGACGCGTCAGTTTATAAAACTTTAAGCTTGCAGGTGTATGTGGCCTGCAAGCTGAATCAATAAATTTAAAATTTAAAATTCCCCACAGGGGAAAGGTCTTAATTCTATCTTAAAAACTAACTTAACCTATGTCAAAATTTAAAACTATAAATAAATTAGTTTAAAAAGTTTGTGTTCCAAGTATCTGCGCGGGGCGACGTGTGCGGGGTCGCACCGATTAAAAGCCCTAGTAAATGGGCAAAATTTTGAATTTAATAGAAGATTTTAAACAAAATTTTTAAAAACCAAAAATTTCCAAAAAGGTAACCGGATGCAACCCGAAATTTCTGCCGGGCAGGGATTGTAGGCCTTGAAGAGACCTACAATTTAAACCCTTAAACGGGTCTCCAAGCCCAATACTAAGGAAGTTAGGACGGGAGGGGGTGAAGCAAAAAATTTGCGGGGAAGTGGGGGGGAATCTTCACCTCCGAGGGGGTGAAGGCGGGGGGGGGGGGGGGGGGGTAAAAATTTTGGGGGGGGGGGGAGTTTTGGTCGGGGTCGGGGAAGGGGAAGGAGATCGGTCGGGAAGGAGACTGGGCTTCGGAGCTGCTCGGCCTTCGGGGTCCCCGCTCGTCGACAACGTGACGTCACCGAGGGGTCAGGTGGAATCGGCTCTGGTTGTTGTAGAGAGACTTCCAGAACCGTCTATTCGAGAGTAGGTGTTGTTTACCCGAAATCCACCGACTGCAAGCCGTGCGGTGACTCACTTGTTGTTGTCAACCGAGGATGGAAACCTCCACTACGCAGCACTCGCTACAACGCACAGCGGAACACGGAGTCACACACAGTGTTACAATTCCGGCACAATACAAGCAATTACGCAGTTACGTCGCGACCTTGAAGTTTACTCTCAGTTGGTTTTCGCCCTGCAAAAAGTCGAAATACTGGCGGATTCAAAAAATTTCTACACACCAGTATACCTGATGAAATGCCCCTTCAGGTCTAACAAAAATGTTAAGGGGTCACAGATCGTTTTTGGCTCCTACAGGGTTCTGAAAAGTGACCAAAATTTTCCAACCACCAAGATGCAAACAACTGTCACAACTTACGTTTAAATTTGCTTCTGAATGGATGACCAGGTAAGGGAAGCTCTCCTCTGTCCAATGGTGTGTAGCCCTTCCGTCAAGGAAGTCTCCTTCGGCTTCTCTGCCGCGTGACCAAAACCAATTTTTGGCAATATCACCGGAACTACACACGCAAGAAATCCAAAACTTGGATCAGACACTGGTCTCCACTGAGATCTTCACTACTGCACCGGAAAAACACTACGTCGTCGATTTACTTTTGGCAGCGCACTCAACTTTCACTTTTTATAAATTTGTGAAAATCTTTAAAGTCCCGAAAAAGCGCGGTTTTTGGGTTTTAGCTCGCGATTTTTGCACACGGCAACACTTGCACTGGGGTGGTAAGCTGTGCAAACTTTCGCGAACTTTCAGGAACTTTTTCCACCACTTTCCGATTTTAACAATTTAAAACTTGCGGAGCGGGGGAAAAACGATGCGCTCGTGGCTGCGGGTGGCTTGCGACTCTGGTTAGGTTAGGTTAGGTTAGGTTAGGTTAGGTTAGGTTTTTTTTTTTTTTTTTTTTTTTTTTTTTTTTTTTTTAAAAATACTTGTCCCTCCGATACCGTTCAGAGGTTATTTCTACAAAAATTTTAATGATTAACATACATTGCCTTAAAAAGGACTAGAAATATAAAAAAGTTACATAAGTAAAAATATCGCACATAAAGTGCTTCGTCTGATGTTAATCTACCTATCTGAACGATTACAATCGTCCGACAACTACATGATACTGCTATTTTACAATAAAAATACAAGTATGTACACAAAATCATATAAACATTAAAAACATAAAGATTTACATACTTGTTAAAGATTAAAAACATTGTAAAATTTACACATGTTTAGATGTAGCATGTCTTCTTCGTCAAAACCACATTCCTTGGCAACTAGGTTTATATAATACTAGCATATGCCCGCAACTTCGTCTGCGTGTTTAAGAGAATGTAGACCTTATATCGCTAAAACTATGCCATTGTAACCTCTACGTAAACTTTTAACAAAAATCAACGTGCAACAATTCTATTTCTAATTCTGACTCTGAGTTTGGATTATCGGATCAATTGATAAACGGCCTTATTCATATACAGTTTTAAAACCTATTTTAGTTATCGAATATTTATTTTCTCGCTTAAACTAAATTGAAAAGTCGTTCGAAAGGGACAAAAGTAAAATTTTCATAGGAATAACTTCAGTAGTTTTGGTTTTCCATACAAACTTTCAACCCTTATTTTACTCATTTAGGGTTAAATTTAAGTAAACAGAGTAGGCACTTATTTTTGGTTTTAGATGAGTAACTAAAGAATCAGGTTTGATATCTGTAACTTCAACGATTTCGATTTTCCATATAACAATATTTTACCCTTTTCACCCTCTTAGGGGTTGAATTTTCAAAAATCCTTTCTTAGTGCTCCCTTCCCTCACAATAGGAACCTCTGTGTAAAATTTCTAGTTTCTAGCTTCAGTAGTTTCGGCTATGCGTTGATCCGTCGGTTCGGTTCTACAAACCTTGAACCATTATTTTCATCTCTTTATGGTTAATTATAAGAAAAGCGAGTATGCAGTTATTCTTGTTGCAAAATGAGTAACTAAACAGCCAAGTTTGAAATCTGCAACTTCAACGGTTTCGATTTTCCATACAACAGCATTTTACCATTTTCACCCCCTTAGGGGTTGAATTTCCAAAAATCCTTCCTTAGTGCTACCCTACGTCATAACAGAAAATCCTGTGTAAAATTTCAAGTTTTTAGCTACAGTAGTTTCAGCTGTGCGTTGATCCGACACTTTGTTTTTACAAAACTTCTACCCTTATTTTCACCCCTTTAGGGTTAATTATAAGAAAAGCGAGTATGCAGTTGTTCTTGTTTCTAGATGAGTAACTAAAAAGTCAAGTTTGATATCTGCAACTTCAACGGTTTCAGTTTTACATACAACAGTATTTTACCCTTTTCACCCCCTTAGGGGTCGAATTTCCAAAAATCCTTCCTTAGTGCTACCATACGTTATAATAGGAACCCTTATGTAAAATTTCACGTTTCTAGCTCCAGTAGTTTCGGCTGTGCGTTGATCGGGTAGGAAGGAAATCACCCAGTTTCTAAACATTTCAACCCTTATTTTAACCCCTTTAGTGTTAATTTTTAGACAAATTAAGTATGCAGTTAATTTTGTTATTGAATGATTTATTAAACTGCCAAGTTTGACAATTGTACCTTCAATGGTTTAGATTTTCCATACAACAGTTTTTAACCCTTTTCACCCCCTTAGGGGTAGAATTTCCCAAAATCCGTTCTTAGTGCTACCCTACGTCACAATAGGAATCCCTGTGTAAAATTTCAAGTTCCTAGCTCCAGTAGTTTCGGCTGTGCGTTGATAGGTCAGTCAATCAGGTTCCTCTTTTATATATATAGATCATATTATATTAAGTAGTTGCCCTATCTATTTATTCCTTTTCAACACTTTACACGCTATATCTTTACAGTATCTTAAAAATTTACATCTAATCTCACCGGTCTCCAGTATACTGCTTAGGTTATCTTTACATATTTTAATATCGATTTCGCTTTCTATCTTCATACGTTGATACAGATATACTGGGCATTCGGTCAACACATGCAAGACATCTTCAATGGCCGCTGGGTCACAGATGCATGAGGGGCTCTCCTTGCACTTGAAGCGATTCAAGTACTCAGAGAATCCCCCATGACCCGTAAAAACTTGCGTGAGAACCGGGTCCGTTGGCATCTTCCGGATTACGCTGTATGCTTGTCTGGCGTCAGGGAAAAACAGCTTGGTCACTGAAGCTGTTTCTCCCGCCCGATAGCGCTCGTTCCACTCGTCAATCGACGCCTGTCGGATCTGTCGCTTGACGAATGATACGGGGCATAGGTCATAGTCGGGCTTCTTTTTCAGCGTTAGGGCCGCTGCTTTTGCGAGTTCGTCTGCGCGCTCATTCCCAGCCAACCCCACGTGCGCCTTAACCCAAAAGAGGTTAATGGTTTTATCGCACTCTACGGTCTTACTCAACAAATCGTTGATGCCAAATGCAATGGGGTGGAGGGAGTTTCCGCTCGCGACGGACTCGAGCGCGGCCCTCGAATCGCAGAAGATGCTGTAGTCTTTACGACTGCCCTGTAAGGCCATTTGCACAGCTTTCCGCAGAGCGAGCAGCTCTGCCTGGTAAACGGTGCAGAACGATTCCAGTCTCATTTTGGTGGCTTTCGTCTCGGCATCGCCGTCCCATAAGGACACCGATGCTCCGACTTGGCCACCAAGTTTGCTGCCGTCGGTGAATACCTTTACGGTATTCGCAGCCTTGAGGTTCAGCTCTGCATCGTTCACCACGCATTCGAACTGCAACGCTCTACGGTGAGCCGGGTGTTTCGAAGTAGCGAAGGGCACAGGACATTCCACCTCTCGGTCACCCACCACTTGCTGAGTATGTCCCTTTTTCACTTCATAAAGAAGCGCCGCTTCTCGGACACGAATGTCTAGCGGAAGGATCCCGGCAAGCAGCAGGGCCGAGTTTAGTGAAACGGTCCTGTAGCCCTTTACCATCTTCTGTGCAAAACCCCGCTGAACCCTAGCGAGCTTTTTCTGTATTCCGATCTTATTGCTCGCTGGCGCCCAAGCACTGGCCGCATATAGTATCGTGGGTTCAACGACTGCCGTATACAGGGTTTTCACCACTTCAGGTCCCAGTCCCCACTGCACCTTTGCTGCAGTAGCCAGTCGTTTGTAGAAGCCTATGGCCTTCCTACAAACTTCCGAGACGTGCGTGTTGAATGTTAGCTTGTCATCCACAGTCAGGCCCAGTATTTTAATTTCGTGCGACAAGCCAATGTCCACTCCGCCCATGCGCAGGATTGGGGAGTCGTACTTCAGTCGTCGCGTTACGACCATAGCCTTCGTCTTCTGAGGAGCGAAATTCAGCTTATTCCGAACTCCCCAGTCCCGCACATACGCTAGCGCCTCATTGGCCTGTTTCTGTATTTTTAGTGTCTCATCTCCGTGAAACACTAACACAACGTCATCGGCAAAGGCTTGGCAGTAAAAGCCCTGCTTGTCGAGCTCCTTTAGCAGTGGGTCGAGGAGCAAGTTCCACATGATAGGACCACCAATAGACCCTTGTACACATCCCTTGGTGGTCGTTCTCGTGTGTTCTACTCCGGCGTAGCGAACTTTGACTCTACGGCTCTCGAAGTAGCTATCTACTAACCGTCTTATGTTTTTCGGACAACCTTCCTCCGCCAGTCTGACCTTAATAGCAGGCCACCAAGCACTGTCGAAGGCTCCCTCTATATCCAGTGAGATCAGTGTGACAATTTTCTTGTCACTCACTTTTCCCCTGATGTACTGGAGTAGGGTATAGAGGGAGTCTTCCGTGCCTCTTTGGGGCATAAAGCCAAACTGTCGTGTACTCATCCTAGGTAGCAGATGCCACTTCACTCTTCCCACTACCATCTTCTCCAGAATCTTTCCCAGCACCGGCAACAAGCCTATCGGTCTGTACGATTTAACGTGTGTGTAGTCCTCCTTTCCGGGTTTACGGAGGACTACGACCGTGGCCTCCTTCCAGATGGTCGGGAAGTGGCCATTTGCGAGGCATTTGTTAGCCAGTGCGAGGAACAACTCCGGATCCTTAAGGATAGCTTGTTTGCAGATGTCGGCTGTTAGACCATCTGCTCCGGGGGCTTTTTTAGGGTTGAAGCTGTTCACAGCCGCCAAGGTTTCATCCATGGTAAATGGCGGATCGTGATAATCACTATCCGCTAATCCGTCATTTATGCTATGAGCTTCTGCCCTAATCCGCTGGTGTTCTGCGTTATCGTCCTCCACCCGGTCCTCCGGGTAGAAGACTTCCGCCAAAACCTTCGCCGATTCATCTGGACTAAGGGTAACTCCGTCTTTCTTCAGGGGGAGATCTTCCTCTCTCTTCGACACTCGCCCTATCACTCTATAAATACCGTCCCAAACGGTTTCTTTAGCTTGTCGTTCGCAGAATGCTTTCCAGCTGTTAGTTTGGGCCCTTTTAGCTGCTGTCTCATACTCTTCCTTTGCTTTCAGGTACTCTCCGACGACGAAATCCCTGCGGACTGCTGCTGCCCAGCGGATCCTTCTCCTCCTGGTGACCATGGCCTTTCTCAGTGAGGCTAGCTCATCAGACCACCATGGAATAGTAGGCTTTCTATTAATTTTGAATTTAGGTATGCTCTGATTACAGGCTTCCAGAATGACTTGAGTGTAATCTTCTACTATTCCGTCTATTTCTCTTTTGTTTTTTAAATTTACAATATTGCAGGTATTAAATTTAGAATCTAATTTTAATTGGGCGAATTTATCACTAAATTCGCCCCAATTAGCTTTTTTAGTATTAAAAATCCGAGTGGTTCTACTGATTTGAATCCGGTCTAGTTTGCCAAAATTGATGTTAAATAAAATGGTGTTGTGGTCGGAGCTCACAAGGCCTTCACTGATCCGCCAATCGTTCACCTGGCCGAGAAGGTCCTCTGTGCATAATGTTATGTCCACATAGCTTGTATAGCGCTTACCACCCCTTATTGTGTCAAACGTGGGTACGTCGCCTTCATTGAGAACCTGGAGGCCCCATTCTCCTATGCATTCTGCTAGGTCCTCTCCCCTGCCGTCAGTACCCGCGCTGCCCCACCACATGCTTTTAGCGTTGAAGTCACCGCCGATGAGGACATTGGTGGGACCCAGTTCGCTAACGATCCTCCCCAGTTGTTCCAAGTATGGCCCTATGGGTTTATCCGGCTCAAAGTAGACGGAGACCACGGCGATTTCCCGGCCTCCAGCATATATGGTCACCACTGAGATGTTGGTCGTGGTGAACTTTGGACATGGCTTGACTTTGGTGTTATCGTCAAATACTACAATAGCGGCCTTAACCGTAGTATTGTCCACGCCTACATACTGGAAAACCCTCGCGCCGCCGTAGTCCCTCACCCTACCTTGAGCGCCCACATATGGCTCCTGGAGTAGAGCGAACGCCATTTTTCTGCTCGCGGCCTCCAGCATAATCTCCTGCGTAGCCAACTGCTTTCGCTGGAGATTAGCCTGGGCCACGAGCAGTGGCCGTGCTCCTGCTGGGGGACCGTTTTGCTCACTTATCCTGGGGACAACCTCAGCAATACGCTACCGCCGTCCGCGCCAGGGCGTCCCACTTCCTCCTCACCGGACATTCGCCGCTAAAAGCATTATGGTCGGCTCTGTCGAGACCCGACCTGACGCAGTTGCAACACGTGGGGGGCGCCTGTGCCAAGCGTTTGGCACAGTCCCTACCAAGGTGCGCACCCCCACAGTGACTGCACACGTCAGTCTGGTCACTACAAAACCGCCTCCCGTGGCCATAACCGAGGCAGCGCGAGCACTGCACTAGAGGGGATTGGTCCTCGACTTTCACGCGTTGGACGTCGATGTGAACCGACCCCTGCTGGGTAAGTCTCTTCCACAGCTCTGGAGAGACTTGTAGCACCACGTGCGATGTGAGTGCGTTCCGCGCGCCCTTCCGGAACTTCACGGACATGCGCGCGCAGTCCCCCTTCACATCCCCAATCAGGTTCCGGTTCTGTGATCGGAGTGCCTTTATGATCTCATCGTCTGTGTTGTGACTGAGGACGCTTCTTAGGATTACAAGAGGATCCTTATTCTTAACATCCTCCACCTTGAAGCGTCCTTCCCCTTTCTTTATCCTTTCCTTTACCCTGTCCAGCTCTACTTTCGAACTACAGCCTAAAATCACTTTCCTGTCCTTAGCCTTCCTCATCCTGTCAATTTGTATTCCTTCGTCCCTGGCGTTGACGGTTTTGCGGATCCGTTCTAGGACCTGCTCGCCCGTCTCGTTCTTGTCCTCCGAGGCTATGACCACCGAGTGCATTGCTGCCTGGTTCGGCCTCGGCCTCGGGGTTCCCGTGAGAACGCTGGCGTAGCTCTGTCGCTGGTCCCAGTCCTCTTTCTGTTTTCGGATCGCCTCCGTCAACGCCGCCATCTCTTCTCCATTCCTCCTGAGCATTTCGCTGTGCTCATCGATCTTTTTGATGAGCTCCTGCTCTCCTATTCCTTTGTTATCAACATCCTTCCGCTGTGTGTTATGTGCTTTCTATTTAGGTGTTGTCCTTTCTGTACATTCTTCTTTATGCTTTCTCCCTTCCTCAGCTTCCTTCACCAGCTTGAATAACCTTTCAGTGGCATTCGTGACCTCGTTCTTAATCTCAGTCTTGAGATTGCGGCTGTTGCCAATCGACAACTTGATCCGCATGAGACACGCTTTTGCCTCTGCGGTGCGATTGGCAAAGGTGGTGGGTGCCGCAACTTGCTGAGGTCGCTCAGCCACGCTGGTGATGTCCGCCGCTTTCTTCGCCTGGCCCGTTCCCTTGCCCTCCGGTTGCGTCAACGTAGTCCTCTGCCGCGAAGGCCCTGCCAGCACCGGCTCCGCAGATTTCTCAATCTGCGACTCGATGCTGCGCCTGGCCCGCGCGACTTTGGTACCGTTCGCTTCCGTTGGGCTGGTATTGTCGGGCGTAGCGCTTCGGCGGACTGCTCGGGGTTCCATCTCCTTTGCGGGAGTTCTGAACCCGAACATCTTGGGAGCTGAGGGTATCGCCTAGGATTACTTTTCGACAGGACGAGTCAACAATTGAGGGTGTAAATAGCCCTCAAATGTATACACACAGATTTCCAAAGCAGTAAACGAGTCACGGTGATTCTAATATTTATTTTGCTGTCGGATCTACCAGAGGGACGCGTCAGTTTATAAAACTTTAAGCTTGCAGGTGTATGTGGCCTGCAAGCTGAATCAAAAAAATTTAAAATTTTAAAATTCCCCACAGGGGAAAGGTCTTAATACTACCTTAAAACTACTTAACCTAGGTCACAATTTAAAATTTTAAAATAAATTAATTAAAATGTTGTGTTCCTAGTATCTGTGCGGGGCGACGTGTGCGGGGTCGCACCGGTTAAAAACCCTACTAAATGGGTAAAATTTTGAATTTAATATAATTTTAAAACAAAGTTTTTTTTTTTTTTTTTTTTTTTTTTAAACCAAAAATTTCCAAAAAGGTAACCGGATACAACTCGAAACTTCTGCCGGGCAGGGATTGTAGGCCTTGAAGAGACCTACAATTTAAACCCTAAAACGGGTCTCCAAGCCCAATACTGAGGAAGATAGGACGGGAGGGGGTGAAGCAAAAAATTTGCGGGGAAGTGGGGGGGAATCTTCACCTCCGAGGGGAAGAAGGCGGGGGGGGTGGGGGGGGGGTAAAAATTTTGGGGGGGGGGGGGGTTTTGGTCGGGGTCGGGGAAGGGGAAGGAGATCGGTCGGGAAGGAGACTGGGCTTCGGAGCTGCTCGGCCTTCGGGGTCCTCGCTCGTCGACAATGTGACGTCACCGAGGGGTCAGGTGGAGTCGGCTCTGGTAGTTGTAGAGAGACTTCCAGAACTGTCTATTCGAGAGTAGGTGTTGTTTACTCGAATCCACCGACTGCAAGCCGTGCGGTGACTCACTTGTTATTGTCAACCAAGCATGGAAACCTCCACTACGCAGCACTCGCTACTACGCACAGTGGAACACGGAGTCACACACAGTGTTACAATTCCGGCACAGTACAAACAATTACGCAGTTGCGACGTGGCCTTGAGATTTACTCCTGGTTGGTTTTCGCCCTGCAAAAAGCCGAAATACTGGTGGATTCAGAAAATTTTTACTCACCAGTATACCTGATGAACAGCCCCTTCAGGTCTAACAAAAATGTTAAGGGGTCACAGATCGTTTTCGACTCCTACAAGGTTCTGAAAAGTGACCAAAATTTTCCAACCACCAAGATGTAAATAGCTGTCACAACTCACGTTTAAAATTGCTTCTGAGTGGATGGCCAGGTAAGGGAAGTTCTCCTCCGTCTGATGGTGTGTAGCCCTTCCGTCAAGGAAGTCTCCTTCGGCGTCTCTGCCGCGTGACGAAAACCAACTTTTGGCTATATCACTGGAACTACACACGGTAAAAATCCAAAACTTGGATCAGACACTGGTCTCCACTGAGATCTTCACTACTGCACCGGAAAAACACTACGTCGTCGATCTACTTTTGGCAGCGCACTCAACTTTCACTTTTTATAATTTAGTGAAAACACTAAAAGTCCCGGAAAAGCGCGGTTTTCGGCTTTAAGCTCGCGATTTTTACACACGGCAACACTTGCACTGGGGTGGTAAGCTGTGCAAACTTTCGCAAACTTTCGGGAACTTTTTCCACCACTTTCCGATTTTAATGATTTAAAACTTGCGGAGCGGGGGAAAAACGATGCGCTCGTGGCTGCGGGTGGCTTGTGACTCTCGGTTAGGTTAGGTTAGGTTAGGTTAGGTTGGGGTGCTATGTCGGGAACCTCCACGTGGTGCATCCTGGGCAACGTGGGTCATCGAAGTTGCGATTTTGCAACTTCAATGGCCGACGGCAAATATCCGACGGGGAGGACAGGGGGTTTGGCGGTCGCTGTCTTTTGTGGCGGCCGCCTCCATCTGTCGTTATTTTAGGTGGGGCCCATCTCTGGGCCACCCTCCGGTTCTGTCCCGGAGGTCTCGGCGGGCTCGGTGTGCGCTTACCCCGCCGCCGGGCGGGCTGTGGGAGTGTCCCTCTCACGGTCACCGTCGCATATCGTAATCCGGTTGTGAAGTTTGTGGTCATGTCTCGCATTCCCACCGGACCGAGGGTCCTGGCTTAAACGCCCGGACCGCGAGGGAGGATGCCTCTATAAAAAGTACCCCGAATCCCAAGCGGCGGCGCACCGCGAGGGGATGCATGGCTGATGGGAAGTTCAGTCTCTAGTGCGACCCCCGTCAGAGTACCAGCCGACCCTCTGACGGGTTACGCTAGGCTTACCCAGGTACAGGGGGCACTGCCTGGGTGGACCTTCTTTTCCCCCATACTCGTGGGATTCAAAATGGATAACCTTTTTAAACCAACAAATAAAAATGAAGTAGTGGGTGAAAAAGTACCTAGGGTACTAATAGAGAGAATGGGCGTGCCGTCGGATTCCGACAGTGCGACCAGTGTTATGAGTGTGGCGAGTGGTAGTAGCGCAAACTCCAAACGTTTACGCAAACGCCCGAGGGAGGTCGCAGACTCAGGATCGGACTCGGCCCTGAGCGACACGGCGGTGCCGGCCCCCAAGGTCGGTGCCAAAAAAGGCGGAAGAGGTAGGCCCGCTACCACCGGCAAATATGTCGGTATCGGCCTATCCAGGCGCGAGGCTGCGGCTGCCATGAAGGCCGCAGCGGCCGCCGCAAAACTAGAGGAGGACGAGCGGCAGATTGCGGCTCTGACGAAAAGGGTGACGGAAGGGAGAGTCACCCGCCTGTCGGAGTCGTCGTCTGCCGTCTCAGACGTGGAGGTCGAGGCAGAGGAGTTACCTGCCTCCGACCTAAATCAGAGAGTGGCCGACGCGGTTGCAGCCATCAAAAGGGTGAGCAAGGTCTCGAAGGGCCTTAGCGGCTGCAGCCAGAAGGCACTCAAAGAGGCCACGACCTCTATTCTGGAGATTGCTCAGGTGCTTCTGACCCGCACCACTACCGAAGAGACGGCGCTGCTGCGGGCCCAGAACGCAAAGCTCGCAGCACAAATGGCGGAGCTCCGCAAGGAGCACGAGGAGCTAAAGGCGGAGATGGCCAACTTCCGCCGCGAGCACCTCAGGCGGGAGGTGGGCCTTCCGCACGCAACGCCGCAAGCGCAACCGCAGCTGCCGGCACAGGAGACGGAGGTGACTCGCCTGATCCGGCAGGAGATGGCGAGCTTCAACGCGCGCTTCTCGGTGCTTGAGGGGAGGATCCTACGTCCCCCTCTAGCTGCAGACCAACGCAGCACACCGGCGCCGACATATGCGGCCCAAACTGCAGCGTCCCGTGCCGCCCAACCGGCACAAGCAGCTGCCGCTACACAGAAGAAGACTGTGCCAACTGCCGCCCCGCAAAAGGAAACTGCGGGGCAAAACTCAAATAGGCAGTTGAAAAGGGAGGCCAAACGGGCCAAAAAGGCAGGTGCTACGGCTGCTCCGCCAGCACAAACTGCTAAAAAGCCAGCAACGCAAGAAACCGCCACTAGACCTGAGGCGGAGTGGACGGTCGTGGGCGCCGCCAAACATTCAAAAAAGGCGCGCCAGCGGGATAAGAAGCAGGCCCAGAAAGACCAAGCGGCGGCCAAGCGCCAGACCGCAAGACTCAGTATCCCCCGCTCTACAGCAGTGGTTCTTACCCTGCAGCCGGGGGCGGAGGACCGGGGCCTTACATATGCCAAGATCCTGGCAAAGGCAAAAGCCGAGATCTCTCTTGGTGATCTCGGCATAACGGGCATCAAGTGTAAGACCACTGCTACCGGCGGTCGCCTGTTAGAGGTGTCGGGATCAACTAGCGGTCCCAAGGCAGACGCCCTTGCCGAAAAGCTCAGGGCGTCATTAGGCCAGGAGGATGTAAGAGTGTCCAGGCCAACCAAGTGCGCAGATCTGCGCATTTCGGGCCTGGACGACTCCGTCACGGAGGAAGAGGTCGCCGCTGCCATCTCCAATGCCGGAGGATGCCCGCCTGATCAGGTCAAGGCGGGCACGATACGCCGGGCTGTCTCCGGCCTCGGGACAGTTTTTGTCAGCTGTCCCGTAGCGGCGGCCAAAAAAGTCAAGGACAAACGGCTGCTGGTTGGTTGGGTCTCGGCGCAGGTCACGCTCCTGGCGCCCAAGCCCTATCGGTGTTACCGCTGTTTAGAAGAAGGACATGCGGGGGCACGGTGCACCGCTGGGGTAGACCGCAGCCAATTGTGCTTCCGCTGCGGTCAGCCCGGTCACAAGGCTGGCACGTGCACTGCCACGCCGCACTGCGTCATCTGTGCGGCATCTGGCAAGCCAGCCGACCACAGGACCGGGTCGAAGGCCTGCGCCAGGACCAAGAAGAAAAATGGCAGGAGACAGCCGGCTCATCCACCGGCTAGTATCAAGGATACGACAAGAATGGCAACCAGTTCCTCGCAGCCGGTTCACCCGCCGGTTGCGGCAGAACATCCGCCGAGGGCTGGGGAGGAGACAACGGCCATGGAAATTCAATAATGGCCCTACGTCGTCTCCTCCAAGCCAACATAAACCACTGCGCCAGGGCTCAGGATCTCTTGCTCCAGAGCATGGCGCAGTGGTCGATAGATGTGGCAGTTGTCGCCGAGCCGTACTTCGTGCCACCCAGGGATGACTGGGTGTGCGACTCGAACCGCTCGGTGGCACTGCTAATGAGGTCTGCCGCCGACACCCTTCCCTTCGAGGCCGTCACCCGAGGGCGGGGCTATGTCGCGGCAGTTTGGGGAAACATTATGGTCGCGGGGGTGTATTTCGCCCCCAGCCTATCTCTCGCCGACATGGAGGACATTATTTTGGAGTTGGGCACGGTCGTCAGTCGTAGCCGTCCTCGTCCCGTGATCGTCCTGGGGGACTTCAACGCCAAATCTACGGCTTGGGGTTCCCCGGCTACGGACGCGCGGGGCGAGTTAGTGGAGGAGTGGGCGGTCGAGCAGGGCCTGCTTCTCCTGAACCGGGGTTCCGTGCAGACGTGCGTGCGGATGCGGGGCGGGTCGATAGTGGACCTGTCTTTCGCTAGCCCCGCTCTCGCGCGCACCGTCCAGGACTGGCACGTCCTGGAGGGGGTGGAGACGCTGTCTGATCATCGATATATTCGATTTAGCGTCTCCGCCCAGACCTCGGTTGGGCCGGTCCAAGCGGCCCCGGTGGGCGTTGGAGACGGCCCGCGTTGGGCACTGAAGCGGCTGGACAGGGAGGCTCTCCTGGATGCCTCCATCGTCAAGGCCTGGCTGGACTCTCCAGACAGGCCATCTAACATCGACGAGGAGGTGGAGTGGTTCCGGGAGAGCATGTCGCACATCTGCGACGCTGGCATGCCCCGAGTCCGGCCGTTACCATCTAGGCGCCAAGTGTACTGGTGGTCGCAGTCGATCGCGCAGCTGCGCATCGCTTGTGTGCAGGTGCGACGCCGGTACGCTAGGTGCCGAAGAAGACGCCGCCGCCCCTTTACAGCGGCGGCCGAACAGGAAGAGGCGGAACTGTACAACCGCTACAGAGAAGCGAAGAGCGCCCTCCAGCTGGCCATCGTCCGGGCAAAGGCCCAGGCCAACGAGGAGCTGCTGGAGACTCTGGACCAAGAGCCGTGGGGACGCCCCTACCTTATGGTGCGGGGCAAGTTGCGCCAACGGGCTCCCCCACTGTCCCGGAGTCTTCAGCCGCAGCTGCTGGAGGAGGTGGTGTGTGCGTTGTTTCCGATGAGACCGGAGCACACACCACCGGCTATGGTTCCGCCTCGCAATGTGCCCGACGCGGAAGACGACATTGACGACGACGTGCCCGAAGTGACCCGGGTAGATTTGAGAGTGGCGGTGGCTCGCATCAGGAACACCGCCCCAGGGCCCGACGGCATTCCAGGCCGTGCATGGGTCCTGGCCATGGAGGCTCTCTGGCCCCGACTAGCGGGGCTCTTGAGCGCATGTTTGGAGCGGGGCCAGTTTCCAAGCCGGTGGAAGACCGGAAAGCTGGTCCTGCTCAAGAAGGAGGGGCGCCCCGCAGACTCACCATCTGCGTACAGGCCCATCGTGTTGCTGGACGAGGTGTGCAAGATTTTCGAGCGAATCATCGCTAGCCGCCTCGTCCAGCACATGACCAGGGTGGGCCCGGATTTGGCGGACAACCAATTTGGTTTCCGCCAGGGGCGCTCCACGGTGGATGCCATCATGCGCGTGAGGGTCCTCGCGGAGGAGGCAGTCGCCCGGGGTGAGGTGGTCTTGGCGGTGTCGCTCGACATCGCCAACGCTTTCAACACCTTGCCCTGGAGTGTCATTCGGGAGGCACTCCGGTACCACGGGGTGCCGCGCTACCTCCAACGCATTGTCGGGGCCTATTTGTCGGAAAGATCGGTGGTGTACCCGGGTCGAGAGGAGTGGTGTCGGCGAGAGACGTCGTGCGGCGTTCCGCAGGGGTCGGTGTTGGGGCCGCTCCTGTGGAACGTGGGGTACGACTGGGCTCTGCGCGGTGCGCTTATCCACGGCGTCGGCGTCATTTGTTACGCCGACGATACGCTAGTGACAGCGCGTGGAAAGTCGTACCGGCAGGCGGCCATACGCGCGACTGCTGGTGTCGCGCACGTCGTGGGTAGGATCCGGCGGCTGGGCTTAGAGGTGGCATTGCACAAGTCTGAGGCCCTTTGTTTTCACGGGCCGAGGACGAAGCCGCCTCCGGGGTCCAGCATCATTGTGGGAGGGGTCTCCATCGCTGTCGAGTCGACGATGAAGTACCTTGGACTCGTCCTCGACAGTCGGTGGAACTTCGGGCCGCACTTTACACGGCTCGCCCCCCGGTTGATGGGCGCCGCTTCTGCGCTCTCGCGCTTGCTGCCCAACCTGGGGGGGCCCAACTCCTCCTGCCGGAGGCTCTACATGGGGGTCGTACGGTCGATGGCGCTATACGCCGCGCCAGTGTGGGCGGACTCCCTGACGGCCCGTAACGTCGCCGCGCTGCGAAGGCCGCAACGCGCGATGGCCGTCAGGGTCATAAGGGGATACCGTACGATCTCCTTTGAGGCAGCGAGCCTCCTAGCCGGATCCTCGCCCTGGGACCTCGACGCAAAGCTCCTCACGTCGCTCTATTGGTGGCGTGTGGAGGCGGTCGAGAGGGGCGAGCGCCTGGTGCCTCGAGAGGTAGAGGCACGCAGGGCACAGCTCCGCCAGATCCTAGTGGCGGAGTGGAAGACGCGCTTAGCGCTACCCACGGCGGGGCACGCCGCTGTAGCGGCGGTAAGGCCCGTTCTAGAGGAGTGGCTCAACAGGAGCCACGGCGCCCTAAGCTTCCGGCTGACGCAGGTGCTTACCGGACATGGGTGTTTCGGGAAGTACCTGTGTCGACTAGGCCGAGAGCCGACGTCCCAGTGCCACCATTGTGGTGATCGCCGCGACGATACGGCGTTGCATACGTTGGCGGAGTGCCCAGCTTGGGCCGAGCAGCGCCGTGACTTGGTCGCGGCCGTTGGTGCTGCGGGAAATCTCTCGCTCCCGGCTGTGGTGTCAACCATGGTCGGGAGCAAGTCAGGATGGACAGCTGTCGCCACCTTCTGCGAGGCCGTTATGCTCGCCAAGGAGGTGGCGGAAAGGGAGAGAGAGGCTGCCTCCTCTCTCCCCTCCCGCAGCAGACGCACTGGGCGTCGTAGGGTGGCCGACTTCCGGCCACCGTAGGGCGCGGCCTGCGGACGACAGACTCGGGGCGTTTTGTCGTCCGACCAGCAGCAGGCCTTGAGGCGGCGGCGTCGTGTTCCGCGCGCGCCTCGTAGTGGAGTCCTGCGGCCGGGGTGACGGCCGCAGTGGGTGACGGGGCCCGCCTGACTATGGCGGGCCAATACCCGTCGGGGGGTTGCGAGGAATGCTTCGGCGATACCCGACCCTCCGAC
Source organism: Deilephila porcellus (assembly GCA_905220455.2). Lineage (NCBI taxonomy): Eukaryota > Metazoa > Arthropoda > Insecta > Lepidoptera > Sphingidae > Deilephila > Deilephila porcellus. The sequence goes on along the minus strand of LR999996.1, from coordinate 63,035 downwards.
ACACGGGTACATGAGGAACACGGGTTGGTTTTTAGTCAGTAAGAGTCTGACAGTCCCCTCCGCGCCTCCCCCGGGCGGAGGATGTCCATGAGGATTTTCCAACCCGATATCAAAAAAAAAAAAAAAAAAAAAAAAAAAAAAAAAAAAGGTTAGGTTAGGTTAGGTTAGGTTAGGTTAGGTTAGGTTAGGTTAGGTTAGGTTGGGGTGCTATGGGGTGCTATGTCGGGAAGGGGTGCTATGTCGGGAACCTCCACGTGGTGCACCCTGGGCAACGTGGGTCATCGAAGTTGCGATTTTGCAACTTCAATGGCCGACGGCAAATATCCGACGGGGAGGGCAGGGGGTTTGGCGGTCGTTGTCTTTTGTGGCGGCCGCCTCCATCTGTCGTTCATTTTAGGTGGGGCCCATCTCTGGGCCACCCTCCGGTTCTGTCCCGGAGGTTTCGGCGGGCTCGGTGTGCGCTCACCCCGCCGCCGGGCGGGCTGTGGGAGTGTCCCTCCCACAGTCGCCGTCGCATATCGTAATCCGGTTGTGAAGTTTGTGGTCATGTCTCGCATTCTCACCGGACCGAGGGTCCTGGCTTAAACGCCCGGACCGCGAGGGAGGATGCCTCTATAAAAAGTACCCCGAATCCCAAGCGGCGGCGCACCGCGAGGGGATGCATGGCTGATGGGAAGTTCAGTCTCTAGTGCGACCCCCGTCAGAGTACCGGCCGACCCTCTGACGGGTTACGCTAGGCTTACCCAGGTACAGGGGGCACTGCCTGGGTGGACCTTCTTTTCCCCCATACTCGTGGGTCTAAAAATGGATAACTTTTTAAAACCAAAAACTGATGATGACGTAGTGGGCGAAAAAGTGCCTTTGGTACTTGTTGAGCGATTGGGCGTGCTGTCGGATTCCGACAGTGCGACCAGTGTTATGAGTGTGGCGAGCGGTAGCAGCGTGAACTCAAAACGTTTACGCAAACGCCCGAGGGAGATCGCAGAGTCAGGGTCGGACTCGGCCTTGAGCGATACAGCGGTGCCGGCCCCCAAGGTCGGTGCCAAAAAAGCAGGGAGAGGAAGGCCCGCTACCACCGGCAAATATGCCGGTATCGGCCTATCCAGGCGCGAGGCCGCGGCTGCAATGAAGGCCACAGTGGCTGCCGCAAAACTAGAGGAGGACGAGCGGCAGATTGCGGCTCTGACGAAAAGGGTGACGGAAGGGAGAGTCACCCGCCTGTCGGAGCCGTCGTCTGCCGTCTCTGATATGGAGGTCGAGGCAGAGGAGCTACCTGCCTCCAACCTAAACCAAAGAGTGGCTGATGCGGTGGCAGCAATAAAAAGGGTCAGCAAGGTTTCGAAGGGCCTTAGCGGCTGCAGCCAAAAGGCACTCAAAGAGGCAACGACCTCCATCCTGGAGAGTGCGCAGGTGCTCCTGACCCGCACCACAACTGAAGAGACGGCGCTGCTGCGGGCCCAGAACGCAAGGCTCGCAGCGCAAATGGCGGAGCTCCGCAAGGAGCATGAGGAGCTAAAGGCGGAGATGGCCAATTTCCGCCGCGAGCACCTCAGGCGGGAGGTGGGCCTTCCGCAGACAACGCCGCAACCGCAATTGCAGCTGCCGTCGCAGGAGACGGAGTTGACTCGCCTGATCCGTCAGGAGATGGCGAGCTTCAACGCGCGCTTTTCGGTGCTTGAGGGGAGGATCCTTCGTCCCCCTCTAGCTGCAGACCAACGCAGCACACCGGCGCCGACGTATGCGGCCCAAACCGCAACGCCCCGTGCCGCCCAACCGGCACAAGTGGCTGCTGCCACAAAAACTAGGACTGTGCCAACTGCCGCCTCGCAAACTGCGGGGCCTATATCAAATAGGCAGTCAAAACAGAAGGCAAAACTGGCAAAAAAGGCAGATGCCACGGCCGCTGCGCCCGCACAAACTGGTAGGCCAGTAACGCGCGAACCCGCCACTAGACCTGAGGCGGAGTGGACGGTGGCGGGCGCCGCTAAAACCTCGAAAAAGGCGCGCCAGCGGGCCAAGAAGCAGGCCCAGAGGGAACAAGCGGCGGCCAAGCGCCAGACCGCGAGGCTCACTACCCCTCGCTCTACAGCAGTGGTCCTCACCATGCAGCCAGAGGCGGAGGAGCGAGGCCTCACATATGCAAGGATTCTGGCAAAAGCGAAAGCCGAGATCTCTCTCAGCGATCTCGGCATAACGGGCATCCGGTGTAAGACCACTGCTACCGGCGGTCGCCTGTTAGAAATATCGGGAACAACCAGTGGTCCCAAAGCAGACGCCCTCGCCGATAAACTAAGGGCGTCTCTAGGCCCGGATGATGTCAAAGTGTCCAGGCCGACCAAGTGCGCAGATCTGCGCATTTCGGGCCTGGACGACTCCGTCACTCAGGAGGAGGTCGCCGCTGCCATCTCCAAGGCCGGAGGATGCCCGCCGGATCAAGTCAAGGCGGGCACTATACGCCGGGCTGTCTCCGGTCTCGGGACAATTTTCGTCAGCTGTCCCGTGGCGGCGGCCAAGAAGATCGCAGACAAGCGGCTTCTGGTGGGTTGGGTCTCGGCGCAGGTCACGCTCCTGGCGCCCAAGCCCTATCGGTGCTACCGCTGTCTGGAAGAAGGACATGCGGGGGCACGGTGCACCGCTGGGGTAGACCGCAGCCAACTCTGCTTCCGCTGCGGTCAGCCCGGTCACAAGGCTGGCACTTGCACTGCCACGCCGCACTGCGTCATCTGTGCGGCATCTGGCAAGCCAGCCGACCATAGGACCGGGTCAAAGGCCTGCGCCAGGCCCAAGAAAAATAATGCCAGGAGACAGCCGGGTCATCCACCGGCTGATGCGTCGAAAAAGGCAACCAGCTCCTCGCAGCCGGTTCACCCGCCGGTTGCGGCAGAACATCCGCCGAGGGCTGGGGAGGAGACAACGGCCATGGACACACAATAATGGCCCTACGTCGTCTCCTCCAAGCCAACATAAACCACTGCGCCAGGGCTCAGGATCTCTTGCTCCAGAGCATGGCGCAGTGGTCGATCGATGTGGCAGTTGTCGCCGAGCCGTATTTCGTGCCACCCAGGGATGACTGGGTGTGTGACACGAACCGCTCGGTGGCACTGCTTATGAGGTCTGCCGCCGACACCCTTCCCTTCGAGGCCGTCACCCGAGGGCGGGGCTATGTCGCGGCAGTTTGGGGGAATATTATGGTCGCGGGGGTGTATTTCGCCCCCAGCCTTTCTCTCGCCGACATGGAGGATATCATTTTGGAGTTGGGCACGGTCGTCAGTCGTAGCCGTCCTCGTCCCGTGATCGTCCTAGGGGACTTCAACGCCAAATCTACGGCTTGGGGTTCCCCGGCTACGGACGCGCGGGGCGAGTTAGTGGAGGAGTGGGCGGTCGAGCAGGGCCTGCTTCTCCTGAACCGGGGTTCCGTGCAGACGTGCGTGCGGATGCGGGGCGGGTCGATAGTGGACCTGTCTTTCGCTAGCCCCGCTCTCGCGCGCACCGTCCAGGACTGGCACGTCCTGGAGGGGGTGGAGACGCTGTCTGATCATCGATATATTCGATTTAGCGTCTCCGCCCAGACCTCGGTTGGGCCGGTCCAAGCGGCCCCGGTGGGCGTTGGAGACGGCCCGCGTTGGGCACTGAAGCGGCTGGACAGGGAGGCTCTCCTGGATGCCTCAATCGTCAAGGCCTGGCTGGACTCTCCAGACAGGCCTACCAACATCGACGAGGAGGCGGAGTGGTTCCGGGAGAGCATGTCGCACATCTGCGACGCTGGCATGCCCCGAGTCCGGCCGTTACCATCCAGGCGCCAAGTGTACTGGTGGTCGCAGTCGATTGCGCAGCTGCGCATCGCTTGTGTGCAGGTGCGACGCCGGTACGCTAGGTGCCGAAGAAGGCGCCGCCGCCCCTTTACAGCGGCGGCCGAACAGGAAGAGGCGGAACTGTACAATCGCTACAGAGAAGCGAAGAGCGCCCTCCAGCTGGCCATTGTCCGGGCAAAGGCCCAGGCCAACGAGGAGCTGCTGGAGACTCTGGACCGAGAGCCGTGGGGGCGCCCCTACCTTATGGTGCGGGGCAAGTTGCGCCAACGGGCTCCCCCACTGTCCCGGAGTCTCCAGCCACAGCTGCTGGAGGAGGTGGTGTGTGCGTTGTTTCCGACGAGACCGGAGCACACACCACCGGCTATGGTTCCGCCTCGCAATGTGCCCGACGCGGAAGATGACATTGACGACGACGTGCCCGAAGTGACCCGGGTAGATTTGAGAGTGGCGGTGGCCCGCATCAGGAACACCGCCCCAGGGCCCGACGGCATTCCAGGCCGTGCATGGGTCCTGGCCATGGAGGCTCTCTGGCCCCGACTAGCGGGGCTCTTGAGCGCATGTTTGGAGCGGGGCCAGTTTCCAAGCCGGTGGAAGACCGGAAAGCTGGTCCTGCTCAAGAAGGAGGGGCGCCCCGCAGACTCACCATCTGCTTACAGGCCCATCGTGTTGCTGGACGAGGTGTGTAAGATCTTCGAGCGGATTATCGCTAGTCGCCTCGTCCAGCACATGACCAGGGTGGGGCCGGATTTGGCGGACAACCAATTTGGTTTCCGCCAAGGGCGCTCCACGGTGGACGCAATCATGCGCGTGAGGGTCCTCGCGGAGGAGGCAGTCGCCCGGGGCGAGGTGGTCTTGGCGGTGTCGCTCGACATCGCCAACGCCTTCAACACCTTGCCCTGGAGTATCATCAGGGAGGCACTCCGGTACCACGGGGTGCCGCGCTACCTCCATTGTCGGGGCCTACTTGTCGGAAAGATCGGTGGTGTACCCGGGTCGAGAAGAGTGGTGTCGGCGAGAGACGTCGTGCGGCGTTCCGCAGGGATCGGTGTTGGGGCCGCTCCTGTGGAACGTGGGGTACGACTGGGCTCTGCGCGGTGCGCTTATCCACGGCGTCGGCGTCATTTGTTACGCCGACGATACGCTTGTCACAGCGCGTGGAAAGTCGTACCGGCAGGCGGCCATACGCGCGACTGCTGGTGTCGCGCACGTCGTGGGTAGGATTCGGCGGCTGGGCTTAGAGGTGGCATTGCACAAGTCGGAGGCCCTCTGTTTTCATGGGCCGAGGACGAAGCCGCCTCCGGGGTCCAGCATCATTGTGGGAGGGGTCTCCATCGCTGTCGAGTCGACGATGAAGTACCTTGGACTCGTCCTCGACAGTCGGTGGAACTTCGGGCCGCACTTTACACGGCTCGCCCCCCGGTTGATGGGCGCCGCTTCTGCGCTCTCGCGCTTGCTGCCCAACCTGGGGGGGCCCAACTCCTCCTGCCGGAGGCTCTACATGGGGGTCGTACGGTCGATGGCGTTATACGCCGCGCCAGTGTGGGCGGATTCCCTGACGGCCCGAAACGTCGCCGCGCTGCGAAGGCCGCAACGCGCGATGGCCGTCAGGGTCATAAGGGGATACCGTACGATCTCCTTTGAGGCAGCGAGCCTCCTAGCCGGATCCTCGCCCTGGGACCTCGACGCAAAGCTCCTCACGTCGCTCTATTGGTGGCGTGCGGAGGCGGTCGAGAGGGGCGAGCGCCTGGTGCCTCGACAGATAGAGGCACGCAGGGTAGAACTCCGCCAGGTCCTAGTGGCGGAGTGGCAGACGCGCCTAGCGCTACCCACGGCGGGGCACGCCGCTGTAGCGGCGGTAAGGCCCGTTCTTGAGGAGTGGCTCAATAGGAGCCACGGCGCCCTAAGCTTCCGGCTGACGCAGGTGCTTACCGGACATGGGTGTTTCGGGAAGTACCTGTGTCGACTAGGCCGGGAGCCGACGTCCCAGTGCCACCATTGTGGTGATTGCCGCGACGATACGGCGTTGCATACGTTGGCGGAGTGCCCAGCTTGGGCTGAGCAGCGCCGTGACTTGGTCGCGGCCGTAGGTGCTGCGGGAAACCTCTCGCTCCCGGCTGTTGTGGCTACAATGGTCGGGAGCAAGTCAGGATGGAGAGCTGTCGCCACCTTCTGCGAGTTCGTCATGCTCGCAAAGGAGGTGGCGGAAAGGGAGAGAGAGGCTGCCTCCTCTCTCCCCTCCCGCAGCAGACGCACTGGGCGTCGTAGGGTGGCAGATTTTCGGCCACCGTAGGGCGCGGCCTGCGGACGACAGACTCGGGGCGTCTTGTCGTCCGACCAGCAGCAGGCCTTGAGGCGGCGGCGTCGTGTTCCGCGCGCGCCTCGTAGTGGAGTCCTGCGGCCGGGGTGACGGCCGCAGTGGGTGACGGGGCCCGCCCGACTATGGCGGGCCAATACCCGTCGGGGGGTTGCGACGAATGCTTCGGCGATACCCGACCCTCCGACACACGGGTACATGAGGAACACGGGTTGGTTTTTAGTCAGTAAGAGTCTGACAGTCCCCTCCGCGCCTCCCCCGGGCGGAGGATGTCCATGAGGATTTTCCAACCCGATACCAAAAAAAAAAAAAAAAAAAAGGTTGGGGTGCTATGGGGTGCTATGTCGGGAACCTCCACGTGGTGCACCCTGGGCAACGTGGGTCATCGTAGTTGCGATTTTGCAACTACAATGGCCGACGGCAAATATCCGACGGGGAGGGCAGGGGGTTTGGCGGTCGCTGTCTTTTGTGGCGGCCGCCTCCATCTGTCGTTTATTCTAGGTGGGGCCCATCTCTGGGCCACCCTCCGGTTCTGTCCCGGAGGTCTCGGCGGGCTCGGTGTGCGCTTACCCCGCCGCCGGGCGGGCTGTGGGAGTGTCCCTCTCACGGTCACCGTCGCATATCGTAATCCGGTTGTGAAGTTTGTGGTCATGTCTCGCATTCCCACCGGACCGAGGGTCCCGGCTTAAACGCCCGGACCGCGAGGGAGGATGCCTCTATAAAAAGTACCCCGAATCCCAAGCGGCGGCGCACCGCGAGGGGATGCATGGCTGATGGGAAGTTCAGTCTCTAGTGCGACCCCCGTCAGAGTACCGGCCGACCCTCTGACGGGTTACGCTAGGCTTACCCAGGTACAGGGGGCACTGCCTGGGTGGACCTTCTTTTCCCCCATACTCGTGGGTCTAACAATGGAACTTTTAAATACACCAAAAACCAATGATGATGGAGTGGGAGCAAAAGTACCTCTGGTACTCGTGGAGCGGATGGGCGTACTGTCGGATTCCGACAGTGCGTCCAGCATAATGAGTGTGGCGAGCGCGGTGAGCGTGAACACTAAGCGCTTACGCAAACGCCCAAGAGAAGGTGCAGACTCAGGGTCGGACTCGGCCCTGAGTGACACAGCGGTGCCGGCCCCCAAGGTTGGAGCTAAAAAAGGAGGGCGAGGTAGGCCCGCTACTACCGGCAAATATGCCGGTATCGGCCTATCCAGGCGCGAGGCTGCGGCTGCTATGAAGGCCGCAGCGGCAGCCGAAAAGCTGGAAGAGGACGAGCGGCAGATTGCGGCTCTGACTAAAAGGGTGACGGAAGGGAGGGTCACCCGCCTGTCGGAGTCGTCGTCTGCCGTCTCAGACATGGAGGTCGAGGCAGAGGACTTACCTGCCTCCGATCTAAATCAGAGAGTGGCCGACGCGGTTGCAGCCATCAAAAGGGTGAGCAAGGTCTCTAAGGGCCTTAGCGGCTGCAGCCAGAAGGCGCTGAAAGAGGCCACGACCTCCATTCTAGAAAGTGCTCAGGTGCTTTTGGGCCGCACCACCACAGAAGAGACGGCGCTGCTGCGGGCCCAGAATGCAAAGCTCGCAGCGCAAATGGCGGAGCTCCGCAAGGAGCACGAAGAGCTCAAGGCGGAGATGGCCAACTTCCGTCGCGAGCACCTCAGGCGGGAGGTAGGCCTACCGGAGACAACGCCGCAACCGCAACTGCAGCTGCCGTCGCAGGAGACGGAGGTGACTCGCCTGATCCGTCAGGAGATGGCGAGTTTCAACGCGCGGTTCTCGGTGCTTGAGGGGAGGATCCTGCGTCCCCCTCTAGCTGCAGACCAACGCAGCACACAGGCGCCGACGTATGCGGCCCAAACTGCAGCGCCCCGTGCTGCCCAACCGGCACAAGCGGCTGCTGCCACAAAAAAGAGGAGTATCCCAACTGCCGCCCCGCAAAAGGAAACTGCGGGGCCAAAATCAAATAGGCAGACAAAAAAGGAGACGAAACTGGCCAAAAAGGCAGGCAGTGCAGGCAGTGCCACGGCTGCTGCGCCTGCACAAACTAGGCCAGTAACGCGCGAACCCGCCACTAGACCTGAGGCGGAGTGGACGGTGGCGGGCGCCGCCAAGCATACCAAAAAGGCGCGCCAACGGGCGAAGAAGCAGGCCCAGAGGGAACAAGCGGCGGCCAAGCGCCAGACAGCGCGGCTCAGTACGCCCCGCTCTACAGCAGTGGTACTCACACTGCAGCCGGAGGCGGAGGAGCGGGGCATCACATATGCCAGGATCCTCGCAAAGGCAAAAGCCGAAATCTCGCTGAGTGATCTTGGCATAACGGGCATTCGGTGCAAAACAACCGCTACCGGCGGTCGCCTTCTGGAAGTATCGGGAGCTACTAGTGGTTCAAAAGCAGACGCCCTGGCCGATAAACTCCGGGCGTCTCTAGGCCCGGAGGACGTTAGAGTGTCCAGGCCAACCAAATGCGCAGATCTGCGCATTTCGGGCCTGGACGACTCCGTCACTCAGGAGGAGGTCGCCGCTGCCATCTCCGGGGCCGGAGGTTGCCCGCCGGACCAAGTCAAGGCGGGCACTATACGCCGGGCTGTCTCCGGTCTCGGGACAATTTTCGTCAGCTGTCCCGTGGCGGCGGCCAAGAAGATCGCAGGTAAACGGCTTCTGGTGGGATGGGTCTCGGCGCAGGTCACGCTTTTAGCGCCTAAGCCCTATCGGTGTTACCGCTGTTTAGAAGAAGGGCATGCGGGGGCACGGTGCACCGCTGGGGTAGACCGCAGCCAATTGTGTTTCCGCTGCGGTCAGCCCGGTCACAAGGCTGGCACTTGCACTGCCACGCCGCACTGCGTCATCTGTGCGGCATCTGGCAAGCCAGCCGACCACAGGACCGGGTCAAAGGCCTGCGTCAGGCCCAAGAAGAAGGAAAATGCCAGGAGACAGCCGGTTCATCCACCGGCTAGTGTCACTAACAAGTCCAAGAAGGCAACCAGCTCCTCGCAGCCGGTTCACCCGCCGGTTGCGGCAGAAAATCCGCCGAGGGCTGGGGAGGAGACAACGGCCATGGACACACAATAATGGCCCTACGTCGTCTCCTCCAAGCCAACATAAACCACTGCGCCAGGGCTCAGGATCTCTTGCTCCAGAGCATGGCGCAGTGGTCGATAGATGTGGCAGTTGTCGCCGAGCCGTACTTCGTGCCACCCAGGGATGACTGGGTGTGCGACACGAACCACTCGGTGGCACTGCTTTTGAGGTCTGCCGCCGACACCCTTCCCTTCGAGGCCGTCACCCGAGGGCGGGGCTATGTCGCGGCAGTTTGGGGGAATCTTATGGTCGCGAGGGTGTATTTCGCCCCCAGCCTTTCTCTCGCCGACATGGAGGATATCATATTGGAGTTGGGCACGGTCGTCAGTCGTAGCCGTCCTCGTCCCGTGATCGTCCTAGGGGACTTCAACGCCCAATCTAGGGCTTGGGGTTCCCCGGCTACGGACGCGCGGGGCGAGTTAGTGGAGGAGTGGGCGGTCGAGCAGGGCCTGCTTCTCCTGAACCGGGGTTCCGTTCAGACGTGCGTGCGGATGCGGGGTGGGTCTATTGTGGACCTGTCTTTCGCTAGCCCCGCTCTCGCGCGCACCGTCCAGGACTGGCACGTCCTGGAGGGGGTGGAGACGCTGTCTGATCATCGGTATATTCGATTTAGCGTCTCCGCCCAGACCTCGGTTGGGCCGGTCCAAGCGGCCCCGGTGGGCGTTGGAGACGGCCCGCGTTGGGCACTGAAGCGGCTGGACAGGGAGGCTCTCCTGGATGCCTCTATCGTCAAGGCCTGGCTGGACTCTCCAGACAGGCCTACCAACATCGACGAGGAGGCGGAGTGGTTCCGGGAGAGCATGTCGCACATTTGCGACGCCGGCATGCCCCGAGTCCGGCCGTTACCTTCCAGGCGCCAAGTGTACTGGTGGTCGCAGTCGATCGCGCAGCTGCGCATCGCTTGTGTGCAGGCGCGACGCCAGTACGCTAGGTGCCGAAGAAGACGCCGCCGCCCCTTTACAGCGGCGGCCGAACAGGAAGAGGCGGAACTATACGATCGCTATAGAGAGGCGAAGAGCGCCCTCCAGCTGGCCATTGTCCGGGCAAAGGCCCAGGCCAACGAGGAGCTGCTGGAGACTCTGGACCGAGAGCCGTGGGGGCGCCCCTACCTTATGGTGCGGGGAAAGTTGCGCCAACGGGCTCCCCCACTGTCCCGGAGTCTTCAGCCTCAACTGCTGGAGGAGGTGGTGTGTGCGTTGTTTCCGACGAGACCGGAGCACACACCACCGGCTATGGTTCCGCCTCGCAATGTGCCCGACGCGGAAGACGACATTGACGACGACGTGCCCGAAGTGACCCGGGTAGATTTGAGAGTGGCGGTGGCTCGCATCAGGAACACCGCCCCAGGGCCCGACGGCATTCCAGGCCGTGCATGGGTCCTGGCCATGGAGGCTCTCTGGCCCCGACTAGCGGGGCTCTTGAGCGCATGTTTGGAGCGGGGCCAGTTTCCAAGCCGGTGGAAGACCGGAAAGCTGGTCCTGCTCAAGAAGGAGGGGCGCCCCGCAGACTCACCATCTGCGTACAGGCCCATCGTGTTGCTGGACGAGGTGTGCAAGATTTTCGAGCGAATCATCGCTAGCCGCCTCGTCCAGCACATGACCAGGGTGGGCCCGGATTTGGCGGACAACCAATTTGGTTTCCGCCAGGGGCGCTCCACGGTGGACGCAATCATGCGCGTGAGGGTCCTCGCGGAGGAGGCAGTCGCCCGGGGTGAGGTGGTCTTGGCGGTGTCGCTCGACATCGCCAACGCCTTCAACACCTTGCCCTGGAGTACCATTCGAGAGGCACTCCGGTACCACGGGGTGCCGCGCTACCTCCAACGCATTGTCGGGGCCTATTTTTCTGAAAGATCGGTGGTGTACCCGGGTCGAGAAGAGTGGTGTCGGCGAGAGATGTCGTGCGGCGTTCCGCAGGGGTCGGTGTTGGGGCCGCTCCTGTGGAACGTGGGGTACGACTGGGCTCTGCGCGGTGCGCTTATCCACGGCGTCGGCGTCATTTGTTACGCCGACGATACGCTAGTCACAGCGCGTGGAAAGACGTACCGGCAGGCGGCCATACGCGCGACTGCTGGTGTCGCGCACGTCGTGGGTAGGATCCGGCGGCTGGGCTTAGAGGTGGCATTGCACAAGTCCGAGGCTCTTTGTTTTCACGGGCCGAGGACGAAGCCGCCTCCGGGGTCCAGCATCATAGTGGGAGGGGTCTCCATCGCTGTCGAGTCGACGATGAAGTACCTTGGACTCGTCCTCGACAGTCGGTGGAACTTCGGGCCGCATTTTACACGGCTCGCCCCCCGGTTGATGGGCGCCGCTTCTGCGCTCTCGCGCTTGCTGCCCAACCTGGGGGGGCCCAACTCCTCCTGCCGGAGGCTCTACATGGGGGTCGTACGGTCGATGGCGTTATACGCCGCGCCAGTCTGGGCGGACTCCCTGACGGCCCGCAACGTCGCGGCGCTGCGAAGGCCGCAGCGCGCGATGGCCGTCAGGATCATAAGGGGATACCGTACGATCTCCTTTGAGGCAGCGAGCCTCCTAGCCGGATCCTCGCCCTGGGACCTCGACGCAAGGCTCCTCACGTCGCTCTATTGGTGGCGTGTGGAGGCGGTCGAGAGGGGCGAGCGCCTGGTGCCTCGAGAAGTAGAGGCACGCAGGGCAGAGCTCCGCCAGGTCTTAGCGGCGGAGTGGCAGACGCGCCTAGCGCTACCCACGGCGGGGCACGCCGCTGTAGCGGCGGTAAGGCCCGTTCTAGAGGAGTGGCTCAACAGGAGCCACGGCGCCCTAAGCTTCCGGCTGACGCAGGTGCTTACCGGACATGGGTGTTTCGGGAAGTACCTGTGTCGACTAGGCCGGGAGCCGACGTCCCAGTGCCACCATTGTGAAGATCGCCGCGACGATACGGCGTTGCACACGTTGGCGGAGTGCCCAGCTTGGGCTGAGCAGCGCCGTGACTTGGTCGCGGCCGTAGGTGCTGCGGGAAACCTCTCGCTCTCGGCTGTTGTGGCTACAATGGTCGGGAGCAAGTCAGGATGGAGAGCTGTCGCCACCTTCTGCGAGTTCGTGATGCTCGCAAAGGAGGTGGCGGAAAGGGAGAGAGAGGCTGCCTCCTCTCTCCCCTCCCGCAGCAGACGCACTGGGCGTCGTAGGGTGGCAGATTTTCGGCCACCGTAGGGCGCGGCCTGCGGACGACAGACTCGGGGCGTCTTGTCGTCCGACCAGCAGCAGGCCTTGAGGCGGCGGCGTCGTGTTCCGCGCGCGCCTCGTAGTGGAGTCCTGCGGCCGGGGTGACGGCCGCAGTGGGTGACGGGGCCCGCCCGACTATGGCGGGCCAATACCCGTCGGGGGGTTGCGACGAATGCTTCGGCGATACCCGACCCTCCGACACACGGGTACATGAGGAACACGGGTTGGTTTTTAGTCAGTAAGAGTCTGACAGTCCCCTCCGCGCCTCCCCCGGGCGGAGGATGTCCATGAGGATTTTCCAACCCGATACCAAAAAAAAAAAAAAAAAAAAAAAAAAAGGTTGGGGTGCTATGTCGGGAACCTCCACGTGGTGCACCCTGGGCAACGTGGGTCATCGTAGTTGCGATTTGCAACTTCAATGGCCGACGGCAAATATCCGACGGGGAGGGCAGGGGGTTTGGCGGTCGCTGTCTTTTGTGGCGGCCGCCTCCATCTGTCGTTATTTTAGGTGGGGCCCATCTCTGGGCCACCCTCCGGTTCTGTCCCGGAGGTCTCGGCGGGCTCGGTGTGCGCTTACCCCGCCGCCGGGCGGGCTGTGGGAGTGTCCCTCTCACGGTCACCGTCGCATATCGTAATCCGGTTGTGAAGTTTGTGGTCATGTCTCGCATTCCCACCGGACCGAGGGTCCTGGCTTAAACGCCTGGACCGCGAGGGAGAATGCCTCTATAAAAAGTACCCCGAATCCCAAGCGGCGGCGCACCGCGAGGGGATGCATGGCTGATGGGAAGTTCAGTCTCTAGTGCGACCCCCGTCAGAGTACCGGCCGACCCTCTGACGGGTTACGCTAGGCTTACCCAGGTACAGGGGGCACTGCCTGGGTGGACCTTCTTTTCCCCCATACTCGTGGGTCTAAATATGGAAATTTTTAAACAACCAAACACCAATGATGACGGAGTGGGAGCAAAAGTACCTCTGGTACTCGTTGAGAGAATGGGCGTGTTGTCGGATTCCGACAGTGCGTCCAGCGTTATGAGTGTGGCGAGCGCGGTGAGCGTAAACTCAAATCGTTTACGCAAACGCCAGAGAGAGAGTGCAGACTCAGGGTCGGATTCGGCCCTGAGTGACACAGCGGTGCCGGCCCCCAAGGTCGGTGCCAAAAAGGGCGGCAGAGGTAGGCCCGCCACTACTGGCAAATATGCTGGTATCGGCCTATCAAGGCGCGAGGCTGCGGCTGCCATGAAGGCCGCAGCGGCCGCCGCAAAGCTAGAGGAGGACGAGCGGCAGATTGCGGCTCTGACGAAAAGGGTGACGGAAGGGAGAGTCACCCGCCTGTCGGAGTCGACTTCTGTCGTCTCTGATATGGAGGTCGAGGCAGAGGACTTACCTGCCTCTGACCTAAACCAGAGAGTGGCCGACGCGGTTGCGGCAATCAAAAGGGTCAGCAAGGTTTCGAAGGGCCTTAGCGGCTGCAGCCAAAAGGCACTCAAAGAGGCAACGACCTCCATCCTGGAGAGTGCTCAGGTGCTCCTGACCCGCACCACAACTGAAGAGACGGCGCTGCTGCGGGCCCAGAACGCAAGGCTCGCAGCGCAAATGGCGGAGCTCCGCAAGGAGCACGAGGAGCTCAAGGCGGAGATGGCCAACTTCCGCCGCGAGCACCTCAGGCGGGAGGTGGGCCTTCCGCCGACAACGCCGCAACCGCAACCGCAGCTGCCGGCACAGGAGACGGAGGTGACTCGCCTGATCCGGCAGGAAATGGCGAGTTTTAATGCACGCTTCTCAGTGCTTGAGGGGAGGATTTTACGGCCCCCTCTTGCTGCAGACCAACGCAGCACACCGGCGCCGACGTATGCGGCCCAAACCGCAGCGCCCCGTGCCGCCCAACCGGCACAAGCGGCTGCTGCTACGCAGAAAAAGACTGTGTCAACTGCCGCTCCGCAAAAGGACACTGCGGGGCCTAAACCAAATAGGCAGTTAAAAAAGAAGACCAAACTGGCCAAAACGACAGGTGCTTCGGCTGCTCCGCCAGCACAAACAACTAGGCCAGTAACGGGCGAAACTGCCACTAGACCTGAGGCGGAGTGGACGGTGGCGGGTGCCGCCAAAAACTCTAAAAAGGCGCGCCAGCGGGCCAAGAAGCAGGCCCGGACGGAACAAGCGGCGGCCAAGCGCCAGACTGCAAGACTCAGTACCCCCCGCTCTACAGCAGTGGTTCTCACCCTGCAGCCGGGGGCGGAGGAGCGGGGCCTTACATATGCAAAGATCCTGGCGAGGGCGAAAGCCGAGATCTCTCTTGGTGATCTCGGCATAACGGGCATCCGGTGTAAGACCACGGCTACCGGCGGTCGCCTACTAGAGGTGTCGGGAACAACAAGTGGTCCCAAAGCAGACGCCCTCGCCGATAAACTCCGGGCGTCTCTAGGCCCGGAGGACGTTAGAGTGTCCAGGCCAACCAAATGCGCAGATCTGCGCATTTCGGGCCTGGACGACTCCGTCACTCAGGAGGAGGTCGCCGCTGCCATCTCCGGGGCCGGAGGTTGCCCGCCGGACCAAGTCAAGGCGGGCACTATACGCCGGGCTGTCTCCGGTCTCGGGACAATTTTCGTCAGCTGTCCCGTGGCGGCGGCCAAGAAGATCGCAGGTAAACGGCTTCTGGTGGGATGGGTCTCGGCGCAGGTCACGCTCCTGGCGCCCAAGCCCTATCGGTGCTACCGCTGTCTGGAAGAAGGACATGCGGGGGCACGGTGCACCGCTGGGGTAGACCGCAGCCAATTGTGCTTCCGCTGCGGTCAGCCCGGTCACAAGGCTGGCACTTGCACTGCCACGCCGCACTGCGTCATCTGTGCGGCATCTGGCAAGCCAGCCGAACATAGGACCGGGTCAAAGGCCTGCGTCAGGCCCAAGAAGAAGAATACCAGGAGACAGCCGGCTCATCCACCGGCTAGTGTCAAGGACATAACTAAGAAGGCAACCAGCTCCTCGCAGCCGGTTCACCCGCCGGTTGCGGCAGAACATCCGCCGAGGGCTGGGGAGGAGACAACGGCCATGGACACACAATAATGGCCCTACGTCGTCTCCTCCAAGCCAACATAAACCACTGCGCCAGGGCTCAGGATCTCTTGCTCCAGAGCATGGCGCAGTGGTCGATCGATATGGCAGTTGTCGCCGAGCCGTATTTCGTGCCACCCAGGGATGACTGGGTGTGCGACACGAACCGCTCGGTGGCACTGCTCTTGAGGTCTGCCGCCGACACCCTTCCCTTTGAGGCCGTCACCCGAGGGCGGGGCTATGTCGCGGCAGTTTGGGGGAATATTATGGTCGCGGGGGTGTATTTCGCCCCCAGCCTTTCTCTTGCCGACATGGAGGACATTATTTTGGAGTTGGGCACGGTCGTCAGTCGTAGCCGTCCTCGTCCCGTGATCGTCCTGGGGGACTTCAACGCCAAATCTACGGCTTGGGGTTCCCCGGCTACGGACGCGCGGGGCGAGTTAGTGGAGGAGTGGGCGGTCGAGCAGGGCCTGCTTCTCCTGAACCGGGGTTCCGTGCAGACGTGCGTGCGGATGCGGGGTGGGTCGATAGTGGACCTGTCGTTCGCTAGCCCCGCTCTCGCGCGCACCGTCCAGGACTGGCACGTCCTGGAGGGGGTGGAGACGCTGTCTGATCATCGGTATATTCGATTTAGCGTCTCCGCCCAGACCTCGGTTGGGCCGGTCCAAGCGGCCCCGATGGGCGTTGGAGACGGCCCGCGTTGGGCACTGAAGCGGCTGGACAGGGAGGCTCTCCTGGATGCCTCGATCGTCAAGGCCTGGCTGGACTCTCCAGACAGGCCCAATAACATCGACGAGGAGGCGGAGTGGTTCCGGGAGAGCATGTCGCACATCTGCGACGCTGGCATGCCCCGAGTCCGGCCGTTACCATCCAGGCGCCAAGTGTACTGGTGGTCGCAGTCGATCGCGCAGTTGCGCATCGCTTGTGTGCAGATGCGACGCCAGTACGCTAGGTGCCGAAGAAGAAGACGCCGCCGCCCCTTTACAGCGGCGGCCGAACAGGAAGAGGCGGAACTATACGATCGCTATAGAGAGGCGAAGAGCGCCCTCCAGCTGGCCATTGTCCGGGCAAAGGCCCAGGCCAACGAAGAGCTGCTGGAGACTCTGGACCGAGAGCCGTGGGGACGCCCCTACCTTATGGTACGGGGCAAGTTGCGCCAACGGGCTCCCCCACTGTCCCGGAGTCTCCAGCCACAGCTGCTGGAGGAGGTGGTGTGTGCGTTGTTTCCGACGAGACCGGAGCACACACCACCGGCTATGGTTCCGCCTCGCAATGTGCCCGACGCGGAAGACGACATTGACGACGACGTGCCCGAAGTGACCCGGGTAGATTTGAGAGTGGCGGTGGCTCGCATCAAGAACACCGCCCCAGGGCCCGACGGCATTCCAGGCCGTGCATGGGTCCTGGCCATGGAGGCTCTCTGGCCCCGACTAGCGGGGCTCTTGAGCGCATGTTTGGAGCGGGGCCAGTTTCCAGGCCGGTGGAAGACCGGAAAGCTGGTCCTGCTCAAGAAGGAGGGGCGCCCCGCAGACTCACCATCTGCTTACAGGCCAATCGTGTTGCTGGACGAGGTGTGTAAAATCTTCGAGCGGATCATCGCTAGTCGCCTCGTCCAGCACATGACCAGGGTGGGGCCGGATTTGGCGGACAACCAATTTGGTTTCCGCCAGGGGCGCTCCACGGTGGACGCAATCATGCGCGTGAGGGTCCTGGCGGAGGAGGCAGTCGCCCGGGGTGAGGTGGTCTTGGCGGTGTCGCTCGACATCGCCAACGCTTTCAACACCTTGCCCTGGAGTGTTATCCGAGAGGCACTCCGGTACCACGGGGTGCCGCGCTACCTCCAACGCATTGTCGGGGCCTATTTGTCGGAAAGATCGGTGGTGTACCCGGGTCGAGAAGAGTGGTGTCGGCGAGAGACGTCGTGCGGCGTTCCGCAGGGATCGGTGTTGGGGCCGCTCCTGTGGAACGTGGGGTACGACTGGGCTCTGCGCGGTGCGCTTATCCACGGCGTCGGCGTCATTTGTTACGCCGACGATACGCTAGTGACAGCGCGTGGAAAGTCGTACCGGCAGGCGGCCATACGCGCGACTGCTGGTGTCGCGCACGTCGTGGGTAGGATCCGGCGGCTGGGCTTAGAGGTGGCATTGCACAAGTCAGAGGCCCTATGTTTTCATGGGCCGAGGACGAAGCCGCCTCCGGGGTCCAGCATCATTGTGGGAGGGGTCTCCATCGCTGTCGAGTCGACGATGAAGTACCTTGGACTCGTCCTCGACAGTCGGTGGAATTTCGGGCCGCACTTTACACGGCTCGCCCCCCGGTTGATGGGCGCCGCTTCTGCGCTCTCGCGCCTGCTGCCCAACCTGGGGGGGCCCAACTCCTCCTGCCGGAGGCTCTACATGGGGGTCGTACGGTCTATGGCGTTATACGCCGCGCCAGTGTGGGCGGACTCCCTGACGGCCCGCAACGTCGCCGCGCTGCGAAGGCCGCAGCGCGCGATGGCCGTCAGGGTCATAAGGGGATACCGTACGATCTCCTTTGAGGCAGCGAGCCTCCTAGCCGGATCCTCGCCCTGGGACCTCGACGCAAAGCTCCTCGCGTCGCTCTATTGGTGGCGCGTGGAGGCGGTCGAGAGGGGCGAGCGCCCCGTGCCTCGAGAGGTAGAGGCACGCAGGGCACAGCTCCGCCAGGTCCTAGTGGCGGAGTGGAAGATGCGCTTAGCGCTACCCACGGCGGGGCACGCCGCTGTAGCGGCGGTAAGGCCCGTTCTAGAGGAGTGGCTCAACAGGAGCCACGGCGCCCTAAGCTTCCGGCTGACGCAGGTGCTTACCGGACATGGGTGTTTCGGGAAGTACCTGTGTCGACTAGGCCGGGAGCCGACGTCCCAGTGCCACCATTGTGGTGATCGCCGCGACGACACGGCGTTGCATACGTTGGCGGAGTGCCCAGCTTGGGCTGAGCAGCGCCGTGACTTGGTCGCGGCCGTAGGTGCTGCGGGAAACCTCTCGCTCTCGGCTGTTGTGGCTACAATGGTCGGGAGCAAGTCAGGATGGAGAGCTGTCGCCACCTTCTGCGAGGCCGTAATGCTCGCAAAGGAGGTGGCGGAAAGGGAGAGAGAGGCTGCCTCCTCTCTCCCCTCCCGCAGCAGACGCACTGGACGTCGTAGGGTGGCAGATTTTCGGCCACCGTAGGGCGCGGCCTGCGGACGACAGACTCGGGGCGTCTTGTCGTCCAACCAGCAGCAGGCCTTGAGGCGGCGGCGTCGTGTTCCGCGCGCGCCTCGTAGTGGAGTCCTGCGGCCGGGGTGACGGCCGCAGTGGGTGACGGGGCCCGCCCGACTATGGCGGGCCAATACCCGTCGGGGGGTTGCGACGAATGCTTCGGCGATACCCGACCCTCCGACACACGGGTACGAGAGGAACACGGGTTGGTTTTTAGTCAGTAAGAGTCTGACAGTCCCCTCCGCGCCTCCCCCGGGCGGAGGATGTCCATGAGGATTTTCCAACCCGATACCAAAAAAAAAAAAAAAAAAAAAAGGTTAGGTTAGGTTGGGGTGCTATGTCGGGAACCTCCACGTGGTGCACCCTGGGCAACGTGGGTCATCGATGTTGCGATTTTGCAACTTCAATGGCCGACGGCAAATATCCGACGGGGAGGGCAGGGGGTTTGGCGGTCGTTGTCTTTTGTGGCGGCCGCCTCCATCTGTCGTTCATTCTAGGTGGGGCCCATCTCTGGGCCACCCTCCGGTTCTGTCCTGGAGGTCTCGGCGGGCTCGGTGTGCGCTTACCCCGCCGCCGGGCTGGCTGTGGGAGTGTCCCTCTCACGGTCACCGTCGCATATCGTAATCCGGTTGTGAAGTTTGTGGTCATGTCTCGCATTCCCACCGGACCGAGGGTCCTGGCTTAAACGCCCGGACCGCGAGGGAGGATGCCTCTATAAAAAGTACCCCGAATCCCAAGCGGCGGCGCACCGCGAGGGGATGCATGGCTGATGGGAAGTTCAGTCTCTAGTGCGACCCCCGTCAGAGTACCGGCCGACCCTTTGACGGGTTACGCTAGGCTTACCCAGGTACAGGGGGCACTGCCTGGGTGGACCTTCTTTTCCCCCATTCTCGTGGGTCTAAAAATGGAAAATCTTTTATACAAAACCAAAATTGAAAATGACGTAGTGGGCGAAAAAGTGCCTTTGGTACTAGTGGAGCGGATGGGCGTGCTGTCGGATTCCGACAGTGCGTCCAGCATAATGAGTGTGGCGAGCGGAAGTAGCGTGGGCGCAAAACGCATACGCAAACGCCCGAGGGAGGTCGCAGATTCAGGGTCGGATTCGGCCCTGAGTGACCCAGCGGTGCCGGCCCCTAAAGTCGGTGCCAAAAAAGGAGGGAGAGGTAGGCCTCCCACTACTGGCAAATATGCCGGTATCGGCCTATCCAGGCGCGAGGCTGCGGCTGCCATGAAGGCCGCAGCGGCCGCCGACAAACTGAAGGAAGATGAGCGGCAGATTGCGGCTCTGACTAAAAGGGTGACGGAAGGGAGAGTCACCCGCCTGTCGGAGTCGTCGTCTGCCATCTCTGATATGGAGGTCGAGGCAGAGGAGCTACCTGCCTCCGACCTAAACCAGAGGGTGGCCGACGCGGTTGCAGCCATTAAACGTGTGAGCAAGGTCTCCAAAGGCCTTAGCGGCTGCAGCCAGAAGGCGCTGAAGGAGGCCACGACCTCCATTCTAGAAAGTGCTCAGGTGCTTTTGGGCCGCACCACCACAGAAGAGACGGCGCTGCTGCGGGCCCAGAACGCAAAGCTCGCAGCGCAAATGGCGGAGCTCCGCAAGGAGCACGAGGAGCTCAAGGCGGAGATGGTCAACTTCCGCCGCGAGCACCTCAGGCGGGAGGTGGGCCTTCCGCACGAAACGACGCAAGCGCAACCGCAGTTGCCGTCACAAGAAACGGAGTTGACTCGCCTGATCCGACAGGAGATGGCGAGTTTCAACGCGCGCTTCTCCGTCCTTGAGGGGAGGATTTTGCGTCCCGCTCTAGCTGCAGACCACCGCAGCACTCCAGCGCCGACGTATGCGGCCCAAACCGCAGCGCCCCGTGCCGCCCAACCGGCACAAGCGGCTGCTGCCACAAAAAAGAGTGTTCCAACTGCCGCCCCGCAAAAGGAAACTGCGGGGCAAAAATCAAACAGGCAGTCAAAAAAGGAGGCTAAACTGGCCAAAAAGGCAGGTTCCACGGCTGCTCCGCCAGCACAATCTGCTAGGCCAGGAACACAAGAACCCGCCACTAGACCTGAGGCGGAGTGGACGGTTGCGGGCGCCGCCAAAAAAACTAAAAAGGCGCGCCAGAAGGCCAAAAAGCAGGCCCAGACGGAAAAAGTGGCGGCCAAGCGCCAAACTGCGAGGCTCACTACCCCTCGCTCCACAGCAGTGGTCCTCACACTGCAGCCGGGGGCGGAGGAGCGGGGCCTCACATATGCCCGGATCCTCGCAAAGGCGAAAGCCGAGATTTCTCTTAGCGATCTCGGCATAACGGGGATCCGGTGCAAAAGTACTGCCACCGGCGGTCGCCTACTCGAAGTATCGGGTACCACTAGTGGTCCCAAGGCAGACGCCCTCGCCGATAAACTCCGGGCGTCTCTAGGCCCGGAGGATGTAAGAGTGTCCAGGCCAACCAAGTGCGCAGATCTGCGCATTTCGGGCCTGGACGATTCCGTGACTCAAGAGGAGGTCGCCGCTGCCATCTCCAAGGCCGGAGGATGCCCGCCAGATCAAGTGAAGGCGGGCACGATACGCCGGGCTGTCTCCGGTCTCGGGACAATTTTTCTCAGCTGTCCCGTAGCGGCGGCCAAAAAGATAGCAGGTAAACGGCTTCTGGTGGGATGGGTCTCGGCGCAGGTCACGCTACTGGCGCCCAAGCCCTATCGGTGCTACCGATGTCTAGAAGAAGGGCATGCGGGGGCACGGTGCACCGCTGGGGTAGACCGCAGCCAATTGTGCTTCCGCTGCGGTCAGCCCGGTCACAAGGCTGGCACCTGCACTGCCACGCCGCACTGCGTCATCTGTGCGGCATCTGGCAAGCCAGCCGACCATCGGACCGGGTCAAAGGCCTGCGCCAGGCCCAAGAAGAAGAATACCAGGAGACAGCCGGCTCATCCACCGGCTAGAGTCACGGATGCGTCCAAGAAGGCAACCAGCGCCTCGCAGCCGGTTCACCCGCCGGTTGCGGCAGAACATCCGCCGAGGGCTGGGGAGGAGACAACGGCCATGGACACTCAATAATGGCCCTACGTCGTCTCCTCCAAGCCAACATAAACCACTGCGCCAGGGCTCAGGATCTCTTGCTCCAGAGCATGGCGCAGTGGTCGATCGATGTGGCAGTTGTCGCCGAGCCGTACTTCGTGCCACCCAGGGATGACTGGGTGTGCGACACGAACCGCTCGGTGGCACTGCTCATGAGGTCTGCCGCCGACACCCTTCCCTTCGAGGCCGTCACCCGAGGGCGGGGCTATGTCGCGGCAGTTTGGGGCAACATTATGGTCGCGGGGGTGTATTTCGCCCCCAGCCTTTCTCTCGCCGACATGGAGGACATTATTTTGGAGTTGGGCACGGTCGTCAGTCGTAGCCGTCCTCGTCCCGTGATCGTCCTAGGGGACTTCAATGCCCAATCCAGGGCTTGGGGTTCCCCGGCTACGGACGCGCGGGGCGAGTTAGTGGAGGAGTGGGCGGTCGAGCAGGGCCTGCTTCTCCTGAACCGGGGTTCCGTTCAGACGTGCGTGCGGATGCGGGGTGGGTCGATAGTGGACCTTTCTTTCGCTAGCCCCGCTCTCGCGCGCACCGTCCAGGACTGGCACGTCCTGGAGGGGGTGGAGACGCTGTCCGATCATCGGTATATTCGATTTAGCGTCTCCGCCCAGACCTCGGTTGGGCCGGTCCAAGCGGCCCCGGTGGGCGTTGGAGACGGCCCGCGTTGGGCACTGAAGCGGCTGGACAGGGAGGCTCTCCTGGATGCCTCGATCGTCAAGGCCTGGCTGGATGCCCCAGTCAGGCCATCTAACATCGACGAGGAGGCGGAGTGGTTCCGGGAGAGCATGTCGTACATTTGCGACGCTGGCATGCCCCGAGTCCGGCCGTTACCATCCAGGCGCCAAGTGTACTGGTGGTCGCAGTCGATCGCGCAGTTGCGCATCGCTTGTGTGCAGGTGCGACGCCAGTACGCTAGGTGCCGAAGAAGAAGACGCCGCCGCCCCTTTACAGCGGCGGCCGAACAGGAAGAGGCGGAACTATACGATCGCTACAGAGAGGCGAAAAGCGCCCTCCAGCTGGCCATCGTCCGGGCAAAGGCCCAGGCCAACGCGGAGCTGCTGGAGACTCTGGACCGAGAGCCGTGGGGACGCCCCTACCTTATGGTGCGGGGCAAGTTGCGCCAACGGGCTCCCCCACTGTCCCGGAGTCTCCAGCCGCAGCTGCTGGAGGAGGTGGTGTGTGCGTTGTTTCCGACGAGACCGGAGCACACACCACCGGCTATGGTTCCGCCTCGCAATGTGCCCGACGCGGAAGACGACATTGACGACGACGTGCCCGAAGTGACCCGGGTAGATTTGAGAGTGGCGGTGGCCCGCATCAGGAACACCGCCCCAGGGCCCGACGGCATTCCAGGCCGTGCATGGGTCCTGGCCATGGAGGCTCTCCGGCCCCGACTAGCGGGGCTCTTGAGCGCATGTTTGGAGCGGGGCCAGTTTCCAAGCCGGTGGAAGACCGGAAAGCTGGTCCTGCTCAAGAAGGAGGGGCGCCCCGCAGACTCACCATCTGCGTACAGGCCCATCGTGTTGCTGGACGAGGTGTGTAAAATCTTTGAGAGAATTATCGCCAGTCGCCTCGTCCAGCACATGACCAGGGTGGGCCCAGATTTGGCGGATAACCAATTTGGTTTCCGCCAGGGGCGCTCCACAGTGGACGCAATCATGCGCGTGAGGGTCCTCGCGGAGGAGGCAGTCGCCCGGGGCGAGGTGGTCTTGGCGGTGTCGCTCGACATCGCCAACGCTTTCAACACCTTGCCCTGGAGTATCATCAGGGAGGCACTCCGGTACCACGGGGTGCCGCGCTACCTCCAACGCATTGTCGGGGCCTATTTGTCGGATAGATCGGTGGTGTACCCGGGTCGAGAGGAGTGGTGTCGGCGAGAGACGTCGTGCGGCGTTCCGCAGGGATCGGTGTTGGGGCCGCTCCTGTGGAACGTGGGGTACGACTGGGCTCTGCGCGGTGCGCTTATCCACGGCGTCGGCGTCATTTGTTACGCCGACGATACGCTAGTCACAGCGCGTGGAAAGTCGTACCGGCAGGCGGCCATACGCGCGACTGCTGGTGTCGCGCACGTCGTGGGTAGGATCCGGCGGCTGGGCTTAGAGGTGGCATTGCACAAGTCTGAGGCCCTATGTTTTCATGGGCCGAGGACGAAGCCGCCTCCGGGGTCCAGCATAATCGTAGGAGGAGTCTCCATCGCTGTCGAATCGACGATGAAGTACCTTGGACTCGTCCTCGACAGTCGGTGGAATTTCGGGCCGCACTTTACACGGCTCGCCCCCCGGTTGATGGGCGCCGCTTCGGCGCTCTCGCGCCTGCTGCCCAACCTGGGGGGGCCCAACTCCTCCTGCCGGAGGCTCTACATGGGGGTCGTACGGTCGATGGCGCTATACGCCGCGCCAGTGTGGGCGGACTCCCTGACGGCCCGTAACGTCGCCGCGCTGCGAAGGCCGCAACGCGCGATGGCCGTCAGGGTCATAAGGGGATACCGTACGATCTCCTTTGAGGCAGCGAGCCTCCTAGCCGGATCCTCGCCCTGGGACCTCGACGCAAGGCTCCTCACGTCGCTCTATTGGTGGCGCGTGGAGGCGGTCGAGAGGGGCGAGCGCCCCGTGCCTCGAGAGGTAGAGGCACGCAGGGCACAGCTCCGCCAAGTCTTAGTGGCGGAGTGGCAGACGCGCCTAGCGCTACCCACGGCGGGGCACGCCGCTGTAGCGGCGGTAAGGCCCGTTCTTGAGGAGTGGCTCAACAGGAGCCACGGCGCCCTAAGCTTCCGGCTGACGCAGGTGCTTACCGGACATGGGTGTTTCGGGAAGTACCTGTGTCGACTAGGCCGGGAGCCGACGTCCCAGTGCCACCATTGTGGTGATCGCCGCGACGACACGGCGTTGCACACGTTGGCGGAGTGCCCAGCTTGGGCTGAGCAGCGCCGTGACTTGGTCGCGGCCGTCGGTGCTGCGGGAAACCTCTCGCTTCCGGCCATTGTTTCAACCATGGTCGGGAGCAAGTCAGGGTGGAGAGCTGTCGCCACCTTCTGCGAGGTTGTGATGCTCGCAAAGGAGGTGGCGGAAAGGGAGAGAGAGGCTGCCTCCTCTCTCCCCTCCCGCAGCAGACGCACTGGGCGTCGTAGGGTGGCGGATTTCCGGCCACCGTAGGGCGCGGCCTGCGGACGACAGACTCGGGGCGTCTTGTCGTCCGACCAGCAGCAGGCCTTGAGGCGGCGGCGTCGTGTTCCGCGCGCGCCTCGTAGTGGAGTCCTGCGGCCGGGGTGACGGCCGCAGTGGGTGACGGGGCCCGCCCGACTATGGCGGGCCAATACCCGTCGGGGGGTTGCGACGAATGCTTCGGCGATAACCGACCCTCCGACACACGGGTACAAGAGGAACACGGGTTGGTTTTTAGTCAGTAAGAGTCTGACAGTCCCCTCCGCGCCTCCCCCGGGCGGAGGATGTCCATGAGGATTTTCCAACCCGATACCAAAAAAAAAAAAAAAAGGTTAGGTTAGGTTAGGTTAGGTTAGGTTAGGTTAGGTTAGGTTAGGTTGGGGTGCTATGTCGGGAACCTCCACGTGGTGCACCCTGGGCAACGTGGGTCATCGTAGTTGCGATTTTGCAACTACAATGGCCGACGGCAAATATCCGACGGGGAGGGCAGGGGGTTTGGCGGTCGCTGTCTTTTGTGGCGGCCGCCTCCATCTGTCGTTTATTCTAGGTGGGGCCCATCTCTGGGCCACCCTCCGGTTCTGTCCCGGAGGTTTCGACGGGCCCGGTGTGCGCTTACCCCGCCGCCGGGCGGGCTGTGGGAGTGTCCCTCTCACGGTCACCGTCGCATATCGTAATCCGGTTGTGAAGTTTGTGGTCATGTCTCGCATTCCCACCGGACCGAGGGTCCTGGCTTAAACGCCCGGACCGCGAGGGAGGATGCCTCTATAAAAAGTACCCCGAATCCCAAGCGGCGGCGCACCGCGAGGGGATGCATGGCTGATGGGAAGTTCAGTCTCTAGTGCGACCCCCGTCAGAGTACCAGCCGACCCTCTGACGGGTTACGCTAGGCTTACCCAGGTACAGGGGGCACTGCCTGGGTGGACCTTCTTTTCCCCCATTCTCGTGGGTCTAAAAATGGATAAACTTTTAAATCAAACTCAAACCAAAGACGTAGTGGGTGACAAAGTACCTCTGGTACTAGTTGAGCGGATGGGCGTACTGTCGGATTCTGACAGCGCATCCAGCATAATGAGTGTGGCGAGCGGTAGCAGCGTAAACGCAAAACGTTTACGAAAACGCCAGAGAGAGGTCGCAGACTCAGGGTCGGACTCGGCCCTGAGTGACACAGCGGTGCCGGCTCCCAAGGTCGGTGCCAAAAAGGGGCGAGGTAGGCCCGTTACTACCGGCAAATATGCCGGTATCGGCCTATCCAGGCGCGAAGCTGCGGCTGCTATGAAGGCCGCAGCGGCCGCCGATAAATTGGAGGAGGACGAGCGGCAGATTGCGGCTCTGACGAAAAGGGTGACGGAAGGGAGAGTCACCCGCCTGTCGGAGTCGTCGTCTGCCGTCTCAGACATGGAGGTCGAGGCAGAGGATTTACCTGCCTCTGACTTAAATCAAAGACTGGCTGACGCGGTTGCAGCAATAAAAAGGGTCAGCAAGGTATCGAAGGGCCTTAGCGGCTGCAGCCAGAAGGCACTCAAAGAGGCAACGACCTCCATCCTGGAGAGTGCTCAGGTGCTTCTGGCCCGCACCACAACTGAAGAAACGGCGCTGCTGCGGGCCCAGAACGCAAGGCTCGCAGCACAAATGGCGGAGCTCCGCAAGGAGCATGAGGAGCTAAAGGCGGAGATGGCAAACTTCCGCCGCGAGCATCTCAGGCGGGAGGTGGGCCTTCCGCAGATAACGCCGCAACCGCAACCGCAGCTGCCGTCGCAGGAGACGGAGGTGACTCGCCTGATCCGACAGGAGATGGCGAGTTTCAACGCGCGGTTCTCGGTGCTTGAGGGGAGGATCCTGCGTCCCCCTCTAGCTGCAGACCAACGCAGCACACCGGCGCCGACATATGCGACCCAAACCGCAGCGCCCCGTGCCACCCAACCGGCACAAGCGGCTTCTGCTACGCAGAAGAGGACTGCACCAACTGCCGCCTCAAAAAAGCAGTCAAAAAAGGAGGAGGCCAAAAGGGCCAAAAAGGCAGGTGCTGCGGCTGATCCACCTGCGCAGACTGCTAGGCTTGTAACGCAGGAACCCGCCACTAGACCTGAGGCGGAGTGGACGGTTGCGGGCGCAGCCAAAAAGTCTAAAAAGGCGCGCCAGCAGGCCAAAAAGCAGGCCCAGAAAGTACAAGCGGCGGCCAAGCGCCAGACCGCGAGGCTCAGTGCCCCCCGCTCCACAGCAGTGGTCCTCACCCTGCAGCCGGGGGCGGAGGAGCGGGGCCTCACATATGCCCGGATCCTCGCAAAGGCGAAAGCCGAGATTTCTCTTAGCGATCTCGGCATAACGGGGATCCGGTGCAAAAGTACTGCCACCGGCGGTCGCCTACTGGAAATATCGGGTACCACTAGTGGTCCCAAAGCAGACGCCCTCGCCGACAAACTCAGGGCGTCTCTAGGCCCGGATGACGTCAAAGTGTCCAGGCCAACCAAGTGCGCAGATCTGCGCATTTCGGGCCTGGACGATTCCGTAACTGTGGAAGAGGTCGCCGCTGCCATCTCCAAGGCCGGAGGATGCCCGCCGGATCAAGTGAAGGCGGGCACGATACGCCGGGCTGTCTCCGGTCTCGGGACAATTTTTGTCAGCTGTCCCGTAGCGGCGGCCAATAAGATAAAAGACAAACGGCTTCTGGTAGGATGGGTCTCGGCGCAGGTCACGCTCCAGGCGCCCAAGCCCTATCGGTGCTACCGCTGTCTGGAAGAAGGACATGCGGGGGCACGGTGCACCGCTGGGGTAGACCGCAGCCAACTCTGCTTCCGCTGCGGTCAGCCCGGTCACAAGGCTGGCACTTGCACTGCCACGCCGCACTGCGTCATCTGTGCGGCATCTGGCAAGCCAGCCGACCATCGGACCGGGTCAAAGGCCTGCGCCAGGACCAAGAAGAATGCCAGGAGACAGCCGGCTCATCCACCGGCTAGAGTCAAGGATATAACTAAGAAGGCAACCAGCTCCTCGCAGCCGGTTCACCCGCCGGTTGCGGCAGAACATCCGCCGAGGGCTGGGGAGGAGACAACGGCCATGGACACACAATAATGGCCCTACGTCGTCTCCTCCAAGCCAACATAAACCACTGCGCCAGAGCTCAGGATCTCTTGCTCCAGAGCATGGCGCAGTGGTCGATCGATGTGGCAGTTGTCGCCGAGCCGTATTTCGTGCCACCCAGGGATGACTGGGTGTGCGACACAAACCGCTCGGTGGCACTGCTTTTGAGGTCTGCCGCCGACACCCTTCCCTTCGAGGCCGTCACCCGAGGGCGGGGCTATGTCGCGGCAGTTTGGGGGAATCTTATGGTCGCGGGGGTGTATTTCGCCCCCAGCCTTTCTCTCGCCGACATGGAGGATATCATATTGGAGTTGGGCACGGTCGTCAGTCGTAGCCGTCCTCGTCCCGTGATCGTCCTGGGGGACTTCAATGCCCAATCTAGGGCTTGGGGTTCCCCGGCTACGGACGCGCGGGGCGAGTTAGTGGAGGAGTGGGCGGTCGAGCAAGGCCTGCTTCTCCTGAACCGGGGTTCCGTGCAGACGTGCGTGCGGATGCGGGGTGGGTCGATAGTGGACCTTTCTTTCGCTAGCCCCGCTCTCGCGCGCACCGTCCAGGACTGGCACGTCCTGGAGGGGGTGGAGACGCTGTCTGATCATCGATATATTCGATTTAGCGTCTCCGCTCAGACCTCGGTTGGGCCGGTCCAAGCGGCCCCGGTGGGCGTTGGAGACGGCCCGCGTTGGGCACTGAAGCGGCTGGACAGGGAGGCTCTCCTGGATGCCTCGATCGTCAAGGCCTGGCTGGATGCCCCAGTCAGGCCATCTAACATCGACGAGGAGGCGGAGTGGTTCCGGGAGAGCATGTCGCACATTTGCGACGCTGGCATGCCCCGAGTCCGGCCGTTACCATCCAGGCGCCAAGTGTACTGGTGGTCGCAGTCGATTGCGCAGCTGCGAATCGCTTGTGTGCAGGTGCGACGCCGGTACGCTAGGTGCCGAAGGAGAAGACGCCGCCGCCCCTTTACAGCGGCGGCCGAACAGGAAGAGGCGGAACTATACAATCGCTATAGAGAGGCGAAAAGCGCCCTCCAGCTGGCCATCGTCCGGGCAAAGGCCCAGGCCAACGAGGAGCTGCTGGAGACTCTGGACCGAGAGCCGTGGGGACGCCCCTACCTTATGGTGCGGGGCAAGTTGCGCCAACGGGCTCCCCCACTGTCCCGGAGTCTCCAGCCGCAGCTGCTGGAGGAGGTGGTGTGTGCGTTGTTTCCGACGAGACCGGAGCACACACCACCGGCTATGGTTCCGCCTCGCAATGTGCCCGACGCGGAAGACGACATTGACGACGACGTGCCCGAAGTGACCCGGGTAGATTTGAGAGTGGCGGTGGCTCGCATCAGGAACACCGCCCCAGGGCCCGACGGCATTCCAGGCCGTGCCTGGGTCCTGGCCATGGAGGCTCTCTGGCCCCGACTAGCGGGGCTCTTGAGCGCATGTTTGGAGCGGGGCCAGTTTCCAAGCCGGTGGAAGACCGGCAAGCTGGTCCTGCTCAAGAAGGAGGGGCGCCCCGCAGACTCACCATCTGCGTATAGGCCCATCGTGTTGCTGGACGAGGTGTGTAAGATCTTTGAACGAATCATCGCCAGTCGCCTCGTCCAGCACATGACCAGGGTGGGTCCGGACTTGGCGGATAACCAATTTGGTTTCCGCCAGGGGCGCTCCACGGTGGACGCAATCATGCGCGTAAGGGTCCTCGCGGAGGAGGCAGTCGCCCGGGGCGAGGTGGTCTTGGCGGTGTCGCTCGACATCGCCAACGCCTTCAACACCTTGCCCTGGAGTACCATTCGAGAGGCACTCCGGTACCACGGGGTGCCGCGCTACCTCCAACGCATTGTCGGGGCCTATTTTTCTGAAAGATCGGTGGTGTACCCGGGTCGAGAAGAGTGGTGTCGGCGAGAGATGTCGTGCGGCGTTCCACAGGGATCGGTGTTGGGGCCGCTCCTGTGGAACGTGGGGTACGACTGGGCTCTGCGCGGTGCGCTTATCCACGGCGTCGGCGTCATTTGTTACGCCGACGATACGCTAGTCACAGCGCGTGGAAAGTCGTACCGGCAGGCGGCCATACGCGCGACTGCTGGTGTCGCGCACGTCGTGGGTAGGATCCGGCGGCTGGGCTTAGAGGTGGCATTGCACAAGTCTGAGGCTCTGTGTTTTCACGGGCCGAGGACGAAGCCGCCTCCGGGGTCCAGCATCATTGTGGGAGGGGTCTCCATCGCTGTCGAGTCGACGATGAAGTACCTTGGACTCGTCCTCGACAGTCGGTGGAATTTCGGGCCGCACTTTACACGGCTCGCCCCCCGGTTGATGGGCGCCGCTTCGGCGCTCTCGCGCCTGCTGCCCAACCTGGGGGGGCCCAACTCCTCCTGCCGGAGGCTCTACATGGGGGTCGTACGGTCGATGGCGCTATACGCCGCGCCAGTGTGGGCGGACTCCCTGACGGCCCGTAACGTCGCCGCGCTGCGAAGGCCGCAACGCGCGATGGCCGTCAGGGTCATAAGGGGATACCGTACGATCTCCTTTGAGGCAGCGAGCCTCCTAGCCGGATCCTCGCCCTGGGACCTCGACGCAAGGCTCCTCACGTCGCTCTATTGGTGGCGTGTGGAGGCGGTCGAGAGGGGCGAGCGCCCCGTGCCTCGAGAGGTAGAGGCACGCAGGGCACAGCTCCGCCAGGTCTTAGTGGCGGAGTGGCAGACGCGCCTAGCGCTACCCACGGCGGGGCACGCCGCTGTAGCGGCGGTAAGGCCCGTTCTAGAGGAGTGGCTCAACAGGAGCCACGGCGCCCTAAGCTTCCGGCTGACGCAGGTGCTTACCGGACATGGGTGTTTCGGGAAGTACCTGTGTCGACTAGGCCGGGAGCCGACGTCCCAGTGCCACCATTGTGGTGATGGCCGCGAAGATACGGCGTTGCATACGTTGGCGGAGTGCCCAGCTTGGGCTGAGCAGCGCC
Organism: Deilephila porcellus; assembly: GCA_905220455.2. Lineage (NCBI taxonomy): Eukaryota > Metazoa > Arthropoda > Insecta > Lepidoptera > Sphingidae > Deilephila > Deilephila porcellus. The sequence goes on along the minus strand of LR999996.1, from coordinate 32,138 downwards.
GTGACTTGGTCGCGGCCGTAGGTGCTGCGGGAAACCTCTCGCTCCCGGCTGTTGTGGCTACAATGGTCGGGAGCAAGTCAGGATGGAGAGCTGTCGCCACCTTCTGCGAGTTCGTGATGCTCGCAAAGGAGGTGGCGGAAAGGGAGAGAGAGGCTGCCTCCTCTCTCCCCTCCCGCAGCAGACGCACTGGGCGTCGTAGGGTGGCAGATTTTCGGCCACCGTAGGGCGCGGCCTGTGGACGGCAGACTCGGGGCGTCTTGCCGTCCGACCAGCAGCAGGCCTTGAGGCGGCGGCGTCGTGTTCCGCGCGCGCCTCGTAGTGGAGTCCTGCGGCCGGGGTGACGGCCGCAGTGGGTGACGGGGCCCGCCCGACTATGGCGGGCCAATACCCGTCGGGGGGTTGCGATGAATGCTTCGGCGATACCCGACCCTCCGACACACGGGTACATGAGGAACACGGGTTGGTTTTTAGTCAGTAAGAGTCTGACAGTCCCCTCCGCGCCTCCCCCGGGCGGAGGATGTCCATGAGGATTTTCCAACCCGATACCAAAAAAAAAAAAAAAAAAAAAAAAAAAAAAAAAAAAAAAAAAAGGTTAGGTTAGGTTGGGGTGCTATGTCGGGAACCTCCACGTGGTGCACCCTGGGCAACGTGGGTCATCGTAGTTGCGATTTTGCAACTACAATGGCCGACGGCAAATATCCGACGGGGAGGGCAGGGGGTTTGGCGGTCGCTGTCTTTTGTGGCGGCCGCCTCCATCTGTCGTTTATTCTAGGTGGGGCCCATCTCTGGGCCACCCTCCGGTTCTGTCCCGGAGGTCTCGACGGGCCCGGTGTGCGCTTACCCCGCCGCCGGGCGGGCTGTGGGAGTGTCCCTCTCACGGTCACCGTCGCATATCGTAATCCGGTTGTGAAGTTTGTGGTCATGTCTCGCATTCCCACCGGACCGAGGGTCCTGGCTTAAACGCCCGGACCGCGAGGGAGAATGCCTCTATAAAAAGTACCCCGAATCCCAAGCGGCGGCGCACCGCGAGGGGATGCATGGCTGATGGGAAGTTCAGTCTCTAGTGCGACCCCCGTCAGAGTACCAGCCGACCCTCTGACGGGTTACGCTAGGCTTACCCAGGTACAGGGGGCACTGCCTGGGTGGACCTTCTTTTCCCCCATACTCGTGGGATTCAAAATGGAAAACCTTTTTAAACCAACAAATAAAAATGAAGTAGTGTGTGAAAAAGTACCTCTGGTACTAGTTGAGAGAATGGGCGTGCTGTCGGATTCCGACAGTGCGACCAGTATTATGAGTGTGGCGAGTGGTAGTAGCGCAAACTCCAAACGTTTACGCAAACGCCGGAGGGAGGTCGCAGACTCAGGATCGGACTCGGCCCTGAGCGACACGGCGGTGCCGGCCCCCAAGGTCGGTGCCAAAAAAGGCGGAAGAGGTAGGCCCGCTACCACCGGCAAATATGCCGGTATCGGCCTATCCAGGCGCGAGGCTGCGGCTGCAATTAAGGCCGCAGCGGCCGCCGCAAAACTAGAGGAGGACGAGCGGCAGATTGCGGCTCTGACGAAAAGGGTGACGGAAGGGAGAGTCACCCGCCTGTCGGAGTCGTCGTCTGCCGTCTCAGACATGGAGGTCGAGGCAGAGGATTTACCTGCCTCTGACTTAAACCAAAGGGTGGCTGACGCGGTTGCGGCAATCAAAAGGGTCAGCAAGGTTTCGAAGGGCCTTAGCGGCTGTAGTCAAAAGGCACTCAAAGAGGCAACGACCTCCATCCTGGAGAGTGCTCAGGTGCTCCTGACCCGCACCACAACTGAAGAGACGGCGCTGCTGCGGGCCCAGAATGCAAAGCTCGCAGCGCAAATGGCGGAGCTCCGCAAGGAGCACGAGGAGCTCAAGGCGGAGATGGCCAACTTCCGCCGCGAGCACCTCAGGCGGGAGATGGGCCTTCCGCAGACAACGCCGCAACCGCAACCGCAGCTGCCGGCGCAGGAGACGGAGGTGACTCGCCTGATCCGTCAGGAAATGGCAAGCTTCAACGCGCGCTTCTCGGTCCTTGAGGGGAGGATCCTGCGTCCCCCTCTAGCTGCAGACCAACGCAGCACACCGGCGCCGACATACGCGACCCAAACCGCAGCGCCCCGTGCCGCCCAACAGGCACAAGTGGCTTCTGCCACAAAAACAAGGAGTGTTCCAACTGCCGCCCCGCAAAAGGAAACTGCGGGGCGTAAGTCAAATAGGCAGACAAAAAAGGAGACCAAACTGGCCAAAAAGGCAAGTGCTACGGCTGCTCCACCTGCGCAGACTGCTAGGCCAGTAACACGTGAACCTGCCACCAGGCCCGAGACGGAGTGGACGATTGCGGGCGCCGCTAAGAAGTCCAAAAAGGCGCGCCAGCTGGCCAAAAAGAAGGTCCAGCAAGAGCAAGCGGCGGCCAAACGCCAGAATGCGAGGCTCAGTACTCCCCGCTCTACAGCAGTGGCTCTAACCCTGCAGCCGGGGGCGGAGGAGCGGGGCCTGACATATGCCAAGATCTTGGCAAAGGCGAAAGCCGAGATATCTCTTGGTGATCTCGGCATAACGGGCCTCCGGTGCAAAACAACTGCTACCGGCGGTCGCCTGTTAGAGGTGTCGGGATCAACTAGCGGTCCCAAGGCAGACGCCCTCGCCGATAAACTCCGGGCGTCTCTAGGCCCGGAGGATGTAAGAGTGTCCAGGCCAACCAAGTGCGCCGATCTGCGCATTTCGGGCCTGGACGATTCTGTCACGGAGGAAGAGGTCGCCGCTGCCGTCTCCAATGCCGGAGGATGCCCGCCAGATCAGGTCAAGGCGGGCACGATACGCCGGGCTGTCTCCGGCATCGGGACAATCTTTGTCAGCTGTCCCGTAGCGGCGGCCAAGAAGATAAAGGACAAACGGCTTCTGGTGGGATGGGTCTCGGCGCAGGTCACGCTACTGGCGCCCAAGCCCTATCGGTGCTACCGATGTCTAGAAGAAGGACATGCGGGAGCACGGTGCACCGCTGGGGTAGACCGCAGCCAACTCTGCTTCCGCTGCGGTCAGCCCGGTCACAAGGCTGGCACTTGCACTGCCACGCCGCACTGCGTCATTTGTGCAGCATCTAGCAAGCCAGCCGACCATAGGACCGGGTCAAAGGCCTGCGTCAGGCCCAAGAAAAATAATGCCAGGAGACAGCCGGGTCATCCACCGGCTACTGTCACTAATAAGTCTAAGAAGGCAACCAGCTCCTCGCAGCCGGTTCACCCGCCGGTTGCGGCAGAACATCCGCCGAGGGCTGGGGAGGAGACAACGGCCATGGACACACAATAATGGCCCTACGTCGTCTCCTCCAAGCCAACATAAACCACTGCGCCAGGGCTCAGGATCTCTTGCTCCAGAGCATGGCGCATTGGTCGATCGATGTGGCAGTTGTCGCCGAGCCGTACTTTGTGCCACCCAGGGATGACTGGGTGTGCGACACGAACCGCTCGGTGGCACTGCTAATGAGGTCTGCCGCCGACACCCTTCCCTTCGAGGCCGTCACCCGAGGGCGGGGCTATGTCGCGGCAGTTTGGGGAAACATTATGGTCGCGGGGGTGTATTTCGCCCCCAGCCTATCTCTCGCCGACATGGAGGATATTATTTTGGAGTTGGGCACGGTCGTCAGTCGTAGCCGTCCTCGTCCCGTGATCGTCCTGGGGGACTTCAATGCCCAATCTAGGGCTTGGGGTTCCCCGGCTACGGACGCGCGGGGCGAGTTAGTGGAGGAGTGGGCGGTCGAGCAGGGCCTGCTTCTCCTGAACCGGGGTTCCGTTCAGACGTGCGTGCGGATGCGGGGCGGGTCTATTGTGGACCTATCCTTCGCTAGCCCCGCTCTCGCGCGCACTGTCCAGGACTGGCACGTCCTGGAGGAGGTGGAGACGCTGTCTGATCACAGATACATTCGATTTAGCGTCTCCGCCCAGACCTCGGTTGGGCCGGTCCAAGCGGCCCCGGTGGGCGTTGGAGACGGCCCGCGTTGGGCACTGAAGCGGCTGGACAGGGAGGCTCTCCTGGATGCCTCCATCGTCAAGGCCTGGCTGGACTCTCCAGACAGGCCCAATAACATCGACGAGGAGGCGGAGTGGTTCCGGGAGAGCATGTCGCACATTTGCGACGCTGGCATGCCCCGAGTCCGGCCGTTACCATCGAGGCGCCAAGTGTACTGGTGGTCGCAGTCGATTGCGCAGCTGCGCATCGCTTGTGTGCAGGTGCGACGCCGGTACGCTAGGTGCCGAAGGAGAAGACGCCGCCGCCCCTTTACAGCGGCGGCCGAACAGGAAGAGGCGGAACTATACAATCGCTATAGAGAGGCGAAGAGCGCCCTCCAGCTGGCCATCGTCCGGGCAAAGGCCCAGGCCAACGAGGAGCTGCTGGAGACTCTGGACCGAGAGCCGTGGGGGCGCCCCTACCTTATGGTGCGGGGAAAGTTGCGCCAACGGGCTCCCCCACTGTCCCGGAGTCTTCAGCCTCAACTGCTGGAGGAGGTGGTGTGTGCGTTGTTTCCGACGAGACCGGAGCACACACCACCGGCTATGGTTCCGCCTCGCAATGTGCCCGACGCGGAAGACGACATTGACGACGACGTGCCCGAAGTGACCCGGGTAGATTTGAGAGTGGCGGTGGCCCGCATCAGGAACACCGCCCCAGGGCCCGACGGCATTCCAGGCCGTGCATGGGTCCTGGCCATGGAGGCTCTCTGGCCCCGACTAGCAGGGCTCTTGAGCGCATGTTTGGAGCGGGGCCAGTTTCCAAGCCGGTGGAAGACCGGAAAGCTGGTCCTGCTCAAGAAGGAGGGGCGCCCCGCAGACTCACCATCTGCTTACAGGCCAATCGTGTTGCTGGACGAGGTGTGTAAGATCTTCGAGCGGATTATCGCTAGTCGCCTCGTCCAGCACATGACCAGGGTGGGTCCGGATTTGGCGGACAACCAATTTGGTTTCCGCCAGGGGCGCTCAACAGTGGACGCAATCATGCGCGTGAGGGTCCTCGCGGAGGAGGCAGTCGCCCGGGGTGAGGTGGTCTTGGCGGTGTCGCTCGACATCGCCAACGCCTTCAACACCTTGCCCTGGAGTACCATTCGAGAGGCACTCCGGTACCACGGGGTGCCGCGCTACCTCCAACGCATTGTCGGGGCCTATTTTTCTGAAAGATCGGTGGTGTACCCGGGTCGAGAAGAGTGGTGTCGGCGAGAGATGTCGTGCGGCGTTCCGCAGGGATCGGTGTTGGGGCCGCTCCTGTGGAACGTGGGGTACGACTGGGCTCTGCGCGGTGCGCTTATCCACGGCGTCGGCGTCATTTGTTACGCCGACGATACGCTGGTCACAGCGCGTGGAAAGTCGTACCGGCAGGCGGCCATACGCGCGACTGCTGGTGTCGCGCACGTCGTGGGTAGGATCCGGCGGCTGGGCTTAGAGGTGGCATTGCACAAGTCGGAGGCCCTCTGTTTTCATGGGCCGAGGACGAAGCCGCCTCCGGGGTCCAGCATAATCGTAGGAGGAGTCTCCATCGCTGTCGAGTCGACGATGAAGTACCTTGGACTCGTCCTCGACAGTCGGTGGAATTTCGGGCCGCACTTTACACGGCTCGCCCCCCGGTTGATGGGCGCCGCTTCGGCGCTCTCGCGCCTGCTGCCCAACCTGGGGGGGCCCAACTCCTCCTGCCGGAGGCTCTACATGGGGGTCGTACGGTCGATGGCGTTATACGCCGCGCCAGTGTGGGCGGACTCCCTGACGGCCCGCAACGTCGCCGCGCTGCGAAGGCCGCAGCGCGCGATGGCCGTCAGGGTCATAAGGGGATACCGTACGATCTCCTTTGAGGCAGCGAGCCTCCTAGCCGGATCCTCGCCCTGGGACCTCGACGCTAAGCTCCTCACGTCGCTCTATTGGTGGCGTGTGGAGGCGGTCGAGAGGGGCGAGCGCCTGGTGCCTCGACAGATAGAGGCACGCAGGGCAGAGCTCCGCCAGGTCTTAGTGGCGGAGTGGCAGACGCGCCTAGCGCTACCCACGGCGGGGCACGCCGCTGTAGCGGCGGTAAGGCCCGTTCTAGAGGAGTGGCTCAACAGGAGCCACGGCGCCCTAAGCTTCCGGCTGACGCAGGTGCTTACCGGACATGGGTGTTTCGGGAAGTACCTGTGTCGACTAGGCCGGGAGCCGACGTCCCAGTGCCACCATTGTGGTGATCGCCGCGACGATACGGCGTTGCACACGTTGGCGGAGTGCCCAGCTTGGGCTGAGCAGCGCCGTGACTTGGTCGCGGCCGTAGGTGCTGCGGGAAACCTCTCGCTTCCGGCCATTGTTTCAACCATGGTCGGGAGCAAGTCGGGATGGAGAGCTGTCGCCACCTTCTGCGAGTTCGTGATGCTCGCAAAGGAGGTGGCGGAAAGGGAGAGAGAGGCTGCCTCCTCTCTCCCCTCCCGCAGCAGACGCACTGGGCGTCGTAGGGTGGCAGATTTTCGGCCACCGTAGGGCGCGGCCTGCGGACGGCAGACTCGGGGCGTCTTGTCGTCCGACCAGCAGCAGGCCTTGAGGCGGCGGCGTCGTGTTCCGCGCGCGCCTCGTAGTGGAGTCCTGCGGCCGGGGTGACGGCCGCAGTGGGTGACGGGGCCCGCCCGACTATGGCGGGCCAATACCCGTCGGGGGGTTGCGACGAATGCTTCGGCGATACCCGACCCTCCGACACACGGGTACATGAGGAACACGGGTTGGTTTTTAGTCAGTAAGAGTCTGACAGTCCCCTCCGCGCCTCCCCCGGGCGGAGGATGTCCATGAGGATTTTCCAACCCGATACCAAAAAAAAAAAAAAAAAAAAAAAAGGTTAGGTTAGGTTAGGTTAGGTTAGGTTAGGTTAGGTTAGGTTAGGTTAGGTTAGGTTAGGTTAGGTTAGGTTAGGTTAGGTTAGGTTAGGTTAGGTTAGGTTAGGTTAGGTTTTTTTTTTTTTTTTTTTTTTTTTTTTTTTTGGGGCGTTTAGCCCCCCTCGTTCCCCTAACTAAGGTCAGAGTCTTTTCGTACCTTCTGTATGTGTCATACTTACTCCTAACTACTGATCCTATCTCCTTCATTGGGAGATCCTACTGATGGCCTATCTCCTTCGTAGGGAGGTCCTACTTATGGCCTATATATCTTAACTAAGGGTTTGTTTTTTGTTGTTGTTGTGTTCGTTTTTTTATTATAATTATCTATTTACATTGTTCTTACGTCTATCTTATTCTAGGTCTTAGGTTCTATTATACATTTATTTTGTTGCTAGAGTGATATAATCTTCAAATTATATACTTAGCCTAACTTATTCCTACTTGTTTCTTTTTATTACACTTAACGCTACTTTTTTACAGTATTTTATGAACTTATACCTAGTATTCTTATCTCTAATTAATATTTTAAAGTTGTTTATATTTATGTCTGTGTCCAGCTCATTTTCGATATTGTGTCTGTCCAATAGGTGCACCGGGCATTCCACCAGTGCGTGTATGATCGACTCGCTCACGGCTGGGTCACAGATGCATGCCGGGCTCTCCTTGCACTTGAACCTGTTCAGGTACTCGGAGAACCCGCCATGTCCCGTAAAGACTTGTGTCGTGACCGGGTCGATCGCTACTTTGCGTACCAATTGATGGGCCTCCACAGCGTCGGGGAAGAAGAGCTTAGTGGTCGACGCGGTTTCCCCCACTATGTAGCGCCCGTTCCATTCGTCAACAGACTCCTTTCGGATTTGTCTTTTGACGAACGAGACGGGGCATCTATCATAATGGGGCCTTGTCTTTAGCCTCAGTGCAGCATCCTTCGCGAGCTCGTCTGCCCGTTCATTTCCTTGCAGCCCCGCGTGTGCCTTTATCCAAAATAATTTTATTATTTTGCCGCGTTCGTTGGCTATCTGCAAGTTATTATTAATTTCGAACGCCAGGGGATGCAAGGAAATGCCGCTTGCGATGGTTTCCAGCGCGGCTCTCGAGTCGCTCAGGATGCTGCACTGCTGCCTTCCACTTTTCAGCGCTTCCTCCACGGCCCTGTGCAGGGCCAGCAATTCCGCCTGATAGACGGTGCAGAAGTTGTCCAGTCTCAGCTTCACGCATTTCTTTTCAGCGGCGTTCTCCCATATGGAGATCGCCGCTCCAACCCTACCCTCGATCTTACTCCCGTCTGTATATATACTGTACCCAGTGTTAGCTAACTGGTCAACCTCTGCACCGTCCTGCAGGCACTGGTACCGAACCGCACCTCTCTGCGCTGGATGTTTAAGTCTCTCGAAGGCCACAGGACGTTCCACCTCCCGGTCTCCCACCGCCCGCCGCGAATAGCCCCTCCTGACCTCGTACAGGGAAGCATTTTCCCTGACTCGAATGTCAAGAGGGAGTATCCCGGCGAGCAGTAGGGCCGAGTTGAGTGAGACCGTCCTGTAGGCCTTCGTGAGCTTTTGCGCGAATCCCCGCTGTACCACAGCGAGCTGCTTTTTTACGCCTAGCTTGTTCGTTGCTGGGGCCCACACGCTTGAAGCGTATAGTATTATAGGCTCCACTACGGCCGTATATAATAACTTTACCACTTCCGGTCCCAAGCCCCACTGTAGCTTTGCCGCCCGGGATAATTGGTTGTAGAAGGCTATTGCCTTTCTACATACTTCGGTGACATGCGCCTTGAAGCTGAGCCCGCTGTCCACAATTACCCCCAGTATTTTAATTTCTTTCTCCAGGCCAATGTCCACTCCTCCCATGTGAAGGATTGGGGAATCGTATTTCAGCTTCCGCGTCAGCACCATCGCTTTCGTTTTGTGCGGTGCGAATTTCAGCTTATTTCTTATTCCCCAATCCCTCACATAGGCGAGAGTTTCGTTGGCCTGGCGTTGAATTTTAGCCATTTCGTGTCCTTCAAATGCGAGCACTACATCGTCGGCGAACGCCTGGCAGTAACTGCCCCTTCTATCGAGCTCCGATAGTAGTGGGTCGAGGAGCAGGTTCCAAAAGGTTGGACCCCCAATGGAGCCTTGAACGCATCCCTTGGAGGTCCACCTTTCACACTCCTCTCCCGCGTAGCGGAGTTTTACCTTCCTGCTCTCGAGGTAGCTATCTATCACCCTTCGGATGTTAATCGGGCATCCCTCCTCCGACAGTCTGACCCTAATTGCCGGCCACCAGGCGCTGTCGAAGGCTCCCTCTATGTCCAGTGATACGATCACTACTATTTTCTTTTCTTGTATTTTCTCGCGTATATAATTCACGAGGACATAGAGGGAGTCTTCGGTGCTCCTCTGGGGCATAAAGCCAAACTGTCGGGGGTTCATCCTCGGGTGAAGATGCCACCTCACTCGACCCACCACCATCTTTTCCAGGATTTTACCCATCACTGGCAAAAGTCCAATCGGTCTGTAGGACTTCACACTAGTGTAGTCCTCCTTGGCCGGCTTCCTAAGGATAACCACTGTCGCCTCCTTCCAAATCCTAGGGAAGTGGCCAAGTTCCAGACATTTGTTTGCCAGTGATAGGTATAATTCCGGGTCTCTCTCGATAGCTCTCTTACAGATCTCGGCCGTTAAGCCGTCTGCACCGGGGGCTTTCTTGGGGTTGAAGCTGTATGCAGCCGCGTATAGTTCTTCGATTGTAAATGGTGGGTCATGGGTCTCAGCATTGACTTCGTCATTTACTCGTGCGGCTGTTTCTCTTATACTCTGGTGGTCTGAGTTGTCTTCCGCTTCATTATCCCTCGGATAAAAGGTTACTGCCAGGAGCTCAGCCGACTCTTTTGCACTAAGGGTCTGTCCATCTAGAGTCAATGGCAGGTCTTCCTGTCTTTTCTTGACTTTCCCGATGCATCTATAGACTCCTTCCCAGATATTTTCATTATTTTGCGTCTTACAGAATTCCTTCCAGCTGTTTATCTGGGCTCTTTTCGCTTCTGTTTCATATTTTTCTTTTGCTTTCAGGTACTCATCGACGACCTTCGGCCTTCGCACGGGCGCTGCACAGCGGATTCTCCGTTTCCTGGTGGTGACCTCCTGCTTCATCTTAGCAAGCTCCTTCGTCCACCAAGGTAAGTTTAATTTATTTTTTGTTTTTATTTTAGGTATGGAATTTTCACACGTTTCAGTTATAGTTTCTATGTACTTTTCTATTATTTTGTCCAACTCATTTTTGTTATTTATATTCTTTATGTTACTCAAATTTATTCCTTTTTCATTTATTAATTGTTCCAGTTTTCCGTTAAAATTATCCCAGTTTGCTTTTTTTGTATTATATTTCCTTGTATTTTTTAGTTTTTCTTTAATATTATTTATTTTTGTTCTATTTATTTTAAAGATTATAGCGTTGTGGTCGGAGTTTGCCATTGAGCTATCTACCTTCCAGTCTTCCACCAGGTTCAGGATGTCCGCGGTGCACGCCGTTATATCGATGTAACTGGCGAGAAGCCTACCGCCTCTCACCGTCTCGAACGTTGGCCGGAAGCCGTCGTTGAGCACCTGAAGTCCTTGCTCTTCTAATAGACCTGCCATGCTCTCCCCTCTGACGTCAGTGTCCGCGCTGCCCCACCAAACGCTCTTAGCGTTGGTGTCGCCCCCCATGAGGATTCTACGGGATCCCAGTTTTCCAACTATGTCCCCCAGTTGCTCCAGGTATGGCTCTATGGGTTTATCGGGTTCAAAGTAGAATGAGATGACCACTAGTTCACGGGCTCCGGTTTGGATCTTCACCACCGTGATGTTAGTTGTGGTTAGGGTCGGGCATTGGGTCACGGTCAAGTCGTCATTGAATACTACAATGGCCGACTTGACCGCGGCCCCCTGTCCGTTGTCTCCCTGGAAGATCCTAACTCCCCGGTGGTCTCTCATTCTACCTTGTCCCCCCACATATGGCTCCTGGAGTAGCGCAAAGTCTACCTTCCGCTGTTCAGCCTCCAGAAGAAACTCCAGCGTAGCTAGTTGTTTCCTCTGGAGGTTGGCCTGCGCCACGGACGTTGACCCTGCGCCTGCTGAGGGAGCAGTCTGATCTGGGTTCCTGGGATCCACCTTAGCAATACGCTACCGCGGATCTAGCCAGGATATCCCATTTCCTCCTCACGGGACACTCCGGGCTAAAGGCATTGTGCTCGGTTCCGCCCAACTTGGTTTTTGCGCAGTTGCAGCACGACGGGGGAACCCTCGCCAACCAGTCGGCACACTCCGACCTGTGGTGAGCTCCCCCGCAGTGACTGCACGCATCTACCTGTTCTCTGCAGAACCTTTTGCCATGCCCATAGCCTAAGCAGCGCGAGCACTGTATCAGGGGGGATTGGTCTTCGACCCTTACCCTCTGTATGTCGATGTGGACTGCTCCGGCCTCCGTGAGCCTCTTCCACACCGACGGTGGCACCTGTATAGCCACGTGGGATGCATGAGGGTTTCTTGCTCTCCTCCTGAATTTGACCCTTAGGCTTTTCTCGTCGCCGCATAAATCCCCTAACAGGTCTTTATTTTGGCTGATGAGTGCCCGCACTATGTCCTCATCTTTGTTGTACGCGAGGACATCTTTTAAGAGGACCATTGGGTCCTTATTCTTGACCTCTTCTACATTTAGGCCCCTTCCTGCTGCCTTCAATCTATCCTTTATCCTTCCTATTTCTTCTTTGGATTTACACCCAACTATCACTTTCCTATCTTTCGCTTTCCTCATCCTGTCTATTTTCATTCCCTCTTCTCTGGCATTTAGGGTGGTCCGTATTTTTTCAAATACCTCCTCCCCGGATGCCTTCTCGTCTTCTGCGGTTACCACGATGGAGTGCATTTCCTTTCCTGCCTGTGCCCCCTTTTTGGGCTCCATCACCGCTTCAGCATAGCTTTTCCCTTCCTTCATTTCTTCTCTGTGTAATTTTATTTCGTCTTTTAACTTTTGCATCTCTTCTTTATTTCTTTCCAACATTTCGCTATGCTCCTCTATTCTTTTTATCAATTGCTCCTGTCCTGTCCAGTCCTTTCCCTCCATTTCTACTTTTTTGGCTTGATCAGGGCTCTCTATCGTGTCCCTTTTTTCCTTTCTTTGCTCCTTCTTTCTCTCCCCTTCACCCTCAATAACCAGTCTATATAGTCTTTCTGTTGCCTCTAACACGTCAGTTTTTATTTCATTTTTTAAATTGCGACTGTTATTTATCTGCAATTTGACCTTCATTAGGCATGACTTTGCCTCTGTTGTCCTACTCATGCTTGCAGGTTTTTCGGGTGAAGAGATGAGCGGTATTGGTTTTTTCCCTATCCCCTTTATTTCCGATGGAATGCTCCTGGGCTTTGGTCTCGCAGACCCGGCAGGGCCCGTCCCCTCTGGTTTTTCCATCTGGGATTCTAGGCTCTGTCGTGCCTGCGCGACCTTCGTCCCAGTGATTTCCATCGGGCTTTGGCTCTTCTCTGGGGATTTACTTTTTTGTCTTTGATCCTTGGCAGGTGTACGGAAGCCGAACATGTTGCTTGGGACCAGAAGCGGTAAGTAATTTAGGGGAACGCGTCAATTTGTTTAAAATCCTGCAGGTGTAGAGAGCCTGCAGGAAGTCGATATATTTACGTATGTTTGTTAGTGAGTGTAGAGGCTCACTACAGTTAAAATAATAAAACTTTTATTTTTCTTTTTAGGTGTCTGTACCTGAAGCAGCTCGCTGTGGCCCAGCGTATCGTCTCTAATGTCTCTCAGTCAGGTATGTTTAAATACAATTTTGGATAATTTGAATTATCCCAGTCTGTGTCCAGAATTTTCTTACAACTAATCTTACTCTACTTATATACTAATCTTTTTCTATTTACAGGTTTTTAGGTGGAGCCCAGCACTGTCAACAGCGAGATTCCCCGTGTAAATAGTACAATCAGGTAAGTCAAGGTGTATTTATATAATGTAATATCCGAATAACAACAGATCTAGGTTATCGGGCTCGTCGAGCCGCTCGTTCTAACACCGAGCACAAGGTATGTATCTTAACAATCGGCCAAGCAAACTAAAATTTAAATTTTCAGGTTTTTTGGACTTGGAGTAATTTGGGGGGGGGGGGGATTTTGAGGATTCTGGTGGGGCAGAATTGTAGCCCTCACCGAGCCGGTTCCAACGATACCAAACTCAGTGGGTCTACGTTGGATAGGGACGAAGATAGGTTTAGAGGGGGTGAGGTAAAATTTTTTGGAGTGGGAGTGGGGGCGGGGGGGGGGGGGATAGGTTTTGTGGGGGGACTAATGGGAGCTTAAAAATGTTTTTTGGGCTTGGAGTAATTTGGGGGGGGATTTTGAGGATTCTGGTGGGGCAGAATTGTAGCCCGCACCGAGCCGGTTCCAACGATACCAAACTCAGTGGGTCTACGTTGGATAGGGACGGAGATAGGTCTCGAGGGGGTGAGGTAAAATTTTTGAAGTGGGGGTAGGGGAGGGGGGGGGGGAAGGTTTCGTGGGGGGACTAATGGGAGCTTAAAAATGTTTTTTGGACTTGGAGTAATTTGGGGGGGGATTTTGAGGATTCTGGTGGGGCAGAATTGTAGCCCGCACCGAGCCGGTTCCAACGATACCAAACTCAGTGGGTCTACGTTGGATAGGGACGGAGATAGGTCTCGAGGGGGTGAGGTAAAATTTTTGAAGTGGGGGTAGGGGAGGGGGGGGGGGGGGAAGGTTTCGTGGGGGGACTAATGGGAGCTTAAAAATGTTTTTTGGACTTGGAGTAATTTGGGGGGGGATTTTGAGGGGGGATTTTGAGGATTCTGGTGGGGCAGAATTGTAGCCCGCACCGAGCCGGTTCCAACGATACCAAACTCAGTGGGTCTACGTTGGATAGGGACGAAGATAGGTTTAGAGGGGGTGAGGTAAAATTTTTTGGAGTGGGGGTAGGGGCGGGGGGGGGGGAAAGGTTTCGTGGGGAGGCTATTGGGCTATGTTTTGGATTTAGGGTGGGGGAAGGCAGGGGAGGGGGTGGGGAACACTTTTCAAAAAATGGGCGGGACTTAGAAAATTTTTGGGTGTGGCCTTAATATGATGGGCACGACTTGGCAATGATTGGGTACTTTTGTACTCTAGTTATACTGATTGTGGGATACACAAATGTGGGACAATTATTTTGGTCTCAGGCCAGCCTTAGAGATTAATGTGAATTCCAACAGTAATTAAATTTAATTTAATTGTTAAAGTTACAGTTAACAAGTTTAATATTTACATTAACAATTAGTTGTTATTTTCCATTCTTCAACTTTTCAATTTTAAAAATTTCCAGAAATTATTACAAAGTTTACCAATTAATGTCTGTTATTTTCTATGAAAAGTTAACAATAATTTTCAATAAGGTGTTTTCAACAAAGTATTTCAATTTAAATTGTTTATTTCTAGTAATATAGGTCAATTTCATATGGAATTCTTACTATTTCCGACCTTGCGTTCGTTTATTTGTTATAACTTTTATGTTCCAATATATATTTTTATTAGGATTTAAGTTATGGTTTCTAGGTTAATTAGGCTATCTATTACACTTTAAGTATTCAAATTTAGGTCATTAATTTAGGTACTATATGCTTTCAAAAATCTATACAAATTATTTCAAATTATTTCAATCTTTGACCTTATGTGTTTTCTTCCTTGTCGATTTCTTCCTCTTCCCGAAGCCGGATTCTGGTGATCGAGGTGTCGT